>CM043118.1:61837120-63158008 GCA_023701765.1 Hylyphantes graminicola | reverse complement strand
AATTAAAATTGAGCTGAGAATTTAGGTATAAGTCTTTGTTTGTACATATTTGTACAATATAAAGTCATTTTCTTGGTCATGTCTTCAATTTTGACCTCACAATTTGCCGCGCAAGCCTAATCACAATGTGTTCAAATAGCTTTATGTTTAATATCATTTATTTTAGTTTTGGCTAAAGTTTTATAAATTTTAAAATTTGTTTCATATTAAATAAATCTTGTAGAATTACATATAAAAAATTATACTTGTATATTGAGTAGTTAAAAAATTACATGAAAGATCAAACTATGCTTTGTAGTTCCTTCTTTGCACACTTCAAGACTCCTGACCCCTTAAAGTTCGGGGTACGAATATTTATTTTTATTCAAATTATTACCTTTTTTACTTTTTATATTTCTGATAAATTATACTTAAAAATAAAGCTTATTGATAATTTTATTATTCTATAAGAAGTTGCAGAGGCACACAGACACATATAGTTTTAGGTATAAAATCTTTAATGAAAACGTGTATAACAAACAAAAAAGAGTATTAATATTCAGTACATTTAGATTTTGTTAAACAGGAAAAATTAGTTATTAAAATAATTATGAATAGTAGTTACTTTTGAAACAAAATTAATGTACAAATAGAAGGCAATGGCATGTTTAGTACAAATAGCAGGTATTTATGAATAAAAATATACAAAAAATCATTTTTAAACATAATTTTTTTAAATGGCAGAATGATACGACATAAAACAGTTATTTTTACTCTTAAAATCAAGTAGTACCAAGCATTTTAAACACTGAACTCTTGTGAATCCGTTAAAGAGATACACGCAAATTAGCAAACAAAAGTTGTGCTTAATGCATGATGTTACCAAACGGTAACACATGTAGAAACCAACTACAAACTACCAATTTTGAAAAGAATGATTAGAAAACTACTAAATATAGTTTAAAATAACCCTCTTGAACTATAATATTTTTTTCAAAGCAATTTAATTGTATTTAGTACTAGTATTATTACTTTGAATTCTGCCAAACACGTAAATTCACAACAGTTAGAAACTTCACTTTTTAATTTTGAATACACTTTTACTACTGTCAATTATGAGGGTTATTATTAACTAAAACTTTAAAATGGAATGTAATAGATGAAAAAAACACAAATTTGTCGAGAGGGATGTCTATTTTTAATAGAATAAAGTGGATTATGTAACTTGTTACCGAACGGTAACACTATGCATTAGAGGGTTAAAAGGAAAGTAAAGAAAATTTTATATTGCACAATACGCTTGGAGGAAAAGATGACTTGTGTACTGTGTAGGTTCTGCATTCCTTGCCAACCTAAGTTGGGTAAATATATGAAATATACTATGAAGAAGATCCTTCCGCTGATGTAAAGAGTTCCATAAATTATTTGTGAATCCATCCAGAAAACATGTTTAAAACATTAATTTCATTTAAGGTCTAGCAGATTTGATTTTTTTCTGAGAAAATTTCGGAAATTTATCAGAAAGAAAAGGGAATTTCGGTTAAATTGTATTCAGATCATTTTGTATGTAAATATTACCTTACAAGAGTGTCCAACTAACGAACCAATCGCGCTTTTCCCTCAGCCTTTTTACTATATGTTTTTTCTCAAGTTAGTTTGGCACGGAGTGTAGTTGAGTTTATATGTTTGTATTTCAGCTCCTAAGATCGTCTCCCCACCGGAAGACGTGTTTAACAGCAGTGGCGGCAGTGTGGCGCTGAGCTGCGAGGCTATCGGCTACCCGATACCGTCCATACACTGGAGGGTGGACAGGGGGAGGGGAGACACCGTACCCTTACCCAGTAAGTATATTTATCCACTTTCATTATGTTAGTTTCTTTCAACCGGCCTCTAAATGAGGACCAAGTTATCTTAGGAACTAAACAATGGTGGTACCCACTACCCATATCATCTGTTGCAATGCATCGCATTTGATTTGCTTGAAGTTGAAATAGGGCACAGTAGGAATGACAATGTTTGAGTTAAAACGCCTCTTCTGCTCTGTGAAAACCTTTTTGTCGTATCAGTTTTAAGTTTTGGTAAATGATAATAGATGGCAGCACTACACATTACAAAAGTTGTGAGCAGTAGGTATTTGACTACTTTTTTTTTATCATCGCAGATGCGTATGTAAAAAATAAAAAAAGGACTGTTTCTCTTTTTAAAAATGTTTGTCAAAAAATCTGTTAATAAGGAATTTTTAAATTTGAAAAATTACGCCCAAAAACGCCTTCTGACTGTCATGTGGGAAAACTTGACACCTCTATTTAGTGAGTTTCTATTACAAATTGCCCATTAAAACTCTATTAACAAATAAGTTAACATTACCAAATAAGTTATAAGTTTTTAACAAGTTTTTCGTAACATTTAGTTAGGAAAAACTAACTTCTAAAAATTGTAATAATTATAATAAATGTATTAACTAAATATTAAAAAAAAAATATGTTACTATAAATTTTTTTACAAGTGTGAGTTATAAATAACAGAAAATGAAATTAATGATTTTTTACATGTAAAAAAAGTCAGTTGGCTGCTTTATCATTTTCGCGTTTTGTCCGCCTAAAAAAAGCTTTTATTTTCCTTTTTAGAAAAAAAGCTTTAGTTTTCAGTTTTGTTATACGATGACAGATGGCAGCACCACATGTTACGAAAGTTGTATTTTTATTTATTTCCTAAAGGCGGCAGCACCACCAGTGCCCGTTGAGTGTCCTTTTTAGCCTTTTTACTTAAAAGTAATGTTTTTTTCAAAGATTTCTTTATACTCTCAAAATCAATACATCGAACGCATTTCAAACGTAGATAGGCTTAAACTTTTGAATAGGTATTACGTAAGATACATTAAAAAAAATGGAATACATTTTTTTGTAGGAAAATTTAATTCAAAGGATATTTTCAGTTGAAACAAATTTATATTTTTATTAGTAACTTGGCATAGAAAATAGGATAGATAGTTTTTATTTATCAGTTTTCTAATGAAAAATCGCCACTCTTCTCCCTAGCCGTTACCGAAAGTATTTCACTTATCAATGATTGGTTTGTGATGTTATTTGGGCCCACAAAACCAATCACTAGAAGTGAAAATGCTTTCCGTACCGTCTTGAAGGATTAGTGGCGATATTTGGTGAAGGTTCACATGTCCTGTCCTTCCGTGTATGCTTAGCTCAATAAATTAAAAAATAATAAGAACTGGTATCCGATATAAGCGAGAGATTTTTCGAGTGGTTAACCCTCTAATGCATACTGTTGCCATGTGGCAACAAGCAACATAATCCACTTTATTCTATTAAAGTAGAGCTCCCTCTCGACAAGTCTGTGGTTTGTTCATCTATTCCATTCCATTTTTAAGTTTTAGTTACTAATAACCCCCATAGATGACAGGAGTAAAAGTGTATTTAAAATTAAAGAGTGAAGTAATAATTATAGTTCAAGGGGGTTATTATTAAGTATATTTAGTAGTTTTCTAAGTTATTCTTATCAAAATTGGAATTTTGTATTTGGCTTCAAACATGGCAAAATTTTAAAAATTAAATTATTTAAATTTCAATGCAGTTATTTTTTCCAGCATTTTCCCATAATGTATGAGTATTAAAGATAGAAATATATTTTTTCCGGATAAAAAAAATCATGCATTACAGGGTTAAGATTCTTTTACTATTTCAGGCGATGACCCTAAGATTTCTGTCCAGTCTCGCGGAGGCCCGGGAAAGTACGAGATTACTTCATGGTTACAGTTACTCACTGTCCAACCCGAAGATGACGCCACCTATTGGTGCATCGCCAAGAACGAGTTGGGAGAGTCCTCGGCGGCCGCCAAGATTGTGCTTCTCGACGCCAAGGGTGAGTTCCAATAGCCTGTGTGCAGCTCTAGTACGTTAATTCAGCTAAATTATCCTGACCAATTAACTGAAGAAACTGAGTATCTAGTAGCTCAGGTGTTGGTGTCGTCATCTAAGGGCGGTTTAAAATCCGGAGGCTTTCTAATTTTTTGCGATCGTTAAAAGTCACCAACAGAGGTTGCGTTGTTTGATCAGAGTTCTATAGAAGGGTAGAGGAACGGCTCGTACTGAGCTGCCATTGGCAGCCATGGATCACTACGGAGCCCGAATAGAGTGGCAAAAGTGCTAGTTAATTTATAATTTTGATACTGAGAAAGGAAGTACACCCAGGGCAATGGCGGGAATTGAACCCGCACCCGTTACAGCGTGTGGATTCCTAGCGTTATGGCCTGCGATCCAAGTCACTTGGCTATCGGGCCCAACATGCCACTATATTGTCTCCGTGTTGGTCCATGGTGCGGTTGGTAGGTTCAGTCTCTACCACTATTAGAACTCTTTGAGTTTGATTGATTCGCTGTGTTGCCAACAGCGTAGGGCCTTTATTTCGTAACTAGTAATATGTAAAAAATATACCTGGCAATATGGTCTGTACTTCTGTTCTAAAATTATGCCTTAAATGTTATTAAAACAATGCAAATAAATGACTTATTACAATATAAAAATGCAAAATATATTAAGTTAGTTTTAATTTTCATGTATTGAAATAACAGGATACTTTTTTCAGGTGGCAAACCTCAAACGCTGAGAAGCAATGATTTGTGAGTGAAGTGAAGATTAGCAGAATCTTCCAAGTGCCTTTAAAACTGCCATTTTGTACTGTTTTGCTTGTCATGTGATATAGCAGTTTCATTGCCAAACTTTTTTATGTCACAGTGCTATTATGTTTCAAATTATGAGAAAGTATAAGAATTTTTAAACAAAATATTTGTAGAACCTTACGGGTAGCTCAAAAGGAGGCTAGAAATAGACAACCGGAAACGATTAAACTTCCAAATGACCTTATGGGTTATAGAATTTAAATAAAGTAAAAGATTCTGAAAATTAAAAAATTATAAATATACAAAATATTTTTTTTTCTAATATAGGATTATCTTCTTTAGTACTTACAAATAATACAGAATGTACAACATTGGGATGATATACTGGTTAAAGTTTCGTTTGAATCATTTTTACAATCAAAGTTCCGAATTCAAATCAACGCAAGATTGCTGGATTATAAATTTGTGCATTTTTATTTTATTTTGTTTGTTTTTATGGATTGAGTTTGGTATGTTTTTTTACAAAGAAAATTCAAAAATTATTGCAACAAAACAAAATATATTTATGGTGCAAAGAATATTTTATATAAAATGTTTTGAAACAATCACAAAATTTGATAAAAATAACCTTTATTTAAGTTGAACTGGTTATGAATTTTTGAATGCAAGGAAAAAACGAGTAGGAAATAATAAGTTTTAACTACTCTGCAACTGTTTTATAAATGTATGCTATTTTTAAATAAAACTTTTTAAGTGCTATATATTTATTTTGTAGTGTCATTTTTACTGCTTTTTTAGATACATGTTTACCTACAATAACTTCGAATAAACGTGTTACGGTTAATTAGAAAAAATCTTTTTATCAATATTAACCAGCCATTATAAGTAAATTAATAACTGACATTGTTACACTGCGTGAAAAAAGTAGAAGGACACTAGTTTATTTTGGATTAATTAATCATACACAACAACTTTTAAATAATTATGTTGTATCAAGCGTTTTTACTAGTGGATACCTGTATCTACATAAAATAAAAAGTACACATTTGGAAAAAAAGTGCAATTATTAAAAAAAAATAAGTTATGGCGCTGTCATAATCTGTGAAAAAAGTAGAAGGACACTTCCAAAAATTTGGTCTACAATTTTGATTAATAATTATTTTTTCTTCCATTGGGCTCGAATTACCTCAAATACCCTGTTTGGCATCGAACTATACAAAAATTGAATTTATGTTTTGAAAAATTGTCCCATATACAGTAAAATTATTTCTGTAGTTCAGCTACAGATTCAAACTACTTTTCACCCTCGTAAACACTGCGCACAATCATTGACCATATGTTTTCTACAATGTTAAGATCAGGACTCTTAGAGGGCTATTCCAAAATGCGAATATTCTTCGCTGCGAACAAATTTTTAACACCATTTGTAATGTGAATTGATGCTTCATCTTACTGAAAAATCCAATAATCTCCCCCTAGCTAAGTGCCCCAAGGAAGAAAATTCGAGTTTAAAATTTGGATGCAATCTGCATGGTTCTGTCTACTATTTAGAAAGACTAGACTTGTCCTACCTCAATAGCCAACTGCTAACCAAATCATTAGACTACGTCCTCCTATTTGTTGAGTAGAGTAAGTCTTTCCTTCATTATTGACACAGTGCCACCAATTGCCAATGGTACCGATAGCGACCTGGGCCATTCAAGTTAAACTTTTTCTCATCGGAAAATACAACTGAGGTCCATTTTTGAAGAGGAATTTATTTGACCTTTTTATGTAGCTATACTCAGTTCTTTTTAGTAACATGTGTAATCCCTGATTGACATTGAGCAGCCTTACTAAGGTTACCACCTGTATTTTTGAGTTCACGAATGATTTTTGGTTTAATTTGGTTGCGTAAGTTTTTTTGTTCTTCCTGTCTTTTTGTTTCTTAAGTTACTTTCAGGGTTTCTCTTAAAGTTCGAAACAGTATTTGGACTAATAGATAGCTGCCGTGCAATCCTTCTAATACACTTTCCTTCATTTTTATAAGCAAATATTTGGCCCTTCTGGAACTTACTTAAAGGTTTTCCTCTTAGTAAGTAATTTAGTAATGGTCATTATTAATAATGACCGGTTAATATAAATAATAATAGAATTTTTCACTTAACTAATTTAACATGTAGAATTTTTAAAGTGTGATGCACCTAAATGAAGTTTTCTCTGCCGAAAAACTCATGTAAAGGAAAAACAACATTTACAGAATTGGGCCTATTGTTTGGTTGGTAGACATATATTTTCAGGTTTGTGTCCTTGGTCAGAGACCCGCTTATAAAACTTCATCAAGTAAGACAAACACAACACACACATACGTGACACATGCTGCCATCTATCTCGCGTCACCTTCGCAATTTAGACATGTCCCTGAAGGAGAGTCTCCAGGGACCTGCACCCGTGGGAAACTGCGCAATGACCGCCCACATGACTTTCGAACCCAACAGATTTAACGAGCACGCACTCCACATATACTCGACAAACACTCGCATCCATGCTTATCGGGATTCGAGCCCGAACCCAGAAGCTCCAAAGGCTAGCTCCCTAACCGTTGCGCCGTCGGGTCGGCACTATTAAAATTTAAATTATCATTGTTACTTATTAAATTTTTGAAAAATTAATATAAATAAACTTTTCAGAGGGGAAGGATGTAAGATACAGGTTTAAAATTACGTCTTCAGTGGTATTATTTTATAATATTTCAATCGATGCGTTTCTGTTTATAGTAATTATGTCTTGTGATAGCTAACTAATCATGAGAGCAAGGGACTTTTTAAATTTATGTTAATTTTGTAAAAAATTATCTCCCGAGAAACTGTTTTTTTTACATAATTTTTTTGGGGAATTCTGATGTGTCAAATGAAGTTTTGTCATCAGTAAGTACAAAATGTAAGTTATAAAATGAGTTAGTAAGCTGTAAAAAATAACTATACAATTGAAGAACTTAGTGGAAGAACGTGCTAAGTGACAAAAATTTGAAAACGAGCGTTTATGTTTTTCGCTTACAATTGGATACCTTTAAAAAGGCACTTAAAAAAGGCAAAAAGTATACTTAAGCTTGTGAAAAAAATTAATCTTGCTATCTTTAAAGGATGGAATAAAATATGACACAAAAATCTCAATTTTTTCAAAAATGTCACTTAGCACGTTCTTCCACTAAGCTCTTTAACTGTTTACTTATTTCCGCGTAAGAGTATTAAAATTATAGGCCATCGCACTAAAGATATTTCAGATTACTTTACACAATAGTTATAAAGCGAAAAAGTAATACATAGCATTTAAAGTTGGATCTTTCTCCTAATGTACAGAATTTTTTAGGAATCTGCTTTCAGATATATTTAACCACAAGCTTACAAACACACAATAGCAATTAATAGGGACTAATCAACCCGTTCTCTTTTAATCAATATTTTCTTAGAGATTATCGAAAAATTATTAAATCAGTCCACTTTTGATGATTTCAGGTATCCTTTTAAAAGATTGTTTTCAAAAAGATAAGAACTTCAACAGGGTTTTTGGCATTGCATATAATTTATATAAATATTTAAGAGATAAAAAATTAAAACTGCTTACAAAAGACAGAGAATATTAAAGAGGATAAAGTTAAGAAAAACTTACTTAGGCATCAGATTCAGAAATCGTGCTTGACCCACCCCCTTGAAATTCATTTTGCAAATACAAATAAACGACCGACAGCAGGCCTGCCCTGCTTTACGAAATAAACCTCTATCCTCTTTTTACGTAAACCTTTTTTTCTGATCCCGTTCGAATAAAAGTTAGGATTGATTGAACGCTCCCGACGGTCTATTTCTAGCCTCCAAGTTTTTTTTTACCCCGGCCAAATTATGCCTTGTAATTTAGAGCAGCAGTCAACGTCTTGGTGGAGGAGTGACCTGTACATTGTACACATGTCCTGGCCCTGGACCTGTCCTTCCTATGCATCAGTTTGACTTTGTCCGAAGTTTCTTATTTTTAGTTTTTTAACTGTAAATTCACTTGATTTCTTGGGGAACTATATATTAATTTAAGCCTTAGAGCTATAAAATGTATTTTATAGAATTAAAACAAAATAGTCGTCAGATAGTCGACCTCTCCGGGAGATTGTTACGGGTTTTAATAAAGTTATTACTTTTATCGACAGGTATTTTCGCCAATAGCCCTCGTGTAGCTCTAGTGCGACGATTATTCAAACTTAAAAATAATCCGACAGGTATTTGTTGGTAAAAAAAGACAAAATCTAAACAAAAGTTTGGTAAAAAAAAATTGCTAATTCACAAGGTTTTCCGGGACCACCGGGCACAATTGCTTGTTATCTCGTATGTGAAATCCAAAGCTCTAACGTGGGAAACTTACGATGTCGCTCGAAGTTCCGTTGGACGCCAATACTGGTGCCGACTTCGTCGCTTGATCACTGTTCTAAATGACGTGCATTTGGCTGTGCTAAAGCTCCAAATGTAAACTAATAGTATGCAGCTGAAATCGTACCAATCAAACAACAAATTTAATGAATTCAGAGTCTCGTTAGAATAAAATAATAGACGCACTCATCATCCAAAGAATTTATTGAAACAAATCCAATAAAGCAAACTTTAAATAAGCAGCAATTAATTACCATATCAATTTTTATAAAACAATTCCATATCATATACTCCTATTCCGAGGCAGCGACAAACGGCGAGCGCATGGCAGACATCAGAGTCTTGAAGCTCCCGCTCTGGTGGATGACTTTTCTGTTGCTCCCGAAAGCGTTCTCCTCGTAGAACGGGGTCCTGGGACCCGGTCCGGGGACCACCCGCCTCTGTTGAGTCGGGGTCCTGGGCCCTGAGTCCGGCAAGGGACTCCCGGACCTGTTTTCGGCCTCCTGGATCATCTGGAAGGTGGGCGATAGGGTGATGTCGACGATGTTATGAGTTGCGTTGAGTGCGTTAGGCGCCAGTTTAGGTGCCGAACTCGCCACTTGACCATTGTTCTAAATAACGAAGTGCATTTGGCTGTGTTAAAGCTCGTCAAGGTAGCTAAAGATATGCAGCCCGAATTGTACAAAAAACAAGCATCAAATTAAATGAAGGCTGTAAGGAGCCTAGTGGTCCGGACCCCGGACTTGAGATCGGAAGGTTGAGAGTTCGAGACCCGGTGCCACTGAAGACTTACCGAGTATACGTATAGCGGAGTAAATGTTGCTCGTAAAATCTGTTGGGTTCGAAAGTCCTGTGGTCGGTCATTGCGCAGTTCACCATGGGTACAGGTTCCTGGAGAAAATTTCCCTCCCCTTCCGGGACGTGTCTAAATTGTGGAGGTGGCGACAGATGGCAACATCTGTCATATGTGTCTGTGTCTTGTGTTGTCCTACTTGACGATGGTTTATAAGCGGGTCTTTGAGACCAAGCACACAAGCCTGAAAATATATGTCAACCAATCCAATCCAATTAAATGAATTACAAGTCTAGTTAGAATAAAATAAGAGAGACAAACAAACACATAAGGGACACACACTCATCATCTTAAGAATTTATTGAAACGAATCCAATAAAGCAAACTTTAAATAAGCAGCAATTAGTTACCATATCAATTTTTATAAAACAATTCCATATCATATATATCCTATTCCGAGGCAGCGACAAACGGCGAACGCATGGCAGACATCAGAGTCTTGAAGCTCCCGCTCTGGTGGATGACTTCTCTGTTACTCCCGAAAGCGTTCTCCTCGTAGAACGGGGTCCTGGGACCGGGTCCGGGGACCACTCGTCTCTGCTGAGTCGGGGTCCTGGGCCCTGAGTCCGGCAAGGGACTCCCGGACCGGTTTTCGGCCTCCTGGATCATCTGGAAGGTGGGCGACAGGGTGATGTCGACGATGTTGCCGAGTTTGGTGCCGGGTCTAGCGGGTGCCAGGGTACTTCCCGGGGTGCCAGGGGAGAGGGGACCTTGGCTAGGGGCTTGTCCGCCTGTGCCCACTGTCAGACGAGGCTTCCTGAAATGGATAGGGTAGGTTAGTGTTGTCTTGTAATCACTTTAGAAATTACATATTGAATATTAGAGTCAGCATAGATGTTGGCTCTACTTTAGTCCTTACGACTACAGGCGCGTTAAAACATGAGCCATAGAATCCATGGAATTCCAAAATCCCCATCAGAGGAAAAAGAGGACGAGCAGTATTTCTAACCCAAATGATAGTCTGTGGCCGAATCCATGGTATGAAACACCAAACCCTCCTTCATTGGAGTGGATGGTTTGCGAAACCCTTCAATGAACCCTGCAATTCCGGTTTTGTCTGGGAGAAAATCCCCAAGAGGGAAAAATTGCTGAGTTTGCTCTTCAATCCACGGATTCGATGGCTCATGCAAACGCGCACCTATAGAAATAACAAATTGAATATTAGAGTCAGCATAGATGTTGGCTCTACCTCAGTCCTTACGACTACAAGGCAAGCTGAACGTAACTTTCTTCCCCCATATTCCTTGTATGGTGTGTTTTAAAGGAAACGACGAGGGTTTGGAAAGCAATTAACGATTCTCAAGACGACATTAATTAACGACAATTAACGAATCTCACAGCAGAGCCTCAAAAGGGAAGATTTAGAACAGCAAACCTCACGTCGTTTTCTGGAAAACCACACGAGATGATAGGGGAAGAAAGTTCTTTCGAAGCTTGCGTTGTAATCTTAAGGACTATAACGTAGACAAAGTTGCGAAAACATTGGTGAAATGGTTAATTTCGTCACTGACCGCGCTTCTAAATTACAAATCGTGTATCTGTGTTGAAGCTCGGTCATCTGACAACAAGCTTTGGAAATAGGTAGCTTTAGGAAAATATTTAAATTAGTCCACTCACTACAACGCCTCCCCTTCAGGAACATGTCTAAATTGCGGAGGTGGCGAAAGATGGCAGCATCTGTCACGTATGTGTGTGTTGTGTCTGTCTTACTTTATGAAGGTTTATAAGCGGGTCTCTGACCAAGCACACGAGCCTGAAAATACATATGTCTACCAACCAACCTTAAAACGGAGCAGTACAAATAATTTTTGAGTTATTTTATTTCGAAAAGACACATTTGTGTACAATCAAACAAGAAGCAAACAATATTCCGACAACAGTGTTAATGAGGTACTCATGTTTTAAACAGTGATGGTTGCTATAAAGAACATGAGTATACAGAGTACTAGTGGTATGCTTTTTGTACTTGTTCCAATTTAATTAATTTTTCACTCAAATGCATAATAACTTAGTTTTTATTCTTATCTGAGCTTTTAACGATACAGGACCCGATTATGCGATCATTACCTAATAAATTGCAGATATGTAATTAAGTGAAATAACGTACGTTTTTAACGTTTTAAGGGGTGCTTTTATTCCGAAAAAAGAATGTATAACTTACGACAATAATAACTGTACTACAACTGCCATAACAACTATACGGAAGAAATTGATTTACAGAAATCGGATATTAGTAATAAAATTTAAATTCACAATAACGCTGATGATATCGAATAAGTATTGTGTCCTAATGATTTTGTTTAACTAAAAATATATATTTAACTTAAGGATATTACCTTAACTTAAAAATTATTACGAATTAGATATACTTTTTCCTAATAAGATAATTTTCTATCCATTTTCTTTGATGCTGTACAGTACAGATAAAAGTACACCCTTCTACGGTTAACAAAGCCGTTAAATGGAAGAATGGAACAGTTTTTACCAGGTTTGGTTCTACTTTTTCTGGCTGTCTATTTCTTGCCTCCAGGTTTAACAGGACCTGGTTTGCTTTGGACAATAACAGCTTATATGTCACCCTTGTCACTAGACTTCGGTTTAAAAAAAAACAACTAGTAGTAGCCAATTGGCTAGTTTGAGATGACATAACTCTTATCCGTATTTATTATTGCCCTTTCGCGATTCCATTGGTTAATTGAAAGTCGTCTAGTGTTACACATTCCTATTAGAGAGTACACTTTTAAAACAAACGAGTGAATTCCACTCCAGTTGGAGAAGTGCATTTTCGACACTGGAAAGGAGTGAATATTAACTCAGACTGAGTTAAAATCCTTCGTTTGGAGTGATCCTGTCGGAGGTTTAACACACAAAGGATCCACTCCTTTCGGAAAAGGACATTTTCTAGACCGGAGGAGAGAAAATTAACTCAGACTGAGTTAAAATCGCTCGTTCGTTTTAAGAGTGCATAATACTCACGCATTGGAGATGCCCGTCTGATCCCTGATGGTCTGGTCGATGTTCTTCTGCGAGTACAGGAACATGGGCGAGTTGAACTGGTGGTGGACCAGGACGGAGGAGTCGTCAATGGGCCGCTCGAAAGTCGGGGCCCCGGGTGGGGGGCCCGACGGGGCCCTCCTGGTACCGCTGCAGCGCCCGATGGTCGAGTAGGTGGGGGTGGGGTAGTGGCCGTAGAACTTGGGCTAGAGAGGGATCAGAAGTGTAAATTAGTTTAGCGTCATTCATAAAACTGTATATAATAAATGTTGGTATTATGGCGGTTCATCATAGATGCAAACTTATGTACCATCCACACGATGGCACTAATTTACCATCCCTATATAGATAGCACTGATTTACCTCTGCTTTCCTACCAGTAATCTAGTTAGCAAAGAAAACAGTAATATAATAGCCGAAGTAATTCATCAGCCATTTGGTAGACTACGGGTTACTGGGACAGCTACAGTATTAAGGAATATTAGAGAAAGTATGCTCGCATTAAAGGCTCGTTTTAGGTCTTCTATGCTAATCTGGAAGAGCCCGGCTGAATTGCAGGGCAGCCAAACATATGCTGCGGGGCATTTGGACACCAGGACAGTTAGGGAAGTGTGTTGAGCAGCTTTTTTGTCCTTCAGTTGAGATTATCATTAATTTTAAATGCTTTGTTCGCAGTCTGGTTATTATTTAAGCTATTGAGCGGTTTTAATGTAGAGCAGGGATGGAAATTTTAAAATTATTTTTGATGAGTCTTGCAACTGCATTGGTGTCAACGAGAGTTGTAAGATTCGATGATTGCGGGGCATGCAAGCTCTTGATTCTTTGGCAAGCTCATCGGCTTTTTCATTTCCAAGAATATTTGGAAATGAAAAAGCCAAAATTGCATATATACTTTTTTAATTCTTACAACAAATCAGTACTCTCTCTCATAAATAGACGGCAAGAGCCTTATTACATTGTTACTATACATAAAAGAATTAAAAATTCCCTTCTAGCTATATTTTACCACTATAAGGATAAAAAAAATACCGTTTAAAGCGTGCGATTAAGTGAAGTCCGGTTAAGCGGAAGTTTACAATATTTGTATACTAAATGTTCTTACCACACATGGTAGAATATTCTAGATAGCGTAGACTGACCAGTGAGTGAACAGGCCCCAGTGAATGAACATTTGGTAAACATAATTTAAAAAAAATAAGGATTGAAAATCATTCCACTAGATGGATTGGCAACACTGACCTCCTCCCATGTAGTAGGGAGCTATCTGACTGTCTGGTTGGTTGTCCTGGTCATTATATCCTGGTGTTCATTCACTGGCGAATGTGACGTCTTAAGGCTGCTCATCACCCCCATACCCGGTCCTCCCTCGATAGGGCTGGCTAACGGTAAGTCTATGGGGGAAAAATGGTGTTTGTTCCCAAAAAAAGCAATGATATTATAGGAATATTTTGATGCGGTTTTTTTTAATTCATAAGACTCCAATAAAATTGTGCTTATAGAGGTTGTTTTTTTAAAAAGCGTTATTTGCCTTTTTTTAAAAGAAAAAATTTAGATTAAAAAAAGTAAATAACGTTTTTAAAAAAATAACCTCTATAAGCACAACTTTATTGGAGTCTTATGAATTAAAAAAAAAACCACATCAAAATATTCCTATAATATCATTGCTTTTTTTGGGAACAAACACCATTTTCCCCCCATAGACTTACCGTTAGCCAGCCCGATCGAGGGAGGACCGGGTATGGGGGTGATGAGCAGCCTTAAACGTTCATTTACTGGTTAGTCTACCCTAGTGCATTCAACCCCCCCCCCCCCAAAAAAAAAGACTTACAATCGTAGGCTGTACCGATGTGGTTCTTCCGCCCTTCCAGTTGGAATCCGGTACGTGTCTCAGGTAGGAGCCCATCGGGATGTCGTGCCTGGTTTTGGGACCAGGAGCTATCAGAGGCAGCGTTCGGTAGCCCTGGGAAAATAGGCAAGGCATTTAATGTAAAAAAGTTTGCACAAAATTAGATTTACGTTTCGGGGTCACAATAGAACAGTTTTACATTCCTAATTAAAAATAATGAATGCCTATTTTTGCGACTATGTCCATCTTTAGCGATTAAGTTCTAAATGTGTCTGTTTCTAAAGACGTAATGCCCCATTTTGCTGCAGAAAAAATTGGTCGTTCTTTCTGAGATCCGTTAGCCCTGGCAGCAGTTCATCCAGCATATATTATAGATCGCTGAATCTACTCTAGAACTGTGAAATTTGTAAGACAATTTACCAAAAAGAAAGAAGAGAAAGAAAATTGAGATTTTCGGATTACTCGATTTTTAGATAATATTAATGGATGATTTAAATGAGGCGGAGCTAGGTTTGTTTGTGGAGTAAAAGACAATGTTTGACATAGCTGTGACGTCACTATGAACAAGTACCGTGTGGTTTGTTTGTGGGTCATCAGATAATATTTGATGTAGCTGCGACGTCACTGCATCAGATATGGTTGTTCCTGTTGTTCAGTGGAATAATCAGAACTCTTACACTATATGGAAAGAGCCATGTTGAACCGAAAATTGGAGTCAATTTTGCGGACTGCAAAAGCTAGTCCGTAATCTTACTTTGATAGTTGCTAAAAGCTTCACTTATTGATGTAACCCACAGACGTTAGTAGGAACACGTATAGTTAGAGGTTAAACCTAAATTTGTTGTTTTCCCCAAGAAGTAACCAGTAAATTGACTGTAATTTTTAGTGCAACATGAATTACATAATATAAAAATATCTAAAATAGTTAGTGAAAGTATTGCGATGGGGTCGAAAGTCCAAAATGGAGATTTTGTGCTTTCTACACGTCGTAAAGAGTCCTGATTTTTTTCAAAGTTGTTTTTTGAATATGGGTCCATCGTTCAGACAGACTTATATAACTGTACAGATGGAACTGAAAGAGCTACGGACCTCAAATTTGGTACAAAAGTTCCTAGAACCTTCGAACGTCAAAATAAGATTTTCGGAAAAATTGCGCTTGCACAAAGGGTAGCTGCTATCGAACTTTTTTTCGATTTTTAAGTTATTGAAATCACCTAATAGGGTATTACCCTCAAGGTTAATATTCATTTATATTTATAGAGTAATTCTTTTAAATTTATTGGTTTATTAAGAGTGGGAATTATGTGAACTGTGAAAGTTGTGCACCGCCTCAACTTTTTTACAGTGAACATACCTGGTTCTTAACATACCTGGTTGAGCATGGCGTCCTTCTCCTTGTACTTTTCATGCCGATACTCCATGAGCTCCACGTCGGCCTGGTTCCTCGGGCTGGGGGTGAAGAAACCCCCCACCGGCCCCCCACTCACGGGGGTAGTGGGAAGGGGGGAGAAGCAGTACGGCTTCGGAGTGGTTGGCCTGAGACGGACAGAAAAGTTAGTTTTACATTGAAAAAAAATCTGTTAAGATATTTCTGCTATTTTCTCACAGGAAATTTCTGTTTTCCAAAACTACAGAAATTTACTGTAAAATTCTCAATCTACAGATATATAATCTGACTACCAAATTTCCTTATATTTCTAACTCCGCAACGACAACTCATGGTGTAACTTTCTTTTGTTCTCACTCGATGCTAGTAGAGTGAGAGCCCAGGGCCCCCAGACCTAAGTCATTTTGGCAAGGATGAAATGTACGTGATTAGGTTCGGTTTTCATTTACTTTTAGTGCATGCATACCCGTTAGAGTGGACCGACGGCCAATTTAGAGGTATCGGGTACAAAAAGTAGGTAAAATATAAGTTAACCTAAGTCATTTTGGAAAGGCTGATTTTTACATATGTTTTAGAAAATAATGTTAAAAGTGCATAATAAATTTCCCAGACACTTTCAGTGGGCCGATATTTCTCCCAGACGCTTTAAACGTCTTCATCAATCTCGGACTTTGTCAATCACATCTAGCGGCGTGAGATGGCGCTACAACCGTTCTCGGACATCAAAGAAGGGAAGTTAAGCAAAAAAGAACTATGTGTCTGTTGGAGATATGGTTGGTTGATTGACTTATCTCCAATGATCAAGCACACAAACCGGAATATAAGTCAATCAACCAACCATATCTCCAACAGACACATAGTTTTTTTGTGCTTAACTTCCTTTCCTTGATGTCCGAGAACGGTTGCAGCGCCATCTCAAGCCGCTAGATGCGATTGACAAAGTCTGAGCTTGATGAAGACGTTTAAAGCGTCTGGGAGAAATATCGGCCCACTGAAAGTGTCTGGGAAATTTATTATGCACTTTTAACATTATTTTCTAAAACATATGTAAAAATCAGCCTTTCCAAAATGACTTAGGTTAACTTATATTTTACCTACTTTTTGTACCCGATACCTCTAAATTGGCCGTCGGTCCACTCTAACGGGTATGCATGCACTAAAAGTAAATGAAAACCGAACATAATCACGTACATTTCATCCTTGCCAAAATGACTTAGGTCTGGGGGCCCTGGGCTCTCGGTCTATAGAGCAAATGCTCTTGATTTATTCTAAGAGTTATATAAAATTCGTTATTAGTTTTAAAAATAACAATTTTAGGATAGAATCGGTAGGTTTAACTTTGAACATGCATAATATTAGGGACGTTTAATGTACGAAAATTTAAATGCCCCCTACACTCCTAAAACAAACGAGTAGTTTTAACTCAGTGTGAGAATTTTTCACTACTCCAGTGTTGAAAATGCACTTCTCCTTCTGGAGTGGATCCTTTTGTATGTTAAACCTCCGACAGGATCACTCCAAACGAGTGGTTTAAACTCAGTTTGAGTTAATATTCACTCCTTTCCAGTGTGGAAAATGCGCTTCTCCTAATGGAGTGGATTTCACTCTTTTGTTTTAAGAGTGTAGTTTGCTGTAAACAGATAAAATCTGCAGCCACTGATACAGATTGCACCGTTTGAGATTATGTTTTTCTGTTTAATTACGAAAATTAAATTTGATACATACAAAGTACTTCCGTGGCCGCGATAGTATGTCTGACTCCTATGTCCTAGACGAGAACTCGTACACTGATTTTGGCTTGACTTTTTTTACGTTCAAAGAAATACAGAAAATGTCTATTAGGCACAAATATTTTCTGTATTGTTTGGCCTCGGGAAAATTCTGTCAAAAGGTTTTGCTCGTAGCATACAGATATTTTCTGGCAATTTTTAAGTCGGAACTTTTTTTTTGTAATATAACAGGAATTTTTTTACAGTGTATAAAGTGAGTCTGAACTCACACAGTACAAATTTTACGTAAAATTGCAGTGCATTTTGTGGTTACTTTTTACACATCATTGTTTCAAAATTCGTTTTATAGTAAATTTATGCTTCAGTGGCGTATAGAGTAATAGAAATAACTTACTCCAATAAAGTTTAAATAGAGAATATGCTTGCATCCAAACACTGAAAGTGAAGCCAACGTTTTTGCTGGTATCACACACACAAATATTTATTATTAAATTTTAAATCATATGTAACTCCACAGCACAGGGAGAAGCACTTTAAGCATCACCAAAGTATCCATATTTATAAAACACTCTTCAAATGTTCAAATCAATTTTTTTTTGATAAATATCGCTCTTTTGATCTGCCAGTCCAATTTTTACTAATGACGTGTTGCATGATATGTTTCGTGTATATTTTCTATGAATTTCTGCTTAAAAAGGAGATTATCCCCCGATATCACATCTAACAAGCCATCTTTTTTTAAATAAGTCGTATCAATTTAATGAGATCTCTAATAAAACAATTAGGTAAAAGATTGTGCAGATTGATAAGTACAGCGAAATATTTATGCCATGTCACTTTTTGGTTTTCACCAATACATTTAAACAACTTTGAACTCTTGAGTTCTGAAAATAGCTTTCATGACCTTAATTTTGCTACATTAAATTTTTGGGTTTTTAAACCAAGTGTTTGTTTATTACTGCACTGTTAAAAATTTCGTACTTAGTTTCACCAAAAAAATGGGACCCAGTTGTAGCAATGACTGGGTGATGCAAAATTTCATAATATTTTCGGTTTGGGGTTAAACTATTTTTCAGAATTTTGAAACCAAAATTTTAAAAACAAAATTTGAAAAATTATTTAACGGAATTCCAAAAATATGGTGAAATTTTTCAGCATTAGCTATTACAGCTAAAAGGAATCATTTGTTTTGGTGAAACTTAGCAAGAAGTTTTTAACCCTTTCAGTCCCAGTGATGCCATTTGGCATCATCACTTTCAATATTTTTTTCAAAATGTTTATGTCCCGTTATGACATGCAAACACACATCATTCGATTCTTCACACTGTGTTCTATTCCACAATATTTTACATTAATCTCAATAGAAGTCAGAACTACTATTTTTTTTATTTAGAAAATAGTCAACAAGCATTTCTCCTGATTTTTGATCAGTTCACTTCAGTTCCATATATTTAAAACACAATTTAAACTATTTCGGTTAAAATAATTACTAATTTTTTTTAATAAAATGATCAGATACCTTAAAATATATAACTCGAAGTGTTTCTAGGTAATATATATATTTTTATTTTGTTGTTTTCCACAATTAAAGAAGTTTGGCATTGTTTCAAAAACCATATAAAAAATTTAAATGAATTTTTTTTTCTTATGGAATTCGTATATTTGACCGAAAATAAGCTTATTTTGTGAATATCAGATGTTTCTGTAGTGTGGTAATTTTTTGGGACTGAAAGGGTTAACAATCAGAAAACTTTAGAACGACAATTCAGCCTTGTTAAAATTAAAATTTTAGCAAACAAATTTGTGCCGAACAGGGCCGAAACTATGAAAGCGGCGTGGGAAGTAACGGAAAAGTACCGAAATTTTTCTTTACCGCTAAAAGTAACTCAGTTATGGTTAGATATACTTTCTGAAAAATATAAGGGCGTTACCCCAAAAAAGTAAATGTTGCAACTAACGATTTACCCCAATTAGCATTTCTGTTACCACCTCAACCCTGAATCTTGTCCGTTACTTCAGCTCTGAACCTGGAGGTCCCAGGTTCTAAACCCATACCTCTGCGAGCGTTCCCTACCTGTGCGTGGTGGGCTGCGGCCTGTGGGCGTGCATCGGCTGGAAGAGGGCGGGTCTCGAAGCTTCGGTTTCTCGCAACAGTTTCGCGTAGGGGTGCATCTCCGACGAGGGAAGGGGGCTGGTAGGGGTCTGGGGGGCACCGGGCATCCTGTAGATACAAACAACATAATAATTAATCTTAAATTAGTTAAACGCTAATATTTAATTTCAAAAGGCACTTTTTAAGAGTATTGGGAGAAAACCTTTATTGCATAGAAATCTGTCTGTATCAAACCTTTATTGCATAGGAATCTGCCTGTATCAAACCTTTATTGCACAGGAATCTGTCTGTATCAAACATTTATTGCACAGGAATCTGTCTGTATCAAACCTTTATTGCATAGGAATCTGTTTGTATCAGGCCTCTTTGGCAAATATAGCGATCATCGCCTAAACTGGTGTAAGGAAACCGATGTCTTACTTCGTTCTCCTTTCGCGGAAAACCTAGTACAAGCCAAACACGAGTCCATGCTTATGCTGTGAGAGAAAAATTGATCGGTTTCTGTCGCCAAAGTCTATCAAACATATCTGATTCCGAGAAGATTCCTGTGCAATCAAGGGGTTCTTCCCCTAGACACTTAATTTTAAAATCTACTTTACTTTCTGAGGTCCTTCACGTTGCATGTAACAGGTCCGGAGTTTAAACCCCGGATTGTGCAAGGGTCACTCATTCTTTCATCCATGAAATAAGCACAAAGCTAGCTTGAAAACTAAGCAATGGGGTTACGTTCTAGCGTAATTAAACAACCGAAACAACTTCTGCACCACATTGCCATTAATTGGAAATTTAGTTTTTTCTTTGCGATTTGTTTTCCCTTGAAGTTACCCATCGTAAATACGAATGCACGAGGCCAACGAGAGAGACGCTTCTGTATTCCGATAATTTTGTTGATGACAACAGTTGTCAAAAGTTGAGAAGGACTGGTAGAAATGGTTTGCACCATATTACACTCTTAAACGAAAGAGTGAAATCCACTCATGTAGGAGAAGTGCATTTTCAACACTGGAAAAGAGTGAAAATTAACTGAGACTGAGTTAAAATCACTCGTTTGGAGCGATCCTGTCAGAGGTTTAACATAACTTGAAATCCACTTCTGTATATAGGAAGTGCATTTTCGACACTGGGAAAGTGAAAACTAACTCACCCAGAGTTAAAATCAATCATTTGTTTCAAGAGTGTACAAGACTTGAGTTGATTACAGAGCTGAAACTGCAATAATTCTATGAAAGGAAACAGTGTGTCAGCTTTGGTCGACAGCGTGAAACTCCGTTCTTTCGACATGACATACCTCCTGATGAGCAGCTGCAGCCGCTGTCCGGCCGCCTTGATGAGGTCATGCGCGTCCATGTGCGTGAGGTCTGCAGAGTCGCGTCCCTGGATCTGCAGGATCGCGTCACCCCGCTGCAGCTCGCTCTCGCTCGGGCTGCCCATGAACACCTGCACAGGAGAGCACAAGTTAACACAACGTAACACAATTATAAGGAGCGTTTATATGAGCCATCGAATACATGGAATGAAGAGCAAACTCAGCAATTTTTCCCTCGTGAGGATTTGCTCCCAGACAGAACCGGCAGGGTTCATTGGGGGTTTCGCAAACCCTCCAATGATGGAGGGTTTGAAGTTTCATACCATGGATTCAGCCACAGACTATCATTTGGGTTAGACATCCTGCTCGAAGTCTCTTTCCCCAAATATGGATTTCGGTATTCCATGGATTCGATAGTTCATGTAAACGTCATAAATATCATTCAATGGACTTTTATGGTATATGGCAAAAACCAACTACAAAATTCAAATTTTGAAAAGAATGATTAGAAAACTACGAAATAGGGGAGAGAAGGGGAATGGCGCCACCTTAAGGGAAATTGAATTTTCATGCAGAATTGTGTTGGAATTAATGTAAATTGTAATGATTATAGCATACTACAGTTCATTACCTATCTTGTAGTGATTTTTTAAAATTTAAATTTTTAATAGAAACTGAATAAAATTGTATTTTTCTAAAGCTCGCACAGTGGCGGGATTACCCCGGTATCTGGGGTAATGCCGCCACACCACTGGGGTTATGCCGCCACATCAATAAACAAAGCAAATAATCTATAAATAATGGAAAATTACATAATAAAGCAATACATATAGAACTAAAATAGTTTCAAGTAACTTTGGAATGGTAAATTGTACAGGGTACAGCTCTTTTATTAACTTTCTGTGTGCAACTAACTATGCAGGTTTTTTTTTAAAGCTTCGTTGGTCTATTTGACCAGTTCAGTTATTCTTTTTCGAATACGTGGCATCTCTAACGAAAACTAATAGGTTGTAGGGCCAATATATGAAATTTCTACTTTACGGATTATGCCGCCATCCTTATGCATGTGGCGGCATAACCCCAGAGTGATGTGGCGGCATTACCCCAGTAAGACAAAATGGCATAGACGGTTGTTTAAAGAAAGGTAGTTAGCCTAGCGTCCAAACTAACGACGTGATAAAATAGCCAAATAATTACTCTTTTAAATGATATATAACTGATTTATCTAACTTGGAGATAGCAGTCACTTATCGCTTAATTTCAGAAGGCTCAAGATTAGATGAAAATCACTAAAAACCGTATTTTTTAAATAACTTTACACCAACTCACCGCACGGCCATTAGCATCTATACTACAAATTACTTTATTTCCTGCTACAGGTCAGCGCTCACAGCCCCCCTCCCACACACACCGCTGGCGAGATACAAGGGATGGCGGCATTACCCGAGGTGGCGGGATTCCCCTGCTCTCCCCTATATTTTAAAATAACCCTCTTGTGTGAACTATAATTATTTTTTCAAAACAATTTATTTGTATTTAGTACTAATATTATTATACTTTGAATACTGCCAACGACGTAAATTCACAACAGTTACTCTTCAATTTCGAATACACTTTTACTACTGTCATCAATGAGGGTTATTAATAACTAAAACTTCAAAATGGAATGCAATAGATATGAAAAAAACCTCCACAGATTTGTCGAGAGGGAGCTCTACTTTAATAGAATAAATGAATTATGTTACTTGTTGCCATATGGCAACAGTATGCATTAGAGGGTTACCATTTACTTATGCGCGATTTTCTCACTCCCTTATTATGATGTCTGGCAGGTACTGGGATTACTGGGAAAGTGTATTAAGAAAAAAAAATGAACGGAATCTACAATAATACTAAAGAGTTCCTAATACTCTTATGTTTAAAAATACAAAAAGGAGAATCAAATCATTCGGGAGTACGCAGAAATCGTCGTTAAATATTCTTATTTAGTTAGTGGAGAAATTAAAAAGATTTAAAATAAGTTACCTAAACGATTACTATTAAAACTTTTATCCTTATTATATCTCGAAATTCTATTTTCGGAATATTATCATATTCTCGAAAACCGTATTATGGCATCTGACTGCTACTGGGAACACGTATCCCAAATTTGACGGATTTTTTTTAGTTCGATTCAAACTGTAGAGTGGGATTCAAACATACCAATGTTCTAAAACTACTTTTTTAGAATCATTACCTTTCATAACTTTGTAAAAAACACCAAATATCATAGTCGGATTTTCGACTCCATCGCAATACTTTCATACAGTGGTGGAAATTGATTTATGAACTAACATTCTTTTCACCAGACATCGCTTTGTATTAAGTGTTAACAATTCAAATTTTGTGTGTTGGATATTCAGAGCACAATAAAGGAATTTCACACATAATTTTTTTCAAAAAATGATATTAAATAAAAATATATCTAATTTTAGTTTTTAAGCATGTCAAATGATGGAAATTGATTTATGAACTCAAATTTATTTTGAACCCAAGTACCAAATATTTTAACTAGTTCTTCATTAGAATTTCAGGGGAGCTTCTATCAGTGTTTATAAATAAGATTAAGGCCAAATTTGTTGAAATTTATCTGTTTTATTCCCATTTTACAAAATAGGAAAGCTTGCGGGACTGCCTGAAACCAAAAAGGTAAAAAATGACCCTTATATAATATTGTAACAAATCTGTAAGAGAAATTAGCATATTAATTAAAAGATCAATAAATATAATTCATAAATATTTGAAGAATCATTCTGACTTCGGCAAAAACCATCATTAAAAAAGGTGCAACCCTCGTGGGACGAGAGACAAAAGCAGGATTATTGGACTGGTATCCCAAAAAGTTACCATATGTGTCAGCATTTGAGCATTTCAGGGCGAATTTGTTATGAACAATCACTTCCTGTAACTCCCAGAAGAGTAGGACAAATATTGATATCGTTGTCGAACTTGAAATGTTCCAAAATGAAGGCTGGTCCAAAGCTTACTCTTCACCATAAGAACAGGCTATTAAAATATAGTCGTAACTACATGAAAATGGATTGGGTGGGGGTGGAGGGAGAGAAATGGGGAAAAAGTGACATTTGCTGATGAAAAAAAGTTCAATTTGGATGGACGTGATGGTTTAAAATGTTATTGAAAGGATCTTCGGAAATAACCAAGATCTGTCTTCAGCAGAAATGTTAGTGGTGGAAGTTTGATGGTTTGGGCCCCGATATCTTATGATTGAAAAAACAAGGTTATGTTTCTGAATTGCTGACAAACATAACTTTATTGCAGATTAGTTCTAGAAAATTCTTTAATTCCTTTTTGCGTTGCAAAACTATGCTTTTGATTAGATTTTTATGCATGATAATGCAAGTATCCACATTTCAAACGAAATTAAAGACTGTTTAATGAACTAAGTGTTGTTCATTTAGATCACCCTGCCAATACCCATGACTTAAACCCCAAGAATAATGTTTGAGATCAATTGGTTTGAATAATTTACTCAAATGGAGTATGGTTTTAATGAAGTGTGCATCAGTTATGGAATAGAAGGACTTAATCATTGAAAACTGCAAATTGCTTGACCAAAACTTGACCCAAAGTTTTGTGTTGTCTATGAAAAACAAAATCAAGGAAGCATTAGCGACAAAAAATAGTTTTAGCAATTATTAATTGAGATTGAATGCAAAAGTTCATAAATCAATTTCCCTATGCTAAAACTAAAATGTCAAAAAAAAATAAATTGTTTACGAATTTATATAAAATTTGATTTATGTGTATAGTTTATAATGCAAAGCCTGTATAGTATATAAAATTTAAATCGATAAAAATGCATTAAATAAAGAAATACTATTAAAAAACTGTCAGTTCATAAATCAATTTCCACCACTGTATTACCTTAGGTTTTACAGGGTGGCCCAAAGTAGCCTATTGCTATTCTTGGATAAGATCGCTGTAGTACGACTTTTTTTAGCCAACCAAAAAACGAAGCACGACTACGTCAAAAAATAACCCAAAGTTCTTACCAATGGTACAACATTAACTGTTAGGCTACTTTTGGGTCACCCTGTATTTTACGTAATTGAACATAAAAAAAAATTGTCAATTCCTGAAGTATACACTATTACGCGACCAGAGTTTAATGGGGTTGATAACCGTTCTTCTTTCAAATCTAAAATTCCACTTTACTTAACTTTCATTTTTTTTAAAGCAAGATTCTTGTGGCTTCATTCCAAAACGATTAGACAAGTTATTAAGAAAATGTGACGTCGTAAAGTATGTTTTATAAACCAACGAAGCATAACATAAACTTCATTAGAGGAATTTATCGCGTTACTAAAGGAAGTATTTTTAACACCAAAATATGACGTCCTGTAGGGAAAGGCTGCGCCAAGCACTGAAATACTCACCAATTAACATTCATATTGATTTTTAATAACTGAAAAATATATTGCTATATTAATGAGCAACTTTTAACCTAAACTTTGGTTTGAACTTAAAATAGTAATAATGTTTGCTTATCCCTCTAATGCATGAATTTTTATTTTCATCCCAAAAAATATATAGGTATATTTGATACTCATACTTTATGGGAAAAATACTGAAAAAAATTTAACTGCATTAGAATTTAAATAATTTCAAAATTTAAAATTCTTCCAATAGGACAAAAACCTAACTACAAAATTCCAATTTTGATAATAATGACTAGAAAACTAATAAATATATTTCAAAATAACCCTCTTTAACTATAATTAATTTCAAAACAATTTATTTGTATTTAGTACTAATATTATTATACTTTGAATACTGCCTAAAACGTTATTTCACAATAATTAATAACCTCACTCTTCAATTTTAAATACACTTTTACTACTGTCATCTATGATTATTAGAAGTAACTAAAACTTCAAAATCGAATATAATAGATGAAAAAAAACACAAATCTGTCGAGAGGAAGCTCTAATTTAATAAAATAAAGTGGAATATGTTACTTGTTGCCAAACGGCAACAGTACGCGTTAGAGGGTTAACGTTTTTGCAGTAAATTGTTTGCATAATTGTTTACCATCGTGTAAAAGTGCTATAAAATAAGTGTAAGATGTAAAATAATTTATTGGATTTTTTAAAGTTTATAAATTTTTCTTAACGATTTCTTTCTCAAACTTCGATTTGTTAATATCACGTTTGGACAGTGATTGAGCACCGATCGAAAGACATACAGGAATGAAAGTTGGAAGGATATAAGTTATCCGTGAAACAAGCCAATTAAACACCGATATTTCAACAGGTGTGAGAACCAATAGATTATTTAGACTTCCTTGAGTTTTCTATAACTCATTAATGATGGTTCGCAATAAAATTTACCACCCAAATATGAATTTTCTGCTTAAATTCATTAAAATATCAGACCAATGAAGAACAATCGATTCAATCAACCAAGGAATACTACTAAAACAAACGAGCGATTTTAACTCAGTCTGAGTTATTTTCACTCCTTTTGGTGTCGAAAATGCACTTCCCCTATAGGAGTGGATTTAACTTTTTTGCTTTGTTAAGCCTCTAACAATCTTAACAACAAAGGAGAGGTATTAAGGCAATTACGAGCGATTTAGGAGTTAATTTTTACTCCTTTTCAGTATCGAAAATGCACTTCTCCTCTATAGGAGTGGATTTCACTCTTTTGTTTTAACAGTGTAAGTCATCTGAAACAAGCCAGTTCAACATCGATATTTCAACAGGTGTGAGAACCAATATGAGATTATTTAGACTTTCTTGAGTTTTCTATAACTCATTAACGAGGGTCCGTAATTAAATTTCCCACCCAAAATTGAACTTTCTGCTTTGAAATATAAGACCGATGAAGAATAATTTATTAAATCACAGATAAAATTTCACGAAAAAACGAATTAAAAAAAAACAATGTTAACGTTTTTGCGCTGAAGTTGTAGTACCTCAAGAAAATTTCTTTTGAATATACATAACGTAAAATGATGATAATGGTGTTCATAAAGTCTCAAGAATTTTTGGACATTTGCTTTGATAATGTAGCATTGTCACATTTTTGTTTTTTCTTAGTGTATATTTATGTATACACAAAGAAAAAACAAAAATATGGCAATGCTATATTATCAAAACAAATGTCCAAAAATTCTTAAGACTTTATGAACACCATTATCATCATTTTACGTTATGATTCAAATTTAATTTTTTGTGGTTTTTTTTTTGTTATTAACTTATGTGTCTTATTATTTATAATTGATCTTTTTTTAGTCACATATACGGGATTCTTGTTTTACCCCCTTGTGACGAATATTTTTTCTGTAATGTTTGTTCGGTATTAGTAAAGTGTTCCTTATGCATTGAACGTCGATTCCAAGTATTCATGTATGTCAAGTAACACTGCGATGACTAGAAAGAATTTGTAGCACCCAAATTTTGTCTGTGGAGGTTATTGAATCTTGTACATATTTTTTACGCAAAATATTGAGATCGTGCCAGAGGAAAAAGGCGGTTGAAAAATACATACTTTGGGGTCTAAAGACGCTGACGGGGGATATTTTTTTTATATGCTATCGTCTCAAGTGGGTTTAACAGTATTCTAAATCACAGTTTGGCCAACATTAAGTTTTGTATTTGTACCGACATTGTCTACGGATTCTGAAAGTATGCGATATTTGTATCTGGTTATCAGAATGGGGTTAGATGATCTCGAAATCAGCGTATCCATATTTATACACATTAATACAAACTTTTAGTGTTAAAAAGTTAGTCTTCTTATACTATATTTTCCCTCATTTTCGCAAACACTATATTTTCCCTCATTTTCTCAAATAATTTCCGCTCTATATTTTCCCGTATTTTTCTTTATTAAAGACGTTTCTATACCGTTAAAGAGAAAGGTCAGTCCCATAGAGCTAATTTTGCTTCAGTTTTGGAATCACAACTTCGGCTGAAACATTGTTATGTCATGATAGCCCATTTTCCCCAGGTATAGGAATCAACATAACATCGAAATGAAACAAGTTTGGATCTAAAATTTTATCTAGTAATTTAATTACAGATTTTTGAAATTTGAAAATGTCAAGGATATACAGCAGATGGCGACACTGTTTTAAAACTTTATCAATTAATAATTAAATAACCGGATACTATGTTCTTTTCAATTTTGTTTGAAATTGTTATTCTAAGAAATTCTAAGAAGATTGAAAATCCAAGAAAAAAATCAAAGTACTTCAAGTACTATTGAAAAAATATGCAAAATTTAGAATTTAGAGTAAACATAGAGTAAATCAGAGTTGTTTATGAGTAGTAACTCAGCGCTGCTTGTATATTCAATGTATTTGAGGTTGCGTGCACTAAGGACAGACACCTTGAAAAAAAAAATGCTTTAGAAACCTTATATAAATGAGCAGGACTCTAAGTAAAGTATTATGGACACCGTGAACATGTATAAAGGCTTCTGTCCAAATTTTACGACTATGCTTTTTACCACTGTCTGGGGATGCTTTATTGACGGCTTAGCCTTTGCAGACTTGGCATATTCCGCAGAACTGAGAGCCACTTCTTGTGGGGTACCATCTAGACGATTCTCACTACCAATTTTGACGCTTAGATTACAATGAATCTGTGAGCTCTCTGCGGATGTTAAACTATGACGAGATTTAATTTTGCCGTGAGAACCCAAAAGCCCAAAACCAAATGGTACTCAACAAGTCACATAAACATATGACATGCGTGCTCAAGATTTCCCCATCCAGAAAATCTGAAGAATCAGCCGAGGCTCGAACCCATCAATGAGGCGGACACATAACATACCTCTCACTGAGCCTCTATTGTGGACTATGTGTTTGTTACAATATTATCAAACTATTGCACAGAGTGGTTGTGTCTCGCGTTTCGACACTCAGAATTTGGTTGTGTTCTCAAAAGATAACGGCGGGGGTGTGGAACTAAAGATAGAATCCCTTCTTTTTCTTCGAGAATTATTAAAACTTGAGAGAATGGGGCATCAGAAGAAACTGTATCAGAACCCTAGAGATCATACTTAAAGTACTAGAGTGGCGGTCACGTGACCTCTAATTGCAGCGGCGGGACACGCATGGAAACAAGATTTACCATGGCAAGCTTGTCAGTTTTGCCATGTCTTAATGAGAAAAATACTACAGTGCCATCGAAAAAATACCATTTAACACCAAAATTGCAAAAAAACTGCCAAAATTTTTTTGGAAAAGCGTTTCACATATTTTTGTTATAAAATTATTAACAGAGGCTATAATGCTGCTAGTATTTTTATATTTTTTTCTGCAATTTTAGTATTAAATGGAATTTGTTTTTCAATGACGGCGTCGTAGTTTTCTTACTAAAGAGGTGAAAACACTGATAAGCTTATCATGGTAATCTTGATTAAATACGTGTCCCACCGCCACAGCTGGAGGTCGTGTGATATAACATTTTAACGGGTCATATACTCCAGATCTATATGGCCGACACAAACAGTGTCAGAGATCCTTTACTAAATAGTCGAATAGCCCAGGGCCCCCCAGAATGTTCATTTCTGTAAGACGTTTATTTGTAAATCTAAAATTTTTATGGTTTACTTATTTAATACTAAAACTAACTAAATAAAATCAAGCATTCAATAGCAGAAAAATTGTTATTGCGCAAGTGGAAAGTTACGCAGAAAAATCAAAAGAATTTTTGTAATTTTTAAATGCATCTGAAGTGTACGAAATAATCATAAAATGTAACTTCGTTAGTTGAGACCAAAGTATTGAAGTAAAGATACTAATCACCCCCCCCCCCCCCGGGGACAAATAATTTATTTACAAAAAGTAGCGCAGCGCAACAATTACAAAATAAAGCATAAATTAATCTTGCAACATTTGGGCTATACGCCGAACTTTAGAACATAGAGCAAGACAAGAACACATATTTTATGCGTACCGTTCAACTATCTCTTCCGCTCTACTGTAGGTTCCTACACTCTTAAAACAAAAGAGCGAAATCCACTCCTATAGAGAAGTGCATTTTCGACACTGGAAAGGAGTGAAAATTAACTCAGACTGAGTTAATATTAACTCAGACGCAGATAAAATCACTCGCTTGGAGTGATCCTGACGGAGGTTTAACTTAACAAAGGAATGAAATCTACTCCTATAGGGGAAGTGTATTTTAGACACTGGAATGAGTGAAAATTAACTCAAACTGAGTTAAAATCGCTCGTTTGTTTTAAGAGTGTACAAACGCTAATAAACAACAGCAATCCCCCAAAAGAACGTGTTATAAAACGGTTTTAATGATTACAAAAAGTATAATGAAATTTTTTTAGACTTCGAGAAAAGTATACTCAAGCAAAATTCTATAGTTCAAATCGAAGCATTTTTTACCGAAAAAATATCGGCTTCTTTTCATTGTTAAATTTTGTATACCTAAACTTTAAAAAAAAAATATTTACTGAAAGCGGAAGTGAATGAATTGGAAATGAAGCGTGTTGTAAACGTTAATTTACAAGCAAGAAAGTATACTTCCATTAGCTTTTTTCGAATGTATTTTTACATTCTTCGCTCCGAGTGTTGTTTCAAAATAAACCTGGGAGAGAATTCAGAGGTTTTGTCCAAGAAAGAAAAACATAACCGGGTTCTTAAATAGAGAAAGAGCTATAAAGTTTTTTATTCTATATTTTTAGAGAAAATGTGTACAAGAGTTCTTAAATTAGACGTCTTGGTTAGAACACACTGTAAAAAAGTATGTTGTTAAAAAAAACTGTCAGCCGGTTTTGTCAGAAAAATACCGAATAATTTACGGAGAAAAAAATTTGTTTATTTTATGCGAATAATTTGTAATTTTAAAGCAAAAGCTGTTTTTAACAGGCAAATTGTAAAGGAAATAGTTTAGACAAAGAGTTAAAATACTTGCTTGGCTGCAGTCAATTCTTTTTTTTTTATCCCTTTCAGTCCCAGTAATGCAATTTGGCAACATCATGTTTCTGATCATAATTAAGAAAAAGTACTAGGGCTGACATATATTGTGATAAATAAAAATATTTTCTAGTATGTTTGAAGAATCAAATTATGTGCTTTTTGATATCATAAATTACTATAGACATATCATAAATTACTATAGACGACCAGAAAAAAATTCTAAAAGGATTACACCAAATTGTCATTGGGACTGAAAGGGTTAAGCGGTTGAAAACAGAAAAAAATAATTTTCCTTAAGCAGAAAATTTTAACAGAAAAAAGTTTAAAGAAAAACGTAGTACTTTAAGGTAAATATGCTTTTTTCTCTAAAATTAACATATTTTTACAGTGAGCGTTCTGATGCTCCCTTTCTGTTAAAAAAAACCCCTGTAAAATAACAGACAGGGGGGAACGACAGCAGACATTCCAGTTACATCCCGTTAAAAAACAATCATACAAATGTTTTTCTACAGCTAATAGATGAGCTCAAACTGTAAAAAGTACGGGAATCGATCTAATTTAGTTAACAGTTTAAGGGTAAGGCCATTTATTAAGTGGGCCTGGCCAGTGGCGGATTTCCAAATGCGCCGCCTATAGGCTGAACCAAATATTGGTGGGGGTAAAATGGATTCAAAAGTTGATCACTAATGGTTGATTTGTCTCATTGTAACCCGTTGTTCAAGGCTCCACTTTCTTTGTGGGGTCAATTAGCGAATAAAAGAATTTCTTTCCTCTGAAGGAGGTGCTACACAACAATGTTTAGCAATAGTTAGGGGGTGTTTCCAATCTTTTATTTGCGGGGGGGGGGGGGGGGGGGGGGGGGAAATTCCGAAGTTGAAAAATTGCCGCCTACGAAAATTTGCCGCCGTAGGCTCTAGCCTATTTAGAAATCCGCTACTGGGCCTGGCCGTTTTCCATCAAGTAAGGCTATTGCCCATAAAAAAATTGAAAGGCAAATGCTCGTAAATTTACAGATTTTTTTTTACAGTGCAACAACAAAATTCTTTAGCTAGTATAGCATTATTTATAATTGCATTTAAAATATTTTTTTCACTTTGATTTAATTTTAAAATTGTCCATCCTCTCATCCTTTAAATATTCTCTCAATATATCCATAATGATGACATCATGAAAACTAAACTGTAGATTAAACTTTACAGCTTTCAAAGCAATTTGGCCCTCAAACCTTGAAGTTCTTTCTTTACAACACTGTAAAACTTTGGTGTAACGCTGCTCCAGATTCATAGAGTTACGTTACACGGTGTAAAATTTCTTTTGTAACGTTACAACATAAAATAGGATGGAGTTAGACTTACACCAGTTTTATGGGGAAACGTTACAAGACGCAGTTTTGTAATTGTAATTGTAAAAATATAATGTAAAAATGTACTTGTGTACTGTACTGTAAATGTGAAGTAAAATGTAAAAATGTACCGTGTAGCGTTTACTCCGTAAAACTGAAGGAAGACTAGATGTTTCTAACACTATGGAGTAACCTTACCCCACATTTATGGGGTTGCGTTGCACAAATGCGAAGTTTGCTCTCATTTTGCAGTGTAAACTATAAAGTCACTCGATAAAAGTGGGGGCAGCTAGGCTTCGAACCAGTTTTGTGGAGTACTTATTTTTGTGTTACGTTAATAAATTTGGTATTACAAATCTCCATAAAGCTAGAGTAAAGCCTCACAGTAATTTTAGATATTAAACTAACTTAAACATATGCTCAAAGCATATTTAAATGCCCCTAATAATAGGATTTACGTCAAATTATTTTAGTGTATATATTTTTTCTAACTTAAAAAGGAAATCTATTAATTAATAAACTGCAATAAAGATAAGGTAAATTTTTTTCTGAAATTAAATTTGTTATACAACTGCTTTCTACAACTATTGTATTAGCAGTCTTGAAAAATAATAGAAATGAGGACCAGCTGATAATAGATTTGCTGATAATAGGGAGAGATGACCAGCTGATAATATTTTTTACTTCAAAGTTGAAGGGACGTTGGGAAAAATACTGTAAAAGAACTTATTCCACTGGATTAGAATTATGTGTAGATAGAGTATATATAGGTTTTTATTAATTATAAATAAGTTATCATATTATTTAGTATGTAGTATTAATAAGTTTTTTTACAAAGAAGTATCAATATTTCACTGAAATAAGGAATGCTTCTTCGAAATTCAAAAAAGCCCGGACATTTTTGGATTTCGGGCATTTGCCCCCAACTTATAAATCATTGGACCGTATAGATAACCCTTATAGATAATAATCCTTATTAAAAAGAGTTTGTATAAGGGAATGAATTTGCTAGAATCATTTTCATATAACTCATTCAAAGTGAAAAGTAAGTGTAGAAAAACAACTAAAATTGTTTTTCCTACGATAACTTTCTAAAGTAAATAATAAAATATAAATAAAAGTATTCATCTCAATTTAAAATAACTAAATTCGCTAATAGGTCATATATAGTAAGATACTATCTTCCGATATTTTTCTAATATAATATTGATATTGTAAAATCGAGTCAATATTGAGAAATGTCGATCGCACAATATCGCCTGTTAATTTTATTTGAGAAGATTCATAAAAAACCCAGTAGATTATTTACGTAAATAGTTTATTCAGTAGAAATTTACATGTTTCGGTGGAAACTCATGATGCCCACCTTCATCAAAATCGTACACAACGACTGAACGCGAAAAAACATCTCATATAGCGTACGCAAAACAAATTTTTAAAAAAATATTTTAATGCTTTATTTGTGAACTTCAATAAACGTTTCTGAGTTTTAATTGATAATCCTTATTAACTGCGTTAATTTCAAAATCTGATCAATAAATAGTCTAAAAACAGCTTATGAAATGTTTGTGTTCACTGAGTGGCATATCTAGATCCATTAAGCAATCATTCGCATTGTTAAGTAACCCATTTGCAATGTTAACCTTAACTGCGACCGTGAAGGTCTGGAACACCACCTGCTGGGAGGAGGGAGCTGCGTCTAAATATAATCCATTGAAGAAAGGCAAGATTCCATTGTTCTTTGACGGAGCTAAGAGTTGCAAGACGGTTCTGACTCATTCAATTTTGCGTAATTCTACTGATATTTATATTGTATGCAGATTACTTTCGTCGTTCTAAATTATAACTTTATTATTTAATCACTTAGTAAAAAAAATGGGACGCGTCTACAAAAAGTTTTGGGTCCTCTGAAGTCGGTTTCGACAACCCTTAAACTGTATTGTATCAAGACACTCAATCTGGATTTTTCAAGACTCAAATAGTATTTCCAACACTCAAACAATATTTCCAACATTTAACTTGTATTTCCAATACTCAAACTGCATTTCCTACACTCAAACTGTATTGTATCAAGGACACTCAAATTCTGTATGACCAGCGGAAATCCAATGCCCTTCCCTCCTTGGAGCCTGAACCCTGATAGGGTGGTCGGAGCACCTCGGTTTAGAGCGACTGCGATAATCCCAGTGGCCATCCTTGAAGGTCGCTCAACTATGCACACACGCGATAATTTCCCACTGTTGTCAATAAAGTACAACCCGGCCGGTGCGACCGAGCCTTCGGAACTAGTAACCCCGATTATTTGTTTGAAAAACTCTTAAATTTGATTAACATATGTGTGATGGGTAAACCAGGAATTTTTTTTATGACCCACACGTATGAGGCTATAATTATCGAACGGAGTCATATACGACACAACGTTAGTTATTATTTGGATATACTAACATGAAATGCAAAATTATTTATAGGTAATTTGAAATTATTGTACCGAAAAAAATTTAACCGTTGCTTATTTTGAATAGTTTCCATAGAGATAACTGTAAGTGAGACATAATTTTTATAAGTGCCTATGTAGGGTAGTCCAATGTGGTTATTACCAAAAATAACGGGTGTCGTTTCTTTCTGGGCCCAATATAGGTAATGTCCACACGAACCAAGCGGTCTTACCAAGATGCCACTTTAGTGTGACCTTGTTACTTCTGTAGAACTGAAGTCTGGATCGGTTAGTATCTGACTATAGTAGGTATAGACAACAATGCAAATGAATTGCATTTCCAACACTCAAACACTGAAACTGCATTGTATTTTCAACTCTCAAACTGTATTGTATTTTCAAAACTTAAATTGTATTATATTTCACACTCAAACTGTATTGTATTTCCAACACTCAAACACTGGAACTGTATTGTATTTCCAACTCTCAAACTGTATTGTATTTCCAACACTCAAACTGTGTTATTTTTCCAACACTCAAACTGGTTTTTATTTCCAACACTCAAACTGTATTGTACCAAGAACACTCACCCTTTGTATGACCAGCGGGAATCCAATGTCCTTCCCTCCGTGGAGTCTGAACCCCCAAGGGGTGGTCGGAGCATCTCGGTTCAGCGCGACTGCGATAATCCCAGTGGCCATCTTGAAGGTCGCTCAACTATGTACACACGCGGTAATTGCCCACTGTTGTCAATTGGAAGTACAACCCGGCCCGTGCGACCGAGCCTTCGGTACTAAGAGCGCCCGATGACGCCAGGTATGTGCCGCCGTCTTTTTGCGTCAGAGATGAGGAACTGGAGAACTTGCCGCGTTCCACATTGCCCGGTGGTTGGGTTCTTGCCATGGAGCAGGGGGTCTTTCTTAAGGTTGCTTATACCGTACTTATCTTTTCCGAACTTACCTATTCCTTTTTGGTCTGAGGGCTGGGGAGCCCAGTCGGTTAAGCACTCGCTTAGCATGCGGAAGGTCCCAGGTTCGGGTCCGGGCATCGCCAAAATAGCTGCCGACCTATAAACGGCCCGTGCAGCCAAAAATGTCCGACGAATAATACCCCGTGTAAGGGAGTGCACGTTAAATATCCTTCAAAGTCCTAACGCTGCGTACGATGTCGCCCTTAACGGTTGCGTTGGGTGCCTATTCAGGTGTTGGCTCGTCACCTGACTGTGGTTCTAAAATATGACGCCCGTCGCCAATAGCCCTAGTGTAGCTCTAGTGCGACGATAATTCAAACCAAACCAAACCTTTTTGGTCTGATACAAGTCCAAGGCCTAGTATAGACATGATGTAGTCGTTCTTGCTAATTCTCCATGATCTAGATCTAGATCAACAAGAATCAATTCCAGTAGATCGCACACCCTCAGAAAGTCCATAACTTAAGCAGGATTCTCCAACCCAAGTCAGTCTTATCCAACCATAGAATCCAGTACAAGGGAAGACAATACGAGAACAAGCCATACTGAAAAATGGTATTCTGGGCTTTCTGATGCATTTGCACTTTACTTGTTAAGTGCATTATCTTGAAGTTAATTATTAAACTCACAAGCTTTATAGCATCTTTATATAATGGGAAGGTCATTCAACTACTACTGATAGATAAAATATATATTCGGACTAAATCACGATTGATTATCAGGATTACTGTATAAAATTTTTATAGGAAGCTTTGTTGCTCAAACGGCAATAAAGCCTTTTTAACATCCAACAATTCTTCTCAGAATGAGGATATGTTGATTTCAAAAGAGGAACTTAGATTTTCGAAAAAAAAAAAAATGTTGGTCGTTATGCAAATACTATTATATGTTTGTTTTCGATGAACACAAATATTATTTGTTTGTTTTCGATGAACACCAAAATTATTTGCTTTAGATGAACACAAATATTATTTGTTTGTTTTAGATGAACACAAATATTATTTGTTTGTTTTAGGTGAACATTATAGAGCAATCCAATTACAATACGCAACATAAAATCCGAACAGTAAAAGCAACAAAAAAAAATCACCAGGGCAGTTATAATAAAAACATTAGAAGGCACAGAAAAGGAATCCAACTCGTCGGATAAAGGGTTGTAAGTTTCATCGAAACAAAATTCTTCAATATAAAATTCTAGAGCTGGTGTCGAACACAATGTAATTATTTTGCTTCACATCTCGAAAATTGTCTGCTACGCCCCCTCAAGCCCCCCTCCTCACTGGCGAACATTTTTAACTCCAAACACAGCGAGAGAACAGGCAGATTGTGCGTTTGCCAAGACACCATATTCTTTTCACTCTGAAAGTCGGAGCACTTTGGGAGAGACCTAGACTCCTTTTGATTGATAATATCCACAGTTGGTTATCTCATATCTGAATCTTCAATTTCAAGTGGTTGAAAAACGGCTGTTAGTAATTTTTGGCAATCCTGTTTTAGGAATAACTGTGTCCTGCTTTACATGAATGAGTAATTATGTGCACTGCTCAAAACAATTAGGGGAGCACATGTTTTAAACCCTTTCGCTCCCAATGATTCCACTGGGAATCATCAGCTTGTGATTTTTTTCTGACTAAGTTAAATTCGCAACTTATGTATCGTTAGATACATCATTATATGGAAGAATAACGTATTTTGAAGAATTTAATATTTTTAAAAAATATTAATTAAAATATGAAAAATATGGCAAAATAAATTTCACTTTAAAACAGTTTTAGAAAATAAATTGACCCTAAAATTTCCATGCTTGCATTTTTTAGATGTTAAAAAATTTATTTCAACTATTTTTAACAAAAAAAGTTTTCAAAAAATTATTGGTATAATTTATTAAAAAGTTATTATTCCATTTCCCCCCTTTAAATTTAAGTATTAAAAACTTAAGATTTTTCTCCTGTTTTTTACTATTTCATTTCGAATGCATAGTGAACCTATTTAACAAATTTCAGATTTATAGGATAAAAATTAAAAAGTTGGGAGTGAAGTTAAAGTTGAAATTAAAAAGTGCTCCCCTAATTGTTTTGAGCAGTGTAGATATTGTTGCATGTGATTTCTCTCTCTGAACAAAAGACTTCCTGCCATCAAGTTGTCAAGCCTGAGAATAACTTTAATCTCAACTGGTTTCTATCAGTTATTGGTCAACAGCTCAAAGCATCTAATTTTACGATGTTTCAACAAATAATAACAAAATTCAAGTGTTTCAATGAATTTTTAAGATACGAAGTTTTATTTTTAAAAAAAAAATCACTTTAAATCTTAAATTCAAATCGTATATTTTCTCTTTTTACCTTCAATTACCTTTTATTAAATATAAGTTAATGAAAGTATTTCAATGGGAGTCAATGATCCAAATAGTACAGCTGGGGAAAAAAAAAACGAATCACCCCTCGTTTCTCGGCTGGTATTGATCAAGGAATTTTGTGTAGGGTGTCAATTTTCAGGAAATAGCGTGAGGAATTGAGAACTGGCAACAAAAATTGTAATAGGGGTCGTCTACATATTAAAATGAGTACCAACTTTGAAAATTCCAATGGCAACACCTAATTTTTTTTACATAAAAATGTTCAGCACCTTCAAAATACCTCATGTATAAAAAAGAATTAATTATTCTGCATTATTTGTTGAGATATAAGTATTCAAAGTTGAACGCCCATAATGTTAAAAAAGTTTCACAAACTTTTATTCATACCTCTACAAATTAAATGAATTAAACAAAGATTTTTTTCATTATATACTTCTGAATTTTCCAAAAACAAATCACACATGATTTTTCATCAATTTTTAATTTTTAATAATTTTTTATTTAAATTTAAATAAGAAAAAATAAAACATGAATAGCAACCCCAATTTTTTTTTACATAAATCGATAAAGTAGATCAAGTAGAACCAAAATCCCGAGTTTTTTAATTCAATAACAATTATTTGCCGAGTTATTGTAAAAAAACTGAAAAACACGAATTTTAGGGACCGTGTAAAAAATTACTCGGCAAATTTGATCCTAAATTGCATTATCGTTTGGTGATTAAAAAGCTTTTGTTGGTAAATATTTATTCAAATTATCGATTTCTGTCAAATGTCTAAAAAAATTTCCTTATTTCAAGTGCATACAATGTATTTTGTTTGTATAATTAACATTAAATTATATCGGTTACTATATTTTTAAATGTATGTTATTTCCAATACAATTTCAAAAAGTGTGTTTAATATTATTATTTATTTGTATGTGTATTTTCTTATTTCAAGTGCATACAATGTATTTTGTTTGTATAATTAACATTAAATTATATCGGTTACTATATTTTTAAATGTATGTTATTTCCAATACAATTTCAAAAAGTGTGTTTAATATTAAAAATTAAATACCCTAGAATAATATTGGAATTCGGTTTTAAATGCATTTGATTGTTACCACATTAATTATTTAAAATGATTAGTGCCTACTGCGTTGGTTAAAAATCATTACCAAATCATTCTGAGTAATTTTATTTTGCTTTCCTTAAATATCAAGTTAAGGTCGTAACCCTCCATTTGCAATACGTGGTTTACCGATAAAAAACTAAACTCTCAGGCTCAACAACCCCTTAGTGGGCCAGGGCCTGCTGTGCCCATTTCAGCTTTCGTGATACAAGGGCTCTGGGTTGCAAGGCATATGTCCCGGTAATGTGGAAAGCCTCACGCGGAACCCCCAGCCAGCCCCAAGCATGCTTGGTCCCCAATTTATCGACCCACTTAAGGGATGAAAGGATGGGTCAACCTCGCCCAATCGGATTCGATACCCGGACCTGTGGCGTGGCAATGCGAAATAAGCATTACCACTAAGCCACTGGGCCGATATTACCGATAGAGTGCGACGAATTTTGAACAAACTTTTTGCAACAATGTGAATGAAACAAAAATTTGCATAAAAATTTTAAAACCCATAAGTGTAATAATCATGTTTTTCAATCTGATTGTAACTAATAGCATTTGAAAATCTGTTCGTTATAAATAACCGTATATGCGACTTAATTTAAAATTAAAACTTTTCATTTTCTAGAATTTATTTTATTTCTGAATTTTAAAATCCAAAATTAACAAGCAAAAAAAAAAAAAAAAAAAAAACATTCGAAAAATCCCAATATTACTGAAGAAAGTTAAATTCTAGCGTCCGTTGGCGAGATTATGCTAACCCTTTTTTAGCTTGTCGCTTTGAAAAGACACAACCAAAATATTACCTTTTTTCACTTAGGAGATTTGCCCCTAAACGATTTCAAAATTAAGGCTTTAATATCTCAGCAAATAATGCAAAATAAGTAATTCTTTTTTATACATGGGGTATTTTGAAGGTGCTGAACATTTTTATGTAAAAAAAAATGGGTGTTGCCATTGGAATTTTCAAAGTTGGTACTCATTTTAATATGTAGACGACCCCTATTACAATTTTTGTTGCCAGTTCCCAATTCCTTACGCTATTTCCTGAAAATTGACACCTTACACAAAATTCCTTGATCAATAGTAGCTGAGAAACGAGGGGTGATTCGTTTTTTTTCCCCAGCTGTACATTTTGTGTTTTCTACACTTTTTGGAAGGTGCTGATTCTAAAAAAGTGATTCTTGAACATTGGTTCACATCTTTCTGACTTCAACCACTCTACAGTTCGAACAAAACGAGCTCCGAAGTATAAATTTGGTATAGGATTTACCAGTACCTGTCGAACATAATTCATGTTCTCGAGAAAATCGAGCATGCGTATATGGTAGCTTCCGCCGTAGAACTTTTCACGTTTTAAAGTTATTGAAATTACCTTATAGGATATATAATTTCTTTTGAATGTATTGATTTATTGAATGGTAGTTAAAAGGCATGTGGTGTTAGATATTTGTTGATTTATATAGCAATAGAAAGATTAATATGGTAAAAAGTTACAGTTTTATTTATCACTCATAGGGGGGGGGGGGGGGGGGGGGGGTCTAAAACTATGCAAATAAAAAATTCGTACAAACTCAACGAAAAGTTAATTATAACACAATAGATATTTATGCAACTAGTGCGAAAAGTAATGCTTTTTAAAACAAGTGGATTTTATTTCACGAGCGAGGTACGAGCGAGTGAAATAAAGACACGTGTTTTAAAAAGTTTACTTTTCGCACGTGTTTCATACACTATTTTTTATAATTGCGTGAAAAAAATCAAATATCATTGGTTCAAAAATAATTCACGTGCTAATTAGACTAAAATAGACTAAGAGATGTCAAGGAAAACAACCAATGAACTCGCAGTTCGGAGCGCGTGACGCTATAAAAAACCAATAAGCGTGTTTCAACATTTTGTCAAAGAAAGCAACCAATGAACTCGCAGTTCCAAGGGCGTGACTTAAGAAATATTCCCATCGCGAGAAAAAAAATTCATTGATTCAAAAATAATTCACGCGCATAATATTTTTAAATACAGCAGATCGATAAATCTTTGGATTTTATGAGTATTTTCAAATCGAAATTTTACTTGAAATGTTGGCATCTTATAAAAAGAGTGCGACAAAGTCTTTTTTTCACTGCTTTTGGGTGAAAAAAAGTACTTTTTTTCACTGTTTCAAAAAGTCTAGCTTTGTGCACGCGTCTGATATTGAAATTATAATGTAAAAGTCGGCTTTTTTTCACGCAATTATAAAAAATATACTTTTATCGTCTTTAGTTCGAAACTTGTTGCTTGGGCTCCCCAGCCCTTTACATCTAGAGGAGTTTTATTTGCATTTTCCAAGTAAGGGGACGTACATAAATTACGTCACGTAAGATTTTGACTTTTTTGACCCCTCCCTCCCCCTGTGTCACGCTGCGTCACGTTTGATCGAACCCCTCCCCCTAAAATTACGTCACGTTTTTACATTCTCCCCCCCCTCCCCCCTTAATGAAAAAATTGCTTTTAATATTTCCCCTTGTTTCTGAAATTTGAAAAAAATATGCATATTTTTATATTCAAAAAAATTAACTTGGAAATAAAAAAGTGTTTCTTATTAAAAAAGATTTTAATTTTTTTTTCTCAAAAACTTTATTTTATGTAAAACAGATTTTCCTTGCAAAATTGGAATTTTCGAATCGTTACGTCACGCAAGCGTATACACCTACCCCCCTCTATGTCACGATCCGTCACGTTGGCGCATACCCCTCCCTCCCCCCTCTGAGCGTGACGTAATTTATGTACGTCCCCTAAGTAACTAAATAACTAATATTAAATACATGCAACCTTAGATGGAACATATTAAGAATAAAGAAACGCAATGATTAATGAAAACTATACACCACATTTTTATGGAAGTCAACGGTATATAGAAACTACATGTTATAAATGTCACACAAGTTCAGCAGAAATTATGAGGTAATGCGATTACTGATTATGCCTCGTAAAGCGTCATAAGACTTTGACAAAGCTGAAGTTATAACAATAACTATAGTTGAAAGGGAAAAAAGTTATTATAATTAACTTGAAATAAGAGTAGAGAAAAGAGAGTGCAATAAAAAACTTTATTACTACCAATACTAGCCGTAAATACCATAAATTCAGTTAAAATAGTAAAAAGATGCCATAAATTACACTTACGAACCGTAAACGGAAGTTTAAAATATTAAAATTTAGAATAACGAAATAAAAAAAAAACATCTTGGATAAGAAAATAATTAAAAAATTATTCTCCGAACTAATTGTAAAACGTTGACCACAGTTTCAGTAAATGAGACTTAGTAAAGGGTTATTATTTATGTCTTTTGTTTATATTGATCTATGCAGCATCATGTCACAATGATAATCTGTAGTCAACGTCTCCAAAATTGGATGCGTACTTTATATAAAGTAGACTTGTGTAGAAAATTGTATGAATTAGTACTTTATAACACAAGGGGTTAATTTTATGTTCTTATCAAAAGCATGCACAAAAAAGAGAAAGGATTTCCTTTATATTTTTTAGGAAACAATGGACAATCGGCACTTTAGAGTTTCTATTATTTATTTAATACAATGCATCGGTCGCTCATTACGTGAAAAGTATAAGGGATTCTTCAAAAACAAAACACTTTAAAAATTAAAATATCTAAAATTAAAAAATCTTCACAATTATTTTCTAAAACAAAAATAAAATCTTGTTATATATATATATATATTTATAGATTGCAGCAACAACAAAAAAAACCCAGCTTCATAGGGTAATTCCACATCAGAAGAGACCACGACTGCAAAAAAAAAATAATAATCTACGGTTGTAACTTTTATATTTGCTTTAGAAAGGTTTGAATTTTATCTTTTTGTATCAACAACTATTATTGTTTCATCTTTGGCAACACAGCAGCTTCAAAATGGCTGCTTTGTTCTGAAAGCATGGTCTCGTGTCTTTTCATCATTTTGAACAAATGAATGTTAAAGTAAGAAACACATTTAATCAGATTTTTTGTTAAAATTTTTAAAATACACTATCAGAACTACCTTAAAAGCACATTATTAATTGGTATTTGTAACTAAACGATATTTAATTAGGAAGATAAAAATCTCATTTTTGACTGTTCCCCAGTAGCATCGAATATTGGCTCAATATTGGTATGACGATGGCCAAATTGGTTATCTTGGGCAAATATAGCAAGTTTTACAACATTCAGCCAATATTGGCCCAAACGAAACCAATATTTCGAAAGTTAATATTTGCCAAGATGGGACCAATATTGGTTGGCATATACCTAGGGGGCGCTCGCGTTTGGCATATTTTCCTTGATGAGATTAAGAAGAAGAAGAACAGCCAAACGGCCCCTCGGTGGCCGAGAGGTGTAAGCGACGAGCCTCACACCGAGAAGGTTCTTGGTTCTGTCCTTGTCCTAGCCATACTATACACGTATTCGTGCTGGTAGAAAAATTCCTCTAAAATTCACCGGGGTGCCCGAGTACACTGCGATATACGTGCTCGTTAAATCTGTGGAGTCGAAAGTCCCGACGGCGTTAGCGTACGATGTCGCTCGAAGCATAAAATTCGAATTTGTAAAGTAGGAGGTTCCTTTTTAAAATTGACCCCTAACCCCCAGGGGTCACACACCAAAAATAATGGGATACGTGTTCGCCGATTTTCCCATCTACCCAACCGTTTCGAAAAAAGTCGTCGGATAATATTAGTCCTATAATGGCAGTCAATATTGGTTATATGTTGTTGGATAATATTGGTCCTATAATGGCAGCCAATATTGGCAAAATGTTTTCTCCCAATGCTGGGCCAATAAGGGTTAGCATATTGGCTCTACATTGTAACCAATATTGGACCCATATTCGATGCTACTGGGATAGTGTCAGTCACGAAAATATATAAAAGTTTCTATAACTTTTTAAAATAAGGCTTTACTTCAAATTTTTTACGATATTTTCTTACTATAGTAACCTCTGCGTAATTCCACACCTTTTTAATTTTAAAATAAAAAGCATTCTCTCTATTTATAACACATTTAAGCTTTGTAGTGTCAGTCACAACTTCTTTTTGATCTAGATGTTTTAGATTAGCTATAATATTTGTGGATTTCTTATATTTTTATAATTTTGATATAAGATGGCTGTATCAACAGCTAAAAGAAAAAAGAGAGCAAAGGGGAAGTTTTTAAAATGGGATAAATTTCAAAAATTTAAAGAAAATTAAAAGAAATGATTCCCGGTCAAAACCGCGACGGACAGAACCGCGAAGGACAAAACCGCGACGGTCAAAACCGCGAGCGGACAGAACCGCGAACGGACAGAACCGCGAACGGACAGAACCGCGAACGGACAGAACCGCGAACGGACAAAACCGCGAATGGGAAATATTGGGAATTAAATTACTTCATATATTATATATATATAGCCCGACTAGGAGTAATACCTGCACATGAAACCCGTCGGCAATATACAGTTTTGATTTTATGTTTTAATGTATAGTAATAGGTTTGTACTAAGATGTATGTAATCGACACGATAATATGGGCTTTACTGGACGAGGTAGCAAAATATTTTTATTATATATATGCTGGCGATTGAATTCGAAAAAGCATAAATGTAAATTTATTTAAATGCGCATTTATAGAAATGAGACCATTTTGGTATTTCAAACCTTTAGGTTAGTTTGGAATGTAATTTTTAATGAACTGAATCCTTTTTACTGTTACTTCAATTCATGTTTCTTTGTTTCCTTCTTTTCTGCTGAAGTTATTTTTCTGACCCTGCATAGTGTAGTGTGTTTGGTATTTAAGAAAAAAATTAAGTAGCAAGGTTGTAACAAACTGTGCAAAATGGATTCTGAATATTATTTTTTGTGTCAGTTTAAGTGGAAAAGTGGAGAACCCTGAAAAGTCACGCGTATTATTGAGTATTGATTGAAAAAACTGTGAGGTATAAATAACATCTTAAGAGAATGTGCAAGTAAAAACTCAGTAAATTTTATACCAAGGTCAGAAATACCAAGATCAAACTACCAGATTTTTTCCAAGATCAGGTAGAAACCAAAATTTGGTAAATTTCAAACAAGGACTGAAAGTTGACCAATAGGTTAGGACAGGGGGCTAGGGGGGGGAGGGTAAAGGTATTTCTTACTCCTTTGTGTTAGAAACGAAGAATGCTGGAATGGAAAGGGGTACATTGTATTGTACGTCCCCACCTCCTTTCTTCTGGTACATGTGTTCCAATCTTAACAATAGGACAGCCATGAGGTGGGAGAGGTCCTTACGGCCTTAGTGTCTCTTGTTACCGTGAATTGTAAGAAGTATTTTGACTTTCTATAAGAGATGACCAGGTACGGCTTGACAAATTACACAAAATGTTGTCATAATATGAGAAACAGGTGTGTCAGCTGGCGTCAGGAATCTAATTAATCTGCTTTGGTTTTTAGGATTTTTTTCGATTGAAAAATGCGGATAAAGAGTAAAGTATTTTAGGTTTAATTAGTTTGTAAGGTGTTTTTTTTTGCAAAAGGAGAAAAAACGTATGAGTTTGAGAATGCAATTTATAAAAGAAATTGAGGAACCTGGACCAAATAAACATCAATCGGAAATCATAGTAAATGAAATCACTGAAAATTGTGCCGACAAAAGGCCATATTGTTTAACGTTTCTTTTAAATAACTCCTTCCTTACGAATCTAAATGGGAAAACAAAACTAAAAATCTACCAAATTTTGTATTTCTATTAATTTCAACGAGAAAATAATTTTTAAATTTAAGTACAAGAAATTACTATTTTTTAAAATAACTTTTATAAATTTTATTTAAAAAAAGTTTTATTTCCACTTTTTAGTTTAATATTGTTGTTTACAACTATTGTTGAATTTTTTGTCCAAAATCTGATGCAAATTAAATTGTTTTAAATAACCTTAAAGTTTATATCTTTATGATCTTCGTTTATTAAAAAAAATAACCTTGCAGTTTCTATGCAAATCAATGTTTCAAATGAAAATACACTACCACCGGAATTTAAAGTTATTTTTCTGACCCTGCATAGTGTAGTGTGTTTGGTATTTAAGAAAAAAATTAAGTAGCAAGGTTGTAACAAACTGTGCAAAATGGATTCTGAATATTATTTTTTGTGTCAGTTTAAGTGGAAAAGTGGAGAACCCTGAAAAGTCACGCGTATTATTGAGTATTGATTGAAAAAACTGTGAGGTATAAATAACATCTTAAGAGAATGTGCAAGTAAAAACTCAGTAAATTTTATACCAAGGTCAGAAATACCAAGATCAAACTACCAGATTTTTTCCAAGATCAGGTAGAAACCAAAATTTGGTAAATTTCAAACAAGGACTGAAAGTTGACCAATAGGTTAGGACAGGGGGCTAGGGGGGGGGGAGGGTAAAGGTATTTCTTACTCCTTTGTGTTAGAAACGAAGAATGCTGGAATGGAAAGGGGTACATTGTATTGTACGTCCCCACCTCCTTTCTTCTGGTACATGTGTTCCAATCTTAACAATAGGACAGCCATGAGGTGGGAGAGGTCCTTACGGCCTTAGTGTCTCTTGTTACCGTGAATTGTAAGAAGTATTTTGACTTTCTATAAGAGATGACCAGGTACGGCTTGACAAATTACACAAAATGTTGTCATAATATGAGAAACAGGTGTGTCAGCTGGCGTCAGGAATCTAATTAATCTGCTTTGGTTTTTAGGATTTTTTTCGATTGAAAAATGCGGATAAAGAGTAAAGTATTTTAGGTTTAATTAGTTTGTAAGGTGTTTTTTTTTGCAAAAGGAGAAAAAACGTATGAGTTTGAGAATGCAATTTATAAAAGAAATTGAGGAACCTGGACCAAATAAACATCAATCGGAAATCATAGTAAATGAAATCACTGAAAATTGTGCCGACAAAAGGCCATATTGTTTAACGTTTCTTTTAAATAACTCCTTCCTTACGAATCTAAATGGGAAAACAAAACTAAAAAACTACCAAATTTTGTATTTCTATTAATTTCAACGAGAAAATAATTTTTAAATTTAAGTACAAGAAATTACTATTTTTTAAAATAACTTTTATAAATTTTATTTAAAAAAAGTTTTATTTCCACTTTTTAGTTTAATATTGTTGTTTACAACTATTGTTGAATTTTTTGTCCAAAATCTGATGCAAATTAAATTGTTTTAAATAACCTTAAAGTTTATATCTTTATGATCTTCGTTTATTAAAAAAAATAACCTTGCAGTTTCTATGCAAATCAATGTTTCAAATGAAAATACACTACCACCGGAATTTATAACAAGCAGATTCAGCATATTTTAAAATCAGTCTCACGAGTCGTAGTTAGCAACTAAATGAAATACCGACTTAGTAAACCCTTGCATATACCTTTTTTTTTGGAATTTGTTATCCCCTCTTCCGTAATGCACCTGATTTACTTCTGTCACATTTTGCTGATTTTTGAATTTTTGCATGATTTTCCAAATCGTGGAATATGCAGTTGTGGTCAGAATTATAAGGACAATGGGGAAAAAACTAGATATTTTCGACAAATCAAGGTTGAATTATGCAAATTTTATGTGTGTTAGCCAATAGTAAACTAAGCACTTTAAATAAAAAAAAATTACAGATATTTATGATATTCATAATTTTAAAATGCGTTATAAATTTTGACATACAGCGAAATTGGACCAAATTATAATAACAATTGCATTTCTGTAAGTCTAAAGCATAAATTTACATAAAACTAGCAAAGTTTCTGCTTTGTACACGTCATTCCATGGTGTTATAAAGATTTTGCAAGTGTGTGAAAACTTCATTACACTTATCTTCATCGCTTTTGAGGGTTTAGAATAGAATTTCTTGAGGATTGTTGTATGATGGAAATATATAAATATCTTAAAAACTTCTTAGTTGAACCACTGATAAGTTTGGTCTCTCTACTTTATTTTTGCTAATGTTTTCGTTTTCTGTTCGGTTCAGAATTATAATTTTCCAGGATTTCTCTAATTACTTTAAGTGCCTGCATTAAGTTAACTGCGAAAATTCTAATTTTGTTGGGGATTCAATTTAGTTACATTTTGGCAGGTCCTTTAGAAATTCGTGTTTCTGCACTAAAAACTGCTTTGATAATGTCCTTACGGACACCTTTCCAAAAAGCACAGCAAATAAAATTGATAGAGTATCAAATTAAGTAGGCACATATAGTTATTCAGTGCTGTCAGCACCAAAATGCTAATTTGATTACAATTATTCCCCCTTCGCAAATCTCTATGACAGTGGTTCTCAACCGGTGGGTCGCGACCCCCTGGGAGGTCACGAAGGGAACCTAGGGGGGGGGGGTCGCAAAAAAGTTTTTTAAAAATAAATATATATATTTAAGTAACGTTTTATAGTTTTATACAATAATTTTGCAACTAGAATGGAAGAATAAAAATCACCAAACATTATATTACTTTATATCTTGGTTAGCGTACATTCCAACTTTGTTATGTTATTATTACATAATTTAAATTCTAGTACGTTAAGTTGCAACAAGCTAATGATGAGAAACTTGTGCTTGTCGGAACTTTTAAATTCGTAACACATAAATTTCTTAACTTTAGCAGCATAAACATTCAATTTCTTTAAAAATCCATTAATTTTGTCTTGGGTTTTGATTATTGTTATATTTCGACCTTGTAGCTCGGTATTTAGCTCATTGAGGTGCATAAATATGTCTGCTAAGTATGAAAGTTGAAACAACCAAGTTGAGGAGCTAAAAAAAATCCGACCAATTCTGGTTTAGAATCTCAATCTTCTAAAAATATCAGCATTTCAGATCGCAGCTCAAATAACTTGTTCAAAATCTTAACACGGGACAGCCATCGTAAAATAAAAAAAATTACCCAAATATAATAGTTAATAAAGAGTACAGCATGTAACAGGGGGGGGGGGGGGGCGTCTCGAAGTTATTTTGTGGCATTAGGGGTTCGTCACCTACAAAAGGTTGAGAACCACTGCTCTATGATAACCGATTTTCCACACTTTGATTTACCCATTTTATCCAGTATCACAGGCAAATTCACATTAATAGGACAGCGGAATTAAAAATAAACTACAACTTAAAAAAATATTTATCCGCGGTGAACAAAAAATTAACAGTAGTTTTGAACCGTTAAAAAGACTTAAAAATTGCGGTTTGATTCAATAAAGCGGTGGTTTTAATGTAAAAAGTTAATAAATTTTATAAAACAAAAACTGGATAAAATTAAGAGATTGATTCAATTTACCACTGATCGCAAAATGCAGCTGCTGCTGTATTATCAAGTTTTAATATTTCTCAAGCTTTCATTTGCATTCTCTGTTTCGCCCTTTCGCGGTTCTGTCCGTTCGCGGTTTTGTCCGCTCGCGGTTCTGTCCTTTCGCGGTTTTGACCGCGCGGTTCTGTCCGCGCGGTTTTGTCCCTTCGCGGTTTTGTCCGGATACCAAAGAAATAAGCAGTGGTGGAATGCTGATTTACTGCACAATCAGAAGAAATTAGAATTTTTGTGATGGCCAAAAATCTACGAACTTTCGTGTAGTGTCAGTCACATCAGGACATTTTTATTATTTTTTTGGTTAAATATTATTTTTTTAAAAAAAATTACTGATTGCCAAAAATACTATATGCTCAGGGGTATACTGACATATCATATATTTTTTTATTAATTGAAAATAATTATGAACTATGCAAACGAAATTGGTTAAATCGTTCTGATGTAGTGTCAGTCACGCGCGGAAATCCCCCATAGTGAACCAAATATTTTTGCTCATCAACTATTTCGCGCATACATATAACTAATTAAAAAAGCCTGTTCCTGTAACAAAAGCCACAGTATATAGCTCTGGATCATCAGAATGGAAAATTTTTATTATTTTAGCAGCCCAAGTAACAATGGACTTTTCTCTCACATTGTAAAAAAAATAGTAGTTTACAAATTCCAACAATGAATTATGGAATCGGGTAAAATTGAAAAATCATTGTTGCAGATCAAATAAACCACACAAAAAAACATTTCTCGTCCCATTTGAGCATTTGACAGCCGATCTTAAGTCTGACGGTAACAAATACTATTTTTTGCGATTATTGTGTAAAAAAGAAAGCATCGTTAATTTCATATTGCTTGGACTAATCCAATCCAAAGCAATCTTCCAGCAAAACTAAAAACTTGACCGATATCTGAACCTGAATTCGTTGCACTAAAAGCCAGGACAGCTAGATCCTGCACACGAATTTTTGGTCATTTGAGAAAAAAAACTCATATAAATAAACAATGGGCTGCTTTGGATGCTTCGCCTGGTGCTATAAGCACTTGTAAGTATTTTTTCTTTTTCTTGCAATTATAAATTAAATATATGCTTACAATGCTAATTTTAAGAAGTAAACGCTTCTAAAACACATACTTTTAGAGTTTATATCAGTTAAAACTAGAGACCAAATAATAAAGTTTTAAGATATCAAACACAATTTACATGCTGAATCAGTTTTAGTTTTGTTTTGATTGCGAGTGTCAAAATGTGAGTGTGAAAAATAAAGTTAAGATAGATATGATTAAACACATGAGATAGTGGTAGAGTAATGCAATACATCCTAAATAAAACATTATTAAATAAAAAAACATATATTCAACTAATTTCAAATGTGATTGTCATATGCATGAATTCGTGATATGGATTTTACTTCTAATTATACTTAATCTCTTTCTTCATGTGTGTCAGACCATACAACATCAACCACAAACAACGCTACACTAATATCTTGCAAATAGGCAAAACTGGTTTTAAACTATTCAAAATCAAGATAACATTTTGATTTTGTAATAGTTCTTTGAAATTAATAGAAAAACTTGTTCTACAATGGCCCAGAACAAAATATGATGGTTAGTTAGGGTATGGGACATAATCTCGACAGCCAAAATACTGACAGCCCAGAATCCTGACAACCAAATATTAATAGTTAAAATGTTCTTAATTAGGCATAACGTCATTAATATTTGATTTGTCGAGTTTTTGGAAGACCTCGAGAGATAATGTCCCTATTGGAATTTCCCCTGTCGGTCTTATCTCTTGTTGGGTTACGTCCAATTACATAAATGTTCCTTGAATATTTTAGTACGAATATTTAACCGGACGTGTCTAACTAAAATTTTTCTTCCCTAGGTGGCCCCCCGAAAGACGCCGACAAAAAGCAGCGCAACTTCGCCGCGAAGCCTTTGTAGCTTCACTGTGGCAGCAAGTGGACATGGACAGATGGGTCTGCGACACTAAGCTGTGCAGAATGCCGGAGCCGCACTACATGGCCCGTACCTCCAGAGTGACTGTCTGAAGAAGGTCAGTTCGAAAATTGACTATTTTTCTGAAGTAGCAATGATATCAGTTATTATGGATTTTCCCCCAACATTTTGTTAAAAGTTACTAGAGCACTATTGGTCATTGTGGGAATAGGACAGAATATACATAATGAAAGCTACAAATCATACATTATCCATTGAAATATAGAAAACAATAACTTTTTAATTTTAAACCATAAAAAAATCATTAGTTTTACTTTTACTAATTGTATACCCTCCGAGAACCACATACGTATAAACCCGTCACCTGAAAAAATGTCGGTTTTTCCTTTTTTTTTGTCTTTCCTTATCCTCTGAAACCGAAATAAAGTTTTATAAAATTAAAAAAAATATATTCAGTTAAAAAATTTAAAACAGCACTGCAAACAACACTCTTGAAATTAAAACTAGTTTACACTACATCCAATTTCCTTATCCCTCAGAGTAATAAACATTTGGCCGAGTAGTTTGGACCATTACGCTAGTAGTCTGCGCGCTGTAACGGGTGTGGGTTCGATTACCGCCTTCGTTCTGGATGTATATTCCTTTCTCTAAAAACTAAACTAAACTCCCCGGCGCAACAGCCCATTACAGGGCCAAGGCCTGCCATGCCCATTTCAGCTTTCGTGACCCAGGGTTCTGGGGTGATGGGCATATGTCCCGGTAAGGTGGTCAGCCTCAAGCGAAACTCGCAGTGTTTAGTTCCCAAGCATGCTTGGTACCCATTTTATAGACCCACTCAAGGGATGAGAGGCTGGGTCAACCTCGCCCAGTCCGGGACTCGATTCCCGGACCTGTGGCGTGGCAATGCGAAGCACTACCACTAGGCCATTGTTCCTGTATTCCTTTCTCTGTGACAGTAAAAATTCTTTCTGTGTCTGTCTTACTTGACGAAGGCTTCATAAGCGGGTCTCTGATCAAGCATACACGCCGAAATATATATGTAGTAGTAGTAGTTAAACATTTTATTTTACAACAGGATTTTTTAACAAATAATTAAATCTTTCAAGTGAAATATTTATTAACGAATATGCATTTATAATATTAATATTTGTAACATGGAATTTTCTTTTTTAGTCTGGCCTACTCGAGATCGCCTAAGAAGGGGGCGACCGACAGGACAAAAGTGCCTGCTGTGTACATAATGTATATAGATTGTGTCTTCGTCATGTGTTTCGTCCCTGTTTCGTCCTTGTGATTCGTCTGATTTTATAAAAAAATCCATAGTTGCTCACCTCAATAGATTGTAACCCTCGCTCCACCTCAATAATTTCAAATAAAAAAAAAACATTTTTTTTTTTTGTCTTTTTTGAGTTATAGTTAAAACATATAAAATGCATGTTATTATTTTAATATCATATGTGACAACAGAAATATTTTTAGTTTCTAGTCACATAGTTAACAAAAATCTAAATTTTTCTAAAAATATCACTTCTTCCGCTAATTTCTTTCAACCCTTTCAGTCCCAATGACAATTTTGCATCATCATTTTAGAATTTTTTTTCTGATCGTCTATAGCCATTTATGATATCAAAAAGCACAACATTCGATTCTTCAAACTTTTTTCTATTAGAAAATATTTTTCATTACTCCCAATAGATTTGAGTCCTATTATTTTTTTAAAATTATGATCAGCAAGATGATGATGCCAAATCACATCACTGGGACTGAAAGGGTTAACTTCGGATTGTTCCACCATACATATACTCCTAATTAAATTTGAAATTATACGAACGATTCACACTACTATTTACTTATGAAATGTTTATCCTTTTTAAACTAGAGGTGTGCAACATTACATGACACCCTTAAAACTAAATAAGTTCTCTTGCAACTACCCTTTGCACGTGCATGATTTTCGCGAAACCCATATCATGACGTCCAACAAGTACTAGAAACTTGTGTACCAAATTTAAACCTTGTAGCTCTTTTTGTTCGAGCTATAGAGTGGTTTAGGACAGGCACACCAATGCACAAAACCTCCCTTTTCAGAATCAGCACCCTCCAAAACATCTCAGAAGCACAAAATCTCCATTAATGATTTTCGACCACCTCGCAATACTTCTACTACCTTAAATTTCATATTAGGTAATTGAAAGCAATAAACAACCAGCTTTATAGGCTAGGGAAATGCTTTCAGTTCATTAAGCGAAATTTCGTGTTAAGCCAGTTCGTGACAACGAGGTTTGACAATGAGTAGTACGGTGTATCCAATGTGAAACTGACAGTTGAAGAGTACACGGGAAGAACCGATTGATTTCGTACAAGGCTTTCCTTAATAGCCTCTTTGGGGATGATAGCGCGAAATCGCCTAAACTGGTGTAAAGAAGTTAGTTACTCGCTTTGTTTATCTTTCTCGGCAACCCTAATTCACGCCAGAGTTGAGTGGAACGAGTCGCACGTTTGTACCGCAAATGAAGAACCATAAGAAAAACCGGTTTCCGGTTGTCAATGTCAGCCAAGCAGAGACAATTACAGTACGACTCTAGAGAAATCAATCGGTTTTTCCCGTGTACTCTTCATTTCTCTTTAAAATAATCTATCATGGAACTATTTTACGTACGATCGATAAAACTTTCACGGGGTATACCACCTGAAATTTTCCCGCGTACCACCGGTGGGGAACCCCTGATCTAATTTCATCAAATTTCAAAAACCAAAATTAGCCCAGCACTTGTTAAGAGCCAATCCAGGACCATTGTACGTTTTCCTGCATATTCAAATATTTGGTTTTGCATCTCAGCTGTTAGTTCAAGGCATTTGGCATCGGAGCAAGTTTAAAGTTAGCAATCGAGTCTGCATTTAGCTTAGCTCTTCCGCCCTTAATGGTTGATTCATCGTATAAACAAACAGCCTCGGCAGCATGTGTCTCGTTTGAAATGATAGACAGCTTCGGAAACGGCGTTTTTAATGACCAAGGTCTTAAGAACATCTTACATTTTTCTGCGAAGTCCTACACTCTCAGAAATAACACTTTCATTTTTGACGATTCATGAATCCTCAAGCCTCATTTCGTTAATTTTGAGGATTGTTTCGTCAAACTATCACGTGACTTTTGAATGAACACGAATCCTCACTTTTACGATCGTGATTTGACGATTCTGTATCTTGATTTTGAGGAAACAGAATCTCATTGTTGTACTCACATGCTCAAAAATGACGAAATATTTCTTTAGATTAGACGACATTCAAATCCTCATAAAAATGACGATTCAAATTTCCTCACTTTGATTAAACGAAAACTCGGAGCATTTGCCAGTAATGGAATCGTCAAAATTAAGGAAAATGTCGTCGTTTTTGAGCATTCATTTTTTAGAGTGTATTTCCTTTACAGAAAAATTAAGAGCGATTAAATCCCTGAAATACTAATTATTATATTTTGCTGGGTTTACTTTTACACTGTTTAAAGATTTGAAAGTTATAGTTATGACAGCATGTGTCTCGTTTGAAATGATAGCCAGCTTCGGAAACGGATTTTTTAATGACCAAGGTCTTAAAAATATCTTCTATTTTCCTACAAAGTCCTATTTTATTATTCCTAAATTTTTTAATCGCTTAATATTTTCTTTACAGAAAAATTAAGAACGATGAAATCCCTGAAATATTAATTCATATAGTTTGCTGGGTGTAGCTTGGAATGTTTACAAATTTGAAAGTCATAGTTATGGCAGAGTGTGTCTTGTTTGACATTATAGACACTTTCAGAAACGGAGTTTTTAATTTCTATTGTCGTAAAAAATATTTTTTTTTCTACAAGATCTCGTGAATGTTTTAAAATGTTAAATGTTTTGTTTCAAGGGAAATTAAATCAACGAAAAATTAATTCATATATTTCTCTTGGCCTCGTCTTGCACTGTTTCATGACATGAAGGTTATACACAATGAGTGTGTCTTGTTTAAAATGATAGACAGCTTCAGCAACAGCGTTTTTAATGACCAAGATTTTAAAAATACTTTTTTATATTCTTACGAACTCCTGCAAGTATTACAAAAATCTTATGTGTTTTCTTTCTTGTTGACTTGTTGTGGATAAATTTTTGAAATATAAATTTCTGTTTAGTGCAGACTAGCACAGTTTCAAGATACGAAAGTAATGGTATGACCGTTTGAAATCATAGACAGCTACAGAAACGGCAGCGTTTTCAGTGACCAAAGGCATTTTGGTTTTCAGGTCTTGAAAAAGTATCCTATTTTTTTGCAAAGTTGCATAACCATGAGGGATATATATTTATCATTAATCTGAAAATTGAGTTCAAAACCTATCAAAATGCATCACAACTACAATGTTGAATTTTGGGTGTTTGGTTTCACCAAAAATATGGTTCCTAGTAGGTACAATGACAGTGAGGTGAAATGTTTCACCATACATTCAGTATTCGGTTGAACAATATCTCATGTTTTTGGTTCCAAAACCCAAAACATAATTCAGCCTATTACCGAAAAAAAATGGTGAAACATTTCACCACAAAGCTGTTGCAGCAGCTAGTAACCATTATTATGGTGAAACCAGCACGAAATTTTTTTAAATCGTAATCAACTATGAATTTTTATTACAGTGTTGATAATATTTACAAAATCTGCAAAGTATGTTGCTAGCCGATATTAAATTTGCTGAAAATATTTTTTAACCTGCCTATTACTCTTTACATAAATTTACCTTTCTACCTCTTCAGCTTTCTAAATAAGACCCTTGTTTATTGCTATATACATTTTAACAAATGCTGAAGCGTGTCTTATTTTGCGTGTAACACACTGGCTGGATTTACGAGTCATTTTCTTTCGTTTGCCAAAAATGTAACTGATTAAAAATAATAATAATAAATAAATGCAATTTTTGTATTGACTGGGGACACTAGATATTAGCTTTACAAACGTATGCAGAGTCGTGACAACCGTGAGGAGGAATTGTGACTCGCCAGTTCGGATCCTGAAAAATATAATCGACCGTGCTTGAATAAGCTTCGTAATTTTTTTCTTCAGAAAAGCGGACAGTCCAAACAGAATATAAAGCGTGATGTCACAAAGAGCTTCCGTGGCTTTACTCTAAATAATCCAGTGTGCAGCTTGCGTGCCAATTTAGAAATGCAGCCCTTATAATAGCTAGGGTATAATGATATATTTGAAAATAGTTATTAAGAATGAAAATATTTATTAAGTATATTCTGGAGTCATTCAAATTAAAGTTTGGATACGTATTTCGTCTACTTTCAATCTTTTTTCTCTGTTTCACGTTTTTCAATTCTTGTGTTTAATAAATCCCTAAAGCTTTTTTGTTAATTAAGTTAGAATGTTTAAATTTCTAACCTGTGTTCTTATATATACGGTGCACAAAATTGTGCAAGGAATAAGGTCTACTATGTATATGTTTTTTTAAATGTTGAAGTCAATAATTAGTAATTTTTGTGATTTTCAGTATAAATGCATATTACTTTTAAACTGTAGCTCACACTTTTAAATCCATTCACAGTTCTTCAACAAATAGTACTAAAACAAACTGAAAAAGTTTGGTGGAGTTATTCCCAAAATTGAAAGAGGAGTAGCGTTTTAAAAAGTTCAAAATTTTGACTTTATTTTTAAAAATAAATGAAAAACTACTTGTAAATATTTGTTTTTATTGTTAGAAAATGTTTAATCAGGGCCTTATATTAAACTAATTTAAGTTACAAGTTTATGTAATTATTTCTAGAAATAATGTTTAAGGTACCGTATCCCCTTAAACTCTCCAATTACAAAAATTTTGCAAATGGTCTCCCTTTTATTTTTTTATGATAATTTCTTCAACCAAAAACATCGTAAATAAAATATGAATTATAGAAATTCAATGATGATTTTATAGTCGAAAAGTAAACCACTGAAACAAATCTGGCTTTGTTAATTATTGCCTAACATTTTCGACCCCGTTTCTTACATTTGTTAGTTACAATCTTGTGTAACTGTTTCAGCAAGCCCTCAGAGAGCTTGCCGTTATTTATTTGCCTGAGGGCCTCGCAAAAATAGCACAGTACCCTTTCAACCGCCCTCTACTAAAAAATAACACCGTCAGCAGAACTCCGAAGAAGAGGTCTGTTTTCCATATTATTTTTTAAACCCTATTATTTTTATACCATTCGGCTGAATAGAGTTTGTAACACTTGCGTTTCCGGTTTATAATGTGGGTGTGTTTGATGTATAGCTTTGAAATAATTCCAGGATTGTTACTTTAGAATACGTATTATAATATTTTAGAAAGTAGTAAATAATTTATTTGCATTATTTGTAGTTTTAGAATTACGTCTATAGTAGGCTTATTGAAGTTAATGTTTGAAAGTATATGAGATTCTTTTATAATTGATTAAAAATTATAAAATATCCAAACACATACTTACCCAAAAATGTTTTAACTAACCATTGTACATGCAAAAGTTAATGTTTTCACAATATAGAGAATATTGAAGGTTTTCTACGATAAAATACAGTTTTTCTTTACATAATAGTAGTTTTAAAATACGTGGTATTTATAGCAGTTTATTAAGAAAATAAAAAGTTGCACTAAGTTTATTAAAATTAAGAATGTCCACTGTAAGATCCACTGTGTTACCATAATTTTCATAATGTATATACAGTATGTGTGACCCAGATAATAATTAATTGTGAAGTTTCAATTTTCGGAGAGTATTACCATACTTTCAGTTTTAGCTGAAAGAAAAGAACATATTTTCAACCTTTGAGATTGCATGTAGCTACTCACAAAATTCATTTTTACCAATGATATTTTTCATTTTACTACTGCTTCCTGCAAGTTTCATTAAAATCTGAGAGTCATGTTTCTCAAGTCTCTTTTCCCAGACAAAGACCCTTAATTATCTCTTGATGAAATAGCAAGAAAATAATCCAACATTTAGAATACTTTTTATAGGTTTAGAGTAATATATTTGATCTGAAAGAAGTTATAATAAAGAGAATATTTTAAACTACTTTTATAATGTACTAAACTACTTTACTTTTTCGAACGAAGCAATGATAATAAAAACATAATAATAAAAAACTAAAATAAGCTTAATTCATAAGTTTTTACGGTCCTTTGTCAAAAAAAAATCAGGATAAATAAAAAATGTCGAAAATAAATATAACAATTTTATGCAAACAATTTGATGTTTGGTTTCGTTCTTTCAAGAAACGACAATAACGTTCCTTCTAAGAAACAAAACAAAACAAAAACTATATTTAAAATAGAAATTGGCATTGTTTTAACATTTAGAGAAAAAAAATTACTTTTCTTCATTCCCAACCTATAAACAGCAGCCCCCCGAAACAACTAAACTCCTCACCTCTTCTTCGGAGACGGGGTAGTAGGGATCGAACCCTTCCTCCCCCGATGGGGCCGAAGGCCAGAACGAAGGTCGATCGCCATCCCCCGCCAGCATCCTTCTCCTCTTCTTCCGAAAGATGATCTCGGGAGACTGAGCATCTTTTTTTCATCTTGCGCTTCTTTCATGAGAAGAGGCCATGTGGATAGGGATGAGTGGGGGGGGGGGGGTCTCCATCGGCGGACGATCCAATGTGAGTGTAAGGGTCTGTTGTACCATATGTTTTTTAGAGTCAAGCCGGGGCTTGTTGGTAAGACGCTTGCTCCGCCATTGCTAAAGTAGATACTAAAGTAGTAAAGATTGCTAAAGTAGTAAAGCAGATACACTCTTAAAAACGAACGAACGATTTTAACTCAGTCTGAGTTCCTTTTCACTCATCCAGTCTAGAAAATGCACTTCTCCTTGAGGAGTGGATCCTTTGTGAGTTAAACCTCCGGCAGGATCACCCGAAACGAGTGATTTTAACTCAGTCTGAGTTAATATCCACTCCTTTCCAGTGTCGAAAATGCACTTCTCCTGACACGTGCAGCCTAAATGGCGAAGACTAATACCCCGTGTAAAGTGTGTAAATATGCTTTTTGTATGATGTTTTGTTGCCTTGATGTTGCCTTTAGAAGTTGCGTTGTGTTCCTACACATGTGTCCGCTCGTCACTTGACTGTCGCTTGACTATTACAACATCCTTCGTCAAGAGACCTCGAATAGCTCTAGTGCGACGACGATAGTTCAATCACTAACCAAAACCTTGTCTTTGCCATCGGGTAAAAAGATCGAGGTAGACTATAATTTATAATATTAGGGAACGTAATAACGTGGTTGACAACATTGGGACTGGTGCATGTTAAATCTAAGATTCAACTAACAAAAAGCCTACGCTCCATCGCCGGATCCTCGCCAACCAAAAGATGATCTCGGGAGACTGAGAGCATCTTTTTTCATCTTGCGCTTCTTTCATGAGAAGAGGCCATGTGGATGGGGATGAGTGGAGGGGGGGGGGGGGTCTAATCGGCGGACGATCCAATGTGAGTGTAGTGTAGTGTAATCGTTTCCGGCTGCCTATTTCTAGCCTCGATTAGGAGCTTTAACACAGCCAATAACGCCTCGTAATTTAGAACCCTGGTCAAGTGACGAGGTCGACACCTGAGCGGGCACCCAACTTCGAGCGATAGCGTACGCTGAAGTCGTAGGGACTTTGGACTCCACAGATTTAACGAGCACGTCTGTCCCAGTCATGTGAGTGTAAGGGTCTGTTGTGCTATATGTTTAGAGTCAAACTGGGCCCGGTTGGTAAGACGCTTGCCCTCCGTGAGAAAGATTTCTTGTTCGGGCCCCGGCATTGCTAAAGTAACTGACGATACTTAAAAGAGACATGTGCAGCCAAAATGGCGAAGACTATTACCCCTTGTTAAAGGGTGTAAATATGCTTTTTGTTTGATGTTTTGTTGCCTTGATGTTGCCTTTAGAAGTTGCGTTGTGTTCCTACACATGTGTCCGCTCGTCACTTGACTGTCGCTTGACTATTACAACATCCTTCGTCAAGAGACCTCGAATAGCTCTAGTGCGACGACGATAGTTCAACACTAACCAAAACCTTGTCTTTGCCATCGGGTAAAAAGATCGAGGTAGACAATAATTTATAATATTAGGGAACGTAATAACGGTGGCTGGCAATATTGGAACTGGTGCATGTAAAATCTAAGGTTTAACTTACAAAAGGCCTACGCTCCATCGCCGGATCCTCGCCAACCAAAAGATGATCTCGAGAGACTGAGCATCCTTTTTCATCTTGCGCATCTTTCATGAGAAGAGGCCATGTGGATAGGGATGAGTGGAGGAGGGGGGGAGGGGTCTCCATCGGCGGACGATCCAATGTGAGCGTAACGGTCTGTTGTACTATATGTTTAGAGACAAACCGGGGCCCGGTCGGTAAGACGCTTGCCTTGCATGAGAAAGGTCTCAGATTCGGATCCCGGCATTGCTAAAGTAACTGACGGACATATAAAAGAGACATGTGCAGAGCCAAAATGCTGAAGACTAATACCCAATGTAAAGACTGTAAATATGCTCATTGTTTGATGTTTTGTTGCTTTGATGTTGCCTTTAGAAGTTGGGGTGGGTTCCTACTCATGTGTCGGCTCGTCACTTGACTTTCGGTGTAAATTACAACACCCTTTTTCAAGAGACCTCGAATAGCTCTAGTGCTACGATAATTCAATCCCTAACGTGGTTGACAATATTGGGACTGGTTCATGTTAAATCTAAGGTTTAACTAACAAAAGGCTATTGCTCCATCGCAGGATCCTCGCCAACCAAAAGATGATCTCCGGAGACTGAGCATCTTTTTTCATCTTGCGCTTCTTTCATGAGACGAGGCCACGTGGATAGGGATGAGTGGAGGGGGGGGGGTCTCCATCGACGGACGATCCAATGTCAGTATAAGGGTTTGTTGTACTATATGTTTAGAGTAAGTATGTTTTGGTAAGACGCTTGCCTTGCATGAGAAAGATCTCAGGTTCGAGCCCCGGCATTGCTAAAGTAACTGGCGATACATAAAAGTTAAATGTGCAGCCGCGAAGACTAATACCCCGTGTAAAGGGTGTAAAAGCCGACCCGGCGGCTGAATGGTTAGTGTGCTAGCCTTTGGAGATGCTGGGTACGGGTTCGAATCCCGGTCAGGCCTGGATGTCTGTGTTTGTTAAAAAATGTCGTTATTTGTCTATGTGTTATTCATTTCTTTGTGACTATTAATATCCTTTCTATGTCTGTCTTACTTGACGGAAGGCTAAATAAGTGGGTCTCTGATCAAGCAAACAAGCCGAAATATGTAATAGTAGCAGTAGTAGTAGAAGTGTGTAAATATGCTCTTTGTTTAATGTTTTGTTGCTTTGATGTTGCCTTTAAAAGTTGAGGTGGGTTCCTACTCATGTGTCCGCTCGTCACATGACTGTCGCTGTAAATTACAACACCCGTAGTCAAGAGACCTCGAATAGCTCTAGTGCGACGATAATTCATCCTATCCCTAGCCAAAACCTTGTCTTTGCCATCGGGTAAAGGGATCGAGGTAGACAACAATTTACAATATTCTGGAACGTAATAGCGTAGTTGACAATATTGGGACTGGTGCATGTTAAAGCTAAGGTTTAACTAACGGAAGGCCAAAATACCTATCCTCTATCACCAGACCCACGCGAACCAAAAGATGATCTTGGGAGACTTAAGGAATAGCGTCATCTTTTTTCATCTTCAGCTTCTTTGCTCTTTCATGAGAGAGAGGCCATGTGGACGAGGATGAGTGGATAGGGTTGATACATATATATTCCGGCTTGTGTGCTCGATCAGAGACCCGCTGTTAAAACCTTTGTCAAGTAAGACAGACCCACCAGATAGAATTTTTACTATCACAGAGGGAGAAATTACATCCAGGGCAACGGCGGGAATCGAACCAGCACCCGGTACAGAGCGTAGACTGTTAGCGGAGGCAGCTATATCTTAACCACTCGGCCATCCGGGCTCCAAGATGAGGAGTGGAGAAGGGAGATTCAATTGGAGGCTTGTCCTATTCTTTGATATCATATAAACGAATCGTTGTAGACAAAAATAAATACCGTAGATAAATATTGCTGTGTCATTTTGTCTGGTTCACATAAAATCTAAGGTTCAACTCAAGAAGAGCCAAACATCCTACAATACTAAAATTTAGCGCATGGTTTTACCAAAATAATGATAATAAATTGGTTCCTAGGAGTTGCAACAGCTGTTAGGTGAAATGTTTTGAGGATATGATATTTTTGGTATTCAGTTGAATAATTTTTTTTAGTCTTTTAGGAAAGAACCCATGAGAAATGGTTCAACCGAATACTGTAGGTAGGTAGTACATTAATATATATATTCCGGCTAATGTGCTTCATCAGAGACCTGTTTATAAGCCTTCATCAAGTAAGACAGACACAGCAAAGAATTTTTACTGTCACAGTTTCTCTGACACCCAGGGCGAAGGGGGGAATTTAACCCGCACTCGTTACGGCGCTCGGACTGCTAGCGTAATGGTCCAAACCACTCGACCACTCCGGCCCGCACCGAATACTGAAAATATGGTGAAAATTTTTACCACACCGCCGTTGTAGTTACTAGAACCATTTTTATGGTGAAAAGAAGCACAAAATTATCAACAGTATAAAGGCCTGCATTGCATATGCTTAGAGTCAAAGGCTATATGCCTCGGAGGATAACTACAATGTGTTCTGTCCTTGTCTTACTCATCGTAATATTAACGAATATCGTTGGACAAAAATAAATACCTAAAAAAAACCAAGCCTTGCAGAGAGAGTAAATATGCTCTAAAGCTCCAATTTCGCGTATGATGTTGCCTTTAAAAGTTGCGTTGGGTTCCTACTCATGTGTCAGCTCGTCACTTGACTGTCGCTTTAAATTACGACACCTGTCACCAATAGTCCTTGTGTAACTCTAGTGCGACAATAACCCTTGTTTTAGCCATCATATAAACGGATCGTGGTAGTCACATAATAAGTAACACCGTGTTATTGCAACTGGTGCACGTTAAACCTAAGGTTTAACTAATGGAAGCCGCCTCGGTGGCTGAATGGTTAGTGTACTAGCCTTTGGAGCTGCTGAGGTCGGGTTCGAATCCCGGTCAGGCATGGATGTTTGTGACAGTCAATAAATATTGTTATTTGTCTATGTGTTATTCATTTCTTTGTGACTGTAAAAAATTCTTTCTGTGTCTGTCCCACTTGACGAAAGCTTATAAGCGGTTCTCTGAACAAGCACACAAGCTGGAATATATATGTATCATACCATACTAATTTAAGGCCAAACTGCTTACGCTCTACATTGTTAAAAATTTTGGTGCAAGATTGCACCGGAATCCTGGAACTTTCTACCTACAACCACTATTTCGAGCGCGGATTCACCACTTTTGTGGTGCATCAAAGTTATGGTTTTATCACAAAATTATTACATTCAAGCTCCAAATACACTCTTAAAACAAAAGAGTGAAATCCACTCATATAGGATAAGTGCATTTTCGACACTGGAAAGGAGTGAAAATTAACCCAGACTGAGTTCAAATCACTCGTTTGGAGTGATTCTGTCGGAGTTTTAACTAAACAAAAGAGTGAAATCCACTCTAATAGGATAAGTGCATTTTCAACACTGAAAAGAGTGAAAATTAACTCAGACCGAGTTAAATTCACTCGTTTGTTTTAAGAGTGTAGTGATGGCAGATAGAAAGTTCCAGGCATCCTGTGCAATCTTACGCCAAAAATTTAAGCAATGTATAGCCGGACCGCCGCCGAACAAAAGATGATCTTGGGAGGCTGAAGAAGAGCATCATCATTACTCATCTTGCGCTTCTTTGCTGTTGTGAGAAGAGACCAAGTAAAAGTTTAAAATTCTAAAAAAAAACCCTTTATTATTCGGAAAGTGAATAAATAAAATAAATGAAAGAAATTCGTGCCCCTACAGTAAAACCGACATTAAGTTCGCAGTATACAAATGTTCTACGAGAAAAAGGGTAAATAGTTCTCATTTTCGAGTGCGAGAATCGAATAAAAAATTTGTTTCACATTTAATAAACAATTTTATTTGTTATTTCAATACATAAATTTATTATTTTTATTAGTTTAGCTTCAGTTAGAGTGTAATTTTAATTATTTTTTCCTTCGATTTTGAAGTAACAAGGCGCACGAATATCAGGGTCGAAGGAGCAGCCAATCAGAGTAGGTGAAATTTCGACGCCAGCTGCGTTGTTTACCCAGTTTCCTCCGCGCAGTACATTTCTCTGCTGCAAACTTAAGGTCGGTTTTAGTATAGTGCAAATTATTTGCCTTTTTTCCTCTAACATATACGAATCACATATCAGTTAAAAGGTATTCAAGCAAAGAATTCAAACTTTGACATTAAAAATAGGACATTTTGAAGTTTCAAATATTGCGGTTTCTTTGTAATTTTAATATCGCATAGATAAAGGAAAATTTATTATTAATTTTTAAATTTTTACGGGATTTTTTCCCTCAAGCCAAACCTCTCTACCAATAAAAGAAATTCTGCCCTACATAAATCAATAGTATTCTCAATTAAATTATGAAAAATGCCCACACTGTATAAGAACGCAATGTTAATTTTATATTCAATGTCGTAATAATAAAATATATTTTTGGTAGAAAATATAAAATTTATTCTATTCAAAACACACAAATATATACAATAATAGATACAACGCCAATACATAATAATAAAACATAATGCAAATATTGTATGTAGATTTACAAAACTTTTACGCCTATCTGTGGCAATTAGTAAACATATGTCTCATATACACAATTATGATTTTTTCAATGTGTATTTTCATTATATGGCTTCAAAAATTAGTGTTTGCATGTAAAATACCACAAATATATAAAAAGCTAATTATATTTTTTGGAAATGTAATTGCTGAGAGAGATTGCTCTTTTATTGAGCATTTTAAATGCTATATTTACGAAGTTTGTTGAAGAATACTTTGTAACCTATTTTCAGTTACCTTTGGTTTCTTCGGGTACTGTACAGTTTATATTCACTGCAGTTGTACTGAACTGCAAACACATCCATAAGTGCAACACTGCGCATATTCTAGTACCATCCTAATTTTTTAAAAATCATTCTTGAAAATGAAAATATACATGATCTCTCAAATTTGAGATCAATTTATCTGGAGCAATGAGATACTCTTTCGAGTTTAATTAATCCACGTTACATTCGTTTTTTTTTTCTTCAAGATGTCAAATCAACCTAGTTGAATCCTACCTAATCAAGAGTTGGATTCCTAATCTGTTCCGAGTGGTTTTGTTCCGAGTGGTTCATGTTCCGAGTGGTTTTGACTTCTTGGGTCGCCTTTTTTTTATTCTTTCACGGGAACGAAATTTACCAAAGGATAATATAGGAAGTCCTCGTTCCTCGGTTGAGCTCATTGATTTGGGGCTATTATGAACCAGGACTGTTCTCAAATTTGAGAATCTACTTTTCAACAAACGTGGAACATTGTCTGTGCCATCTTAAGATGCCTTGGGTTTTTCCGTTGTTTTCGCATCATCTTCTGGCTTTTGCAGAACAGTCATTTTGCGGGACTCGCTCTCCGAGTCGTACTCGGCACTTTCAGTGGTTGTTTCTTTCTTGGACAAGTTGGTGGGATTGTTGTGAATAATCCTGCTGACACCATTCCCGTGCTTCTGTACGAAGTCCCTCGTACCCTGCGCCTTGGGATTGCCCAGACTACTTTTAAAGTCTAGGGTTCGTTCATTTTTAGGGCTTTCTGTGACTGCTTGTCTACTGGTGGCTGCAGAAAACTGCCTCAGGAACTTATTGTTCGAATCCATCAATTCTGTAAACGATCCCGGCAAGGAGGACATGGGTGATAGCGGCTTTCGTTTACCACCCTGTTCGACGTTTAGTTTGCTGTTGCGGTATTCTTCATCTCTGTAACCGCCTCCTCCTTCTTTTAGGTGTGTTCCATCTGCCACAAACAGGTTGGGTCGTTCTGCGGTCGCGACTATTATCTTGGCTTTTTTGGAGATTCCGTATTTCTCGAAAAACGCATCGTCTATCTCCAGAGGCTTGGAGTCAGGGTAATGGTCCTTGTATCCTGTGACATCGCCTTCTTTTTTAGGTGAGTCGTGGTGGGAGTATCCGTCGTCTTGTTGACTGGTGGAATCTTCGTAGGATTGACTGGGTCCATCGTAGGGTTGATCCGGACCATCATAAGGTTGATCTGGACCATCGTAAGGTTGGTGTGGCTCACTGTGTTGTGGTCCATCGAAACTCGAATGCGGTCCATCAAGGGCGTGGTGTGGATCTTGGAAAGACTGCGGTCCATCAAAGGAGTGGTGTAGACCTTGGAAAGACAGAGGTCCAAAGTTGCGTTGTCCGTTGTAAGGGACTTGACCACTTAAGAAACTGTCAGGGTGATCGGCATTGAAAGGCTTGAAGGGTGTTTCATATCCACGACCTTGCTCGCTGTTGAGAAGCAGAGGATTTATCATCTTCTGGGGTTCGCCAAACATCCGTGGTTGCTGTTGGTTGGGCATTGCTTTCGCTAATGGTGTGCGGCTTTGTGGTTCCACGTCGTAGGTCTTGCTTTGAGAGAAGGACACAGATCTTGAAACCGAAGGCGAAGAATCGGCTTTGGAGATCGAAATTTGATGGCGATCTTGAACCGCTGATGGGGATGATCTTTCTAATCTGGGTGAATGTTTCCAACCTGCCGGGACGTTTCTATTTCCTTCAGCAAACGAATGAGGAGTTTGATTGTAGTCGTGATCGGCTGCTGCTGCTTCTGATGGCCGTATTATTTGACGTCTATTTTCCTGCACAGGGCTTCGATAGTCAGTCTCTATAGGATGAGTGTTGCGACTAGGTTGCCTGATATTTCTTTGTCGCGAGGACTGCAGATGAGAATTGTGAAATTGAGGCCTGATGTTTTCTTGTGGCTGCGATGAATGGAAATGTCCCCTGTGGCGAGTATCAGGTTCTTGACTGTCGTGAGAATGCTGAGAATACTCCTGAGGTTGATGGGCCGGTGGACTGTTGAATGTAGGTTTTCTTAATGGCGAATCTCTGAAGGGTGATGGCCGATGGTTGTATTCTTGTCCTTGAGAATGCGTTGCTCGGAAAGGTGTTTCCGGTCTTTTCCAACCTTGAGATTGTGGTGGCGATTCTTGATAGTACTCTCGCACTGGTTGAGCAGGGGAATGTGCTTTCGGTCTGCGATGTGGCCGTTCATCAGGCCGTTCATCAGAGTAAGGTTCTTCTTCACTGTACGAAGTGTCTCTATAATTGTGAACCCCGATGTTTCCATTACCATTACTATGGCCTTGATGGTGGTAATCCCTGTCGTGACCTGGTTTCTTGTTATCAAACACGACGACCTTCTCTGGACGATTCTGCGACTTGGAAGGACGGGAATAGCTTTTGGAGGTAGAATAGCTCTTTCCGGACTTAGACTGCGAGTTGGAATCGAAGCTTTTCGACCTCGACGGCAGACTCGATCCATGCGAGGAAGTGTAGTGTTCTTCCTCGGGCTCAGGGTGGTGATAGTCACTACTTGGGGTGGTCCTGTAGTCTCTGGAAGGACTGGCAACCGGGTATCTTTCATCTTCGGAATACGCCTCTTCTTCGCTGCTCTCAGGGTGGCGATGGTGGTGGTTTTGTTTCTTGCATTTAGGTTTGTGCCTGGGATACTCACCAGCGTTGGAGAACCTTCTGGAAGCCCTATCGTCTTCGGAAAGGTATTTTTCGTTTGGAATGTGCACAGATCTACCCCCAATTCGTTTTTCAAGGGAGCGGGTGTTGTAGCTGCTGTCCACTCTGCTGCTTTCGGCCAAGTTATCCATGTCTCTCGTTGGCACTTTCTGAGGCTTGGCCACAATCGGGTGATCTACTGTGCTGGAAGTTACCAGTTGTTCTTCCAGTGGATCAGTGCGCAGTAAGTCTGCAATGAAGAATTCCGACAGTTTCGTGAGTTTTGCGGTTGGGGAAGTCTGAATTGTTTCGGGAGTTTCTTTGTTGGGGGAATCTTCTGCCGTGGCTCCAAGAACGAGGATAATGAAGAAACAACCGGTTTGTATGGAGAACATTTTCTGAAAAAAAAATTAAGTTAAAGTTTAGTTAAGGACTGATGCTCAGAGTTTCTCAAAAATGCTTATAAAAAGAAAATCACTAAACAGAACTCGATAGGCTTGGTCTTAAATTAAAGCTAAAGATATATAGAATTAAAAGAAAACAAAAACAGAAAAATTGACCTTTTTTTTGACCCAATAATGCATCCGACTCCCCTTAAACTACTGTGATGTAAAATATCTGCGTCAGAGATTAAATTTCAAATAATTCGATTTAGTAAAAATATCCTGTACCAAAAGCAGAAGCTGATAACTTCGTTCTCAAACATTAAAACTGTACTAACTTTAAACTCCCAAGCAACTTTGCTTATAAATGGTATATATTCAAAAGTTTGCATATTGTAAATATCAACCTATTCGAAATTTCGCATGGCTGAAAATTATTTTGAAATTCAAAATTCCATATTCACTAATTACTTGCAATTACTCGAATTATAAAACAATTTTCAATCAACAATTGCGAACTATTAAAAATAAGTTTCATTAAGGACATTAAATTTTCGTTTTAAAGGACACGCTATATAAAGGAAAAAAAAGTTAATTATAGTTTCTACAAGCAAAATTGCCTTGCAGGAAATAATTAAGTAGTACGAAAAATATTTTAAAACAGTTGGTTAATCAATGTCATTCCAAACATGATTTATATTCTTTTTGCTGTATTTTTTTTGCAATAAGAGTCATTTTATTTACGGGTGATTAAACATAGGGGAGGTGATTACGGAAGGTGATTCTGCGATCAATCATTTCATCTAAAATGTATTTGCATGTTTCAATTTTCTGTAAAACAATTGCACAAAAAATTAGTGTAAAACGTTAAAATGTTTTTCAAAAACTAGTCTTGTTTGATTTTAAGCTTTCAAATTATTTGGTCGTATTTGCGGAAATAGCGACAAATAGTTTGTTACATACTTGACTGAATTTTAACAAGATTATTTCCTCAAAAAATAAACATCTTTGGTCCTTCTCAACGACTTCCTTTTCTGAATAATTGTGCTGTTCTCTTCGACATGAACAAAAAGTGATTTTAAGTATATTAACCCGTTAACGTTTTTTTTAATTCATGGTGATACGCTTGAATGAGTTTCAAGAGTTACTTTTTACTGTTTACTGTTAAAAATCATGAATAAATTCTGCTTTTAAAATTTATTTTTTATAATATCTTCAAATCGTGTGTAAAATCACAACTTGCCTTAAAATTCCAATGTGATTATTTGGCAAAAACTACCTTATGGAACGTGACAAAGATGGGTTTATAATAAAATTTTTCTTGTCCATTTACGTTTTCTTTTATTGTAGGGTAGACTGACCAGTGAGTGAACAGGCTCCAGTGAATGAACATTTGGTAAATATAATTAAAAAATAAGGATTGAAAATCATTCCACTAGATGGACTGGCAACACTGACTTCCTTCCATGTAGTAGGAAGCTATCTGTCACATGGTTGGTTGTCCTGGTGTATATTCCCTGGCGAATGCAGCACCTTAAACGTTCATTCACTGGTTAGTCTACCCTATCTTCGAGCGAAAATGTCAATATCATACGTTCAGACATTGCACATTTGCTTTTTGCTTTCAATTATCTACTATGTTATACATGGTAGCGCAAATAAAAGTGGCCCGTCCTAGAAGTAAGGATAAGACAGGAAATGTTGATAAGTCAAAAACTAATGCAAAAGCAGGTTCGCCAATTGAAGCCATTGATCGCTTCAATGTCAAACCCGAACATAATTATTTGCCGGTAATTATATGGTATCGTTTAGCAAGGTAGTTGAAATGCTATCTATAATAAAGAAAAAGAAAGAGTCTGTGCGTATGTCTGTGGATCGTAAAAGACCTACTTAGACTGCTCTAAAAAATTCGAAATATTTTTAATATAGATTCCTTTTAATATCTACGTGTGCATCTGAGGCTTATTTTTTTCATATTTGATTGTGATTTTTAATTAATATAATTAGTTTTAAAAAACGTCATCCATGTGGGAGTGCGGGACCATAACTGTGCTTGAAAATACATGGACCGGGCCGTAACGGGGGCTTGACGCGATTCTCTGTTATAATTTGCTTTTTTCTTGCGCATGCACACAAATTGAATTTAGTTTAGATATTGAGTGTATGGGGAACATTCATGTGACGTCACACGGTTTTTTATCCTACACCTCTCGAACCAAAATGCTTGCTAATGTTTTCCTACTTCTCTAACCTGTCTAACCGCTTTTTTTACCACAGCGATTTGGAATTGAAGCTTAGGTGGATATGGCCGTGAATGTCCCCCATTTTCACAAGTAAGCATGCCTCTAAAAGAAGGCAATGCGAAGTTAACGGGTTCCCAGTAAGGCGGGACCATACTGCAGTATAAAATATTAAATAGTTCAAGGCGGAAGGATACATTTCTGTGAATAACAAAACTGGAGTCGCTGAAGATAATTTTCTGGTTTTAATTCATGAGCAACAATACTTTGTAGGGATAATTTTCAGGTCCAGGTGGACATGTCACGATATGCTGTCAAGCGTCTTGGGTTGATTTGCTAGGCATCTGAACCATTTTTAACATTCACATTTTCTACTCCGTTAAAATTTTCTACCATAATAATGGTTCTTAATAGCTGCAACAGATCTGTGGTGAAATATTTTACGATATTTTCGGTACTCGGTTGCACCATTTTGCAGGTTTTGGAAACGAGAATCTCTGAAATAGTTCAAATAAATATCGAAAATCTGGTGAAAAATTTCACCACACAACCGTTGCAGCTATTAAGAACCATATTTTTCCTGTAACCATCTTCTAAATCTTTAACAGTGTAGTGTTCGTGATATCATGATTACGTACGATTATTTTATGATTTTATGATTACGTGTAAAAAAAACTATGCATGTTTCGGAATGGTTTTGGACTTGTGCAGAACTTGTCCTGCCTAAAGCATTTTCGTAACCAATCGTTGCATAGAACTCATTTACGTCACTTTGTGATACCTTTGAATTCATTAGCAAAAAACTGAATACATTCTTTCCACGAATTTGTTTCAATCAGAACACCCTCCTAAACGCGTGGAAATCCTAAAACCACATTATGTACTTTCAACTTCTTAGCAATACTTTCATTACCTTATATTTATTTCCATTAGGTTATTGAAATAAAGATAAAACCTTTATCCAATTAGTTCAGCCGATTCAATTATACCTTCCATGTCGAATGAAATTGATTACGGTGTAAGGAAATTATATATTCCCACAGACATTAAAAAAATTACACGGAAATCGGCTATAATTATACGGAAATAATATTTTTTTTAAATGGAATTTTTCTGTCATCCCAAAGTGTTCAGAAACGCTCCATTTCTTTCATGTTTAATAGACTTTCTCCTCTTCATCGTCAATTTAGCACTGCACCTCGCGGTCTGCTCGGCAGTTTGACAGAGTAGGAACTCGCATTTTGGAAAAAGTTAATTAAGGTTTATTCTTATTCATTAACGTTTATTATTTTTCATTAATGTTTATTCGTATTCATTAATGTGTATTCTTATTTATTAACATTTATTCTAATTAATGTTTATCCTTATTCATTAATGTTGATTCTTATTCATTAATGTTGATTCTTATTCATTAATGTTGATTCTTATTCATTAACGCTAATTATTTTTCATTAATGTTGATTCTTATTCATTAATGTTGATTCTTATTCATTAACGCTAATTATTTTTCATTAATGTTTATTCTTATTCATTAACGCTGATAAATTTACAATAATGTTTATTCTTATTCATTAATGTGTATTCTTATTCATTAATGTTTATTCTTATTCATTAATGTTTATTCTTATTCATTAATGTGTATTCTTATTCATTAAGGCTTATTATTTTTTTTATTAATGTTTATTCTTAATTCATTAATGTGTATTCTTATTTCTTAACATTTATTCTTATTAACGTTTATAATTTTCTTATTTCTTAACATTTATTCTGATTAACGTTTATTCTTTTTAATTAACATTTATTCTTATTAATGCTTATTCTCATTCATTAACGCTTATTATTTTTCATTCATGTTTATTCTTAATTCATTAATGTGTATTCTTATTTCTTAATATTTATTCTTATTAACGTTTATTCTTATTCCTTAACATTTATTCTTATTAATGCTTATTCTTATTCATTAATGTTTATTCTTATTCATTAACGCTTATTATTTTTCATTAACGTTTATTCTTGTTCATTAATGTGTATTCTTATTTCTTAAAATTTATTTTTATTAACGTTTATTCTTATTCCTTTAACATTTATTCTTATTAATGCTTATTCAACTAAAGTTTAATATTATTCATGTTTTTATACAGCCCTCTTGTCTCACTGGTAGACGGTACTTGCATTCGTTCAATTTTTTAAAAACCTTTAATGAATAAATAAACAATATAATTTCAATATGCTGCCGACTGGGCGGTTGAATGGTCAGCAAGCTGGCTAGGCCGGAATACTCGGGCAGGAGGACTCGGGCTCGACTCCCGGTATATGTGTAAGGATGTTTGTGCTTGTCTTTAAATATAGAGTCCTGAGTACGGCGACTTGCGTTGTCCCTAAATCTGTGAAGTCGACAGTCCCAAACAAGCCCGCGATTTTGCCACTGATTTGCTGTGGGTGCCTGCTCTGGTGTCGACCGTTTCACTTGACCAGGGTTCTAAATTCTGAGGCACAATTCGGTGCTGTTTAACCTTCATGATAGACTAAAAGGAAACGTACAACCTAATCTAACTATGTAACTTTAAAGTGGTTGGTAGATTCTATTTAAATAAATATTTCCTGAAATGTTTTTAAAATGAGAACGTGTTTAAACTTTCTTTCCTAAGAATTTAAAAAAAAATCGCAAAAAAGTAAACTGAATTTATTTTTTCCAAAATAATTTAGTCGCCCCTTGAAATAAGAGTCTTGGACACAACATTTACGCAATTGAAACTGAGGCTCTGTAACTCTGTCAAACCAATCAACACCCGTTATCACTGTCCCTAAGCACCGATTCGTAACGACAAATTCGACGCTGATTCAAATCGTGCGTGAAAAAGAATTAATGAAGACATTTTAAAGTAATGACAATTTAAGTGTTATCGAAGTTGCTTCCTAGCTGCATGCTGTTTATTGTATTGGATGACGATGTTACGCAATGATACAAGAAACATTTGTGTTTATTGTTTTTTGTAATAAGTGTGTGAAATGTGGTGAAAGGATTTGATGTTGATAGTTAATGGTTTAAAGAGGGATTGAAAAGTTAAAAAGTAACTGTTACAGTTAATTTATCATCTAAAAACGCGAGCAAAATCCTACACGTATATTCTTAATCTAAACATACTTTTAATACAAATATATGCTAAAAAGTATGTTTTTCAAAGAATTTTTAAAAAAAAATTTTAATAGGTACTTAGGGACACGCTTTAAACTATAAAAATGCACATTTTTTGTGCTATAAATGCCGAAAAAAGGCCGTATCACTTATTTGTAGGTAACAGATTATTTTAATATTCTTTTTAATGCAAAATGCCTTTAAAAAGAACTACTAAAAGAACTTTTTGAAAATTTTGGGAGAAATTTTTTTAAATTAGTTTTTTCAAGAATTTTAATAACGCATTGACCCTAGTTCAACTTCATTTTTTTATAGAGATAAATGGCTGATACCTGTAATCAAAAGCTGAAAACTGATACTAGGATCTTCTTCTATCTGACCAGGTCAATTTTGAAACAAATTAATGTGTTAATTGTTTGTGTGGAGGCTTTAAAAATGTACCCATTTAGGGGACATTAGTGCGATGTTAAATAAAAAGTAATTAGTTACATTTACTTAATACGAAAAGCAACTAATTACAATTATTTTTAGGAATTTCAAGGTAAGGGAAGGCCTTAAATTTAACAATTTTATAGTTTTTCCAAGAGAACCAAGATAACAGAAATTGTTAACATTAATCAGAAAAAAAAGTTAAGAACAAACATCCTACGTTGTTAAAAGTTAAATTTTAAAAAATTAAATTTTAGCAGTACGCCGAACTGTCGAAATATTCGTGAAGAGCGGAGTAACGGAAAAGTAACTAAATTTTTGTTACTTCGTTACCGCTAAAAGTAACTAAGTTACTGTTACTTTATGAAATATCTAACGTCGTTACCTAAGAAAATATACTGTGACAAGAAAATGTGGTAATCCAATCCCTGGTTTTTAGGTTGGTTGTTTGAAATGTTTTTGCAAAGTTTCTGGTCAATTTTGATAACCTTAAAAGGCTAAGTTTCTTACGAGGTTTTAAGTTTTCTTAAAAGTCTTGAAAGTGTGTGGCGGGCACAGCCTTGTTAAAAGCTTCCACTTTTTACTTTATAATCGTAGTGTGGAAGCTAGAAAATGAAGGGAATATACAATATGGCTATTAAATTAGTATATTTTTTTGAAGATTTTCCTTTTAAGACTAGTATGTACACAGGTTTAAAAACAATGTCATCGGTTACTAAAAATTAAATAGCAAGATGATGTTTTTTCATTCAATTTGTTTACTGTTACTAAGTTAAAACATGCTAAACTAGTGTATAAATTGTAAATTAATAGCATAAAAATCCCTTTTTAATAATCCATTCGAACGTTTCAAGATTCACAAAGAAAAATAACGATTATAATGTCAGTATTTCATGAATTCGTTTTCGATTTTTGTTTTTCGACGAATTCAGTGTTTGGAGATATGAGGTATTCATTTGAACTCATTAAAATATTTAAGTGATTTTTTTCTCCGCTCATTTTACAGTTTATATTAAAAAATTAATCGAATATTCTTAAAACTACGTTTTGTAGCAAAACTTTATGAAAACAAAGTAAAAATTTAATTATAGATTAATTAATTACTTTCACTAAATTCAAATTATACAAATTACTTTACTAAAATTATTATTATCTTCAACTACTTAATTACATTTCACTAATTACAAAATATACAAATTACTTTACTAAATTATTATTATTTTCAACTACTTAATTACATTTCACTAATTACAAATTATACAAATTAATTTACTAAATTATTATTATTTTCAACTACTTAATTACATTTCACTAATTACAAATTACACAAATTACTTTACTAAATTACTATTATTTTAAACTACTTAATTACATTTCACTAATTACAAATTGTACTAATCACTCTACTCAATTAAAAAAAATGGGGGAAACTTTTAATGACTTAAAAAGATATTTAAACAAATGAAGAGCTTAGTTGAAGAACGTGCTAAGTGACAAAAAAGTGAAAACTAGAAAACGAGTTTTAAAGTGTTTAGTTTGCACTCAGGTCTGTTGAAAACGGCACTTGGAAACCGTAAAAAGTACAGGGTGGTTGTAAAATAACGCTCGCTGTTCGGAGTGGTCTGTATAGCTTTAATGAATAATCCAAATGCAACAAACTTTGAGACACTTACCAATCAAGAAGGGGGGGGGGGGGAGAATGGAATCATAAAAAACAAACTCGTCACTTGACCAGGGGTTCTAAATTATGAGGCGTAATTGGATGTGTTGGCCGTAATTAGCCATAATTGGCTATGCCTCGTAATTTAGAAACTTGGTCAAGAGACGAGTTTCTTTTTTATGATTCCCTTTCTTTTCGAAAAAAGAAACTCTCTCTTGATCAGGGTTCTAAATTACGAGGCTTAATTAGCTGTGTTGGCCGTAATTGACGACGCCTCGTAATTTAGAACCCTGGTCAAGAGACGCATTTGTTTTTTTTTTATGATTATTCTTTTTTTTAATTATTTTTTTAGGATTCTTTCTTTTTTTATGATTCCAAACTTTTTCCCCCTTCTTGATTAGTAAGTGTTTGTGTAAGTGTAAGTGTGTTTAAGTGTAATCAATTTTTGATGCATTTGGATTATTCATTCAAGCTACAGACCCCTACGAATAGCGAGCGTTATTTTATAACCACCCTGTGTACTAAATGTTAAGTTTTAGGAAAAAGGAGGAACGTGTTATCTTTAAAGGATGGAATGATATGTTAATTGACACAAAAATCTCATTTTTTTCCCGAAAATGTCACTTAGCACGTTCTTCCATTAAGCTTTTCATTTGTATCGAAGAAATTAAAAAAAAAATCATTAAAATAAACATTCTATATACACATATTCTTTATTTTATTAAGATAGATTAAATATAAGAGAACTATTTAAACATATGAAAAGTTTATATTCTTAATTTAACCAAATTAGTTATAAATTCTGCAAACTACTTAACGTAAATTTAAGCAATGTATTGAATTTTAAATGACTTTTCCCAAACTAGAAAAATCACTCACATAAGTAAGTTTTTAAATATAGATTTTAATGATTTAAATGTAAAGCATATACTTAAGAGCTCAAAGATAAAAAATCGATACCTTTTCCTTAAATATTACTTATTACATTAAATTCCCTTTTAGCAAAATGTATATATTTTTAAAATTTGAATAAATTTTAAAATTTAAAGTATGTAATAGTCATTTATTATCATCGGATACAAAACTAAAATTAAAAAAAAATGCTTTAAAGAAATTGAATTTTCCATTAAATTTTTTATTAAACTTATGCAAAGAAAACAAGAATACAGTTCAAACAAATTGCATATACCTCAGAGGGTAAAGTTCAGTTATGTCTCTAAATATTACAAACTATGTAAAAATAATTTAAAGAATTAAATGTTAGTGGGACATTCAAGGGCAAGCTCAAATAAAAGGCTTTTTATTTGAAAAATATTTTCCAATTATTTTGAAACTTCGGGAAAATATGCCAGAGGTTATAAATAATGTAACTCGATTTTAAAACCATTTTGCACTTATTCATCAAAAACGTATTTTGCCAATCACATTTGAGAAAAACAAATTTTGGGTAACAAGACTCCTCAAATATACGTTTCAAATTTATTAAACTTTAATGATCATTTATTATTAAAAATAGTGGCAACGAAAATATAGGAAACAAGTATTATCATTAGTTTAATAATATTTGAGAAAATAAATAAGCAAATACAAAAGCGATATTTAAGAAAAAAGTTTTTTAAAAATATGAAGAAAAAGTAATAAATAAAATAAGTAATAAAAATAAGAAAAAAAGGTGATACTTAATAAATAATATAAAATAAGTAATATTTAAGAAAACAGTATAGATTTATCTTTAATTCTTAAATATATATTATTTAAAGTACGATAGCAGAAAAAAAATCGTTATTTTTATGGATTTCACAGTATAGAGTCCTCTTCAGAAAATATAAAGTATCCATACCTTTTTATTAAGTATCACTTCGAAGGCATATATATAATAAACTCTCACCGGGACACACTTTTAAATTTTAACCTGTCTCCCAGAACACCCAATCATAGTTTGCTGGGACATTACTTGTCGCGACGCTTTTTAAACACGGAAGGTTTCTTTTTCCCCTTGCTACCCGCAACCGGTGTTAGACAGCAGCTAGCACTGGATTTTCATTCGACAAAAGAACAAAATCTGGGAACAATAATGTTCGGACCGAGGAAGTCTTCAAACCATTTGGAAGTTTTTGGAGGAAGCGATTTTGGAGGTATTATTGGACTCGTAATGTAAAAGTTGGCTCATCCCGTGGTTGATATATAATTATATCTTCTTCTATCCGGAGGTACACGTTACACCAAAGGGTGAATACTCCGAAAATGAACCATTCTTACCCCTGCCGGTTTTAAAAGTAATATAGGCTTCTAAAAGTAAAGTAACTTAGGGGAAAATGAGCCGGTCCACTGGCGCAATGGTTAGTGCACTAGCCTTTGGAGCTGCTGGGCTCGGGTTCGAATACCAGTAAAGGCATGGATGTTTGTGTTTGTCAATAAATGTTGTCATTTGTCTATGTGTTTGTGGCGTCCTTCTTAGCGTGTCTCTTGTGACTGTCTCTTCTGGCGAGCGGGGTAATGGGCTATGTAGCCTACGCCCTTCCCTTCTAGAGGGCGCAATCACTGTCATTTGTCATAGGGGAAAATGAGAATACAGCTTACAGAATACAGAGTATTTTACGGAAAGGATTATTCAAGATTTACTATTTTATTAGTTCTTTTTTACTTCACAGAGCGTGATATATGTCATGTCCGTGGTGTGTCCCAGCGTCACGTCTGTGAAGTTTAGCAGTTTATATGTAACTTCGAAGATATGAATTCACTTTTTAAATTAGAGAATTGAAAAAAAAAGAACATTTTGGGAATATTATTAATGCAATTTTTTATATTTATATTTTTTAATTTGTATTTATTTTGCCGAGTATTAAATGCTTGTTCCCAATGACTGCAGTCACGTCCGTGGACATGAAAAAAAAACTATATTCAAATGTGGTAGTACAAAGCAATGTCTATGTCATTTTAGCTTCATTTGCAGCCATATAATATAACAAAGTAAAAAAAAAACCAGTTTGTTTTCTTGGCTTCAAGTCTTTTTTGTTCATTAAACTTTTAGTGAAAGGTCAAGATGGGCGCATCACGTATGTGGCTAAGAAATAACTCAGGTAAGCTAATCAAATGTCTATTATTACTTAATTATGTCTAGAATTAGATACAAAGAACTTAATATTTGAACTCGAGTTTGAAATACATACAATGTTTTACAAGACTGAAACATGTAATTTGTCACGTCTGTGGGCATCACGTCCTTTGTTTTTTGGCCAACGCTTATGATTTTTTGTGTCCACGGCATGACGTTTTAATTATATAAGAATAAATTGATTAAACATAAGTGAAGTGCATTATACAACACTATATTTTGCTTTAAAATAATATAATAAAGTAAAGCTGAAATTTATTAATGTGTAATAAGTAACCTTTTTAAAAAGTGATATTGTCCACCGATTGTCTGAGGAAATAAAAGTGTTATTTCAACAGTTAATTTTAAATATTTGATGTATACATTTGAAAAAAAAATGCATGCGAAAGATCCCAGGTTCGGGATTGAGCGGTGCCAAAATAACCGCTGACCTATAAACGGTCTGTGTAGCTAAAAGTCTCCGTGTAGAGGGAGTGTACGTTAAATTTTCTCTCCAAAGTTCCGACTCTGAGTATGAAAAAGTTGTGTTGGGTGCTTACTCAGGTGTCGCTTCTTGGCCGTGGTACTAAAATTCGACGCCCGTTTTCCAAAGCCCCCGAGTGGCTCTAGTGTGACGACAATTCAACTCAATTTAAGTGTCGGTTTCGTTACATCACCGCGGTTCGAACCTTCTAGGCTCGTTGCCAATTGGTTATTTTCGATGTTAGTTGGTTGGAATATATATATTTTCAGGTTTGTGTGCTTGGTCAGAGACCCGCACACAAAAAAACCTTCGTCAAGTAAGACAGACACAACACACACATTCACACGCACACACGTGACAGATGCTGCCATATGTCCACAATTTAGACATGTCCCTGAAGGGGGGGGGGAGGGGAGCGTATTGTCTCCTGGGACCTGTACCCGTGGGAAACTGCGCAATGACCGCCCCAGGACTTTCGGACCCAGCATATTTAACGAGCACGTACTCCGCATATACTCGGTGGGTCTTCAGCGACCAGGACTCGATCGCGGGACCTTTCGATCCGGACATCGAGACTCTGACCACAGGCTCCCCCCCCACAGACCTTTTTATTTATTTATTATTACAACCACCAAACTGAACTCGTCCATTAAAAGGTCGAGGACTAATTATAAAAAATACAAAAATTACATGGAAATACCAAAAGAGAAACAAGATTAAATGTACAGACACCAATATGATCATTAAAACAATGCCTTAAAATATAGATAAAACAACGAAGCCACCAAACTGCACCCAGTAAAAAAAATCAGTAGGACAAAATATTAAACAAACATGTTTTCTTAAACTCAGTATAAGACATAAAAAATATATCTACATCGTCTTGAACACGATTAAAAATTACATAAAATTAACTTTACGATGTTAATAGTCCGTGCATTTCAAGCACGACAATTTCCTACGAATTTTTCCACGAACCTTTCGGCAAACTGTATGTATTGTAGGATCACCTCTCTATTGACAAAACAGCAATATGGTTATGATATCGAGAGGATGACTAAATGACATCCCACGATATAGTGAGACCGCGTACCAATACTTGGAAAATTGGAGACAGACGGAAAAAGCATTGGTAGCAAACAGACGGACATAACATTATCGTGAAGTAATAAAAATCCTACAATAATCCTATAAGTAAATTGATTAAAGAATAATTACTATTGTCTTATACAATGAAATTAATGTATAAACCACCCATACCGTAAAAACACAAGAAGGAAAAAACCCAGTCCGAAAATTCACAAAAGAAAAAAAAATACCCCCCCCCCCCTCCTTCCCTATATTATTGATTGGTTATTCGATAAAGATAAACTCACTGCATTTCAATTGTCAGTGATAGAATTTATCAATTATTCCGGAAAGTGGGGTTCGTAAATTTAGGAAGTAGACAACCATTGTTAAACTGCCATGGGCAGGTGAACTGCTGTAACCAGCCTGATGTCTTAGACCTTTGTTGCAAAAACTCAGTCCCTCTAGCCTATAGTGAAACATTGGAAAATATTAATTATTTCAGAACAAAAATGGTCTAATCCATTGTTGTGGTTACTGCTGTGTTCCCGCCTACGGCAGTATAACTTCCGATACGCGGCACACTTTATTCATTATTCGGAACGCACCTGAAGATTAGCTTAGGTGTGGCTATATGGATGTCTATTGTGTTTTCATACAGCATTAAGTTTCGATAGGTAGCGTTGTGAGATATTGCAATATTGTCCTGATGATTAGCTTTATATTTTATCGTAAAATTTTATTACCCTTTCCTTCCTAGGAAAAACTCTGATTTATTGAAGCAGCGGTTACTTAATGAATTTTATTCAATTGAAATCATTTAAATTTTGTATTTTAAGAATTATTTATCATATTAAATTTTATTACGCTTTTGCAGGTTTAAAAACCTAAATAATATATAAAATAAAAGTACATGTTTATTATGTTACGATTTGCGTAAAAAAACACTGTTAAAGTGTTGTAGAGTTCGTTTTTTCTATAAAAAATTAAATTTCCTTTTCTTTTTGTTAAATTTAATGTTCAAATGTTGTTGTTTTTTCAACTTTCAGTGCAATTGATTATTAAGTTACCATTTGAAAATATTTCAAAAGTTTCAAACTATCTGTATTTAATTTAAATTGAGTTATGACTACAAAATTAAAAAAATAAAATAGGCTTTTATTTGTAGATTTATTAGGCTTTGGGACATTACAACAGCCATAGTGGGGACGAGGGGAACAAAAACCAGGGGATCCTCCACCCAAACTGTGATAAAATTACAATCACAACCAGATAGTGAAGACTATAGAGGTTTTTACTAGCTGTAAGTTTGTTGTATATTCTTTTGGCGTCTATCAATTGTCTTCTTGTGGCTATTTTCTTGATTTTGCGAGGGCTGAGGCCTTGGTCTATAATCAATTTTTACTATCAATTACCTAATATGAAGTATAAGGTAATGAAAGCAATGGGGTCAAAAATCCGAAGTGGAGATTTTGTGTCTTCTACAGGTGGGTGCATTCCAAAAAAGTGTTATTTGAACGTAGGTCAGTCTGTCTGTCTGAAACCACCCTAGGGAAGACTAACCAGTGAATGAATGTTTAAGGAGCTACGTTCGCCAGTGAATGAACACCAGGATATAATGACCAGGACAACCAACCATATGTCAGATAGCTTCCTACTACATGGGAGGAAGTCAGTGTTGCCAATCCATCATGATTTTCAATTACTTTCAATGATTTTCAATACTTATTTTTTTAATTATATTTACAAAATGTTCATTCACTGGGGCCTGTTCACTCACTGGTCAGTCTACCCTACAGATCGAATTGAGTTAGTTAGGTTTGAATTATCGTCGCACTAGAGCTACACGAGGGCTATTGGCGACGGGCGTCTTAATTTAAAACCACAGTCAAGTGACGAGCCAACACCTGAATAGGCACCCAACGCAACCGTTAAGGGCGACATCGTACGCAGCGTTAGGACTTTGAAGGATATTTAACGTGCACTCCCTTACACGGGGTTTTATTCGTTGGACATTTTTAGCTGCACGGGCCATTTATAGGTCGGCAGCTATTTTGGCGATGCCCGGACCCGAACCTGGGACCTTCCGCATGCTAAGCGAGTGCTTAACCGACTGGGCTCCCCAGCCCCCAGATCGAATTGAAAGAGCTACTTGAGTTCCTATTGCCTGTTGGATGTGTAATAAAATTTTTGAGAAAATCGCTCATGCGCAAAAGTTAGCTATATATAAACATTTTGGCGCAAGATTGAAACGGAATCCCGGAATTTTCTAGCTGCCACCACTATTTGGAGCTTAGATTCACCACTGTTTTGGTACATCAAGTGTATGTTTTTACCACAATACTGGTAAATTCACGCTCTAAATAGTGGTGGCAGCTGAAACGTTCTAGAATTCCTGTGCAATCTTGAGCCAAAATTTTTAACAGTAAACCATCGACGGTTTTTAACGAATTTAAGTGTTAACTAAAATAATTAAAGCTTTTTCACTGGCTTTCACCTTTTTATCACTTAACACGTTCTTCAATTAATACTGAGTTTGGCGCTATTTTTTCCTGTTTGAACACAAATGTTATGTGGTAGCGGGCTAAGTAGATTCTGTAACAAACGTATCTTGTTTATAATTAAATCCAAAAGTTTTGTTGGACAAAAACAACAAACATTTTTATCACAAACTATATCATTAGTATTTATTTTCATAAGAGTGATTTTACCATTTTCTTTGTTATTGTTCATTTAAATTGGTTTGAATGATAAAACATTAGAATACTATTACACAAACTAAACCTCAACGGAAGTTGTTAGTCATTCCAAATCGACTATTAGCAAAGCAGGAAGAAAGAAAGAAAAATATACTTTTTATTAATTTTAAAATGATGTGAATGGTACGGATCACTATGGCAACAATTTAAATTGGGTGACTCGTTAAATTATTAGATATCTGATTCCCTGTGAATAGATTTGTAATATGTTGGTGTTCCTTCCTCGGTATAATTATCGCATTTAAGAATGTTTTCAACAAACGAAACGTCGAATTTATAAATGAGTTAGTCGATGTTCAAGAAACAACGTTGATATTCCTTAACTTGCTCTCAAAAGTACAGAAATTGAGAGATATTTCTCGTAAAAAAATATCCATTTTTAAGTAATTCAGATTCTTTTGGGGAATTTCTATTATTAATGTATGTCCACCAAGCTACTACTACTATCAAGTTTAGGTGAATTTTGGCATCAATAATAGTACTTGTATTGTAGCTATAGATAGCGTTATTCAAATAGTTTGTAATAGTAGAGAGAGGGAGAGTTATAAATATAGTTAAAATAATTAGAAGTTATTCAAGTTTTAATATTGGTGTCAAAATTCACCGCACTCGCTCTCTCTAGGCTATAAATGGATGACTCGATTATTTGTTTGTAGGATAGAAGACGATGTTTGACGTAGCTCTAACGTTACTATAGGCTTATCCGTTCTAATTATGACGAATTAGTTGCCGGGTGGTTTTTTGTGGGGCTTTTAAGACAAAAGTCGACGTAAATGTGACGTCATTATAGGCGTGTACATTGCAGTTGTCCATTGACTTAACATAAATATTGTGAAAACTCGTGCAGCTTTCGATAATGGACTATTGGAACGGTCATGCCTACAATGACGTAATACTTAATGTTTGGTTGGTTGGTATACATATATTTTTAGGCTTGTGTGCTTGGTCAAGGACCCGCTTATAAACCTTCGTCAAGTAAGACAGACATACGTGATAGATTTACGTGACAGACACATACGTGACAGATGCTGCCATCTATCATGCGCCACTTCCAGAATTTATAGACATGTCCCTGAATGGGCCATACTTAATTAGACAGCTGTCTTAAACTCCATAAACAAACCAGGCAGCAGCTAATTCATGTAAACTAGAACGAAGCAGTTACGTAACCCATACCACGCTCCCTCTTGTTTGAAACGTCCATTTAACTAAACCAAATCTGTGAATCATGCGGGACCGCAAGTGCGGCTAAAACTAGTAATGGAAACCTTGCATGTGAAACTGGTCTTATAAACCCCATTAAAAAAAAACGATAGTAGAAATTGAACTCCTCGCTTTAAAGAACTTGTAAGTGACGTTGGCGAATTCATAAAAAGATGTCACCCAACCGTGACATCCCTACAATAATAGCCCTGGATTGCGCCAAAGAACGTCGCCTAAAGAGGGAAGCGCGCCATTCTTTCCTTTATCCCGCCAATTATATGGGATTCTAAGATTCTTCTCACAAGGCTTAATCAATGCGTAATTCCATACCAAATGTATACCAATGGGGGAAATATTGGCATAATTTTGGAATTAAAAAATAAATAAATACATTTTCAACTATAATAATACCGACTAGGCGTCTAAATGGTCAGGAAGCTGGCCAGGCAGTCCGAAGGTCCCAGGTTCGAATCCCGGATTATGGATATTTGTGTTGTGTGTTTGTCTGAATTTCTTCTGAGTGCAGTGCGACATACGTGCTTGTTAAATCCATAGAGTCAAATGTTCCGAACAAGCGCACGTTATTGGCACCACTGGTTCGCTTTCGGCGCCCGCTCAAGTGTTGACCTCGTCATTGACCAGGTCAGAAGACGTAAATGGCTGTGTTAAAGCTACATGGAGGTTAGAAATAGACATTTTCAAAAACGCACCGCAGAAAACCTAACAAATATTAGGGGTTTGTTTCCGGTGCTTTCGAAGCGTTCTTGATATACTTGGGGTAGATTTGTTACAATAAAGTCGCACTAGAGCTAGACATTGGCTATTGTCGACGGGATTCGTAATTTTTGATAGTGGTTACGGGACGAGACACACCTGAGCTGGCCCCCAACGCAACCTCCTAGCGACATGTGGAGTTAAAACTACAACAGAGTTAACGATACCAGCTGCGCAAAAAAAGTCCCGTCAATTTATTGGCAGGACTTTTTGCCTACTTAGCAAGTATTGCTAAAAAAAGGGGACAGAACCTGAGAATGTATCCACCGTGGTGTGAAGCATCAACCCCTTATGCCGCGTTAATTTTAAAATCGAAAAAGTTATGTGGAACGGTTACGTATTATTTTAAAATTTAAAACTACAATACAGTTAAGAGGACGGAATCGCCTAGAGAACTCTCCTTGTTTAATTAAAAACAACTAATTCCAGATAATTAACTCAAGCTAAACAACAACTTAAAATTGCATAACCATTGTACGTTAAAAATTAAAATTAATGTCAATAGAAAATAAAACCACATAAATCTAAATTAGGTGAAAAGTAATTTAAATAAACGTAGATGCGGTTGTTGAATTAAAAGAAAAAGAATCGGAGACATCCGCGTGTTGCAACTATGTGACATCGCTACGACACGAGCCTTTATTTTCAAACGATTTTTATTTTAAACGTGAGATTCCGAAAATAACTTCTACTTTGGCGTCGTTCTGGTTGATTGGGTAGTTTAATGAAACGTTTCCTTCTTAAATAAGAACATTTTGTCGAATATCATGTAAAAATTTTGTTTTATCAATAAAACTGTCGACAAAAAATTAAATAGTTATCAGTCGTTCCTTTTTGGTAGGATTGTTAAGTGATTTTGTAAAGGAAAAACATGAGAATTCAGAACTAGTCATAGAACAATTTTTATGAATTTTATTTTTAGAGTATCGGTATAGAATACTTTTTTTGTTGAGTCGGGTTCAGATTGGAATTTATCCTCTACCACAAATTAGAACTTTTTAAATAAATGCGATTTGAAGAAAAAAATCATTTTTAAGGGTATTAACATTGCATGGCTGATGAATGAAGATATTACGATAAAACTATGCTAAAAAATATCCCTTGGAGTTTAGGAAAGGAATACCGGAATGAAAGCTAAAACAAATTACGTCACCTGAAGCAAGCCGATTCGATGTAATGTAATTTTATCAGTCAGTCAAAACAATATTACATCTAAATTCAACAATGTTCTATTAAAAGATAAGAATACATAGCCGAAGTGCTATTTTATTTTGTTTAAAAGGCGATAATGATACATTATTTATAAATTATAGAGCAAATTAATACTTATTTCCCTATTATGTTTAGTCTCTAAAAAAATATATAATGGCACATTAGACAGATACATGAATTTTTGTTCAAATGAGGAAAAAAAGAATTAAAATTGAAGATCGTCCCAATGAAATAAAGAATAAAAAAGAACTATTATAGAATATAACTATCTTTACAATATCCAAGATAAACCGGCCAAGTTATTGAATTAATAACAGCTACAAATAAGAAGTATATAAATTTGCACAAAACACATAGTTCACTGCCGTAAATAGTAAAATATTTATCTAGGTAATTATGTATGAAAAGGGGGAATTCTCTGTATACATGAGAAATAGTCTAAGTAAATATTCTTACCAAATTTTTATTGGGCTTTTATAGGACCTTGACGTTAAGTGCACTAACCAAAAGGTCAACATATTTAAATCACCTTTTAAAATGTGGCCAATGACTTCAAAGCATACTTACTATGTTAGTAAATTTATTATTTAATCAATTATTTTCAATGAAACTAACTTTGAATTTATTCTTTCATATTGTATTGAATTTATATTGTCTGAAGCTTCATTATTATTTTTTTAAAAATGCAAGTAATTCCCATATAGAGAATTTTGCAGAAAAATAGCTTTGATGTTTTAACCCAAACATGAATGGTGTCTCACGGTAATGAGTTTTCACCATTTATATAAATATTTTAATTCAATTATCATTACTAAACATTGCAAATTTTTAATATATGTTACATAGACATATCAGTACTGTAAAAGAGAAGGGGCCAAGTTGAAACATAAAAAATATATATTTTACTACTGGGGTACATAAATTAATATTTAAAAAAAAAACATATTTATAAACATAGATGCTGATTATAGTTTTTAAAAAACATTTTTTCTCTGAAATTTTTATTAATTGAAATCTTATTTAAGCGAATGTTAAATTTGCAATTTAAGTATATTACTAAAAAAATAGATTAAATTGTTTTGCAAACAAATTCTACATCTAGTTGGTAATAGTTTAATTCAAAATATATTAAATTAATTTGCTTAAAAAACATACTTTATACATAAAATATCACAAAATAACAATTAAATACTTTATACAGCCAAATTTCTAAATTAATTCTTTGTCTTGGTCATGAAAAACTTTCTCAATGCCACGTAGGCTGTACCAAATTTCTGATGAAATGTTAAGCTCTTGGATATCCAGCTTGGTAAAAGCTCTTTGACAGAAGCATTGTTGTAACGATGGTCAAGAAGTATAATAGATGCATAATCGTTCTTATGTCGAATGGCTCTACCGATAGATTGATTCACAGCTTTCATGCACAGGTTATTGTAGTAAATATCACCAGCGCTTTTACCCTTGACTGGGGCGTTGTTTTGGTTTAGGTACGTCATTTTTTCCTGTAGCTCCACCGAGAATTTGTTGGGATACGGCAAACCCACCATGACGACACAACGTCCCAAATCGTCCGAAAAGTTTATTCCTTCGCTCATTTTGCCGCCAACAATGCTAAACAGAAGAGCTCCGGACAAAGTGGAATTGCCAGAACAGGACATCGAAACACATTTTGCATATTCGCCGAGTACACGATCAACGTCGCTGCTGACTCTGGGTTCTCGGAACACCTTGTACTTTTTTGCGATTGACTGAAGCATTTTGGATTTTGTTAGTTCGTTGTATACAAATTCTTCGTAGTCATAGGATGGGAAGAAGCATACAACGCCGCCACGTATAACATTGCCAATGTTCAGAAGAACGCTGCCGATCTCTTTGATGGTTTGAGGCAGCTGCCTGCTTTTGTAGGTGAAGTCTAGGGTACCACCGCATGGGCCGGTGGCCATTCCCAAAGCTAGGAGGTTATCTGGTGGTATCACATGCCCACAAGAGAAGAGAGACATTCTATCTAACGGAACACCAGCCGGAATAAACAATTGATGTGTGAATTCCGAAACAGGTTGCATCGTTCCACCAGCGAGAATGACTGACCTGGCTTCTTGAACAATATCCTGAAAATGAGTAGCTGGGTTAAGGTGAAGAAATTTTAACGATGACTTTTCTTTTGCTGTATCTGGACGTACGAGAATGCGGCCATCCTCAGTTGGAAAAGTAAGCGTTTTCATGAATTCGATGAAATTAAATATGGCTGATGGTTTATACTGTAGATCAGTTACACTTTTATCAGGAACTGGAGTTGACTTCGGAATGTTACTGTTCCTTTCCTTGATTTGGTTTAGGAAGGAAGCAGTTCCGGAGATCTTTTGAGTTGCAGGTTTTTTGTTCTGGTCTTCTTGTGGAGTCAAACCCTTGGCCACCCTAGCTGCAGTGAAGCCATGGATTTTTTGACCAATGAGACTGTTCTCTGCATATTTCACCAACTCAAAAACATTAACATTTGAAATGCCGGACAGGATTATAAATTCAGAGACAGGCATCATTTTTGAGGAATCAGTGTTGGTTTTATACTTTTTCAAAAAATCCATCAAACACTTCAAAACGTGAACAAATAACTTCAAGTTACGCAGGTTTTCCTGGGAAAACCTTGTCTTGTAAATGGAAAGATAACAGTTAATCTGCAAAAACGTCTGTTCCAAAACAGTCCCTGAAATCTCTGCACTGTACATACTGTTAACTGCCTCAACTAAATTGTGAGCCTCGTCAATAATCAAAACATTATCTTTGATAACAATCCCATAAGCCTCCCTAGTGGGTTTATGCAATAACACATTATAAGGCAATAGAACTATCTCAACATCAGGAATAACCTTCCGTGTTGCATAATAAGGACAAGAATGAAGCTCTCGGCCCAGCTGCACAATTTCTTCGATATCGTGCACAGCCGATAAAATATTGTCCTGCATATCGTCAAAGTTTTTGTAAAAAGGGCAGCATTTCTTGCCGCTGCTTTTCTTCCGTTGCAGGTCCATGCAACTATCGTTGATCAGGTTCAGGTTTTTCAGCTTAGAGACTGATTCGTTGACGCAGAAGGTCGCCCTAGAGCCAAGCGTGGTCACTGTGACTGCATCTCGAAAAGGACTCTTCTGGATTTCCCCCAAGAACTGGGCCAGTTGGGAATGGGTCCTACTCGCGTAATAGATCTTCAACACATGTCTCTTTTCTTCTTTGGCAACATCTTCTACATTGTCGCAATCCTCATCATTATCTCCAACCACAAAATCATCCTCATTGAAATCATCATCGACATCACCATCATGAGATAGCTTTTTCTTCTTCGAATGTTGTATTATTGGCTTTTTAGCCAAGAGTGTTTTGGATGTCTTGGCGCTCCTGATTGCCTTTATCCTTTCTTCATACTCACTAACATGCTTCAGTTCTTCCTTGGCATCCTGTAACTGATGAGTTTTCTTCTGTTTTTCTAGAAAACCGTTAAACCAGTCATCTTCATCGTCCTCAGACTTTTCCTGTATAATTTTCAGAAGTTCGTTTTTCTGCTTTTCCTGGAAATCTTTTAGCCACTTGACGGAACCGCAGATGATGCTCAAGGATTTGCCTGTTCCTGTGGGACTCTCGAAGATTCCTATTTTGCTGTCCTCCAAGACCGAGTAGAGGTTTTGCATGAAATCTTCTTGGACATCGTATGGTTGGTAAGGGAAAGGGAAGATAACTTTGTTTTCCATCAGATGCAATCTGAAAATAAAAATTTCATTAACCCTTTCAGTCCCAGTGATGCCATTTGGCATCATCACTTTCAATATTTTTTTCAAATTTTTTATTTCCCGTTACGACATCCAAACACACATCATTCGATTCTTCACACTTTTCTCTATCAGACAATATTTTACTTTAATCTCAATATAAGTCAGAACTACTATTTTTTTTATTTTGAAAATAGTCAACAAGCGTTTCTCTTGAATTTTGATCAGTTCACTTCAGTTCCACATATTTAAAACACAATTTAAACTATTTCGGTTAAAATAATTACTAAATTTTTTTTTAATAATATGGTCAGATACCTTAAAATATATAACTCGAAGTGTTTTTAGGTAACATATATTTTTTTATTTTGTTGTTTTCCACAATTAAAAAATTTTGGCATTGATTCAAAAACCATATAAAAAATTTAAATGAATTTTTTTTTCTTGCGGAATTCGTATATTTGACCTAAAATAAGCTTATTTTGTGAATATCAGATGTTTCTGTAGTGTAGTATTTTTTTGGGACTGAAAGGGTTAACTTATTAATTTTAAACTTTTACGGGAAACTTGTTAGCCTTGATCCCTATTGCTAAATATGCCTTAAAAGCATGAAATTTTGCTTTAGCTCAGGTTTTTTAACATTTAACTATAACCATACAAGGCTAATGGAGATGTTTAAGGCCTTGCGTAGCCACAAAAATGCAGAATGGAAATAAATTATTCCCACAACTTGATCAGTAATACATGGGAACAGAGCATCGATCACAGATTATAGGAGATTCAGGAATGAAAGCTGGAATGAACTATGTCACCAGAAACATGCCAAATGGGAGTAGCAATTATAATCTTTTTAAAATCACATATCTGCTAAATAGCTCCAATCTAAATACACGAAACTTGATAATACATATTATATTTTACACTTTTATTATTAAAAAAGTTGAATTTAATTTACAATACAGGATATGTGACATTAGAAAATTTGTAAAAACACAAACAACTCAACTCGCCATCTTCTCTGGCAATTTGAAGCTAATTTGAGTAAATATCGCCAAATGAAGATAATTGTGAGTAATGATTAAAAAATTTAATATACTAACTTTTCAATGGTTACTACGATCTAGACACTTGATAATGTATATTTATATTTTCAACCTGAATTGGCTTGTTTAAACCTGACATTGATAGCTTAATTAAGAACAACGTTCAAAACTCACTCATATTTCCTAGAGCAGAATTAATATTCCATTATATAGCATAGGCTTTATTTTACAAATATCACCCAAGTATTTTTCGGAACTTCTATGACATAAAATTTTCAGCTTGGCAAAGCTATTATAACTTTGGGTATCTATGTACCTAAAGCTGAATAAAACATCAAAAGTGGAATGTTTACTTAGGAATTTCCATAGCATGGAAACGTAATGCAAATCCCCAATCGAGACTGGCCCTTATAATCATAGCTGTTTCAACTCTAAACCCTTACTACATAGTTACTTTTTATGTACAGGAATATAATTTTAAATTAATAATGATACAACCAACTATCGATTTATTTAGAACAGGGAATAATTCCTCAGGAACGTATAAATACGTCTTTTCAAATTTTATAAACTAAAAATATTTATTGCTTATCCAATGCCCATAAGACATTCAGATAGACCATACAGAAATCTTAGTTATAGGATATGTAAAGTGTTTGTGCTTTTTTATGCAATCTATCAATGTTAATAAAAAAAGTATCATTGTATAAATAAGCCACCTAAATACTTACTTGATAGGTCCTATGATACAATAAGAAATGCATAAACTTTATTGTACATTTGGGATTTGGGAGGAAAATTTGTTTTCGGCTATGTCCTGACGGCGACAATTAAAACAAAAACTTGGCGACCGCCAAACGAGGCAATAGCGAACGGTTGTTTCGCCAAATCGTAGGTTTTTTTCAAACGCATGCGTCTGGAGGATCTGTTTGGTCTGCCCAATGCCGGTGTTGTGCTAGAAAAATGGAATGGGATGAAAATCTCTTGTTTTAAACTTTAAAGCGTATGACCTTGATTTCAATATTGATACGAAAACATTAAATTTGGTTTGTAATATTGGAACGTAACAAATTTAATTGTTGGTTTATTACATAGATTTTTAACTTTTATAACATAATTAAATTGGATACTATCCGAGATTTTTTAATTAATTTATCTGGACCCGTATACGATCTCGGGTCTACGGAATAAGATCAAGAAGAGCTGACCACTAAGCCAGAGAGATAGGGTATAATACATTAATATTAAGAGTTAAATAAATTATTTTAGTTAAAATTAAGATACATTATAATATAAATGCTAGATTCGTAAATAGCTTCATGGGGCCAGTAGGTTCAGTTAGATTTTAAATAAACTCATAAGCTAAAAGTATTGGAGAGAAGGATATTTAACGAAGAATTATTAAAGGATATTTAACGTGCACTCCCGCCACACGGGGTATTATTCGTCGGACATTTTTGGCTGCACTTGTCGCTTATAGACCGGCAGTTATTTTGGCGATGCCCGAACCTGGGACCTTCCGCATGCTAGGCGAATGCCTAATCGACTGGGCTCCCCAGGCCCAAGACACTTTCAAGTCTTTACATTTATCCACCATTATTTTATTTCGCTTTATATAACATTTTGACAAACCAGTATCAAAATCATCAATCATATCAAACCAGTTTCATATCATATTGGACAAACGTTTTTGTCATAATGCATAAAAAACGCAAGAAAAAAAAATTAAACACATCAATTTAAATGGAGACATTTAAGGTTCTCAAAATGTAATTTAAATTCAATTGATTAAAAATAGTTTTATGCACTTCTACTTCAATTACCCTTTTTTTTATTTTTTCCCTTTTATTTTTTTTATTGGCAATAGCAACCCCACAACAAATTAACATGGCTTTAAATAGGAAAAGTTGTCGGGATTTTCGATTGTCTCCGACAACTTTTTTCCGGGTTACTTGGCGAGAGTGGAATTTTTAATTGCTTTTTTGGCTTTCGATTTGATTATTTGAAAATTTCCAATGATGAATTCGGTTTTTCTCTCAGAATTTACCATAGCGCAAGACGCACCGAATCAGAGTATTCTCGTAGACATTTAAGGCATGCGTTAATAGCTAAAACACCGTGCGTCACAATGGAGGAGCAGTCACCGTGCGTCAATGTTTTCGTTGACGCACGGTGTATGAGTTGCGGTTGTTTCCTCCTCCTTGCGCGCGCATCACAATACAAATTGTATGGAGATCACGTGACGTGCGCGCGCATCACGTGACACATCACGTGACATTTTTGTTTTTATTGTCGCCGTCTGGACATAGCCTTCGGTAAACAAAACAAAACTGCGCGGGATTTTTGCTTCTGCTGATGCTACAAGTGCTTACTGGTTTGTATTATACGAACTAAGCATAAAATAATAATGATGATAAAAGCTTTAGTTAAGCAGATTAAAATCAAAAGGTTGATTTTTAAATATTTAAAAAGTTACATAATTTACAGGTGTATTTTTATATAAAAACACTCATAAATTTTTAAAATTGTGAGTGTCTACAAAAGTAAAATAGTGACGACATCTATTAATTAAGAAATAAACTAAAAAGATTTTTTTAATTTAATTTTACTATATATTTTATATAACGTTATAATTAATAATATTAAACGTGATATTAAAACACTTTGTCTTTATTTACACAGTTAAAAATGTCTTGAATATATTTTTGGATACCATGCACTTGTATTTTTATTTAAAAAAAATTTATCAATGGCCGAGCTAACTTTATGAACACTACATACACTTCTTATCTTGGAATAAACGTTTTTAAAAAGTAGATTTGTCGTAAAACAATAAAAATTCGGATCATTTTTAAAACAATTTTTGAAAAGGCATTTGATGTCAAATTTCCCTTGCAAGGAAGTTTCGTGGTAAAAGAGAGATTCTTCTTTTCCATAAGTGATTAAGTTCTTAGTGATTTCATTCTATGAAATTCTATCTGCATGATTCAGGTCTTGAGTGGTATGGGGAAAGAGCATCAATCGGGCGACCGATCAAAGGAAACCCTGGAATGAAAATCGGAAACAAGTACTTCACTTAAAACAAATCATGTTATTTTTTTTAAATTTAAAATAAAAATTAAACTTCATTAATGACTGAATTTTTTTTTACCACAAGCTATTCAACGGGGAATTAAAAAAAGCTTAACTAATATTCTATCAGGTAAACTTCTATTTCAGTCTTTTATTGATAGATGGCAGCACTAATTTTATTAGCAATTTACTCGTCATTAAATCGAAGATCATGATTTACATTTTGTAGCTTGTTAGATACGAGACATGAAAAAATTATTCCAACTTTATAAAATCAAATGAATGCAATTATTGAAATGTAATAAAGACTACAAGCTACTATAATTAAAGAATATTCACTAAGAATCCGATTATAGATATATACCCTTTCTTACACCAAATTCCTTAATCCTTAAATCACACTTCTGTCATCAGTGTACATCGATTAGATAACGGCGCATCCTCTCAATTTCCGTTTCTAATAAGAATAATATAACTTCTTATTTTTTTGGGATAGGGAACTGGGACAATCAGGGAGCTGCGACGTGTCTCAATGAGTTTAATAGAGATGTAACTGGCATTTTTCTTATTAATTAATAGCTAGACAAAACAGTTAATTTAAAGGTTTTAGACCCCCCTCCCTTTTCAATTTTGGGGACTTTACCGCAATACAAAAATTAAAAAACAAACATGTTATATACAGGGCCGGATTAAAAAAAAAAAGATTGGCCACCAGATATAGTTTTCTTGACTATTTTTTTTTCTTTTACATATTAGAATCATCTATGCACGTTCTAAATCGAAAGCGAAATTTTTGGTGAATTTTTTAAAATGTTCTAGTATTTCTCTTTCAACTTCCAAATAAGGGGGAAAGAGTGCAAATATTAGTACTATATATACGTTTACGATTTACCAATTAATGTAAATTATTTGTTTTCTTCCTTTAAAATATTTTCTTTCTAAAAATTTCTTTATGCCGCTTTATTTGTTAGTAAAATTTACCACCCTCTAAATATTTGCCGCTTCAGGCTGCAGCCTACTTAGCCTATTTAGTAATCCGGCTCTGGTTATATAATGTGTGTTATAGCATTTTATTTATTTGTTCAATTACCAAATTTTAACTTAAATTGTCTTATATGAAATATAAGTTAATGAAGATATTGTAATGGCTCTGCGTCTCTGCAATTCGAACTGGAGGTATTGTGGTTTTTCGTGTTTTAGAGTATGACGATCAAAAAAACGCTATTTTTGAACGTTAGTCCTTCTGTCTGTCTGAAACCACACTACAGCTCGAACTAAGCGATTTTGGTACACGAGTTTCTATAGTCGGTCTATTTACTATGCGAGCCTCCAAAATACTTTCTTCCATCATCCCTTCGCTTGGTTTTCTAGGAACGGAGGGAAGCATAGCTTTTCTAAACCTAACGCGTTTGAGGTTCTGTTCTGAGTTTGACAATCTGAATAGTTTAAACCCAAATAAGGTGGGGAAAAAACAGAAACCGCGACGCTCCCGCCGTTTCGAAGAGAACCACATGCGGGGATGGATTAGGAAAATGCTTTCGAGGCTCGCATTCTAGATAGACCTACTATAGTACCTATCAGACGTAATTATATGGTTTTTGAGAAAATCGCGTACAAACCCTTAACCCAATTATATCAAATATCTTACTATTGATTAGTAATTGAAAGTCAAGTGGGGTTTCACACCCCTTATTAAAAAAACGTGTTAGAATTTCGTCAAACCAGCTTGGCTGAGTTATGAGGTCGCCAAGCTAGCAAAATATTTTGCTGTCAATGCCGTTGATTACTGTGTTACTCCGTCACAAAAAAGCGCCCATCTCTCATCAATTTATATTGGTTACAAGAAATGGCCTAGAAATAAAGGATCAATTGTCTGATCGATTACTCAAAGTAAACATTGTTTTTTATTCCTCTTTTGTCGTAACATTTCGTCAATAGTAACACGCACTTTATCCTATTTGCTCCAGAGATAGACATGCGAGGACATTTATAGAATTCAGTTAATAACTGCATTTTAAAATTTTTGTATCCCTGTCATTCATAGATTGTGCATGATTAATCTAAGGCCTAACTAATAGAGGGCCAAAAAGCCAGCTCTAAACAAAGAGTTCTATGGTAGGGCAGAGGAACGACTCGTACTGAGCTGCCATCGGCTGCCATGGCTCACTACGGAGCCCGAATAGAGTGGCAAAAGTGCAAATTAAATTATAATTTTGATACTGAGAAAGGAAATACACCCAGTGCCGAGTGGATTGGACCATACGCCAGTGGTCTGCGCGCTGTAACGGGTGTGGGTTCAATTCTTGTCTTCGCCCTGGGTGTACTTCCTTTCTCTGTGACAATAATTTTTTTCTTTTGTCTCACTTGACGAATGCTTATATAAGCGGCTTTCTGGTCAAGCACACAAGCCGGAATATATATGTACCCCCCCCCCCACCCCTTAAAAAAAGTCCAACTTGTAATACCACATGTAAAGAGAGTGCGTGTTCAATAGGCTTTCCCTACGCCGCGTACGATGTTGATCTGAAAAGTTTGCTTAACCAAACCCTGATAAATTCCAAACTTACGAGAACAGCCCATAGTGCATTTTAATACGTCAATATTAACAGAATTGGAACAGAAACAATATTGATTTAAATAAACATTATATGTATTCTCTTGTTAGAAAATGAACTGGAAACACTGACGTTCTTGGGAAAATATTTCGGAACAACGTTTGTTGGGCTGTGGGGAGCCTTGTGGTTAAGATCTCGAGATCGGAAGGTCCCGGATCGAGTCTAGGTACCACTGAAGACCCACCGAGTATATGTGAAGTACGTGTTCTTTAGAGATGTTTAATTTGAAAGTCCTGTGGGCGGCTATTGCGCATTTACTCCCCGGTCCAGGTCCCTGGAGACTATTCCCCACCCCCTAAAGGCACCCCCTAAAGGGACTATTCCCCACCCCCTTGTGCACGGAACTGCTCGGACAGGGTTGTCCACCTGCAAAGATTCAGACGTCACACGTTCCTGGAGGGATTGTTGTGAATGATACTTTTCGCTAGTCTTGGCACATTTTTTCAATATTTTTACAAATTTCTATCACGTGTAGGAATCGGTTGGTTGGTATACATATATTTTCAGACTTGTGTGCTTGATCAGAGACCCGCTTATGATCCATCATGTAAGACAGACACAACACACACACGCACACACACGTGACAGATGCTGCCATCTATCGCGCGCCATTTCCACAATTTAGACAAGTCCCTGAAGGGGAGGGAAATAGTCTGCAGGGACCTGTACCCGTGGGAAAATGTGCAATGACCACTCACAAGACTTTTGGTCCCAACAGATTTAACGAGCATGTACTCCGCATATTCGGTGGGTCTTCAGTGGTACCGAGACTCGATCGCAAGACCTTACGATAACAAGATCGAGATCCTAACCACAAGGCTCTCCACAACCCGATTTAACAAGGAGTACTACCTACAAAAATCAACATTGGCGAGCATAAAGTAGATTTTTCTCCATTTGGCAAACTCGATTTTCCAACAAAACGTCAGAGCTTTACTCGATGCTGATTGGCTACCTATATCTCTCCGCAAAACCGGTTTACTGATTTTCGTGTCCCCACGAAAAAATTCAATGAACGGTTCTCTACAGCGGTTCTCCATGTTATTCATATGGAAGTTCCGTGATCAAGGGGCTCCGTGTGAAAAGGCCCTAAGGGACATGTCTAATTTGTGGAGGTGGCGATAGGTGGCAAAATCTGTCATGTATGTGTGTGTTGTGTCTCTCTTACTTGACGAAGGTTAATAAGCGGATCTCTGACCAAGCACACAAGCCTGAAAATATATGTCTAACCAACCAACAACGCTTGCACTTTTTATTATTCTTAAAGCATGTAGGCTAGAAATAAACAACCGGAAAACGTACAACTTAATATTTTATGATTTAATTCTTAAATATATATCATGAATTAAAAAATGTATTTAATTTATTACTCACATTGTGTTCCTGCTACCCTATGGAGTATCTAAACTATGAAATACATGGATTTAGGAAAATAGGTAAGAGAAATTCGAGAAAAGTTGTATATTATTTTATTTATATATTTTTTCGTGATATCACACCCTGATTTATTCAACATTCAAATTTTTCTAAACAAATGAAAGAAATCTATTGAGATTTCAACTTTCATATTCTTAAATTAAACAAGAAGTTCTTAAAGAACTAAAATAGCCTACTTTCCTGTTACTTAAATACTTACTAAAATTCTTATCTTGAAAAAACTAGGTTCGTAACAGTAAGTGACATCAAGAACCGTTTTTCCACCTTAAATTTAAAATAAATTTCACTAAACGCAGCATCTAACTAAACACAGCATCTTTCAATAAACACAGCTTGATTTGCAGTCATAAGTAAATATTGATTTTTCGTAGAACAAAAACCAAAAAACTACTCCTCAATCAACATTTACTTGCTAAATTCGGCTAGTTTCATTTATTTTATTTCGAAAATTAAATAATTATTACTTAATCGTTTGCAAAAATGTATATTTCAAAGAATAAATAAGCAAAATTTCTAAATCAATAAAGTGTTTGTTGTTTTTTTTGTTTGTTTGCAATACTCCTCGCTTTTAGATAGAATGAAAACAATTTATATCAAAATACAAAGATCTCGTAATGAAAAATATAATTGACGTCATCTTAAATTGATCGATGTCTCAAAAATAAATTTATTTTAATTTATTGTCTAAAAGAATTAAAGTTTCTCAAGCAATTGTTGCGATGGCAACGGCGATATAATTCTAATAAAAATGGCTTCCTATGCTTTTTAAATGAGCATTAAATGTTGATGTTTTTTTAATAATTGAAGTACTTCGAATTCGAATTCTTTTCTGAAATTTTCAATGTATTCTAAATTCGATGCGTTGAATTTTTTGACGTATCTCACTTGTCCGTAGCATTTGTAGTTAAATTCAGCGATTTAAATGAATCGAAATTGAATTTCAATGCTAATTCAATGGGAAATTCGTAGTCAAATAGTCGATTTATGTCCGTCCTATCGTACAGACAGACGAACAAAAAGTATGAAAGTTGGGTGTCTGAGATTATACCTTTCTAATAAAAAAAGAATTTTTAAGATCGGATTGATAGAACTGATTTTGGAAGGGGGGTACGGACGGACAGACGGACGGACGGACGGACATCGACCGCATGTCAATACCTACTTTTTCATTTTTTTTTAATTCTTCGAATTAAAAAAAAAGAAAAGTAGGCTAAAAATATAGAATGTGTCCTCCTTCCTAGATCTGGTGTCTATTTAAATGGATGCTTCGTTCTTTTCTCTTAGTAGTCAGAATTAACTTTGAGAACTGAAATGGTTCGATAGAAAACTATTTAAAAACACTTTTCTTCAGATTTTCATTTCAGGTATCATGTTTCCTTTATTTGCATAGAAAATGACGTGGCACGAGGATCTTGCACGATTTTGGAGGTTTTACAAAGTTTAAAGCAGTAAATTTTAAAGAAATTTTGCATTAAAAAGCGCGGTTAATCTTTAGAATCCGGTGCTTCTGTTGCCAACGGATTTGGCGTTTTTTGTAGGAAGCGATAAACAATTTTATTTGGTGATACGGCGAAAGATCTTTTCATCCAATTGTCGGCGCTGGTAATACTTGCGCGGAATTGTGGGTAAGAAGCCCGGATGATGTGCGCGCACAATGGAATTATTTTGTTCTTAATTTATTTTTTCGTCCAACTAACGACGCTGTTGATACTTGCGAGCGATGAATTGTGGGTAAAGTTGAGCGCGCATCGTAATCGCGGTTACGGTTAACTCTGAATATCTGGTTTTGGTTATTATATTTCGGTTATTTTTTATTCTGAATATTTTGTCGATGTTGCCCAAACGGGTATTTAGGCTTTCAATGGGCCCTACAATACTGCCCGATGTTCGATACTGATGTTTTTTTAGAGAAAAAAAAATTGCCCGGGGCCCCAAACGGGTATTTAGGCTTTCAATGGGCCCTACAGTACTGCCCGATGTTCGATACTGATGTTTTTTTAGAGAAAAAAAAATTGCCCGGGGCCCCAAACGGGTATTTAGGCTTTCAATGGGCCCTACAATACTGCCCGATGTTCGATACTGATGTTTTTTTTAGAGAAAAAAAAATTGCCCGGGGCCCCAAACGGGTATTTAGGCTTTCAATGGGCCCTACAATACTGCCCGATGTTCGATACTAATGTTTTTTTAGAGAAAAAAAAATGCCCGGGGCCCCAAACGGGTATTTAGGCTTTCAATGGGCCCTACAATACTGCCCGATGTTCGATACTGATGTTTTTTTAGAGAAAAAAAATTGCCCGGGGCCCCAAACGGGTGTGTACTGGATTGCCACTCGCGTAGCTCTAAAGCGACGAAAATTAAAACGAAACTAAACTGCGTACTGTATAGCCTCTTGTGTAGCTCTAGTACGGCGTTAATTCAAACCAAAGTGGATTGCCAATCGTGAAAAAAAATGACTTCCAACTCTTCCGTAGCTATCTGCGATCCATTAACCTTAGAAATCAGTGAAAGAAACTAGGGTTGCATTGGCTTGAAAGAATCTGGCAATGATAAAGCACGCGAGTTTCGCCAATTATTTGTTGTTTTTGGACAAGCGCCAAGCAGCACCGGATTCTAAAGATTTACCAAAAGCGCCAGAATAGACTATTTATTGAACAAAAATTGATGGTTGGTAGTTGAGATACACTGCTCAAAACAATTAAGGGAATGAATGGTTTAAACTTTTTCGCCCCCAATGATTCAGTTTGGTATCATCAGCTTCCGATTTTTTTCTCATTAATTCGAAATCGGACTTATGTACCGTCAAATGGAAGAATCATGACTTTTGAAGAATTAAATAATGTTTGCTTTAATTGAATGGAAATATGAAAAACATGTTAAAATAAAATTAACTCCCAAAAACTTTTATGAAAAAAGTTGACCCTAAATTCTTCACGCTTGCATTCTTAGAAGTCTAAAATTTGATTTTACTTTTTTTTACAATTAAAGTTTTGAAAATTTTTTAATAATTTATTCTAAAGTTATGATTCCAATTTTTTGCCCCTCAAATTTTAGTTAAAAAATTAAGATTTGTTTCCCTGTTTTTTTACTATTTCAATCTGGATGCATAAGGAATCTATTTCAGAAATTTTAGATTTTTTTTAAGAAAAAAATAAGAAGTTGGACGGGTAAACAAAAGTACGCAAAGTGCTCCCCTATTTGTTTTGAGCAGTGTACAGTACATACAAATTCCGGCATGTATGCTTGATCAGACACGCGCTTATAAGTCTCCGTCTTGTAAGTCAGACACATAAAGAATTTTGACTGTCACAGAGAAAGGACGTACACCCAGACAAGATAGATCTTATTTGCACAATTGTTGTAAGATATATTCCATAAATTAATAAGAATTTAGTTGTCCTAGCTCTAGTTCATTATTGCAAGGAAATGTCTAGCTGGAATTTAGCAATGATCTTAATTTGCTGATTTATTTTTCCGAGAATAACTTTCCGAGCTATTCTTCATTTAGGCAATCAGCAGTTAACTTCGTTGCCTTTTTCAGAAATTGAAATGAATTATTGAAAGCTCATTATGGATGAGTTGGCCTTATTTTGTTGTGTTGTAAAATTTTGTTTTTGTTTGTTGTGAATATGAGTGGTTATAGAGAGATAGTCAGTCTCTGTCATACACTCTTAAAACAAAGGAGTGAAATCCACTCTTGTAGGAGAAGTGCATTTTTGACACTGGAAAGGAGTGAATATTAACTCAGACTGAGTTAAAATCACTCGTTTGAGTGATCTTGTCGCAGATTCAACATACAAAGGATCCACTCCTGCAGGAGAAGTGCATTTTCGACACTGGAGAAGTGAAAATTAACCCAGACTGAGTTAACATCGCTCGCTTTTTTGAAGAGTGTACGTAATGTTTTTTTTAATTAGCTTTAATATCTCAAATTTAAAAAAATGATAACTAATCAAACCTTAGTATCGGTGTTCGAAAATGGATAAAGGAATTTCCTTGTCTATCCAGAATGCGAACCTCGAAAACCTTTTCTTCTTACATCCCTTCGCTTGATTTTCAACGAAACGGGGGGAGCATCGCTTTTTTAAACCTAACGTGTTTGAGGTTCTGTTGTGAGGTTAACAATCTGAACAGTTCGAACCCAAGTGGGGTGGGGAAAAACAAGTTCATGCCGTTTAAAAAAAACCCCACATGCAGGGTTGGAGGAGAAATATGCTTTCGAGGCTCGCATTCTGGATAGACAAGGTATAGGAACATATTAAAAATAATTAAAAAATAATTTAAGCAATTTCTCAAAACTAAGCGATTTTAGAGTTGGAGTTGGAGTTACGTGCTTACAGAATCACCTAAATTTCGCGATTATAGATTAAGATTCGCCCAAGTTTCCAATTTAAGATAACCAGAATTCTAAAATTTAATAAATCACAATTTATGATAGTCGGCGTTTTTAGATATCATGTTCTTTTAAGTTTTTTTTATCTGTTATGGATAATCAGCGTTTTTAAATCTCAAAATATTTTTGAATTTTACAATAGCCGCTATTTGAGAATTTTATGGAGTTGCTACAATTCCGCAAAGTTTTGCAATTTACAGATTTAAAAATTTTGGCTAGGTGAAGATTATTTTTGGCGAGATCGTCGAAACCACGAAAAAAAGATTAGTATATATTGACGATTTTTAAAAAAATATTCACAATAACTGTGATTTAATTTATTTTGTTGTCTGTAAAATTGAAAGATTTAATCGCATTTCGCGACTAGCGACAGTATATTTCGAACATTGCTGGTATTCAGTATACCGTTCCAACTTAAACTTTGCAGTTTTCTTAATCATGATAAACCATTAATGTACTTCTTGAAAAAATATAAAAATGTTGATTTAAACTTGTATTTGCGGAATCGCGTAATTATTACCATTACATCTCCGTTTATTTAAAGGTTGGGAAATAACTAATATTTAATTTTTGGAATTTTATCATAAAACGATACCTACTGTCGTCATTATTTTATATTCGCTAATATGAAGCCTACGAATTGTTTTTATGAATTATAAATATATTTGCTGTCTAACCTTGATGGTCAATCAACACAAATACTTTATCACACTTATCAAAGTAGAACTCGTTCAGAAGTGTTACGAAGAAAACTCTGTAAATAAATTTCAGAAGTGGGTTTAGAGGCTAGAAGAAACTTCGAGGGGCTGACTGGTTGAAAACCAATACTTAAATAGGTGTGAATAGTGGAGTCATAATATCTTCTTAACCCTTTCAGTCCCAAAAATTTACTACACTAGAGAAACATATGATATTCACAAAATAAGCTTATTTTAGGTCAAAAATAAGAGTTCCATTAAAAAAAATCATTAAAATTTTTTATATGGTTTTTGAAATAATGCCAAAATTTTTTAACTGTGGAAAAGAACAAAATAAAAAATATATATATATTTCCTAAAAACCCTTCGAGTTATATATTTTAAGGTATCTGACCATATTATTAAAAAAAATTTAGTTATTATTTTAACCGAAATAGTTTAAATTGTGTTTTAAATATGAAGAACTGAAGTGAACTGTTTCAAAAATCAGGTGAAGAGCTTGTTAGCTATTTTCTGAATAAAAAAAATAGTTGTTCTGATTTCTATTGAGATTAATTTAAAATATTGCCTAATAGAACAGAGTATGAAGAATCGAATAATGTGTGTTTGGATGTCTTAACGGGGCATAAACATTTAGAAAAAAAATATTGAAAGTGATGATGCCAAATGGCATCACTAGGACTGAAAGGGTTAAACAGTTTCAACCAAACGCAAATTCTGTTCTACGGGGTGGTTATTAATTAACGTGAGGTGTTCAGAACCCTCTAGCGAGTAAAGTATTGAACGAAACCTAACCAAATTTGATGAGCATGCATAGTAGACCATTTGATTTTGATTTCCTAAAAAAAAAAAGTTGCACCATAAAAAAGAAACTCGTCTCTTGACCAGGGTTTCAATTTACGAGGCGTTATTGGCTGTGTTGGCCGTAATTGGCCATAATTGGCTACGCCTCATAATTTGGAACCCTAGTCAAGAGACGAGACACTTACTAATCAAGAAGGGGGTAAAAGGTTGGATTCATAAAAATTATACTCGTTTCCTGACCGGGGTTCTAAATTACGAGGCGTAATTGGCTGTGTTGGCCGTAATTGACCATAATTGGCTACGCCTCGTAATTTAGAACCCTGGTCAATCGACGAGTTTCTTTTTTTATAATGGTTTTTTTAGGAAATCAAAATCCTATGGTCTACTATGCATGCTCATCAAATTTGGTTAGGTTTCGTCCAATACTTTACTCGCTAGAGGGCTCTGACATTATGAATTTAATTTTTCAAACCGGATAATTGAAAACACGGAAAGGTATTGACATCGTGGAGATTTTTATTCATCCGTCCGTGTTACTCTTCTAATTCCCCCGTGCAGTCAAAAATATCCGATGAATAATACCCCGTGTAAGGGAGTGCACGTTAAATACTGATCACTTTCAGGAAGGACTGTCAGTCCCATAGAGCTAATGCATTAGTTTTGGAATAACTTCCGCAGAAGAATTGCTTTGCCATGTTAGCCCTTTTTTCCAGGTATGGGAATCAACATAACATCGAAATAAAACAAATTTGAAACGAAAAAATTATCTAGATATTTGAAGAGTACACGGGAAGAACCGATTTATTTCGTAGGGTTTCCTTAATAGCCTCTTTTGGGATGATAGCGAGAAATCGCATAAGTGACCGTGTAAGTAAAGAAACCGGTTACTCGCTTTGTTTATCGTTCGCAGCAACCCTGATTCACGCCAGATCAGTGGATACGATTCACACGTTTGTACCGCAAATGAAGAACCAAAAGAAAAACCAGTTTCCGGTTGCCAATGTCCGCCAAGCAGACACAATTACGGAAAGACTCTAAAGAAATCAAGCGGTTCTTAACATGTACTCTTCATTTAATTATATATTTTTGAAGTTTTAAATGTAAAAATAAAACAGCTGGCTACACTATTTTAAAACTTTATCAATTAATAATTAAGTAACCGGGTGTTACTTTCTTCAATTTTGTTTAAAATTAATTATAAGATGATTCCCATACCTGGTGAAAATGGGGATAATATGGCAAAGCAGTTCCTTTGCAAAAGTTGTGATTTCAAAACTAATGCATTATCTCTATGGGAATTACAGACCCTCTTAAGAAATACCAGGACATATCGTACAGAAATCTCATTGATACTGCTCAATGTAGTTTGCTTGGGCTCATCACACTGATTTGGCGACTTCACATATTTTCGCGTCAATAATATCTAACACATTCTAGCCTTAATTGTTGTGGGAATTTAAAAATAAGTAGGAAGCACACTTAAATAAACGAGGGTGAATTAAAAAATAAATAAATATTTATTTTGCTTATCAAGGGCAAATCGAATGATATATTTTCTGAAATAGGCTACTTTTTTAATCTTTATTTTATGTTGTCTTGATACAAGATTTTATTTTATTTTTATCTATTTTAAACAAAATAAATTGCAGTTTTCGAATTGAATAAAAAATTCAACATTTGTTTTTGCTAAGTAAGAAGGAAAATTTTAGAATCCTAATGTAGTATAAGATTTGAGTTATATAACTACAATATATATCCCCTTTTATTACTTTTAACTCTTTAAGTCCTAATGACAATTTACCATCATCAATTTAGAATTTTTTTTTCTGATTGTCTATTGCTATTTATGACATCAAAAAGCACATAATTTGATTATTCAAACTTATTTCTATTAGAAGATATTTTTTATTATTCCCAAGCACTATAATTTTTTTTAAATCATGATCAGAAACATGATGATGGCAAATGGCATCACTGGGACTGAAAGGGTTAACAAGGTTTCTTAAAGGAAGAAAATGGGATATTTTCAGCAAACAATACAAACAAGTAATAGTCAATACAATGCTTGGCAATTTCCCCGAAAGATTTTCAAAACCATCCTATTCTTTCACAGAACCAAAGAAAGACCCAAAACCCACGTCAGAAGAGGAAGAAAAAACACAAGCATACAATTCATCAATCTTAGTGAGTATTAAGAAGCATTAAAGTTGTCCTTCAATTGAACAGTATTTCAAGATGTTCCCTAGACGGGCTAGGTAAGTCGATCAAGACGAATGTCTTTCATTTATTTCACTTGAATCTTAAAGTACAGTTCAGGGTATCATTTGAAGACACGATTTTTGTGCATGTTGATCACGTGACCATGGATCATGAAAGATTTTTCGAAGAAATTGCGCTATTTATTAATCTGTTACCACATTAGAACGATTTCATGAAATTCGGGGGTAGATGTACTGGGGCTTGGAGTGGGAAACTAAACTGCCGTGGATGGGTAAGCTGCAGTAACCACAATAATGGATTAAACCAATTTTGTTTTGAAATAATTACTCTTTCAAAAGGTTCTACTATACACTCCTTGCCAACCTAAGTTGGGTAAATAGAAATATGCTATGGAGAAGATCCTTCCGCGCATGTAAAGAGTTCCATAAATTTTTTGTGAATCCATCCAGAAAACTTGTTTAAAAAACATTAATTTTGTTTAAGGTGTAACAGATTTGAATATTACTTGAGAAATTGTCACAATTTTATCGGAATGAAAAGTGTATTTTGGTTAAACTGTATTCAGATCATTTTGTATGTAAATATTACCTAACAAGAGTTTCCAACTAACGGACCAATCGCGCTTTTGCATCTGCCTTGTCACCCCTTGTTTTACCCAAGTTAGGTTGGCAAGGAGTGTACAGGATATTGTAATAGAGTTTTTGCAACGATGGTCTAAATCATTATGCTAGTTCCTGCGGTTTACACTCTTAAAACAAAAGAGTGAAATACACTCCAGTAGGAGAAGTGCATTTTCGACACTGGATAGGAGTGAATATTAACTCAGACTGAGCTAAAATCACTCGTTTGGAGTGATCCTGTCGGAAGTTTAACACACAAAGGATCCACTCTAAAAGGGGAAGTGCATTTTCTAGACTGGAGGAGTGAAAATTAATCAGACTGAGTTAAAATCGCTCGTTCGTTTTAAGAGTGGTGTACCTGCCCACGGCAGTAAAGTTGCCTGTTCACGGGAGGGACGGGACCAGGGGCATGTGAACTTTCGCTAAACATGGCAATTCCATCAATATACAAAAGAGACCTAAAAGTTATTTTAATTGTTTGCTATACTTATTAGATTGTATGACTTGTACAGGGAAACTATATTTTAATGGGAAATCTCGTAGCGATTTTTAGATAAAATGGGGCATTAGATTGTTAGTTTGAACGATTAAAATAACCAATTTTTGAAATTTTTTTCATTAAAGTGATTTTTAGTTTACAAGATAATACTTATTATTTAATATGATATAAAAGTTAAAAGTGATTATTTTATTAAATGCAATAAAATAAGTGATGGGATAGTACATGTTAGTTGCTACAACTCCGTGCCAACCTAACTTGGGTGAAAACAACGAGTAAAGAGGCAGAAGGAAAAGCGCGGTTGGTCCGGTAGTTGGAAACACTTAAGGTGATATTTACAAACAAAATGATCTTAATACAATTTAACCAAAATACACTTTTCATTCGGATAAAATTACCAAATTTTATCAAATAATATTCAAATATGTTCGACTTTAAACGAAATTAAGGTTTTAAACATGTTTTCTGGCTGGATTCACAAATTTTTACTCCGTAAATGTAGTGTAATGTCACTCTATTAAACTGTATGGATCTATAAGTTTCCACCAATTTTATGAGCAACAGTTTTATACAGTGTAAGCTGGTATAAATACAATTTCTAAAACCTTCAGTTAAAAACCACGATTTTTTTTAAATTCTATAATCGAACTAATTTATCCGAAATCGTATTTACCTAATAGCAATTTAACCTTCCATATGTGATGATATTACAATTAATCTAATCTATTACGCAGATGTAATCGCAAAATGCGGAAGGCCTACTTTGCCAGACGGACAAATACTTGAAGGATAAAATACTGTATCATTATTTCAATGACACCGATTACAATTATATTTAGTTCTTATTATTTACATTATTGCTTCCGCTATATCTTTGGCCATCATAAGTTTTTCTGACACTAAATAGTTGTTGTTATGGGAATTATTATTGGCATCTGCTTCCGAGACCTTGGTATGTTGCCGTTCTTAAAGACTACTTTGTTTCATAATCGTCGATATAAGATGGATTGATAAAGATAAATAAAATTTCAAGGATATACATGAACAGTTTCTTAGTAGAAACAAAAGGTGCGCAACACTACACGACTCCCAATTACCACCCTAAATTAAATACTGTTAACGTTAATTATAACCTAATGCAAGAATTGGAGTAACGCGTTAATTGTAACGCGGTTATTTGTAACTTTTTACTTTTTTACGTATCACCGAGTAAGGCCGTTATATTTTTCAGCAAGTAACTAACTTACACTCCTTGCCAACCTAAGTTGGGTAAATAGAAATATGCTATAGAGAAGATTCGTCCGCGCATGTTAAGAGTTCCATAAATTATTTGTGATTCCATCCAGAAAACATGTTGAAAACATTAATTTCGTTTAGTTTAACAGATTTCAATGTTATTTGAAAAAAATGGCGATTTTATCTGAACGAAAAGTGCATTTTGGTTAAATTGTACTCAGATAATTTTGCATGTAAGTATTACCTTACACGAGTTTCCAACTAATGGACCGATTGCATTTTTCCCACTGTCTTTTTACCCTTTGTTTTTACCCAAGTTAGGGTGGCACGGAGAATTTTGTTACTTTTCCGTTACTTCCTAAGCCGCTCTTCACGGCTATTTTCGGCGCGGTTCAGCGTTCGTCCTAAATTTCATTATTTAAAATTTAATTTTTAACAACGTTTGTAACAACGCGGACATTATCCCCATCAGGCCATAACTATCTTTTTATGGCAGACTTACAACGCCAACAAAGCCAAGCTTGATATTCTTTTGGTACGCAATAAAATAACTTAAGAGAGGAAGAGACTTTTGGACAATTAACATGACTTGATCATATTCTATGTCTATGTTAACCAATTCGGCGTTTAGCCAAAGGTTTTGTATTTTATGTTTTCTTTTGTGAAGTTGTGCTGTGGGACTATTTTATAATTAAAAAGTATTTATCCCCGAGAGTAGTTTCTTTACTACAAATACTTAAGTCTCACCACACAGCCTATCACACGTTGAATTTTCGTCCTTAACTTTTTCCAATTGACCACATTTCTTTAATTTTGGCTCTCTAAATTGGCATGACCCTCAGAAAAACGCATTTTTTTTTTGCAAAATTGCAAAACATACTTCTAAGTATATAAATGAAAAATATGTTTATAAAAAAATGTAGTTTATAATTTTTTTCAGAAAAGAAGAGGTTATCCCTCAAAGGGCGTAGTTAATCTTTTGTAAGTCTTTGTCCTTCCTATATTCACCAAAAACTTGAATTCAATCCAGTTTTTAATCTGTTAATCTAAAATAAAATCATTAATATTTATTTTTTGAATCCCGCATTTGTAGCAACTTTTATTCCCTTGAAAATATAATACAACTCCTTTAATTTGCAAGAGAAAAAGCAGAGTCCTTGCTTTTTGTATGGCAAATCGGTATTAGCTAGAATATTTATAGTTCTCTTTGTCAGTCCTCAGGGTTAATTACATATGTAATCTACTTGTAGGCACTGAAAATCCTTTAGAGTTAATTTTATCAAACCTATTTATTTTATTGAGGTAATTGTGGAGTTTTTTTTTTTAATTTGTAGCGAATTTTTTTTTCTTAAAGAAAATGTAGTTGTCTAGATGTAGAAGAACAACTTAACAGTTTTAGTAAAGGACTAATTCAAAAAGAAACATTTACCCATTTCACTTTGTGTTATTTTTATAAACATGCTTAACCCTTTCAGTCCCAGTGATGTCATTTGGAATCATCACATTCAATATTTTTTCTAAATGTTTATGTCCCGTTATGAAATCCAAACACACATCATTCGATTCTTCACACTTTGTACTATTGGACAATATTTTTCATTAATCTCAATAGTAGTCAGAAATACTATTTTTTTTATTTAGAAAATAGCTAACAAGCCTTTCACCTGATTTTTGAAAAGTTCACTTCAGTTCCACACATTTAAAACACAATTTAAACTATTTCTATTATTCATTTACTAAAATTTTTTTCATAATATGGTCAGATACCTTAAATTATCTAACTCGAATTGTTTTTAGGTAATATATATATTTTTTTTATTTTGTTGTTTACCACAGTTAAAAAATTTTGGCATTATTTCAAAACCATATAAAAAATTAAATGAATTTTTTTTCTTATGGAACTCTTATTTTTTTTTTTAACTAAATAAGCTTATTTTGTGAATATCAGATGTTTATGTCGTGTAGTAAATTTTTGGGACTGAAAGGGTTAAAATGAGCTCTATACTTAAGTTTATTGAAATAAAGAGAATATAAGACAAATGAATACCATAGCCATGAACCGAATTTTATTATTTTGGTAAGAGTGAAGAATTATTTATTTTAAAGAAAATGTAATAGTTTAAGTGTAGAGATAATTGAATTCTTTTTTTTTAGTAAATATCAAATTCAAAATGAAACATTTTCCCCCTTTTACCTTGTGTACTTTTTACAAACATGCTTAATTAAGGCAGGTCGGTACTTTGTATACGGCTAATGTTTAATTGATCTTTTTCATGTTCCCTTTTTTTTAAACTAGCATAAAAAACACACACAAAATGTATGCACTTTGAACAATACACTGAATGAGATTATATCAATATATAAAGTAGTTTTTTTTAAATATTTTTTTAATTAATGCGTTATTTAATAAAAAACAATTTTTATATCACAAAATTACCCACGTTTTTTTCTCCTTTAAATTTTGAGAAATGCTTATTTAGTAAGCAAGACGCATTGAAACTGTTATCCTGAAAAATTTTTAGGTCTATACTTAAATTGTTTAAATAAAAAAAGTACATAAACCTGAAAAAACCATGATTCTGAGAAAAATGTGATTTGAAGTTCAAAGCTTACATTATAAAAACACTGCTGATCCATATTTGAAATAAAATTTAATTAGGTTCATTTTGTCTGAATGACATACGAAGGGCATCATTTTAAAGCTTCTAAATCATATTTTACACAAATACTAAAATAAATAAATCGACTTTTTGAAAATTACGTGGTACCGATCTGCCGTACCTACTAAAGATGGTCGGCAAGAAAAATTGCCAAGCAAAGCTGAGCTTTATGCTTAAGCTTATTTAAATTTTAAAAAAATATCACAAATGATGACAATAGATGTGAAATAATGTATGAAATATTAAACAGTAATGTTGAAAAAGTATCTATGTTCTTTAGATTCCAGTATAATTTATTAAACTGGTTAATTCAGTATAGCTAATACCTTTAATCCCTCCCCCCTTTTTCTTCGTGTTTTAATATTATAAAGAGTAGAACGTTTTTTTTTTTTTTTTTTTTTTTTTTTTTTAACAGACAGCTGTACTTTAGCAGTGGCGAAATACATTTACATTTATTTTTTTGCATATATTAAACAGGCAGTGGCGAAATACATTTAGATTTATTTTTTGTATATATTAAACTAAGTCCAATAACAATTTTCAGCTTTATCTTTTAACAAATTTGCGAAATACAAACGAAAAGTATGCAATAATAATATGGTAAATTTCGCATTATAAGCTTAAAACGCTTATCAGAAACAAATCAAAATAATGTGACAGAATCAGTAAAAAAATTCAAATATTCCTAATTCAAATAAAATTTAATGCCGTATTATTATTTCCGTAAACTAATAAATAGTTTTTAATGATAAGATTTATTTAAAAAATATATCTCAACGTTTCTTTATATTATTTCAGAATAAAATTTAATAAACGTTGTCAAAGTGTGTCCGAAAAAAAAAACCCAAATTTTGTTGTTTACCCTTTCAGTCCCAAAATGACAATTTGACATCATTTTGGAATTTTTTCTATCTTCTATTGTCCTTTATGACATCAAAAGCACATCATTCGATTCTTCAAACTTTTTCTATTAGAAAATATTTTTTATTGATCCCAATAGATGCCAGCCTTATTATTTTTTTTAAAAAAATTATGATCAGAAACATGATGATGCCAAATGGAATCACTGGTACTGAACGGATTTATCAGCTAGATAAATTTGCAAGGAAATGAATTAGTCTTGCAACATTATAATAAAAGTCACACATTCAGAAAATGTTCGACTTGACACATTAAACCAACTTTACTGGGGTGTTTTTGTTTTTCATATAGAAGCACCTTAGTAGGGGTCTGCTTTTCTCCCACAAAAAACTTAAGTACTAAAGCCGAAAAACTCACACACACAAAATCGTACCAAAGTTTCGGCAATGTATCTCTTTCAATCACTGAATTTAAAAAACTTTGGACCTTTTCTTCTTTTAGATCTTGTATTTCAAACTTCGGACGTAACTTATCATTGAAAGATGACGAGTGATACAATATATTTAAAGGACTTCAAAACTAAAACAAACCCTCAACCGATCAAGGCTCCTGTAATACTACATAAACTTCCGACATAATTTTTCATTGATTGAAAGAAATTACGGGAGAGACTAGATTTGTTTACTTCGTCGCTCCCTCTTTATCTATGAGGGGGAAATATTCGAGGTTTCGGATTCTGAGAGGCAGTGGAGTGACGTCATGAGAGGAAACGATTGTTCATTCGTTGGTTTCCTTCCGAGGTTTGTAGGGTTGCTGAAAGATATGAGTGTGAGAATTGGCGTCAAATTCTTATCATTGATGAATTGAGAAAGAATAGTTGGCGCATTTTTGACGAGTTTCATAAACTTAATCTACATGAAAAAAAAAAAGAACTGGATAGTTATTCAACAACAAAAAAAATTGTTGCTTAATTTAAAACTAATATGTCAGAAGTACACAAGAAATATATTTATTTGATGGAACGCGGCTTTTTAGCAAACACTATAGTAGGCCTATTTAGAATGTAAGCTTGGAAAGCATTTCCTCCCCCATCCACGAGTGCGGTTTTCTTGGAAACGGGGTGATTTATAGCTGTTTCGGTTCTTTCCCCACCCTACATGGGGAAATACTAACTGTTTTGATTGTAAACCTCAAGAGCGCTAGGATTTGATAAGCGATGTCCCCCCTTTTAGTAGAAAACCCAGTGAAGGGATGGGGGAAGAGAGTATTTTCGAAGCTTACATTCTGGCTAGAAATGGTATAACACTTGATACAATAGAAGTTTTTTTTTCTTCTAAAAACTTAACAAAACAATTCATAAAATACCACAGATGAACTTTTTTTCCTGACAAAAAAATACTTTTTGTGTTTAATTTTTTAAAGATAATAAATCCAATAAAATAGACAACGTTTCCAATATTGTTTTAAAAATAATTTTAATGACTTGCATTAAATAATTTTTAGTTTCAATGCCTAATATGAAATCTAAGGTATAATGAAATTCGATTCGGAAAAAATAGTTTAGTTTGAATTATCTTCGCACTAGAGCTACACGAGGACTATTGGCGACGGGCTTCGTAATTTCGAACCACAGTCAGGTGACGAGCCAATACCTGAGTAGGCACTCAATGCTGCACGGACCCGAGCTTGGGACCTTCCGCATGCAAGGCGAATGCCTAACCAACTGGGCACCCCACCCTTAAAAAACGAAATGGAGATTTTATATTTTTTGCACATTTTGGATGGTGCCATTTTTAAAAGGGTAGTTTTTGAACACGATTCCGTATGTCTGTCTGAAACCACTCTACAGCTCGAACTAAATGAGGTACCGACTTCAAATTTGGAACGCGGGTATATACACATTTAGTTGATGTATAAGTAACAGTTGACGATGTTTTTAATCAATTTTTTTTTAATTCAAAAGTTGAAAAAAAAAAGAGTTAAAAATGTTTTTACTTATAGTGTAGTATGCATTTATCTCCGTCTAAATATTCAGTGAAAGAATTGAACTCAGTTGTGCAACAGCCCATTGAGGGCCAAGACCTTTTGTGTCAATTTCAAAACTATACGTGGAGGAATGAGATGCATTACAACAGATTTTTAATAAAGTTGGTTTAACTGAAATTCGAACTACCAGTGTTTAGTTCCTAAGCTAGTTTAGTCATCGTCATATCGAATCTGTGGGAGATGTAAATACTATATAGGTTACGGAATTCTTCATATGTGTTTTTTTTTAATGCACGTTCTTCTTGAATCATTAGATATTTAAACTATTTTAGCTTCAAATACTGTTAATATTTCTACTAATACAAAATAATGATAAAAAAATGTAAAATCTACTGTAAAAAATTTCTGCAGGGAAATAGCAGAAATGCTGCTTTTTTTCACGTTTCATTATTGCTCACCTTTGCCGATTTTTCTCAAAATAAATTTAACTAAGTCGCCAAACAGAGCGATCACGCGCCAATTTTGCCAACCCCTCCTCACCATCCATCCATCCACTCCCTGGGCGGGAGAAAACGAAATCTCCTTGATCCTTTCCACTCAACCAAACCAAACCAAAATTCTCCCCCTTTTCACGAGAAAAAAAAAAACTACGTCACTTCCTCGGTTCCACAATCTACACTTGCCCAAGATCCCCGTCAGACATCAGTTCTCCACTTTCTGTCAAAAGCTAAACACTTTTAAATATTCCTGGCTACTGAATATTTTTTTGAACTTCAAGACTACTTTGACTCAAGAATTGTTTGAATATTTTTAAACATTTATTTTTTATAACTGTTATTAGAACTATCGGAGAAAGCTTATACGAAATTTTACTATCGAATTCTTACGAAGAATTTCTACATTCTTTTTTAGCTGAATTTCGCTGTTGCCAAAAATCAACTTATAATTTCGAATTTTTCCACCGCAAGTTCTTTTGAAAAAAAAAAAGCATCTACCAAACTGCATCTTTGAATTTGGACTCTCCAAATTGAGAAAATAGTTTCTTCGAATTCTATATTGGTGAAGAATTTATAAAATTATCGTTTGGAACAATGCCGAGGTACTTTCTGTTGCTCTGGGGTTTGCTAGAAACCTGGGTGTTCAGTGGAAGCATCTTAGGATGGTCTGCCCTGCATTACATGCTGAAGAGAGAAGGAGTGTATGGCCACTTGTGTACGGACATCGTACCGTATGGCACCGTGAACAATTCTACTAGTTTTGTGGCGTTGATGGAGGATGCCATACTGGATGACGTTGAAGATACCATACCTCAGTCTGTGGAAGACCCTGTATCTCCATCGGTACAGGTAAGAGTTTTATTTAACCATTTATGCACGCAGTTAAATTTTAACAATTTGTCTTTGAATATTTTATTTTAGTGATAGCTATATTGCAATTAATTTGAATATAAAAGGGGAAAAATAGTTGGGACATAATACGTTTCATGTCACGATTTTTATTTCATTTTTCTTCCTTTCTATTTATAATTACTAAATTACACAGATTAACTATGACATTTTGTTGAATGTATAGGTTTTACTATTTTGGTCTTTAATGTGTTGGAATCGCATACTGCATTAATAATAGTCCATTATGTACCATCTATTTTTTCTCAAGCGAACAATTAAAAATAAAACAACAGCCTTTTAAGTGGTACTTAAAAACGCTCCATCTACTGACGGTACTTATGCATTATAATATGATATATTATTATTGTGAAGATTAGAATTGTAAATGTACTGGGTATATCAACATCTTATAAGTTATGATAAAGACCTTTTTCTAATTTGAAATCATTTTATAATATGATTTGAACTTCCTTAACAGAAGCTAAAAAAAAAACCTGTTAATTCTTTTTTCTAGTGCTCTTTTAATTAATACCTTCTTTGGAAAGGGCCATTGCACTCAAACAATGACATGGTTGACAATTCAGTTGCTAAAGACGTTATCTATATTTTTTTTATTAATTTGGTTATTGTATTGTATGCGATGCTATTATTTTTGGTTCCGTAAAATAAATTGACAATTTAAATAATTAAATTTATTTTCAAGGGAGACCCTTAGTAATAGTTTTTAACAAATGTATTAAGAATCAAATTCAAAAATATATATTTTGTCGAAATTTAAACTGCGAGTCTATCAAACATAATGTTCATAAAATACTAATTTTACCATTGTTATTAATTCGTTTAATTTATCTATCTTTTTGGAGCATAAAATTAAATCAGATATGTTTTTCAAATCAGAAATGTGTTTAGAATCTAATAATAGAAATCTGTAATATGATCTGGATTTCTACCATATGACTTTGTGAATAGCTCCATTACCTTGACCATCGTCCAATCTCAAATTTTAAATTAAAAAAAAAAATCGATGTACTTTCAATGATTTTTGTTCACAAATCAATGTATACAAACTATGAGCAATTAAACTGGAGTGAAATTCTTCGTTCGGTGATAAAAATGCATCAGTTAATTGCATACGGAGGGATTTAGTGCAGGCTATATAAATGCTGTGCATCGTCATCATAGTATTTATATGCGATATCCAGTAATTACGCATGTGTAGTACCCGAAGATGGATTCCCACCAACAGACTATTGTACCTAGCTCCATCGTCCATACTGTTAAAAATTGTTCTTGGTTTCATCATAATAATAGTTCCTAGTAACTGTAATGGCTATGTGGTAAAATCTTTCACCATGTTTTCGGTTGAATCAATTTTCAATAGTTTTGTAAACAAAAACCTGTCAAATTGCCGTTGCAGCTACTAGGAAGTATATTTTTGGTGAAAACAAAAGCCAAATATTTAACAGTGCAGTTCCAAATTTAAAAAGAAATAAAACAAAACATTCACGATATTTTTTTCAAGCAATTAAACTAGAGTGAAATTCTCCGTTTGACGATAAAAAACGGGTCAGTTAATTGTTAATCGGTGTAAAAGTCGCTAATCGGTTTCTTATCTGTTTGCGACGATTGATCCGATCTGTCAAGGTGACCTGAGAGCCGATTGAAAAACCGATTTCTTAAGGCTTCTGGTCATAAATTGTAGACAAATTCTTTAATCTGTACTTGTTGGAACCGGATAATCTAAAAGTCCAGATAAAATTAAATCAGATTTGAGAGGCGCATCAAACTCACTTGAATAAAGGGTTTAAGCAGCTTTTGATAGATAAGAAGTTCTAAAAGAACTAGAAAGTCTATTCTTTTGTTACTTAAACACTTACTGAAATTCTCATTGAAAAATCAAGTTGATTTGTAACAGTAACTGGTACTAAGAGCCGCTTCTGCGGAAGTGTTATTACACCTCAGAAAAAATATCACCAAGCATACTATTTAGTAGTAATTTAAACTTTTATTTGATTGTTTAAACGTTTATAGATTGTTTGCAAGTATACCCGAAGTAAATTAATTTTTAGTTGTTTGGAAAACTTGCCCTTGTTTGTGTGGCCCAAATTTTACAACTCTCAAATGCTTATATTTAATCATTTGCTGTCAAAACTATTAACTTTTTCGAAACATAATTATTTTTGTAGATTAAAGCATTAAAAAAAGTTGTTCTCAAAACATATAAGAATAAAAAATGTATAAGCAAATTAAAAAAAAAAAATAGAAAATTTGTCCCGGTCTTCCTTACGCTCAAATCTTGAGCTAAATTAACCTGTATAAATTTGTTATCGTGCTTCAGAAATTTAATGTTAATTGTTTAATAAGACTAAACCATTTGCTGTCAAAAACTCAAGTAGTTTTTTTTTTAATAATTATACCATTTTGAAGACAATAGAATTTTTTAAAAAAATATTTTTTTTAGGATTTTCTCTAAATAAAAAAAATCGAAAAATAGTATCTCTAAATATAAAAAATAAAAAATGCTTGCAATAAAAAAGAAATCAGGAAAAGCTAGCCCTGTATTTCCAAATTTATCTTAACCCTTTCAGTCCTAATGACAATGTGGCATCATCATTTTAGAAAAAAATTTCTGATTGCTATACCCATTTATGATATCAAAAGCACATTATTCGATTCTTCAAACTTTTCTCCATTCGAAAATATTTGTTTTTACTCCCAATAGATGTAAGCAATCTGATTTATTTAAAATTATGTTCAGATAATGGCATCACCAAATGGCATCACTGGGACTGAAAGGGTTAAAGTTATCTTAAGTCATACAAATCTGGTTCCTTGCTTCAAAAATCCTTAATTTGTTTGCAAATATAAAATCCTATTAGTAAACTTGTATTCTTCCGAGCTTCTAAATGATGTACTTTACACTTGGATGAGCACTGATAGTTTCTTCCTTGTTTAGTTTCCAGGTCGTTGTACTATCGCTAAAGCAAATTATTGTGTAGTAGAACTTGCAAGTCATAATTTGTTTGGTTGTACAGCGTGGAATAAAACAAATTTTCGGGAAAATAGACTTATATACGGAAATATTTGCTGAGTCAAATGATAGTGTTTCTGGGTTAATAATTAACAATGTTTTGATTTGAGCGATTGTTAGATTATTTAATACATATTATCTCCCAATATACCAAATTGAATATAATTTTTAACTAAGTGTTTTAAGTAACCGTACAACTTCCTCTGCAGTGTGAGGGTCTGAATCAATTTTCAGACATGTAGATATATGTTGTTTCTAATGCCACTCGGTAACCGAGCCCGGAGTAGAGGACTACCCGATTTAAGGCGAAGAGGGCGGCTTCCGTTTTTATTGAGCGCCACAAGGGAGGAAGTCCGACTGTTGCCCGTCAGCATGACACATCCGTTTACAGGAAGGTCCCTTTTACACATCCATTCTCACTCACATATCGGAATTTTGATCCAGATCAAAGGCCGATAACCCCCTGATCTGGTACCCCCAGAGGTATTAATTTGTTATGGGAACATGGAGGACTTTGTGACCACGACATATTTAATGTGCCCCGGCCACCATTAGTCAACACGGCGGTCTTTAGCTGAGTACAAGCGCCGACCCAGTGACCATCAGAATTGCGAGCGCTGCCGAGGACAGCACCCACAACCCTTCCGATGCGAGCACGACGCTTCACACGCCTGAGCTACCGCGGCTCATGTATTTAAATGCATTTAATAACTAGGGTTCATTTATTGGCCTTCCCCCTCCTATCTTTCTATTTAATTTAAAATATTTTTTTAAAAGTAGAGTATTGAGAAGGTGAATATTACTGGCTCTTTTACCAAAGGTATACATATTAACACTCCTCAAAACTCTTGTACCAGATACTATACCTTGTGTATCCTGAATGCGAGCCTCGAACGCATTTCCTCCCCCATCCCCCACGCATGTGGTTTTCTTCTAAATGGCGTGAGGGTATTTTCCCCCCCACCTTACTTGGATTTGAACTGTTCGGATTGTTAACTTCACAACAGGACTTCAAACGCGTTAGGTTTAGAAAAACGATGCTCCCCTGGTTTCCTAGAAAACAAAGCGAAGGGATAGGGGGAAGATAATGCTTTCGAGGCTTGCATTCTGGAAAGACAAGGCATAGTCGACAATGAATACGTTGAATTAATTTTGAATATAATCAATTACAATTAAATCTACACAATTTGGTAAGCTTTTATTTATTGGCCTATCTATTACCTTTTCATTTAATTAAAAAAATTAAGTATTGTAATGATAAAGTAGAGATTACTATGTCTCTACCACGTTGCTGTTCATCTGTTCTTTAAAACGTCCTATTTTCAAACTTTTTCTGTTTAAAACAAATGACGTCAGAAACCCATACGTTTGAATTTCTTTTGTCCGTCTGTCAGTTCGTCCTTTAAAATTTTCTATGAGCATTGAATTAAGAGGAAATAATATTTTTAGTTCTTTTATGACTTTTTTTTTTAAAATTTTTAATGCAAAAAAAAATTCTTGCTTCTCATTCGTTTAAATTGCGCCTTGTTGAATTTCAATTTGGGACATCTTGATCTATTATTTGTTGCAGCCACTCTATCTCTCATATTTATTGATTTTCTTAAATTTAGGTCATAAATATGTATACAATATTTCGACAGTTCTAAATCACATTTTATTTAAAAATATCTTAACATTTGCAGATGCTTTAGAATTTAAAAAAAGTAATTCTTATTACAAAAATTGAACCCTATATTTTCAATTTATCTGTATTGCAAAATGGAACTAGACTACATATTAACTTTATTGCAGTAAGCCATTGCATTCATTACCTACAATTCTTATTTTAGTTTTATAAGTGTATAATTTAATGATAAAAGGGTAAATGAAGGTATCATAAAGCTACTTAAACACGTTATACAAATTTTTATGCTCTTAAGACCTCAAAAAAAATCCTACACGTATATTCTTTATCTAAACATACTTTTCATACAAATATATGCTACAAAGTATTTTTGCAAAGCAACTTTTTAAAAAATATGTTAAATAGTTACTGACAAACATGCCCTAAAAATACACATTTTTTGTGCAATCAATGCAAAAAAGGCCGCATCTCTTTGTGTTGTTACCAGTTTCTTTTGCATTGTTTTTAATGCAAAATGCATTTAAAATTAACCACTAAGAACTTTATGAAAAATTTGAATTTTTTTAAAAGATTTTTTATGGAACTCTAATATCGTATTGACCCTCGTTTAACTTCATTTTTTTATATAAATAAATGACTTATACATGCAATCAAAGGCTAGAAACTGATATTTGAATCTTCTATTGAAACAGGTCAATTTCGGAACTAACTACCATGTTTGTTGCTTGTGGGGTGGTTTTAAAGAATTTCCCTAAATAGGGCCGTCAGATCGCAAGAGGATAAAGCTACTGAACACGTTATACAGATGCTTATTACTCGAATTGATATACTATTTATATTTTAACAACACGGCTTTATACTTTAAAGTTAAAGTACCTTCACCAAATAATCAACAATTCATAATTCAACTCATTAATCTGCTAGACATTTTAACAACTTGTCATCTGATACGCTATTCTACGTTTTTCAACGTCTTTACAATTATGTTTTTATTTTCAAGGTTCAATTGCCTAACGCGAACTCAAATACTTTATGTTACGACGACTATCTTAATAGTGTGCAATTTTTTATAAGAGTGAAAATACATTTTCAATTGTATTTGTAATAAAAACTAAATTTCATTTTGTAATTATAGTTTATGATATCATTTAATCTCTTTGATCGACTTAAACTGGAGCGTTCTATTTCGATCGCGGCATTGACATACCTATTTTACAAGAGTAAACGCGAAGAACTGTTTAATTTCACGCAACACTTGAATTTGACTCGAAGCGATGTTTTAGACTACCGAATTCAATAGCATTGAACTTTCTATTTTTTTTTAAAGTACTCTTTTGTTAAACCCTTTCTTCGGGATCTCGTCAAAATGACGGGTTGAGGTTTCGTCCCCTAGTTTTCTTTCCCGTGGTATTTCCGGCATGGAGTGCACACTCTCCTCTATAACAGAGCCTTTGAAAATTGTGGCTTAGATTTTGGCGGGCCACTAACTTTGAAGTTTAAAAAGGGTTGTGGAACTAAAACGACTAAAGGCTATATTGCACTGTGGGTTTGTTTTGCCACAAAGGCGTATCATATCGAGGCAGTAAGTGATTTCACGTCCGAATCTTTCATTGCTGCCTTTCGCAGATTTATTGCCAGGAGAGGCGTTCCCTCAACTTTGTATTCTGACAATGGATCCAATTTTATTGGAGCAAGGCACAAGTTATCTGAAACTAATCAAATTTTGAGCTACAATCAAAATAACAAAGAAATATTAGACTTTTTGGGGAAAACTCAAATCCAAATTTATTGAAAAGATGGGATTTAATTCAGCACATGAAAAATGTGTTTTGGAAACGATATTATAATGAATATCTTAATACCTTGCAAACCAGAGCAAAATGGACTCAAGACAAAGCAAATTATAAGATCAATGATATAGTTCTTGTAGAGGAGGACTATGTTCCCCCTGGAAGTTGGCCTATGGGTCGTATTGTGGATGTCCACCCTGGTAAGGATGGACGAGTCCGTGTGGTCACTATAAAAACTGCCAGTGGTCATTTTAAGAGGGACTGTCAGTCCTATACACGTAATGCTTTATTTTTCAAATCACAGTTTCTTGTAAAGTATTTTTTAAACGTATGATCTGTTTGCACCAGATACGCAAATAGCGATGAAAGACAATTTAAAAAAGATTTGAAGGAACCATATCAATCAGTTTTTTAATTATTAATTTTTTTTAAAAGCTTCATTTTGAGAATCGTGGCGACATCTGTAGGACAACTTGGCTTAATTGATTAAAAAGATTTTTTATTAATGTAAATAATTCACTCATGCATTATCTTTGTATGCTAATACATAATTTAAATGATGCTTTTACATTTCAAGTACTTTTTATGACAAAAACGTTCATAACAAACGAGAATCTATGATTTTAAAATTTGATGACACACAAAAATAAATGTCGCCAAATCGTAGAATGAAAAAAACGCCAATATCTAAATAGTTCAAACTGTAAACCTAAACCACATGGAAAAGTGGGCGGAGCTCGTTATAAATCCAGTTAAAGAATTTCGCGCGCGACTTTTAAACTTGATTACTTTAGTTGTAGTGTAGGTTGGATACTATAAGCGATTTTGATAGGTACAGCTGTGGAAAAAGTACCCACTAGTGATTATTTCGAACGCTAGTCATCCTATAGAATCGGACCTTTTTGACCTTGTGTTTATATAACATCATGAGTTAATTGCAGGACAAAAAAAATGCATAAAGGGCCGTCTTCATATTAAAAATGCTATTAACTTTCAAATTTCCAATGGCAGCACCCAATTTTAATAATTTAGAAATATTAAGAATCCTCATAAACCCTTAAATCTTAGTTTTTGTTACATTTGGCTGAATATTTGACGAGTTATTCAATCGAATCACTTGGTGACCTTTGGTTTATCATTTCTAAAATGACGGCCGTAGTCTGTGGGTTTATTGAAGGGAGAAAAATAAACGTTTATTTAAAGATCTTTAGGGAGGGGTCCTGGGATGTATAGTCAATGAAGATGAAGCCCTGAAGTTATTTTTAGAATATTTTATAATCTTTTTTTAAATTCGAAACATTTTTTAATAGAAAAGAAGGTATTGACATGGTAGTCTTCCCAAAGTGTCCCGTCTGTCTGTCCTTACTTCGGTGACGAAATCTGTTCTATCGATCAGATCTTAAGAATCATTTTTGTCATCGAAAGGTAGGACAGCAGGGACCTAACTTTCATACTTTTTGTTCTTCGGTTTGTACGTCCATACGGACATCTGTCATCGTGTCATGTCGACGAACGACCCATTAAAGTAGCATTGGAATTTAATTTTTAGTCATTAAAATTACTGTTGCCTCATCAGCAATATCACGAAAAACCTTAATTGAAATGTTACGGATTATTAATTTTTTCTTTGTAAATCGATTTGGAATGGCGTTATAAAAGATGTACCGCAATGTGATTTTTTTAATGTTTATTATATTTGTTTACTAAGAAAGTGGTTCACAGTGTTACATTTTTTGCTTAAAGAGCTAATTGGTATTAATTTACAATTACATTCCTTTAATTATCAGTGCAATTTGGAGTTTTTTCATGTATATCATCGCTAAATGTTCTGGAAGTATCAGGTTTTTTCAAATATTATAGTTATTGATTGTTATTTAATTATAAGAATCTCGTGTAATTTAAGGTGATATTTTTAAAGCATTGCCAAAGATCACGGAAAGGATGCTACAGGACTTGACTCATTCAATTTTACATAATTATTCTTCAGACTGCAAATAAATTTAGTAAACTATAAAGATTATTTATTTAATTTGCGGAAGGAAAATAGTAATTATAGTAGCCAATTTTTAGAGTTGAAGATTCAAATTGTAACTGAATGCAGGGTTAGTCTATATTTGTTCTAAAGTTATAAATCTTGTGGGGAAGTGGTTATAAGTGGCAGTTAATGTTATTATAATACCCTTGCCTTTTGACGAGAATTTCATTCTAGTATTTAAGTAACTGCACATGTAGGCTTTTTAATTCTTTTAGAACTTCTCGAGCAATATTCAAGAACATGTGTCGTATGGTGGCAGAGTACTGAAAGTTTAATGTGCCAATCGCGCAGTCCGACGCTATTTTAGAGGAATTGAAAAGTTTGCAAAAAACACGTCCAGATTTCCCGGCTCCAAAGGTGTGCAATGTAGAAAGCTTCTTTCAGAACGAATGTACAGATTAGTGGCGGGAGTAAGGCTTGTTATAAAGAGACTCAGTGTCTAATTTACAAGAGCAACCGAATGAACAAATTGACAAACTGTCACTAGCAATACAAAAGGTTCCTGCACATGTTTTTGGAGACCATAAACCCGCGTTTGTTTGTATCTTGCTGACCTTATTATTGCCTTTAAAACTGCTAATACGACATTGGGGCCATTATACATTGGGGTTTCTACTTTTGCATTAGTATGCCATTAGTTTTAACAAACATAAAGATTGCTACGCCAACAATTAAAGTACGGAACTAGATTTAAGGGATCATAGGAGTCTTAAAAAATGTGGAAAAAAGGTACTAAAAAGCATAGTTTGATCTTTCATGTAATTTTTCAACTACTCAATATAAAAGTATAAATTTTTTATATGTAATTCTATAAGATTTACTTATTATAAAACAAATTTTAAAATTTATGAAATTTCAGCCAAAACTAAAATAAATGATAACAAACATAAAACCATTGGAACACATTGGGATTAGGCTTGCGCGCGAAATGTTGAGGTCAAATTTGAAGAAATGACCAAGAAAATGACTTTATATTGTACAAATATGTACAAACAAAGACTTACACCAAATTTTAAGCTCAATTTTAATTAAAAATTATTTTAAGAGCTTTTTTCTAAAACGTTTATAATTTTTTTACAAAAAAAAGCTTTTAAAATAATTTCTAACTAAAATTGAGCTCAGAATTTAGGTACAAGTCTTTGATTGTACATATTTGTACAATATAAAGTCATTTTCTTGGTCCTTTCTTCAATTTTGAACTCAAAATTAGGCGCGCAAGCCTAATCCCAATGTGTTCAAATAGTTTTATGTTTGTTATCATTTATTTTAGTTTTTGCTAAAGTTTCATAAATTTTAAAATTTGTTTTATAATAAGTACATTTTATAGAATTTCATATAAAAAATTTACTTATATGTGGAGTAGATAAAAAGTTACATAAAAGATTAAACTATGCTTTGTAGTACCCTCTTTGCACATTTTTAATCGTAGCGGTATCACATCTCGATAATTTTAAATAGAAAGATAATATATTAGTACGTGCAAACCAGAAAAGAAATTGTTTCCTGAAAGATCGTAAGATTTACAAAATAAATATAATTTATTAAGGGGTCACAGGAGTCTAAAAAAAATGTGTAAAGAAGATACTACAAAGCATAGTTTGATCTTTCATGTCATTTTTTAACTACTCAATAAATGAGTATAATTTTTTTATATGTAATTATACAGGATTCATTTATTATAAAACAAGTTTTAAAATTTATGAAACTTTAGCCAAAACTAAAATAAATGATATTAAACATGAAGGTACTTGAACACACTGTGATTAGGCTTGCGCGGCAAATTGTGAGGTCAAAATTGAAAAAATGACCAAGAAAATGACTTTATATTATACAAATATGTACAAACTAGGACTTATACCTAAATTCTCAGCTCAATTTTAATTAGAAATTATTTTAAGAACTTTTTTCTAAAAAAATTAATAAAAATTAAAAAATTTTGATTTTAAATTTTTTAAAAAATAATTTCTTATTAAAATTGAGCTGAGAATTTAGGTATAAGTCCTAGTTTGTACATATTTGTACAATATAAAGTCATTTTCTTGGTCATTTTTTCAATTTTGACCTCACAATTTGCCGCGCAAGCCTAATCACAATGTGTTCAAATAGCTTCATGTTTAATATCATTTATTTTAGTTTTGGCTAAAGTTTCATAAATTTTAAGACTTGTTTTATAATAAATAAATCTTGTAGAATTACATATAAAAAATTATACTTATACATTGAGTAGTTCAAAAATGACATGAAAGATCAAACTATGTTTTGTAGTACCGTCTTTGCACATTTTTGAGACTCCTATGACCCCTTAAACAAATAAAAAAATTAAATGAAAGAGAAATAACCAAGCAACACAAATAATAAATTTCCAGAAATCGTCCCGGCTATCAAAAGTGTACGTGTACCGGAACCAGTATTCGTTAGTCTACCCCTGATTACAATCAAATGCTCCTTATCTTGTGATAAAATCTCTCCGTGCACCACTCCCCAGAAAGAGAAACGTATCCCCTTTTTTAAATCGCCAGACGTATCATTTGGCGAAAATTTGTAATGCCACCTGGTGAGTCAGAATCAAAATAAAGTTGGCTGATAAATCCTCTTAAAAGACCAATTGTTAAACTAAAACTTTTGCCTTTGGGTCAAGAACGTCTTCTTGAGGGTGGGAGAATGTCAGAATAATAAATATTACGCTTTGCTTTCTTTTTATTCCTTTCGTCTCTGTTGTATTTGTGTCTGGCGCCTGTGTCATGTGAGCATGTGACCGCCAGGTGTCGTTATGTAATGTAGATGTATTATGAGCGAGAAGAGTAGTTAGATTTTTGTAATTTGAATTCGGCAGAGCACGTTGGTTGCTCTTTGGCCGTTCTAATAAAATTTAATTTGTACAACTTGTTAAAGTTTTGATTTATGATGCTGATCAAAAGGGTTGTTCTATTTTTGCTGTCTACACATTTTTTGTAACAACATTTTAATTATAGTTGTCGAGACTGAAAATCTTTATAAATGTACGTTAAGCGTTCACAAACCCCCTCCCCCACACGAAAAATAAGTTAAAAGGATAGTATGACCCGTAAAGTCAAAATTTTAGCAAAATCTTTAATTTTTCTTCCTTCCTCAATGGCACGACTGCCCCGGGTGGGCCCTCTGGCCTTTTCAATCAATTTCCTCCAGGACTGCCTCTGCCTGGCAGTATTCTTCCAGTTTAAGACTTTTAAGACTGATAAGTCTCTTTCCACGCAGTCGGCCCATCTCAGCTTTGGTCGACAGATGGGCTGAGCCAAAAAGATTGTTTGTCGAGCGCTCTCTGTTCTTTCGAATGGTGTGACCAGCCCGTTTAATGCTTTGGAGTTTTAAATACTTGACAACATCAGTCTCTCTAAAAGCCCTATATAGTTCTGCGTTTGAAATTCTGTATCAAGCACCATCAACTTGTTTGCCTACAAAAATGGATCTTAGGGTCTGGGTGGGGGGCGACGTGTAAGATGTGCTTCTGTAGAACTTATGGCAAAGAAACAAAGAGCTACGTTCACTATTACTTTAATTAATTTCTAAAACAATACAAAATGGTTGAACAAAAAGAACTCGAACATATAGTGAGGTAGCAACTTGCTGATTACAAAATGTCGTTAATTCGAACAGTACGAGAGCTGTCTCTTCTCGAGAGAGCGAGTGAAAGTCACACTGGAAAAGAAAACACGTTCACTTCCTTTAAAGGAAAAGTTCCGGAGTCATATCAGTTCACTTCACGGGGTGGTGATTTGCATCAGTATTTTTCCGAGACTGGTGGAGTGAAGCGTGGGTCGTGTGGTAGCTCTTGTGCAGACCATCCTCCGCCTCCGTTGGACGGCTCGTCCAACTCGAATCTTCTTCGGGAAGGGGACAGATCTGAGTGATGGGTCTTCTGTACACTCCGGAGGTCGTGCGGACTTCAACAACCCGCACGTGACCGTCTTGGCCAGGGAAGGTCTTCTGTATCCGGGCCAGGTTCCATCTCATCGGTGGCTGGTTGGGGTCCTTGAGAAGAACCAGCTGGTCAACCTTGAGGTTAGGCTGAGCAGTTCTCCACTTGGCTTTGGTCTGAAGTTCGTTGAGGTAGTTAGCGCTCCAGTGTTGCCAAAACTGTAGATTAAGAGCTTGGATTAGCTGCCACCTAGTAACGAGAGGCATAAGAGTTTGAGAATTTGGGTTGGGCAAAGAAAGGAGTGGTCCACCGACTAGAAAGTGTCCTGGTGTCAAAGGTTCTAGATCTGTTGGATCAGAAGAAAGTGGTGTCAAGGGTCTTGAGTTTAGACAGGCTTCGATTTGCGTGATCAAAGTGTAGAGCTCTTCAAAGGTTAAAATGGCTGCTTTGGTAATCTTGAGCAGATGGGTTTTGGCTGATTTTATGTTGGACTCCCATAGTCCTCCATGGTGAGGTCCACGTGGGGGAATAAAATGCCATTTGATACCTTCTTCTGCAGAATAGTTTTGGATAGGGTCCGATTTGTAGATCGAAAGTTGTTCGTCAAGAAGAGTTTTACAGCCCTTGAAGTTAGTGGCGTTATCGCAAAAAATATTACTGGGTCTTGATCTACGCGCAATAAATCTTCTTAAGCATGCCAAAAAAGCTTGAGTACTTAAGTCGGAAACGACTTCCAAGTGAACTGCTTTTGTGGAGAAGCATATGAAGATTGCGAGGTAATATTTTAAGATCACTTTAGAGCGTTTCATGTTAGGTTTGGTGTGTATGGGTCCGGCAAAATCTAGACCTACATTTTGAAATGGTCTCGATGGGGTAACTCGTTCTTTAGGTAAATTTCCCATGATTTGAGAAGGGTTTCGAACTTTGGTACGAAAGCACACCATGCAAGAAAAAATGATTTTTCTTACCTTATCTCTTCCCGATTTAAACCAATACCTTTGTCGAATGAGGGACAAGGTTGCTTGAGTTCCTGCATGAAGAGCCTTCTCATGATAGTACTTGATAAGGAGATGGGTGAAGTGATGATTGTTGGGCAGCAAAATCTGGTGCTTTTGCTCTTCTGATAGCGTTGAGTGTTCAAGACGACCACCTACTTTAATGAAACCATCACCATCTAAAAAGATACTTAGAGAAATGTAAGGGTTAGATGCAGGAAGTTGTTGTTTAGACCTCAAGTGTTTCATTTCCGTTTGAAAACTATCTTCCTGGACCAATTTGATCAAACGCGAGGTAGAAGCTTGTAGTTCAGAAGCACTTAATTGGTCTTTTAAACGCTTTGGAGATTTGATTTTGCAATTGAAGATAAATCTTAGGCACCATGCAGTAATTCTAATGAGCTTTCTGAAAGTGGAATACCTAGAGATTAGAAAGTCAGAGGGAAATTGAGATTGAGTGAAAATTGAAGCACTGAGACTTGTTGTACGAATTTCCAACTCTGTTGGAGTAGTTTGTGGTTCAATTAGCCAATCTTCCTTTGGCTCGGCGATAAACTTCAGACCGTGCCACCACATCTTGTTGTGGATAAGGTCATTTGGTGAAAGTCCACGAGTGCCTAAATCACTGGGATTGGAACTAGAAGGAACATACCTCCAATGGGCACTTGGCAACTTGTCGTGGATATCAGCAACCCTGTTGGCCACGAAAGGTTTCCAGCGACTCGGTGGAGCTCTGAGCCAGGCCAGTACTATTGTAGAGTCTGTCCAGGCGTAGATGCTGTTGGGTGATATTTTTAAATCTGTAAAAACTTGACAAGTTAGTTTAGCACCTAAAACCGCAGCACAAAGTTCGAGGCGCGCAATCGAAACTGGTTTCAAAGGAGCAATCCTTGTCTTTGAAATCAAGAGATGCGTAGAACGGGTGTTGCTATTCTGTACACTGATGTAGACTGTAGCGGCGTAAGCTTGAGTAGAACTGTCACAAAATACATGAAATTCAATAGGGGAATTTTGGTCTGTAATATATCCTACCCAACGTGGGATTTTTAGAGCCTCTAGCTCATGTAGGTTTAGCGCGAAGCGAGTCCAACGACCTTTGATCTCTTCCGAAACTTCTGCGTCCCAATCATGGCCGGTTAGCCAAATTGATTGCATCAATATTTTTCCGATGATGGTAACTGGCGTGATCCAGCCTAAAGGGTCGTATAACTTGCTAACATCGGAAAGTATGGACCGTTTGGTTGGAGAGTCAATCTTGGGTGTAAACTTAAATTTAAAATAGAAAGAATCTTCTATAGGGTGCCAATGCAAACCTAAAGTTTTGATTGTAGTGCCAAACTGCATTGATTTGCTTTTGTTTATTTCTCGTTCACTTAGGGGGACGTCGTTAAGGACGTCGTTTTCATTACTTGCCCACTTTTTCAAGACAAAACCGCCTTCATTTAAAACGTTTATGATTTCCGACCTTTTCTTTGTGGCATCGTGAAGGTTGTCTGCCCCCGACATCAAATTATCAACGTAAAAATCGTTAGCTAAAACATTTGAGCCAATAGGAAAGCTTACTTTTTGATCTTCTGCAAGCTTCTTGAGAACTCTGATTGCGAGATACGCAGAACAGTCCATTCCAAATGTTACTCTCAGCAGTTTGAAGTCTTTTGGTGGGTCAGACGGATGGGGTCTCCAGATCAGTCTCTGGAAATCCGTGTGATTTTCAGAAACTAGGACCTGCAAGTACATCTTCTCGATGTCGGCTGTAAAAACAATTCTGAAAAGTCGCCATCGCAGTAAAATTGCAGACATATTTTCCTGAATATTGGGACCGGTCATAAGCTTGTCGTTAAGAGAGATGCCACTTGTAGTTTTTTGGGAGGCGTTGTACACGATACGAAACTTCGTCGAGGAGCTGTCTTCCTTATGGACAGAATGATAAGGAAGGTAGTAACCTTGAAACCCAGAGTCGTCTACTTTGAGATCGATCTTGGAAGGTTCCACTTCAACCATGTAGTTAAGTTGCAAGTACTCGTTAAAGCACTTCGAATATTCAGTTCGAAGGGACAAATTTGTGTCAAATTTACGTTCCAAATTTAAAAGTCTAGAAGTTGCGAGACGTTTAGATTCTCCTAAGGGGCCTGAATTTTCCCTAAAGGGGAGATCAACTTTATAGTGATTATTTACTTTTACGCAACTAGATTTAAATATCTCTTCACATTTTAGGTCTTCTTTAGAAAATGTTTTTTCTTTAGAAACCTCTTCTAATTCCCAGAAAGCCTGAAGTTGTTTGTGTAGATCCAAGTTCGTATGCAAGTTGGTAACTTCGATAGTTTTGTCCCCAGATGCGCTAATTGGCCCTGTTAGTACCCATCCTAATTTAGTGTTCTGAGCTAAGGGTGAAAGTTGTGGGCCTTTAACCAGTCCATCTGATAGAATTTCTGAGTAAAGGTCAGCACCGATGATCAAGTCAATTCTACCGGGGTGAGCGAAAAAAGGGTCGGCTAAAGTTAAACCTTTAAGATGATTCCAGTCTCTCTTGTTCACCCGCAAATTTTGACCGTAGTTAGTAAGAGCTTTTAGTACCAAGGCTTCATCTTTGGAAGTGATAAGCTTGTCAGACATAGATTTTATGCCAAAATTGACGATCTTGTTACATCTTTCAGAACTGGATTTTCCTATACCTGATATGCGAGCAGAAATTGGTCTGTTCCTTAACTGTAAGATTTGGGATAGGCGTTCAGTCAGAAAGGTAGATTGAGAACCTTGGTCTAGTAATGCACGTATTACGATTTCGGATCCTTCCGAATTGAAGATCTTGACTAGAGCAGTACTTAAAAGAACCTGTTTACCTTGATGGTTTTCCTTTAAAAAATGAGCAGAGATGTTAGCTGTTTCCGTTGACGCTTCAGGTGGAAGGTTTTGGACATGAGGTTCTTTGCTGTTCTGGATTCCAGGATCATGTATCTGGGTGTGGTGCCGTTTCTTGCAAATGGAACAAGAAAACTTACTAGGACACTGCCGGACGTTGTGTCTAGAAGAAAAACAGTTGTAACAAAGCTTTTTGTTAGTTATGAAGGACAACTTGTCTTGCCTAGGCAAATTGGTAAACTTTTGACAATGTGCAATTCTGTGCTCACCGTCACACAACGGACAGTTTTCGTTCCTAAATGTATGATGAGAACTTGTGCGAGTTTGTTTGCTGTAAGGGTTGTGGTCAGCTTTAACGCTTGTAGGCCCTTTAGTCGAAATCGCTTCGAGAGTGCGGAAACGACCAACTAGGAATTTCTTTAGTTCGTCAAAGGTTGGAATGTCAGTCTTTGAAACTAAACTTTGTTCCCAAAGCTGCAGGGTTTCGTGTGCAAGTTTTTGGGACAAGATGTACACCAAAATAGCATCCCATTTGTCAACTGGTACACCTAAATTTGAGAGTGATTGTACACAGCGCTCGGATGTATCTACTAAACATTTAACGTTTTGCGTGTTGTCGTTAGTAATTTTGGGTTGGGATAACAAGATTCTCAACTCCGAATTAATCTGAATCCGCTTATTTTCGAATCTCTGTTGTAACACGTCCCAAGCCGACGCGTAGTTGGAGTCAGTAACTTGATAATGCTTGATCAAATACTCTGCCTCTCCAGCTACGTGAGCCTTTAAGTAGTAAAGTCGTTGTACGTTACTTAGGGACTCATTATTATCAATTAGACATGTGAATAAATCTCGAAATGATGCCCAATCTTCATATTTACCCGAAAAAATAGGAAGTTTGATAGTGGGTAGCTTTTCGTCGGATCTACGCTCTGAATGAGAACTAGTTTGCTGGGTGTTTCTAGACTGCGTTACGGGGTTTTCGGGGTAAGTTAGAGAAAATGACTCTTTAATTTCTGCTAGATTTTCTATGTAGTATTCTTCAACTTCGTCATAAAGGTCACCTTTGAAGTAAGGTTCTTCGTCAGTTAAACTTTCCTCCGATAGGATTTGATCGTGATTTGCGGTAAATTTGTACCATAAATCAGTAAGAAGTTGTATTCGCGTTTCAAAATGAGATTTAGTCTTGCGCGAGACGGAATCTTTCTTGTAGTTACGAATAGATTTTTTCATGCGCTCGTAGATATTCGACTGTTCTTTAAGTAAGGCTGCCATAGTTCAAAAGCAAAGATATTCTTACCACTGGTTCTTTTATACTTAGCTTGTGATCCGGCTCGACGGACCAACTGGGTGGGGGGCGACGTGTAAGATGTGCTTCTGTAGAACTTATGGCAAAGAAACAAAGAGCTACGTTCACTATTACTTTAATTAATTTCTAAAACAATACAAAATGGTTGAACAAAAAGAACTCGAACATATAGTGAGGTAGCAACTTGCTGATTACAAAATGTCGTTAATTCGAACAGTACGAGAGCTGTCTCTTCTCGAGAGAGCGAGTGAAAGTCACACTGGAAAAGAAAACACGTTCACTTCCTTTAAAGGAAAAGTTCCGGAGTCATATCAGTTCACTTCACGGGGTGGTGATTTGCATCAGTATTTTTCCGAGACTGGTGGAGTGAAGCGTGGGTCGTGTGGTAGCTCTTGTGCAGACCAGGGTCCGACGTTTGAAGATTCCCAAGAAATTCTCATCTTTCTGAGACATATGTTAGGATAGGTCTGATTAAGCATTTAAAAAATAGCAGTTTAGTATATCTTTTTAGTAGGTTTGATTTTAAATATTTTTTTAATCTACAAAAACTTTTACTTGCACTATTGATTCTTCTTTGGTATTTCGGGTGCGATATTGCCATTAACGTTAACTTCAGAACCAAGATAAATAAAACTGTTTACTTTTTCAAACTTATATTCACCAATCTTTACACCTTTTAATAAAAATCTTTGCTGACCGCTGCTCATGACTAATAGGTGTAGTTGCGTGTATATTCCTCGTGAAAATTGCTTCTAATATAGTTAAAATAGTTGCGCTGCTACACTCTTAAAACAAACGAGCGAATATAACTCAATCTGAGTTATTTTCACTCCTCCAGTCTTGAAAATGTACTTCTCCGAAAGGAGTGGATCCTTTGTGTGTTAAACCTCCAACAGGATCACTCCAAACGAGTGATTTTAACTCAGTCTGAATTAATATTCACTCCTTTCCAGTGTCGAAAATGCACTGCTCCAACTGGAGTGGATTTCACTCTTTCGTTTTAAGAGTGTAAGACATATTAGATATCCCAAATTAAAAACTTATTCTCAAAGAGCAACTATTTTTTTTTGTCAAATCATCGGGCATTGTCCCTTTACAAACAAAAAACATTTTTTTTTCCTAAATGCCGGCGCCAAGCCCAATGATGCATTTCACCCAAACACGCATACATCATCACAAAACTGCGTCTCGAAGTTTTTCGGAGCAGAGATGATGTTTCGCAAAATAACCGTCCGCCGCGGCTTGACCCAGTGGTGCTATGCCACCTCGGCACCCGAAGCGTCATACTCCAATTGTCCCACTCACTGGGTGAATGTCAGGCTATATCGGGAAAAGATTTTTGTCCCTTCTCGGTTAACCTTGAAAATGTGGGAGTTCATAGAGATAGTAAAACCGTGCGCTATGGCACACTATCTAGAGGAGAAACGTTATGGTGAAACAAGAGGGAATTTTGTGCCGAAGCATCACCTCAACATGGCGGCGATTGGCGTAGAAAAAATCAGAACTAAAATTGCACTTTTTTTTTAGAATCATGATTGTTGAGTTGATTCTAGTTGATAACTGCAAATATTTCGAATATTCTTTTGCGAGTGTCAAAAAATAATAAGTAACCGAAAATTTGCATAGTTGTTTATTGATAATTTGTGGAATTATTTATTTTATATTAATCGTTAAGCCTAACCAATCATAAAATGTCATTCAAAATAGAGTCTGACATTACAATTATTTCACTGAATAGAAATAGAACTACCCAAAAATGATCTTGATTCATGAATGATAAAAGTACAATCCACGCCTACAAAAAATTTCAAAGAGCCACCAGCTCCAAAATAACAGCTTCTAAAAAAAAAAAAAAAAACGCAATTCTAGTACCGTCATTTTCTACGCAACTGGCCGCCATGTTGAGGTGTTCAAAGGTAACAGATTTTGACCCTCCGTTTCCCGTCTAGATAGTGGGTTCCCGTCTAGATAGTGGGGGATAGATAGCGCAAGGTTTTTCTATCTCCATGGTGCAAACGCACGGTTTTACTATAGGAGAAACGGGGAGTAAAAAATGTGACTTCTTGCCACGTTGAGGCCCGCTCCAGGAGTGTCGTATAACACAGTACCTTTGCCACATTTTGCCTCAGTACCAAATTTGCACTTTTTTAGAAGCTTTTCAAGGGGGGGGGGGGCGGCAAGGATTTGCTAATAATGATTATAAAAAAATTTGCCAAATTTAGTTGCCACAAAAAAGTACTAATAAAAAAAAGCTGACTCCTCTCTCCTGTCATGTTGAGGTGCGCTGAAGGAGTAGTGTAGAATAAAACAGTACTAGAATTGCAATTGCTTTTTTTCAAAATTAAAACAAAATTAGTAAAAGATAAAAGAATATAATTTGAATTTGAGAAAGGGGAAAACAATTAAAATATTCCATTTTTGCGTTAAAAAGTCTAATTTGAAAACCCTATACAGACTTTAGTCTAAAGGAAGTCAACCTGTATATATGAAGGTCCCCATTGTTATGACGACCAATTAAAATATAACTTATTTCTATCCCTCGTTACTTTCAAACCCTCATCGATACTTCAACACTAGAAAATGGACCACTTTTTGCGGGTCTTCCTCGCAATGTAATTTAATTCCATATTATCGTTGTAATTTCATGACCAACAACGAATTTTTATTTTTTTAACATCAAACTATCATGCATTGTTGTTGTCGTGTGCCTCCAGGCCGTGGCCTGGAAGGCAAGAGGGTTGCAGTAGAATCCGTTGGCACAAGCCTTGAGTACCCATAAGAGGGTGGATGTCTGACATCTACTCCGAGATGGTGTCACTTCCTCAATTTAGGCATGTCGCTGGAGGAGAGGGACAATTTTCTCCAAACGACCTGCACCCATGGTGCTATGACCTACCACAGGACTTTCGGACCCACAGATTTAACGAGCACGTTCTCCGTATGTATTCAGGACAACACAAATATCCACGCCTTACCCGGGATTCGAACCCGGTCCCACTTGCTTTTCAAGCGAGGGTCGTAACCACTATACCAGCTGAGCGATCACTATTATGCATTACATATGTTTAATGTTTCGAACTAAAAAATATTAATTTTGATATAATTAAAGTGTTAGCTGTCTAGAAAAATATATTGACTGGAAGAAAATATATTGACTAATAGCACGATTGGGGCCCCCAAGAGGTGATTCTATTTTTAATGCTGTTCTCTGACACTTCTTGGTAACCTTGAATTTGTGCGGGGATATGTCATCTTTTGCAAGTAACATTGACATTGCCAAGTGCTGTTATAGATGGTACCACCCCGCGATATGCATAGAGAACAAAGCTGAAATCAATTACAAATAGGAGACAAATGTTCCTTAAATTAGCTATTGTTCGTTTAGCAAATGCAATACTTTACATGCTTTAAAAAAAATAAAAAATATCTAAAGTAAATAGCAAGATTAACAATTTCCGATATTTCTTTTTGATGTAGGTCACCTAAATGTTAAAACTGTAGAGCAGGGGTTCCCAACCGGTGGTACGCAGGACAATTTTTGGTAGTACGCGTGATTGATGTGAGCAACATTGTTACGAATTACTTATGTAAGAGTGAATTTTCAGAACTCGTATACATATAAAATATAAACATAGAAGCAGAGTAAGTGTTGAAGAGGACTTAAGACTGAAGATAAGTTCCATGACTCCTAACGCTGATATTTTAACACAAACAACAAGAAGTTTCCCCCTAAAGGCGATAAAAGTATATTTTGTATGAGGACTAGTTTTTTGCTGTGCATGCACTATTTTCTTATTTGAATGTTTTTAGACCATTAGGTAATAAAACTGTAAATTAATACTATTTTAATCTTTGTATTTCTCCTTTATCAAAAGTATTACAAAACATTTAGTAAACAATCAATAAAATCAATTTAGTACAAACAACTCTTTATTATGCTTTAATTACCGGTTTTAATGCAATAACCGATAAGCACTTTTATAAAACTAAATTTTATCCTTGTTTACAAATGTATTCATTTGATTTAAGGCTATTTTATTTTATATTATGAGGAAGGACACACCGCAAACAATACATATTAATGAATCAATCGTTGTTGGTAGTTTTTATATTATTAGGAAACCTTTCGATCTTAATATAAAGTAAAACAAAAATCAACTGTTGTGGGTCGGTTTGGCTATCAGCGTTTCATATGTATGAGTTCTCATATTTGAGACAACCTTGTATTTAGGCGTTTGACTTCTATGCGGAATACAAAATTCAATAAGGGTTACATTCCAAATGGGCTTAATTCATATGATTTCCCATTTTTTTGTTGCTTTTCTGTGGTTTTATCGGTTGTTTTGATTACACTCTTAATGCTCGGTAAAAACCACTGATGTTTAGTATTTTTTAGAGTTGTTACATAAAACTATTCTACAGATTACAGTAAAATTAATTTCCTTTAAAGCAAAGGACTAATAATAGAGAACAAATATGGCGAAAAGAACAAGAAGAGAAAAAATCATCAAAATCGCTAAGTTAACATACTGTCCAAAATTATTGACTAATTCAATTGTAATTAAAAAAAGTTGGTTTGTTACAGAATCTGTCACTTACACCGCTTCCACACAACATTTACGCACAACAGGAAAGACGCTAACAACTCCTCAGAAACAAATTCGCCAAGCAGGGCCTTAAGTTAGTTCTAATTCAAACTTTTATAAGTCAAAATTAATAATTTTCTTTTATCTTTTTCTGCAGATTTGATAATTAATCTTTATCGTTTGCTAATTTTCTTTTTTAAGTTCGAAGGATAATGATATATTTTATAAATAACAACTTTTTTGCAGCCACAAGTTTACATTTCGAAAAATGAATTTGTGAAATTGTTGTTTTAAAATAAAAGCGAAACTTTGCATATTTAGAATTTTGTATGCATCTTTCTTCATTCATATATAATGAACCTTCAAAATAACTTTATTGTGCAATTAAAACAATCCAAATTGAATTATAACACGAAAATAAATATTTTTTCAAGAATTTTATTCTTATTTTTAATAAAGTTTCTCGGACGTTTGATGTCATGGCAACAGTGGAAATATTTAATAAAAATGGAATTCGTATGTTATTTCACCGTAGATTAAATTTTTAATTATTTAAATTTTAAATAAACTTCTAATTTAAATTTTTTAATGAAATTTGGAATGTAGCCTAAACTGATTTTTGCTTCAAAATGACGTATCCCACTTGTTTGTGAGACTTGCGGTTCGTTCTGTGAAAGTGGGTGACAGACAGACGGACTTGAACGATTATAAAACCTTCCACTTTTTACGTTATAAACGTAGTGTGGAAGCTAAAATGAAATAATTTCATCAAATTATTACCAGAACAAACATAATTACAGCCGGAAGAAAAAGGAAAACAACACAGCTGGAGCTGTTGCCACTCATGACGTGAAACAAATCCAATAAACACTTAATATAAATTAAGAAAAGTATTAAACTAATTTGTCGGTAGCTTAAGGGGTCATAGGAGTCTTAAAAATGTGCAAAGAAGGTACTACAAATTATAGTTTGATTTTTCATGTAATTTTTTAACTACTCAATATATAAGTATAATTTTTTATATGTAATTCTATAAGATTTATTTAATATAAAACAAATTTTAAAATTTATAAAACTTTAGACAAAACTAAAATAAGTGATATTAAACATAAAGCTATTTAAATACATTGGGATTAGGCTTGCGCGGCAAATTTTGAGGTCAAAATTGAAAAAATGACAAAGAAAATGTCTTTATATTGTACAAATATGTACAAACAAAGACTTATACCTAAATTATCATCTCAATTTTAAATAGAAATTATTTTTTAAAAAAATTAAAAAATAAAATTAAAAAAAAATTATTATTTTTTTTAAGAAAAAAGTTCTTAAAATAATTTCTAATTAAAATTGAGCTGAGAATTTAGGTATAAGTACTAGTTTGTACATATTTGTACAATATAAAGTCATTTTCTTGGTCATTTTTTCAATTTTGACCTCAAAATTTGCCGCGCAAGCCTAATCCCAATGTGTTCAAATAGCTTTATGTTTAATATCATTTATTTTAGTTTTGGCTAAAGTTTCATAAATTTTAAAATTTGTTTTATAATAAATAAATCTTGTAGAATTACATATAAAAAAATTATACTTATATATTGAGTAGCTAAAAAATTACATGAAAGATCAAACTATGCTTTGTAGTACCTTCTTTGCACATTTTTAAGACTCCTATGACCCCTTAACACAGATGCACGTTTTATTATGACACCCGTCTGCAATAGCCCTCGAGAAGCTCTAGTGCGAATATTGTTCAACCCACACACACAATCCTTCACAAATTCATTTTTTTTTTATTCTAACTTTCGTATTTCATCCGAGTAAGTTTGAGCTCTTCGAAAATGCCAAAAACAGAGGAGTTGACAAGTTCCAGTCATTCATTTGCATAAAAAAATGACATACCGCGAGAGTCAAGCAAGGTTTCGGAAGGCAGCAGTACATTCTAAAGGCGTTTTGCATTGAAAAAAAGATTAAAGTAGACTGCTAATTACAGACAAGTACGATAAATATTTTCAATCGGCTATTTTGAAAACCATTCGCCCAATTGATGTGTATTCATGTGTGCAATAAAGCTTGACAAATCCCACCGTCATATCATTTACAAATCACTTTCTTTCAATTGAACAGATTTCAACCAGAAATGCTTATATAAGATGAAATGCTTTACTTATTTCGAAGTATTTCTCTCTTTTCTGTAATTTTGTTATTGCAACGTTATTATAGAATTTTGTTACAATTTAGTTATCAATCTCCATATAGTCTATAGATTGATTTATCATTTCATTTTGGAAAAAAAATGTACTAGTAATTGTGTATGAATACTAAATGTGGAGTTTTATCAATATAGTGTATATCTAACAGAATAATCATAGTATTTTAATTACAAATTCAAATACTTTTATATAGTTCTAATAGAATAAATAAAATGGTGTTAAGTCACATATGATACACTTAATGAAACAATTTGTGCTTTTTGTATGGCTTTTCGATGTAAAATCATTCTAATGGTTTTAATTAAGATAGAGTTAAAATATACTAATTTCATTTTTTACACTTCTTTTAAAGAATATTTTTTAATAAAATACTTAGTCTTAAGTTCTGGGAGAACTGTTTATAGTAGCAGGTTAAATGAAAATTTCACGAAATTTTGCTATGATTACAAATTTTTTAATTAAAATTCTTATTAATTAATTCTTAATAATTAAAAATCTTTTTGTTAACAATCATTTAAAATGTAAACAAGAAGCATCAAAGCATTTGTAATTTATATTAAATCATTTAAGTAGATACATCAAGTTAAAAAAGTTCAAACAAAATGTAAGTTATTATGGAAGGGTATAAACAATTAATTTTAATGGAATTATTTGTGGAAGAGTTGTCATTTTTAACTGAATATAAAAATTAAAACGATAAAAATTAAAAGAATGAAATATTACTATGTTTTAAATTATAAATCGTTTAAATAATTTACTTAATGCATTCAAAATATTATTAGACAATATTTATTACAATAACTTAATAAAACTGAATTTTAATGCTTTTTATTTTAAAATAAAAATAATTAAAAATTAAAAGCATTAATTTTTTTGAAAAAACAAAATTAAAATACTTTCCAAAATTAAATATACTTTGAATTAAATTTATTAGAATGTAAAACAACTGACAGGATTTAAATTTCTAAAAAAAACTTTACCAATAATTTTCAACATTAAAATTATATGAAAACTAAATATATTTAAAAAAATTATATTTTTCAGGGTTAAATGTTTTTAAAAATAAAACATATTTAAATATTTAATATATTTAAACGAATACAATATTCCCAATCTCAGATGCAAATACTTCCCTTCCAAAATTGTGACTTATATTGAAACCTGACAAAGTACATAACATTTAAAGCTTTCAAAAATTTAACAATTAAACTTTTACAAAATGAAAGGATAAAATAATATGATATTTTATATTATAATTTGTTCAAATTATGTATTTTAAATAATTTAAAATAATCAAAATAATAATAGTTTGTTATTGAAACTATTTTATAAAATAAATAACCAAAGCAATAAAAGTGCAAAAAAATTTATCAAAAAAAAATCTGAAATATTTTGCAAAATTAAATTTATTTTTTCAAAAAAAAAAAATGTTTAAAATTGAAACATATTTAAAAATTTAATACAGTTAAAAATGGAGCATATTTAAATATTAAATACATGTAAAAATGAAACATATTTAAAAATTAAATACATATAATAATAAGAAAAACAAATTTTAAAATTAAATGTATTTTTAAAAAATTACGCCAAAAAGTTACTATAGTTAACTATTAAATGTATTTAACCCTTTCAGTCCCAAAAATCTACTACACTACAGAAGCATCTGATATTCACAAAATAAGCTTATTTTAGGTCAAATATATGAATTCCATTAGAAAAAAAATTCATTTAAATTTTTTATATGGTTTTTGAAACAATACCAAAATTTTTTAACTGTGGAAAACAACAAAATAAAAATATATATATTACCTAAAAACACTTCGAGTTATATATTTTAAGGTATCTGACCATATTATTAAAAAAAATTAAGTAATTATTTTAACCGAAATAGTTTAAATTGTGTTTTAAATATGTGGAACTGAAGTGAACTTATCAAAAATTAGGAGAAACGCCTGTTGACTACTTTCTAAATAAAAAAAATAGTAGTTCTGACTTCTATTAAGATTAATGTAAAATATTGTCTGATGGAACATGTGAAGAATCGAATGATGTGTGTTTGGATGTCATAACGGGACATAAACATTTTGAAAAAATTATTGAAAGTGATGATGCCGAATGGCATCACTGGGACTGAAAGGGTTAAAACATGACAAAGTACATAATATTTAAAACTTTCAATAATTTAACAATTAATTTTTTTAAAAAATTGAAAGGATAAAATAAAATAATATTTTAATTTAGAATTTGTTCAAAATAATATTAAATAATCAAAATGATAAATATTAGTTATTGAAAATATTTTATACATTAAATAACCAAAGCAATAAAAAATTCAAAAATTTAAATTATCAAAAAATAATTCTGAAATATTTTGCAAAATTAAAAATATTTTTTCAAAAAAGTGAAAGACGTTTAAAATTGAAACATATTTAAAATTCAAATGAATATAAAATTGAAACATATTTTAAAACTAAATACATGTAAAAATGAAACATATTTAAAATTAAATGTGTTTAAAAAATTACGTCAAAAAGATACTATAGTTAACTATCAAATGTATTTAAAATTCGAATGAAAATAAACCCAGTCCCCAAGATGCAAATGCCCAACGGAGTCGACGACCTTCGAAAAAAAGAAAGTTGCGGTTTTGTCGTCATATTCTCCCTGTTCCACTTTTTTCTTCCCGTTCCGCCTGAGTGGCCGGCCGATTGCTGCTAAACGGTGGTCAGGGTCAGGCAGTAATTATTATTCTTGCTTCCGAAGGGATTTCTTTATTTTGGGCTGTTTGGGTTGAAATGTATTCACTATTTTGGGGCATTTAGAGATTTTTTTTCTTTTTAATTGCCTAAGATAAAATGCGATAAAGTAATAATAAAAGTGTTGCGATGGGGTCGAACATCTGGTCATCTAAACTATTTGCCGACCTTAAGTTGGGTAAATAGAAATATGCTATGGAGAAGATCCGTCCGCGGGTGTAAAGAGATCCATAAATTAATTGTGAATCCATCCAGAAAACATGTTTAAAACATTAATTTCATTTGCACATCATTACAAACATTTTAATCCTTTACTAGAACTTGTATGTGTTTGACATAAAAAGTAGGGTAGAATGCGATCAAATGAGGGATTTAGTTTCGAAAATTGTATTCTACTAAGTACTGTTAAAATATATTGCGTCCGGCCCCTTCATTGTCAATTCCATCAAATTTCATTTATCATTGTTAGAAGTCGCCAATAAACGAAACTGGGACTATATCTTAGTTATACTTCGGATAATGTGAGTTAAGCCCTAGATCCTTCCATTACAAAATAGCCCTCGTGTAGCTCTAGAGCAACGATATTAAAACTAACTCTAATACTTCAAACACAAACACACTGCAGAATAAAAAAATAACTACGAGAATAGGAAGAATAGATAGGGCTTTTTTTGTGGGAAAAAACGATTGTTATATTACCCTGCCTTTTTTGTTTTACTTAAGTAAATTTATAAAAATCAAATTAAAAAAATAATAGCAAATTACTTTTTAGGACCCCAATTAAAAGTTTATCAAATTTACGGTCTATCAAAAACATTCTTTTAAAAAAATGAGGTTTTGAAGTGAGAACAGTACAAACACTGCATTCAAAAGTAAGACCTCTTTTAACCGGCCTAAGTGGGAAGCCGGATAGGAGCGAATCCGGTAAATCGAGAGAGCACAAGGAATTGATAATAATTCTACTATATTTGTATGACAGTAGAGTCCCGTTTATCCGAAATTCGGTTTATCAAAAAAAAAAAAAAATCCCGAGCCTCTCGGTTAAAATATGAAATGTATACGCATAAATAAATACACAAAAAATAAATCCGTACTTACAAAGTTCGATTTATTTCTCAAAATATGCAGTAATTTTTTATTTTTGCTGCTCAATTTTGGTCCCGTACCTTTCGGATAAGCGGCACTCTACCGTATTAAGTAATCTTTATTCCCTTGATTGTGCAAAAAATATGAAGAAATTTGACTATAGGGATTATGTGTTTGTACTTAAGGGGGTCCAGTGCCCAAAAATCATGAAAAATTCAATTGTATTATTATTTAAAAAAAAATATTATTTGAAATTTTTTTAATATTTTGCCAAAAACCGCTTCAAATTTTATGCATTAGTTTTTGAGTTAATTTTTGAATGAAACTCACGCTCCAAGTATCCTACCACAGATCTATACTTTAAATGCTCGTATCTCTCTTCGTATTTTTTTAATTTTAGGATAGTAAAAGTACTACTCCTCTTTTAATATTATACATAAAAAGTTTCTGTACATTTCTATAGCATCCTAAAAGTATAATGGACAAAACTATGCAGTAAAACTTCATTTACGTTGTCAGTATTTTTTTTTTAATTCAAAGTTTGAATTTTACTTTTAGTAAATTTATTTGATAAAATTTCGAAAAATATTTTTTTTAAAAAATTTAATCTTGATTAAAACTTGGATGTATAGTTTTGTTGAGATATTATCGGGGAACTCATATAAAAAAATTGTAAATGAAAAGTCGAAAAATAAGGGAGGAATAGGGATTTTAAAATTGTTTAAAATAATAGTATAAGTTCATAAATAAAAAAAAGTTGGTGAAGGTACTGGACCCCCTCAAACCTATATTTTAAAACTACTTTCGATTCATTTTTCTTAATTTTTGAAACTTTACAACCAATTTACTAAATTGTCTAACCGCTGTAAATAGACGAAAGTTTAAGGCCAGACGCTATAAGGTGAAGATCACTCAGATAGTTACCCTAATTCGAGACCATCAAAGATAACTACGAACAATGGAATATGGCGTAAGCCACCCCTCCCTTCCAAATTTTCAAATGGTCATTTAATTTTGTTACTTTGTCCAAGGTTGGTTTTCAAGACCGTTAAAACATGAAATTACGCGTTCTTTTATTATATTACAGTTCTGGTTATAACCGGGGATGGGCAATTTCATTATTAGTTAGCAAATGTTTGCAAAACCATTGATTTCAAGGTGAAAATAAATTCAGTTTGAGGCGTGATACACATATTGTCCATAGTTTAATTTAGTAACTAGTAAAAGATAAGGAGAAACTTTGTAAAGGGTAATTTTGTCAACGACCTTGTGCGATTGTTCGATAACATTGAACTACATTGCATAGGGTAATTGAACAGTTTAGTGGAAGAACGTGTTACACTCTTATAACAAAAGAGTGAAATCCACTCCTATAAGAGAAGTGCATTTTCGGCACTGGAAAGGAGTGAAAATTAACTCAGACTGAGTAAAAATCGCTCGTTTGGAGTGATCCTGTTGGAGGTTTAACAAAACAATGGAGTGAAATCCACTCCTGTAGGAGAAGTGCATTTTCTACACTGGAAAGGAGGAAATATTATCTCAGGCTGAGTTAAAATCGTTCTTTTGTTTTAAGAGTGTAAGTAAAATTTAACCCTTTCAGTCCCAACTATTTAATTTTTATTCTAAAAACGGACCCCTTGTGTAAAATCGACACACTCCAAAAGGTGTAAAAAACACAAAATACAGGGTGAATAATCTACAAGCAAATTGTTTTTAAAGCTCTCGGATTTGTTATATCAATTACAATGTGAAGTCATGCGGTGAACTGGAGTCTGGACCGAAGATAATGGAAAAGTCGCCAAGCTGGTTTAATATCATAGCACATTTGTAAAATTTAAGAGTTACATTTCTTATGATATCTTTTGAAACAATTTCTTGCTACAGTCATCTGTTTAAATAAACCACAGCCAAAACACTATTTTAAAAAATCCTAATTTTTTGTTCCTGCAAGCACTTAAGTTGAAGAGAAAATTAAAAAAAAAAAAACGAAAACAAAGTTTGTTTAAAAAAAATTATAAATTTTAAGTATAAAACTTTATATATTGTATTTGTTTTGAAACTATAAGTTAAATTCAAATAATTTCATTTTATTAAAAATGCCTTCGTTGTTTTAAAACTATTTTTGACATAAGTACTCTGAAATTATGGAACAACTTTTTTCCATAAAACAGTCGGAAACTTTTTATTTAAATAAAACACTTAAAGAAAAGACTAATTTAGATTACTTGTTCACTAGTGGGCTTACTCATAATTTAATTCTTAATTTTTTCAATTTTACTTGAAATTAAATTTTATTATTATATTTAGTTTTTGTTAACATTATAAAAAATTGGTGGAACGTTATGCCGTTAAACGCTGCCACTAATTTTAAGGAGTAACGATGCATCAAAGTTCAACAGGAGACTGGGGAGCTCAAATGGCTACGGGGAGATCATAGTCAAAAATGACCAAAAAAAATTTCGAAATTCGAAATTTCATAAACAGTGTTTTCTGAAATTAGCAGCTCGATATATTGAATGAGGCCAATTTTATATCGATTGATGAATCATTTCTTATGAAAAATTAAAATTATAAAAATAAACAAATGTACCAAATAAACAAATGCTTGTTTTTTGCGTTTTTCTTAGAACTATAATTTTCAACGCATGGGTACACTTTTCCAGAAATCAGTTAAATATTTCTTAATATTTTGTGTGTGTTATAAATATTTTAGTTCTATTTAGATCACCTCATTTTGCCTTACAAATTAAAAAAAATATTTTACACTTTTCTGCGTTGAAAATCTGAATTTTTTATGAATTTAGAATAGAATGTTTTTTTTTAAATAAAATTAAAAGATTATTTTCGGCAAAAAAATGACAAAGATAAACTTAACTATTTACTTGCATACGAAAAAGGTTTTATGTAAATTCATTGTATATTTTTTGGTACAAAGTGTTCCAAATAAATACTTGTATTTGTGAAAATTCGTAATAGTGTGTTTAAAAAAATGTCTTTTTTTTTCTATAAAAGTAATTTTTAAAAATAAGAATCTTAGGTGAAATATAATTATAAAAGTTCAATTTATAACTACAATACAATTATAAGTACAATTTATAAGTAATTTTTTTTGTATCATAATTTTTTTAATATTTAGATCTTATCGAAATCAATACTAGGAAGAATTGCTAATTTTTGTCTTCGAAGACTATGATCTCCCCTTAAGGCGTTTGCCTTACCCGCGGAAAGTTCCAGGTTCTGGTCCAGGTATCGCCAAAGTAACTCCCGACCCAAAACGGCCAGTGCAGCCAAAAAAAATGTCCTAAGAATAATTCTCCGTGTGGAGGGAGTGCTCGTTAAATATGCTTCAAAGTCACAACGTTGAGTACGATGTCTCCCTTAACTGCTGCGCTGGGTGCTTATTCATGTGTGGGATCATGACTTGACTGTGGTTATAAATTATGACGCCCGTCGCCAATAGCCGTCGGCGTCATGTAGCTCTAGTGCGATGATATTTCAAACTAACCCAAAACTTTACAGTGATGGTAATAGTTATTTAAGCAACTAGTGTCGAAAATGACACTTTATTAAGCGAGTGAAATAATGACAAAAGCTTAATAAAATTTTATTTTTCACGTGCTTGCTTACAATATTTTTTATAATAACGTGCAAAAAAGTATTTCTACCAATGAGTGATTTTCAAGACATTATTTAGTTTCCATGGCAATATTCTAAAATGCAAAGTAGTGAAAGAAAAGTTGTAAAACAATTTTCTATTTTGATTCGAAATAGTATTTACATTAATTAGTGCTACCGAACATGGGTGAAAATGAATTTGAAATGTTGTTCGACCAATTTCCAGATTAAATTGAAAAAAAAAAGCTAAGGAAGCTTCGTTGAATCTTATTCCAGAAAAGTATTGTTTGGAGTGAAATTTGTGTTCTTACTTTTTTCTTATTTCATTTCCTTTAATAATTTTTGCCACACTTGTAGTTTCCATGGAGATATTAGAAAATGCAAAATTAATAAACCAATAGAATTAACTGAGTATCATGACCATTTAGTTTCCACGGAGATATTCATGACATCATTTTGTTTTTCTACCAATCAGATAGTCTTATTTACTTTACCGCACTAGTGCCGAAAACCTCGTTTTCGCCACTGCCTGTGACGCAAGCACGTAAAGTGTCATTTTCGCAACGATTTATGAATGAATATGATAAAAAAAGCGAACTTTTTTGCACGTTGTTATTAAAATAGCTTTTAGATATCAATACACCTAAAAAAAATTAAAAACATCTTTACAAATGTCTATGCTAATGTCTGTCAGTCCTTGGATTACTTCCATATCTCGATGAACTATTACCAAGTTGTTATAATTCCTAAGTTTTGACATGTCTATAATTAAGTTGTCCCCGACATCAGCAACATCAAATCCAATGTTAAATATCAACAATCAATTGACAGCTTGACCAAAGACTGTGTTTTGATCATTAAATAACGAAAGTGAACGGATATTAGATTAGGTAAGCGCTTTCAAAACAATGTAAGATCGCCTTCAGATCCCGATTACCGTCCATGAAACCCCGGCGAAGGATTTTTTTTTTTGATTGTCAATCAATTTGTTAGCAATTGGCTTTTGACTCTTTAGATTGTTTTGACAATTTTATGGGAGTAACTGTGGCATTTGTGTTTATCCATGGCCATCCGTCTAATAAAAATTGCGTCATTTTCCTTTCATTAACCTTTGGATATAAGTAAGAGTTTGGTATTCTTTTTTTCTTGTGTGCGTTTAACAATGGGTAAATTTAATAAATTGGACCATTTAAAGGACCTTAGCCTTTAAAAATGTTTGTCTCGTATAATGAAGGTAAAATTTTATGCAGTTTTAAATGTTTCATAAATAAGAGTTTAGATGTTTACTGCATAGTGTAAAAAGGGATATAAACACAGTGTAAGTAAACATCATTACACTAATTGCCAACCTAAGTTGGGCAAATAGAAATATGCTATGGAGTAGGAATTATTTGTGAATCCATCCAGAAAACATGTTAAAAACATTTATTTCGTTTTAGGTCTAACAGATTTGAATATTATTTGAGGAAATTTGGCAATTTTATCAGAATGAAAAGTGTATTTTGGTTAAATTGTATTCAGATCATTTTGTATGTAAATATTCTAAAGTCTGGATAATACCATTTATTTCAATTTCTCCATTGCTCCTTTATTATGGAGCTACATTGTTGCCGATCAAATCTATATTTTAGGGATTCTGCTGATACTTTAAACATGTTAATCCTTCAACATTCATCGGAACAAGTTAATTAATAAATATTTGGTCTCTATTGTGTCACGTCACACTCCAGTTGGTCTGTCTTTAGTGGGTGAATGCCAACTAAATTTGGAAAATCAGCGTGCTTTCCAAACACAATTCTTTAACTACACTCCTTGCCAACCTAAGTTGGGTTAATAGAAATATGCTATGGAGAAGATCCCTTCGCGCATGTAAAGAGTTCCATAAATTATTTGTGAATCCATCCAGAAAACATGTTTAAAACATTTCTTTCGTTAAGTCTATCATATTTGAATATTATTTGAGAAAATTTGGCAATTTTATCAGAATGAAAAGCGTACTTTGGTTAAATTGTATTCAGATCATTTTGTAATTAAATATTACCTTACAAGAGTTTCTAACTAACGGACCAATCGCGCTAGTCCCTCTTCCTTTTTACTCTTTGTTTTTACCCAAGTTAGGGTGGCACGGAGTGTAGTCATGATACATTAATAATGCCGGGTACAAAATAGTACTAAATACAAATAAATTGTTTTGAAAAATTAATTATAGTTAAAAAATGTTATTTTGAAGTATATTTAGTACTTTTCTAGTCATTATCATCAAAATTGGAATTTTGTAGTTTTTTTGTCATATGGAAAAAATTGAAAAATTGAAATTATTTAAATTCTAATGCAGTTAAATTTTTTTCAGTATTTTTCCCATAATGGAGGAGTATTCAAGATACACATATATTTTTTTGGGATGAAAATAAAAATTCATGCATCAGAGGGATACAACTTTTTATTATATCTTAAAACTATTATAACACTCGCTGGATCGCGAGTCTCCAAAACAAAGTGCATCAGTGTTAATTCAATAGAGAAAAAAAATTCTCTGCCACATTTCTCCGGCTGTATTGAATATTTTTACAAACGGAATTTTTTTTATGTGATACATGTATCTGACATACAGGTCCCAACATTCCTACTTTTTGAAATGAGTTCGATTTTTTTTTATTTTGAATAAATAAATTTACAAAAAGTGTTCGGAACAATTTTAAAAAGTGAGATTACAGAGACCTGTAAGTTTTTAAAAAATTAGCTTGCAAAAATATTCAATACAGCCGGAGAAATGTGGTAGGGAAAATAGTTTTTTTTTCCCTTTGGATTAACATTGAGGCACTTGAGTTTGGAGACCCCCCGGTCCAGCGCACCCACTTAAATATTTGAAATGTATTCAATATTCATAAACTAACCATCATTATTAATCCAAAAAATAAAATGCCAAAAATCTGGATTAAATTGGCAACTAACTATCAATCAATATTTTAATAGCGAAAATGTCAAAGAAATTAATGCAAATTTAACCAAATATGCGACTATTTCATTTTGAAAACGCGTTTAACTACATGTTAATTTAGGTAATGGATAATTTTAGATTTAACCATGAAAATATTAACATAATGTAGAATTTTGCTTAAAAGAAATTTTACTTCGAACGAATGTACATTGTAACACCCTAAAAAGTTCTAACAAGATGTTGCGTTTCGTCCTCATGTTCAAGTAGTAGGGAAGAATTTTGCTCAAAGCCAAAATTAAAGGATAAACTATTTTTTGAATGAAATATTATTCATAAAACAAAATAAATAAAAATACTAACTTCTAACATTTGATTAAAGAAGAAAAATAATACTAAACAATTGATATTAATGTTAGCAAAGCGTCAAAAACTATTAATAAAACTGTACAAAATTAAATGAAGCGTGTCATATAATGAAAAAAATTAAAGCATAGTAATTTAAGTAACTGCTAATTTAAGGTTCTGTCTTCAAAAAAAAAAAAATCTAAGAACATGTTGAGGTTTTGTCCTCATTGCATGTTTATGTAGTGTAGTGAGGAGAATTTTGCTCATTTCCAAAATTTAAGACCAAACCATTTTTGAAATGAAATATTCGTAATGCAAAGTTAATAAGAGTACTGACTTCAAACATTTAATTATAGAACAAAAATGATACTAAATAATTATATTGATATTATCACAACTTCAAAAACTGTATAAAACTATATGAACCATATTATATAATTAAAAACACGTAAAACAACATAGTAATTTAAGTAACGGATAATTTAATGCTCCACATTGAAATATTATAACATGTTGCGTTTTGTCCTCACTACATGCTTATGTAGTGACAAATTTTAATCAGGACTGAAATTTCAAGATAAATAATTTGTAGAATAAAATTTTATTCATAGAATAATAAGCATAATCACTTCAAACATTTAATTATAGAAAAAAATGCTGAACAACTAGATTAATATTATTTAAAAAAATCAAAAACACACGATTATATGAAGCGTGTCATTTAATTAAAAACACGTAAAACAACATAGTAATTGAAGTAACGGCTAATTTAAGGTTCCACCTTGAAAAAGTCTAACAACATGTTGCGTTTTGTCCTCACTACATAAACACACGAGTTTTGCATTGTTCGCCTTGAGCTAATAACAATTAAGTTACTTCGTTAATGATGAAATAGAATATTTCAAGCTCAAGTCATTTACGTCGCGTTATACTTTAAATTTACATTATGTATTTGTTGGTATCAATTATAAATTTAAATGACATCGAATTTTTTTTGTGGTGTTATTCATTAGCGATGTCATTGGTCACTGTTTATCGTTTGTGAAAATATTTATGGAGATGGCAACAGTAGTTGATAGGTGTTGAGCCGTACCACAAAGCTCGTAATATTAGTTGTTTTTTAAAGAAAATATCACGGGTTATATTAATATGCATAACCTTATGTGAGTGGAATTCCATGTATTTATTTGTAATGTGTATTTATTATTCTATTTTGATGCAATTTTTTTTTCAAAAACCTGTCTTGCGTTCTATTTATATTAAATTTCGCAATGGGAATGTTTCATATGATGTAACGCTTTTGTTTTATATTTTCTATTTGCTGCGATTTCATTGGTTGTTTCGGTTTCACTCTCAAAATGACTGTCATAATGAAAAGAAACCTTTCTATGCAAGCTTTCCATCTAAAGGATTTTTTTCGATTAACTTACACTTGGACATTTTTTTAAAAAAAACTTGTATACTTACACCAGATGTTAGAGGTTCATGGCACAGATATGTATTGAAATAGCATCTTTAAAAAATTTCAGTTTATTTATTGTAAAACTTTTTATGCTAGAAGTGTTGGCGTAAACCCCATTTTTTAGTTGAAAAACACCGTTTAAAATAAATCAATTATATTTAAATAAAAAAATTGCCTAAAAAGCATTGCTCATTATATTTGAAATCACTATGCCAAATTTGGAAAAGATTAAAGTAATAGTAAAAATTTTAGAATTTTGGGTATTCGCCAACCTTAACAAATGATTTTAACAACCAACAGCACAGCAAGAAGTCGGCATTTAAAAAAATGATGTGACGAAATTTTCCTTTTTAATAAGTATAATATTCTTAGAAAACTCATTTTCGAATACCAAAACTTTATAACAAATTCTTTAAAAAATATCGTATGTACATAAAAGATGTTTTAATATGCATGAAAAGTACATAAAATGGAGAAAAAAATGGCATAGTTAAAAATTTCAGAATCAAACAAAAATCAGGAATATTTTTTTTAAAGTTATTTTTAAAAAATAACGAATTTTGCTTTCTAATATTTTAATGTGTGTTTACTTTGCGTTTTAATTTTTCTTACCGAATTTTGTGCTTGTCGGTTGTGAATTGTATTCAATGTATTTGTAGTTTTAGCCACATTCAATTCTGCTAAGTTTTTTTTTGGTTTGTTTCACGGCAAATCTGGCAATAGCTCTGTGGCTTTGTTTTCCTTACTCTCGAATGACTTTTGTTTTGTTTAATATGGTTGTTAAATAGACCGATAGTCAGGTTAGTAAGCTTGGTCAACATACAAACATGATTATCTCTACCAACCAATAACAAAAGTAATTCGAGAGTAAGGAAAATAAAACAGCAGAGCTATTGCCAGATTCACCGTGAAACAACTCCATTCTAACAATCCCCACAGCTTCACGAAAGCTGTAGTAGAGTTTCACATCATTTTGACTCATGGTTCTCAATTTTCATCCACTTTAAATTGCAACTTTAGTTGCCACTCTTTAGACCACAATAATTAACTCATCTAATTAATCACTAACTTTATAGGATACATTTTAATTATTCTGACTAATGGGCTCTCATTTTTCATCCATTTTAAATTGAAACTTTAGACTAGTAACGTATAGTAGTTTAATCTTTTAAACGATAATAGATTTTATAGGTAACATTGCAGCAAAAAATAGTAAATTACTATATCATTTATAACGGAAGTACGAAACTTAAATGATTAATTATCTACTCAATAAGTAATTAAAAAATATTCGTTGTATGTGGTTACTTTTAATCGTATACAGAGAGGCAGGGAGACATTCTGGTACGAAGAACAGTGACTCATCGGACAAGTTAAGGTAGGCGAATACCCAAAATTTTAAAATTTGTACTATTACTTTAATATTTTCCAAATTTGGCATAGTGATTTCAAATATAATGAACAATTCTTTTTAAGCAATTTTTTTTATTTACACTACTTTCACAAGCAATACTTCATCAAAGCGATACTTTCACAAACAATTCTTCATAAAAGCAATACTTTCACAAACAATACTTCATCAAAGCAATACTTTCACAAACAATACTTTATCAAAGCAATATTTTCACAAGCAATACTTTAGCTGAAGTAGGGATTTCAAAACTAATGCTACTTTATGTCAGATCAACGACTGCTGAAGATACCTAAAAACTCGATAGGAAATTATGCCACTATCCCATGAACAGCTATTAGATTGAAGACGCGATAGATTAATTACAAAACGAGAGTTCTTGACTTACATTTTGACAGTCTCCGTAATCACGTAGGAGTTTCTAAAATGAACTGCTGCTAAAAAGGGCTGTTATTTATTTATGTAAGTTAGGGGAACATGGTGATAAACTTACAAACAAAACAATACTTTCAAGCAATACTTCATCCAAGAAATACTTTAGCTGAAGTTGGGATTTCAAAACTAATGCTCCTTTAGTTCAGATCCAACGACTGAAGATACCTTTAACACTCTAATGCATACTGTTACTGTTTGGCAACAAGTAACATAATACACTTTATTCTATAAAGTGTTACACTTTATTCTATTCTTTATTCACTAAAGTCGAGCTCCCTCTAGACAAATTTGCGGGTTTTTTTTTTCATCTATTATATTATATTTTGAAGTTTTAGTTACCCTCATAGATGACAGTAGTTAAAGTGTATTCAAAATTAATTAAAGAGTGAGGTTATTAACTGTTGTGAAATTACGTTTTTGGCAGCATTCAAAGTATAATAATATTAGTAGGTACTAATTACAAATAAATTGTTTTGAAAAATTAATTATTGTTAAAGAGGGTTATTTTGAAATGTATATAGTAGAGTCATTATTATCAAAATTGGAATTTTGTAGTTGGTTTTTGTCATATGGAAAATCTTTTAAAAATTGAAATTATTTAAATTCGAATGCAGTTAATTTTTTTCAGTATTTTTCGCATAAGGTATGAGTATTAAGGATACATATATATTTTTTCGGGATAAAAAAATTCATGCATTAGAGGGTTAAACTCAATAAGAAATTATGCCACTAACCCACGAACAACTAAGGTATTGAAGACGCGATAGATTAATTACAATACGCCAGATCTTGATTTATATTTTGACAGCCTCCGTAATCACGTAGGAGTTTCTTAAACGAACTGCTACTAAAAAGGGCTGTTATTTATTTATGTATGTTAGGGGAACAGGGGCTGATGTACGGGGATGCAACTTTAAGACTTCAGTCCCTTTTCTTCGATCAAACAAAATTTATAGGCGTGAATATGATCGGTGGCTACTTCAACACTTAGGTAAGAAAATTAATCACTAATTATATCTTATCGTATACTCTCTTTGCCAACCTAACTTGGGTAAAAACAAAGAGTAAAACGGAAGAAGGGGAAGCGCGATTGGTCCGTTAGATGAAAACTCTTGTAATGTAATATTTACATACAAAATGATCTGAATACAATTTAACCAAAATTCGTTTTCATTCTGATAAAATTGCCAAATTTTCTCAAATAATATTCAAATCTGTTAGACCTTGAACGAAATTAATGTTTTAGACATGTTTTCTGGATGGATTCACAAATAATTTATGGAACTCTTAACATGCGCGGAAGGATCTTCTCCAAGCTTATTTCTATTTACCCAACTTAGGTTGGCAAGGAGGATAGGAAAATTTAATACAAATATAAAACACCAACATATGCTTGTGCACGTATAGACCGATATTATTTTATTAGATGGTTATTAATTATTGCATTGTAATTAGTTAACGCGACATTTTATCGGACTTTTTTTTTAATTTCAAAGAATTTTTGTAAAATGTATAAATAAGTATCGACATCGTGGAGATTTATGTTCGTCTGTCAGTCTGTTCGTGCATCTGTCCACCCCTCTCTCCAAATTCTAACCGAACAAATTTATAATTTTTTTTTGTTAGACAAGTATGACAACAGAGACCTATATTTTATCCGCCTGTCTGTTCGCTATTCCGTCTTCTCTTCATCTGTTGTTTATAAGGGGCTCGGATGGCCGAGTGGTTTAGTTCATTACGCTAGCAGTCTGCGTCGGGTGCGGGTTCGATTATCGCCTTTGCCGTGGGTGTACTTCCTTTCTCTGTGATAGTAAAAATCTTTCTGTGTCTGTCTTACTTGACGAAGGCTTATAAGCGGGTCTCTGATCAATCACATAAGCCGGTATATAAATGTACCTACTCTACCCTAGCTCCTGTTCTTTATAATATGAGTATAGATTTTTTCCCCGTTTTAACCATGGGTGCGCTTGGACCTTTGGGGTCTACAGTGCCTCAGTTCTAATCTAATGTAAAAAAAACTATATTATCTGCCACATTTCTTCGGCTGTATTGAATATTTTTACAAACTGGGTTTTTTTAAATAATAAATGTAAATTATTTACATGTCTCTATTTTCTCACTTTTTAAAATTGCTTCGAATATTTTGTGTAAAATTATTTATTGAAAATTAAAAAAAAATATTCGAACACATTTCAAAAATTGGGAAGGTCGGGACCTGTAAGTCAGCTACATTTATCACAGAAAAAATTATCTTGCAGAAATATTTAATACAGCCGGAGAAATGTGGCAGAGAAAATATTTTTTCCTTCATAGCATTAACACTGACGCACTTTGCTTTGGCCCCCGGTCCAGCTCGCCTATTTCCCCTTAAGTAAGTCCGATTTGTTTAAACATATCTCTATATAAACTAATTGAATCATTTCCTTAAATCAACAATTCATTTACATCTTTATATTATGCGTTGACCTCCCTTCATAATAATAATTATCTATAACACTTGGCGTGAGCAAGGTTGTTAACTGCAACCCTGCCCACGAGCTCATAGACTAATGCGCATGTTCTCACTAAACCCCACTGGCGGAAAATAGTAACCATTATTCTAATTGGTATAATTATTAGGTTCGCGAGAACTGAGGTGTGTCCCAAAGAATGTAGGATTTGTGGCAAGAAAGTATTTTTTTTTTCTACGTCAAAAACATTTTTTAAATCAAAATTCTACATTGAAGAGATTAGGTGAAGAACAATCAATGCGATGAAAAGGTGAAAATGAGAAATTTTTCGCCGACACTTAGATGCGTTAAAAACGGCTCTTAGAAAAGATAAAAAAATATATATATTCTTTAAAAGATATACTTAATAAGCTCTTACAAAGTTAATAAAATATCTTAACCAAGATTCCCCCTTTACATTAACTTTATCTAAGGCTATCAAAGTAACTATAGAATACAGCAACCAATCGAATTTTGTCACAAATCTATTTTTTTTTATTTCCACTTGAAAAGTTAATTGAAAAAAAAATTTGAGTCATAGTACACTGCTTAAAACAATTAGGGGTGCTTGGTTTAAACCATTTCGGCCCCAATGATTCAATTTGGATTCATCAGCTTGAGATTTTTTCTTCTGACTAAGCTTACACTAAGTTTTTATTTAGGTGGAAGAATCATGTATTTTGAAGAATTTGATAATTTGTTTGTTTTAATTAAATGAAAATATTAAAAACATGGTAAAGTAAAATTCACTCTAAAACAATTTTAGCAAATAAATTAGTTTTAAATTCTTCATGCCTTGCATTTTTAAATGTTTAAAAATATATTTTAACTATTTTTAACAAGTAAAGTTTTTAAAAATTATTATAATTTACTCAAAAGTTTTGATTCCCATGTTTCCCCCTTAAATTTTAGTTAAAAAAAATTAAGATTTTCCCACCTGTTTTTTACTATTTCATTCTGTATGCCTAATGAATCTATTTCACAAATTTTAGTCTATAAAATAAAATTTAAAAAATTGGGAGTGAAGCAAAAAATTGGACGGTAAAAAGTGATCTCTAATTGTTTTTGAGTCGTGTAGTTGAAGGATATATTTTTTTATAGACACATTAAGCAACTAACGTTCGTTCAACTGCTTTGAGTCATTGACAGGTTTGCTAATGAACGGAAACTGATACTCGAAGGAATTTTTTTTAATGATGTATTTTTTTAGGATAAAAATAATGTTCGAGCATACTCAGGTGTGTGTCCTTTAGTATGTATAATTTGTTGCAAGGACGCTTTGTTACTTCCTTATGTCAACAACACCGTTGAAGCTGAATTGCCGATAAAATTACAGATCTCATGTATGCTGATGACTGATTTAGGTCATTTTTATATTCATTTAGAGGTCAAATAGAGCAACTTAACCGTATTATGTCACGAATCTATGTATCATGCGTATTTAACATCTTAAGACCCGAGCAAAATCTTACACGTATATTTTTAATTTAAACATACAGGGTCCGGCAAAAGTAAAGCAGCAAAGTTTTTTGTTCATAAAATTTAAACTACTTTGTTTAACAAAATAAATTACACACCAAAATAAAGGGAATTCTTTGCCAAAAAGTTATGTGAATTGTTCGATACGTCCACCTTCCATTTGAACCACAGGGCTGGGGAGCCCAGTCGGTTAAGCACTCGCTTAGCATGCGGAAGGTCCCAGGTTCGGGTCCGGGCATCGCCAAAATAGCTGCCGACCTATAAACGGCCCGTGCAGCCAAAAATGTCCGACGAATAATACCCCGTGTACGGGAGTGCACGTTAAATATCCTTCAAAGTCCTAACGCTGCGTACGATGTCGCCCTTAACGGTTGCGTTGGGTGCCTATTCAGGTGTTGGCTCGTCACCTGACTGTGGTTCTAAAATACGACGCCCGTCGCCAATAGCCCTCGTGTAGCTCTAGTGCGACGTTAATTCAAACCAAACCAAACCAAATCCATTTGAACCACCTTTTCCATTCTTCTTTTAAAGCAGTTTAATACTTCGAGGAACATAGCACTTGGAATGGCACATTTCTCCCTGATATCCCGATTTCCTGAGTGATTCTTGGTTGTGAAGTGAGAGGTTCCTACCTTATCCTGTCATGTACTTTCAGAATATTCTTTGGATTTATAGCAGAACGTGGTGTATCTGTTTTATAGTCATTGTTGTCGACAACACTTCCAGTATCTTTAAGTTTTGATATAAGTGCATTTATCGTGTTCCCATGTTCGCCCCCAAAAGATATTTTCATAAAGTTTCACTCTCAGAAATAACACTTTCATTTTTGACGATTCATAAATCCTCAAGCATCATTTCGTTAATTTTGAGGATAGTTTCGTCAAACTATCACGTGACTTTTGAGTAATCGCGAATCCTCACTTTTACGATCGTGATTTGACGATTCTGTATCTTGATTTTGAGGAAACTGAATCTCATTGTTGTACTCACATGCTCAAAAATAACGAAATGTTTCTTTAGATTAGACGACATTCAAATCCTCCTAAAAATGACGATTCAAATTTCTTCACTTTGAAGAAACAAAAACTCGGATAATTTGCAGTAACGGAATCGTCAAAATTAAGGAAAATTTCGTCGTTTTTGAGCAATCATTTTTTAGAGTGTAGAAAGCCTCGATGGGAGGTTATAAAACTATCGTTGTTTCATTCACATTTTTATGTACAACCTCATATTTGTCAAATAAGGGGATAACTAAGAACTCTATATTTTAGTATTCAAACGTCTTCATAACCCTCCTTCCCTCGTGTAGCTCTGGTGCAACGATGATTCAAACTTAGCCTAACGTTCTACAGTACCATTAAGTATTTGTCATTAAAGTCGTTGACAGGTTTAGCAATGAATGGAAACTGATAGTTTATGAAACAAGTTTCTTAAGGTAGGCGAGTACCCAAAATTCTAAAAATTTTATTATTACTTTAATCTTTTCCAAATTTGGCATAGTGATTTCAAATATAATGAGCAATGCTTTTTAGGCAATTTTTTTATTTAAATATAATTGATTTATTTTAAACGGTGTTTTACACCTAAAAAAAGGAGTTTACGCCAACACTTCTAGTATAAAAAGTTTCACATTAATTTACCTGAAATTTTTTACAGATTCTATTTCAATATATATCTGTGCCATAAGCCTCTAACATCTGGTGCAAATATAGAATTAGATATATTATAGGTATTAGATATATTATTAGGTATTGCAATAGTAGTTGTTTTTAAAAAAAATTCAAGTGTAAGTTAATCGAAAAAATCTTCTTTTTAGTTAAACTCGTGACATTTTTCTTAATAACTTCTTTTCTTGTAATTTGTAGGTAACTCTAGAGGGTCATTGCATTTATCAGTTCAAAACGGAGAAATTAACACACAATTAATATTTATAGGAGGAAAATTCAATGTGGTTGACTTGTTAGCGTAAACCTCTTTTTTTAGTAAAAAACACCGTTTAAAATAAATCAATTATATTTAAATTAAAACAAATGCCTAAATAGCATTGCTCATTATATTTGAAATCACCATGCCAAATTTGGAAAAGATTAAAGTAATAGTAAACATTTTAGAATTTTGGGTATTCGCCTACCTTAAGTAATGAATGGAAACCGATAGTTTATGAAACAAGTTTCTTTACGATTCAAGCTTCTCTTTTATAAGGTTCGAAAATACATAGGTGTGTCTGTGTCCTTCCTTACTATGTATTAACTTGTTGTAAGGACGCGCGTTGCTTCCTTTCTCTCAAGAATGCAGTTATAGATTAGATTGAATATTAATCATAATTTACGTTTAACTTTTTGAATGGATAGATGAAGTGTTGAAAGTGTTTGAATGATGGGTAGTGGTTTTAAACTTTTTTTAGGAATTTGTAAATAAGGGTAATTGAAAGGGAAAAGTCCAACGATATTTGGGCTTTGAAATCTGTTGCACATTGTCAATTGATTAAAAAAAAGAGATTCCATTAAGAAAAATTGGGAAAGATACTTGATTAGACCATTTTTAAAAACTACTTATTTTATGCAAGTGTCATCGGTGAGGGCAGAAACCACTTCAGTCAAAAAAATCCGAAAAACCGTTTTCAATGAAAATAAGCGTAGAAAGGCAAGAAGCGTGTTGGGTGCAAAAACTACGTTAGTCTGTTGAGTAGTTCCGTAAATACAGGACGTTTGTTTCGAGTGTTGAGTGCAGAAATAGAGGAGGAGTTATTACGTTTTTCCCCCTCCTGAAAAATTTGAAATTTGTGACTGACGTTGTTTCTGCACTCACCGATTCAATTATGCTCAAGAGTTTTAAGGTATTCCTACATAGTACTTCTTTAAGACAATAGTGTGGTTAAAGATTGCATTGAATCTTAATTAAAATTAACGTTGAATATTTGAATGGACAGGTGAAGTGGTGAAAACATAATGATTGATTACGGTTTTCAACAAATATCTTTTTTGCTTAGGAATTAGTAAAAACGTAATGGAAAGTGGAGAGCTAACCATATTAGGCTTTGAAATATGTTGTACATTGAATTTTTTTTAATCAGTTGACAATTTATGGATGAATGGTGAATGATACTTAATTGAACCATTTTAAAAGCATAGTTTTTTTTTAATGCTAGTGTAATAATTAAGCTATATAGTCTCAAGGTACTTCCTTAAGACAAGAACACTGTTTAAAATTAGATCGCATCTTAATCGTAATTTACGTTTAACTTTTGAATGGACTGATAAGTGTTTGAATGATTGTGGTTTTGAACATTTTTTTTTGTTTAGGAATTAGTAAAAACGTAATGGAAAGTGGAGAGCTAACCATATTGGGCTTTGAAATATGTTGTACATTGAATTTTTTTTAAATCAGTTGACAATTTATGGATGAATGGTGAATGATACTTAATTGAACCATTTAAAAGATCTATTTATTTATTGCAAGTGTAATAATTACGCTCGTGTCGAGAGTCTCAAGGTATTCCTACATGATTATCCTTACTATACTGTCAAGAACACAGTTACAGTTTAGGTTGAATCTAAATCATAATTTCCGTTTAAATTTTGAATGGACTGAGATGAAGTGGTGTAAGTGATTGAATGATTGTGGTTTTGGACATTTTTTTTTGTTTAGGAATTAGTAAAAAGGTAATGGGAAGGGGAGTGCCATATTGGGCTTTGAAACCTGTTACACACTGAATCTATTTTTTTTAATCAGTTGACAATTTGTAGATGAATGGTGAATGACACTTAAGTGAACCATTTTAAAGAACAATTATTTTGTTGCAAGCGTAATAATTAAGCTCGAGAGTCTCAAGGTATTCCAAAGTAATAAATACTTCCTGACTGTCAAGAATGCAGTTACAGTTTAGGTTGAATCTAAATCATAATTTCCGTTTTAAACTTTGAATGGAATGAAGTGGTGTAAGTGTTGGAATGATTGATTGTTGTTTTTGACACAAAATATTTGTGTTTTTTTAGGAATTGGTAAAAAAAAGTAATTGAAAAGGAATGAGTCAACTATATTGGGTTTTGAAATCTGTTGTATATTGTCAAATAAGGATTCAATAAACGGATAAATGATGAATGAACATTTTTTAAACTGTTTATTTTATGCAAGTGTAATAATTGTGAACACGATGTTTTCAAGGTATTCCCACATAATACTTCATTGAGACAAGAACATGATAAATATTCCATTGAATCTTAATCCTTCTTTCATTTATTTTTATTAATAAGCGTTAAAATATTGAATGGATAGATGAAATGGTGAAAGTGATTAAATGATTGGTTTGAGACAAACTTATGGGAAATTTTTTAGGAATTGGTATAAAATATAATGAAAATGGCAATCGGCTCAACCATATTGGGCTACGAAATCTCTTTTCATTACCAATTGATTTTTTAAAAAAAGATTCAATTATAAGATGAATGGGGAATGATACTTGATTGATCAATTTTTAATAACAATGTTATTTTATGCAAGTGTTATAATAAAGCTCGATATTTTCGAGGTATTTTCACATAATACATAGTTATTGTCAAGAACGCAGTTACAGTTTATGTTTAATCTAAATCATAATTTGCGTTTAAATTTCAAATGAACTGATGAAATGATGAAAGTAATTGAATTAATTATTGTTAATGGTTTTAGACAAAATTGGGTATTCAATAGCAATCGTGTAGCTCTAGTGAAACGATAATTCAAACTAAACTATAAACCAAATTGGTTATTTTTAGGAAGTGGTAAAAAGACAATGGAAAGGAAATAGCCGAACCAAATTGGAAGGAAGTATAGGAATGGAAGCTAGAAAGAGTTATGTCACCAGAAACTATCTAGTTATGAATATCCTCTTAAGACCCGAGCAAATCCTACACGTATATATATTTTTTTTTATCTAAACATACTTTTCATACAAATATATGCTAAAAAGTTTTTTTGCTAAGATTTTTTTTTTCAAATGTATGTTTAATAGTTACATAGGGACACGCCTAAAACTCTAAAAATACACATTTTTGTGTGTGTTATAAATGCAAAAAGAAAGCTGTATCACTTATTTCTAGTTAACAGTTTATTTTAACATTGCCTTTTTGAAAAATACCTTGAAAATTAACTACTAAAAGAACTCTTTGAAAAGTTTGAATTTTTTTTAAATTTTTGTAACTCTAATATCGCATTGATCCTCGTTCAACTACATTTTTTGATCGAAATAAATGACTGATACCTGTAATCAAAGGCCAAAAACTGATATCTGGATTTTCTTCTATCTGATCAGGTCAATTTCGGAACTAAATAACGTGTTAATTGTTTTGTGGGGCGGTTTTAAAAATTAACGCCAGGTCGCAAAAGGATATGTAACATGGGACGATGAAATAATCACTGAGAAATACCTCATTAAATATTCATTGCTAAAGACGTTGAAGGTTGTTGCCGATTAATGGAAACTATTACTCATTAAAACGGATGTTCGAAACTATGTAATTCTTTGCTACAGTGTGATTATTACCATGTTTGAGAATAACCGGGTGTTCCAAGGAAAAGCTGCCATAAATGTATCATTTGTAGCAAGGACAAAAGCTACTTCCTTACTAGAATAGCGCTTTTTTTTCTCCCCTCAGATGGGAAAAAACTTGATATTAGTTTTTGTTATGGATAATTAGATATTTTCCCCCCGAAAACTACTGACCTTTGTTTTTATCCTCGTTGTGTTATTTGTACCATGGTACTGAAGTGTAGTAACTTGATCAGAAGATAACCAAACTCAAATAACCACCAACGATGAAAAATTAAAATTATAAAAATAAACAAATGTCCCGCCCCCTTTGAATTACTAATTGTATGCTTGTATTATTAGTGTATTATATTATAAAATAAAAACAAATTATTTTGATTTGTTTAAACTATTCAGTGGTTCAATGTAAGAAAAAATTGCTGACGGTTATCATGAAAATAGGTTAACACGAAATGTTTCGATGGTCCCTTCGAGTTCGTAATAACGGGATCGACTGTATTTGTTTTTCGCGTTTTTCTCAAAACTATTATTTTCATCACACCGGTACACTTTTCTCTAAATCTATTAAATATTTTTAATAGTTTTCTTGTGGGTTATAAAACCTTTTTATATCTAATTAGTTCACCTTATTTAGACTTACAAATAAAAAAAAAGTTTTATTATTTTACACTTTTCTGCGTTGAAAATCAGAATATTTATGAATCAAGAATATGTTTTTTAAATAAAATTTTCAAAATTATTTTAGACAAAAAAAAAACAGGTAACCAATATAAATCTAACCGTTTACTTGCACTTGAAACAAGTTTTACGAATATTCATTGTATATTTTTTGTACAACTGTCACCGAAAAAATAGTTGTATTTTTGAAAATTCATAATTGTGTGCTTCATAAGATGTCTTTAAAAAAAAAAAAAAAAAAGGATTCTTAAGTAAAAATATAATAATAAACTAACTTTAAAAATGATTTTCAAATTATCTTAAAAAATTAAATTATTAATAATTTAATTTTTTTTAAATATCTTAAAGTTTTCATATAGTCTCTGTTTCTGACCATTCTGACCATTGTCTTTGCAAACATACTATTTCGCTAACATAAATGTTTTTAAGCCCTTCTTATTTAAAAGAAAAACTAACGGTGTATAACACTATATTCCTTTAAATTACCTCTCAATAAATAATTACACATAATCATATCTACGTAGATCATATTAATGATTATAATGCAATTTAAATAATTTCAAAAGTTCTATGGAATCTGCAACTTGAGTTTGCGCTATTGTCCCCAATACCTTCTTGTGATGTCCGACGTGTACTCGAAATGTCGTGTACCACATTTGAAGTCCATAGCTCGTTCACACAGCAAGCACAAAAGCACAAAAAATCTATTAACGATTTCCTAATTGTAATTAACCCTTTCAGTCCCAGTGATGCCATTTGGCATCATCACTTTCAATATTTTTTTCAAAATTTTTATGTCCCGTTATGACATCCAAACACACATCATTCGATTCTTCAAACTTTGTTCTATCAAACAATATTTTACATTTATCTCAATAGAAGTCAGAACTACTATTTTTTTAATTTAGAAAATAGTCAACAAGCGTTTCTCCTGATTTTTGATAAGTTCACTTCAGTTCCACTTATTTAAAACACAATTTAAACGATTTCGGTTAAAATAATTACTATTTTTTTAATAATATGGTCAGATACCTTAAAATATATAACTCGAAGTGTATTTAGGTAATATATATTTTTTTATTTTGCTGTTTTCCACAGTTAAAAAATTTTGGCATTGTTTCAAAAACTATATAAAAAATTTTAATGAAATTTTTTTTCTTATATAATTCGTATATTTGACCTAAAATAATCTTATTTTGTGAATATCAGATGTTTCTGTAGTGTAGTTAATTTTTGGGACTGAAAGGGTTAAGTGCATTGAGTGATAACTGAAAGTCGCGTATTGTTGCACGCCCTCGATTTTGTTTTAACCACTTTGTGACCTGGCGTCCCCATTTGGGGACATTTTTTTAAACACCCCTACTAACATTTAACGTGTTTATTATATCCGAAATTGACCTGATTCGGTAGAAGAATATCCAAATATCAGTTTTAAGATTTTGATTGCAGGTATCAGTCATTTATTTCTATAAAAAAATGAAGTTGAACGAGGGTGGGTACGATATTAGAGTTCTCAAAAAATATATATATTAAATTTTATTCCCAAACTTTTCAAAAAATTCTTTTAGTAGTTAGTTTTAAAGGCATTTTACATTAAAAACAATATTAAAATACCCTGTTAACTACAAATGAGCGAGACTGCCTTCATTTTGCATTTATAGCACAAAATATGTGTATTTTAGAGCTTAAGGCGTGTCTCTCAGTAACTATTAAACACAATTTTAAAAAAGTCTTTGCAAAACATACTTTTTAGCATATATTTGTATGAAAAGCATGTTTAGATTGTATAGGAATATACGTGTAGGATTTTGCTCGGATCTTGGGAGGTTAAACACCCGAAAATTCCATTCCCCTCATGAATGTCCTTGTCACATTTTCCATTTTTACCGGTAGTTCTCCTATCCCAGCTATAACGAATCGGAATCGTTTTAACCGGAATATATGAGAAACTCATTTACATTTAATTAAGCTCGTTTGTGCTTCATTTAATCTCTATTGGAGTGTATTTTGCCGCGAGGACATACTACACCAATAACACTTTTCCAGACAGTTTGGAATCTTAATAGTTAATAGCTGTTGATATAATTGATGAATTGAGTGGATTTCGATTGACACGCCTTTATTACGATTGATAAACGGGCTGGGGAGTCCAGTCGGTTAAGGCGTTCGCCTTGCATGCGCATGAAGGTCCCAGGTTCGGGTCCGGGCATCGCCAAAGCAACTGCCGACCTATAAACGCCAAATGTCCGACGAATAATACCCCGTGTAAAGGTAGTGCACGTTAAATATGCTCCAAATTCCCGACGCTGCGTACGATGTCGCTCTTGACGGTTGCGTTGGGTGCCTATTCTGGTGTCGGCTCGTCATCTGACTGTGGTTCTAAAATATGAAGCCCGTCGCCAATAGTTCTCATATAGCTCTAGTGCGACGATAATTTAAACTAGGATTGATATAGAAAAGACAGGGATTATTATTATCTCTATGAGGTTTCCCGCCGTGGATGGCAACAGCTCCAACGCGCAACGGTTTGTTTTCATTTGTGTTGTCTGGAGTTACTTTTGTTTTGGTATTCAAAAATGAGTTTTTTAAGAATATTTTATTTATTAAAATTTTTAAATGCCAACTTCTTGCTGTGCTATAGGTTGTTCAAAACATTTAACAGCTTGCAGAAGAAGAAAAGTTTCTTTGCATCTATATCGGTTATTTTTCGAGTGGAACCGAAGCAACCATCCCAATCGCAGCAGTAGAAAATGAAATCTAGAGCGTTACATCATCTGCACCATTCCATAGGGAGCAATTTATAGGGCATGATTTAGAGTAAAAATTTCAAGCGTATGATATAATTCTTTCAATTACCTAATATGACATAATAATAGGTAATAGAAGTATTGCGTGATGAGGTTGATAATCCGAAATTGATTTTTTTTTAGTGTTTTCTACGCGCTTTGGAGGGTGCTTATTCTAAATAAGATGGTTTTTTTTTTTTACATTAGTACGTTAGTTTGCCTGAGACCACTCTACAGCTTAAACTAAAAGAACTATAGCCGCCCATATGGAACTATAGCCACAATCGTTAGGACGCTGGCCTTTGGAGCTGATGGGGTCGGGTTTGAATCCCGGTCAGGCATGGATGTATGCGACCGTCAATAAATTTTATTTGTCTATGTGTTATTCCTTTCTTTGTGACTGTAAAATTTTTTTCTGAGTCTGTCCCACTTGACGAAAGCTTATAAGCGGTTCTCTGAACAAGCACACAAGACCATACCATACCATAAAAGAGCTATAGTCTCCAAATTTGGTACACGCTTTTCGAATACTTGTCGCACTTCATAATAAGGTTTCGGACAAAAAACATGCGCAAATAGTAGCTGGCGTAAAACATTTTAGGTTTTAAAGTTATTTAAATCGTCTTACAATGTTTATAATTACCATTAAATGATAGTTCATTTATTGAAAGGTGTCATTTGCATTTAATGTTACTCGTTTGAGCCTCATTTAACCTCTATTACCTATTAGTGTGTAATTTGCCACAAGGACACCTCATATCAAGAATACCCAGAATACCTTTCCAGACTGCGTGGAATCTTAATCGTTATGGTGGTAGTTGATAGAATTGATTGATGAATGAAATTGGATATCCGGTTAAGAATTTTAACGATTGATATTCAAACGATGGTTTTGATTAAGATCTCGATAGAAGGAAAAATAACTTTTAGAGCTTGATTTAGAGAATGTCGAGTGTATTTTCTTTGTGCACGCTCGCTATTTGATTTTATTGAAAACATTTCAATTGGTTTAACGAGGTTCTATATGACTCAAATTTTAATTGGATAAACTGATAAAAACTGCTTCTAATAATGGCCTTGGCTTCACGCTCTATTTAGGTAAAAATTAAATCATCTATTCATAGTGTATTGTTAATACAGTCTAATTATATATTTTTTTAATTTAAAATAACTGCAAAATGTTTAATCAAAAAAACTTTGATAAGTGGAATAACTTGTTTTAAATTAAATTTTATTTTAAATAACCTAATCCTACCAAAAGTTCGAAAACAAAATTTATGAGGGCAAAAAATCATTTTTGTTTTCGTTTTTCATGCATCTATTTTTTTTACACAAAATAGCATTTCCTTATTATATTTTAAAAACAAAGATTTGTCATAATTAAGGTATTTCCTATTCTTAGTGATACTTACTTTTATTTTGAAATAATTATTCAAAATATTAAGGTCTGAGTTAGCCTAATAGATTTTCAAAAACCCAAATAAAGACACTCCCACATATGACAACTTTTCATATAATTCACCCCCTTTCCCTAAAATTTCCAAACAATGATATAATTAATTGATAAAGCTATTGTTCGAATATTGATTCTAAAATTATAATTTTATTTATACTTTCTCCGTTTTCCGTGACTTTGAAGAATTATAACAGAAAAGGGGGACTTTTTTTCTCGGAATATCTATTTTGAAAACAGTGAGATAAAAAAAAAACGGGATTGTCCCTCCAAAAACAGAACGTTTTGTTCCATTAACCTCTTGCGTCCGGACATTTTTCAAAACCTCCCCCACCAACAATAAACACGTTAATTAGTTCCGAAATCGACATGGTCCGATAGAAGAAGATCCAAGTATCAGTTTTTGCCCATTGATTACAAGTATCAGCCAAATCTTTCTATAAAAAATGAAGTTGAACGTGGGTCAATACGACATTCAAATTCTTTTTTTAAAAAATTACTTAAGGTAGAGGCGAGTACCCAAAATTCCAAAATTTTTACTATTACTTTAATTTTTTCCAAATTTGGCATAGTGATTTCAAATATAATGAACAATGCTTTTTGGGCAATTTTTTTATTTAAATATTATTGATTTATTTTAAACGGTGTTTTTCACCTAAAAAAAGGGGGTTTACGCTAACACTTCTAGCATTAAAAGTTTTACATTAATTTACCTGAAATTTTTTACAGATGGTATTACAATATATATTTGTGCTATAAGCCTCTAACATCTGGTGTAAATATAGTAGTTTTTTTAAAAAAATGTCCAAGTGTAAGTTAATCGAAAAAAAAATCTCATTTTTTTTGTTAATTTATAGCATTTTTCTTAATAACTTTTTTTCTTGTAATTTGTATGCAACTCTGAAGGGTCATTGCATGTATCAGTTTAAAACGAAGAATTTAACACATAATTAATGTTTATAGGATAAAAATTCAATGTGGTAGACTTGTTAGCGTAAACCTCGTTTTTTAGTAGAAAACACCGTTTAAAATAAATAAATTATATTTAAATAAAAAAATCCCTAAATAGTATTATTCCTAATATTTGAAATCACTATGCCAAAGGCCCTCGCCAGATAAGACGGTGAAAAATGCCCCCATTCCAATCGGGCTAATTTTTTTTCTGAAAATACCTCATAGTATGGACAACTTCTCAGCCAAGTTTCAGCTAAAAAATGTGACGCATTTTTGAGTAAAAAATTAAAGTTTTTTTTTCTTTTTAAATTGATTATTCCCTGAATATATTTGATAAATCCAAAAAACTACTTATGAGTTTTTAGATATCATTGAGTAGTATTCTCAGAAAAATCCGCTCATAAATCTGATCGAGCGATCATTCTTAAAAATGCATTTTTATTTTTCAAAAAAAAATTTCATGCCAAAATCGTTTGGTCACAACTTAGGATTTTGTCTCTACATATTCCTCTATTATCAATCTATAATATATATTTTTTTCAGATTTTTAAAATTATTGGACGATAGTTTAAAAAAAATAAAATATTCTTAAAACCTGACTTTTCGCACTACTTACTCGGCAGATGGCACTCCTAACAAAGGCGGGGAAATTCAATCTGGGAGAATTTCTTTCGGACTAAAGAATTTAGCATAGATTTAGAAAGTAGCAGATCTGCCTCTAGGGGGAAAGGTGAAGCCATTTGTTAACCATTATCCCATAAGGCAGTTCGCAAGCTCTTTGCACATGGCATGCCATACGCCACCAGATGGCACCATGAGATAATTCGACTAATAAAAGATATATATTCAATATTAACTAATTAAAACTTTTTACAAGTTTCGCTAGCAAAATTTTATAACTGCATGCGTATTGATAATTTCTGTAAGGCATGAGGTATATATTCACAAAAGAAGCAAGTTAAAAATGCAGTTTTTATTGTATGTAACTCATCGGAAAAACCATTTTTGTGAGTCATTATCCCGTGATGCATTGCGAAAACGACGAAATGTGGATTCATCACGCATCATTGCGTTGTACGGGATTGCGCAATCGGTGGGCATGCTATTTCTAAATCTATGGATTTTAGAGCAAAAAAATCAGGCTTTAAGAATTATTTTTTTAAACTATCGTCCAATAATTTTAAAAATCTGAAAAAAAAATATATTATAGATTGATAATAGAGGAATATGTACAGACAAAATCCTAAGTTGTGACCAAACGATTTTGGCATGAAATTTTTTTTTGAAAAATAAAATTGCATTTTTAAGAATGATCGCTCAATCAGATTAATGAGCGGATTTTTCTGAGAATACTACTCAATGATATCTAAAAACTCATGAGTAGTTTTTTGGATTTATCAAATATATTCAGGGAATAATCAATTTAAAAGGAAAAAAAACTTTAATTTTTTACTCAAAAATGCGTCATATTTTTGAGCTGAAACTTGGCTGAGAAGTTGTCCATACTATGAGGTATTTTCAGAAAAAAAATTAGCCCGATTGGAATGGGGGCATTTTTCACCGTCTTATCTGGCGAGGGCCTTTGGAAAATATTAAAGTAATAGTAAAATTTTTAGAATTTTGGTTAATTTTGGGTATTCGCCTACCTTAAACTTTTTTCAAACTTTTCAAAAAGTTATTTTATTAGTGAATTTTAGTTGCATTTTGCATTAAAAACAATGGTAAAATAATCTGTTAACTACAAATAATTGATACGGCCTTTTTTATTGCATTTATAGCGCAAAAATTTGTACTTTTCGAGTTTAAAGCGTGTCCCTAAGTAGCTATTATTCATATTTTTTTTTAAATCTTTGAAAACATACTTTTTGCGTTTGACATAGCTGCGTGACGTGTAGACGTGGTCATTCCAGTTTTTCATTTTACTGAATTAGTTTAATAAACCTTGCTTGCACAGGTGAACACTTAAGGACGGTGACTTGTAGATTTTGTAAACTTTTAATTTATTACAATCGATCCAACTTTCTATCACTAGTTAGCTACAAATTTCACATTTTTACTTGTATATAGAAATATTGCAGAATATTTATTTTTAAACATATCAAAATTAAACAGCGCTATCTAGATTTATATCAAATTTGCAAATATTATTTAAAATGGAGTAGGGTAAATTTTACCCAAGCATTAAATATGCAATAAAGATTTTAAATAATTATAAAAGAAATCAAACACTGATGTTCAAATTGCGATATTTCATATTAAACTCAAGTGCTTTATCGTATTTATAATTAATTTTCTCTCGCGTTGAAATTTCTTTTGAAATTAAAAATTACTATAAGTAAAAAGCTTATATACAACAATGCACAATGCTCTTCCTATGGAGAAATAGGCTATTCCTATGGCTGGAGAATAAGCCCTTCCTTAACCCGTTTGGGCTCGAATTTCGAAAAATGGTTTCCTAAATGACACTTTCAGTACAAAATTAATAAGGTCCTAAAATTTGGAACAATGACAATGACAAATGACAGTGAATGCGCCCTCTAGAAGGGAGAGTGTAGCCTTTATAGCCCATTACCCAGCTCGCCAGAAGAGTCAGTCACAAGAGACACACAAAGAAGGACGACACAAACACATAGACAAATAACAACATTTATTGACAAGCACAAACATCCATGCCTATACCGGGATTCGAACCCGAGCCCAGCAGCTCCAAAGGCTAGTACACTAACCATTGTGCCAGTGGGAAATTTCGAACAATAGTTTTGGCTGTACCTCCAATAGTTTTGGCTAAGCGTTCATATGTGACCTATCAGTCATGACTTTTATAGATATTGAAAGTGGTATATAGTATTAGTATAGTATTTACATAAAAGAAAAGTATTATATAGTTGTAATAGTTTGTCGATCGTGATGGCCGTTACGATTACGTTACTTAAGCAACCCAAGCATTGAGAAACTAATATTTTCTCCCTTTTTTTGTATTAGATCCGCCTTGCCCACGAGGTCGGGTGCGTGGCCCAGGACAAGGTGCTCAACCTGGCCTACACCATCGGCATCTTCTGCGTGGGCTTCAGCGCCTTCATCTGGGGATTCCTCATCGACAGGCTAGGACTCAGGATCATCAGGCTGCTACTCAAGTAAGATTTTTCTCCCTCTAATGGGGATGCAACATTGGCTGTCAAGCCTTTACAGACTCGGCACATTCACCAGAAATGAGAGCCATTATTTTGTGGCATAATCTAGGCGACTCTCGCTACCAATTTCGACGCACAGATTACAATGAATCTGAGCTCTCTGTGGATATTAAGGTATGCCGAGATTTAATTTTGCCGAGGGAAACCAGGCCAAATGGGCCCTCCAAGGATCTTTTACAAGCCACATAATCATATGACATGCGTGCCCAGAATTTTCCCATCGAGAGAATCCGACGACTCAGCCGGGCTCGAATCCGCGATCTTGGGCTTACGAGGCGGACACGTTTAACCTCTCAGCCACTGAGCCGCTACTCAAGAAAGATAGACTGTCATAGGCTGGCATTGTGCTAGAAGGGAAACTGGAGTGAAGTGTACAGCGAGCCGAAAACACACTTGCACCCTTTTGAGCGAACCGGGCAGAAAAGGACTATTTTCCCTACACTTGTATGCAATGCTTGTATGAGACCCTTCTATTATATTGTCTTGGGCTTCTAAATGTATTTAAGATTTTTAGTTCGAAAGAAATTAACTTTCTTTACGTTAAATTCCAACTTTTTAAGAAAAAACCAGGTGGATCACTAACTTAGAACAAGCCAAGACGAACCCAATAGCGAAATAGGCAAGTTTCTACGTTTTCTGCCCTATTCGTTTCTGCTGCAGTGCAGTGTATTCCTCCGCCGTTTCGTTATTGAACCGGCTCGTTTGCTGTAATGTTCACTGAATAACACAACTCACTCCACTTTTCGTCTACAAGCCGTGCAAACTTAACTTGGGTAAAAACAAAGAGTAAAAAGGCAGGTGGAAAAGTGTGATTGGTCCATTAGTTAGAAACTCTTGTGAGGTAATATTTACATACAAAATGATCTGAATACAATTTAAACCAAATACACTTTTCATTCGGATAAAATTGCGAAAAATTTTCTCAAATATTATTCAAATCTGTTAGACCTTAAATTAAATTAATGTTTTAAACATGTTTTCAGGATGGATTCACAAATACTTTATGTAACTCTTTATATCCGCTGAGGATCATCTCCATAGCATATTTCTATTTACCCAAGTTAGGTTGGCAAGGAGTACAGCTCAATGTAGGCAGGTAAACAGCAGTAACCAATGAATCGGGCTAGTCGAACTAATCGGACCATTTTTTGCTCTGAAGTATTCGTCTTTTAGTATACTTTCTTCGAGATTAGTATTATTGAGTGATTCCAACAATGGTCCAAGTCATTTAATAAAGATACTGCAGAGTAACTGTCCACAACAGTACAGTCACTTGCAACTAATACGTAAAAAAGAGTGGCAACAAGTAGTAAGTTGGATTTCCTAAAGTCGCGGGTTTGGTGAATTCGCGAACACCTGTCACCTCCCCATCCGATGCAATTGTTGTGCTATTTAACCCTTTCAGTCCCAATGACAATTTGGCATCATCCCGATCATTTATAAAAAAATATTCTGATCATCTATAGCCATTTACGATATAATAAAGCACATCGTTCGATTCTTTCAACTTTTTTCTGTTAGAAAATATTTTTTATATATCCTAATAGATGTCAGCCCTATTATTTTTCTTGCATTATGGTCAGAAAAATAATGATGCCAAATGGCATCATTATTATTGGCCGATAAATGATGACTCACACTATAAAACCGTTATGGAACGTTACTCCTGCATCATGGAGTTACGTTACATGGAATTTATGAGTGACGTTACACAAATAAAGAGTTCCCCGTAAAATCGGTAGCAGCAAATGCTACCTCCAGTTTAGCGAGTTAAGTTATTCTAAATTTATAGATTTACACTCTCAAAATAAACGAGCGAATTTAACTCAATCTGAGTAATTTTCACTCCTCCAGTCTTTAAAATGCACTTCTCCGAAAGGAGTGGATCCTTTGTGTGTTAAACCTCCAACAGGATCACTCTAAACGAGTGATTTTAACTCAGTCTGAGTTAATTTTAACTCCTTTCCAGTGTCGAAAATGCACTTCTCCAACTGGAGTGGATTTCACTCTTTTGTTTTAAGCGTGTGCGTTTCACCGCAAAGTAAGAGTAGACTTCTCTTTAATAGTAACGTTTTTCCTCGAATTCGGCGTAACGTTAGTCTAGCGTCACGGAAATACTTAAAAATAATTAGGAGTTTACTTCGTAAAATTATTGGTACCTCCAATTTTATGGAGTAATATTACACAAAATTTATGGAGTAATGTTACACAAAATTTATGGAGTAACGTTAACTCACTAAATCGGAATAAACTTCTTCTTTTGTACTTAGGAACACCATTAACACTTTAATTTTTCCAATACAAAAAAAATTAACAATAATTAAAATACATTAAATTTTTTTAATTCGTTTTGGTATCGTTGTAACTATTTTTTGTATGTGTATGAAAATAACCCGAAAAATGCGCTTTACTATTCTACATTAAAGTGTTCATACAGGGTGTTCCATAATTGACCGGAATAGTATAGGACGCAATTCCTAAATATTTACCCGGCCCCCGCCAATGAAAAACGGCTAACTAATTGGCCGCCCTTTCGGTCGTGCATGAAATCTTGCACTGGAGCTACACAAGAATGTAGTACTTTTAGTTTGGTTTGTTTGAATTTACATCTGATAAAAATTACAGGTTCAACTAGTTTTCAAAAAAAAAAAATTAGGATGCTGTTCATTTTGATAGGTTGTTGCATTATTGTTAAAAAAAACTTGATGTTGACCATCAGTTTAAACATAACAATTATTGTATTTTTCATATTTATGCTGGGTAGGTATGTACATATATATTCCGGCTTGTGTGCATGATCAGAGACCCGCTTATTGGTTGGTTGGTTGGTGGACATATATTTTCAGGCTTGTGTGCTTGGTCGCAAGGACCCGCTTATAAACCATCGTCAAGTAGGACAGCACAAGACACACACAAACACTTATGACAGATGTTGCCATCTGTCGCCACCTCCGCAATTTAGACATGTCCCTGAAGGGTAGGGAAATTTTCTCCATTGACCTGTACCCATGGTGAACTGCGCAATGACCGCCCACAGGACTTTCGGACCCAACAGATTTTACGAGCACGTACTCCGCATATACTCGACAAACACAAACATCCATGCCTGAACGGGATTCGAACCCGGACCCAGCAGCTCCAGAGGCACCCGCTTATAAGATTTCGTCAAGTAAGACAACCACAGAAGGACTTATTACTGACAGAGAAAGGAAGTACACCCAGGGCGAAGGCGGGAATCGCACCCGTTACAGCGCGCAGACTGCTAGCGTAATTGTCTGCGATCCAAACCATTACAACATCCGGGCACCTGCTTATTTATATTAATAAAAGGAAAAAAATAGTAAACAGCACAAAGAAGGAGGGTTTGTATGGCTTAACGGTGCATGTATGTGTAGTGGTTCTGCTATTGTTTTTTATGGGTCGATCCTAAAAAAGAATCGACCCTTCAAAAATTTGTTCATGTGTTTGCAAATAAAGTTGAAAACAAACGAAAATATAGGGTGGGTGAAATTATGTGTTTACTCATACTACGATATTTTCTACATATCCGCCATTAGCAGCAATAACGTGACGCAGTCTTAGAGCAAAATTACCGGCCGCCTGTTTGAAAATTTCTGGTGGGATGGCGTCACATGCAGCAGAGATGTATTGCTTTAGTTCCTCAATTGTTTCGGGATTGCGACGGTACACTTGATCTTTTAAATATCCCCACAGAAAGAAATCACAGGGGGTCAAGTCTGGTGAAAGAGGAGGCCAATCCATACCACTTCCTGTATGTGTGGGATAGTCCAATGCAATCACACGGTTATTGAAATGTTCGCTCAAGAAATTAAACACGTCGGCCGTGCGATGGGGTCGGGCACCGTCTTGCATGAACCACGAAGTGCTTTCAGCGTCATCTAAGGCATTTTGAATCGCCACAAATTCACGAAGAATCTCTAGGTAGCGGAGGGCAGTAATAGTTCCGGTTCTGAAAAAGGGGCCAATGAGTCCTTTGGACGAAATGGCGGCCCAAACCATTACTTTTGGTGGATGCAGAGATGATGGAACTGCAACATGGGGGTTTTCTGTTCCCCATATGCGCCAGTTCTGTTTATTAACGTAGCCATCCAGCTGAAAGTAGGCTTCATCCGAAAACCAAATGTTGTCTACATTTATATCACCAACATCAATCATTTGCACCATATCGTTAGCGAATGTCTCCCGTGAATTAATTGAAGCAGCGGTGAGAGGTTGCCGAGTTTGAATTCTGTATGGAAACATGTGCAAGCCCTGCCGCATGAGACGATACGTCGACGTTGGCTTGATTTGAACCGTAGTTGCAACACGGCGGACGGATACACAAGGCTGCTTTCGTATTACTGTTTCCACCAGCTGAGCATTAGCAGTGGTTGTTTGCGAAAATCTTCTCCCGACAAATCCAGCTCTCTCATCATTCACGTTCCCAGTTCGTTGAAATTTTTCAAACAGCATCCTTATTGTGTCGAATTTTGGTCCTTTGGTAACATTAAACTTCTTTTTGAAACTCCGTTTTGTTGCATTAACATTGTGTTCTAGGCGGTGAAATTCCAACACCAAAAAAATCCTCTCCTCTAAAGAATAAACCATATCTTCACAGCAAGCTGGAGATTAATGAAAAGCACACGCTTTCAGCAGAAAGGCGATTTAAATATTCCCCGACTCCTCGCGACACTTTTCCCATCAGCCAATCAGGTGAATCTGGTGACTGTTCGCTACACTGACGTCATGGTTCTGTTTTGTTGAAGCCAAATGTTCATGTCATATTGAGCCAAGTTGCCAAGCTGTAGTTTATTTATTTTACAAGCACGACATTTTGATTTTCAATCAGAAGTATAATTAGTATTTGACAAAAAGTGGAAATAGAAATATTTTTTTGACATTTGTTCTTATTTTTTCGATAAAAAATGTGGAAAAGTCGTTTTTTTACAAAAAATTGTTACTTAGAGCCCATTTTCCACACAAGATTTATTTATATATCTTAGACAAAAATCATTTAGCACAGCTTTTAGTTCAATTTTAAGTGTTATAAATAAGCAATTTTTATGGATTTTCTTTCTTAAATTCAATTTATATACATAAAAGGCAAAGTCCTAACTCACTGATTGACTCACTCAACGCCTAGCCAAAATTACTGAAGGTACAGCTACCAAATTTTATTAAAATATTCTTTTTATGTCGTAGGTGTCACTTGAATAGCGATTATAATTTACCGATGGAGTACTGGCCAGTGGGGAAGGGATCAATTGGTATAAAATAATTGTTTACATAAAAAAAATATCCGTTATTAAGGGTACACCCGTGCAACGCCGGGTTTATAAAGCTAGTACTTTTATATATCATTTGCAATAAGTAAAGTAGATGGGTAAAATTGCCTCTTTTGTTCTAAATGTGAAAGCTAAACTTTATATCACCCTTTAATTTAATTTTGAAAAAAAAATTGGGTAGTACCCTTTACAGCGCGCGGACTGCTAGCGATATGGCCTGCGATCCAAACCCCTCGGCCATCGATCCCCACATGACACCCTAAATTGTCTCCGTGTTGGTAGATGGTGCGATTGGTAGGTTCAGTCTCTACCCTACTATGGAACTAATTGGTCCCAACACATGCACATTTCGACAAACTGTACACTTCTATCGCAAAACGTTTAGCTCCTTCCAATTTTCAAACATCCAGCTCGAATTTGAAACACACCAAATTATTTAAATCGAAATCCAAACACAAAAATTCCATTTTCGTAGTTATTAATCATTTTTAGCTGTTTTAGGAACTGTGATGTAACAGAATCTGCAAATTGTAAAATTACTAGGCAATATGTCGATTCAACCAAACCGAACTCAAAACAAATGCATCCCTTCGTCAACACATTCTCGTGCTGCCCTAGTTCAAGTATGCAACCACGACCAAAACCCGTGATCAATTGGCTTTTTACTATTTTTCGGAGGGGCCGGCTCAATATTTCGGAATTGCATCAATTCCTATTCCGGTCAATTATGAAACACCCTGTATGTTTGGGGACAATATACTGATAGAATTTTTTTAATTTTCTTTATAGTGCTCTTATCACGGTGGGAACAATTCTTCTATCAGTGACTACCAAAGGTAAGTATTTTTACAAAGTTTCTTTTATTAACCTTTTTCAACCGGATCCTAGGATAACCTTCCCACAAGCGTTTATTATTTTTGAAATTAACGACATCCATTTGACCAAAGTCTATTTTGAATTATTACGTGTAGAATGTGCTTAAAATTGCATATGAGATATCTAGTCTTTCATTAAAATGGAGATTTACAAGGGCCACCAAGATTTCGAAGTTCTTGCAAAAATATTTTTAAGCAGTAAAATTTGAAGATAGATTGCATTTAAAACAACGTTAGAATAAGATATTACAAAACTGGTACACCTTACATGCATGATCATATCTCCAAACAAATGTGTATTTTTACGGCTTAAGACCTAAAATTTCATTTAAATTGGCATGCCCCTCAGCAAATATTAAACATAGTTTTCCTGAAATTACTTTCAACATACTTTAAAAATTTGAACAGATGTTTATATGAAGAATATTAGCTTAGGATTTTTCCGAGGTTTCGCAGACTGCAAACTATAGAGATGACAGTAGTAAAAATGTATTTAAAATTAAAGAGTGAAGTTATTAAATGTTGCGAAATTGCGTCTTTGGTAGTATTCGAAGTAATAATAATAGTACTAAATACAAATAAATTTTTTTGAAAAAATAATTCTAGTTCCTGAGGGTTAATTTTAAAATATATTTATTAGTTTTCTTATCATTCTTGTCAAAATTGGAATTTTGTTGTTGGTTTTTACCATATTGCAAAAATATTAAAAATTGAAATTATTTAAATTCCGATGCAGTTAATTTTTCAGTATTTTTCCCATAATGTGTGAGCATTAAAGATACAAATATATATTTTCGGGATGAAAAAAAAAGAATTCTCGTATTACATTGTTAAAAAGGACTCCTGGCCAATTATGAAAAGAGTAGTACGCTGCAAAAAAAATTCAGAAACATTTTATTTGCCTTATTAACTTGAATGTGCCTGAAAATATAAGCGAACTTCTGTTAATGGTATGTTTCTATCTATACAAAGTTAATAGAAGGCGCCATTATGGTACTTATGTGGTTTGGAGGTTAAGGCGCCTGCTTCGAGGTTAAGCTTTTTCAGGAGTACGGAGGATCGTATCCCACGTACGTTCAGTAATTTTAAGAATCTAATTCGTACTGGAAAATCATAGATATTTTTAAAATGTTTAAATCTGTTTCTGAATATTAAAAAGAAGTTTCCGAAACACTTTGAAACGTTTCTGAAGATTGCATGCACTGCCCCATATATTCAGAAACGTTCTGATTTTTTACGATGTAAAAACGATGGCTGAAACGTCTCTTAAGTTCAAGTGCCGCTTTGGTCAGGACCCGTAGCCTTTTGGAATCGGCTTTAACCATAACCAGTAGACCCTGATAGTTTAAGACTTTAAGAAGTCCATGTTTTAGAAAGATTACCTTCTTAGAACTTTTCAATTGATCAATGGAGTCTATAAAAATAATCTCGTAGCAATCGTTTATGGGCAATTTCATGCGCTTTGGAATGACATTTTTAAACTGTAGAAACGGAGTAAAACAATTATCACAAAGCTATTTTCAAAGTAAAATTATTTTTTTAGTTTATATATTACTGTTAATGATTAGAAGATTATTTAAAAAATTTAAACTTTTTAAAAAGTATTTCATTTTTTTTTATTTTTAAATAACTCCATTAATTAAAGTAGTTTTTAATTACTTTAATTACTCCAGTTATTTAAAGTAATTTTTAATTACTTTAAATAACTTTTTGTGTTACGGAATGACATTTTTGCAACCACGACTGCATCCTGGAACTCAAAAATGGAAATTTCTGTGAATTAACAATACATTAAGTTTTTAAAATAATGCATATCTTAAATATGATATATAAGCTATGTAAATTATAATTAAGAGCAACCTACCTGTAACATGGTATAAGTTATTGTCATTTGACGTTACGGAATGACTATAAGTTAACATATATTAAATTAAGAGTGAGTAAAGTGATAAATGTTTACACTTTTATGGAATTTCCCTTATTTGCACAATGCACTAGAGATCAGGCACAATATTGTAGGTCTTGCAAAATACAGTAAAATCCCTCTTAACCGGACTCCATCACGGCCAACTTCAATAACAAGGCCGGAGAAGCTTTCCCAAACATGAGCTAGACGGAATTTTGGACGTCACTATTCCGAGTGCCGAAGATTGAGAAACTACTTCGGGTGCATTTGGAATCCTAAAAATGTTTTCTACCGTGAACGAGTGTTTCCGAACAGGTTCGAGACCGGTTATCTTCACTTTCGGAACAAAGTCACTAGGATCTATTCCGTTCCCGTACGTGTTTAGGAGAGCTTATTGGCCTTAGTATTTGAGTAGGCCGTGACTCCATCCGCTTTCAACTGACAAAATTTTTTAACCATAAACTGCAAAAATTAAGTAGAAATGACTTGTTTCGTTATCTTTCCCTCATCCATATAATGATGATAAAAATTCGAACTTATGTAGCAAGTTTCCAATTTGAGGTGTGGTGACTGGTGTCGGAGATGAATAAATGTTAAAATGATCAGAAGGTTTTTTAAAACATTTAATATGATTAACAACAGCACTAAACTACATAAAACTAAATAACAAGGAAATCATGGCTCAGAATATCACAGGTCCTTTAAGCATGAAAGTAGGAGCAAAAGTGATGTCTTGTTTGGTTCGAATCTCACTGGAAGTGAATATGTCCCGCTTTTATTGTGAAGGGATTGGATAAAAGTATAAATTATAATTTATACTATTGGGTGAGAATTTTGAGTGACAGATCTTTAGTTTTAGTTCGTGCGTAATTTTGCAGGATTTGGGTACAAATATAAGTATCGTGTGCAAAAGTTTTACTTTCCCAAATGGGGTGCCGAAACACACACAAAGAAAGTTAATAGAAATTAAATTAAATAAGGCTCACCACCGTTTGTAACTTTTAAGGCTTCAATACTTAAAATAAATTCGCACATTGCTTTAGTTGCCTGTAAGGCAAATATTATCAATTTATAAGCGTATAATCCAAATGTTCATCCAAACCTTAGTTAATTTTAATTCTCCGGTTTAATCAGATTTTACATTAGCCCAGTCCTATTTAAGCCGGTTAAGAGGATGTTTACTGTACTACGTTTACATACTTGTGCTACAACATGGATATGAAAATTATGTTAAATTATGAACACAGAAATATATAGTATATTGATAATTTTTTTACATGGTTATTTTAATTTAATAGTTTATCCAACTTATTTCAGATACTTCGTACCTCATTTTCCCTGCCTTAATATTGATGTGCCTCGCTGGAGTTCCCCTAAGATTGGCGAACATGCAAGTAAGTCTTCGATATAAATTTACTTTAAACACCAAATTTATTACAATCACGAAATATAAAATTTTTATATTAAAAGCATTCATATAAAGCTAAATATTTTTTGGTTTTAATTGAATTTGGTTTGAATTTCTTTTTTTGGTTTGAATGGGATGACCCGAAAGAATAAATTCAGTACGACAAATTTCTCATTTTAAACAATTTTTGGCTGCATAAATTGCACAATTTTTTTTTTGGTAATTTTAATCAATTAAACGAAAAAAAAACATATATTTTTACATAAGGCAGTACTTGTGTGCTTACTTTTACCTATTTCACTCCAACAAGGAGCATAGGGCTTCCGTCATGGTCCGCCACCTCACCCAATTGGCTGCAATGGTCTTAATCTCTCCCCATGACTTGTTAAGTTCTTTCACTTCGTTGTTAATTGTTCTACGCCACGTTTGTTTTGGCTTCCCTCTTTTCCTTTTGCCTTGCGGATTCAATTCTAAGGCCACTCGCATGCTAGTTATAAGTAAAATGTTTAAAGATTATCACTTTTCTGTATCTTATCTCTTTGATCAGAAGTAATTTTGCCATACTATGCCACTACTCGCTATCGCTCGCAAACCCCCTGGAACTGCTTTTTTCGGGTCGGTTCGTGATCCGGTCTCGCTTCACTCGTTCATCGGTCACAATATTTTAGTTTAGCCATTAAGAACCATTTGTATTGATATAAATGACCACTATGATCCAATTTTGGATTTTCTATGCGTTCATTTTTTGAAATTGTCCTGTGATGAGTTTTGCTTGAATATTTTGTTACTCTATACCAGCGGTTCTCAACCTTTGGGCGATCGCCCCCAAATGGGCGATTTGTGTTATTAAGGGGGCAAACTATACTTGAGAGGCAATCAGGGGGCGATGAGTATTCAAAGGGGGAAAATTAAAATAACGTCGTACCCTTGTACAGTAAAACCATTTTCCAACCATAACCAAACCAACCAATTTTTACCTTTCAACTCTCACATTTTCTAGAAACCAGTAAAACTACCTTAATTACTTCACTTTTGTTCTTTAAAAATATGTGTTTAACGTTTTTTCTATTTTATTTAAAAGTGACCGGATAAAGCTTTAGTTTTTTTTTTTATAAACGGTAGTAACTGTTATAAAACTGTTTTATAGTCACACTTTAACTCAAAATATGATTAGACATAACATGAAAATTAAAAGTGTGCGATGGATGTTAATCAACCTAAAGAACGAGGCGATGGTCCCGAAAAGGTTGGGGACAACTGCTCTATACTTAAATCTACCTAAACACAAAACGAGATGATTTTTATAAGGATTTCAAGCAAAAGAGTCTTTACTAGGTAAGAAAAATTGCTTGAGTCTTTTCCTACCATTTTTCTAATAATGACCCATAAAAAGATGGGACTTATCTCCGTCCCTGCAAAATGAAAAAAAACTATCACCTGGTTTTCAGCCTTATTATATATTTGTAACTCCACATTACCTCATTGGTACATTACTATTATTTATAAAAATGACGCATACCATGCAAATAATGCATTAATATGTCAATGTATAATTTTGATTAGCAGTTAGAGCTATTTTTTTTATTGTAGTTTTAACTATAACTACATTTTTTCATAATAAACAAAAAAAAATCAGTTGTAGAAAATACTCGATTTCCGTCTCGATACCAAATCGAATCGATCACTCACGCGCATCGATGTTCAGACAGACAAACTCATAAAACACACTCACCCAAACAAAATGGCGACTTATGTTTAACCGATTTTATTCCACGGGTGGAATTGCTGTTTCGTTTTGTCTGGGGCTAATTGGGGATGCCTTTCGAAAGTAACGTGTTCCACTTCGATGCAAAGTGGTGTCAGGGTCAGGATTTCGCACTTTGGTGAACACCGTTCGGCTTTTTTTAGGAGTTGGGAGAGCTGGTTTAAAATAATTTTAACTAACCCATAGCAATTTTTTTTAAGTTGAATTTATATGAAAAAAAACACAAGGTTCCGGCATAAAGCCAAAGCCTTATTTCCAGCAGGGCATTAGACACATGCCTGGGCCCCCACTTCAAAGAGGCCCCATGACAAATGACAGTGATTGCGCCCTCTAGAAGGGAGAGTGTAGGCTTTATAACCCATTACCCAGCTCGCCAGAAGAGATACACTAAGAGGGAAGCCACAAATACATAGACAAATAACAACATTTATTGACAAGCACAAGCATCCATACCTTTACCGGGATTCGAACCCGAGCCCAGCAGCAACAAAGGCTAGAACACTAACCACTCAAAGAGGCCCCATACTTTGCTTAAATAAAATAATACTGAGAGAAAATGTGCCAAAATCAGTTGAAACAAAAAAAAACCTAATAACTATAATACCCAATTAAAGCAAGAAAGCAATTAATTATTCAAAGCGAGCCACTAGTTATCATGTCCCTTGCTATTCATAAATTATGATGATATGGACCAGCTGGCCCATTTATTTAAAAGATAGTATGATATTATCTAATAATATAATAGGTTTCTGATGTCGTACCTTACACTCTTAAAACGAACGAGCGATTTTAACTCAGTCCAAGTTAATTTTCACTCATCCAGTCTAGAAAATGCACTTCTCCTATAGGAGTGGTTAAACCTTTGTATGTTAAACCTCCGACAGGATCACTCCAAACAAGTGATTTTAACTCAGTCTGAGTTAATATTCACTCCTTTCCAGTGTCGAAAATGCACTTATCCTACTGGAGTGGATTTCACTCTTTTGTTTTAAGAGTGTATGTATGCATTTTTTTTTAAGTTTTAAGTAACATCTGCAATGCTTTTACGTGCAGTTAAGTGATTGTTAGTTAACTATTTGTACAAATTTAAAATGAGAAAATCTCGTTTAAAGATACATTAATGGTGTTAGGACTCATTAGGGGTTTATTCATTAGGGCTCATTAGGGTGTTAGGGGTTATTACATAACTATGGTGTTAGGGCTCTCAAACTTGTGCCTTGGGCCCCAAAAGTTGTAACTCGAGCCCTGGAATGAACTGAGTTTTTTTACTCAACCCAAGCAAATATCAAACGTGTGTTTTGAAACAAAATTAGTTATTATTAAAATTATAGCGAGACTATTTTGTCAAACTAGCGTCAAGAGTTTCGGCACCCTTCTTGCTGACTAAATCTTCGTTTAAGTGACCTTGAAGTCAGTCGTTTTAAATAGTGATGAAAAATTGAAATAAATTACAGTTGGAGAACTTTTTATCTGTTGAGAAACCGCATTTAGAATGTTTGAACATTAGATAAACTGATGCTGAGTTGCTGTTGAGATTAAGAGCGAATGAAACTGATTGACGGCCCGTCTTCAAGCAGGCTTGATATTTTTCGAATTATTCATAAACTACTATTATAGTATTGATAGACATACTTATCGGGCACCGATATTTTATCTTTGTCTATCTTTACTTCTATTATGTCATAATTTTGTAACACAAAAATCAAAATCTGATGGGTACACTGTTAAAAATGGGTTCTCAATTTTGAGAACAATGTTCTCATTTTTAAGAACTTCATAGGTTCAAAATGGCTCTGAATACATTGTGATCAAATTTGGGAACATGCGCTCTTTTCGAATATGAGATCATGTATGTTATCGTTATTGGACGTTTAATCATTCGTTATCTAACGCTTAAAAAACGGATTTATAGTACCGTCAGTGCGGGTAACTTTGGCCAAAACCATAGGTTTTTTTTTATAAAAGAAGAAAAATTTAACTACAAAAACGATTTAAACACTTAAAAATCATTATGCATTCTAAGTATTGAACTTTTAGGAATAATTTTCAAGAATTTTTGTTAAATTTTATAAATTAATAAAAAAAATTGGTATTAATTTTTAAAAAAAATTAGGACACTGTTAGGAGCCGGGCGGGTAACTTTGGCCACCCATGAGATACATAAGAAACATACTTTTTAACATACTTAAAGGCTGTTTTAACGAATTAAATAGCAATATTAAAACTTTATACCTGAAAATAACAAAGTTATAAGACATATAATTATTAAAAATGGTATATAACTTAACATTTACATTGCAGTGCATCGTGGAATGGCATAACATGATGAATACTAGTATTGTTTGTCGCTTAAAAGAAAAATAAACTATTTTAATAAGGAAAAAGAACTTTTTTGAAGCAAGATTTAATAGCAAATATAGTATTTATAAAAAGCAAACGATTTTATTATTAAAGGGGAAAAAATAATTTATTCATAATTAGCAATCTGAAAATGTTTACCTTTCGACATTTGCGATTTTGAGTGGTATATATTTCTTGCATTCTATCTATCTTTTTAATGTTTTAAATTGTGAGATTTTAAAAAAAATATCTTAAAAATGAGTAATAATAAAAGTAAGAATTTTAAGTAAGAACGAGAAGGAGAAATTAAAAACTTCTAATAGCAGGGTTAAAATTTATTTAATAGATACCATTGAAACTTTATTGATGCTATGAGTAGATAATACGAATTTTGCATGATTTCATATCCAAAACACTCATTAATGATATATAAATATATAAGCATAATTATTAACTTTCAATAATTTAACTGACCTCGAATTTATTGATACGCATATTTATGGTTCGATACAGCGCCTGATCCTACCCATGTAACTCGAAGTTTTTTTTATACACTGGTCAAAAGAATTAGGAGAGCGTATGGTTTAAACTCATTCACCCCCAATGATTCCATTTAAAATCATCAGCTTGCTATTTTTTTCCCATTATTTTTTTTTTCAAGTTATTATTTTTTTCTTTTAAGTTAAGCTCCCATTTATTTAAAGTTAGATTAAAGAATCATGAACTTTGAAGAAATAAATTTTTGTTTTGATTAAATGAAAATGTGAAAAACATGGTCAAAATAAAAATCATTCTGAAGCAATTCTATTAAATAAATGTGCACTAATTTCTCCATGCTTGCATTTTTTTTAATTAAATTTAACTATATTTTTTCTGGGTAAATATCAAACTTAATACGATACTTTTTTGTAAGAAATTTTAAAATCGAAACTTTAAACCTAGTAAAAATAGGATTATTGTTTATTTAACCTTAGCAACATTAAATAAGTTTCATTTTAGATTCATAACTTTTGATTTTCGATTACTTTCGATTTAAAACAATCAAATTTCTTTTGAACTTGAAATGTAAAGAAAGGAAATTGATAGAAAGAAAAATTGATTAGATTAAGTTAATGGAAGAATAGGAAGACAAATTGATAAGGGCCGTTTATTGTGCCAACATATCGGCAGTTTACTGTTTATTTGTAATTTATATCTAAATACTGTAGGAGATATGGAAAGTAATTCGCGGAGGTACATTATTTAAACTTTCATTTTTGTTACTTTCGATTACCTAATATAGAGTGTAATGTGATGAAAGTATTGTGAGAAAGTGGAAAATGCGAAATGGAGATTTTGTGTGTTTCCGATACGTTTTGGAGGTGGCTTATTAACAAAGATTGTTAGCCTAAAACAGCTTTTTTCGAAAGATTGTAGCCTGAAACAGCGGTTTACGAGGCGATCGCCTCCTAGTGGGCGATTTGTGTTATCAAGGGGGCAAAAAAATACTTGAGGGGCGATCAGGGAGCGATGAGTATTCAAAGAGGGAAAATTAAAATAATGTTCTACCTTTGTACAGTAAAACCATTCTCCAACCAAACCAGCCAATCTTCCTTCAACTCTCTTAAATGTTCTAGAAACCAAAAAGGTTGGGAACTACTGGTCTAAAACTACATATCTGATTCACTATTCCTGCTAGTAAAGTGTTTGCGGAATAATTTGTTTAAAATTTACTCGTAAAAACATTTTTATCTCCGAACAAGTGAAACTTAAAAAATGATATTTTCCCGACAAAAACTAGAAATTAAAAAATATTGCAATATTTTTTTCTACTGAGAATTTTTTTTCTCCCAAAACTGCGGAATTTCAATGAGTCGGTTTTGTATAGGGTTGATAAATATATATTCCGGCTTGTTTGCTTTATCAGAGACCCGCTTATAAATCTTCGTCAAGTAAGACAGACTTAGAAAGAATTTTTACTGTCACGGAGAGAGAAATTACACCCAGGGCGAAGGCGGGAATCTACACTCTTAAAACAAAAGAGTGAAATCCACTCCAGTTGGAGAAGTGCATTTTCGACACCATGAAGGCATGCATATTTACTCAGACTGAGTTAAAATCACTCGTTTGGAGTGATCCTGTCGGAGGTTTAGCACACAAAGGATTCACTCCAAAAGGAGAAGTGCATTTTCCAGTCTGAAGGAGTGAAATCCACTCAGACTGAGTTAAATTAGGAGTGTTTGTATTAAGAGTGTAACCCGCACGCGGTACAGCCTACACTCTTAAAACAAAAGAGTGAAATCCACTCCAGTAAGAGAAGTGCATTTTCGACACTGGAAAGGAGTGAATATTAACTCAGACTAAGTTAAAATCACTCGTTTGGGGTGTTCCTGTCGGAGGTTTAACACACAAAGGATCCACTCCTTTCGGGGAAGTGCATTTTCATGACTGGAGGAGTGAAAATAATTCAGTCTGAGTTAAAATCGCTCGTTTTGTTTTAAGAGTGTACGCAGACTGTTAGCAGAGGCAACTATCTTAACCACTCGGCCACCCGGGCCCCCAAGGTTTTAAGGTGTAATGTTGAACCTCTGTGGGCTAAGCAAATAGGCTGAAGTGTAAGCTTGTTTTCACTGCATGATATTAAGATTAAAATTTTTTACTGACAATTTAATTTCGTACATTTTTTACAATTATATTGCAGTAGTAGCTGGTTATAAATGGCTCCATGGTTATAAATGGCCTCCATGCTTCAAATTCAAAATTATTTAATTTATAAAAATTCTGTGCATTGCTGGCCAACTTGATAGTAAAGTGATGGTGTACATACGTCTGTATCCCCTAGAGTTAAATCTCTCCACATATGACAGTTCTATGCAAAGTAGTAACAACTGCTGAAAAGTGTTTTTGATCCTTAAAGCGGAATGGACGATCTGGACCGCGGATCTCCAAAGCAAAGTGCCTCAGTGTTAATCCAAGGGAGAAAAAAATATTTTCTCTACCACATTTATCCGGCTGTACTAAATATTTTTACGAATGGATGTTTTATGTGATAAATGTAGCTGACTAATGGGTCCCGAAAATCCGACTACTTGCAAGTGGTTCGAAGATTTTTTTTTGAAAATTTTCAATATATAATTTTACACAAAGTATTCGAAGCAATTTTAAAATGTGGGATTATAGATACCTGTAAGTTATCTACATTCATTATTAAAATAACTCTTTTGTAAGAGTATTCAATGCAGCCGGAGAAATGTGGCAAGATAATAGTTTTTTTTTCCATTAGATTATCACTGTAGCACTTGAGTTTGGAGACCCGCACTCCAGCGCGCCTATTCCCCCTTGAAAAACGCGGAACATATTTTTAAAAAAAAAGTGGAAAGCAGGAGAAATACGATTCAAACTTATATGAATGACTCAAGAAAATATTTAATAAATTTTTCTACATAATACGTCGTTATAAAACGTTCAGTAAATGTTTAGAAAGATATTGTGATTATTAAGAAGTAAAAACTGAAAAATCGATGTTTTGATAAATTTTTGGTACCGCGTCCCCTTAAGAAATTTTATGTAACATTGGAAAACCATTTTTATAGCAATATTTTAATCTGAACATAGTTAACAAAATTAATTTTTTAAATAATGGGTTTTGATTCAAATGATATTTCATTTTTGATAAACAGTCACTTGTTTTTTCCAGATTTCCAACTTGTTTCCTAACCGACGATCAACTGTAATTACGCTCTACAGTGGGGCATTCACTGCGTCGGCCTCTATATTCATCTTTACAAAGGTAAGGTTTGAAGATTAGGATATCGAATGTAATGTTAAATACTACGTATGAAAATCTAAATACAAATATACAAATACAAAAATTGTCGACCAACAACAGGCAAGAGTCCCCCAGCAAAGTTGGTCCAAAATAAATATAATACTTTACCAGTTTCCAATGACTATCGAGATTCTTCTTAAAATCTTCTACTCTCCTCGAATGAACAACATAATCAGGTAAAGCATTCCACTCATTGACAACTCTATTGTAAAAATGTTTCCTTACCTCCCTTCTAAAGCACGATTTATTCAAATTCTGATCATGTAATCTGGTCCGACTAGTAAAGGCAAAACCTATGCCATGCAATCTCCCTATGTTTTATGAACTTAATAACTGAATTAAATCAACTCTAGCTCTCCTGTTTTACAAGGAATACATGTTTGAAGATCTCAATCTATTATAATAATCCATAACAGACAAACCCTTATTCATTTTTGTAGCCCTATGCTGAACTTTTTAAGCAACTCTATATCTTTTCTGAGAAAGGGAGACCAGAACTGAACTAATGAAAAAAAATGCTGAATCTAACAAAAAGTATTTAAAGGAATTGGATTTTTAAGAAATAATATAAAACAAAAGTACAGAGTAGCAATGTCAAAGGAACATTTAAAGTAAATTTTGCAGTCTAAAATATTTTTAAAAAATTATTGTTTGTTTTTTAAATTAAATTATCATTTGGATACTACACTCCTTGCCTCCTAAGTTGGGTAAATAGAAATACTACGGAGAAGATCCTTCCGAGGATGTAAAGAGTTCCATAAATTATTTGTGAATCCATCCAGAAAACATGTTTAAAACATTAATTTTATTTAGGGTCTGACTGATTTGAATATTCTTTGAGAAAATTTCTCAATTTAATCAGAATAAAAAGTGTATTTTGGTTAAATTGTATTCAGATCGTTTTGTATTTAAATGTTACCTTACAAGAGTTTCCAACCAACGGACCAATCGCGCTTTTCCCCCTGCCTTTTTACTAGTTGTTTTTATCCAAGTTAAATTGGCACGGAGCGTAGATCTGAATAAATGCTCTAGACTGGGAATTTTTAATAGTAGCCAGTGGCTACCAGAGTGAAAAAAAAATGGTAGCCACATTTCGAATTTTAGTAGCCAGTTTTAAATTTCAGTATATACGACAAAAAGAAAGTGCAATTTTCCACAAAAGAAAATTTTATTAATGACATTTTTGATATGATAAGATTGACAGTAAAAAAAAGTATCATACAAAATATGTAGTATTATGTGATTGGCCATTATTGTTAGAAGAAAATTATTTTATGTACAATCAGTTCAACTACTATTAGTTTCGGAGAATTCTTGACGTCGCCCACGACCCACGATTGTTCATGAAATTTTCTCATATCAAAATTGTTTAAATGAATAGCTGAGATCTTAATCAGATGTAAATCAATCACCTGTAGATTGCCGAAATCGTAAACGAAAATTTAAAAATCAAATTTGAATTTAAGATTTTCATCGACCAGCTCCATTTACGTCACACGGAGGAGGATGGAAAATTTACCGATGAGCAACAACTGTCATCAAGTCTTTCTTCCCGACAGAATCGAATCGGAGCGTTTTATTATTTTAGAAATGCAGCTTCAGTATTAATTATTTGTTGAACAAAAAAGAAAAATTATGAACGCCACATTTGGCCACTGGGGTTCGATTTTTAGGTAGCCACTTTCGATGTAATAGTCTCCAGTTGGCGACTGGCGACCGCTAATCTAGAGCTTTAGTCTGAATAGCAAGTGTTGATTAGTCTTTTTATAATAATATTTTTGCCATGTATTTTTTAAGTACTACTGATATCTGGAATGTTTTCAAACACAATGAAATCTCCTTTTCAGAAAAAAAAATATTTAAATTATTAATTTAATTATAAAGTTTCGGGTATTCGATTACTGTAAATTGTTTTTTATGCTCGTTTCAAATGTATTTGTATACTTTTCACCTATAGCAAATAAACTCTCCTTGATATACATTATGCCTGATTATTAAAAGATTATTCAAAGTCCAACGTAAGTTACAATAAATCCTAATCGAAGGACTCTCATAGTTTATCGAAGATTTTTCTTTTCAACAAGGTGAAAACAAGGCGTTGATTTCTTCTTCTGCAATATTTGGAATAATCCGAGATTAAGACTTTCGACGACGTTAGAACGTCATTGATATTCGATTCCGATGACGAAATCAAATAAAATAGTATCTATCGATTTAATAAAAAGAATTGAAGCATTCACTCAGTTAATGCTTTTAAATCCTTGTTTATGTTATTTATATAAGCATTTAATCTTGTTAGAACCTTGATTGAATAAAATTTTTATAACTTCCTTTAGGGACGGTTTTATTGAGTGTGAGGAATAATGGAAACAAATAAGACCTTTTAACTTACTGAATCCTATTTAAAAGTTGTGTTATGGAATTTTCTGGTCAAATATTAAGTAAAAACAAGTTTTTGAAAATATCTTTTTTCTTTCAATTGTGAAATAAAAAAATTCACAATTATGAACTATAATGGTATATACTGTATTTGTGTACTTAGTGTTGCATTTTTTTCCCTCTTGCTAGCGGTCTGAGTTCAAACATCATTCATAGTGTTTTTTTTTTTTTTGGTTAATCAAGGTTAAATAATTTCGCATTAAAAATATATCGATAAACTAATCTTCACTACTTTTTTTGTTACAATACAAATATAATATATACATTAAAATAAACAAATATTTCATTGTGATAAACCTCGTAAAACCAATTATTATTAACCAAAGTCAGTCATTGTCTGTACCGAATTTGTGTAACTTTACTTTTTCCAATAGCAAAAACACATGCAAAATATAAAATTTAAAGACTATTAAAACTAAGTGATTCGTTTAAATAGTTCAAATAACGCTAATTAATCGTCCTTTCACCTTATAAATTCTATCTAAAAATTTCAGTTAATTTTTTTTCACTTTCTCCGTAACACAAAATACGAAAAAGTTAATGGACTTGTTTCACGAGAGATCTGGCAACAGCTCTTCGGTTTTATTTTCATTTTTCTCAAATTACTTTTGTTGCTATTCGAAATTGAGTTTTCCAAGAATTCAAGTTATTTTAGTTGTTATTTTTTAAATTACAGCTGCTTGCTGGGCTTTTTTTTTTGTTTAATCATTTATCAATAAAAACTTGCATTGAAAGAAGTTGGAATCTATAATAATAAAAATGAAGTTTTGTATGTGTGTGTGTATATATGTCTCTCCGAAACTCACAAACTAGACATTTGTGTGACTCGTAACTTGGCACAAATGCGTAGTTCCTACTTGAGTTACAAAATAGGAACTTTCAGAGCTCAAAGTGTTCTATTTTTAGAGAAAATTCGAATTTTCTGGGAAAACTACACCACTTTCGCTCAAATCCGACGATTTCTTTACTTTCCTGATGCCATCTGAAGAAACAATTAAATAAAACTTTCAACGAAAATAAATAAAATTGAAAATGTTTATTTTATTGTGTTGCCATAACTTTCAGAAACTAAATTCATTATTTGAAAATAATTGATATGTTTCAAGTGACGTATTTCCGACAAGTCTTGATTCCTGGATTTGTTATGGATTTAGTTGATGATTTCGTCAATGATGGTTCTGTTGATTACAAATATGCATGTTCAGGCAATAACTGTGTAGTTAACCTATAAGTTCTAGAGCTGCCGTTAGGTCTTTATTTTCTCGCCAAATACGTTGCCAATTCCGCCAAATTATAATAAAAACTCGCCAAATGAGCAAATGGTTTGTTAAGCTATTACTGAACAATGATGGTTAATAAAGGTCATCGCACGAGCTGCATATTAGGGTTTTATGTCTTTACTTTTTCACCAAATACGTTGCCAATCTCGCCAATTCATTGATTAAAACTCGCCAAATGAGCAAAATGTTTGTTAAGCTATTACTGAACTATGATGGTTAATTAAGCCATCGCACTAGAGCTGCATATATGGGTATTATGTCTTTATTGTTTCGCCAAATATGTTGCCAATCTCGCCAAATTATTAATTAAAACTCGCCAAATGGGCAAATGTTTTTTTTAAATAATTTATAAGCTGGTTGGATATGCTAAGGTCGTTGTGTTAGAGCCGTATAATGGGTGTGTTTGTAGCTATATCTATTTTCTCGCCAAATTATTTACCAAAACGAGCCAAAAGAATTAAAAGGTTTTATGTATTTATGAGGGAACTGTGATGACATTTATGAGTACATTTTACAGCGTATTTCTGATTTTAGAATATTAGGGCAATGAATTGAGATTTTTACTTGATAACGAGTGGGAAGAGAATAACTTAAGTTTATGATTTTATAACAGGTTTATAGTGCACATACTTGGATCGATTTGATATTTATTTAATCCGTGCGAAGTACGGGTATAAATTTGCTAGTTTAAAATAAAAATAGCTTATTCTTACAAAACTCAATTTCGAATGTCAACAAGAGTAATTCGAGAAAAATGAAAACAAGACCACGCCGAGCTGTTGCCAGACCCCACATGAGAACAAGCCCATTCATCCAACATAGTGTACTAGATAACGTATCTCTATTTTTGTTAAATATCAAATAAACTCTCTATCAAAATGTTACAAAAAAATAGGGTTCTCTAGCCTATGTTTTGACCATGAAAACCACTTTCACTTTGTAGCTAATGCTTAGGGTAAAGTTAAAAGTTCTTGATCGGGTAGTTGCCCCAATTCTTGGTTGATTTCTATACACTCTTAAAACGAACGAGCGATATTAACTCAGTCTGAGTTAATTTTCACTTCTCCAATGTCGAAAATGCACTTCCACCTATAGGAGGGGATCCTTTGTAAGTTAAACCTGCGACAGGATAACTCCAAACGAGTGATTTTAACTCAGTGTGAGTTAATATTCACTCCTTTTCAGTGTTGAAAATGCACTTCTCCTACTGGAGTGGATTTCTCTCTTTTACTTTAAGAGTGTACTGTAGATAACGTAACTCTATTTTTGTTAAATATCAAATAAACTCTTTATTAAAATGGTACAAAGAAATAAGGTTCCCTAGCCCTGGTTTTGACCATGAAAACCACTTTCACTTCGTAGCTAATGCTTAGGGATAAGTTAAAAGTTCTTGATCGGGTAGATGACGTATTTCCGGTGATTTTTTTTTTGTCGCAATAAAAAGCCTATAGATGTATTTAAAAAAAAAGGTTTAAAATAAAGTGTTCCCTTGCGACATTTTCTAGAAAAAAAAACGGATTTCCCTTTCTATAATATGCCAAAAAAAAAGTCCCTCTTGTCCTGATTCTTAAAACTTCCATGGGAATCTGTGAGGGGAAAAAAACTTCCCCGGTCTAGGGGGTGCATGACCTAGTAATATCTCCATTTTTTTAGAGAGAGATGAGGGGGGGGGGGGACATTATGGATGCCAAAAGACACAAAAAGTCAAGGCCGTAGTCAGTGCCGGATTTCAGCCTAGGCCTAGGGGCCCAGTCAGGAAAGGGGATTTGAACAGATAAAATCGTCAAAAAAAATGCCTAAAAAATTTGGTCATAGCCAAACTCCGAAAACCGGGTAATATTATTTCGAATATTCTTTTTGTCATTGATAGTACTTGCTTAATGCCTTAATATTATCGTCACTGAAAGAATGCAAATACTTTAGGCAAATACTTTTGGCAAAATACTAATAGGCAAAAGGCTTCTTTGGGTATATTCTAATCGTGAGAATTGCGCTCCGAATGCGGTTGTGTTCACCAGAGTCAAACTGTTCAGCAGAACGTTTGTTTTCAGCGCTATAGAGAGTAAAGAATTACTTAAGCCCTAACATAAGAGAGAACAGACTTAACACACTCTCAATAATGTACAGAAGTAATGCAGTCAATTGACTATGATGACGCCATTTGTTCTTTTGTACAGAAGAAAGTCCCCGTGTCTTCGTGTGATTTTACAAATTTTATAGAATAACTGCGATAACATTCTTTATTTTCTGATGTTTATTAAAGTCGATAAAAAATTATATGTTCTGTACTAATGTTTTTAATTTGCTAAATTTCCAAAATAGCCTCGAAATGGTGCGAGGCCCCGAATGTCAAGTGCCTAGGAGGGGGTCTTATAATCCGGCACTGGCCGTAGTTAGGGGCACATGCACTGTTAAAAATAATAGTTCAAGGTTGAACCAAATTATGGTTCAAAGTTGCTGCAACCATGATTTGGTAGACTGTTGAACCATAAAACGGTATTTTCAAATTGCGTAACTATGGTGAGAGGTTGAACCATGTACGGGATTTTCCCAACGCGTAACTATAGTGAAAGGTTGAACCATAAAAAGGGCCTCCCAATTGAGGACTTTTTCTACTATTTCCAGTACAGAGATCAGATTTATAGGATAATTGGCAGTAGATAATATTCAAACCCCCGCACTCCTGAGAAGGTTAAATCTCTAGGCTGATGCCATAACCACTCGGCCACGGACGGACAACAATTCTTAAGCTAAAGCTATACTAGTAATGTTGCCTACGTTTGAGTAAACTATTGAATTATCGGTTGTAGTTAGCAGAAGTTGAACCAATTTTTCGTGAATCAGGTCTATTCCCAAAGTGTGATATTTGGTTGAACCATTTTATGGTGTATCTACAAGAAGTTCTTGATTTTACACCAACATTTGGTTCAACGTTGAACTGAAAATTTTAACAGTGTGGAGCGGTAGGCTGAGTCTCCAAACCAAAGTCTTATCTCTGTGTTAATCTAATGGGGGGGGGGGGGGGTAAAGTCAAACTGTTACAGCTGTATTGAATATGTTTACAAACGGTTTTAATATGATAAATGTAAGCTGACTAACCGGTCCCTAATTTCACTTTTTGAAATCGGTTTCGAATATTTCGTTGTATAATTATTTATTGAAAATTTTCAGAACCAATTTTCAAAAAGTGATATCATAGATATCCCTAAGCCAGCTTCATTTATCATATAAAAAACCGTTTGTAAAAATATTCATTGCAGCCGTAACAATTTGGCCTAGACATTTTTTCCCATTGGATTAAAACAGAGGGAAGACTTCGGCTTTCTCATTCATTACATTAATTTGTAATAACAAAGACACCCATGAGGAAATTTTCTTATCTTGGTCGAGTTGCAGCATCTGTATATTCAACCTATTAATTTTCTTTTTAAAAAATTATAAATCAGATTTGGCTGCGGAGCCCAGTCGGTTAGGCATTGCATGCAGAAGGTCCCAGGTTCGAGTCCAAAATATCTGCCGACCTATAAACGGCCCTTGCAGCCAAAAATGTCCGGCGAATAATGCCCCGTGTAGAGGAAGTGCACGTTAAATATGCTTCAAAGTCCCAACGCTGCGTACGTTGTCGCCCTTAACGGTTGAGTTGGGTGCCAAATCAGGTGCCGGCTCGTCACGCGTCACCTGTCTAAATTACGAACGCTCGTCGCCACGGCTCTGGTGCGACGTTAATTCAAACTAACCTAACCTATGAAACAGATTTTTTTTAAATAGTATTTACTAGAGAAATATTCTCTCGAATATAAATCTCAACATAAATTGAGGACTGGTAGATCCCCTAAAAAAGGACCCCTTTCTAAATTTCTTGTCCTTTTTTATGCGGAACGTATCTAAGGGGGAAACATAACAAAGATATGGCGACCATGTGTTTTTCGGGGGAAATTTGAGGGTTCGTTCGTTAGAAAAGATAAAATAGAGTGAGATAATTCAAGGCATGACTGCGTATCCATAATTAGTGAGACATATTTTCTTCTTCTGCAAAATATAGTAACAGTATGTAGAAATGTCTTGCATGCCAATATGTCGAATTAAAAGTCCACGCTAAAACTTAAAAAGTGCGTCTGAGCGACGTCTTATTGTTGCCGTTCATTCGGTCGGTAAAATGAGGACCAAGGTAGTTTGGGACTGACCAATAGAGATCCAAAGGCGCAACAAAAACACCATGAATTGTATATGCTTTCGTATCATATTTATAACCGAAAAGTCTATATATTTGCGTTTTCTACGTTTCCTCTTGACAGCAATATGATAGTTGACACTTTATTGTTACATTTATTAGTGGACATTTTATTTATTCGCATATATTGAATGTCAGAGATATTCGCAAAATTGAGAACAGTTTGCACGCGATTGCTCGAAGGGTCTGAGACCAATCATGACGTGATGTCATTCGCACGGGAAAGATTTGTTTCAGTTCACTTAGGAAACGCACAAAATCTACGAAACTCACATATTCGCAGGCGAATTGTTCGCATGGCTTTTCAGTTTAATTTCGGCCTTGGCTACATTATATAAAAGTGATAATTGTGGTTAAAATTAATAAAATTCCAATTAAAAGAAAGAATTTAGATTGCTCCTTTCATTAGTAAAGTGTATGCAAACAAAAGTTATTTTGCTTTTCGTCGCACCGTTAGGTTAAATTTTAGTCATCTTATAACCAAAAATTGTAGGGTAGACTAACCAGTGAATGAACGTTTAAGGCGCTGCGTTCGCCAGTGAATAAACACCAGGACATAATGACCAACCAACCATATATGTCAGATAGCTTCCTACTAGATGGGAGGAAGTCTGTGTTGCCAATGAATCTAGTGGAATGATTTTCAATTCTTATTTTCTGATTATATTTACCAAATGTTCATTCAATGGGGTCTGTTCACTCACTGGTCAGTCTACCCCAGTGGTTCTCAACCGGTGGGTCGCGACCCGTCGCAAAGGGATCCGGTCGCAAAAAGTTAAAAAAAAAAACGTTTATGCAACGTTTTATATAAAGTAACGTTTTATACAGTAATTTTACAACTAGAATGGAAGAAAAAAATCACCACACATTATTTTACTTTCTATCTTGGTTAATATACCTTTCAAGTTTTTTATGTTATTACTACATAATTTTAATTCAAGTACGGTTACGTTGCGACAAGCTAATGAGAAACTTGTGCTTGTCAGATCTTTTAAATTCGTAACATAAATGAAAGTTTTCAAAATTAAATTTCTTAACTTTGGCAGCATAAACATTCAGTTTCTTTAAGAATAGTTTAACTTTGTCTTGGGTTTTGATTATTGTTATATTTCAACCTTGTAGCTCGGTATTTCGCTCATTTAGGTGCATAAATATGTCTGCTAAGTATGAAAGTTGAAAAAACCAAGTTGGGGAGCTAAAAAAATTCTAGTTTAGCATCTTGTAAAAGTATCAGCATTTCAGATCGCAGCTCAAATAACTTGTTCAAAACCTTTCCACGGGACAGCCATCGTAAAATAAAAAAATAATAAAAAAATACCCAAATATACTAGTTAATAAAGAGCCTGTGTAGGACAGGGGGAGGGGGGGGTCGCGAAGTTATTTTGTGGCATTCGGGGGTCGTCTCCTGCAAAAGGTAGAGAACCACTGGTCTACCCTATAATACTTTTTCGCGAGCCGCGGTAGCTCAGTCGTGTGAAGCGTCGTGCTCGCATCGGAAGGGCTGTGGGTTCTGTCCTCGGCGGCGCTCGCAATTCTGATGGTCGCTGGGTCGGCGCTTGTACTCGGCTAAACACTGCCGTGTTGACTAATGGTGGCTGGGGCACGTTAAATATGTCGTGGTCACAAAGTCCTCCATGTTCCCATACCAAATTAATACCTCTTGGGGTGCCAGATCAGGGGGTTATCGGCCTTTGATCTGGATCAAAATTCCGATATGTGAGTGAGAATGGATGTGTGAAAGGGGCCTTCCTGTTAAACGGATGTGTCATGCTGACGGGCAACAGTCGGACTTCCTCCCTTGTGGCGCTCAATAAAAACGGAAGCCGCCCTCTTCGCCTTAAATCGGGTAGTCCTCTACTCCGGGCTTGGTTACCGAGTGGCATTAGAAACAACAACAACTTTTTCGTTTTCCCCCAGTACGGATACGACGCGGGTCTGGACTGGGAGTGGGTGTGCTACGTGCTGGTGGCCTTCAGCTTCTGCATGCTGCCTTTTACCCTGTTCTGCCTGCCCGTGGACAGGATCGTGGACGACTCCGAGAAGCACCGGGAGAAGCTGTTCAAGAAGGTCGGGGACATCGCCGTCATCACCACGGGGAAGGTCGGCAAGTTCAACGCCATACCAGGTATTACACTGCGTATATTATGTTAAAGGACGGAAATAATTTCCGGGCACAAGTCAACTGCACCACTCATAAAGTGGACAAAAATCTTCCGGTTCTTTTAGAATACTGTTATTATACTATCCCATTTTCAGAATTTCTTTTGTTTCAAAAATATTTACAAGATTTTTTATAAATAAAATGTAATTGAAGAGTACACGGGAAGAACCACTTGATTTTTTAGAAGTCTTACCTTATGTGTCTGCTTGGCGGACATTGGCGACAGGAAATCGGTTTTTCTTTCAGTTCTTCATTTGCGGTACAAACGGTCCATTGATCTCTGGCGTGAATCAGGGTTGCCGCGAAAGAAAAACAAAGCGAGTAACCGGTTTCCTTATACCAGTTTAGGCGATTTCTCGCTATCATTGCCAAAGAGGCCTATTGAGGAAAGCCTTCTACGCAGTGGCGTAGCTACATAGGGGCTAGGCGGGGCAGTGCCCCGGGGCCCTCAAGCTCAGGGGGCCCTCGATTAGGCATTATTTGTTGAGTTCGAATTTAAATAGACAAAAGTTTTTTTTAATTAAAATTTTTGAACTCGTTTAGCCAAAATTCCATTTCACAATAACGAACAGGAACCCGGATCGAAATTCGTAGTACATCTGCCCAAAATATTTCTATTAATAGCGATCATTTCCGAATTCAACTCGACTCCGACATCTTTTGCTAAGGGCATTTGCAAACAAAACCGCATCAAGCCTGGATTTAAACGAAATCATTTTTGGGAAAACTTAAGCTAAGAAAAAATTGTAAATATAATTGTTATTTAGACAGTTTAGGCCCGACCTTCATATAATTAACCCTTGAATCTTCTCTATTTCGTTTTAGTAGCCAAACCTACACTAAGTATCAATTGTAATTTATGTTGTTACTGTTTAATATTTTTATTAACTGCCCTGCAGTGTACAAAAAAGAGCTTAAGTAGCTTAGCATTTTTTAAAGTATTTGTATATTTCATATTTTTGTTTGATAAAACCTAATCAGCTTACATAGCAGTGGGGCCCCATATTTCATTTTGCCCCAGGGCCCTTGGTTACCTAGCTACGCCACTGCTTCTACGAAACCAAGTGGTTCTTCTGTATACTCTTCAATTGTAATTAATGTAATTTAGGTTTGATAAAACCATTATGATTTCAAAGAAATATTAATTAATTTTGTACACGTCCGTTTTTATGACGTAATAAATCATCCTACATTTGCCTCCTCCTTCATTGGATTAAAAGTCACGAATCATTTGAGATCTCGTGGTTTTCTCCAAAGTAAAAAAATGTAAGGTGCCGTTTTTCGTAATGTTTTGTTTTATTTGTTCTTCGAAACTTTGAAGAAAATTGTCAAATTCTAAATTTTTGTTTCTTTCTTCATCTTAAAATGGAGATTAAAAACATGCGGATACTGTTTAAGCGAAAATAGCCCTCGTGTAGCTCTAGTGCGACGTTAATTCAAACCAAACCAAACCAAACTGTTTAAGCGAACAACGAATAAAAAGAATGATCTGTTCTTTTCTTCAGGCCAGTGGAGTTTATCGTTGTTATAGCAATGGGGAATGCAGTCGACTAAATGCCATAATTTCCCAGACACAAAATAAATAAAATTTTAAAAAGTTTACTCGAAGTAAAATAGAAACTGAAGGGTGTAAAAAATCCCTTGCCACTGTCGGGATTTTCGTTCCTGCCAAGCTTTGGCTCATCGGGTTTTCGGATGTCGGGAATTGTCCGGAGCCGGTATAAACAGTTATGCCAAGACAATATTTTTAACACAAATATCTTATTATATATACAATATTTTTACTTTCTTCTAAGCTTCCCCTTTGACAATGAAAAAAGCCATTGAAGGATTGGAGCCGATTCCTCAGATAAAAGGTAATTTGGTATTAAAACTTGATATTGTAGTGCTGCCATCTATGAAACTATTTTATAACTATTTATTGACCCGATTTTTTTTCGGGGGAGACATTTTATTTATTGATTAAATATTTGAAAACTACTTGGGGAACAAACATTCAAAACCCAATCTCTCCAATTTTGACAAAATCCCCTCTTTCACTTCAACATCAGCACACATGATTAGTTAACTTAGCTAAAAATATAAATAGTGGTTCAAGTTTTGTGTGGTGAAATTGGATTTTGAAAGTTTGCATCTCAATTCTACTTTTGGTTGCATTAATACCTCTGGGGGTGCCAGATCAGGGGGTTATCGGCCTTTGATCTGGATCAAAATTCCGATACGTGAGTGAGAATGGATGTGTGAAAGGGACCTTCCTGTAAAACGGATGTGTCATGCTGACGGGCAACAGTCGGACTTCCTCCCTTGTGGCGCTCAATAAAAACGGAAGCCGCCCTAAAGTAGTCCTCTACTCCGGGCTTGGTTAACAAGTGGCATTAGAAACAGCAACAACTACACTTTTGGTTGCTGCCAGTGCAGTCGCCTTGTACAGCGTACACTCCTTGCCAACCTAAGTTGTTTAAATAGAAATATGCTTTGGCAAAGATCCTTCCGCGCATGTAAAGAGTTCCATACATTATTTGCGGATCCATCCAGAAAACATGTTTAAAACACTAATTTCGTGTAAGGTCTAACAGATTGGAATATTATTTGAGAAAATTTGGAAATTTTATCAGAATGAAAAGTGTATTTTGGTTAAATTGTATTCAGATCTTTTTGTATGTAAATATTACCTTACAAGAGTTTCCCACTAGCGGACCAATCGCGCCTTTCCCTCTGTCTTTTCACTCTTTCTTTTTACCCAAGTTAGGGTGGTATGGAGTGTAGGGTAAAAACAAGGAGTAAAAAGGGTTTTTTTTGGATGGATTCACAAATAATTTATGGAACTCTTTAATGCGCGGGAGGATCTTCTCCATAGCATATTTCTATTTACCCAACTTAGGTTGCCAAGGATTGCAGACGGCTGGTAATAACACAGTAGTAAAGCAGCGCCATCTAACGGGGATTTGATTTGAGGTTGCTTGTGTGACAAACCGATACACTTTGTAATTTAGCTTATCAAAGGATTTTTTACTCTAAATTGTAATTAGAATCTATCATTTTTTCCCCCAAATAGCTCTGCATCAGAATGGCGAGTCAGTGGTCGAGCTGACACTGAGCGAAGAGAGCCTACCTTTCAAAACAGCCCTTACTTCTTTCTCGTACTCCTTTCATCAGTACTGGTTCTCCTGGTTGCTGCTGGCAACGCTCAACTACTCCGGATCACTGCATTTGTGGATGGAGAGGATCAGCTCGGACGTGCACATCGGTAGGTTAAATTTCTATTATAAAAAAACCTCAGTCAAATATGTCAGATTGCAACGAATTCATAGATACATTTTATACGAAAAGAAAATTTTAAAATATAATCTAAATGGCACAAAGAAAAAAGTTTCATTGATTGTTAAAGAAAAATTTCGTTGATTGTTAATGGAAAGTTCTATTGATTGTTAATTAAAAGTGCACTCAGACGTGCACATCAGTAGGTTAAATTTCTATTATGGAAAACCTCATATGTGTTATCATATGTTACATATGATTACACATATATGTCATATATGTTATATTGCAAAGAATTTATAGATGCACTTTATACGAAAAGTAAATTCTAAAATTGATTCTAAAAGGCACAAAGAAAAAAATTTCATTGATTGTTAATGAAAAATTTGTTTGATTTTTAATGGAAAGTTCCATTGATTTTAAGAATTTGGGCATCATACTTATTCAGAAACAGGAAAATGGACCATGATGTTGTCCAAAAAAGAGTAGTTGAGATATCGAATTGCATTGTCACGCGTTAGATAAGAATTGGTACAAATAAATTTGTAACGAGGAAAATGCAAGAGAGACTTTAAAAGAATTCCAGAAGTAGAGCCAGCTAATTAAACGACTGTCAAAGAAAAAAAATTCAAAGTACTTGTCTGATATGTTTCTTTTGATCTGATTATGGGCCGTTATATGAATCGGGAGGGTTTTTTTTTAACCCTCTTAGGTTATAAATGAGTAATGTGTAAACTGTTGTGTTGTTGTTGTTGCTGATCCCTGTTGCCAGCAGAGCTAGACTAGGTGCATGATAATAACACGTTGATTGTTAATGGAAAATTTCATTGATTGTTAATGGAAAGTTCCATTAATTTTGTGCATCTGGGCATCATACTTATTCAGAAACAGGACAACAGGAAATGTCGAATACGTCAATGTGTAAATTTGTTTCCAAGGCATATTAAAATTGTAATTTTTAACTAAAAATATTATTTATTTTAATTTTTTTAAAAAACTATATTTTTGAAGCATATAATCATAAATGTGTCCTGTATACTTCAATTATTTTGTAAAAATTTTTTTTTAATTAACACTTTAAACCTTACTGGTAATTAAATATCATTGAATAATAGGCATGGTATCTCCCTTATTCTGATGAAAATTGAATCATTTAACCAAACTGTTGTACCGTTTGTATCCCTAGTGAGCATGTACACACAAATCTACGGTTTGTGTCAAGTCTCTTCACTCTTATTGGCGCCGATCGCGGGAATCGTGATGGACAGAACACTTAATTCGGCCTCGCAGGGTAAGTCAGTTCTCTTTCTTAAAAAACAATTGTGTGTTAAAAGCTTTTTTTATGTATACATTGCTTTTAAATCTCTTATTAAAAGCAAACGAAAACGATCGTTTTTATGCTTTGCTTTGAAGATGGAACTTCTTTAAAACTTCGGATGGAATTCCGTTCGTCTATATGCCAGCTTTTTAGATCTTTTAAATTTTTCATTTGCTTTTCAAACTCGTATTGATAATGAAAATAGTGTTCTAAACTTTTGTTTGCGGAAGGTACCAGGTTCGGATCCGGGCATCGCCCCAAAATAGCTGCCGACCTATAAACGGCCCGTGCAGCCAAAAATGTCCGACGAATAATACCTCGTTTTAGGGAGTGCACGTTAAATATCCTTCAAAGTCCTAACGCTGCGTACGATGTCGCCCTTAACGGTTGCGTTGGGTGCCTATTCAGGTGTTGGATCGTCACCTGACTGTGGTTCTAAAATACGACGCCCGTAGCCAATAGCCCTCGTGTAGCTCTAGTGCGACGATAATTCAAACCTAACCTAATCTAAACTTTTGTTGTAAAAGTAGATAAAGAAAATTTTTCTAATTACAAATGAAATCCTAACATAAGCGCTGAATTTTTTTGATGTATCACACTTGTCTGTAGCATTTGTAGTTTATGTGCTATGAAAGAAGGTGACAGACTGACTGACGGGCATAGAAATTATAAGATTCAACTTTTTACGTTATAAACGTGGTGTGGAAGTTAATTTTAAAAAATTGAAATCTAAAGATAAACTTCTTGGGATATTTGAAGAACTTAAAGGAAACTTAACGAGAAAATTACCTTAAAAGTCTTTAGTTTCACTTAGATTCGTTAAAAATGTTACTTACAAACGTTAAAAAAATTACTAAACTTTAAATTTATGAAAAATGGCAAACTTATTGTCTTTTACAAAATGTCACTTGGGGCATTCTTCCACTAAGATCTTCATTTGTAATGAGGTTGTTTCACGTCGGATCAAGCAGCAGCTCCGCAATCTTGTTTTCATTTTTCTCAGAACACTTTTGTTTTGATATTCGAAAGTGAGTTTTCTAAGAACATTTAAGTTGTTTTTTTAAAGCCAACTTCTTGCTGTGCCGTTTTTTGTTTTAATCATTCATTAAAGAAAACTTGCATAAAATGAAAAGTTTTTCCTCTATTTCCGCGTTCTGATCATGAATTGAAACCGAAACAACCAATGAAATCGCAGTACCGAGAGAGTAACATCATAAAAAACATTCCCATTGAATAAATTATAACTAACTAATGTTTTTTTCCCTTCTACAGAACCCGACTTCGACAAGCGCAAGCTGATCAAGCTCCGTTCCGGGTTCTGGCCGATGCTGTTCACCACCATGGCCCAGGCCATCGTACAGTTCTGCAAGTTCTTCGAGAACGACGTCGCCGTCTACATCTCCATCGCGTTCACCACCATCTTGAGGTCGTTCCACGTCGCGGTGGCCACAGCGTATCTCAGGATAAGGTAAACTAGAGTATAGAGAACTGAACTATTGAGGCTAATTCCATTCGTGACATACATGACATAAGACAACTTTCTTGGCTCTTAAAAAGTACTAAATGTTAATAGACTGTTAAAAAAAATTACCATGGGGGGATGCAAATAAAGGTCTTGATTATAAAAATCACTGAAATTTTCATTCAAGAGAAAATACTTAAAATTAATTGGATGAGAACATGCCGTGACGGACGTGACAAAATTGAGACATATTTTGAGTGACCTTATATTATATTACCATTTGCTCGTAACTGGTATGCGTTTCAAGTCTAGAATTTTTTTGGAATCAATATAAGATTCTGATGTGGCAACCAGAAAGAAAAAAATTTAGAAATTTATAAAAAGTAAAATATTATAAAATATTTATTAGCGTGACCGACATGACAAATGTGACGTACATGACAAAGTTTGATGTTCTATATTTCAAACAAATTTTAAATTTAATTTTCGAATTTTTTACGAACTGTTTATTTTGAGGTGTAAAAAGAGAAAATAAAGTGTCAAGAATTTTTTGCAGAGCAGATTTTGTTCAAAATAAAAAAGTTGACATTTAAAAAATTATGTGGCGCATTTTCGGGGAATCAACCTTGAGATGATTTTTGCCATGTACAGGTAAACTGCAGTAACATACCCTAATGAATTAGACCATTATTGTAAGCACTCAATGACTCTAACCCATAATAAAACAACTTAAACAGATTGATTATTTCAGAGCAAAATTGGTCCAATTCAATTTCAATTCCAGTAGTTACTGCAGTTTTCCCACCCACCGCAGATTGGCATAGCGGCCAGGATAGCCTGGTTGGTAGAGTGTTGGACTTGTATTCCTTACACTCTTAAAACAAACGAGTGAAATCCAAAGTAAAAACTGCAGCGTAAGCTCGAAATGTGATGAAAACAATGTATCGAGAAAAAAACGTCATCTAGACATTTATTTCTAGATGATGTTTTAATTTTATTCTATCGATGTGCAGTTCAGTAGGAGAAGTGCATTTTCGACACTGAAAAGGAGTGAATAACTCAGACTGAGTGAAACTCACTCGTTTGGATTGATCCTGTAGGAGGTTTAACACACAAAGGAGCCACTCCTTTCGGGGAAGTGCATTGTGTGAAAATTAACTCAGACTGAGTTAAAATCGCCCGTTTGTTTTAAGAGTGTAGGATACGATTTCGAGTAGTGCCTGCCGAAGTACACTAATGGTGAGTGGTGCAGCACGTTAGAGTCCGTCGAGGTCACAGAGTATTGCAAGTTCCAATACCAAATCAATACCTCTGTAGTTTACAAGCCAATTCTGGGATTCTTTGGTTGGAATCTGTGTCTAAAATTAGAAGGACCCATTTATGATGGTCGCTAGTGAACGAGAGTGTGGTAGATGAGCTGCCCTCTATCGTGCTGCATAAAGAAGCAATGAACTCGGTGTTGAGGGTGATTACTACCGACGCATCATTTCAAGGATTTGGGGGTTAAAATCTCTGAAGTAAAAAAGAACTGCTTCATTGGCAGAAGTGGCTCAGCATCTTTATTTACACTCTTAAAACAAGAGTGAAATCCACTCCTGTAGAAGAAGTGCATTTTCGACACTGGAAAGGAGTGAAATGAACTCCTAAATCGCTCGCAATCCCCCTAAATCGCTCCTAGTCGCCTTAAAATCGCTCGTTTGTTGTTAAGATTGTTGGAGATTTAACACAAAGGAGTGGAATCCACTCCTATAGGAATCTACTCCTATAGGGGAAGTGCATTTTCGACACCTAAAGGAGTGAAAATTAACTCATACTGAGTTAAAATCCCTTGTTTGCTTTAAGAGTGTATTAATAAGTATTTTAATACCATTGAAGTAGATCATTTCAGTCTTTTCACAACTTCTTGTTTGTTTCCTGCAGGTTCCCAGCTAGCCATTTCAATCGGCTGCTGGGCATCATGAGCACGACGGCCGCCATCGGTTCCTTGCTGCAGTTCCCGCTGTACGTCTGGGAATCCAGATCGGCGTCCGATGTCTTTCAGGTAGGTCGACCGATATAATTCGGCATTTGGTCACCACTACGGAAGTATTGAAAATTATCGATGTTATATCTTTTTCCTCCTAAACTAGTTGGGGCTGGGGAGCCCAGTCGGTTAAGTACTCGCTTAGCATGCGAAAGGTCCCAGGTTCGGGTCCGGGCATCGCCAAAATAGCTGCCGACCTATAAACGGCCCGTGCAGCCAAAAATGTCCGACGAATAATACCCTGTGTAAGGGAGTGCACGTTAAATATCCTTCAAAGTCCTGACGCTGCTTACGATGTCACCCTTAACGGTTGCGTTGGGTGCCTATTCAGGTGTTGGCTCGTCACCTGACTGTGGTTCTAAAATACGACGTCCGTCGCCATTAGCCCTCTTGTAGCTCTAATGCGACGGTAATTCAAACCTAACCTAACCGAAACTAGTTCTCAGTGACGCCACTATTAAAGGTTATACTATTACTATATTGTATTATTATACTATTACTCAGACGTGTTAGACGTAAAAAAATGCTTTTTAACTAGATTGTCTTAAGTTAATTTATACCTTCAAATGATATTGTTCAGTATTTGACATTTTTACGGAAATGTTCCATGCTTTCAACTGTTTAAAGCAGTTTTCCCTAAAATCTGTTAGCAATGACGTCACTTAGGATGCTTTAAATGACAAGCAAATTGCTTTTTTAGGTAGGTTAACCTCTAACTTGTACGTTTCAGTATTTGGAACAGATTTTTAAAAAATGTCGCTTTTAAGAAAATTTCCCGTACTATCGATGGTTTACAACCGTTTCCTCCAAAAATTGTTCTCAATTACGTCACTTTGGATGCAAGTTAAACATCAACCAGATGGCTTCTTTTGACTTCAATCAGTCGGTAGATTTTGGTGGCCGAGTTGGTACAAGGCTACACTTGTAACTTAAAGATTGCGGGTTAGTATTGCGTCTGACGCAAAACCGTTTCTCAATTTTAAAAAGTAAAAAAAAATTACCTTGAATACCTTATTTTAATATAATATAATACAGAAAGCTTTCATATTTTAAAAAAAAAGGACAACTTTTTTTCTTTCTAAAAATTGCTCGTAACATAAGGTAGATTGTTTATAATTTTTGTCTCTTTCCGAGGGCTGGGGAGCCCAGTCGGTTTGGCACTCTCCTAGCATGCGAAAGGTCCCAGGTTCGGGTCCGGGCATCGCCAAAATAGCTGCCGACCTATAAAAGGTCTTTGCTGCCAAAAATGTCCGACAAATAATACCCCGTGTAAGGGAGTGCACGTTAAATATCCTTCAAAGTCCTGACGCTGCGTACGATGTCGCCCTTAACGGTTGCGTTGGGTGCCTATTCAGGTGTCGGCTCGTCACTTGACTGTGGTTCTAAAATACGACGCCCGTCACCAATAGCCCTCGTGTTGCTCTAGTGCGACGATAATTCAAACCTAACCTAACCTTGTCTCTTTCCGCTAACAATATTTATATTTTCTATCTGTCGCAGGTGAACCTGTTCAACTGCATCACGATGATGCTCTGCTTCGTCCACCCCCTCCACCTCCTCATCACCCCCCTCCAAAAGTACTTCATCCGGAAAGAAAGGGAGGTCATCCTCAAGAGCAAAACATCCTCCTAGTCTGCACCCCAACTGGACTTTAGAAGACACTTCCTTGCGGCAAAAATGCACTACAGTGTACTTTCAATAGCCAATACAGAACCTCATGCTATTGTAACGCAGTAGGTTTAGTATTGGGCTGGCTTGCAAGAGGTTTCCGGTTCAATTATCTCAAGCCGGTTCACCTCTCTGTAGACTGACATGTAGTGACTTAATGTCCGCTTTTCCAGACATCCCTCAGTGATTTTCCCTACGGCAGTCAGTGCAATACACACGTTACTGGAACACAGTAGGTTTAGTATTGGGGCTGGCTTGCAAGAGGTTTCTGGTTCGATTCTCTCAAGACGGTACACTTCTCTATAGACTGACTTATGGCAGCTGTCAAGAAATGTCCTTCATGTGGCAATAAGTTACTTTGGTGCAGTCGGTTGAGTATTGGACAAGCCAATACAAGAAGTTTCGGGTTCAAGTCCATGACTTGGCCTTTACCTATTCTGACTTTCCTGTAGCAAAAAGGGTGGAAGATCCGAACTTAAAGTGTATCTACCAACGTAGCCGGATTCTGTCGAAATGGTCAGACATATTCTCTAAGCTCTTGGCAAAATCGTGGTAAATCACGATTACCCCAGATAGCATAGCAGCACTAAACTGCTTAAGGTGATGAAAGGAAGTGTTCGCCGGTTCGCCCAAACTAAAACTTTTTGCGAATCCGACTTGTAGGTATTTGTACAAGTCGATATTAGATTTACTCTTGGGATAGACTGAGCATCTCATGGTAAAAACTAACGATTGGGTGGAATAACGATGAATTACTGAATTGGAGAAGAAAACTTCTTTCGGCAGCTTTTTACTCTCCACGGTGCAAACACTAAGACCCCGTTAAATATAAATGTCGTAAACATTTTAATTTGTGTTATCAGTACAATTACAAAATCAAATATAATGTAGGTGAACCAAAACTATATACATAATTATTTGACAGAGTTTGGTCTTAAAAATGCGCCAAATCGTTGCTCCAAATCCATGTGACTGAGGTATAGTCCTGTCTACCCATTAAGTTTACTATAATGCTCAGTCTAACCTTATTAGAAGTCTTTATCAAGTCGTCTTTTCTGAAATGTGGGAGAATAATACGAATTTATTGTGTCAAAAAATAATATATGTATCGTAGATCCTTCTTTGTTTTATTATTTATACATAAAATGTTTTTGTTTTAAATGTGTTAAGGTTAACTTTGAAAATACCAACGTCTTTATTAGTATTCTGTTGTATACTGGAATTAACAAGAAAAATCTCTTTGAATTATTCCTCAATTGGCTTGTTTCACTTGACGTCGAATCGTTCGTGAATTTCATTGGTAGTTTCGATGATTGGTGACGGACAATGAATAACGTATTTTGAACATAATTGGTTAAGTTTGAACTGCCAATAATTTAATACTAAAGAAGGATTGTGCCAAACTGAACACTATTTAATGAATAGAATAAACATTCTATTATATCGAAGCTACTTAACCTATAAATGATATGCTTGTATTTTACTATGGAATATTTTTTGTTTTTCTTTTAAAGATTCTCTACTTTACATTTTTTGAAAGGTGTTAAGCTTAAAATTACGAATATGATTTAATGGTAATGGAGTTGATCTCGATTTACCACTTGGACATTTTGTCATCAAGTAATATTTAACCCTCTAAAGGATAAACAAATTGTCTGAAGTGTAAACTTGTTTTCAAAGCATGTGGTTAAAAAAATACATTGCTAATAAAAATTTAATAATTTTTGAATTCTGTAACCGATAATTAATTTCAAATGACCCCTCCAAACTTTAAATTTTAACACATGTTGCAGCTAGTAAGAAAAAAATCTTATTACCATAAATCCATAATATTAAAACACTAAGATGTATTTTTCAAGCAGTAATGCTAGTTGTAATAAATTTAAACACATAAACACATAAATTATTAGATAAGATTAGAAACAGCAATACATTACTAAAATATAGTGTTGAAAATATACAACTAAAATATAGTGGTTTAAAGTTAAATAACGTTTTTTTTTCTTTTTGTGATGCTCGATTTTGTAAATACAAGTATGTTATTTAAATGTCAAAACTTGTTTTATTTATGTTTTATGCAGGAGCTACACTACTAAAATAATATTTAGTTTAGGCCCTGCATAACTTAAAATGTCTATGTGCCATCTAAATATAAAAAAGGTGGAATTATTTAATAAATTTCATTGTGTGCCTTACATGTACTAATTTTTTTTCTAGTGATATTAAGAAAATTTTATTAATATAGTCAATGTTAATATAATAGAATAAATATGATTGTGGAAAAATCTTTTCTTTTTCTTTGAGAGAAACTCAGCAACATTTGGTAAGTTTAAACAAAGAAATTCAACATTTTTACAATTCAAAAAAATATCTTTATTGAAAATTGTGATCATGCACATATTAAAGTAATTTTTTTCCAATCTGAATAGTTAAAATTCACTGCTCATACATTTTATATATAATCATATTACTCGCAAATATGAAAGCTATTTTTTAAACATAATTTCAAGCTCTTTTTCAAGATGTAGCAAAAAATATACTCGGGTGGAAATCTTCCTACTGGAAAGCTTCCAGATAGGAAATGACATTAAGTCAATTTTCTCTTGTCTTCAAAAAACAACTTATTTTTACATTTTAGAAAATATCATTTTTCCCGAGCAACAGTGTTGTTTGGAACTTCTCCTCATTGAAAACATTGATATATGCTGCCTTATTGTACATTTTAAAATCAATTTTTGAAAACTTTGACTTAACAACATTTGGAAACAAGCTGTTTACGTAACATGGTTCATTAAGTTCATCGAAATTCAGATTATCATCATGCATAAAAAAGTTCAAAGCATTTGATATCACAGTCCAAAGTCAGATAAGTTCAATCACAAATTTATGCACATAAAAAGTCTCTACGCAAGAGTTCGCTAGCCCGAATAAAAAGTTTTCACAAAAAAAAAACTGTTGCAAACTAAATATACTTTTTTTTAACACACTAATCTAGCTCCAAGGTGTATAAATGACATTTATTAAGATTATCATTTTCAAATAAATCTACAAATTTAATAAAATCTTGGCCTTATGATGAAATACAAAGTTTTTGAAGGCCTATTTTATAAAAACTTTCTTCATTATAGTGTAATTTTATGTTTATTTTGTGATTTTAAACAACCTTTTATTGCAGCCAGGTATAACTAGTTATTTCTTAACAAATATAGTTTAACCCAATTGCTTCTGATAACACAAACATCAGAAATAACACAAATAGAACAAATATTCTACACAAACCATAGAATTAGTATTAGAATTCATATGAATATAAGATTGTACATTATAGGAAGAAAAGGTTTTTTTAGGTTAAGTGTTCTATTATTTGATTTCAATAACAAGTATGTTATAGTAAGTAATAATAAATATGATCACAATATTTTTTAAAATCAGAAAAAGTAGCTAAATGTTCCAGAGGCCAAGTATATGCATAAAACTTGATTAAATAGTCATATTTTTAAAATAACTTGCCATCAATAAGTGTTTTTCAACAGTAATGATTATGATTATCTTGACTGTCACTACACACTTGAAAATATTATTCAAAGGGTTTAAAAGTACATATACTTGCAATATTTTTCTTTTTTTTAAACCACTGATATACAAGAAAGGTGACTGAAATGTAAACAAGTTTTTATCTCCTAAAATTAGAGTAAAATTAAAATATACCTATAACAAAATTTAAATTCATTTTTATTTTTATTATCCTTAATTTCTGTAGCAGATAATTATAAATGACTTGTCTATATTTTATTAACCCTTTCGCTGCGAAGGCTTTTTGCTTCCTGATAATATTTGATAGGAATAACATTATCGAATCCTTAGTGTTTAGGGCGTTTCAGTAAGGAAATGGTTAAATTTATAACACTTTAAAAAATTATGCTGTTTGAAAACATGATAGTCAAAGGTGACAGATTTATATGTCTGTATCCCTCAAAGGGTTAAAACAATACTATCACTAATTGGTTGCTCTGTTTGAAGTGCATAGTTGTAACATTTTCATTCTCCAAAGTATTACTAAGATATATATCATCCAGCTTCTTCATTGGCAAATTTCAATAATAGTACATTCAAGTCCCTGTTTAACGAGACGGACCTATTCCTTAGTTTATACTTTGGAGAAGGTGAGTTTTGCAACCACACCCTTCATTTGATCTTTAACTTATAAATAAATGTTAACTATAACTTATCTATACATTAATTCCAAAAATATCATCTACCATCAACAACATACAACACCACAGCACCCACCAATAGCAAACTGCTTATCACAGCAATATTAATCGAGGTGTGATACCGCAATTTAGAGTCCCAGTCTTCTTCTAATCGATTTGCCATTTCGTCAAACTTTGATGGCAAATAAGGCTCATTAGATACTTCAATATCCCTTGATACAGGATTACTTATTAAAGTCTTTAGGGCGGCAATGCTTTTATCAAATAATTCCTGCTGCAACCTCATTTGTGATATAGTTTCTTGAAATTTCGGGTCTGTACCTTTAAGTTTCCCAACATTTTCCTTCAGTGCAACTACCTGACCAGATATATTGTTGGCAAAAGATTTAATCTCTCTTCTGAGACGCCAGTTATTGATGCTGGACCCTAAGAATCCTAGAAGTCCGCCAACTAAACCGGTGACCAGAGATAAATACTTGGTTTTTTCTCTGTAAGTCCGCTCATGGTCTTGGCTGTTGTTGATGGATATGGCCAAGTTGGACTGGAGTTCTCGCTCTTGCTGGTCGAAAGACGAAAATGTGTCCTGTAGGCGTCCTTGCTCTTTTAACAACTCGTGTACCTAAAAATGAAATGGGCCATTAGTTTATTTGGTTTATGCCAACAACTCCTTAATACATGTGTACTCAGTAGAACAGGACATGGGATGGTTAGGTAAGGCTTGAATTATGGTCGCACTAGAGCTACACGAGGGCCATTGGCGACGGGCGTCGTATTTTAGAACCACAGTCAAGTGATGAGCCAACACTTGAATAGGCACCCAACGCAACCCTTAAGGGAGACATTGCACACAGCATTAGGACTTTGAAGGATATTCAACATGCACTCCCTTACACAGGGTATTATGCGTCGGACATTTTTGGCTGCACGGGCCGTTTATAGGTCGGAAGTTATTTTGGCAATGCCCGGACCTGAACCTGGGACCTTTCGCATGCTAGGCGAGTGCCTAACCGACTGGGCACCCCAGCCCGGACATGGGATGGAACATGAGAGAAAAATCTAAAAGTATTTACTTTTCACTCAACAGTGATTGGTTTTGTGTGCCCATGTAGCATGCCAAACCAATCACTGAGGAGTGAAAATGCTTTAGCTAAGGTCTTGGAGGAAGAGTGGCGATGTTTGCACGTCCTGTCACTCCATGTGTGCCCAGCTTTAGAGATCTATCCTTGAAAAGCTTAGTGGAAGAACGTGCTAAGTTAAAAAAGGTGAAACTGAGAAATGGGCTTTAAAGTTTTCAGTTTGTACTCAGTTGTGTTAAAAGCAGTACTTGCAAACTGTAAAAAAATATACTAAACTCAAAGTTTATGAAAATGGGGAAGTTTGTTATTTTAAAAGAAGTTAGTTATACATTGACACAAAAATCTCAATTTTTTCGAAAATGCACTTAGCACGTTTTTCCACTAAGGTCTTCAATTGCCATGGCTATCAAGTGATCTCCTGATGTCACAATTACTAGTAAATTAGCAACAACATGCGAAATTTCTTGCGTTGTTTAAGAAACCTAGGGACTTCAATTTTCAAATCTCATAAGCCTATCTAAGGCTTAAAAAGTATCTTATGTAAAGATGACATAGCTTTCATGATTTCCTCCAAATAAGAAACTGTACAGATTATTAGGTTTCAAACAAATTACTGCATGAAGAATCACAATGGAACACACAAAGAAATATACTTTTCTAAACATATACTGCTGTGGGGATAAAGAGGTGGTATGACCGCATTTTCAACAACAAAAATGGTTTTTAACACTTGTTTTTACTGAACATCTTTCACAAATTTTATATTTCTAACTTGACAGTAATTGGAAGTAGCCTATGGCTGCTTAATTTTTTATTCAAAACAATTTAAATAGAAATTTAAGTGCATAAAATATTGTCATTGTTACATTTAAAAATTAAATAAAAAGCAAAAATAAGTAATGATACTCACTTGAGTTACAACAGTAATATACATGCTGTCATCCATAGCAGTCTTGTGCAGGAGATTTCTGCTTTCTTGCAACTTTTTCTGTGCAACGAATAAATCTTCCTGAACTTTACGTCGCTTTTCTTGCACAGATTGGATATTTTTCTGGGTCTAACAAAAAAAATTATTAATTAATAGTTAAATTAAAAAAGCCTCAACATAAATGTTTATATTGAAGAGACTATCTATATTGCAGTTTATTAAACCATATAGCACCATTTGTGGAAGAGTCGTATATTGTACATGGTGGTAAAAGGTTGCAAGTGTGTCACTTTGACTAGAACTGTATTTATCCCTGGGTTAAAACTGTAAGCTGCCATTTTTTAAAATATTTTTTCTTTGAAAAGCTACTGAACCTACCCTTTGTGTTACATCAGGGTTGGATTTAAAGATTTGCTGCCTGTAGGCTACGATCAATATGCCGTCATATATAGTTTTCTGGACTATTTTTCCTTCTACATATTAGAATCATCTATATACATACTAAATAAAAAAAGAAATTTTTGGCGAATTTTTTAAACTGTTCTACCATGTTTTTTTAAACTTCCAAAACCGAGGGAATGGCTGCAAATGTCCTCACAGCTTTCATGTTTACTTCTAAATAGTATAAATATTAGTACTGTATAGTTCATGATTTACGCATTGATATAAATTATTTGTTTCTGACTTAAAAATAATCGTATTTTTATAATAATTTTTTAGGCTGAATGTCGCTTTAATTTTACATAAAATTTGCTGCCCCCCAAAATCTGCCACTCTAGGCTACAGCCTACTTAGTCTATTTAGAAACTCGGCCCTGTGTTACATGTTTGTGTTCAGATAAATTATTGGAATCTTTCTTGCATTACCCTCTTGGTCAGTTGATTATTACTAGTTGGGACATAAAGACTGTATTAGTCCTTATTTGAATATAAAGAGTACACATTGGACTTTGAGTATAAAAAAATGAAACATTTAAAACCTGAAAATATAGTAATTGAAGCAAATTTTAAGTCAATAATACAAATACAATGGAAGGATTAGATTTACTGTACGGTCATACTTGGAGCAATTTTTTCAGATTTGGCGATAAACATTATTTGTGGCAACCTGTCTGAAATTCTATTGCTTCGCACCGATGACGTTTTCCGGCAACCCTATATTTTCTCTGAATCGTGGTCAAGTACATCCTACAACCCAGTAAGTATAGAAACCCTAGGTTAAATTTCCAAGCTCGCCAAAAGAACGTGAATAGCGAACAATCACAGTATATAATGGCTGCACCAAATCCTCTTGAAACGCATGCGCCAAACATCTCGCATGACAACAAGTTTATTTTGCATTTCTAAATCAAACGTTGCTACAAATTAAAGCTTTAGCGATTCCTATCTCTGAAATTTTTGTATAGACAGATTGCATCAAACTTATTATCAAGTTACACATCAGAAAGTGCTCACTTCTAAGACAGCTTCATGCATCTCAGACAATTTGGTAATACCAAATAAATCTTCATATTTTCGTAACCAAAATTTTATTTTATCTTCCCACCCAACTAGCTCTATTCTTTCTACTGTAGTGTTTTGAGAGTAACAAAAAGAAGAATGGAATTTACGATTTGGAAAATTTGTGCAACGCTTTAAAGTTTGCAACATATTTAGGAGCTATTACGATTTAGTTAGTGAAAAATTTAAACAAAATTTTTACGCGATTTCAAAACAAAAACACATGCCCTTAAAGTGGAAGTTAAAGTATGTGTGTTTGCTAAATCATTAAAACTTGATAAATCATACAGAAAATATTATTCGAAACAGTAAAGACATTTAAAACACTAAAGTTTTCAAATTTAAAAATAAGCCTAGTTAATATTATTTATTTCATATTTATTTCACAAAACTGATTATTGTTGAAAAAAATATTTTGTTACAGACCAGACAGCAACAACTTATTAGTTATAACTTTGGTTTACTTTGATAATGAATGGCAACATAAATTTTCAAAATAAAACAAAGTAATCGGCTATTAAGATTTTAAATTATTTTCTTGGATTTGACAATAAGTAAATGATTGAATGCATTTTATAATTGTATCCACTCATTAAAATCGAACCAAACTTCATAATGGATTTTGGAAACTTAAATGCTGCATGGAATACTATAACCATTATTCTACGTCGTCCCAATGATGAGGTCGTATAATAAGTTTTATTTTATTTCAATGTTGTTTTTACTCTTTTAATTATATAAACTGTATTATAAAAAAAATACTTCAAAAGGCGACGAAGCCTCATTTTTTGTGGAGTAAATATTAAGAGTAAGGGTCTTCTGTTAAAATTTGACGGAAATTAGCAACTGTCAACAAAACACCTGATATTTTTCTTTATGTAAATTTAAATATCTTGTTTTGGTTGAAGTAAAGAATCGTGGCCGGATTTTACTTAAAATCTGAAAACCCCGACTCATTGGTATTATGACCTTTGGCGGGTTCACCTTTACTGTACGGTAACTATTGGCGCGATTTTCCGATTTGGCGATCAATAGTTTTTTTGCGGCAACCTGTCTGACCTGACCGAAACGCATAATGGTTAGATAGGGTTGCTGGAAAACGTCATCGTTGTGAAGAGAGCATGACGTCAAAAGTCGCCAGAATACGGACTTCTGGCGCGATTTCGGAAAGTTCGCCAATAGTTACCGTACAGTAAGTTTCTACCCTTTGGCGAAATTAGCAATGAGAAAGCTGAATACCTGCTTATTATTTTCATTCTACAGTCAGTGGTGACTCCTAAAAGAGAATAGCTCTCATCTGCCATCGCTATTCTTCATTAACATGGAATGTTATTACCTACCAATCATTAATAAAGATTGGCTGTGAATGAAGGATTTGTCATATCCTAATGCTTTAATTGCTATTTAGCCATAAATTTTTAATTTCTTATCATGGGTATCAGTACTCTAGAACTGAATATAAAAATCTTAAATTAACTCCCATAGGTATCTTACTATCAGGGTTTATCAGTTTAAATATAATAATCATTTAAAAAAAACTATTTGCACTAATAATCTATGATGGTTGCTTCATGAATCTTATATACCATTCACAAAGTTGAAGAAACTTTCTGAATACCTGCTTATTATTTTTATTCTACAGTCAGTGGTGGTTCCCAACAGAGAACAGTTCTCATCCGCCATCGCTGTTCTCCACCAACATGGGATGTCCCACATCATTCGAGAGTGGTTCCTGGTGTCCTTTAAAGAAGACATGCAGGACCACATTGTCCCTGAGTTTTGGAAACGGTTCAACAACTTTGAGGCAGGGAGCTTCTTCAAATTCCCAGAGGTGCTTGGGTTTCTGACAACTACGTTGGAATCGTACTTTCCTGCCATAGAGGAACTGCAGACACTGCAGGTAAATTAATGCTGTTTTTGTATGTGTTTTGCAAATACAGCTAAGTTCAAAAACGTTTGGTGTTCAAGATAATTTTAGTTAAGTTTCTATGCAACAGTTATATTTTTGGACCACGTTTTGGTGATTATTTTGGCTGTATATTTTTCTTCCGTATCTTTATTTTAAAACCCGGTGACCTGTGATGTTAAGACCTAAGCTGGCATCTAATGCAACTTGAATTGGTATTACAGTCGAACCCCGCTATAGTGAACCCTCTACGGAACCAACAATTGGTTCACTATATCCGAGGGTTCACTATATCCAATTTTTCTGGAACAAATATTATACGATATATTTATATATCGCTATATTTTTATACGCTTTCATAAGAATATTAAGGATTTTGCCTACTTTGAATTAACTGAATAAATAATTAAACTATTTAATAAATTTTCAAAAAATTATTAATTAATTTTTGAAATTTTCTCAAAATAATAATTGGTACTAAAAGAATGTAAATACATATAATTAAGTAATAATGAATTTAATTTTTTACCTCTATAATCTATATGCCTAAATTCTGTGAAATAAGATGGTAATTTTGGATTGTTTACGATATCACAAGGAAATAAGAGTAACAGATAAGTGCATGTGAATTGGACAATTGGACAGTTCCACTTATCCCCAGTTTTCAAGGGGTAGTTGAAAAGAAAGAATGTGTAGCTGGGAAGAAGAATGGCTTCATTCAACGGGAGGAGAAGTTGCAACACCAGTGCGTATTGTCGTACAAGCCGTGACAAATCGTCCAGGAAAGGGTATTGTCGTATTATGGAGACAAGCCTTCCACGAAAGTGTGGATGGGTGGGATGTGGAATATGAATAATGGTTCGAAAAGAAAGGGTGGTTCCTGGAACCCAGAAGGGGGGGGGGGGAGAAAAGGTATGTTTACTTTTAAACAGGTCCAGTTTGAGTACAATAAGAGGTGAAGGACAGATTGAAATATGACACATTGTTAAAGATTGCTTTCTCGCTGCCACTTGCCATTTACAGTGTATCTTAAAATATGGAGAACTGAACCAAAAAATAATAAGGAAAGGAAATTTAAGTTCACTATAACCGAACTCCCATTTTCTAAGTAGTTCACTATATCCATATAAAATAACATTAGTTAAATAGGAGTTCGGAAGGGACCACTAAAAAGGTTCACTATAAGCGAGGGTTCACTATATCCCGGGTTCACTATATCCCGGGTTCACTATAGCGGGGTTCGACTGTAGAACTTTGAACTGTAAGCCAGCTTTTTGTGTATATACCCATATCCATTTTATGCTTGAAATGAGGTTTGGTTAAGGCTTACAATCTGGAAGGGATTTTGATTTTAGTATATTAGTATAATCATGAGATTCATTTTTTACTTTAAATTATGTAATATAAAGTAACAAGTCAGCAATCGAAATGAAATATTTTAATTTTCTGCGCTTTTTGGAGAGAGCTGATTCCAAAAGGTTCCAAATATTGATCTGTCTGTCTGAAACCACTCAACTGCTCTAACTTAAAGAACTACATTCTTCAAATTTTGTACACATGTTCCTAGTACGGTCAGACATCATTGTGAAGTTTTTGAGAAAATCGTGCATGCGCAAAAAGTAACAGCCATTGATTTTTTTAGGTATTCAAGTTATATAAATAACTTTTTAGGGTATGTAATTATATTTAAATAAATTGATTTCGTTCATTGCACACCACTAGTTTTTTTATCCACAGTAATCCACTTGCCAAAGACCATACTTGGCAAAGACTTAGATGCACAAAGCATTTTTTGTCTGTTATACACTTTGACATGGTTGGTAAAACTAGTATATTTTTCAGTCACTTCAAATATGAAATTTAAAATGTTATTTGCTTAATGCTAGAGAAAACTTTCATACAACTGAACAAATTTTGCCAAATTAGTAAAACTTTAAGAATTCATTCTTAGAAAAGAATGGGCAAGAAATATATGGGCACTATAAGGTAAAAAATTTAGTATGCACATACTTCTAACTTTTCTTAAAACAAAAGTTTCCTATAGTAAACAATTAAAAGTTTCACAAATGAAAACATAAAATGGCAAAAAAAAACTGTAACTACACATTAGAATTTATGGTTAATTTTGCAGATAAAATGTAAAAAAATATCAGTAAAATATGAAACGGACATCAAAAATATAAAAAAGTTACTTAGTTTATTTTTAATGAGTTTTTTTACTGCCCTATTTTACCCCATAACTAATTTTTCCTCACCTGACTCTATTGTTCATTAAAACCTATTATACTTTCAGGATAATCTTACAATGCAAATGCACACTTTGCCACCGGAAGGTCAAAAGAGCTTGATGGAATGCAAGAAGCCAATTAAGGAAGAATTCCTCTTCATAGCCCGCTGCCTTCTCTTTGCAAATTGGCCTGTAGATTTCAGAGCTGTTGTCATGGATATTTTCACCAAAGCTTTCAAAGCGTGGCTGACAAAGTGTCAGAATGTTAGAGGTAATACAACTCTCCGCCAAATTATTAAAATATTCAGAATAGGGTAGACTGACCAGTGAGTGAACAGGCCCCAGTGAATGAACATTTGGTAAATATGTACAATTAGAAAATGAGGACTGAAAATCATTCCACTAGATGGATTGGCAACACTGACTTCCTCCCATCTAGTAGGAAGCTATCTGACATATCGTTGGTTGTCCTGGTCATTATATCCTGGTGTTCATTCACTGGCCAACGCAGCGCCTTAAACGTTCATTCACTGGTTAGTCTACCCTAATTGAACATTTTCTATGTAAACTGCCTGATTTATTTAAGATTATACAATGTAGACGTCCTAAAATATTAAACTTTATATTTAGTATGCTACAACATATGCAAAAACATATTGTTCACAAATGACATACAAATGAATAAGTAATTTATACATTTGTTTTAACAAAATCACAATATTAGAAAAATATTTTTAAAAAATCTAAAAATTAGACTACTTATAAATTAACGTGGTTGGTCCACCTTGTGGAGTCAAAATTCAGCATAAATTATGATGTAGTGATAGTGCTTTTCTTAGTTTTGAAACAAAATTTAGTTTGTTGAGCTTTAAATTGGGCAGAATGAAAGGCATAAATTTTCTTACTAGGAATGTCATTTAGAAATTATGGGAAGAGAGGCTTACCCAGCAAAGGATAGACAAAAAGGTGAATTTTCCTCAAGGAACTGTGAGTAAAGTTCTTCAAGCTTATTATAAAAGCAGGAAATCATGAAAACTGCAGTTCCAAAACAATAACTTCGATGAGTAGGGCCAGGTGTCTGAGAAGGATAACTACAAAATATTGGTTTAGGACCGTGAATTTCATAAACAAGAAGTGGCGAAAATCAAGAGTGGATGCCTCAGTGAGTATAACATGGTGAATAAATAATAATACATGAATTTTGTTTTTGATCGAGTGTTCTCAAGAAGAAACTGCTTCGTTGTGATAAATAAGAAAGGAGGCGTTTGATGTGGTGCTAAGAAAAGTTGTCTTGAGGCACCCAGGAGTGGAATAAAGTACTTTTTAGTGATGATTCGATATATTTAAAGTTTATGTCGGTCCTCAGAGTAACTGGGTTTGCTCTTTTTCTAGAGAAGCTTTTCGTGCAAACAGTTTTAAATGTACAGTTAAGTTCAGTACCTCAATAATGGTTTGGGGTTGTTTGAGTGCTCATGGACTAGGAACTCTTTGTATATTGAAAGGTATTGTCAATTCTGGAGCATAAAAGGCAGTTTTGATGATTATGTGATTCCAGCCTCTAAAGATCTATTTGAAGGTGATTTATTTTCCAACAAGATTCTGCATCATCTCGCACTTCGAAAGCTACCATGCCTTGGCATAAGAACAATGAAATTAAAGTGTTTTCTTGAATGGCCAATTCACCGGATTTGAACTCCATCGAGAATATTTAGGGTTAAGGAAGACAAAAAGGAACTTATAAACATAGTGAAATTTGTTTGAGATAATATCAGCAAAGATCAGCGAAAAAAGTTAGTAGAAAGTATGGCAGATACTCTGCAAAATGTGATTAAAGCTAAGTTTGACGTAACTAAATACTGATTATTCTCACAGGTACTCTTTTGAAAAGTTTATGTTACTTGTTTAGACATTATTCTATTTTTTTGGAAAATGATTTAATGCATTCTATTTTTTTATATGCAGTTCGTTATAAGATTTTTTAAAAAAAACATGATAATTATTTTAGGTTATATTCATCAACAAATAATGTGAAATGTGATGCGACAAAAAGAATTTGTCAATCTTTATAATTTTGGCCAAGGCCAGCCGTCCCCATTTCATCTTACGAGATAAAAGGCTTGCTAGGGTGCCGGTTAGGTGGTCAATTTCATGTGAAACCTCTATTGTTATTCATACCTAGAATAAGAATAAATAAACAAATATTACAATGATAAAAAAAAGAAGTAAGACTTGAAAAAAGTAAAAATGTTATGTTGGTCACTACGGAATGAAACTGAAAATGAATTGTAAAGTAACTATGACATATTTTGAGTTATTTTCTTTAGATTATTTGTGAACTAGATTGCTTTAGTACAATTAATAATAGCTTAAAATATGGAGGACTGGTGACACTTTAACTATTGCCAATTAAATAATGGATATTCCAATGTAGCAAACAAAAAGCAGTTAGTGACAAAAATAAGGACTTTATTATGGAATTAAAATGAAAATAACTGCCTTATCCAAGTTCAGTAAATAAGATTTTTTGTGTGTTATTTTAACTAATACTTAGTTTTCAGAGGAAAAAACAGTAATTGTTTCCTGAATAGGATTTTTGAATAAATTTATTCATAAACAGAAAAGTAGCATAAGAAATTATAGAGTATTTTTAAGAAGCATATTTAATTATTTTTAGACTTGATAGATTCTTTTATAAGTATATTTTAAAAAGTTCATGAAAATAACATAAATTTATACAGTCAAATAATTAGTTTAAATGATCCCAAATGTTATAAAAAGAACTCATTATTAATGCGTTTCTATAGTTTGTTGTATTATATGGCATATAAAAGGTTTAAATTTTAATAAATTAAAATTATTTAATGCTAACTGTATTTTGAAGTTACTTTTGAATGTATATTTCTTTTTTAGGTTCTTCTGATGTTGATTGTGTTAATTGCAAAAGTGGCTTGGATAATTGTGTTTGTGCCAGTCGACTTGATGCATTTTATAATTTTATACAAAATCTGTGAGTATTTGTTTATTTTTACACGTAATATAATGATATGATTTATTTTACATGTAATATAACTAGTGCTCAATTTTTCTGCACTAGGGCAAAAGCAAAATCTAAAAATATTTGTTGACTCTACCAAAAAGGAGCACACAGATTACTAATAAAGTATTGAGTTTAAAGGAAGTTTTTTTTGGTTATAAGTCATAATATATTTGGATGTCAACAAAAAGATCATAAAAAATTTCTTGAAAATATATAATATTGAAATACATTTACCAGGATAAAAGATAGGACCTTCGTAATTCTAGGTAATTAATGAGTAGATGCGAGTTCCTAGTATATTCATACTGTTAAAAGTTTAAACATGCAACTACTTCTAATCGTTTTCTTGAATCCAATTTTGATTACAGGAACAAACTGAATTTTTTCCAAACTGTAGCTGGTGACGTTCCTATAAATGTAGCACAAGACATTGTTGAGAAACATGTTAAAGAATTCTGCAGGGGGAATTTCGAAGCGCCTCTTCTCAAACCTTTAAAAGATGTAAGTATCTTTTAAAATGAAAAGGGTACTTTAATTTCAAGGAGGTCCAGTACCCAAAAATTATGAAAATTTTGATTTTTTAATTAATTTTTAAACTATTATTTGAACATTTTTTAACATTTTGAAAAAAACTGCTTCAAATTTTAAGCATTAGTTTTTGAGTTATTAATTTTTGAATGAGACTCACTCTCTAATTATCCTACCACAGATCTATATTTTAAATGCTCGTATCTCTGTTCATGTTTTTTAAATTTTTGGAAAGTGAAAAATACTACTCCTCTCTTAATATTATACATAAAAAGTTTCTGTAAATTTCTATATCATCCTAAAATTATAATGAGCAAAACTATGCATTAAAACTTTTCATTTATGTTGTCGGTATTTCTGAGAAAAACAATCAAAGTTAAAATAAAATTTTACTTTTAGTAAATTTTTTTGATAAAATTTTGAAAAATATATATTTTTTTAAAGTTGAATCTTGATTAAAACTTGGATGCATAGTTTTGTTAAGATACTATTGGGGAAATCATACAAAAAATTTGGTGATAAAAATTCGAAAAATAGGGGTGGAGTAGGGATTTTGAAATTGTTAAAAAAAAGTAACAAAAAATTAAATATTTAAAAAAAAATGAGTCATTTTCAAAAAAAAAAAAAAATGTTGCAAAAAATTTTATTAATGCATGATGCACAAGTGTATAAAATCTGAATAGTATAAGTTCAGAAATAAAAAAAGTTGGTTAAGGTACTGCGGACCCCTTTAAATTAAACTGTTAAACTGCAAGGATATTTTTTAAAAATTCACAAAAACTTAACTTTGCTTCTTCTAATGCCATTTATTTTGTATTTGTATAACTTTTAATTACCCTTTGATATGAAATATAAGGCGATGAAAGTTATATAATAGGGTTGAAAATACAAAATGAAGATTTTGAGTTTTCTAATTGTTTTGGGGGACTATTTCCCCTCTGTATGAAATCATTATACAGCTCAAACTATAGAGCTATTGACTTCATATCTGATGTCCCCAGTCGAGAGTCGTTTAACGAGTTTGCTAGAAAATTGTGAATGTGCCGAAGAACTTTTTAGGTTTAAAATGTATTGACATTATCTTATTTGATATATAATTACCTTTGAATGTGGGTATTGATTTATTGAATTTCAAATGAAAATCCGGTATTGTTACATACCCCTAATATTAATCTTCAATCTATGTTCATTTGTAATGATTAATTTATTTTTAAACCTTTTACAGTGGGTAGAAGAAAATATTGTCTGCTGGCTGAAAAGTTTTTATAATACAGAAAATACAACTGAGGGTCATGAAGAAATAGCAGAATACCAAGTACAATTTTGAGTTTCCTTATTTTTATTCAAGAAATAAAACTCTAAGTGATAGTGATACGGATTGTAGAAGAGTTTGATGTTTTATTCCCAAAAGTTTGATGTTTTATTTCCTATCAAAAAAATTGATTAAAATTGTAATAATTTTTTTTAACTTATACCATAAATAAGTGTTTTTGTCTTGAAATTTTGAATGAACTTTTTAAAATAGTTATTTGAATGTATTTATCACTTATTGTTCTTAATGCAAACACTAAATTACTATATTTAGGAATGAAGTTGATCAATGGAAATATCATTAAAAAATCAACCTGAAAAATCAATATAAAACCTCTGAATTGGCAAAAACATTATCTGTGTTTAACAATATTTTTGCGTAAAGACGGTCGAACCTTCATTATTCGGTACTCTCTATTAACTGACCATCAGTTAGTCAACATGAAAAATTTATGTAATGAGATCAATCTCGATTGTTCACAAAAGAAGCATGTCATAGAATGATTATGAATTTAACGATTCCTTTAATGCCGTTTACGATTCTAAGAGGAGGAATCTCCAATGCCTTGTCTTGCAACTTGACACGCATTATAGGCGCATGAGGCCACAATTGTTGAAATCCAGTTCCTCCGGTTCAGTGCGGCCTCTCTGGAATCTCCAGTGATACTAAAAAAATATCGAGGAATTTGTTTGGGGATCTTCTTAAATCGGAAGACTCTAAGCGATATCTACTATAAAAGAAATTTTCCCAGAACTCAGCTTGATGTTTTAAAAGTTAAGAATGGAAATTAAAAATAATTTTTAAGCACTTTCTGTTTGCCAGGAAGTCTCAATATCAGAGATAACACCAAAATCTCATGTTTATAACTGTAAAACCAGTGTCGATTTAGGGTCTGCAGACTTTCCGTGCTCCTCCCTACAAGACATGTTACTATTAATTAAAAGAATTCTCTATTATCAAAATTATTCGATTGTCTGACCTACTTCTGGTCCCAATTAGATCTGATAATGGAGGTCCTATGTTATACAGGGTGGCCTAAAAGTAGCCTCACGGTTAGTTAGGTATACAGTTATTTTTCGAAAGCATGTTTTATATTGCTATGGGGTACATGCTCAGTTCCGGTATGACCTAACTAGACTCTAGAGCCTACAGCTTTCACAGTGCCATTCTCGGAAATTATGTGCTTTAGCAGACTGGAGTTTAAGAGCTTAGGTTAGAATTTTAGAAGTCAGACATGTTTCAGGAAAGAAATAAATAAAGTTCAAATTAACTTAAAAGTCAGTCTACTGGATTTATTTTTTTTAAGAAAAAGCAGCCGCGGCAACAGTTGGCTGTTGCATTTATAGTTTACAAAACATAGTGCTGTTGCCAGATATCACAATTTAAATTCAGTTACTATATTATTTGATTACAAAATATAAATCAATAATTATTCATAAAATATTTTAAATGATATTTAAATAAATATTAAAGTAAATAATAACTGGACTTTTAGATTAGTTTTACTTTAGTTAGTTGTTAAAACTAATTGTTCCCAACACATGTCTTATTGTACAGTTGATTGCGCATTATCTCACAGAACTATAATTTAATTAGGATCGTCAACAAGAAGGCCTTGTAACTGAGTGGTACGGTTTAAGGCACAGCTGTCGCTTTTATGTTTATGAGTGTTATGCTACACTGTCTCTGCATTTTCATTCCTTTAGATGGTCTTAAGGATACACCGTCGGTGTTCCTCATTCAGATTCCCAGCACTTATAAACAAAAGCACAAATTTTCCAATAGCACAAATCATTTTATAGGATAGCTGGCAGATGGGGAGATTCGAAGTTTCAGACTCTGGAAATGTTATTTGCTTATTCCTCAAGCATCAAATAAATATTCCAAAGCTATCTTGAAACTAAACCAAACGAAGTTCACGAATCTCTACTCTTTGGATACGATACGCTGTAGTGTGACTTAATTTTATTCAACCAACAAAACTAAGCAAGGCTATGTCAAATACCTGTTCTAAATAACCCAAATTTCTTACCAATGATACATCATTAACTGTAAGGTTACTTTTGGGCCACCCCGTATATGCAAACTGTAAAACCTGTCATTGTCATCTATTTTATAGAAAAGGTTGCTGAACATACTCTATGAAGCTTTTACCCACACACGGATGGACCAGTTGTTCGACATCATTATCGAGTACCCAGAATCAAAAGCAGCCTTGGAGGATCTAAAAGAAGTTTTGAAAATTACAAATTTAAGGTCCAAATTGATGATGCGCCTCAAAACTTCCTTACAATCTCGTTTACTGCATCCAGGTAATTATAACCATTTTATTCTATTGAGTTACCACTTGTCTTCATAAAAACTAATGAACCACTGAAATATTATTTAATCATGCAGTGTGGGAACAGAGCCTGGAAATGAGGGAACTTTTTAATTCTGGAAATATCAGGGAATTTTTTCCATTTTGAATTGCTTAAACGGCAGGTTTAGGTTCTTGTGATCACTACTAACGGACACTTGATCAATAAAAAATATTTTAGTTGATCCGATTTGCCTGAAGGACCATTCTTGAACCACTCTCTCTCACGAATCATGTTATAACGTGATTCTCTGATCACATGATTCCCCTAAACTCAGATTTCCAGAAATGTAGAAAAGTTAGGTAGACTAACCCATCATCTGGAAAGTCTTAATTCCCGCAATCTCTAGATTAAATTTTCTGTATTGCATTGAGTTGCGTGCATTACATGTTTTCTAGGTATTGTAAAATCAGGGAATTTTTTTGTGAAAGTATCCGGGAAATCATTGAAATATCAGGGAACTTTTTTTCCTAGGTTTTTTGAGCCACCCACCCAACCAACCTTTTCTTATTCTTTTTGTCAAATTGTGAAATAAATCGGTCCAAAGTTGGCTTCCATTAATTTATTTTTTATAAGGTGACTAGACGTACTAGGTACATTTCGCAGTATAGCATAGTTTGTTTTTCAACTATCTAGCTATAATAATTGTATTAATAGTAACCATTTAATTTTGTCATAGTGTTTTCAAACAAAACCAACAAAAATTAAATTTTATTGTGCTATTTTGTTCAATATATTAAAGTATTAACCCTTTCAGTCACAGTGATACCATTTGGAATCATCATGTTTTTGATCATAATTATAGGGCTGACATCTATTGGGATCAATAAAAAATATTTTCTAATAGAAAAAAGCTTGAAGAATTGAATGAGTGCTTTTTGATATCATAAATGACTATAGATGATCGTAAAAAAAATTCTAAAATGATGATGCCAAATTGTCATTTGGACTGAAAGGGTTAAAAGTTGTTGTAAGAAACCAGTTATCTTTTTTTATGGAAGCATAGAATGCCGCATATGTCCACCATTTATTTTTCAGCATCATATGGGAAGGGGAAAACTTTTTTTACACTTTATGGATTAAAATATTTGGCTGGTTAAACCGGATATCTGATTAAACAGAGTCTGGTTCAGAAGGAACCTACAAATATTATGTTTTATATTACAGGTGTAAACACAGGTGATATACTGACAGCCTACATATCCGCTATTAAAGCCCTCAGAGTTTTGGACAGCACAGGTGTTGTCTTACAAGTTGTCAGTGAACCTGTTTGTGAATACTTAAGGTAAAAACAAGATTTGAAATCTAGATTATTGTATGCTAATTCCATATCACATTTGTCATTGCCTGTGAATTTCCTTACTTAAAAATGACTGACATAAAAGAAAATTGAAAATAGTTCAAGGAGGAAGTACAGGGGCCTTAAAATGAGGTCTTAATAACCGAGTTTAACTACACTTAATTTTTAAAAAATAATTATTACTATTTTTTTAACAGAAAAAAGATACAATTTATAGTGATAACTAAGAGGAACAATTATTCAAAATGTACAAAAAGAAAATTTTAAAAAGTATAACGTCAATTTCTTTTTTTAACGTCTGTAAGACCTCTGTAATTGAGCTTAATCCTCAAGCTGCATAACTTTTTATACAACCAGACGACTGATACTCAGTATATTTTAGAAGCTTAAACACTATTTTTATAATAAATAAAGTCAATATTAAAATAAAACCTGTTAAATGAAGTTGTGAAGATTGTAAAAAGGTCCTTGTGTGTGTGAAGTGAGTTCACATCAACTGAGTTCAGCTACATATGAAGAGTACAAGGGAAAAACAACATCATTGCATAGGAATGTGTCTGCATCAGGCCTGTTTGGCAACAATAGCAAGTCATCGCCTAAACTGGTGTAAGGAAACCAGTTACTCACTTAGTTTTTTTCTTGTGGCGAAAAACTAAGATGTGATTCATGCCATAGATCAGTGGATGTAATTCACAAGTTTGTACCGCTAAAGAAGAACCAAGAGAAAAACCTGTTTCCTGGCGCCGATTTCTGCCAAGCACGCCAGAATCGGACGATTCCTATGCAATGAAGTTGTTTTTCCCCTGTACTCTATGTATGTGAAAGGTCTGTTCCTTTTCAAGTAAATGCAAAATTTATTAGAGCAAAGGCTAGTTTTGTTTTGTTTTTGGCCATCATCTGTTTGAATCGTCATATACTTATGTTTTCATCTGCTCACTTCAGTTTATAATTTTTTTTTATGTTTAACATTGAACAGATGTGAAATAACCTTTTTTTGGGAACTGAAGTGTTATAAAAGAATCCGTAATGCTATCTATACGAGTTGTAAGTTCTGTTTTCATTTAATTTCTGAATAAAAGTTTGTCCATGCTCCATTGAAATTCCACCCAATCAGATCCAGAGAGGACACGGTCCGCTGCATCATATTCAGCCTGCGCGAGGACAGCTGTGGCGAGCTGGCTTGTGAGCTGCTGAAAGGAATGCCCATGAAGCTGGAGGCTTCCTATCCGTGTGAGGAGACGACTGAAGAGTGGCAAAGCTGGTGTCCTGATCCTGTGGATGCTGATCCATGTAAGTACAAACCACTTTGCTGCTAAGATGACCAGGCCGGGGACTTACCATAATAACTGCTAGCTTCAGCCTGTGCAGCTAAAAAATCTAACGAATAATACCCCAGTAGAAGGTTAGGTTAGGTTTGAATTATTGTCGCACTAGAGCTACACGAGGGCTATTGGCGCCGGGCGCCATATTTTAGAACCACAGTCAAGTGACGAGCCGACACCTGAATAGGCACCCAACGCAACCGTTAAAGGCGACATCGTGCGCAGCGTAAGGACTTTGAAAGATATTTAACGTGCACTCCCTTACATGGGGGATTATTCCTCGGACATTTTTGGATGCACGGGCCATTTATAGGTCGGCAGTTAATTTGGTGATGCCTGAACCCGAACTTTGGACCTTCTGCATGCTAGGCGAGAGCCTGACTGACTGGGCTCCCCAGCCCCCCCCCCCTAAGTTGACCAGGCCGGGGACTTACCATAATAACTGTTAGCTTATAAACAGCCTGTGCAGCTGAAAATAATACCCCATGTAAAAGGAGTGCACGTGATATATGTGCCACAATAATAACTATAACTGCTAGCTCATAAACAGCCTGTGCAGCTAAAAAGTCTAACAAAAAATACCCCCATGTAGACGGAGTGCACGTTACATATGTTCCACAAAATAAACTATTTTTACCACACAGCCTTTAGGAAAGTACTTTTTTTTTCAGTTGTGATTCTTCTTGCAGTCAATTGTGGCTTGGGGAGCCCAGTTGGTAAGGTGCTTAGTGCTTACCTTGCATGCAAAAGAGTCCAGGTTCTGGCCCAGTTTGGTAATTGGGCATTGCTATAATGACTGCCAACCTATAAACAGCCTGTACAGCCACAAATTACATATGAATAATACCCGTGTGGAGGGAGTGCAAGTTAAATATGATCTAAAGTCCCAGTGCTGCATACAATGTCATTCTTAACGGTTGTGTTGGGTGCCTACTCAGGTGTCAGCTCATCACTTGACTGTGGTTGGAAATAGTCATGTTGGATGCTTTTCGGGTGTCAGCTTGTCTCTTGACTGTGTTTCCAAAATATGACACTCACCGCCAATTGCCTTTGTGTAGCTCTAGTGGGACGATAATTCAAACTAATCTAACAAACCACTTGTGCTAATCTGAACTATAGAGTGTTTATTAGACTTACTGCGGATGATGTAGCATAGTTTAAAAATAAGTGAACGTAGTTTTCTTTAAGTAACGCCATTAACTTTATTTGTCGTTAGAATTATAAAAATGACTAGATGCATTTGAGATCAGACATAACTAATAAATAATAATAAGACACTGATAATAATTTAAAGAAAACAAGATGGTCACAGATGTTTTCAGATTTGTAAGATTCTTAGACAAGAGTATTAAGGCCCCGCTATGTTCAAAACGCCCTCACTGTAAATTTACGTCACGCACATTATGAAAGTTTTTTTTTATTATTTATGAATCAAATGCAAATTTAAGTATATTGCATTATTTCGGTGAAGATGTATACAATAAATATATAATTATTTACTATATGATTTCAGATCCATCTTATGTATAAAATATATATTTTGGAGGCTTCTTTAACTGTTTTTAAGTTAATGATACAAAAGCACACCTATGTGTTAAAAGAAAATTTTTGCTTTCAGAAATTTTTGTTAGAAGTGTCTGTCTCCATTGCTAATAAGATTTTTTTATTTCTGTCAAACAAAAATGGCATGTTTATTTTTATTCTGTTTAACATCTACAACAAGTTTACTTTATTGTAATCTAAAACTATATATTTTTTATTTAGCCAAATCAACCGAAACCCAACGATCATCAGACATCATTGGAATTCTTGTGAACATTTACGGCAGCAAAGAACTCTTCGTGAACGAATACAGAAGTCTGCTGGCCGACAGAATTCTGACAACATTTTCGTACAATGCAGACCAAGAGCTGAGATACTTGGAAATGCTGAAACTGCGATTTGGTGAATCTCAGTTGCATTACTGTGAAGTTATGCTGAAAGACATTGCAGATTCAAAGCGCCTTAATTCCAACATAACTTCGGGTGAACTTAAGACCTATGAACAAGGGGTAAGACTTTTTTTATTGTTTATAGTATTTTAGTATGCTAATATTGTCTTGTTTATATATTAGTTATTATAATTGTTACTATACAGTCACACTGGATTACAATGACCTTGCTTATAACGCCATAAACATTCAGTCCCATGAATTGCCCATAGACCTAAATGTTGCCTTATAACGGAAATTTTTTTTTAAAAAATCCTTGGTGACAATATAGGTTTATAAAATATTCAAATTGCTTACTTTAAAAAAATATTGTTTTCACTATTTAAATTTTATTTTACCCCTAAAAAGTTACAGATCGGAGAGTTAGAAATTAAGCTTTTGCTTCTAGCACATAGAATTACCATTTATTCAATGGGTGTTATTTTATAATTTTAACTAATTATATGAATGCATAATTTTTTTTCATTGTTTATTTTATTTATTTAAACATACACTCACTACAGATAAAAATCCAATTACAGTGGTGCAATGATAGAACACAAAAATAAAACAGAAAATACACTAAAAAAATACTAAAAAAAGACAATAAATCGGTTAAAAATTTAAAGACATGTCGCTTTAAAAACTTGAAAAGACATTAAAAATATCCAGATCATTAGCGTACTTATTGTATTGGAAGTGATATTTTATAACATTTATATAAATAAAAATTTGCAATGACATTTGATTTTGTAATAACGTTAACAAATAAACGATGGCTTCTTAAAAATCTACATGGAACAGCAAAATGAACAGAGTTAAGAATATCAACACAATTTATTTCATTATTTAAAACTTTATAAAAGAACAAAACACATAAAAGATCACATCAGGATTTAAGGGTTGCATTACTGTGAAGTTATGCTGAAAGACATTGCAGATTCAATTATATATAAATTCAATAATACATTTTTTGTATGATTTAGTTTACTTAATATTGAACCTTGTTTATAATGTTACTCGTTTATAACGCCCTTAACAGTACAGTTCCTTAAATGATGATATAACCAGTTTACACTGTATTTACTTTTCAAAATTGCTGAATATGCTTTAAGGGGCAGACAGGTCTTCAAACTGCAAGCTTCTCTATGTTAATCCAATGTATTGAAAGAAGTTCTATGTCGCATTCTCCAGCTGTGTTGAATATTTTTACAGACATTACTTTATATGATAAATATAGCTGATAATCTCACTTTTTGAAATTTTAAAATTAAATTCAGTTCAATACAAATGAGAATACAGGAGAAGGAATCTGTTTGCTGGCAAAGATAGTGATTTTTTGTTAAACGAGTGTGAGGAAAACAGTTTTGCCTTGATTCTTATCATGCCTAGGTTGACTATCTCTATGATAGAAATTCACGCCAGATGCTAGTCTGGCGCTTGAACCGTGGTTGAAGAACCCAGGGATAAACCGGTTTCTGATAGCCACTACTGGCCAAGCAGACCTCAATACAGAAAGCTTCCCAGTTGATGAAAAAGACCTTTGGTGCCCAGTTGGTTAAGGTGTTTACCTTGCATGCAAACGGTCCCAGGTTTGGGTTCAGGCACTGCTTGAATAACTCTCGACCTATAAACTCAACTGCCCATTAAGCCGAAAAATGTCAGATCACTAATGCCCTGTGTAGAAGTACAGAGAGCACCTTAAATATGCTCCAAAGTCCTAACAGTCCTACGATGTTACCATTCAAAGTTGTGTTTAGTGCCTACTTAGGTGTCAGAATGGCATTTTAATTGTGATTCGAAAATTATGACGCTAATGGCCTTCGCATAACTCTAGTGTGATGAAAATTAAAACTAACCTAACATCAAGAGACTAAGTGATATCTACTACAAACCAAAGAGGAAGCGATTTTCACAGAAAATAATATGGCACCACCAGTAAATTTTTTTTTATTTATCGTTTGCTTTGACAAAATTGAAAAGTACAAAAATCTTAAAATAACTTTTTTTAATCTTAAAACAGGACTTCCCCATCAACACAATGATCCTCTCCGCCCAGTTCTGGCCCTCCTTTAAAGAAGAAAACCTGAAACTGCCGGAACACATCTGGGCAAATCTCAAGAAGTTCACGACCGCTTTCGAATCTTTAAAAGGAAACAGGACTTTGGTGTGGAAGACCCATCTGGGATCGGTGGAAGTCGACATTGAGATGAAAGGCAGGACAGTCACTTTGAAGACAAGCCCCATTCACGTGACCATACTCTGGCATTTTCAAGAAAAGTGTGAGTTTTCAATTTCGTGTAACTGCCGCTTAGACTTAACGCATTATTTTTAATCGCAAAATCTGTTGATTGCTTTAAATTTATGTATTGTTTTACCCAGGTATGATCTTTCAACAGCTATGCCGGAACTATACTCGCCGCCCACCAAATAAGATGTAGGGATGGCGGTTTTGGAGAAAAAAAATGATTTCCAGTTTTTACCACAGAAAACCAGTTTCCGTTTTAGACCAACCTCATGAAAAATCCGGTTTTTCGATCTAAGCCGAGGGCAAAAAAACAGTTTCAGTTTTCCATCCCAAAAGTGTTTTAAATAAGGGTGGCGGGAACAATAAAGTTAAATAAAAAAACAAACATAAAAACATTTGCTCAAAATTTTGTGTAACCCTTTTCTTTATTCACCTATGAAAATGATGGGGTTATTGCCTTTCATTAGATAGACATAGAATGTTGGCTTTTATTAGTTTTTTTTTTTATTTCAAGCTAAATACCAATGAAAAATTAATGTATATGTAAAATAAGTCGACAGGGTAACTTAGATATAATTAAATCTTTTATTGTATCAACTACGGATCAGGAGAGGATCAATTTCAGTGCCTAGACACGAGGATAATTCGTGGCGAAGTGCTCCACAAATATGGCAAGGAATGTTGACGCTTCTTCACTGACCAATCAGTTTTAAAATTTTGTTATAAGAAAGGTTTTAAAAGGGGAATATGTGGGTGAGTAATTCAGCAAAGTTCTTTGGGAACGACTGATTTCGGCGACTGTTTGTCGCCGACAGGGTGCACTTGGGTTGTTATAGTTCTAAGTGATATTGGGAATTAATGAAAAAGGTAATTTAAGTTATTAAGTTTAATTGGGGTTAAAGATATTTTGGGGGTTAAGTTATATGTCATATATATAATGCATATACATTTTTTTATAATATTTAGGGATAAAAAAAATCAGCACTTTTATGACAGTTCTCCTCAAAGTTTTCTGATCGTTTAAGGATTAAACACTTTATGAATACTTTCTATTTAGTTTCTCAATGAAGCTATCAAACTTATGTTAAGGAACAAGTTCAAAACTTTTATTATACACTTCTTACTTTATTTACTGGTTGGCGTGATAACTATATAATAAAAAAATATTTCTTGACACCAGTTTCATATCCTCAATGAATTTTGCAGCAAAATGGACTATAACAGAACTGAGCACAGAAATGCAGCTGTCCGCCTCTGTACTGAGGAGAAAAATCACCTTCTGGCAGAGCCATGGAATCCTGCAAGAAATAGAAACAGATGTTTTCATTCTTCTGGAGGAACAGAAGACGCCCAGTAAGGATTCCATTGTCATGGTCGAAGAAGAACGGGAGTCAGTCACAGCCAGTTCTCAAGATATGAAAGAGGAAGAGCTACAGGTACTCATTTATAATGTCATGGTTAAAAATAGGGATGCACAGAATATTCGGTATTCAGCCTATTCGACCACTTTAGCTGAATATTCCGTTTGGCCGAATATCTTTACTATTCGGCCGAAAAATCAAATTTAATTTTTTTTTTAATTTTTTCGTCTTATCTTCTAAAATTCCCAAACAGGACTTGTTTTTTGTTTTTTTGTTGATAGACTCAAATTCTTAAGTTTTTGTAATTTATAATGGTAAATCAAGCTTTACTCAAGTTGTATTAAATAAACATGTCTCTTTAAAGCTTTCAAAAAAACAATAATTACTACATTATAGATCACAACAGTAATTTTCTCAATAAAAGAGAAAAAAATTAATTGTATAACAATATTGTGAGCCATGGTTTTATTATTATTATTTTTTTTCTAATTTTCATTCTACATCAGATCTACCTACTTCTGTTTAGTTTCCATGTGTCAGGTTTTGTGTTGTGATTTTACCAAGTTTCAAACATTTTTAAAGTGCTTATTTTAATAACAAGCAAGTACTACTTTATTTGTTTTGCTTTAATTAAAAATTTAATAGCCATATTGTAGTAAAATTATTGTGCGCTTGTGTACTTGTGTTTTTGTTGAATTAAAATCAATGTATAATAAATAACACTTACTTAGATCTGGCAAAAAAAAATAATTATTGATTTAGGCAGGTCGAATATTCGGCTAAGGTTTTGGCCGAATATTCGTTATACGGTATTTGGCCAAATTCGGTATCCGGTGCATTCCTAGTTTAAAATGTTAGTTAAGATGTATTATCAACTAGTAGTAGTAATTTTATTAAAATAACTTAATTGGTGTCAATAAGAATGTAACTATTAGTAACAATCAATTAACTGTTATTTATATTGCAGCCATTAATTATAGGTAGAGTTAATTATGTTTAAAATTAATTTATATTAATCATGAATTTGATGTTAAAAAAGAGCTGATTTTTAATGCCATGTTTTTAATTACAGTTGGTACACAATTATGTATTAATCAGTTTGTTATTAAATTTTAAGTAATAATTATTTTCATGAAGGCAAAAGACTATTTGACTTATAGAATTTAGTTTTAAAATTAAATCTTTTGGCCTTTGAGAGTGGGGGAACAAGTAGGTTTGTAACAGAATCTGTCTCTTACAACACTCCCACACAACATTTGTGCCCATAATGTATGAGTATTAAAGATACAATAGTTATTTAAACAACTAGTGGCAAAAATAATACTTTATTAAGCGAGTGGAAATTATGAAAAGAGCTTAATAAAGTATTATTTGGCATGTGCTTGCTTACAATATTATTTATAATAATTTGAAAAAGCGTCAAATTTGTGTTCTTACTTTTGTCTTATTTAATTTTGGAAGTACTTGTAGTTTTCATGGCGATATTAGAAAATGCAAAAGTAATGAACCAATAGAAATAAGTGAGTTACATGGCATCATTTAGTTTCCACGGAGATATTCATGATATCGTTTTGTTTTCCACCAATCAGATACTCTTATTTACTTTACCGCACTAGTGTCGTAAGTAGTTACTTTCGGAACTGTCTTTGAGGTAAGCAATGTAAAATGTAATTGGTGAGGTTTGAACGTAAAATGTAATTTTCGCAACTATTTATGAATGAATATGATATAAAAAAGTGAACTTTTTTGCATGTTGTTATAAAAATATATTTTTTCAGGATGAAAAAAAAATTCATGCATCACAGGGTTAATATTCAACACTTTTCATACTGTTACTAACATCATGATCTTTTGTGTGTCACTATAAATATATTAAAGTTAAAATGTTCTATCATTTCAGACATTTTGGTCTTTCATCGTTGGCATGCTCACCAATATGGAGTCGCTGCCCTTGGAAAGGATCCACAGCATGTTGCGTATGTTCGCTGTGCAAGGAAGCAGCACGAGCGAATGCTCCATCCAAGACATGAAACAGTTTCTGGAGAAGAAGGTTCGCGATCGGCAACTGGTGTACACAGCTGGCATGTTTAAGCTGCCCAAGTTTGATCCATAGATACAGTACCATTGGTTCATTGTTTTACTTCTGTGTATATTTTAGTAGTCTAGTTTAAGTTGCTCAAGTTTAATCGACAAATAATGTACCATTGGTTCATCATTTTATTTGTGTATATATTTTTATGTTTGGTATTTGAATAAATTATTTTCGTAATGAAATTTCCTCGTTTTTTTTAGTATAGTTTAAGTTGCCAAGTTTGATTAACCAATACATTGGTCATCCATTGGTGCATTATTGTGAATTTTTATGTTTGATAAGTGCAAAACTATAGTTACGCTTGCTATACAATAACTTTTGGCTCATTTTAAAAATGACAAACATAAGACCATTAATTTTTATAAAAGTTAACATAGTTGATGGACATTGTTTTAAATGTCAGAAACTAGCATTTAAAAATTACAGCACATAGTTTACAGCATTCAGTAGTTTTTAAACTTTTAATACAGTGGTGGAAATTAATTTATAAACTAACTCCATTTTTTCTCCAGATCCTGCTTAGTATTAAGTGCTATTAATTTGAATTTTGTGTGTCGTATATTAAGATCCTAACAAAGGATTTTTCAAACATAAATTTTTTTATTATGATATTAAATAAAAATATTTATTTTAGATTTTAAGCAACTTAAATAGTAGAAATTGATTGATGAACTCGTATCTATTTTGAACAAAGGTACCCAATTTTTTAACTGGCTCTTCCTTTACTATCAATGTTTATAAATAAAGATAAAGGCGCAGTCCTTTGGACTTTTCTATTTTATTCCCATTTTACGAAATGGGTAAGCGTGCGGGACTGTCTAAGGCTTAAAAGGTAAAAAAGTAATGCTAATAGACTATGTAATAAATCTACAAGATAAACCAGCAAATTAATTAAAAAGATCTATAAATGTAATTCATAAATATATGAGGACTTTTATGTCTAGAGCAAAAACATTTCAGTAAGAAAGGTGTAACCATTTGTTTAAGTACGAGAGGCACAAGCAGGATTATTTGACTTACATCCCAAAAAGGTAACATTTGTGGCACCATATGTACATTACAGGACGAATTTTTTTATGAACTATTTCTTCCTGTAAGTACCAAAAGAGAAAGACAAGTAGCATCATCATTATTGAAAATAATATATAAAATTTTCTCTAAAGAGGCCCACAAAATAAATTGTGTTTTTTTTTTTTTTTTTTGAAATTAGATGATAAGATACAGACACATCATATTTGAAAATATTTGTTACAATAAATACAAACCGCCTTGCTCAGCAAAACTTTTTTGTAGCGCAAAATTGTTGTTACGAACCTACATGTTTAGAAAATACATTTACATATATATACATCGTGGGCCAAAAGTAGCCTAACAGTTAATGTTGTGCCATTGTTAAGAACTTGGGGTTCGTGGACTTCGATTGGTTTAGTTTCGAGATATCTTAGAAAAACTTTTTGTAGAAACAGCACCCCCCCCCCCCTCCTCCAGATTGGTGGAAAACAGAAGATCTGCCTTTCAAAATTTCGACCCATTTGCAATACTCTCTCCTTCATTAACTAATATAAAAATCATGTTTCTGATTGGTTGACACCCACTATCGCGCCCCGTTACTACTGAAGAGAAGACCTACCGAGTATATGTAGAGTACGTGCTCGTTAAATAGGTGGATCCGAAAGTAATGTCGGTGGTCATGGCGCAGTTTCTCACGGGTACAGGTCCCTGGAGACTATTTCTCTCTTCTTCAGGGACATGTCTAAATTGCGGATGTGGCGATAGATGGCAGCATCTGTCACTTTTGTGTGTGGGTGTTTTGTCTTTCTCACTTGACGAAGGTTTATAAGTGGGTCTCTGACCAAGCACACAAACCTGAAAATATGTGTCTACCAACCACTTTATTCATTAATTCATCCCATATTTGCCCATTGTGAGTCTAAAAATTGAACAAGCGAAAAAAAAATTAATCATCTAAATCAAATTAGGATTATAAAGCAAACGTTGGCTGTGTTGTAACTTACTAATATGCCTAGTAAAAAGAATCAAAATGATTCCTGCGATTCGTAAACAGTGAATAAGTCAGATCGCCAAGACTCCATGACAAATCAAACTAAACATCATCTAAAACACATATATTTATGATAATCCATGGTATTTACCTAAGTTAGGATGTCTGAGATATCGATTGAAATAAATTCTCCTTCAAATGAAGATCATCATTTACACAAAGATAAAAAGCTACACATTTGCGAAATCTGTAGTAAACAGTTTTCTGGGAAACACGAACTCAAACGCCATCTTCAAACACACACAGGAGAGAAAAAGTTTGTCTGCAAATTCTGCAAGGAAGGTTTTGCAGGTATGTAAATGAATCTAGAATAGTGTTAAAATTTCTGGGTTGATATGAAGTTTAAGACCAAATTGGCAAAATAATAATTTGTAGAGGATCAGATTTATTGTACGGTAACCCTTGGCGTGATTTTTTTAATATTTGGCGATAAATAATTTATTTGTGGCAACCTGCCTGACTTCGACTGAAAGTTCGCCAAGGGTTATTGTACAGTAAATTTCTACGAATAATTTGTAGACGTTATGCTGCCAAATTCAACCAATCAGAGCCGCCAAATCAACCTCATATAACATTCACACTAGATAGCAGTTATTTTATATGATTACTACCAGTGCTCTAGATTACAACAAATATTGTTTTGTAGTATATAAGTCGGTACCAATTGGTCTTCACTTTAAAGTACCTTTTGTGGTTTTTGTAATATCTTCCGTAAAACTACATATTCAACGCAGAAAAGTATGTAGAAGTTTAGACACATCGTATCCAAGACAAATCAAAATAAGCTACTTGTTAGCACTATTTTTGGCAATCAAGCACAACCAAAGGCAACTATTCTATGAGTAACTTAGAAATAGCAACAGTATGAATCCTGTTTATTTTCACGGAATTTGCTATTCTTTGCCTATACAGTTTCATTTTGTATGTAGTGCTGATTGTCTTTAATTGTTTATTCAAAACTGAACCTATTAATCTCAGTACAATGATGGTAATGACTAAGGCAACAGCCTTTTTGTACTTGTTCTAAAATCCTCTTTAATAAATTCAGGTCCCAATAAGTCACTATTCTCTTTAAAAGTCACAAATTTTGTAAACCAATATTGTTTAACTATTCACAAATCCTGTAAATATTATGAAATTTAAGTTCCTTAAAAAAATTATAGAATTAGATTAATTCCTTGTTTCAATATTTTGTCGAAGGTATTGTTTATTTTAGTAAATTTTTTTGTCACTTATTTTTTTCAAATTGTCACTATTATTAATTTTTTATTTCTATATTTCTTGGTGAAGCCCATGTAAATTTAATTTTTTATTTTTTCTCTAAACTATTTGTATATTTGAGCAATGTAACTACATCCATAAGAATTAAATAATAATCATACCTTTTAAATCCATAAGGATCAAATATACTCATCAAATTACCAAACATATTTTACGAAATAATACCACCGAGACATTTCAATTTCAGGTCGGCACGATCTCCAAACTCACGAGCAGGCTCACAGAGATGCCGGGGAGAAACCCTTCGCCTGCGAAATGTGCGGGAAAAGATTCGTATCGCTAAAAACCCTGAAGAACCATTGTGTGCTGCACACGGGAGAGAAGTCCTTCAAGTGTGACGTGTGCAGCAAACTGTTTGCCAGGAATGGGGACCTCAAAAGTCACATGATCACACATACAGGGGAACTCCGTTTCTGTTGCGGTATCTGCAACGAGAAATTCCCCCGTCGGGCCGCCTTCAGGACCCACATTTTGACCCACACGGGAGAGAGGCCTTTCGAATGTGACGTGTGCGGTAAGGGATTTGCCCGGAAGGACACCCTTAGTCGACATGCTGTTTTGCATACAGGTAAAAAAACTGATTCATATCTATAATAATAAAAGAAAGAGTCTGTATGTCTGTGGATTGCAAAAGACCTACTTAGACTGCTCTAAAAAATTCGAAATTTTTACTATAGATTCCTTTTAATAACTACGTGTGCACCTGGGGCTTAGTTTTTTCATATTTGATTGTAAATTTTAATTAATATAATAAGTTTCAACAAAAAGTCATCCATGTGGGATTGCGGGACCATAACAGGGCTTGAAAATACATGGACCAGGCCGAAATGAGGACTTGACGATATCCTCTATTAGTTTGATTGATTATGTTTGGTTGAGATATGCGCTCGCCCTAAGGCTGCTTTATCCTCTATTAGTGTTTGCTTTTTTAAGTGTGCATGCGCCAACACGAATTTAATTTTGTTTTGATTTTGTGTGTATTTTCACAAGTAAGCATGCCTCTAAAAGAAAGCAATGCGAAGTTAACGGGTTCCCAGAAAGGCGGGACTATATAGTATGTTATGTAATGTCCTAATATTCAGTTCTTTCTTAATAACCCTCAGTTAGTGTCTTGCCGATCTGACGAACAGTTCCCATGTTCTAATAGTGCCTAGCTGTCGTGTCAGTACATTCCTTTCCTTTCCCAGAGAAATTACAAACCAATTTGAAATTGTTTTGACTCTACTCTTCTTACAACCTAACCATTAAAATTAGATTCACTTTTAAATTAGACCAGTATACTTGTACCTAATACCAGTATACTATACTTGTACTTAGACTGTCAGAGGACTTGTCTGAAAATCCTTCACATTATCTGTTTTTTTACACCTGTTTCATCTCGTTTACAGGTGAGAAGCCATTTTCCTGCGAAGTCTGCGACAGGCGATTCTTCACCTCAGACGACCTGAGAAAGCACTCAGTCGTCCACTCCAAAGAAAAACTGTTTGTCTGCCACGTCTGCAACAAAACGTACCCACGAATGTCATCCCTCAAAAACCACCTCCTCCTACACTCAGATGAAAAGCCTTTCACCTGTGACGTGTGCAGCAAAACATTCACCACCCAATCAAGCCTGCAATACCACATGGGTTGTCATGCCGACGAAAAACCTTACTCGTGCAGTGTATGCGACAAACAGTTCATAAGAGTGCCCGATCTTAAACGGCATGAATTGACTCACACAGGGAAGAAGCCCCATGCTTGCCCTTTGTGCAACAAACCTTTCGCCCAGAAGACCCAACTGAGGAGGCATATGATGCAGCACACAGGTGAAAGGCCGTATGAATGCGAGCTGTGTGACAAAAAATTTCGAGGCAAATGGCATCTCGACGCGCATCAGTTGGTTCATACAAAGATGAAGGAATATGTGTGCGACGTGTGCCAGAAGGGTTTTTCAAGTGCGCAAATTTTACAGAGGCATGAATTTGTTCATGGCAAGGAGAAGCCATTTGCTTGTACGACCTGTGGCAGACGATATTCCCGGCAGATTCGCCTGAAGAATCACATTGATAAAAATAATTGCGCTGTTGTTACAGAAACTGAGGATACCTGTGACAGTTGAAAAGCTTAGTGGAAGTGCATGTGACATTTTAAAAAATATTGAGATTTTTGTGTTAATTAACAAGTTATTCCCTCCATTAAAGATAAAAGTCTTTTTTAAAAAAATCTTTGAGACAAAAGTATTACAAATAGTAAGTAGTCTTTAGTACAAATTTTTCCAATGGGGAATATTCATGGGACGTCACGCGGTTTGTTATCCTACAGCTCTCAAACCATGTGCTAATGTTTTTCTATACAGCTCTCAAACCGCATGCTAATGTTATTCTACTGCTCTAACGTGTCTAACCGTTTCTTTTCGTACAGAGATTTGGAATTGAAGCTCAGGTGGGTATGACCGTGAATGTCCCCCATACCGTTTTCAACAAATCGAAGTGAAAACTAAAAACTTTTAAGCTAATTTTCACCTTTTTGTTACATAGCAACATCATGTTTTTCCACTCAGTTATTCAATTCAGATTTGTTGGACCAACCTGTTTCAAAAGGATGAATACAAAGATCATTGTATTATTTTTACTAAAACAGTTTGAAACACAATAAAATTTCAGACCTGCAATATAGGTGCTTTTAATTTGCTATAAGGTGGTCAAAGATTGAGGTTATTTATTTAAAAAAGGATTTTATCATGTGTGGTTTTTATTTATCATCAAATGTCTCTTCAATTATTTTCAATTAGTTAAAAAGAATTTTATCATATGTGGTTTTATTTATCATCAAATGTCTCTTTAATTATTTTCAATTAGTTATTGTTTTTTATTATTTATTATTGTTACTCTGTTACTCCGTTATTGTAAAATATATGGTATTTAATTTGTGTAAAACTTGTATCAATAAACCTAATATATACATAGTTCTGCAAAATTTATGCTTTTTTCTTGTTGAAAGTAAATCTTCCTGGAAAATTATTTCTCTTAATCAACCAAGATACATATGACCATAATATTTCCACATTTTCAGATATTGAAGTATTAAAGTTTTTCAATCCAAAACTTGGCAAAGGCTTATATGTGGGTCTCTGATCAAGCACACAAGCAGGAATAAACAGTGGTGGAAATGGATTTATGAACTAACACTATTTTTGGCAGATATTGCTCAGTATTAAGTGCTATTGGTTCAAGTTTTGGGCGTTGTATATTCAGATCATAATAAAGAATATTTACGCATTAAATTTTTTTAATGATATTAAATAAAAAAATAAATCTTTCTTTTATATCTATTTTTAGTTTTTAAGCAACTTAAAACTTGGTGGAAATTGATTGATGAACTTGAATCTATTTTGAACCTAGGTACTAAATATTTTAACTAGTTCTTCATTTGAACATAAGTTAAGCTCGTTATAAGTGTTTACTAATAAGATCAAGGCCTACTTTGTTGAAATTTATCTGTTTTATTCCCATTTTTTTTAATGGGTTAGTGTGATGGACTGTTTAGGTAAAAAATGACACTTATATACTATGTAATAAATCTTTAAGAGAAAATCAGCAAATTAATTAAAAGATCAATAATTGTAATTCATAAATATTTGAAACATTCTGACTATGGCAAAAAAAACTTCAATAAGAAAGGTGTAACCCTCGTTTAAGCATGAGGGACACACAGGATTATTTGACCTAAAAAGGTCTAATTTGCGCCAGCATATATACATTATAGGGAAAAAAAATTTTATGAACTATCACTTCCTTTAACTATAAGAAGAGGAAGACAAATTTTGATACTTTCGTCAAACTTCAATTTGTCAAAAATAAATGCTTTTCCAAAGTTGGCTCTGCATCATACGAACATGCGATTAAAATACTGTCAAAACTACATAAAAATGAGGGGAGGTAAGGTTTGAATTATCGCCGCTCTGAATAGGCACCCAACGCAACCCTTGAGGGCGACATCGTACGCAGCGTTAGGACTTTGAAGGATATTTAACGTGCACTCCCCTACACGGGGTATTATTCGTTGGACATTTTTGGCAGCACGGGCCGTTTATAAGTCGGCAGTTATTTTGGCGATGCCCGGACCCGAACCTGGGACCTCCCATGCGAGTGCCTATAACCCTCCATTTCTCTCACAAACCCCCGGGGGAAGGGGGAGAGAAATTGAAAAAAAGTGAAATTTTCTGATGAAAAAAAGGTTCAATTTGGATGGACCTGGCGGTTTAGATTGTTTTTGGAAGGATCTTCGCAAGGAACCAAGATATGTCTTTCGCAGAAATTTTGGTAATGGAAGTTTAATGGTTTGGGCCGCGATATCCCATGATAGAAAGAGCGAGAGTTTGTTTCTAAAGGGGGGGGGGGGGGCGACGAACATCAGATAATTACAGATTGATTCTAGAAAATTCATTATTCTTTGGCGTGGCGAAACTAAGCATTTGATTATGTTTTTATGCAGGATAACGTAAGCATCCACGCTTCAAATGTAGTGAAAGACTAGCTTATATTGTACATCGTGTTGTTCATTTAGATCATCCTGCCAATAGCTCTGGTTTAAACCTCAAGGATAATGTCTGGTCAATTAGTTCGAATAATTTACTCAAATGGAGTATGGAATCAATAGAGTATGCCTATGCATCAGTTATAGAATTGAAGGACTCAATCATTAAAAACTGGAAATTACGAGACCAAAACTTGTGTCCAAAAAATCCAAAGTTTCGTGCTATCTGTGAAAACTAGAATAAACAACAACAATAAGCTAAAACAGAATCAAGGAAGCATTAATGAAAAAAGGTGGATTTACTAAGTATTAATTGAGATTGAATGTAAAATTTCATAAATCAATATCCTTATGATGAAACTGAAATATCAACGAAAGAAATTGTTTACGAATTTATATAAAAATTTATTTATATGTATGGTTTGTTATACATAAGCCTGTATATTGTATGAAATTTAAATAGATGAATATTCATTTAATAATGAAATATACTGTTAAAAAATTCCCAGTTCATAAGTCAAATTCCACCATTGTATATGTACCTACCCTACCCAATCCAAAAGCACCCATATTGAGTATAACTGAATAGCTTAATAAACGTAGCATTACAGGGGGAGTACCCTAAATAACTTAATGCCTATTGATCCCGCTGCTAAAGCAATATATATTTATTATTTGAATGTACAACTAAGTATCAGTCCTTTCTTTTATGAAGTATAAACTCCACAATTGTACATAAAAGTTCCTCAACATTTTTATTTGCAAACAGCAAAAGTAAACAAGTCTCTAAAATTAAATTCGGAAATATTATCAAAATAGCTGAGAGTAAATTTGACCAAGCATTAAACATCTAATAAAGTAAGTAAAAAAATCCAATAATGTTCAAAATATAATCTTTCATGCCTTTTTGTACTTAATTTTCGCTTGCATTGAATTTTCTTTCAATTAAAAATATAAATCCTAACTTACAACAATGGACAGTGCAATTCCTATGACAAAATTCGGCTCACATTTTGCCTACTAGATACAATTTAGTTAAGATTTTGAAAAATCGCTTCTTAAATGATGCCTCCAGTACAAAAGGAATAAACTTCTAGAATTCGAAATACCTCCAATAGTTTTAGTTGATAGTTGATATGTAAGTCAATTAAGACTTCTTCCCTTATAGATATAGATTTAAACCTGTCACACTCAATCTGTGTGTCCAATAAATACTTAATACATAAAATAAAAATAATTTATTTACAAATCCCTCATATATACAATCGTACAAAATACTTTATAATTTAATGCTTCCTTTTTTTCTCTTTCCTTCTTCTTTCAGCTATAGGATTCCGGGGGTCAGACAAATCGTAGCGGTCGGCACTCGGCATATTCGCATCTTTGGCCAAAACCACTTTTTGGTCTTCTGCTCGTAAGCAATGGGAAAACCTGAAAGAGGAATAAAACTTTAAATTTTAATTAATAACAGTTGAAGAGTACACGGGAAGAACCGATTAATTTCGTACAAGGCTTTCCTAACCTCTTTGGGGATGGTAGCGAGAAATCGGCTAAACTGGTGTAAAGAAGCCGTTGCTCCCAAAGTTTATCTTTCGCAGCAACCCTAATTCCCGCCAGAATTGAGTGGAACGAGTCACACATTTAAACCGCAAATGAAGAACCATAAGAAAAACCGGTTTCCGGTCGCCAATGTCTGCCAAGCAGAGACAATTACGGAAAGACTTTAAAGAAATCAATCGGTTCTTCCTGTGTACTCTTCAGTGACTTTATGGAGGAAAAAACCTAATGTTTTTTTGTTGAGATACATTTCAATGAATACATTTGGATGTTTTAAAAACCCATTTTCAGTTTGAAACAATCTCATTCTTTTAGTACAGAGTCTTTCAAAAGCCAATAAAGTTTTTAAATTAAAATTCATTTTGTACTTGTAGAGGAATAAATTTTAATTCCTAACAGATACTTTATTGAGGAAAAACCTCATGGTTTTTTTTGGTTGAGATACATTTCACTGAATACATTTAGATGTTTTAAAAACCTATTTTCAGTTTGAAACAATATTAATCTTTTAGTATGGTTTTTTTCAAAAACAATAAAAGTTTTTAATTATAATTAATTTTGTACTAAAAAATATTTGATAAAATTTTCAGGAACTGGTATATTGGTTAATATAATTGAAGTTAATGAATGAAATTAATGCTACAAGTAAATCAATATTCTATATATGGAGGGTTCAGAATATTAGTGAACCAAATACACTTTTTTATAATTTTTGAGTTAGCAGCGCAAATGCATGTACTATTTATGTAGAATTTCAGTGCAATAATGAAATAATTCCTAGTTCAGATAATCCACGCTAGCAGGGTTCCCACTCTTTTTCAAAATAAAAATCAAGGACTTTTCAAAGACCCTTAATTATAAGACGCCATTTTAAAAAATAAGACAAAAATTATAAAATAACTAATATAAACACAATTTTTTTTAAAAAACATACATTTATTATTGTTGTTTGACATCGTTCAAAATATCGCCAACGCCAGATTTTATAGCAACCATATCAGAGGGAAAAAGGATTTGGCAAAAATATAACCGGTACCTCTGTCTAATAACGTTTTGTTTGCCGAAGTGCTAGACGCACCATTTATCACTGCTTTGGCATTGTTTTAGAAAATGAGTTCCCGTAATTCAAACGTTGCGTGCCGTCACGGAAGAGAAAAATGAAGGACTCTCAATGAATGTTGATGAAAATCAAGGAGTATTTAGAGTGTCCTTGAAATTTAAAAATTAAAATCAAGGACTCAAGGAGTATAAAGTGGTCCTTGAAAACGAAAATCAAAATCAAAGATTTCTTAAGGACTTTCAAGGACCGGTGGGAACCCTGGCTAGGCAACACCATTAAAAATATGTTTTCATTTGCTACTGCCTAGCGGCTTCCACTTTAAACGTCTGTAGCACAAAGAAGCATTTTATGGACTTGGTTCACTTGTATTCTGAGCAGTCCATATATGAGACACACAGGAATAAACTACATGATGTTGACTTTGCAGCATACATTCAATGTATTGAGGTTAATTCCTCGAAAATGTGCCATCGACATCATTTTTTAAATGTCAACTTTTTTATTTTAAACAAAATCTGCTTGGCAAAAATTCTTGAAAATTTATTTCCTCTTTTTATACCTCAAAATAAACAATGTGTAAAAAATTCGAAAATTAAATTTAAAGTTTCAGTGAAATATAGAACATCAAAACTTTGTCATGTCAGTCACATTATAAATATTTATAATATTTGACTATTTATAAATTTCTTAATTTTTTTTCTTTCTGGTTGACACATCAGAATTTTATATTGATTCCAAAAAAATTCTAGACTTGAAATGCATACCAGTTAAGAGCAAATGGTAGTAATATAAGGTCACTCAAAATTTGTGTCTCAATTTTGTCATGTCCGTCACGGCATGTTTTAACCCAATTAATTGTAAGTATTTTCTCTTGAATGAAAATTTCAATGTTTTCTTATAATCAAGACCTTTATTTGCATCACCCCATGGCAATTTTTTAACAGTCAATTAACATTTAGTACTTTTTGAGAGCCAAGAAAGTTTTCTTATGTTATGTCTGTCACGAATGAAATTAGCCTTGAGTATTCTATAATTAATATGCAAATAACATCTTATTTTAAAAGTTTGGTTTACATTAGACAATTCTGAAATACTATTTATTGGAGAAAAAACTTCTAAGAAATTAAAACCAAATGTTTCTTAAATGATAGCATTTATATAAGTCATTATTTTGGTTAAATCTGACCTAGTCTGTGAAGACTACACTCAATGCCAACCTAACTTGGGTAAAAACAAAGAGTAAAAAGACAGAGGGAAAAGTGTGGTTGGTCGGTTAGTTGGAAACTCTTGTAAGGTAGTATTAACATACGTAATGATCTGAATACAATTTAACCAAATACACTTTTCATTCTGATAAAATTGTCAATTTTTTCAAATATTATTCAAATCTGTTGGACCTTAAACAAAATTAATGTTTTAAACATATGTTCTGGAAGGATTCACAAATAATTAATGGAACTCTTTACATCCGCTGAAGGATCTTCTCCGTAGCATATTTCTATTTACCCAACTTAGGTTGGCAAGAAGTGTAATCCCCCTTAAAATTTAATGTACTTAAACTATTTTACCATGAATCACTATCCTCTTCATCAGATGATTTGATTTCCTCTTTTTCATTGACAGTCTCTTTGGCTTTTTCTAAAGTAGAATTAAACTTTTCTAAAAACTTCAAAGTCTGAAACGAAATTCAAAGATTAATATTTTATCTAGGCATAGTCACGATGACTGTTCTGATGACAGTTTATTATTAAGCCTATACAGTGAATGCATACTAAAGTATCCTTATAAAGCCACTAATCCAAAGTATTGTTTGCGACAACAACAAAATTCAAAATACCAAAAAAGTTGGGTTTGAGTATTTTTTCTTAGTGGTAAACTTAGTCTCAAGTTTGAAAATAAAATACAAATACTTGAAGTGTATTTAAAGTGGTTTTAGATTAGCGATAGTGGTCTGTAGCTTAAAATATTATTTAAAAGGTTAGGACCATAGCATTTTCTTATCAATTATATAATTTTAAACAAAAAAATTAAAAGGACCGCAGAATATAAATAGCATTTCATTTAAAATGCTTCATCTTACTGCAATCGCTGTAACATATATAATAAAAATGGGCTTAGTTTAAGTTGCAGAACCTCTACTCCAGAGATACACCTATATAGGCATTGTAAAATTAACTTCATTTCAATTTACATTTTTTTAATTCTAACTTTTTTATAAAGAATGATTTCAAGTTTTTTCCAAAAATATCCATACCAATGCAGCTGATTTATTTAATAGTACAAATAAATGATGTAGCAAGCCCATTGTGAAAGTCTTGCAAAAAAAACCTAAAGTTTTTTCAGCTTTAAATTAATGTTTATTTTTGAGTAACAATTAATTATACGTATTTTGACTAGTAACCAATCAATCCCTGGTACTGGTTTTTTTTTAAATCTGTAATAATTCAGAAATTTAACCTGCTGTTCTCTTTCTGAAGTTCCTTTCCTTGATATCATCTTAGATTTGTTGTGTAGTTCAGCAAGCTTCTTATGGTATACTTCCAGCACTTCGTTTTCTTCTTTTTGTAGCTCTTCAACTAGAAATCAGGTGTTTCAGTTAGTTTTAATTTTGAAAAATAGTATTAGTAGAAGTTTAAAATTGGATTGTTGATGTACAAGAACAAATAAGATTAACATTGTGTCATAATTTCTGCATTTATTTAGTCTTTGTAATGTGATATGTTAGTAGCATTAGATTTAAAATTAGAGTATAACCAGGTACAAAGAATTTTTTAAAACTATACACAATAATATTACTTAACTTTATAACAATAACTAAAGAAAATTCAGAATTATATTATAAATACTGTACTTAATGTTATAGCATAATTTTCTTGATAAAAGAAAAAGTAATTGCACCTTCTTCATGTTCTTTTTCAGGTTCACTTAGTTTAGCTTTTTTCTTCTTACTTAGTTCTCGCTTTAATTCTTTTATTTGTTTTTGAATCTCTTTCCTACAAAAATTATGGAAAAATGTTGTAAAAAAAGACATAATTTTTTTATTTAAAATTCTTAAAGAATGTTAGAAGATTTTCAAAAATAGATACAAGGGAAAATTTACATTTCAAAATAATTTTTTTGAAAATTTTAATTTGCTTTGTTTGAAGTAATGTTGCAGTGTTGCACTAGATTGATATGAAGACTATTGGCAACAGGATTTGTAATTTTGACTATGATGAATTTAGGAAGCTGACACTTGACCAACTTCATATATAATAGACAATAAATTATACAGAAGTGACTCCCAAAAGTGCTAGTACACCAAAGAAATTTGAAGAAATTGTGCTATATACTGCAACTGATACAGATACGGAGTTAAAAGTAAATAAAGAAATAAAATTTGAGAGAGTCAATGAATTTAAATACTTAGGTTCAATTATCGTTGAAAATAATGATATTATGCCAGAAATTAAACGTAGGCTGAATGCAGGGAATCAAAATTTCTTTTCACTTAAACAATTAATACATTCTAAAGTAATTACATGGAAAACTAAACTATGTATATATAAAACTGTAATAAGTAATAAGACCAACAGTTATATATGGGTCGGAGACCTGGACTTTGAATCAAAAGCAAGAGAAGATGTCAATAACTTGGGAGAAAAAGATTTTAAGAGCCATTTTTGGACCAATTAAAGAAGGTGACGTTTGGAGAAGGCGATACAATTTTGAAGTGGCTAAACTATTTGAAGAGAAAGTCATAATTAACATCATAAAAACTAGAAGAATTCAATGGCTGGGACATATGGAGAAAATGGATGATAACAGAGGCACAAAGAAAATTTTCAAGGGGCAATGTCAAGGAGAGAGAAGAAGAGGAAGACCGAGAAAAAGATGGATAGATGATGTTCAAAAAGATCTAAAAGATATGAAAATTAAGAAGTGGAAGGCGAAGACCAAAGACAGGCAGCTTTGGAGTCGTATTGTAAGAGATGCCATGGTCCAGAATGGACTGTAGTGCCGAGGAGTTAGTTAGTCAGTGCTATATACTTCGTAGTAAACAATTTTATCAGTTGAATATTTTTAAATAGTATCTTTAAATCGTGCTTAATAAAAATGAGCAATATATATGTATTTAAAAGCAAGTATTATATTTCAGATACATAAATTAATGAAAAATGTCACAAAACAAGCACACAAAAGTCTTTGTACACCAAAACATTATTTAAAATTCATTATAAAATATCTTTGCAGCTTTTTAAAAAATTCTTGTTGAAAAATACACTAAAATCGTTTGATTTTAGCATTTAATTTCTCAATTATTTATTCTATAGTTACTTTATTCTGAGACAAATGAAGCGTGTTAGTAAAGAAACAAGTTTAGACATTCGAACTCTTAAAAGTTATTAAAAAGAATAAAGGATATCCTACTAAATACTAAACATTTATAAGAAAATTTTCAAATTTAGTGATGTTTTTCCAAAGTGTATAATCACTTTTGTGTCGTCTTTTTGTGCCATTTTATTAATAGCCATTTTTTAAAAGACTAATTTAAATTGTAATTTGAAAAATCTCTATACTGTTTCATTAAGAACTGCTTAAATATGCAACCAAATTTGTTTTTTCAAATAAAAATTCATAATGACGAATAATGAGGTTTTTTTATTATTACTTTTTGGTCTACGATCACTTTTGGGAGACACTGTATATTAGTTAACGTAATTCAATTAATCAATTCAACATAAAAATAAAAAAACTTATTGGTGGAAGATCAATAAAATAGAATAGAACTAATTTAAAATTTTGTGAACATTGTTGATACGAATTTTGTTGATACCTTGTCCAGCCAGAATGCGAGCTTCGAAAAGACTTTCATCCCCATCCTTTCACTTGTTTTTCTTCGAAACGGCATGAGTATGTTTTTTCCCCACCCTACTTGGATTTGAACTGTATGGATTGTTAACCCCACAACAGAACCTCAAAGGTGTTAGGTTTAGAAAAGCGATGCTCCTCCCATTTTCTAGAAAACCAAAGAAAGGGATGTGGGAAGAAAGTCTTTTCGAAGCTCTCATTCTAGCTAGACAAGGTATAGTTGGTTTAATTACTGTCCAACTAAATCTCCAGCTGTTATGTCTGGGCAACGTTTCCTTAAAGAACACCAATTTCCTTTATATATACCTCTAAAGAGCTTAAAACTAATTGACAAAATACGAAAATAAGATACCTCTCATTGTGTGCATCATCCTGTTCTTCAACAGTTTCTTTATTTGTGCTGCTTGCATCAACTAGTTGTGATTTACTGGCTCCGGCCTTCTCAAACTTTTTACGAATCTTGTCTAACTCGATGCCATCTGATACAGAATCGTTGCTTTGCACAATAGCTGGTACTGAACTCAGTTTTGGGTCATCAATTAGGTCATGACTACTCTTGCTTTGGCCTTTAAAAACCTATTTAAAAAAGTTTAAAAAATAATTAGGTCTTAACATTTATAAAGGTTTTAATTGAAAAACGTTCATAATTTTTAGCATTTTCCATTTGTAATTCTTAATAAAAAATTCGCTACTGTAAAGTTGTCATATTTTAATGCTACACATTTAAAAAACTAAATGAAAATAATTTCTTTTAAAAGAATTTAATATTTTTTAAATATTTGGTTGCTTTAAATTAGATAGCTTGTTTAAACTATTCTATGATACCAAATGCACAAATAACAAACATCTGAAAAACACTTAACAGTATTCTTATTAATTGTAAATTATGTATAATAAAGCAAGTTTTTAGAATGTGTTTAACAAAAGTATACCTACAATCTTCTGTTTTTCTAACAAATATAAAAATTTCTATGAACAGGTTATTATATAAAAGCAAAGTAGCATTACTAGTTATAACTAAAAGTAGGAACAATTTTTAGATAAAGATTTTTCTTCTATCGACACTAAGCATACCTCATTCACAACATCTAAATCAGCTTCATCTTCTTCTGCCTCTTCTCCAAAAGATAACAGGTTGAAGTTTCTACAAAAAAAAATAATACAACATTTTAATCTTTCCAATAAAAATACATATCGCAATGAAATATGAACTTATTTAAAAAATAAAATACTTGAAATTATTGTATATATTTTTCATTGTTAAAAAATAATCTAAGCCATTTTCAAATTTTTTTTGTAAGTTTAAAACAATCAGAACAACAAATCTAACTTAAAGATTTAACTGAGGATAAATTTAATTTTAAATTCCTGCTGTGGATGTGCAAAATAAATCAATGGTAAATTTTTTTTATCTGGAATTAATACTATATTCAATTAGTTACCCTTTCAGTCTGGCATTAAAAAAAATTCTGATCGTCTAGAGACATTTATGATATCTAAAAGCACATCATTCGATTCTTCAAACTTTTTTCGATTAGAAAATATTTTTTATTGATCCCAATAGATGTCAGCCCAATTATTTTTTTAAAATTATGATCAGAAACATGACGATGCCAAATGGCATCATTGGGACTGAAAGGGTTAAAAGTGAAGTACAGATTAAATCTTATTTAAGGGTAACACACTTCTTGGGTTTTTCTTTTGGTTTTTCAGGAACAATTTCCTTAACTGCCGAGGAAACTCTTGGTACAATGTCTGGGAAAGGATTTAGTAGAACCTAAAAGGAATCCATAATATCAGAACTATCGAATAAAAACACAAATTACTGCATTTATAATACAATGTATAAATTTAAATAACAGTTTCAAAAATTAAAATAAGGGTTAAAATAGTATTAATGCATTTTTATTGTAAATTAAATCAAATGTACACATCAGTTGCAAAAAAATAAATCAATATGACATAACAGGGTTTGTTAAAAATTTATATTAAACCCATATTTTGAAAATTTTAAAACCATATTAAAGTAAGTTTATCTTCTTAGAGCAGGCACAAAATCCCTTTTTAGTACTTCATTATACATAAACTCTAGAAGTATGTGATAGCACATAGCACATAGAAAAAATAAGGAATGCCAAAAGCAGAAGAATACGAAGTTTTACTGTACCTCAGTGGAAATGATTTTGTGGGGATATAAGGGTCTATCATCAGAATCCACTAGACCTTCCTCAAGTTTTAGCATATTATACAATGTGTTTCCAGTCACCTTAAAAACAGTTTAACAATTTAAACACAAACAAATAAACAATACAACTTTTTGTTTTTGATAACACGTTATAGAAATGTAAAGGCTATTTTTGTAACAGATCAATAAAACAGATGTTTTATGTTCACAACTTTGAATTAAAAAGGGCTTGCCATTTTTAATTAGTGAAAATCTGCTTTGACCTAAGAGTAAAAAAAATATTCAAGAAGAAAGTCAGCATTACGATTTTTTATGTGTGGGCCAAAGTTAACCAATTCGGCAGTATTGAGTTTATTTTCTTTTGTACAGAATACATGACCTTGAGCACACTAATTTTTTCTTTTAATTACTGTAACCTTGGTTGAATAAGTGGTAACTTTCAAACAATAAAATTGTAATTCATTTTAACGCAATTAAATGATCATAATTATTACAAATGATTATTTATAACAAATGATGATTATTACTACTTTATGTTTCATTTAACTGTTGCAAAATTTTTGTTTCGTCTGATTAAAATTATTCTAAGTGGAATCTATTCATGAAACTTAAACTTATTTTTTTTACATCTTCAATCAGCTGCTTTTTTTAAAGAGATTTATGCAGTTTAGTTGGGACATAACTTTTTTTATCCTTAAAAAAAAGTATTGATTTTAAAAAATCAGGAAACAAGAAAAATTAAATAATTTAAACTTTTTATTGTGTATTTAATGAAAAGTGTTGTTGTTGTTGTAACTAATGCCACTCGGTAACCGAGCCAGGAGTAGAGGACTACCCGATTTAAGGAGAAGAGGGCGGCTTCCGTTTTTATTGAGCCCCACAAGGGAGGAAGTCCGACTGTTGCCCCTCAGCATGACACATCCGTTTTACAGGAAGGTCCCTTTCACATCAATTCTCACTCACATATCGGAATTTTGATCCAGATCAAAGGTCGATAACCCCCTGATCTGGCACCCCCAGAGGTATTAAATTGGTAACATGAAAAGTTAAAATTAGCTATTAAAGTTTTCACAAAAGTCACCCTAATCAACAATATTTTAAAAAAAACCTGTTACTAAATACTTAAGTTACCTTTCCAAATATGGTGTTTTTATTCTGAAGCTCGGGAGTAGCCCCAAGCGTGAAGAAGAACTGGCTCGTGTTATCATCTTTACCAGAATTCGCCATCGCCACCAAACCACGGCGGACAAACCGTAGGCGGGAATGGAATTCATCCTATTAGAACAAAAAGACAAATGTGATTGGTCAATAAAATGATTAATCTTTTGAACTTTTTAAAGAGAAAATAATCATTGAAAACAGAAATTAAGTTTTGTTTTATTCTCCTGTCAAATCACACAATTGCAACACAACACAATTAAGTAGATAGCATACAGTTTACTTTTTCGGTTATATGAGTGGTGTAGAGCTCTACTGCATATGCAAATGCAATTTCAAATAACATCCAACGGCCAGATTGGGCTAATTTATTACTTAGTTACCAACAGTCGTCTACATTACTTAAATATTTCAGTCTAATAGAGTAAAACTTGGTCTCCACACTGAGATACCTTTCAGGGGACACAGGTTGTGTATTTGTAATATCTTTGGCACACTACAAATTTATTCTTAGTGAAACATATCTTTTGAGGCAGCCAAGGCCAGCAAAAGGCTGTTGCGTTCCTGAAGAAGATGAAGAAACATATCCTAATGTTGTTTACATTTGAGTGGCTTCATCTAAAATAATCTATAATAATGAAAGAAAGAGTCTGTCTGTGTGTCTGTCTGTGGATCGCAAAAGACCTACTCAGACTGCTCTAAAAAATTCGAAATTTTTAATATAGATTCCTTTTAATACCTACGTGTGCACCTGAGGCTTAGATTTTTCATATTTGATTGAAATTTTTAATTAATATAATTAGTTTCAAAGAAACGTCATCCACGTGGGATTGCGGAACCATAACAGTGCTTGAAAATACATGGTCCGGGCCGAAACGGGGGCTTGACGCCATCCTCTATTAGTTTGATTGAGATATGCGCTCGCCCTAGGGCTGCTTCATCCTCTATTAGTGTTTGCTCTTTTAGGTGCGCATGCGAAAACACGAATTTAATTTTGTTTTAATTTTGAGTGTATTTTTATAAGGGTAAGTATGCCTCTAAAAGGAAGCAATGCGAAGTTAACGGGTTCCCAGTAAGGCGGGACCATACTGCTAGTTCCAAATAAAATATAAGCAATAAATTATCAATATTTAGATTTCAATACTTGACAACTTGCAGATAACTTGAAAATTAAATATAAAGTGGCTATACCCTTCGTGTATCAAATATGAAGTAGAATGTTTTCTGACATAGACCAGCTATTATATCTTAACTATTCAAAACTTAAAGACTTAAGGTTAATAAGTTTTATAAATCCCATATACTGAAAAATATGTGCAACTAGTGTTAGACTAACCTTAAAAGGGTGACCATAAATGGATTCTCCTCCTGTACCATCTCCTTCTGGATCTCCCCCTTGAACGATGAATCCTTTTATAAGTCGGTGAAAGGTTGTGCCTTTGTAATAATTCTCCAGACATAGCTGCACGAAATTTCGGCATGTCTTAGGGGTTTCTTTGGACCACAGTTCAATATCTATGTCGCCGACGGTTGTGTGCAGCAACACCTTAAAGAAAATTGCATTATTACTAGAGGTAATTATAATGTGACCAGTTTTTCTAAACCAAAAATCTGGATGGATGGATGGATGTTTGGTTTGAATTATCGTCGCACTAGAGCTACACGAGGGCTATTGGCGACGGTCGTCGTATTTTAGAACCACAGTCAGGTGACGAGCCACACCTGAATAGGCACCCAACGCAACTGTTAAGGGCGACATCGTACGCAGCGTTAGGACTTTGAAGGATATTTAACGTGCACTCCCTAACACGGGGTATTATTAGTCGGACATTTTTGGCTGCACAGGCCGTTTATAGGTCGGCAGCTATTTTGCCGAAACCCGGACCCGAACCTGAGACCTTCCGCATGCTAAGCTAGTGCTTAACCGACTGGGCTCCCCAGCCCCCGATGGATGGATGTTTAGGTTTTATGGCAAAAGGGCTACTGCGCCAAACACTAGATTATTTTAACTAAATAGGTTCAAAATCTTTCAAAAAAATGAGACACAACACTTTAAAACGAACACTTAAATCAAGGAATAAAATCCAAGCTGGTAGAAATTTACTGTATGGCAACCATTGGTGAACTTTTCGAATTCGCGCCAAGAGTCTGTATTCTGGCGACTTTCCAGAACCGAAACCCAACCGAAATGAGCAAATACTGGTCAGATAGGGTTGTCAGAATAAGTCACCTTTGCGAAGTCAAGGAATTCGAATCATCAGTCGAAGCCAGACAGGTTGCCACAAAAAATTAATGATCGCCAAATCCGATAAAAACCCACCTTAATGGTTACCGTACAGTAAATTTGATCCTAAGAGAATACCAGGAATCTAGACATTCCTTCCTTATCCCACACCCTTAAGAAAATTTTTCATATAATATCCTCTCCCACAAATGAAAAAAAATGACATAATTAATAAGCATTACTAACAATAACAAGCAGTTAATTATCCTTATCCTGGATAATCAAGTATAGAATTAAAGGACTAATAATAATTGTAAGGTCATTTAAACTTTTTTGACGAAGAGTACTAAATTTTTTTTGGTAAAATCTATATTTAATTCATATTTTCTCGGTTTTTAACTATGAAGGATTGTAACAGGAAAGCGGGACGGGTTATGAAGTATACAGTGACGCCCGGCATATTGTTAATAAAAAACTGTCAAAAATCTTCGATAAAGAATTGCATGTTGCAATTACTTTTCCATTAGTAGGTGGTTCTTGGATGTAAATATTACTCATTTTCCAGTAATTATAAGGTAGTTTTCAAAATCAAATGTAAACAAAAACACGGATTGCTACATTGCCAAACGCAAAAAAAAAACCTTATTAAAAATGCTTGGCAAATTACGAAAAATAATATTTTTTAAATCGAAAACTAGACAAACTATTACATGTAACATTTTGGAACAATAATACAACGAATTCTTTTAGCAAAATTAATATTTAAAAAATTTTATTTTGCGAAAACTAAACTTTATTTTACTGCAAAATTTAGCTGGCATTAAAAACTTAATTTTAGCAGAAGACAACCAGAAAGTGTTTCGGTGATAAATTTTGTTCTGCTCCTGCCTTAGATTTCGGTAAAAAAAATTGTGTGTTTAATTTTTATTATATACCTATAAATATTTTTTACGTTGTATTTAAGTATTATTTAACAAGGCAAAAGGCTAGTTTAATTAAAGCTGTGTAATTGTCAAGGAAAGAATCCTAGTTGATTTTAAACCTATGACACACGAAAAAGTCGTCTTTAATTAAGGTATTGAATGTTCTGCTTAACGTAAAAAACGTACATTAATATAGCTTTAAGGTATTTAACTTGTTACTTACTTAATATTAATAATGGCATTTATTAATTTTCGCTTATTTTTTTGATAATTACAGTATTAAAATTTTTAATTCTTAGTTGGGCCTGAAATTCTACTATTTAAACCGATTAGTTGTAACTGGAATGGATGATTGAAAAAATAAAGTGTCTGTCTGAGGAAAAAAATTGCTATTAAAAATTAAAACAGTTATTGTTGAAGTGTGCAGGATACTTTAAAGTACAGTCTCCCAATTTCTGGCATTGGACATCATGTTGATTGTCCACCTTATATCACCCATTTTAGGGTATATACTGCCAGGACTGCAGCTGATGTATAAGTACTAATAAACATGTACTAAGCTGATTCGTGTATAAGTTAACCCCCTCTCCTATTTAAACAAAATACTTTCAAAATTGGTATACCCCGTGTATTAGTTGAGGTAATAAATAAGGCAAGAAAATATCGCCCCAGACTAGTGTCTTTAGAAAAAATAAGAGGAAAACTGTGTCATACAAAACTGTGCATTTTTATTTTGTTAACAAAACTTCAACCGTCACAACTAGATTTTAGTTTCCATTATGAAAAATACTGTTGACCCCCTAAAATTTTATGAAATTTTATGTTTTTTGAGACACCACTTCGTTTTTAGCTTGACTTTGACCCCAGATATTGACCTGACGTGATTGGTTTAATCAAAGGTTTAAGAATTACATGAAACGGTAAATACGTATGGGAGGACCATATAACGGCTTTTCCAGGCCTAAAACTTCAAAAATTGGCAAGTGGCAGCCAATCAAAAGGCTGAGTTGGGGAGCACAATCGGATCACTCCATTGGCGGATGGCCAGGGTATTACTTAGCCTTAGCTGGTGAGATATTTGTGCTGTAATTTGGACTACTAACAACCAGGGCTCGAAAATTATATTGCCCGACACGCCCGGGCCAGGGTATTACTTAGCCTTAGCTGGTGAGATATTTGTGCTGTAATTTGGACTACTAACAACCAGGGCTCGAAAATTATATTGCCCGACACGCCCGGGGCATGTAAAAATTCCAATCGGGCATGTATTTTTTCGCCTTACATGCCTGACCAGGGCATGTAAACATTTCATCAAAGATACCTTTCCATAAATTTAAATAAACATTTTGCATTTTAATAAATCCTCAACATATTCATTCCTTGCTTCTTGAAAATTGATAATTTTAATATTAAATCTAAATTAGTTACTTCACAATGTTGTCATTATGGCATCAAATAAAAATTTTTCATCAATAAAATTCTGGTGGGAAATAACACCACTTTCTACAATTTTCGAAGTCCTTGTTACTTTGGCAAGGTTTCTTAAGGTATAATAGTTTGATATATTTTTAATTAACATTGGTAAAACCTGGAATTTTCTGTAAATTCTGAGAAAACATGGAAAAGTCAGAGAATTTGGTTTTCCAACTTTCATAATGTAACAGTTTATTTCATGAATTTAGTAAACTGCTTAAAAAAAATTTATGCGTCCAAAACGCATTTTAGTTTTAGCTTTTGTTATTTTTGCATAACTCGTGCCTGTGTACATCTGTTTTCCCCCTCCCCATTTCGCTCGGCCTGCGTTTGGGCATGTAACATTTTTTATTCGGTCATGTATTTCCAAGACTAACATGCCTGACAAGGCATGTAAAAATTTTGAGATTTTTCTAGCCCTGCTAACAACAATGTGTGACTGTGCTCTCATTAGGCAACTTAGCATCATGGGTGTAAAAGAGGACCATCTCTATAGGGCATGTCAACAGGTTGAAGAATGTTCATTTTGTTTTCTCTGTGAATTGGACAATTACTCTGCTCGGAGATTTGAGTATCTTGGGTACCAATGTATGAATTCTTAAGAGGTTGATAACATACCAATCAGGGAAATACTGAGGTTCATTTTATCATGATTTATTACAAAACCCTTCTTTTCTGTAGATGCCTGTAATTGCAGGGCTTATTATGTGATACTTGGAAAAGTAAACACACAAGGAAAAAATACGTATTTTAACATTTCTGGCTGAAAGCCGCTGTCACGCCTTCAGCAGCCATAATGGACAATTCTATTCTGCTTTAACTTTTTAACTCCCAAGAAAAGCTCCTATTTCAGGAATGCGAAATGTTTCCTTCTTAGGAGTTGAATTTCAAAATTATTATCAGACAGCGTTCGGAAAGTAACGAATTTTTTCGTTACTGCTAAAAGTAGCAGAGTTGCAGTTAGAGTTACTTTCTGAGCAATGTAATGGCTTTACCTAAAAAATATGTTTCAAGTAACGCGTTACTCCAATCCCTGAAAATATACCACTGGTCGCAGTGCTTGACCCCACTTAAGCCATAACTAAGTGTTTCTAATAAGTTTTATCCTGCAACAGAAGTTGATTTATCTAAGATATTATCTTTTGTGTATTTAGATGCATCCAAGACGTGACCGAAGTGATCGTTCTAGCCAGAACGACTCGTCATTGAATCTGCTGCACTTGTTAGATACGCCTGATCGAGAAACTATAGAAACGATCAGCAATGTCATTCATGAAAACCTTTCCAGAAGTATGTCTTTCACATCATGTTATTGATATTTTTCTGGAGTTTATAATAAGAGTTTTTTCAACTTTATATTTAAGAGTAATGTTAGAAATCTGCTTACCTAAAGTCCACACATATTTGCATGTGTAAAAAAGAATTGCATTTTTTTATAGAAAACCTTCCTGACCAGCAAATAATCAAATTGTGTTCATTATATAGGTTTGGTTAATACAAAAAATATTATTTTGTATATTTTATTGAAAAACTGTGTTTTTAATTCTTGTGTTTGTATTTAGTTGATAAATTTTGTTATTATGTTATATTAGTAATTTTGTGTGATATGTTTTGTTATTTTATTATTTTGCTAATACTTATTTCTATCTTTTATTGAAATGTTTTGTTTTTAATGCCTAATTTTATTTTGCTTAAATTAATTTCTTTTAAAAACCTAATCAAGCTTTGCAGCTGTGTAAGGGAGTGCACGTTAAATATATTTCAAAGTCCTAACTCTGTGTACAATGTCACCCTTAACGGTTGTGTTAAGTGCCTATTCAGGTGTGGGCTTGTTACTTGACTGTAGTTCTAAAATACAACGCCCGTTTCCAATAGCTCTCATGTAGCTCTAGTGCAGCGATAATTCAAACCTAACCTAACCAAATCAAACTTTAATGTTTTGAATAACTGATATTTTATTGTATTTAGTTTATTTTCAATATTGATGCATTAAAGTTTTCAATATTAGTGCTATTTATTATATTTCTCTGCTAAAATAAGTTTATATTGTTTTACAGCCAAAGATAATCGGTTTCTGTATGGTATTGTTGATTACTACTTGACTGTGGAGTCGCCAAGAACTCTAGATATTCTTGTGAGGTTGAAAGAACCTCATGATAAGGTGCGGTTAAAATCATAATTTATTTTGATTTTTATATTGCATATTCTCCCTTGTTTGTTATGTTACTCGGTTTTAACGTCATAATTTATGTGATCCCATAAATGGCTCTATAACTGGATTTTACTGTATTAAGTACACTGCTCAAAACAATAAGGAGAGCACTTTGCGTACTTTTATTTACCCTTTCAGTTTCAACTTATCTTTTATTATAAAAATCTAAAATCCGTGAAATAGATTCATTATGAATTTAGAATGAAATGGTAAAAAACAGGGAAGGAAATCTTGATTTTTAAACTTAAGGGGGGAATTTTGGAATTAAAACTTTTGAATAAATTATAACATAATTTTTCTAAACTTAATTGCAAAAAAAAAGGTAAAATCAATTTTTAAATATCTAAGAATGCAAGCATGAAGAATTTAGGGTCAAATTATTTCATATAATTGTTTGGGAATGAATTTTATTTTACTGTGATTTTTATATTTTTATTTAATTAAAACAAGCATTATTTTAATTCTTCAAAAAGCATGATTCTTCCTTATAACGATAAATAAGTGCAAGCGTAACTTGATAAGAAAAAAAATCACAGGCTGATGATACCAAATGGAATCATGGGGGTGAAAGGGTTTAAACCATGTGAATCCCCAATTTTTTTGAGCAGTGTATAACAAAGCGCATGTTACTAAATGCAAGTTTAACAAAATACAGGGTGAGGCAAACAAAAGTGGCCCCAATCTAGAGATAGGAATAAATTGAAATGCTTGGCGAGAAAAGCTCTTGAAGCCGCCTGAACCTGAATTTGCATTAGTTGGAGCATATTAGCTTTATATTAGAGCTACTCATAGACTAGTGGCGAGTTCAGATCTTAGTTCCTATTGTATGAAGACGTCCCATAATGCAAATTTTGTGTCTTGCAATCAATTTAGAATGTTTTGTATTACTGAAAACAAAAAGGTGCGATTCTCTAGGATAAATAACGGCCGAAGCAATCCAATAATCACTAGTGGGAACTTTATTTGATCAGCTCTACAAACATTGTTTATATTTCAATTAGCTTCTAAAACCATAGTGTAGTTGCCGGCAAATAAGTTGCCAATAAAAAGCCGGCAAATAAGTCATCGTTTGTTTGGGCTTAATATTGAAGGGATCAATAGCTTCAGTTAGCAAACCTGTTTTTGTATTGGTTTTAGACTTGGCAACATTTCTGTCGTATTCTTATCTCTAGACAGGGGCCACTTTCGTTTGCCTCACCCTGTATTTAAGTATACTTGTACATATGTATCACGGAAAATATTTATTAATGTTCATAATTTAATGCAGAATTTTATGTTTTTCAGCACTTGTTTGATAAGATTTCTGACCTTATTAGAGATGAAAAGTATAGGTATAGAGCACTACAACTCCTTTGCAACCTGGTGTATAAGCAGCCCTCCTGGCTGCATAAAATAGTTAATCATCGTATTATGAACACTTTATTGAATATGCTCAAAGTAAGTGAAAAATTTATTAAATTTCTTTAATCTGTAAATTTTCAATGCGTTTGTTTCACCGTTGACTTCTTCACCCCTTTAAAAACTCCTAGTTTTTTGTAACTTTTTTAAACTAAAACCTCGATATCTATATAACGCTTTTGTTATATATCATTTTTAAACTCAAGTAATCGGCTGCTTTGATTTTTGTATTTTGCTTCGACGTTTTATTTTATAATAGAATATGTTAGAATTAATTAAAATTGTAAGCTGAATTCTACTTAGGTCTATGTATATGTATCTCTGGAGCGAAGAGATTATACAAAACCTTTGTGTTCCAGACATCTTAAATTGTATCAAAACTAATATTGTCACAGCTCAGTGGCTGAGAGGTTATAGGTGTCCGCCTCACAAGCCCAAGTTCGCGGGTTTGAGCCTTGGCTGAGTCTTCGAATTTTCTGGATGGAAAAATCAAGGGCACACATGTCATATGATTATATGGCATGTAAAAGATCCCTGGAGTACCCATTTGGCTTGGGTTTTCTCGGCAAAATTAAATCACATAATTTAACATCCACAAAGAGCTCAGATTCATTGTAATCTGAGAGTCAAAATTGGTAGCAAGAGTTGAATAGATTGTGCCTTGCAAATGGCTCTCTGTTCAGGGGAATATGCCGAGTCTGCAAAGGCTTTACTGCCAAAATTGCAGCCGCATTGGAGAAAAAAAAATATTTTGGGAAAATTTAACCCTTTTGCTTAGAATTGGGTTGTAGATTTACAGTGGTGGCCAAAATTGTGGACATTTTTTTTAAGTTTCATATTTTTCAACTTTGTGTGATTACAGAATATATTAATTGTATATTTAATTAAACAATTGTATATCAAATTAGAAGTAATTTAATCTTTATGAGGACCACTGTCTGCAGATCGCTGAAGCAGTCTACGAGACCTTTGGTCCCATGCAATCTATATCCATGGATATAACATCATCATCATCAAAGTAATTTAATGTAGAATTAAAAATAAATACAGTATTATAATATCTGTATTACGAATAAGTTATGCACCTAATAGTATGATCTGTCTTAGTTTTGCAAGTCATTGAACCACCAACTTGTATTGCATTTTAGCATAAGAGAATCCATTGATTGTGTTTGTTCAACTAAAATGACCATAACTTTATTTCTAATACAGATACTTTAATTCTATTTTTTTAATGAAATTCTACATTAAATTACCTTCTACTTAATATTTAAAATGTTTGTATTTAAGCAAAATGTAATAGATGCAAGCACACAGGTAACAGTTGAAACACATGAAACTTAAAAATAAGTTCACACTTTTGGCCACCACTGTAAGTTTAATTTTTTGCAATATAATAATCAGAAAAACCGATATTTAAAAAAATTAACTTTCTGTTTTCATACATTTTCGATGCTAACTTAAATGCTGTTTTTTCCAGACAGATACATCGGCTCCCAATTTGATGAGTGGCAGCTTTGCTTTGATTTGTCTTCTTCCAGTGATTCCCTCGCAGTTTGGTCCTTTTCTTGGGGACACCTTTGATGTATTCTCAAGATTTGCTGCTTGGAATGTAAAAAACCCAGGTAAGTTAGACATTAAGAGGGACTGTCAGTCCCATAGAGCTAATGGTGTTTTGAAATCACAATTTCCGCAAAAGAATTGCTTTGCCATGTTATCCTATTTTCACTAGGCATGGGAATCATAATTAATAACATCAATTTGAAACAAAATTGCAAGGGAAATACATCCGGTTATTTAATTATTAATTGATAAAGTTCTGAAATAGTGTCGCCATCTGCTGTATATTTTGGCATTTTAAAACTTCAAAAATATGTAATAAAATAACAAGATAACATTTTATTTTCAAATTTGTTTCATTTCGATGTTATGTCGATTCAAATTTCCAATACCTGGGAAAAAAGTGTTAACCAGGCAAAGCAATACTTTTGTGGAAGTTGTGATTCCAAAACTAATGCATTAGCTCTAGGAGACTGAAAATTCCTCTTTTATAAATCATTTTCAGTAAATGTTCCAAATGTATGTGCTGTAATTCAACTGTACTTATACTAAGAAATTGGAAAGTTGCTTTTAAAAGTAACTATGTTGCAGTAACTTCATATGCAAAGCAATTGGTTAAGGTACGTAATAACAAAAAGTAACTAATTATTTATTTTTAGAAGTTTCAAGTTACAAGCTAAATTGCAATTTATCCATCTTACCGTTTTTCAAAAAGAACCCAGATAAAAGTAACATTATCACAAAAAAACACTGCAATAGGAATTATTTTTATACTTGAAAAGAGGTTGAATTTCGAAATTGGCATCTGACAGCCTTAAAAAAAATTAACGGAAAAATAAAACAAAAATTGTTAATTTGTTTTTGCTAAAGTAACTAAGCTACAGCTACTTTCTGAAAATCCAGGTGTTAGGATCCTTGGTGTTACCTTAAAAAAAGTAACTGTTACTCCAAGTTAGTTGCTCCAATCCTTGCTTTTCATGTGTTAATTTAAATTACCGTTACCGTGTTACCCTTATTAAACAATATAAAATAAGTTATAAAAGCAGTTTGTTGAAGGGCCAATAATTTTTTGTGTAGCAAGTTGTCATAGGTTACCTCCCCTCTGCTAAATATACCCCTATATCTCGTCTATCTAGAATGCAAGCCTCGAACGACTTTCTTCCCCCATCCCTTCACTTGGTTTTCTACGAAACGGGGGAGCATCACTTTTCTAAACCTAACGCGTTTTGAGGTTCGGTTGTGAAGTTAACAATCCAAACAGTTCAAACCCAAGTAGGGTGAGGGAAAAAACAGGCTCACACCGTTTCGAAGAAATCCACATTTAGGCGTAGGGGAGGAAAATGCTTTCGAGACTCGCATTCTAGATAGACAAGGTATAGTTTAACTTGTCCCAGAGTATTTTGATAAAAATTACCTAACCTAAAACTAGTGTCTGCAGCTGCAATGTAGATTTATTTATATCTGACGAAAATTACAATTGCTTTTTCATAATTTGCAATGGTCTTTTGAAATTTTTTATTTTTCTCCCTGAAACACCATAGGCTTCATAGTTGATGTTTACATGGTGCATCTACAACTTGTTGTCTACTCCTTCTTCCACCGACTTTACGGCATGTTTCCTTGCAACTTCCTAGCTTACCTGCGGTCCTTTTACGGAGGACGAGAGTGCAATGAAGAGAATTACAAAGTTTTCACTTCAGTTATTAAAGTAAGATAATATACAGTCTAACCCTATTAACGTGAACTCAAAGGGAGTACCGACACATTTTGTTCTAATCGAATTTCTTGTTAACCATTAGGATTGTTTTTTATATTCAACTAGTGAATAGTTGTAAAACATAATCTAATTTTATAATGCAGTGCACTTATGATACATGTATACAATTAGTAACTCAATTAAGTTCATTTGGGGTAGTACATAATATTGAATTTTTTTTAAAGAACAGCAATTAAGAATAGCAATTGGATTAAAACTGACTAGTCATGAGCGATCTCATTATTTTCTTAAAAGAATATTTTTAATAAAGTTTGTTTGCCGTTTCTTTCTTTTTTTTTTTTTTAAAGTTTTGTTTCAGTTTTTCTTCAAAACTTTCAGTTACTAAGAAAAAAAGTTATATTTTTAATTTTTTTTGTTCGGGTTAAGCAGGATTTTGCCTAAAGCGATTTCGTGTTAAAAGATTTTTTTAGCATTGGCTCAAAGCTTTATATGCTGAGAAAACCCTTACAGTTCATTTTAAGTGAATTTTCATGTTGAACAAGTTTGAATTAACAATTTTCGACTGAGTTATAATTATTATGCTTAGTTATAATTGTTTTAAGGTGTGTCATAAATACATTTCCCTGTAAAATTGTATTTGAAGTCTTGTTTTTTTTTTACTACAAAATAAAATACCAGAAACGTCTATGATTAAGTTGAACATTTATAGTATTTTGTACTTCCTGTTCTAATTCTTGTTTTTATTTATCCTTAATGCCTGAAAGAAACCAGAGTAGTTTCATTTATAATTTTTAATGTAATTATAATGCCAGTGCATCCATATTAAAAGTTTTAACTATTGAATAAAAAAACAATTATGATTTTCTAGCCAATGCTGGAGCGTGTTAGATTGCATCCTCTACTTGTTACGGCTTCAAAAGATTTTGAACTGAGTACAAACAGGTAAAATATAAATATTCATAATTTCTTTCTATGAAATATGTTAGCTTGAAGCAAAAAAGTGTATAGATAAATTTAGAAATCTTGTATCAAGATGTCAAGCAGTGTCAATGCATAAAATTTGGTAAAATAATATATTTCTTGGAAACATTGAGCTGTTTTTTATATGCACCCTCTTTTATTTAAACTCATAGTTTCCTCACATAGAAGCCATGACCATGGTCATGTTTTCTGCCGGAGCTATAAGACCCTCGGAACAATCGGATGAAGACAAAATAAAATCACTGAAATTTTCTCTTCATCTGATTGCTCTGCACGTTTTATAGCTCTGCCCCTGGTCGTGGCTGCTGTGCAAGGAAACTATAAGTTTAGCTATTGCTATAAGTAAAATTGAGGTTTAGAGGATGTACATTTAATTGTGTGGATTTCTACCTCCATTACAAGGTCTGAATTTTAAAAACCTTAATTTGAACAGTTAAAAACTTGCTATTTTGGCATTTTTCGTATAAATTTTATTTCAATTGGTGATAATATTTTAAACGAACTGTACTTTGCTAAATGTTTAATTCTTTTTCCTGTTGCATTATCTATTCTATGTAAAATATTTTTTCTTTGCTATTCTCTGAGTTTTTGCCAGTTTTTGCATATCCCTGGTTAGTATTCTGTTGGTATCGCCAAACCTTTTTGTGCTAGAAAGAAACGTGAAAATCTTCTGTACCCTTTCACGGAGTTCATTTACCCACTTTTACCATTTAACCGGGTTATCTTTAATTACTTATGGTTGTGTTTTCCTGTTTAGCTAAAAATCAATTCTATGAATTGTATGAGTCGATTATACGTATACAATATCATGCAGAAAACAAATAGGGTAGACTGACCAGTGAGTGAACAGGCCCCAGTGAATGAACATTTGGTAAATATAATTAAATAATAAGGATTGAAAATCATTCCACTGGATGGATATGCAATTCTGACTTCCTCCCATGTAGTAGGAAGCTATCTGACAATGGTTGGTTGTGTCCTGGTCATTATATCCTGGTGTTCATTCACTGGCGAAAGTGATGTCTTAAACGTTCATTCACTGGTTAGTCTACCCTACATTATATTTGCCCTATAAATGAATACACAATAGAAATAATGCAGAATATTATTCAGTGTATTAAAGCATTGCAAGTTACATATTATAAAAAGAACAATCAACCTTTTCTTAAGCCTAGAAATTCAGCAACTTGCCACATTGTTCCTTTTTTTTTTATCAGCATCATATAGGAATAATAACAGAACAGGAGGGGTATTTTTATAATTTTTTTAGTTTTTATGCTAAACGCATTAAAAAAATTGAGTTTAATGAATGAATATATTTTGTGTTTTCTTGACTATAGGTGGAAGAAAATGTCATACCATGACATTATAGTAGACTGTGCATCCATTTCCCTGGACTCCATTGAAGGTACAGCTGAAAGTTTTGGGAGAAAAATGGATCTTTCGATAACATCCAATGAACAGAATGCCTGCAGCTATGGTAAACATAAGATAATTTATTAGAAATTTGGTATGAATGAATCTGGTTGCGTTAATATTGAAACATGAGCAATAGGAAAATATACTTAATTCTTTCTTATAACTATAAATTGATGTGGTGAAAATATGAACTATTCTAGATGGTACCAATTTCACTTTATTTAATTCTTATTCAGATTGTATTGCTTAAGGCTGCTCATCACCCCCATTCCCCGTCCTCCTTCGATCGGGCTTGCTAATTAATGGTAAGACTATGGGGGGAAAATGGTTTTTATTCCAAAAAAAGCAAAGAAATTATAGGAATATTTTGATGCAGTTTTTTTAACTTCATAAAACTCCAATAAAGTTGTGCTTTTAGAGGTTATTTTTTTAAAAACGTTATTTACTTTTTTTAATCTAAATTTTTTTCTATTAAAAAAAGGTAAATAAAGTTTTAAAAAATAACCTCTAAAAGCACAACTATATTGGAGTTTTATGAAGTTAAAAAAAAACGCATCAAAATATTCCTATAATTGCTTTGCTTTTTTTGGAATAAAAATCATTTTCCCCCCATAGACTTACCATTAGCAAGCCCGATCAAAGGAGGACAGGGAATGGGGGTGATGAGCAGCCTTAAGGCCTTATCACAGGAGAGCTCGTTTGTTCAGCAATGTCCGTACGCCACATCAAAAACTGGTCATTCGAGCAGCTTCTTCTGGCTGGGGTTTTAGAGTCAACCTGAATAAAATCCGCCACTTTTTTGCTGTTCGAACGGCTACTCCAATCAAATACGAAGTTCAGTCGTGACGTCATGGCCAAGCCTCCTCCTTGTACCTCCTCCAATATCGCGATAATACTGCTTTTAAGTTTGTGATGTCACGCATGACGTAGCCGTTCTCTTGTGTGACGTTTTTGCTGAACCAAAAGTTGTTTGACGAGCGACGTTCATACCATCTGATGATTATAGCTGATATATTATTGCTGTTCTTCTTCTGATTACAACATGAACTTCAAAAGAGCCTATGTCGCTTCTGCCCTCATGTGGGTCCTGGCACTGCCAATGTATAAACAGCCCATACAGCCAAATATATTCATAAATATTTTATAACAAACTAGATTTACCTAACTGCAATTGAACTTGTCCAGAAAAAGTATTTGTGCTAAAAATCATAACCAAATTGCATTTAGGTAAATTTGTTTTTTTTTAAACTTTTCTATAATTTGAATTCCATATAATTATATTTTAACCATAAAATTATTTTTTTAACTGCATATATTAATATTAATAATAATAAATTAAATAACTTTTGTGAGTGTTTTTTTTTTCATCCAGAGAGTGCCCAATTTGTTAGCTTTAGCAGCCAAAGCAGCTGCTCTGTTAATTTTGACATAGAATCGGCTGTTCTTGACACCATGCCCTCCGGCGATATTCTTTGGACTCCAAATCAGGCGACTTCCGTTCCTTCAGATGCCGCAATTTCCCCGTTGCCAGTCAAAAGTGAGTGGAAGTTGAATAATTTTATGTTGTTTATTATGTGATTATATTAACACTTTACCGGACCGGTAGCGGTTCCAACATACTAAGCCCTTTCACTGCTCAGTTTCCCAATAGCCCCGTGTAGCTCTAGTGCGACGATAATTCAAAACTAAACCGGCTCAGTCCTGACTCAATCAAACCAATCTAATCCTCTGAACGCTTCTGGTCTAGAGCGATCTACAGCTACCCCGTAATCCAGAAAGTCATAAAGTGATGTCTGGTTTAAATTTTCTGTACTGCATTGAATTGTGTGTTTTGTATATTTTCTAGGTAATTGTAAAATCAGGGAATTTTTTGTGAAAGTGTCAGGGAAATCATGGAAATATCAGTATTAGAAAAAGAACTTTAAACATTTTTTCTGGGATATTGTAACCACCCTGTAATAAATAATGGTGATCACATAAAAATATCGATGTCTCCAATTATTTTGCTGTTGTTTGGTCAAAATCAACAAAATAATATCCGTAATCTATAAAATCCTGTACCTTGAATCACTTCATTCCCTCCAATTCCGGACTTAAAATATTCTATATGACTTTGTTAAATACATTCAAAAATTATTTTGTTTTGTGATCGAAGATCATAAAGTACTGATTCATGCAGCTCTTTACGATGAATGTGATTGAGGATTTAATTCAACTTGATTGATTTTGTATGCATCATGTTAAACAGATTTCCATGTCATTTTTAAAAATTCAAAATTATGCCATTTATTAGCTGAAACAGACAATTTCAAATATATCTACCTATCAGGGCTAAAAAAAAACTCGGACATTTTACCCATCCCAGAGGATGGCTTGTCCAACAATGTACACGTCCTTTTTAAAACGGACTCGTCAAACTCTAATTATATAAATTACTTCTAAATAAATAAAAATATCATTTTCTCTTATTTGTTACAAACATTTATATAAATTGAGCATTGATTTAGTAGTTACTAGAATTACATTATACAGTAAGAAAAGAATACCGGGTTCCTAATAGTAACCTATAGTATTTCTTTAAGGAATAAATTTAAAATGTATCCAAAAGTTTACGTGGCATTGGCTGTCCATGAGGACGTCGTATTCGAGTAATAAGTTGTCATCTTTAAATTTTGACCGCCGAGGACGGGCAATTTTTTGAGCCCTGCTACCTCTCTATATTATATCTTTCATTTTTAGGCTTATCAATAGCCCTTTTATAGTATTCTTTTTAATTTAGTTAACGATTGTTGCGTTTAACCGTTGCTTACCATATTATTTTCTATATTTAATTCAGGTAAGCAAGATGTGAAGAATTACAGTCTGCAGCTATCAACTGAAGAGAATGTTCCTTTGGATTTTGCTGTTGAAGCAAAGCCAGAGGTTAGACATATTGCATATACATATATTTAGGGGGGAAGGGGGAATATTTAGATGGTCTTTTTATATGCCATTAGCCCTAATAAATCATCTACTTTGGTATCAGCATTTTTGGAAAGCTTGACCATTCTGGTTTACGATAATAAAGTTAGTATTCAGAAAAGTTGTAACTGAAGTTGCAAAGTGAATTCGACAAAGGTTTTGGGGTATGGGGAACCTTTAAAAAGTCCTTTAAGTTCCGATTGTTTTTGAGTAAAACCCCTGACAAAGTAACTCAAATACTCATAACTTTAAAGTGGTTTTTTGAAATCTACTGTAGCAAAAAATAATGCATTTAATCCTTTATAAAGCAATGACTTTTTAAATTGTTTAAAAGTGGTTTGAATATTGAATCAATTTACTAAGTGACCAATGGGGCTGGGGAGCCCAGTCGGTTATGCATTTGCCTAGCATCTGAAAGGTCCCAGGTTCAGGCATCGGCAAAATAACTGCCGACCTATAAACGGCCTGTGCAGCCAAAAATTTCCAACGAATAATACCCGGTGTAGAGGAAGTGCACATTAAATATGCTCCAAAGTCCCATCGCTGCGTTTGATGTTGCCCTTAACATTTGTGTTGAGTCCCTACTCAGGTGTCAGCTCGTCACTTGACTGTGGCTCTAGATACAATGCCCGTCGCCAATAGCCCTTGTGTAGCTCGAGTGCGACGATAATTAAAACTAAACTAAACGACCAATAAGTAAGTGGGCTGAGACTCATCATACTTTTAATGAAGGGCTCATTGTATAAAGGAATAATAACTTCATAGTTAACATAATTTTATAATAAACCTTTGAAGTTAACATAATGTACGTTTAAAATGTCTTCACTTTAAAATAAACAACACCTATTTGGACATTTGTTTTAACTTCTGATCTATTAAGAAATTGTGATTTATGGTATTTTATTAGTATTCATAAACAAATTTTTAAATATATTTATCATATTTGTAGCTTTTGAAAATGGAATTAGAAAATTCATTCAATGAAGCAACTTCTTCTAAAGGTACTTTCCCCCTTTGTTTGACTAAAATTCATAAAATATCATAATTATTTTTTAAAAATTATATATTTTCCTTAAAGGTACCAAAGTCTTAGATATCGGTAAAAAAGAAAACTCTAAAGAGTCAGAAGAGGTTTCAGAAACATTCGATTTAAATGTGGACAAGACAGTGCTTCAGGCCATTGAAGCAAAAGAAGATGGTTTGTCCTCATTGATTTTAAATTTTAATGTATTATTATTTTTCTCTTGAGTGCTGCTTTTTTTTCACTTGAATATCAAAAATTAATCTAGTTCTAAGAAAACTATTCTCAAAGAAAATGAAAAGGGTATTAATGAACACGAAAGTTGTTTTTAAAAAATTTTGAGGATTTTAATTTTGAATAATGAACCTATTTTCAAAAACTTGTTGGTTTTGAGTATAATAAATATATTTTGTGACTCTCAAATATTTGAACAGTTAAGGTAAATTTACATAGTTTTCTGCTGCACTGATATTTATATCTAAGTTATTAACTATTTTTAACAAAATAGGTGTTGAAAAATTTATTGTTACTATTTATTCCAAAGTTATGATTCCAATATTTCCCCCCTTAAATTTTAGTTAAAAATTAAGATCCCCTGTTTTTTGCCGTTTCATTCTGCATGCATATTGAATCTGTTTCACAAATTTTAGATTTTTAGAATGAAAAATTAAAAGTTTGCATACTTTTGTTAACTCTTTCAGTCCAAAGTGCTCTTATAATCGTTTTGAACGGTGTATTAATTAAAATTAAAAAATAAGATCTATTGAATACATTTTTACCCTATGTGCTATTAGTAGCAATTTAGTTTTTCTTTCTCCGGTCAATAATTTTTTAGGGGCGAAACAAATTTCAGATTTGGCAACTTATCATATAATAATAGAACAATATTAAATTTAAGCAGCGAAATCGTAATTTTTTTTTAAATATTAAGAATATCTTTAAGAAAGCTTTTTGGATTAGCAGATAAATGGAAACATCTAGCGTTAATACTGAGAAGTTAATTAGAAATTGTCGTTATATAAGCAAGACATTATAACGTTAAGATCTGTGGGCATTTAAAGGGACCAAATATTTTTGGTGTTACATATCAAATGTTGCCATAACATAGTTTGACCAAATTTTTCAATACCAGCTTCTATTTCTGTCTCTTTCCTTTCCTTGAGACTCGTCACGCCTTATAGGCCAGAATGAGAATTGTTGAAACCCAGTTCCTCAGATTCCCTAAGTTTCCTGGCAACTGCCCTGGCCAACAAAGATGGTCTCTCTCCTTCAAGATGTTTCATCGCCACTTTAGCCATTGGTCGGCCTCTCTTCCTTTTACTGTCAGGAGACCAAGTTTAAGCGATCCGTTCGTTAGAATCGGACCTCCGTCTTAGCACATGACGGACCCAATGCCATCGTTTTATCCTTGTCATTTGTCAAGAGTTTGTCTGCTGTTTTGATGTATAGATGAAATTATTTGTTATGGCCAATAATTTTTTAGAATCTTTCTTAAACATCTATAATAATGAAGGAAAGATGTCTGTGTGTATGTCTGTGGATCGCAAAAGACCTACTTAGACTACTCTAAAAAATTTGAAATTTTTAATATAGATTCCTTTTAATACCTAAGTGTGCACCTGAGGCTTAGTTTTTTTCATATTTGATTGTGATTTTTAATTAATATAATTAGTTTTTAAAAAACGTCATCCACGTGGGATTGCGGGGCCATAACAGGGCTTGAAAATACATGGACCAGGCCGAAACGGGGGCTTGACGCCATCCTCTATTAGTTTTAATTGAGTTTGGTTGAAATATGCGCTCGCCCGAAGGCTGTTTCATCCTCTATTAGTGTTTGCTTTTTTAAGTGTGCATGCGCCAACACGAATTTAATTTTGTTTTGATTTTGTGTGTATTTTCAAAAGTAAACATGCCTCTAAAAGGAAGCAATGCAAAGTTAACGGGTTCCCAGTAAGGCGAGACCATACTGCTAGTTTAGTATGAAATGTGTTTAGTTTATTTTCCGGTTTTTTAATTTTCCAAGTTTCACACCCATAAAATAGTATTTATAATTGCATTACAGATTTTTAGTTTAAGAGAAATGTTTCAGTTTTTGACAACTTCCAAACCTTAAAAAGCCTTCTAAAAGCATTTTATTTCTGTCTCTAGATGTGGATAAAGAAGTTTCAGAACTAACTTCCGACCAAAATTCTTCCAAGCAGTCTTCGGCTGACGTCAGGCATGACACTCCCTTCTGTTCAACGACACAGAACCTGACTGACGAGCCTGGTCAGTTGCCCCTGAAAATACCCCTCGCTAAAAGGTCTGACAGCCTATTGAAAAGTAATGAAGAAGAGACGGACGAAATGAGAGGTTCGTTTGTATGATGAAAATATTGTTTAGACGCTCTTTATTTTCTAAACTGATTTGTGGGGACCTTTAAATTAGTTTGGGGATGTTCAAAATCTTTGTTTTTTGTGCCCAGTGCTAGAAATTGGATAAAAAAAATTTGGTAGATCCATGCTAACTAAAAAAAACTAGAAGCAAGTGCACATTATTTAGGAACATTTTTAATATAATTATTTTTTAGTTAAATTTGTATTTATTTAACCACGAATTCTGAAGGGCTCAGCTGGAAAATCATAATATTTTTGTGTTTTATGATTATAGATTCACCAGAGTTTATGAATTACAATTTAGATTAGCGGAAGTTCCTAAATCTATTTTTCAATCGTCTGAGTTACTGAATTTTACACAATTTTGACTTTTCACGATCACCAGGGTTTCACAATTAAAAAATCGCTGAAGTTTTGCAATTTACAGATAATCAAATTTGTGTGATTTCAGCACTATCAATTTGTTTTAAGGATCAAAATAGCCTAAACACACACATAAAAATTGTCTGTCGACAAATTTTTAGTAGGTGAAAATATGCGATTTTAAGATTATTTTCGATGATATTTTTAAAAGCCCGGATAAAAAAAAGATAGTTGCAGAAACTGAGATTCAATTTACTTTACCAAATCAATATTTTATGTCCTCACAAAATATTTTTCCCTGAACAGAAATGTGCCCAAACCCCGAAATGTTCAATGCCACAGAAGCAGACCTGGTATCATTCACACACACCCTCCATCGGTTCCGGAACTTCAGCCACTGTGGTCCCCCACCCGTAATTCCTGCGGAATACCTCACCCCGGCAAAGTTGGTGCGTTCCATGTCTTGTCCTGACAACCTGTGTGCCATCAAAACCCGTAAAGTTCCTGATGCTTCAGAAATCTGTGGCAACGATATTCCTGATGAAAAAGTAGTGGTGACATCTGGTGTTACGACAAGGTTTGTATACTCCTTGAAACCTTATCTTTGTTATTCAAATTCAACTTACTTTCTTGTATTTATGCTCTCTTATTACTTATGCTCTTGATCATTAGTCTCTTACTAACTTTACATTAGCACTCATGTAGCTCTGGTACGACGATAATCCATTTCTATTTTACGAGTTTCTCAAAAACATCTTCATATCGACATGCAACCCTAAACATATTATTCATTGTCTTGCAGTGCAGTCACTTCAACCACCGGCTTTATTCCTATTCCAAGCAGCAGCGTTGCAATTTCATCAGGACTTGTGACCTACGAGAACTTGATACCCATGTCTCTCAATCCGTTGCCAGATCTGAGGCAACCGTCTTCGGGCGATTTCAATTCTCCCTTTCTGTCGTCAAACTTTCTCATGAATAGCCTGTCTCCACCCGAGCTACTGGATCGGTATATTCAATCTGGGAACTTGGCGAGTTTGAGTCAGTTGATTCCGATAACTGAGATGAAGTCGACGGATTGGACTCATTTTGGAGGTAAGTGTGTCATTTACCGTTTGTTTTTCAAATTGTATATGTTTGCGTTTATCAATCTATTAGTAGTTGTAAATACTAGCTCTAATACTCGGTATGACAGCTCTAATACTCGGTATAATAGCTCTAATGCCACTTAGTCATTGAAACTTATCTTCAGTTAAATTGTTAAATATGATAAATTATTATATTTGTAGACTCATTGTAGATAAGAACAAAGTAAGTGAATATAAATCAAATGTATTTATTATTAGAGAAGATAATTGCAGCAAAATTGTAGCCCTCACTTTTTTCTCCACTTTACCACTGCTTAGTATTATATCTATTGATTCTATAGAACGTCACTTAACTGTGGTTCTAAATTTCCATGTCCGTTATCAATAGTCCTTGTGTAGCTCTAGTGCAACAATAATTCAAACTAGCCTTACCTCTGAGGGATAAACAAATTGGCTTAAGTGTTAACTTGTTTTCACTACTTGAGCTTAAAATTTTGACTGAAAATTTAATTTCTTTTTACGTTTACATGACTTAATTTCCATAGCAGATGATAATAAATGACTTGTTCATATTCTAATTTTTTAAATTTAGTGAAAAGAAATGAAATTTTACATTAGTAATACTGTTCTGCATAGAAAAGAGGCATAACTTAATTTTTTTTTTTGTAGTTAAAATTATTAAAATTTTTTGCAAAATTTCAAAATCAAAAGATTTGGGGAAATTTAAACTTTTTTCTCTAATGGAGCTGCAACACTGGCGGTCAAGCCTTTGCAGACTCGGCATATTCCCCAGAACTGAGAGTCATTTTTTGTAGCACCATTTAGGTGACTCTCTCTACCAATTTCGATGTGCAAATTACTATGAATCTGAGCTCTCTTGAATGTTAAAGTATGCCAATATTTAATTTTCCGAGAGAACCCAGGCCAAATGGGCCCTCGAAGGATCTTTTACATGCCACATTGTCATATGACTTGCATGCCCAAGATTTTCCCATCCAGAAAATCCGACACTCAGCCTGGGCTCGAACCCGCGATCTTGGGCTTACGAGGCGGACACGTTAACCTCTCAGCCACTGAGCCGCTGCAATTCAAACTTGTTATGTTAATCCACATTCAACCCGATTAAAACGCAGAAGCAGCTGACAATATTGTACGAAAAAAATTAATGTTATCAATTTATCACCTTTTGCCTACAATGGTATGTGTTTCAATCAACTATACTTCACTTAAACTATTAACATAATAATAATTATACTTTAGTAAACTTATTGACTAAGTAACTACTATTTCAAATTATTATTATTTTATCTAATTGTCTTAAAATATTTACTAAATGCGCTATTTTCAGGCAAGCCCCCTCTGGATGAAATAACGATCGTGCGCAATCAAGTCTTGCTTCTGCACAATCAGATGCTGTTCGAGAGGCACAGGAAGGATGTTCACAGTGAGAGGAACAGGAGAATACTGGGGAGGGCCAAACGCTTCAGAATACAAGAGGAGCACATTGTAGCATTGGTAAGTGGACTTAAGTTGTAGTTAGATATCTTAATTAAAGTATTAGAGTGGAAGCTCACGTGACCTACACTGCTAACGGCTTGACGAGCATGGAAGCATCCATATTGTCAAATTTGGCAGGTTGTGGGACCAGTGTTGCCAGCACTTTAAGTAGAAAAAATGTTGCAAAAAAATAAATTTAATTCTAAAATTATCAAAAAATATCATAAAAATAATAACTGCATTTTGGAATATTTTTATTGGCTTTTAAAAAGCTTGTCAATACGTTAGCAGTGGAGGTCATGTGAGCTACCACTCTAATACTTTAATTAAGATCTCTATGGGGTGGACTGACCAGTGAGTGAGAAATCCCCAGTGAATGAACAGTTGGTAAATACATTTAAAATAAGGATTAAAAATCATTCTACTGGATGGATTGGCAACACTGACTTCCCATCTCGTAGGAAGCTATCTGACATCTGATTGGATGTCCTGGTCATTAATTAAAATTCATATTTATTGACTGGACATTTTTGTGTTCATTCACTGGTAAAAGAACTGTTCATTCACTTTGCGGGTGTACCACTTTTTATTTGGACCCCCAAAAGACCCAAAGCAATGCAATATAAAGTCGTCTCCTTTTTTTGTGGAGAATTTACATGCAATGACAGATGTGTTCATTGTCATAAACCCAGAAGCTGTATTTTCTTAAAATGTATGAATTTTCTTTAAACAAATTGTGCTTTAGCGTTCATCCACTGGTTAGTTTACCCTTGACTTGAAAATAGGTAGTGTCAAATTAGAAACTTAAATACTTAGGAATGCCAGGATAGTCTGGTCTGTAAGGTCTTTGACTGGCATCCCTAAGGTTGCGAGTTTGTGCCCCGCTGCCTTCCAAAGACCCCTGTGTACGCTAATGGTGACTGGTGCACATTAAATCCCTTGTGGTCACAATGTCCTCCAAGTTCCCATATCAAATCAATACCTCTGGGTTCGACACGTCAGTTCTGGGGATCCTCTAGTTGGCCTCTGTCTCTAAAAATTAGATGGATCCATTTATGTGTGTGTTGTGTCTGTCTTACTTGACGAAGGTTTATAAGCAAGCCTACTTATGTCAAGTACTTACTTTGTACTACTTATGTCAAGACAAGTGACACCAATACTTTAAAAAGCCATAAAAAGAACTAGGTGTGTATAACACTACACAACTCAATTAATTCATTTAAAGGAAATTATATATTCCCCTTTAAGGGAATTGTTTATTTAATTTAACATTACATGTTTGAAATGCTTATCAGACACAAAACAAAGCAAGATAAAATAATAGATAAAAGTAAAGCATGCAAAACACCTTTTACTTAAGATATATTAAATGTTATTTACCTATCTTTCTTGATGTGTACATTCAGGATGGCTAATGTAAGTATATATGTTTGGCAGAATTTTGCTAATTAGTTTTAAATATTGTAGTTTAATTTAAATTAATTGTGGGATTAATTAAAAACCCTTGTTTTAACCCTTTACTGCAATATTTTTTTGCATGGAAAAAAAATTATTTAATATCTTTCATTGGCTAGATTGCTTAGAATTTTTTTGTTTTTAAATTTAGTTTATTACTTGCTGATCAATGACTGAAAAGTATTAAACTAAATTAAACTAAAAATGTCCCAAAATATGAAAATATATACTTTTTTTTGAAAGAAATGTACTGGTTTAAACCGTTTGCTTGCCTAGTCACTCGTCAAGCCTTATAGATTGAGGCATCTTCAAAGTCCTAACGCTGTGTATGATGTTGCCCTTAACTGTTGCTTTGGGTGCCCACTCGGGTATCAGCTCGTCACTTGACTGTGGTTCTAAAATACGAGAGCCATCACCAATAGCCCTTGTGTAGCTCTAGTGCGACGATAATTCAAACTAAACATACTTGTTGTTTCAGAAAGAACAAGTTACCCTTCTGGAACAAGATAATAAGGACCTTTTACATCAAATGGACAGAAAAAAGAAAATGCTGAGCCAGATACAGATAGAAAAGCAACAAATAGAAAGCGACTTACTCTCTAGAATCGCGTAAGGTTCTTACATTATGTGTTCGTTACTAAAAGTGTTTGAACCTATATAAAGTTCATAATTTAACCTTTATTCCCTGACTTTTGCTTTTGCAACCAATTACCTTTTGTGTTAATGAAAGAAAATTGGCTTGTGTACGTCTATTTTAGTCTTTTAAAAAATGAACTGATTTGCAAGGCAAAATTAGAAAAAGTACTTTGCGGTAAACTTTTTCATTGAAAATATTTTCTTGTACATTATAAATATTATATATTATCAAAAAAAATTGTCGCAGATCTGGCACTATTGGACATTTCCTTGCTTGCAGCCCAATAAAGCATAGCCTTTTGATTCAAGTTGTCATAAAGTAAAAAAATTACAAACATTGGCCAGATAGGCACAATTTGTCAAATGATTAAAATCGATGGAAAGTTCCAGTTGAGCATAGTGGGCAGTCAGACACCTCCGAAACACCAATACTGTGGAGAGATGTCCCTGAAGATAGTCATGACAAGAAATATTTTATACTGAGTACTTTACTAGTTATTGATAAATTTTCCAATATTGAAATATATTGTAGATGTTTCAAATACTATATTGTGTGTTTAAAAACACCACTATATTGTGTTGGTAGCACTATAAACAAATAAAAATATGCCAATTTATGGGGAGAGAAAATTGTAGGACCACTGTTTTGTCATAGTACTGCAACACATTTATTAGTTTCAGCAAAAATAGTTAAGCAAAGCAATTTTACAATATAATTTTGTTAATTATCTTGTATATGCCACAATATTTTATAACTATTTTATTATAACAATGACTCAATTATACAGCATTAAAATATTAAAGTGTGATGACTATTGTGTGCTAATTTCAAATTATTTTGGCTCTTCAAAACATATATTTTTTTGTTTTCAAATGAAGTCCGTACATGCTTGTCTTAATAATATTTGTCCAATTTATATTCTGTATTATTATTCATAGCAAAGCTGAGCAGGAAAACAGCCAATTATTATTCAGCAATAAAAATCTTCAAAATCTACTTGTAGCACAAAGAAAAGAAAATGATGAAATTCGTGATGTAAGATTTAGTTTCAATTTTCTGTTCATGCTAATTACATGCCTGGTTTTAATTTATATTTAGTTTTGATGATGTTTTAAAAATTAGTAATTCATCTAAGTTAATGCAGATATTATTACTAGAAACTATTTAAAAGATTTTAATGTATTAAATTTTGTTCTTAGTATGATTGTATCTATTATATGGCTAATATGCTGCCTGACTACTGATTTCTCTATTTAATCACTTAAATGCATTTGTAAATACTAATTTTAAGATTCAATAACAGGCTTGAGGCACATAGTTTTTTTTAAATATTATTCTAGTTAAAAAATGAATTAACATAGAGTTATATATGGACATTGTAGAAGATAATAAAATATTACAGTTTTTTTGTATAATAGCTTAAATTGTTTTGAACAACAGATTCAGCAAATTTTGTTTTGAATTGTAGAAATCTGGTGTGGAAGGAAGTTCTAAATTTTCTTTTGAGTTATTCCTTTTTCTTTCCTACTCTATTTCAATGTCTATAAATTAAATTTTTTAGTTTAGCTAAAACGAAATTGAAATATTTAGGTTTTTTCCCAGAATCATGAAACAGGTTCGATTGTTATCTTTCCTTTTTTAGAGGTGCAAGAAAAGTCAGGCAGAGAACAACAGTCTCAACTACCAAGTGGATCGAGCCAGCAAAAAAGCGCTGCAGTGCCAGTACATCGAGAAGAATTCGGTGTTCCTGTCCAAGCAACTTATCCTATTACAGGAACTTATCTCTCACTATAAGGAGAAGATTGAGACGCTGAAGGATAATCAGAGACCTAACATCGGAGCTGAAATTCAGAACAAGGCAGCAGCAGCTGAAATTAATGGTTTGTTGTTTTAACTTCATGAAATCTCTACTGTATAGTCTTTAATAATAAAAGAAAGAGTCTGTCTGTGTGTATATCTGTGGATCGCAAAAGACCTACTTAGACTGCTCTAAAAATTCGAAATTTTTAATATAGATTCCTTTAATACCTACTTGTGCACCTTAGGCTTAGTTTTTTCATATTTGATTGTGATTTTTAATCAATATAATTAGTTTTAAAAAAACGTCATCCACGTGGGAGTGCGGGACCATAACAGGGCTTGAAAATACATTGACCGGGCCAAAACGGAGGCTTGACGCCATCCTCTATTAGTTTAATTGATTGAGTTTGGTTGAGATTTGCGCTCGCCTTAAGGCTGCTTCATCCCCTATTAGTGTTTGCTTTTTTAAGTTCGCATGCGCCAACACGAATTTAATTTTGTTTTGATTTTGAGTGTATTTTCACAAGTAAGCTTGCCTCTAAAAGGAAGCAATGCGAAGTTAACGGGTTCCCAGTAAGGTGGGACCATACTGCTAGTATTCAAATATAGCTTGATTGTTGTAAATTACCGTTGAATGGGGTAAGTTTGACCTTGGAGAGTAGCTTTGTTCTAATCATAAAATCCTGTGGAGGTGTGCCTTGTGTTGAACTAGATCTGCTGCTTTTGCCAGCACAGCTAATCAAGTTTTACTAATTATGTCAGGTCACAGGCTATATGAGCTACGTCGCCATCCAAAGCATTATCTTCTACATCTTAATTTTCTCATGGCATACCTATCACGATCTTTCCCCTGGTTGACATGCCATGTTATTTCAAATTGAGTTTTTTTACGTTTATACAATTGTTGACAATTTATATTAAAATTTATTTTTATTTAATTTGTGGTTGTTAGAATAAAAGTGATTTTATATATATGCAACTTGGGACTTTCTTCAACATCCCACTTCTGACACCCACAATCCTAATACTGATTTCCTTCTTGAATATTTTTTACTCAGGCAGAGTTGCTACAAATTGAAAGAAACAGCATGCATATTTTTAATTTTTTAATTGATACAGATGTATAAACCCATCACCTATCTATCAGGTTTTTCAGCAACACAAATATTTTTTAAAAATTTATAAATTTAATAATTTTATTGAATTTTAAAATTTAAAGAATGGAGGCGATATTTAAAACCATCTACTACAGAAATATAACTTTTTAAAAGTTTAAGAAATTGAATTTCCTGTTAAAAAATTTAATTCAAATATCATGAAGTGAAAATAAGTTTAAACTTCAGCCAATTTGCTTAACCTTCTGAGGATTAAAGAGTGCGCTTTTGAAAGTTATCATTTTCGGACCACAATTACCCCCTGGGCCAAAGTTACCCCATTTGATGCAGGGTGGTAACAGAACGTGGAAAACCTAGAAATAGGGGGAATTCTCAGGGAACTTTTTTTAATTCTGGAAATATCAGGGAATTCTCATGGAAATTTTAAAATTTTGCAAAATATCGGGGAATTGATTTCCATTTTGGATTACTGAAACAGCAGGTTTTGGTTCTTGTGATCACACTAACGACTGAAAAAAAATAAAATTCTCGGGTTGATCCACTTTGCCCAATCTCTCGAAAGGATCAATCTCTCGCACGGATCATGTTACATGATTCTTTGACCTCATGACTTCCTTAGGAAATATTAAAGTTTGGTAGTTTAGGTAGGTATAACCTGTCCTGTAGGTTAACCTGTTCTGGATTAAATTTTCTTGCGATGTCATCGTTAAATTTTTCTTACTTCATCGAATTGTGTCTATTAATTTTACTATCAGAGATTGTGAATATCAGAGAACTATTTTGTGAAAGAATATCAGGGAAAAACAATTTCTATCAGGGAACATTTTTTCTAACACCCTGTGATGGACTTTGTAATTTTAAAATTAATTTCGATATTGATTTTTGCCTCAAGTCAAGTTTATATTTATCTCTTTGAAAAATTTTCATTTTCCCCCTCAATAGGGCTGTATTTTTTGGCAAATCAAGCCTTTTGCAGACTAGACATGTTTCCCAGAACTAAGAGCCATTTTTAGTGGCACCAGTTATGCAGCTCTCGCTTCCAATTTTGCTGCTCAGATTACAATGCATCATTTACATGCCATATAATGATATGCCAACAATTTTCCTATCCGGAAAATAAATCCATGGTTCAAATCTGTGATCTTGGGCATATGAGACTGGCGCATAATACCTCACAGCTACTGCTAACTTTGTCACACTGAACAAATTTTGTGTCAAATGTAGTTGGTTCATAATTAAAAATAAAATTGAGATTAAAACTAATTGCTTTTGTAAAAAGTTACTTTAATTAACAGATATACTTCGAATTTCGCACCAAAAACAATTTAAACATGTAAAAAAAATCCTTTCCAAAAACTAAAATTCTTTATATTAATTAAATATAATTAATATAAAGCTAATATACCAGTAGTCAATGTAATTAAAACTATTTTCTCCTGTAAAAAGTTTAACTGGCTTAACAATTAGTTTAATTATTTTAAAGTAAGGTTGCTATGACCAGGTTTGGTTATATTTCCATTTGTATGTTAATTACTTGTGTAAATCAAACATGAAATTAAGTTTGTAAATAATGACGTTGAATTATCTTTTTTTTTTCATAAAAAATATGCTGTATTTTAGTAATAAACTAAATAAAAACAATTTATATTTTTTATTTTTAGTAAGCTGATTTTGGTTCATAAAAGAATACACAATCATGTTTTAAAGTTAAATTTCTTTTTACTAGATTTAAAGCAGAAGTTGGATACAAAGACGCTTCAACTAAGTATTGCTAAGGCCAAAGCATTGGATTTAGAACAATCTCTTCTTGAAATGGTAGGCAATCTTAAAATATATCGTTACAATTTTTGAACAAAACATAGTCATTAACTAAATATGAATGCTTATTATGAATATTTTATTTTATGATGTCAAAGTGAAAATTAAATCTGGTATGTTAATAAAACATTTATTTGAAGCTTGAGTTAGATTTCTTTTAAACTTTTTTCGTCATTGTGATAGAGAATGGGCCTGTTTCATGTCTTGAGTGGCAACAGTTCCTTCCAACAGTTTTGATTTCATTCTTGGTACATTTGTTTTGGAAAATACAATATTTTTTTTTACCTTACTATACTTCCCACCACCCTTATTTGAAACACTTTAGGGATGGAAAACCAAAACCGTTTTTTTTTAGCTCGGTTTTGACCAAAAACCAGTTTTTCATTAAGCCGGTCTTAAGGTTCAGTAAAACCGAAAAAACGGTTTTTGAAACACCGGTTTTTTTCTGAAAAACCGCCATCAGTACCGTTTCTTAATTGATTGGCGGTGTGTATAAAACAATTGTGAAAAAACTTTTTTTCTATAGAACTGAAGCTTTTCTTTGTTTGTGAATCACGTTAAACTGCTGTCTCCCACAATAGCTCTCCATAAAATAAAATATCAACAAAACCAAAATTTTCTAACAACACTAAAAATGTGGTTATGCTATGTTTAGCTGAAATTTAATCTAATTCAAACCGTTAAACTTAAATAAATAACACTAATAAAACAAGTTGTGGTTCTAAAATACGACACCCGTCGCCAATAGCCCTCGTGTAGTTCTAGTGCGATGATAATTCAAACCTAACCTAATAAACAAGTTGCATATAACAAACTCTAAATAGAACACAGGGCTGGGGCGCCCAGTCGGCTAGGCACTCGCCTAGCATGCGAAAGGTCCCAGGTTCGGGTCCAGGCATCGCCAAAATAACTGCCGACCTATAAACGGCTCGTGCAGCCAAAAATGTCCGAGGAATAATACCTCATGTAAGGGAGTGCACGTTAAATATCCTTCAAAGTCCTAACGCTGCGTACGATGTTGCCCTCCTTAACGGTTGTGCTGGGTGCCTCTTCAGGTGTTGGCTCGTCACCTGACTGTGGTTCTAAAATACGACGCCCGTCACTAATAGCCCTCGTGTAGCTCTATTGCGAGGATAATTAAAACCTTACCCCTAACCTAAATAGAACACAACAAAAGAAAAAAATGCTTTGAGAGTGAAACTGAAATAACCAATGAAAACTAGAGAAAGATGTGTCATCTGAAACAACCCAATTAAAAATTTGGTTTATTTAATTTTTTAATTTCTTATAAAATATTGCATATAACTTAGTAGGTACAAGAACCTGTTTTTTTTTCAGAAAAATAACGAGAAGAAGAGAATGCAAATGTTAGAAACCATGAAATCACTTCACTATGATGAAATTTTGGTATGCTTTACTTTCAGAAAAATCATTTTAAAAATTAAAAAACAATCCCTTGCCCATACCCCAAATGAATTTTTTTTTTAATGTAACTTTGTAATCAGAGCATTATCTTTAAGGATTGGAGTAACAGTTACTTGTAGCATATTTTTTTTTTTTTTTTTTTTTGGGGGGGGGGGGGGGGGGGGGGGGGGATAATGTTGTTGGATTTTTCAGTAAGTAACTGTAACTTAATTACTTTTACCGGTAGAAAAGTAACGAAAAATATTGTTACTTTTCTAGCTGCTCTTCACATATTTTTCAGCAGCTTGGCATGTATTTTGATCGTGTTGCCACGGTCCTTGAAAACCATGAAAGTGCTTGAAAAAAACATAGATTTTCAAGGTCTTGAAAGTGCTTGAAAAACATTATCAACCTTGAAAAGTCCTTAAATTTTTTTATTGTGTCGTCAACTATTTAGAAGTCTTCAAACACCGTCTTTTAAAACTGTAGCAAATGTTAATTTTTGGCTTCATTAAAAAAACCTCTCCAATGTGAATCGGTTCCTATTTTACTTTTTGATTTATTGTTTATGTATAATCAAAGAAGGTAAAGCACATGATTTTAGATGAATTTTTTAATAACCAAATGCTCCTTTTATAACGCATATTTTAGTTCATTTGAAAGTTGGAAAGCTCTTATTGGTTTTCTAAATGAATTTTTAAAAACTAACATGAAATTTAGGTGTAGCATGTTAAAATATACAGTCCTTGAAAATAAAGAAATATATCCTTGAAATATCCTTAAATAGTCCTTGATTTTTTTTTATCAAGAAGTGTGGCAACCCTGTTTAAACAAAACTATTTAAAATTTAACTTTTAACAACTTTGAATTTTCATTATTTTTCTTGACGTTGTCATTTTTATCTTGGATCTCCAATGAAAATGGTAAGGTGGTTAAATTGTTGCTTTTTTGTAATTTGAAATTTCTAAAAGTATATGTAATTGGTTATTTTTTTTAAGTAACTTTCCCGTCCCTGATTACCTTCATTGCAAAACTTAACAGAAGGGAGTTAGTGAATGAATTATTATTTTCTGTGTCAATCAGTTAAAACACAATTTTCTTTCCTTAGATCCGAGAGGAACGATTGGAGGACCTTAAACGGATATCGAATCAAAAAGATGCCCATATTCTGAATCTTTTCAAAGACATAGAAATCTTATCGGAAGCAAAAAGTAAATTCCTATTTATGTCATTTATTTTATGTATGTCTGCTTGCTATTCCAAAAAATATGCTAGCATTATTAGCTTGTATTTTATCTATTAAATTGAGCCCCTTCAGTGCAATGAATTCCAAATAAGATGCATTCAATTCTTTAAAAATTACAAAGCTTAAGATTTTAAACCTCCCCCCCCCCCCCCCCTCTTAATTGTTCCAATAATGCATTGTTAAAACTCCTTGTAAGACACCCATGAGTCTCATATCATTGAGCTTGATCTGTACTTTAAAATTAGAAAGAAATTTACAATAAATATTGATTTATGTAAAAAAAATAGCAATTTTTTAAAAATGTATGCCAATTAGACTCTACAGCCCTATTGTCTTTCTGGTAAAAGAATCGACTGATGTCTCGCATATAGCTTAAATTTTTGCTCGTTTGGTTTAAATGAAATTTCATGCAATGGAACTAAGTTTCTTGAATCTGAGACAATGTGGTGCATCTCATTTAAAATTTTAATATCTTATTGGCAACTTTTGGGCTTTTGGAATGAAATAAAACAATTTTTTACTTTAAACACTTGTGATCACTGCAATATTGATTTTAACACTCTTTTGGTAGCAAAACGCTTGAATTTTTTTACCAAGTTGAAGAGCTTAGTGTTAGAACATGCTGAGTGACAAAAAGGTGAAAACGAGAAAATCACTTTTAATGTTTTTTAGTTTGCTCTTAAAGCCATTAAAAACGGTACTTGCAAACGGTAAAAGATGTACCAAAACTTTCAGTTTATGAAAAGGGGATACTTGATATCGTTTAAGAATGGAATAGTATGTCCATTGACACAAAAATCTAATTTTTTTTCCAAAATGTCACTTGGTTTGTTCTTCCACTAAGCTCTTCGATCACAGAATTTTGTTACAAATAATATATTTTTATATGGTTTCTTGAATGTACAATCTTTTGATCTGGTGTAAAGCTGTTTATGTTGTTACATTAGAACTATGCTTTATGTTTAGTATTTAGATACCTGTTTATTTTTATGACAAATTAAATATTCCTCCAAAACTCTTTCAGGTAAACTAGAGCAGCTCACCAATGGTGTTTCAAGTTCCTCAAGTCACCCTACCCACCCTGCCCTCAGATTCGCTCATGGGTATAACAGCCAAATGTCTTTCCTGGCAGACCCGAATTCGGAACCCAGTGAAGATAATATTTAGTGACTTCCTGTCGGTGCTTTTTTATGTGTGTGGCTGCTTCAATGCTTGCTAAACGTTAAGATTTTTTAAATAATTTTATATTTTATTTAGTCATATTGAAAGTGAGCTGTTTAAATTTTGTATATATATTTACCAGAGTTTGTTCTTTAATGCTTATAAAATATTTTTCCAATGTACTTTGTGTTTTTTTATTGTTATATTTAAATATATGGGAATCCATAACCATAATCGAATGAATAGGTTACCTCGCACGTATACATGAGGGATATATCCATTATCTGAACCCAGGTTTTTTAAAAAAAGGAAATTTGTCCTTGCACTAGCTCTACTTATGGAATACTAGCAGTATGGTCCCGCCTTACTGGGGACCCGTTAACTTCGCATTGCTTCCTTTTAGAGGCATACTTACCCTTGTGAAAATACACTCAAAATTAAAACAAAATTAAATTCGTGTTGGCGCATGCGCACCTAAAAGAGTAAACACTAATAGAGGATGAAGCAGCCCTTGGGCGAGCGCCTAGCTCAATCAAACTATAAAGGATGAAGCAGCCCTAGGGGCGAGCGCAATCTCAAATCAACTAATAGAGGATGGCGTCAAGCCCCCCGTTTCTGCCCGGACATGTTTTTCAAGCCTGTTATGGTCCCGCAATCCCACGTGGATGACGTTTTTTTTAAGTAATTATATTAATTAAAAATTTCAATCAAATATGAAAAATCTAAGCCTCAGGTGCACACGTAGGTATTAAAAGGAATCTATATTAAAAATTTCGAATTTTTTAGAGCAGTCTAAGTAGGTCTTTTGCGATCCACAGACATACACACAGACTCTTTCTTTTATTATTATAGATATCCATTGTAAATCCGGGATTTAATTCAAATTTTTAAGTTACCCATCACTATATCGATCTGCATAAAGGATATAGCCATCGAACAAGGAATTTATAGCCGTCAATGAATGTATAGGCCTCCTCGCATTATGTCTACCATAAGAAATCGAACTATTTTCAACAGGATTAAAAACCGCAACCAAAATGAATAGGTCTCCTTGCACTAGATCTACATAAGGGATGTATCAATTGAATCCGGAATTTAACAACTCTACCAAATTTTAGTTAACCTCACACTAGATCGACATGAGGGATCTATACATTGAACCCGGGATATAAAAAAGCAAACAAATGAAAAGTGGTCCTTTAGTGGATCTTTATGAGGGATATAACCAGAAAAGGAGGGATTTAATACCGCAATCAAATGAATACGTCTCCTTATATTACAGGGTGGTTATAAAATAACGCTCCCTATTCGGAGTGGTCTGTAGCTTGAATGAATAATCCAAATGCAAAAAACTTTGAGACACTTACTAATAAAGAAGGGGGGAAAGGAATGGAATCAAAAAACAAACTCGTCACTTGACCAGGGTTCTGAATTACGAGGCGTAATTGGATGTGTTGGCCGTAATTGGCTACTCCTCGTAATTATAACCTTGGTCAAGAGACGAGTTTCTGTGTTATAATTCCATTCTTTTTCGTGAAAAAGAAACTCGTCTCTTGACCAGGGTTTTAAATTACGAGGCGTAATTAGCTGTGTTGGCAGTAATTGGCTATAATTGACGACGTTTCGTAATTTAGATTCTGGTCAAAAGACGAGTTTTTTTATGATGATTCCTTTTTATGATTATTTTTTAGGATTTTGTCTTTTTTATGATACCATTCTTTTTCCCCCTTGATTAGTAAGTGTCTCAATTTTTGTTGCATTTGGATTATTCATTCAAGCTACAGACCACCCTGTAAATCCGGGATTTAATTCAAATTTTTAAGTTACCTATCACTATATCGATCTGCATAAAGGATATAGCCATCGAACAAAGAATTTAATGCCGCCAATGAATGTATGCAGACTGAATGTATAGGCCTCCTCGCATTATGTCTACATAAGAAATCGAGGTATTTTCAACAGGATTAAAAACCGCAACCAAAATGAATAAGTTTCCTTGCACTAGATATACATAAGGGATGTATTAATTGAATCCGGAATTCAACAACTATACCAAATGTTAACTAACCTCGCACTAGATCGACATGAGGGATCTATACATTGAACCCGGGATTTAAAAAAGCAAACAAATGAAAAGTGGTCCTCGCACTAGGTCTACAAGAGGGATCTATATTAAACTCCGGATTTAAAAAGGTACACAAATGAAAAGGGGTCCACCCACTAAATCTACCTAATATATAGCTACTGGCATCGGGGATATCAATCACAGTCATATGAATAGGTTGCCTCTCACTAGGGATTTAATACCTCAATAAAATTAATATGTCTCGTCGCACTAGATCCACATGAGGGATATATCCTTCGACCTCGGGATTTCAAAAAGTAACTAAATGAATAGGTATTCTCGCACTAGATCTACATGAGGAATGTATCCATTGAACCCGTGTTAAAAAAAAAAAAAACTAAATGAATAGGGCTCCTCGCACTAGACCTACATAAAGCTATCGGCCTCGGATTAATACCTCAATGAAATGAATAGGATACTTTCGCACTAGATCTACATGAGGGATATAACAAGAAACGGAGGGATTTAAATACCGAATCAAAGAATACGTCTCCTTTCTAGATGTGCACGAGGGAACTCCATAGTCCTAGTTGAGCTCTGTCGGGAAATTTTTCAAATACACCATATACAACTAAAATTTTTGAATATGTATTCTCGCACAAGATTTATTTATTATAAAACAAATTTTGATCCATTTATGGAACCTTTAGCAAAACACTAAAACTAAATGATAAATATAGGCTTCCTCGCACTTTTAAGACCTAGCATCGGAAAGCGCGGCACATATTGGCGTGCCAAAATTGCCACTCGGACAGAAATGCCTATATAATGTACACATGAAATGTAACAAAACAAGGACTTCGCACTAGATTCCTCCGCTCAATTTTAATGAGGATATAATTTAAAATGGAGGGATTTAAAACCGCAATTTAAACAAATGAATACGTTATTCCTTTTTTTAGAAAAAAGTTCTACAAGGGATACATTTCTAATTGAAATTGCGCTGAGGATTTCAAAAAGGTACTAAATGAATAGTTTGTACTATCGCACTAGAAAGTCTATTTGAGGACATTTATCCCAATTTTTGAACTCAAATTTGCCGCGTTTAAAAAAGCCTAAATCACAAATGTTAAATAGGCTTTATGCACTTAATATCATTTTTTAAGTTTTGGCTAAGTTTCATAAATCTCGGATTTGTTTATAATATATCTTCAATGAATTTACATATTAAATACATTCGCACTAGATCTACAATTGAGGGATATAAACAGAAACGGAGGGATCAACTAAACTTTGTGTCCTTCTTTGCACATTTTTAAGCCTCCTTAGAACCCATGAAATACGCATCAAAATCCTCGTTCTGTTTAGATCAACATAAGGGATATATCCATTGAACCCGGGATTTCAAAAAGTACTAAATGATCGGTACTCCTCGCACCTCGAGATCTACATAGAGCGAATGTTATCCATTGAACCCGTGTTTAAAAAAATAAAAACAAACAAATGAATAGGGCTCCTCGCACTAGACCTAATTAAAGCTACTTCATGCCTCGGATTACAATTATCAATGAAATGAATAGGATACTTTCGCACTGATTCTACATGAGGAGATATAACAAGGAAAGACGCGGGATTTAATTCCCCGCAATCAAATGAGATCGTCTCCTCGTACTAGATCTACATGAGGGATATATCCATTGAACCCGGGATTTCAAAAGTAACTAAATGCATAGGATATTTGCATAGATCTACCTGAGGAATGTATCATTGAACCCGTGTTTAAAAAAAAAAATAAATGAATAAGGCTCCTCGCACTAGATCCTACATAACGCTATCCGGCCTGATTAATGGGCCTCAATGAAATGAATAGGATACTTTGCATAGTCTACATGAGGGGAATCTAACAAGAACGGAGGGATTTAATACGCAATCAATTGAATACGTCTCTCGCCATTCTGATACATAGGGATAAATCATTGAAGGGATTTCAAAAGTAACAAATGAATAGGGTATCTCGCACTAGCTTACATGGAGGAATGTATCCATTGAACCGTGTTTTTTAAAAAAAAAACCAATGAAATAGGGTCTCGCACTTGACTACCATAATCTATGGCGGATTAAACCTCAATGAAATGAATAGGGGATACCTTCGCACTAAAATCTACATGAGGGATATAACAAGAAACGGAGGGATTTAATACCGAATCAATGAATACGTCTCTCGTACCTAGATCCAATACGGGATTTATCCATTGAACCCGGGGGAATTTCAAAAAGCAACCTAAATGAATAGGTATCCTCGCACTAGATCTACATCCAGAGAATTATCCATTGAACCCGTTTTAAAAAAAAAAAAGCCAAACAGAAAATGGAATAGGGCTCCTCGCACTAGACCTAAATAAAGGTATTTTCATGGGGCTGGAATTAATACATCAATGAAATGAATAGGATACCTCGCCACTAGATCTACATGAGGGATATAAACCCAGAGACGGAGGGATTTAATACCGCAATCGAATGAATACTTCTGCCTCGTACTAGATCTACATGCGGGATATATCCATTGAAACCCAGGGATTTCACAAAGCAACTAAATGAATAGGTATTAGCACATAGATCTACTTGAGGAATGTATCCCATAAAACCCGTGTGGTTAAAAAGCAAATAAATGAATAACGCTCCTCGCACTAGACCTAATGAACGATTTCCATGGGCTCGGATATTAATAGCCCTCGATGAAATAAATAGGGATACCATTCGCTCTATGAATATCCAGGAAGTAATTCAGTAATCAAATGAATACGATTTCCTCGTACTAGAATCTACGCCATAAGGGATATATCCTATGAATCCGGGATTTTAAAAAGCAACTAATATGAATAGGTAAATCCTCGCCACTAGATCTACCTCCCGGGAATGTATCCATTGAACGTGTTTAAAAAAAGCAAACAAATGAGTCAGGGCTCTGCACTAGGAAATAAATAAAGTATTTCATGGGCTCGGATTTAATACATCAATGAAATGCACCGGATACTTGCACTAGATCTACATGAGGGAATAACAGACATAACGAGGTTTAATACCAGCACATCAAAGACAACATGAATCGCTTCTCCTATGTACTAGATCTACCGAACGGATATATCCATTGAAACCCGGGGATTAAAAAAAAGGCAACTAAATAAATAGGATAACATGTTATACAGTTGGATCTCCAAATAACGCCTCCTTGTTATCAAGGACTGGTAAAAATAAACGCTCTAGCTCGGATGGTCTGTAGCTTAATGATCCAATCCAAATGCAGCTATAAGAGAGACCCTAAAATCAAGAAGGGGGATAAAGATATGGATCATCATAAAAAAGGACAAAATCCTAAAAATAATCATAAAAACGAAAATTCATAAAGACTAATATACAACACGACTCTTGACCAATCTTAGAATTAAAAACGGAGGCGAGTAAATTAAGGCCAATTACCCAACACAGCTAATAACGCCTCGCAATTTAGAACCCTGGTCAAGAAACGATTATCTTTTTTTTCCGAAAAAATGGAATTATAACACTGAAACTCGGTCTCTTGGGCTCGGATGGCCGAGTGGTAAGCAAGCATCGCAGGCAGCAGTCTGCGTGTAACGGGCGCGGGTTCGATTCCCGCCTTCGCCCTGGGTGTATTTCCTCTCTTTGTGACAGAAAAATCGTTCTGCGTCTGTCTTACTTGACGAAGACTTATAAGCGCTCACTGAGAAACAACAAGTATATATGTAAAAATACCCTACCCTAAACCCTACTCGTCTCTTGACCAAGAGTTATAATACGAGTAGCCAATTTCTAAATCGGACAACACATCCAATTACGCCTCGTAATTTAGAATCCGCCAAGAGACGCGTTGTGTTTTTTGTTTATCTATGTCCCCCTTCTTGATTAGGTCTCAAAGTTTTTTTGCATTTGGATTATTCATTCAAAGCTACAGACCACTCCGAATAGGGAGCGTTATTTTATAACCACCCTGTATAATAGGATACATTCGAACCTTAAACGGAGGGATTTAATACCGCAATCAAATGTCTCCTCGTACAAGATCTGAGGGATATATCCATTGGACACATGATTTCAAAAAGCAACTAAATGAATAGGTATTCTCGCACTAGATCTACTTGAGGAATGTATCCATTGAACCCGTGTTTAAAAAAACCAAATAAATGAATGGGGCTCCTCGCACTTGATCTACATAAATGTTTTTCCATGGGTCTCGGATTAATACCCCAATGAAATAAATAGGATACCTTCGCACTAGATCTATATGTGGGATATAACTAGAAACGGAAGGATTTAATACCGCACTCAAATGAATATGTCTCCTCGTACTAGATCTACATCAGGAATGTATCTATTGAACCCGTGTTTAAAAAAGCAAACAAATGAATAGGGCTCCTCGTACTAGACCTACATGAAGGTATTTTCATGGGCCTCGGATTAATACATCAATGAAATGAATAGGATACCTTCGCATTAGATCTACATGAGGGATATAACCTTAAACGGAGGAATTTAATACCGCATTCAAATGAATACTACTCCTTGTGCTAGATCTACAAAAGGGATATATCCATTGAACCCGAGATTTAAAAAAGCAAATAAATGAATAGGGCTCCTCGTACTAGATCTACATAAGGGATAGATCCATTGAACCCGTGTTTAAAAAAACAAACAAATGAATAGGGCTCCTCGCTCTAGACCTAAATAAAGGTACTTTCATGGGCCTCGGATTAATACATCAATGAAATGAATAGGATACCATCGCACTAGATCTATTCGAGGGATATAACCAGGAACGGAGGGATTCAATACCGCCATCAAATGAATACGTCTCCTCGTACTAGATCTACATGAGGGATATATTCATTGAACCCGGGATTAAAAAAGCAACTTAATGAATAGGTATTCTCGCACAAGATCTACACGAGGAATGTATTAATTGCAGGCGCGCACCCACGGGGGGGGCTAAAGGGGCTATAGCCCCCCCCCCCTCAAGAAAAAAATTACCCAACGTTTTTAAATCGGCCAATCATAAGTTCCTAACAAAACAAGCAACAGCATCTTCTTGTAGTTAGTCAGTGGGTTTGAACAACAAGTCTCCTTCAAATCTGACGTCATAATTGTTCGAAACGCTAAACCCACTATTCCGGCAGCCAAATAGGTTTCAAAACGATTACAATGGAAGAACACTGAATAGGTGTTCTCAGTTCTTTTAGTATGATCTTTGATGCATTTTCGTCGTGCGATAACCAGGGCCGTAAGTTATAGGTGGGAGGGGAAGGGGGGAGAGCCCCCCCCCCCAATAATTAGGTGAGGGGAGGGGGGAGCCCCCCCCCCCAATAATTTTACAGAAGGCGACGTTAGGAACCCATAAAGATCATTTCCATTTATTATCATACAGGCGCCCTTTTTAACTTTTTTAACAATCCATTTTTTTGACAGTTATTTGGCAATAATATTTAATTTTATCTTTATTTTAATTTCTTATTTCACCTTAATATTTTTTAAAACCACTATTTGCGTTGCGCCTTCACTAATAATATAATAAACAACCGATGTTTAAACTGGTATGAAGAACATACTGTTTTTTCTATAAAAAATAACGGAAAATTTTCCCGTCCTATCATTCCTTTCGTTTTCTCTCTTAGAAAATTCCTACCGTATTCAGTTGCAGATATATGGGGCAGGCTAAGGGGGCTATATCAAGGCCGTACCCCCCCCCCCCAATTATCAGTGTCTTTATCTTTTTTCCCCCGAAATGTAACTGGACCAGCTGGACTAGGGTCTAGACATGGCTATATGGGATTTTTTTTCAGTGCGGGGAAAATCCGTTATCTCGAAGACTGAAGTGATTTTCAAGGAAAGCCGGTGTCCTTGGCAAAGCAATAAAATTTGGTGGGGGATCACAAGATTGACTCTGGGGACAAAAGGACACAAAAGGGGGCTTGAAAATTGGGGGGCTTGGCTTATAGTTGTACAACTGTCTGCTGTTGTTCCATCTTTCAGTAACAAGAGACCATCTACGGAGGGGAGGTCGGTTCCTGGTCGCGTGATTTGAAGTAAATCCTTTCTATTTATTTGCGAGTGTTTTTTTTAACGAGTATGCGCGTTGTTCAAAAATGAAAGCTAATTTTTATCACTTTTTTCCTTGCTTTTCTAATGCTCATAATTTTCGAAACCTTCTAAACTTCGTAATAAGTACATGGTAAAAGTCAAATATATCTTTTAAAATAAGTTTCATTTTTAGTCAAAAGTAAGGTAAGAAATTACTATTTATTTTTTATTATCGTTATATAATTACTTATTAAATGAATAATTTTGGAGTGTTGAATTGCATATTTTTTTCAAATATGTACTTGTACATAAAATATTCTAAATCAACAAAAGAAACTAAAATCTTTGTTATTATAAATATAAATAATAAATGTAAATTTTACAATTAAATTGCGTGTCGAAGCTACTTTTCGATAATTTCATGAAGCAATAAAGTTTTTTGCACGGTTATATAGATATTCGCATTGTTATTTTAGAAAAATGTATAAAAGATCAATTAATTTGGAATCTTACTATTTTACTCTCTATTAAAACATTCCGAGGCAAAATAAACAAAAAAAAAAACTTCAGTAGAGAAAATGTTGCAGGCATGTTAGGCCAAAAATTCAACTTTTTACAAGGTACTATTATAAAGCCAATAATTTTTATTGTGGTAGTTGGGTTTTTGCTTTACTTGAGTGGAATATCTTTCGTTTATTTCCTATTATATTTATTTTATTATTATTTTAATATTATTTTAAATCACTATTATTTTTTTGTATTATTGCGTTTTTGTACGTATTTTCATAACTTCTTTTTCAAAGTATTTTATTTCTTTTATTTCTTACCAATATTTTTTTTAATCTAATAAAAATTTAAAATAGTTTTGTCATCAATTATTCTTACATTTTTAAGTAGTATTACTTTATTAAGTAATAAAACTTGTTAAAGAACTGTTGTTTTTAAAACAACTCTAGTAGAGAGCAATTGTTTAAACAGAACATAAAACATCTCTAATTCTAAGGAGTATTTAAAAAGTTTTCCCTTGGCTGGCCCAAGTCCCCGGTCAGCCCCCCCTATAAATATTTTCTGAGTGCGCCACTGATTAATTGAACCCGTGTTTAAAAAAGCCAAGTCGCCAGCAATAGCCCTCGTGTAGATCTAGTGCGACGATATTCAAACCTAAAAAAGCAAACAAATGAATAGGTCTCCCTCGCACTATACCTACAAAAGAAGGTATTTTCATGGGCCTCGGATTAATACTTCAATGAAATGAATAGGATATCTTCGCACTAGATCTACACGAGGGATATAATAAGAAACTGAGGGATTTAATACCGCAATCAAATGAATACTACTCCTTGTGCTAGATCTACATGAGGGATATATCCATTGAACCCCAGTTTAAAAAAAGCAAACAAATGAATAGGGCTCCTCGTACTAGACCTACATGAGGGATATAACCATAAACGGAGGGATTTAATACCGCAATCAAATGAATATGTCTCCTCGTACTATATCTACATGGGGGATATACAGGGTATAGTTATAAAATAACGCTCGCTATTCGGAGTGGTTTGTAGCTTGTATGAAAAATCCAAATGCATCAAAAATTGAGGCACTTACGAATCAAGAGGGGGGGGGGGGGGAGAGAATGGCATCATAAAAAAAAAGACAGAATCCTAAAAAAGAATAATCATAAAAAAACAAACTCGTCTCTTGACCAGAATCTAAATTACGAAGCATCGTCAATTATGGCCAATTACGGCCAACACAGCTAATTACGCCTCGTAATTTAGAACCCTGGTCAAGAGACGAGATTCTTTTTTGCGAAAAAGAATGGAATCTTAACAAAGAAACTCGTCTCTTGACCAAGGTTCTAATTACGAGGCATAGCCAATTATGGATAATTACGGCCAATACATCCAATTACGCCTCTTAATTTAGACGAGTTTGTTTTTTATGATTCCATTCATTTTCTCCGTTCTTGATTAGTAATTGTCTAAGTTTTTTGCATTTCGATTATTCATTAAAGCTACAGACCACTCCGAATAGCGAGTGTTATTTTATAACCACAATTTAGCTCCGGACAACTGGTTTTAATACCCCAATAAAAAATAAGTCACCTCGCATTAGAGGAAACAAAATTAATATGCGTGTAATGTGGAGGTCTCCTCTCAAAGAAAATTAGTATTTACGGAATAGGAGATGCGATTTTACATTTTGAATGCTGATCGTAGTTAACCCTTTCAGTCCCAGTGATGCCATTTGGCATCACCGTTTTTCTGATCATAATTAAAAAAGTAATAGGGTCGACATCTATTGGGATAAATAAAAAATATTTTCCATTAGAAAAAAGCTTGAAGAATCGAATGAAGCGCTATTTGATATCATAAATGGCTATAGACGATCAGAAATTTGTTTTCTAAAATGGTGATGCCAAATTGTCGTTGGGACTGAAAGGGTTAAAAAACATGGATCACGAGGGATATAGCCATTGGGCCCTGGGTTTTAAAACCGTAATCAAATGAATAGGGCTCCTCCCACTAAATCTACATTAGGGATATAGCCATTAATTTTTTTGCGTTTAAATTAGTATTAGACCTTCTATTCTGTATTTGATTTCTCAGGAAAACGGTAACCATCTTCTTGTTAATTGCTTAATTATTATTATTCTCGTCTTTTTTGCTAACCTCTTTTTAACTACTATATTAGATGAAAAATTGTCAGAGGACAGAGAGGTGTGCGCGTGTGGAGGGGGGGATGATCCTATCTTTGATTTTGAAAAAACCCACCTGGAGCAATGGAGCAAAGAGTTCTATAGTAGGGTAGAGACTGGCAACAGTACCACGGACCAACGCGGAGACAATATAGGGTGGTATGTGGGGCCCGATGGCCGAGTGGTTTGGATCGCAGGCCGTAATGCTAGCAGTCCGCACGCTGTAACGGTGCGGGTTCGATTCCCGCCTCTGCTCTGGGTGTACTTTTCTTCTCAGTATCAAAATGACAAATTAACTAGCACTTTTTTCACTCTATTCGGGCTCCGTAGTGAGCCATGGCTGTCGATGGTAGGTCAGTACGAGTCGTTCCTCTACCCTACTACAGAACTCTTTTACCTGGAGAGCCCTAAAAATTTTCTGTCGTATTATCCTTAATAAGGCTCTGGATGTAATAAAAGTAATAAATGATAAAGTAAACAGCAAGGGTTAAAACAATTTATTGATATTGTACTCTTGTATCTGTACAACAGGAAGCACAACCATGCTGACTTAAATTACAGGATTCTCAACATTTACGAAATACGTACACGAACTTGTCTTTTTTTATTACTACTGCACAATGCAAAACGTTTTTTTTTTCTAATTGGAAAGAAACGTTAAAGATGGAGGATACACTTGCCAAAGCGATTGTAAACTAGATAACTTATTTTAAGGTTTTTTTTATTAAATTCAATAAGTTGTATTTAAAATTACGAATATGTACTCGAAAAAACACAGAATGAAGGCGAAAATGGATGAATAAACAATCCCACTTAAATAAACTTCTATATTTTCTGTTTTTGGGATAGGTTAGTTGGAATATCCTAGCACTAGAGCTACTTATGGGATAGAAATTACATATTTTATTTATCTTAAACTTCACTAATTAAAGGTTCATATTTAAAATTCATAGTGTAAAAATTTTAGTGAATTACCAGCATAATTACGAATTTAAACCAGTTAGATATGCAGTCACAAATAAACGTTTTATTATTAAACGTTATCTTCAAATGTGCATTTCTCATATTTGTAAACTGATATTCTTTTTTACATATTGAGAATCGTAAGAACAATTCCTTTCATTAAGGTTAAATATAAAACTTCTAATCTTTTTTAAAACTGATTTCAGATTTAAAGGATTCTGATTTTAGCAATTTTATAAGTGAATCCTCCACCATAATTTTTTTTTTTTAAGAAATCATAACTTCTGGCTTTAAAAAACTACAAATTTAATTGAAAAAGTTATTTTCTTTAAGCTTTAATAAAATAAAAATATATGTTACCCATTTTTAGAGCTTATATGACTCATCTCCTGAATAAATATACGATCGAGCATCAGAAATGTGGAACAGCAAACTGATATAAAGGAAGGATTTGAAGAGGAATGTTTACTATCAGTCGTTCTTTGGACCCATATACCAGCTGGTTCTAAGAACTCCACTTCCACATATTTAACAATACCCACATTACTAGAGTCTTACTTCTTTTTTAAATTTTGAAAAGGGATTCAACTTTAACCATTGAGCTAGAAGGGAAACTGGAGAAAAGTGTCAGCCAGCCAAAAACCCACTCGCATCCTTTTGAGCGAACAGGGCAGAAAAGGACTATTTTCCCTACACTTGTAAACAATACTTGCATGAGACCTCTCTATCATATTGACTCGGGCCTCTAAGTGTATTTTAACATTTTTAGTTTGAAAGAAATTAACTTTAAATTCCAACTATAAGAAATAAACATGTGGATTCCTAACTAAGAACTAGCGAAGATGAACCAATAGCAAATAAGGCAATTTTCTAGATTTCCTGCCCTGTTCGTTTCTGCTACACTGCTGTGTATTCCTCCGCGTATCGTGATTGAACCGGCTCGTTTGCTGCCCTGTTCAGTGAATCAAACAACTCGCTCCACTTTTCCTCTAGCTCAATGACTTTAACATACAATATAACCTGTTATCCATAGTTTGCACTTAAATCTTTAAGAAAAATTTAAGGACCAATATAATAAATTGTTCAACATGGCACCTTTATTAAGTACTAAACAATCATAACGCATGCGAGACATCAAGAAGTGCTAAACTTGTTTAGTGTAATGGTCCAATACAAATCATCTAATAAAAATAATTTTTAAAATAAAATTAAATTTATGATTTAAGAGTCTGTTACTAAATTAATACTTTTGAGAGGAATTTACCAATATTGTGTCAAGACAAATAATGCAATTTTATAGGTAGGTTTAATAGATTAAATTAAATAATTTAATCAATACATTTAAAGAAAAATTTATAGGTATGGACTAGGAAATGCAATTCCACATTTTAAATGCTGATCTTATTGAAAAATGGAATGACACAAGAACATTTATGCAAAAATAATACTACTTAAATGCAAAATGTTGGTCTGCACACACAACTGTAAGATCCTGTTAACTAACTAGCAAAAGAATTTAGGGGCAATATTACCAATTCAAAAATTGTAACTATGATATGATAAATATCATTTAGCAATACAAATATTTTACTTTGAGAGGGAAGCCACATAATTTACAATTCATATTTTTGTACAATATATTTGCAGCTTAGTAGAAAAAGGGATGCGTCCAATGTTTTAACATGGTTTAGTTGAATAACATCACACTAGAGCTATGCACGGGTACCTATTCATGTGGCTACTGGTAATGGGCCTATAAATATGAACAAACATGTTAAAACATGGAGCATCGGCCATTTCTCTACTACAGATATTGAAAAAGCACTTTTAATTCAAGACTTTTATAATGGTATTTATACTTAAAATACATTTTAATCATAAATTTTTGTTTAGGTAAATGTAATTGGCACGTTTCACATGAAGTAATAAATTCCTGAATTTTGTTGTTATTTTGGTGATTGGTGGTATGACATAGTGAGCATGGCCCAGTACATTAACCTATCAAAACCTTATTTTCATTCATACAAAAATGTTACCACTCAAGACGTGAAACATGCCCATTATCATTTAAATAATTACAAATGATGTCAATAGCCTAGTATGATTACCTAAAAATAATTTATAGTCTGTTAAAATAAGTTGTTTGAATAAACAATACACTAAAACTGATTAAACTTTTTTAAGCATGACTAATTCGTGAAATTTTAACAGTTGATTTTTAAAAATGCATTATAAGTGAAAATATAAATGATCAAACATACTAAATTTTTCCGGAAGGGAATTTATAAAACTCGATATATTTAATTAGTAAAACACTTAGTCAACAATCTAATAATTTATTTTTACCATTGAATGCTTTTATTGAAATTAAGTATATGATATTTTTTAGGCAAATATACAATAATTTTAATGTCTTAGACTAGAATCCACATACTGATATCTTTTAGTTATAGTAATATATATTTATGCATGTATTTACACAAATATCCATTTAATAAACAATAATCAACAAATTAAATTTTTTGGAATGTAAAGAGCTTGAAAGAAAATCGATTAAAAAATGCAAATTTCTTGGCAAATACTTTAGTAACAAAAATCACCGAGAGAAAAGTATAAAAAAAAATCTTATAATTTTAAGTTTCAAGAAATAAAATTAAATATAACTTTAAAAAAAACTTCTGTGAAAATACTTGATTAAATATTTATGTACTTTCGTAAAATAACAAACATGTATTTCAATTCCTACCTAACACATATCAGATCGTTTTAACAATAGTAAAATTAAAATAATAAAAGAAAGAAATTTGTCTATAAAACAAATATATTTGTGAATATATATCTTAAGCAAATTCTCATTCCCATTAATGATTAAATAAAATAGTTTTAAAACAATTATAAAAAAAATTAAAAACAAATTTAAAAAAATTTTAAACAAATTTTAATTTTAAAAAAATGCTTTGCTATCTTAAACTAAACAATTTCATAAAGCACACAAAGTTTTTTTTTTTTGACGAATTTGGCTTTTTGAGATTTAAAAACTTCCATCAGCTGAAAAAAATATAAAAGACTAGAAGTGCAAAATGTATTTACTGTGAAAACATCACATTTCAAGAACAAAATTTTAGGCATTTTTCTAAAACAAACTAAAACTTCAAATTGCAATTTTTTATGCATGTGTGCATAGACAATATGACTAGTATATATAATTTCAAAGACTGGAATGCAGTGAAAACAGTTAACATCGGTAAAATTCTTTTCAAATAAATATCTTATGACTACACAACGGAGGAAAACAGTTGAATAATTTGACTAATTTACACATATGTATTTGAGTACTTCAATAGTTGTGCTACAACCAAAATATGTATTACTAAATATATTTTCTATTTATTTCCTAAGTGTTTAAATATTCACTACGCGGACAATTGCATAGATGACTAACCCTAGCAAGATTCCCCTGCTTCTGCAAAAAGTCATGTTATATCAAATCTAGAAATACTTAAATGCATTTAATAAGCAGTTGATTGCTTACCAACAAATTTCTATATAAATTAACACATCTATATATTTAACCATTAAAATACAGATATCAACTTTCATTGATAAATAAAATAATTCTTTCTGGCTTACACCTGAAAATTTAAAGCTTAAGAAATATTCTCTTAAAGTTAATAATTAAAATAAACCATTAATTCCAACCAATGCACAAAAAAAAAAAACCCATTAAGTTTGATGGCTGAGTTGCAAATAACTCACTTGCTTTTAAATTTAGAATTTTTGCTTAACAAACATTTTAAATTCACAAAATCTGAAGCATGACGGACCACTAAATCAATCACCAAGATTAGCGATTCTCTAAATTTTTCACTACAGAAACCACGTAACTTCTCGTTGAAAAAAAATGGCGAGACAGCGTACTTAAGCAAAATATATGCGACTAAAATTGGAAATCCTACATGATAATATTTATCATGGCTTTCCGAACCTTATTTCATACCTCTTAAAATGCAACCAACAACCTGGATTATTTCCTCGCATGACTTTTTTCGAAGCAGTCGTGAATCTTGCTAAGTTTTTTAACTCTGAGCAGAGGGCAACAAACAGTTGGACTTTGAAGGGGGATCAGTTAGGGGCGGGATTTGCTGAGCAGAGGGGCGTGGCTCAAGGTCATATGGGCGGAGTTTAGTTGTTGTGGATGTTGTCAGATTTGTGGACCACGGGAGGGGAGACCGGGGTAGAATCGTCGTGGAACAGGGGGTTCTTCACTTCCATCTCACCAGTCTGGAAAAAAAAGAATGTTTATTTTTTTATATTGTAAATGTGAATAATTTAAATTATGAATACTTGAATATTTTGTTAAAAGAAGAAATCCTTTACAAATAATCTTAAAATTATTGTTAGGGTAGACTAAGCAGTGAATGAATGTTTAAGGGGCTGCGTTCGCCAGTGAATGAACACCAGTATATAATGACCAGGACAACCAACCATATGTCAGATAGCTTTCTACTACACGGGAGGAAGTCAGTGTTGCCAATCCATCTAGTGGAATGATTTTCAATCCTTATTATTTAGTTATATTTACCAAATGTTCATTCACTGGTTAGTCTACCCTATTAAACTATTTTCTTCTAATCTTAACCCTCTGAGGGATAAGCAAATTGGCTGAAGAAAACTTGCTTTTATAGAGCCAACGCATAAAATATGAATTAAATTTTTAACTGAAAATTTATTTCTTAAATATCGATTTCTGTAGTAGATGGTAATAAAGGGCTTCTCCAGGCTTTAAATTTTAAATAATATTATTTGATTTATAGTTATAATAAAATTATTAAATTTTTAGAAATTATGTGTGAGTGTATAACCTGACAGTTTAAATCAACGGGTTTATACGACTGTATCCCCCAGAGGGTTAAAACTTACAGAAATTCGGAATTCAAACTTAAAAATATGAAAGTTAAAACAGAAGATGAAAGGGGGAACGAATAGATAGACAATCAGACAGAAATCTACACATCATAAAATAATCAATATAATAATTTAAGTATTGGGATACATTTTCACAGTATTTGGTAAAAAGTTAATAAATACTCTATAAATAAATGGACTTAATGAAGCTAATCACAGTAGACATTAATCAAATTTAAAAAAAATTTAAACATTCCATCTGTTGTGAGTAAAAGTTTTAATTAGAATGATGTGTTTCCATAGCAAATGGCATTTTTGACGTATATAAACCTTATATCCACCACTTTTATGGAATGTTTTCTGATAAAAACTTATTTGTTTGAATGGAAAAAAAGGAAGTATTATTAAGTTAAGTCATATTTTAATTTCACGTCTATAGAAATTAACTTTAAGTAGGACAGAAACTTTGCACATCGAGAACTCTACGCGATACACCCCTTCTTAATTACAAATATAAGAATCTGAAATCTAAAACTAACGGCAAAAGTAAAGTTAGACAAATTTTAAAGTTCAATGGATTAACTTTTGGTGAACATACTTATAGCTTAATTACAATCTTATAATACAGTTCACTATTGTCAAACCAAAGGCTATTTCGGTACACAAGACTTAAATTTAAATTTTACATTCACACGATAGCATGCGATACAAGTACAATGTTAACTAAAAAGAGGTTACCCAATTCAAAAGCACTAAATCCTGTACAGAAAATCAATTTTTTTTAAAATTAATGCTTTGGATTAGTGAGTTCGACTGCATTTTAAGATATTTATTTCTAAGAAAAAGTACTTTCTAAGAACAAGAATAACTAAGATGTTGTTTCACCTGTTGTTAAGGGGGAATTGGAGTGGCAGTGGGGTTTTTAAGCCTTCTCTCTGTGTTACTCCGAAGAAGAAAAAAATAATTTTCTGAGCCACATTAACTCTGGCTGTATGAATATTTTTACAAACGTTTTTTTTTATATGATAAATATGGATGGCTTCTATAATATCAATTTTTTAAATCGGTACAAATACTTTTTAAAAATTTTCCTTAAATAAGTTTACAACAAATTCAAAACAATTTAAACTAATAAATTATAGAGCCCTGTTACTTAAATAAAACCACCAGAAATGCTCAAGCCAAATGTATCAACAAACATGCTAAAAATACAACGAAAAGTTTGAAGTTATCATACCTTTCAAACAAACAAAATAATTTTTATTTAAAATCTGAAGGTTAGCATGGAAGCTAAATTTATCCTGTAAAAAACGTTTATAAAAAAACTCAAAGCCAGAATAATTTGGCTTAAGAAATTAAATTTCAATTGGGATGAACACAGAAAGAAGACTTAAGTTTAGAGAACCAGCTACCAGTCTCATTCTCACTTAACATTTTAACCTCTTGCGACCTGACGTTTCAATTTGGGGAAATTTTTTAAAACCCTCCACGAACAATTAACACGTTAATTGGTTCCAAAATTGTCCTGGTCCAATATAAGAAGACCCAAATATCAGTTTTCAACCTTTGATTACAGGTATCAGTCATTTATTTCCATAAAAAAAAATTAAGTTGAGCAAGGATCTATACGATATTAAAGTTCTTTAAAAAAAAATTATTTAAAAATTGTTTTCAAACTTTTCAAAAAATTCTTTTAGTAGTTAATTTTAAAGGCATTTTTCATTAAAAACGATGTTAAAATAATCTGTTAACTACAAATAAGTGATAGGGCCTTTTTGTTGCATTTAAAGCACAAAAAATGTGTATTTTAATCGTCACTAGGAACACGCCTTAAACATAATTTATTTTAAAATTTCTTTGAAAAACACTTTTAGCACACATGCGTGTGAAAATGATGTTTAGATTAAGAATATACAGTGGTGGTCAAAAGTGTGGACACTTTTTGAAAGTTTCATGTGTTTCAACTGTTAATTGTGTTCTTGCATCTATTAAATTTTGCTTAAATACAAACATTTAAATATTAAGTTGAAGGTAATTTAATGTAGAATTTCACTAAAAAAACAGAATTAAAGTATATGTATTACAAATAAAGTTTATGCTCATTTTAGTTGAACAAGCAAGCACAAGCAATGGATTCTCTTATGCTGAAATTGCAATACAAGTTATTGGTTCAATGACTTGCAAAACTAAGACAGGTCATACTATTAGTTGCATAACTTATTCGTAATACATATAATGTAATACTGTATTTATTTTTAATTCTACATGAAATTACTTTGATGATGATGATGATGTGTCCATGGATATAGATTTTATGGGACCAAAGGTCTCATAGACGGCTTCAGCGATCTGCAGACAGTGTTCCTCATAAAGATTAAATTACTTTTAATTTGATACACATTTGTTTAATTATATATACAATTAATATATTCTGTAATCACACAAAGTTGCAAAATATGAAACTTTCAAAAAGTGTCCACACTTTTGGCCACCACTGTATATGTAGGATTTTGCTTGAGTCTTAAGAGGCTAAAGGATTAGAGGCCAACCAACCCTTTCTTTGTAATCTCAAGGGTTTTTTCTCAATAATCCTATAAGAGATCACTTACTGTCTACAGTTGTTTGGAATGTACTAAATATGAAACTATAATACAAATGTAATGCAGCTTACTGGAGCTAATCCCGGGCACTCGTAAACAGTGTAATCGCCTTCTTCATTTTCCTCCTCGGAGTCGACATCTGAAGCTGAAGCGTTCTTTGTGGAACCAGCCCTATAAAGGTGATTTAATAAAGTTAAAGTATTAAAAAAAATTGATTTAAATACAATGCTCAAAACAATTAGGGGAACGCATGGATTAAGCCCTTTCACCCCCCAATGATTCTATTTGGAATCATGAGCTTGCAATGTTTTTCTCACTAAGTTGAGCTCGCACTTATTTATCAATAGATGGAAGAATAATGCCTTTTGAAGAATTAAATAATGCTTGTTTTACCTTGAATAATGCTTGAATTAAATAATGCTTAATTTTATTTTACCATAGTTTTCATATTTTCATTTAATTAAATGAAAATATGAAAACTATGGTAAAATAAAATTCATCCCCCAATTTTTTTTTAAAAAATTGACCTTAAATTCTTTACGCTTGCATTCTTAGATGTTGAAACATAATTTAAACTTGTTTTTAGCAAATTAAATTTGGAAAAATTATTATAATTATCCAAAAGTTATGACTCAAATTTTTTCACCCTCAAATTTTAGTAAAAAAAAACTTTTTCCCTGGTTTTTTTTTACATTTCATTTCATTCTGGATTATAATGAATCTATTTCACAAATGTTAAATGTTTAGAATACAAAATAAAAAATTGGAATTCAAAGGGTTAACAAAAGTATGCAAAGTGATCCCCTAATTGTTTTGAGCAATGTAGTTTCTTGTCTGTTGTCAGGGTATTTTGGGGGCCAAGGCACCTCTGCTTATGAAGCAATTTGTACCAACCCTAAACCCCTGAAGGGATGTGGTGGTATGACCTACCATCAACACTGAGTTAATTGCTTCCTCTTGCCGCTTGGTAGATAGCAGCACCACTAAAATGCTGTCTTGTTCAAGCCTACTTTTAAAAGTTTCTTGATCGAGTCTACTTTCACAAGTTCCTTGTTAGGTTAGGTTTGAATTATCGTCACAATAAAGCTACACGAGGGCTATTAGCGATGGACGTCGCATTTTAGAACCACAGTCAAGTGATGAGCCAACACCTGTCTAGGCACCCAGCGCAACCGTTAAGGGGACATTGTACACGGAGTTAGGATTTTGAAGAATATTTGAAGTGCACTCCCTAACACGGGTATTATTCATCGGACATTTTTGGCTGTACGGGCCGCTTATAGGTCAGCAGTAATTTTGGAATACGCAGACACAAGCCTGGGACCTTTCGCATGCTATATAAGAGTGCCTAACTGACTGGGTTCCCCAGCCCCACAAGTTCCTTGTTCAAGCCTACTTTCACAAATTCATTGTTTGAGAGTACCTTAATAGAGCAGCACTACTAACACACTGCCTCTGTTGGGTCTACTACTCGGGTTACGTCGTTCAGAAGAAGGCAGCACTAAATAAACAACCCCAAGTAGATCCCTCTAATCATTTTTAGCCTACAAGTACATGGGTTCGGCCTGCAGGGTTCAAACTCACAACCTACGAAATGTCAGCTCAACACTCTGCCAAACAGGATAACTTTGTAGGAGAAAAAAGACGAAATTGCATAGATTTTTAATTTTCAATACAATAATTTTTTTTTAAAGAAAACGTTGAAAGATAGGTCCCAGGAAAATAGGCAAAATGTGAAATAACAGGCACTGGTAACTTAAAAGAGGGAACACGAAAACTACAGAATTGCTAGTGAATGTTCGCTATTTGTTCCTGTTCTTCAAAGATTCATTTAACTAAGAAATGCCTAAAGTACTGTATCTCCATGGGGCACCAAGACATATCAAATCATGATAACTATTTAGTAGTTTTCATAAACAAAAAAATTAATCGTATAATAAGCTAATTATTAATAATTAATAATAGTGTAGTGTAATGTTTATTCTTTATATCGAATCATGTACAAGGCCAAATATAAACATTTAAAATACAACATTAAAAATTTATAAATAAAACATGCTATTGATGTGTACCAGTTGTGTCAACATTTTGGATTATGCATTTTTGGCTCATTGGCTCCATTTTTATTTTGAAGCACAATAATTTTAAACAAGAAGTTCTTAAAGAACTAAAATAGCCTACTTTCCTGTTACTGAAATACTTACTAAAATTCTTATCTTGAAAAAACTAGGTTCGTAACAGTAAGTGACATCAACAACCGTTTTTCCACATTAAATTTAAAATAAATTTCACTAAACTCAGCATCCAACTAAACACAGCATCTTTCACTAAACACAGCTTTATTTGCAGTTATAAATAAATATTTAATTTTTCGTAGAACAAAAACCAAAAAACTACTTCTCAATAAACATTTACTTGTTAAATGCGGCTAGTTTCATTTATTTTATTTCGAAATTTAAATCATTATTACTTAAATCGTTTGCAAAAATTAATATTTCAAAGAATAAATATGAAATATTTCTCGCTTTTAAATAGAATGACAACAAATTATATGAACAACAAAGCTCTTGTAGTGAAATATATATTTGACGTCATCTTAAATTGATCGATGTCTCAAAAATAAATTTATTTTAATTTATTATCTAAAAGAATTAAAGTTTCTCAAGCAATTGTTGCTATGGCAATGGTGATTTAATTCTAATAAAAATGGCTTCCTATGCTTTTTAAATGAGCATTAAATTTTGAAGTTTCTTAAATAATTGAATTACTTAGAATTCGAATTCTTTTCTGAAATTTTCAATGTATTCTAATTTCGATGCGCTGAATTTTTTGACGTATCTCACTTGTCCGTAGCATTTGTAGTTAATTTCAGCGATTTAAATGACTCGAAATTGAATTTCAATGCTAATTCAATGGGAAATTCGTCGTCAACTAGTAGATTTATGTCCGTCCTATCGTACAGACAGACGGACAAAAAGTATGAAAGTTGGGTGTTTGAGGTTATACCTTTCTTATAAAAAAAGAATTTTTAAGATCGGATAGATAGAACTGATTTTGGAAGGGGGGTACGGACGGACGGACAGACAGACGGACGGACATCACCGCATGTCAATACCTACTTTTTCATTTTTTTTTTTAATTCTTCGAATTAAAAAAAAGAAAAGTAGGCTAAAAATGTGAGGCATAATATTGATAAAAGACATTAAATTAAGTAGTTTTCCTACTAAAGTATATTTGTTATGATAATATAAAACATATAAGATATCTTTTTAACACAAGCATAGGCAGCATTGCTAGTTCTTCACAAGTTCTGAACTGAACTTGGGCAACTTCAAAATCTTTTTTCAGTAAGAAATAAACAGAAATGTGACGATTTTAAAGCAAAAAGGACGATACTAATAAGAAAATATTGCTTAAGAGACTATTTATTAAAAATAAGATTACAATATCATTCAAGGAACAAATTGACCATTTTCAAAACATTGACCTAATATAAACCATACTCACTTTTCCACCGCTATCATCTGCTGTTTCTGATGCTGATAGTGGTACATCTGGGCACTTTGGGCCAGCTTGCGGTCGCCACTAGGGACACGACATCTTTGCAAGGCCCCGTCACCCCATAAGCAGGGTAGTCGACGTCTGCAGCGGCTTTTCTACTCTTCTGCAATCTGAAGGGTTTGAAAGAAAATCAATTAATGATTAAATAAATAGTGTGAAGACAGGAGTTGGGAAAAAAAATGTTAAGGGGGAATGGGAGCGCTGGATCGCTGGTCTTCAAAGCAAAGTGCATCAGTGTTAATCTAATGGAGAAAAAATATTTTCTGTCACATTTCTCCGGCTGTATTGACTATTTTTACAATGTGATAAAAGTAGCTGACTTACAGGTCACCGAAATAGGTTCGATTTTTTTTTTTTTTAAATTTGAATAAATAATTTAACGAAAAGTATTTGAAGCAATTTTAAAAAGTGGGATTATAGAGACCTGTAAGTTATCTACATTTATTATTTTAAAAAAAACGTTTAAAAATATTCAATACAGCTGCAGAAATGTGGTAGAGAAAATAGGTTTTTTTTTTCAATTGGATCAACATTGAAGCACTTGAGTTTGGAGACCCTCGGTCCAGCGCACCCATTCCTCCTTAAGCAGAAATCACTCCTTTACATTTCTAAAAATTAACATAACACCAAGAGACACTTATACTTTAAACCTTTTGAGCGTTAGGCCGGACTTTAAGTAATTTATGCATCGCTTTTTAAAGCAATAAAAATTAATCAAAAATTTTGCAAATAATTTTTTTTATTTTTTCACATTAGCAAAGGATTTTAAGGTCATTGCTTCAGAAATAAACTAAATTATTAGGTATTTTTCAACTAGGGCATTATTTTTAACAAAAAAGTTATAGTTAAAACGACATTAAACTTTTGCCGATTTCCAGGCCGCTCATAATGTTTAAGTTAATATTTTGAATTTTATTAGACTTTAAGACCTTATTATCTACAAAAACATAGCATTTTTCATTTAGCGTCTTGAAGAAGGGATAATAAGAAGAAAAGGGGGCATAATTCCCGTAACTTTAAACAAAATCAAAGCACTTAAATAATTAAAAGTTAAGCTTAAGTTCATAAGCTAAGTCTAATAACTTTTTTGTCAGGTCAAAAAAAAATTAAAAGCATAATATTGTTTTTTTTTATTAGCTTATTAGAGTCTCCGACTACCTTTATAGTATACTAAAATAAAGAATAAAATCACTGAGTAACTCATTTAAATACGCCTAGGAAGTACATGTCTATAGCTCATTTCAAACCAACTAACCAGCAGAACACATTCAAAATAAAGAATTTTCTCAAGTTCGTTCAACCAAACCAAAAAAGATTAACTTCCCGATGGAACTTCGCAGTTTCACAAAGTAGTAATTAAACTTATCTCTAGTAGTTGCTTTTGGTAGTAGTAATGCTAATATCGAATCAATAGTAATGATGAATACTTTAAAACTGGAACCGCAGGACCTAACAAAGCAGGCGACCCAGGGCCGGATTTCTAAATAGGCTAAGTAGGCTGAAGCCTAGAGCGGCAAATTTTTGGGGGCGGCAAATTTTACAACCAATTAAGGGGGTCCAGTACCCAAAAATCATGAAAAATGCAATTTTTTTTATTATTTTTTAAAAATATTATTTGAACATTTCTTAACATTTTGCAAAAAACCGCTTCAAATTTTATGCATTAGCTTTTGAGTTATTAATTTTTGAAAGAGACTCACTCTCCAAGTATCCTATCACGGATCTATACTTTAAATGCTCGTATCTCTGTTCGTGTTTTTTAAATTTAAGGATAGCGAAAAACACTACTCCTCTTTTAATATTATACATAAAAAGTTTCTGTAAATTTCTATAGCATCTTAAAAGTATAATGAACAAAACTATGCATTAAAACTCTTCATTTATGTTGTCAGTATTTTTTTAAAAAAATTTCAAAGTTTAAATTTTACGTTTTTAGTGAATTTTTTTGATAAAATTTCGAAAATTATTTCTTAAAAAAAAGTTGAGTCTTGATTAAAACTTGGATGCATAGTTTTGTTAAGATATTAGTGGGGAACTCATATAAAAAATTTGGTAATAAAAAGTCGAAAAATTAGGGAGGAGTAGGGATTTTAAAATTGTAAAAAAAATTGAACAATTTTTTTTAAAAATATTGAGTCATTTTCAAAATTTTTTTTTGCTAATAGGTTTTATTAATGCATGATGCACCAGTGTATAAAATCTGAATAGTTAACTTCATAAATAAAAAAAAAAGTTGTGGAAGGTACCGGATCCCCTTAAGGCGCATATGGCATTAAAAAATTATTTTAAAGATACTAATATTTTTAAGGAAAAAAAAAACAAATAATTTACATTTAATGCGTAAAACGTAAACGTATATATTGTATTAAAATTTAGTAGTAAATATGATAGTAGCAATGGTAATTGCACGCTCTCCACCTGATCCGGAAGTTCAAAGATTAGGTTAGGTTTGAAATTTCGTAGCACTAAAGCTACACGAGGGCTATTGGCGACGGTTCGTATTTTGAAGTTCAAAGAAATATAGTAGAACAGCTTAAAAAATGTGCCTATTATTTCACTGTCGATTTAGAGTGTAAAGGTGCATAGATAATTCTAATATGTAGAAAGAAAAAAAAATAGCCAAGAAAACTGTATATCGGGTGGTATATTGGGCGGCAAATCGATCGTAGCCTACAGGCCGCAAATCTTTAAATCCGGCCTTGAGGCGACCGTAATCCATTAAAGATAATTGAACAAACTTTTGACAGTAATTGCACCCAGACACTAGACAGAATCGATTTCAGAAAAAGTCAAGAGGATTATATTTACGAAAACAAAATAATTTGCCTGGTTTTTTTAGATAAATATTCGAAATATTTCCACTTTTTTAAATTATATTCTAAAAAAACATCCAAAAGTTTTTTCGAATATTTTGTACGCTACTAGTATTTAACCCTTTCGCTACGAAGAATTTTTGTTTCCTCGTAATATGTGATAGGATTATCATTATCGAATCCTTAGTCGGACGGCCGTCGTGGGCCGTTTCAGTAGTGAAAGGGTTAAAGAAAATTTCGCGGCTTTAATTTACAAGTTAAATTAAAATATTTTTCTAGGGACAAGAATGGAAATAATTTAAAACTGAAAACGAAATTTTATTTACTTAGAAATACTTACAGAGATTAGAAATCTAAAAGCTAAAATGTAGTACTTTAATATTACTTAGATACATTGGAAATTCTTTATATGACAGGATGGCGCAAATAAAAGTGGCTTTGGCGGCGAAGAGATAGGAATGCATTGAAATGCTTGGCGAGAAAGGCTAATGAAGCCGTCTGAAAACCTTCAAGCGTGCAATGGTTTCACTAGGCAATTCGGTTTTTGCATTGGTTGGATTGGAATAGCATCACATTAGAGCTACTCATGGACTATTGGCGAGTTCAGATCTCAGTGTATAAGTATGAGTTGCGGCGGTGTGTGGGTTGATTAATGCGTAGGTGAAGATGATATTCACCAGTACAGCAGCGAGTGAAAGTTAAATAACAGTAGAAAATTTATTAAAACAAATTTGTGGGGAAAATGTGTCCAGTTGCTTGTTAAAGGTGTAAAAGTGCCAAAAAAGAGTACCATGCCACGATTAGTTACGAAATGGCGTCACACAGGATCTGATTTGAACAAGTCAAAAAAAACTTTCTGGTCTTCACATTTTATGTCTTGCAATCAATTTGGAATGGTTATATTAACAAAAACAAAAAAAGGTCAGATTCTCTGGATTAAATAACGACTAAAATAATCACTAATGGGAACTTTTTTTGCACAGCTGTACAAACCTTTAGTTTACAGTGCATCTCAACTAGCTTGTCAAACCATAGCATAATTACCAGCAATAATTCGCCAATCATTTGTTTGGGCTAAATATTGAAGCGATCAATAACTTCATTTAGCAAACCTGATTTTTCATTTGTTTTTGACTTGGCAACAACTCTATCTTATTTCTATCTCCATGAAGATACCACTTTTATTTGCACCACCCTGTATAAGACAATTCAATAAAATTATACACTATTTATAGTCCCCATAAAACCTTAGTCTCTTACACTAGGTTCTTCATAAATCTTCAGATATTTTAAAACTTAACGCTATTTTGTACCTGAAAATTATATAAAAATAGTTATGAACAATATAATACACTTTAATTTTTAATTTTCATTTGTTGTTAGCTTGAAATTTCAAAAAGTTAATCATATTGGTGGGTTAGTTAAGTTTTAATCTTATTTTAGAGTTTCTATTGAATACAAGAGCTCTCTCTCTCTCCAAGTTGGAGAGAGAGAACCTCACCCCTTCATTTTCATGGATGCGAGGGGTTAATCAAGGAATTTAAATATGGATTTTAACCTGGGATAAAACATTACTTAAGCAAAAAATATTGAGAAAAAAGTAACATGCTAATATAGTTCTTCATACATTTTGTTATCCCAGAAAACAATGATCAATTGCTCATCATATTCAGCACGAAAAAACTATTTTCGAAAAAAAAGTTATGATTCATTCTAAAAAAGTTAAATGAGGTTAGTTTATACATTTAGTTTTTGAGTTATTAATTTTTGAATGAGGCGCACTCCTTAAGAATCCTAACACAAAACACTTACTTTAAATGCTCGTATCTCTGTTCGTGTTTTATAAATTTTAGGATGGCGAAAAATACTACTCCTCTTTTAATATTATACATAAAAAGTTTCTATAAATTTCTATAGCCTCCTAAAAGTATAATAAACAAAACTATGCATTAAAACTTTTCATTTATGTTGTCAGTATTTTTGAAAAATATTTTTTTAAAAAAAAGTTGAATCTTGATTTAAACTTGGATGATTAGTTTTGTAAAGATATTACTATGGAACTCATATAAAATATTTGGTGATAAAAAGTCGAAAAATAATTGAGGAGTAGGGATTTAAAAATTGTAAAAAAAATTGAACAAAAACTTAATTTTTTAAAAATCCTGAGTCATTTTCAATTTTCAATTTTTTTTTTTTTCGCTAATAGGTTTTATTAAATCAAGATGCACCAGTGTATAAAATCTGAATAGTATAAGTTCATAAACAAAAACAAAGTTGGGGAAGGTACTAGACCACCTTAAGTTTTTTAAGTTAAAAAGAAAATTATCCATTGTTTACCCTGAATAAGTTGTTTTTGCAGAGCTTATTTATATTGTTAAAAAGTGACTAAACCTTTGCCCTGTAAAAAATGTTTTACCACAAGCTTAGTTATATTGCTGGAAAGTTACACAACCTTCGCCCTGTAGAAGTTGTTTTACCACAAGCTTAGTTATATAGCTGGAAAGTTACACAACCTTCGCCCTGTAAAAGTTGTTTTACCACAAGCTTAGTTATATTGCTGGAAAGTTACACAACCTTCGCCCTGTAAAAGTTGTTTTACCACAAGCTTAGTTTTAGCGTTGGAAAAACCGCAATGGGTTCTTTGCCGGGCAAAGCAGTCATGGCGAAAAACGAGATTTTTTTTTTCAGAAATGTGGTTTAAAAAATTGCAAATAGGTGAGATTCAAAGATGTATTGCAAATTAATAATGCTAATAGTTAGTAGAAATATTGGGTTACGCATAAAACTAAAAGTAGCTTGAGTAGCGAATTGTTGTTTTGCCTCCTACTCTAGCTTTGATACCGGCAAAATATTTTCGATTTAAAAAGGCATTATTTTTATTTAAATATAATTTATTTATTTTAAACAGTATTTTTCAACTAAAAAAGGGGGTTTACGCTAACACTTTTAGAATAAATAGTTTTACATTAATTTAGATAAAAAAAATTTTACAGATGCTATTTCAATATACATCTGTGCCATAAGCCTCTAACATCTGGTGTAAATATAGTAGGTTTTTTTTTGGAATGTCCAAGTGTAAGTTAATCTAAAATTTTTTTTTAGCTGTGACTACTCGTACGGCACTGCTGAAAACCCATTGCCCTTACGGCACTATTTGCATATGCTCAGCATGTGTCGGAAATTCCTTACTCTAACGGCAAAACACTGCGCATGCGCAGACGGATACTGAAAGTGAAAGATAGTTTGCCACGTTGGCTTTTTATCGCCCAAAATTGGTAAGGTTTTGAGAATAAAAATGAACATGTTTTTTTAGATGAAATCGGATCCTCGTTGCCGATGTGATTTTCTGTTTTATTTACCAAACCCAATGAGCACACATAGGCATTTTCACTAGAATGATGAGCTAATAAATGCTTAAAAATATACAGTAATTAAATCTAAGTAATATAATATTTAAGGTAGGCGAATACCTTAAATTTTTTGAAAAAAAATCGATTTTGGGGTTTGGAGCTTTTCATAGCCCCAAATGTGTGTCATAATTAGCAAACAGTCTTCTGTATTTACCAATCTACAAGACTTTTAGTGTAGGCTTATCTATATCTTTGAGGGGATGAGGAAACCAGTCGGTTAGGCTCTCGCCTAGCATGGTCCCAGGTCCAGGTTAAAGTTCGGGACAGGTCATCGCCAAAAAAACTGCCGACTTGAAACGGCCCGTGCAGCCAAAAATGTCCGACGAATAATACCCCGTGTAAGGGAGTGCACGTTAAATATCCTTCATAGTCCTAACGCTGCGTACGATGTGGCCTTTAACGGTTGCGTTGGGTGCCTATTTAGGTGTCGGCTCGTCACTTGAGTGTGGTTTTAAAATACGACGCCCATCGCCAATAGTCCTCGTGTTAGCTCTAGTGCTACGATTATCCAAACCTATCTATACCTTCTTTCTAAACGGTTAAGTAAATCAGAAGCATAATTTAGTTTTAGTATCGGCTATAATGCAGTTGTTTATATAGTCTTACGTTAATTGATCCCATAATAAAATAGGCTTAGAATTTGACAGTCTGTCATAGCATTCGACTTCACCGCAGTAGCACGGAAACATCGAACGCCAAAATGACTGCCGATTGAGAAGGGCCGGAACAGACTATATTAGCATTCGAATTCACCGCAGTAGCACGGAAACATTTAAGAATTAAATTTTATTTTTTAGCAGTTTTCATTTTCTTAAGGTGGCGGCAAGGCGGAAAGTTGCCACTGTTCCCATCACATTAAGAAAAAGAATACTGCGGAAAAAATAAAATTTAATTCTAAAATTACAAAAAAAATTATTATAAAAATACTTGAAAAGCGTTTCAAGCTTTTTTAAAATCACTAAAAATATTCCAAAGTGCTCTCCATTGCTCGCCCCGTCGTTAGCATTGGGGGTCACGTGATTCTAAACTCTAATACTTTAACAATGATCTCTATGGCCAGCACAGCCTATCTTAGCATTCAACTTCACCTCAGAAGCACGGAAACATCGAACGCCAAAATGACAGCACATTGAGAAGAGCCAGAACAGACTATCTTAGCATTCGATTTCACTGCAGTTGCACGGAAACATCGAACGCCTAAATGACCGCCCATTGAGAAGAGCCAGAGCAGACTATCTTAGCATTCGACTTCACCACAGTAGCACGGAAACATCGAACGCCAAAATGACTGCCTAGTTAGAAGAGCCAGAACAGACGATCTTAGTTCTTAGCATTCTACTTCACCGCAGTAGCACGGAAACAACGAACGCCAATGGACTACCTATGGAGAAGAGCCTGTACGGACGATCTTAGTTCTTAGCATTCGACTTCAACGCAGTAGCACGGAAACATCGAACGCCAAAATGACAGCATATTGAGAAGAGACAGAACAAACTATCTTAGCATTCGACTTCACCGCAGTAGCACGGAAACATCGAACGCCAAAATGACCGCCTATTGAGAAAAGCCAGAACAGACTATCTTAGCATTCGACTTCACCGCAGTAGCACGGAAACATCGAACGCCAGAACAGATATCCGCCCCAAAGTGAAAAAGTCCGAAAGATGGGCCCTGTTCAAAATTTAAGAAAATTGAAAGTTTTCTAAAAATAACCTTACATCATTCGATCTCGATCACCAGGTGCACCGAGCATCATTCATGCTATCAAGCGCCAAGTGCAGTGAACACCATTGTGCTCGAGCACCAGGTGCAAAGAACATCATTCGTGCAATAAGACACTATAGGTGCACCGAACATGCAAGCTCGAGCACCAAGCGCAAATAACATTTTATTATCCACGCTATCGTGCACTAGATGCACCTAACATCATTCACACAATAAGGCACCAAGTGCAACATAATGCAATGCAATTTGTAACAGTAACTGTCACCTATAACCACTTTCACACGAGATTTATAATATTGCCAACCAAGCATTAATTTATAAATTAAACTTTTCAAAGCTTAAAATTGCCTGCTTTTATTAATTGTCTTTCGCAAATTAAATGAATAATCCTTATCGTTTGTTAAATTAATTTGAAGTTCGATGAATAGTTATGTAAAATTGAATTAGTCAAATCCTAGCATCCTTTCCTCGAAAATCGTTAAGTTTTAATATATGTGACTCGAATGACGTGAGCTTCTCATACTTAAATATAAGTATCAACCAAAATTAAATGTAAAAAAACTGATATTTCTGAAAGATTAGGCAATAAAATATGAAACAACGCCAAATTGTATAAAAAGAAATAAAGAAATGTAAATTATTGCCAATTATAGTCGTCTCTTCACTTAACTGCAGTTCTAAATCACAACGTCTGTCACAAATAGCCCTCGTGTAGCTCTAGTGCGTCGATAATTAGAACTAACCCTAACTCTACTCATCCTAGCACTACATTGGCAGCCGTGAAATATCCAAACAGACACAAAAAAAGGTCGTGAAATATCCTAAACAAAAAAAGGTCGCATTACATGCGCTTGGAAAGATCCAAGATGAAATTATCAAATGTGGAGAGACTGAAGGCTGAGATGTGAGGTAGTGAAGTGTGGGCGAGGAAGTGACGATTCCGTAGGGGAAAAAATCAAATAATATCATGTTCAAAGAAATTTTACCAAATTTAGAGATTGTATGTTAATCTACATCTAAATGTCCACAATTTGATACTAGTAAAAAAAAAGTCACTTATCTGCAATTGGTAAATGAGATTGATGGAATGACGATAGTAAAATACTCGCATGCTTTTTTATAATTTAAGTACCATAAAAACGTCATCATTCATGGAGCAAAATAACCGATGGTTGATTTAGAAGCCTCAATCCTTTAAGGATGACATGCCAATTTAAATTCGATTTCTTAATTGTCAGAAAACTTTTTTTCTTTACACCATTGTTATTGGATTTTTATCTGTAGTGTGTGTGTTTAAATAAATAAGTTTTTAATTGAATTTTAAATCAGTGTTGTAGGAGTGACTCTATAACCAAGAGACTTAATTCATAAAATTACATAAAACTATCGTGTAGAAAAACATTTATATTTTCTAAAACTACAGAAACTAGTCAACCATAAATAGTTCCACTAAAAAGGATTGATTATTTAAAAGACTTTTTTTTATGATGTTTAAGGTTCTAAAAGCATGTAAGGATAGCATGAGGGGGTGACAAAACGAAATTAAAACGAAATTTTTCGTTTAAGTAAAATTATAATTATTTGATAATTTTTTAGTGGGACAAGTTAGGTTGTGGCTCAGTTTAAGCTAATCAAACATACATATATAACTTCAAAATAAAGAGCAAAATCCGGGACATCGATTTGTCCATTTTACAGAGGTTGCCCTAAATACAGAAGTAAAAAAAGGTAAAAAATAGGGGCCCCCCCCCCCCCCCCAATTTTGAACAAAACTAAGTATGATACGCCAAAATAGTGTCAGAAAATGGTTTCAAAACAGATAACTGCAATTTATTTTCAAATGAAATTATTCGTCGATTTTATAAATCCAGGCATCAAAAAATAAATTTGTTAAACAAATCCAATAAATTCAGGGTAAACCAATTCAATTTTTTAACTATTCATCGAACTTGCGAAAGAAAATTAACAAGAGTAGCCAATTTTTAGCTTTGAAAAGTTCTATTTATAACTGAAAGCTTGGTTTGGCGTTATTTTTCTTAACAATATAAAGTGTGAAAGTGGTTATAGGGGACAGTTACTGTTACAAATATATTTGTGTTACGATGAGAATTTTCACTTAAGTAGTTAAGTAACAGAAAGTATAAGCTCTTTAATTCTATAAGAACTTCTTATTCCAATAACAAATTCATTTCAGCACTATAAATACGTATATTCTAAGTTAATTAAGATACAAATATCAGAAAAAATCATTGAACATCATGAATCAACCATAATGTCATGTGTAGTATTCTCAAGGTCGTTATTTAAATCTGTCCTTTTTTACAAGAGGTAATTGACGCCAAAATGACCGCATATGGAAAAGAGCCAGAATAAACAACCTCAGCATTCGACTTCACCCAGTTGCACGGAAACATCGAACGCCAAAATGACCGTCCATTGGGAAAAAACAGATCAGACGATATTAGCATCCGACTTCACCGCAGTAGCACGAAAACATCGAACGCCAAAATGACCGCCTATTGAGAAGAGCCAGAGCAGACTATCTTAGCATTCGACTTCACCGCAGTAGCACGGAAACATCGAACGCCAAAATGACCGCCCATTGGGAAGAAACAGATCAGACTATCTTAGCATTCGACTTCACCGCAGTAGCACGGAAACATCGAACGCCAAAATGACCGCCCATTGGGAAGAAACAGATCAGACGATATTAGCATTCGACTTCACCGCAGTAGCACGGAAACATCGAACGCCAAAATGACCGCCCATTGGGAAGAAACAGATCAGACTATCTTAGCATTCGACTTCACCGCAGTAGCACGGAAACATCGAACGCCAAAATGACCGCCCATTGGGAAGAAACAGATCAGACTATCTTAGCATTCGACTTCACCGCAGTAGCACGGAAACATCGAACGCCAAAATGACCGCCCATTGGGAAGAAACAGATCAGACGATATTAGCATTCGACTTCACCGCAGTAGCACGGAAACATCGAACGCCAAAACGACCGCCTATTGAGAAGAGCCAGAGCAGACGATCTTAGCATTCGACTTCACCGCAGTAGCACGGAAACATCGAACGCCTAAATGACCGCCTGTTGAGAAGAGCAGAACACATAATCTTAGCCAAGATAGTCTGATCTCGAATGCCAAGATAGTTTATTCTGGCTCTTCTCAATATGCGGTCATTTTGGCGTCAATTACCTCTTGTAAAAAAGGACAGATTTAAATAACGACCTTGAGAATACTACACATGACATTATGGTTGATTCATGATGTTCAATGATTTTTTCTGATATTTGTTTCTTAATTAACTTAGAATATACGTATTTATAGTGCTGAAATGAATTTGTTATTGGAATAAGAAGTTCTTATAGAATTAAAGAGCTTATACTTTCTGTTACTTAACTACTTAAGTGAAAATTCTCATCGTAACACAAATATATTTGTAACAGTAACTGTCCCCTATAACCACTTTCACACTTTATATTGTTAAGAAAAATAACGCCAAGCTTTCAGTTATAAATAGAACTTTTCAAAGCTAAAAATTGGCTACTCTTGTTAATTTTCTTTCGCAAGTTCGATGAATAGTTAAAAAATTGAATTGGTTTACCCTGAATTTATTGGATTTGTTTAACAAATTTATTTTTTGATGCCTGGATTTATAAAATCGACGAATAATTTCATTTGAAAATAAATTGCAGTTATCTGTTTTGAAACCATTTTCTGACACTATTTTGGCGTATCATACTTAGTTTTGTTCAAAATTGGGGGGGGGGGGGTATTTTTAAACTTTTTTTACTTCTGTATCTAGGGCAACCTCTGAAAAATGGACAAATCGATGTCCCGGATTTTGCTCTTTATTTTGAAGTTATATATGTATGTTTGATTAGCTTAAACTGAGCCACAACCTAACTTGTCCCACTAAAAAATTATCAAATAATTATAATTTTACTTAAACGAAAAATTTCGTTTTAATTTCGTTTTGTCACCCCCTCATGCTATCCTTACATGCTTTTAGAACCTTAAACATCATAAAAAAAGTCTTAAATAATCAATCCTTTTTAGTGGAACTATTTATGGTTGACTAGTTTCTGTAGTTTTAGAAAATATAAATTTTTTCTACACGATAGTTTTATGTAATTTTATGAATTAAGTCTCTTGGTTATAGAGTCACTCCTACAACACTGATTTAAAGTTCAATTTAAAACTTATTTATTTAAAAACACACACTACAGATAAAAATCCAATAACAATGGGGCAAAGAAAAAAAGTTTTCTGACAATTAAATAATCGAATTTAAATTGGCATGTCATTCTTATTTATGGTTGGCACACTTTTCTGTAAAAACACCAGACTTTTTGTTACAGTGCAGCCCTATTTTATCGTAGGAAAGATATCTTAAAGGATTGGCTTCGGCAAATCTCAAGCAAAGACTACTCACATAATCTTCAGATAATCCTTGGCCTGCAAGACGAGGTCTGGTGAAGCCCTATCCATGGCGAAGTTTCCCACAAAATGAGCGAATCCAATATCATAGGAATGCAGCGAGCCTTCTTTTAGAGGGACATTTTTTTAAAAATAAGGAACGGTCCTTATGGGATTTATAGATGATAGAGTGGGAAATTTCTCCCAAGGACGGGTGGATGACAGTTATTAACCCATCCCCCCTGACGAAATAGGGTTATCATAGATGAAATTTGGGGTTCGAAAGTTAGGTTAGGTTTTCAATGATCGTCGCCCTAGAGCTACACGAGGGCTATTGGTGACGGGCGTCGTATTTTAGAGCCACAGTCAAGTGACGAGCCGACATCTGAATAGGCACCCAACGCAACGAATAAGGGCGACACCGTACGCAGCGTTAGGATTTTGAATGATATTTAACGTGCACTCCCTTACACGGGGTATTATTCGTCGGACATTTTCGGCTGCACGGGCCGTTTATACGTCGGCAGTTATTTTAGCGATGCCCGAACCGGTAAACTTTTGCCTGCTAGGCTAGTGCCTAACCGACTGGGCTCCCCAGCCCAGTATTTTGTAGGAGTTTAAGAGATTCGAGTTGAATTATCGTCATAAGAGAACTATTAGAAGTCTACTGGCCACAGGAGTCACAATTTAGGAGCCACAGTAAAGCGAAGAACCAACACCCGAGTACGCACACAAAGCAACCATTAGGAGCGACATAGTAAGCAGCGTCGGGAATACAGAGCATATTCAATGTACGTTCCCTTTACACGGGTATTCGTCGGACTTCTTAGCTAAGGCCTGCAATTATTTTTTCCATGCTCGGGCCCAAATCTAGGACCTTTCGCGTGCAAGATACGAACCTTACCAACTGGGCTCCTGGAGTTGAATTATCATCGCACAAGGGTTTTTTGGCGATGGGCACCGTAATTTAGAACCACTGTCAAGTGACGAGCCGAGCCTGAATAGACACCCAACTGAACCTTTAAGGGCGATAACGAGACTTTGAAGCATACTTAACAATATGCACAGATTATTATTTTGGCTATGCCCGGGCCCTAACCTGAGACCTTTCGAATGCAAGGTAAGAGCCTTACCGACCGGGCCATTATGTCCTTGTGAGTAGTTTCATAGGCATAATTAATCCTTTTGAAACCTGCAAATATAACACAACTGATCTTTTGAGGACATAGTTTCCGCAGTTGTCGAACTATAACTAGAGCAACCAAAATCCTGACTTATTGTTAAATAATTTCGCCAACTGAGAAAATGACTCCATGCGTTTTGCTAATACACAAAATAAATCCCTTGGTGAAAAAGTAAATATAAAGAAAAGCATACCTGTAAAAACAAAATCCAGCTGATATTACACCAAATATTCCCACCGCACAGCATCCAGCAACGATGGCTGAAAAAAAGTTATATTTAAGATACGGACAAGCATTTATTTTCCCTTATTATTATTTATCTCAATTAAATAGTAAACAAAATGAAGAACGAAAAAAATCGACCTATTCGTTAAATTTTTCGACATCAAAATAAATATAGTAGGTTAACGCGAGTGATTTTTGTTCAAAATGTCAATATCGGCATTTTTTTATGAACATCTAACGAGCTCGCTGAAAATAATCTTAAAATCGCAAATCTTTACTGATTTCAAATTTGTCAAAATTCTCTTCTGAGATCTTAAAATCGCAAAAATTCAGTAGGTCCTAAAATCCTGAAACTACGGAAATCACAATATAAAGGAACTCCAGTGGTTGTATGGATCAAAACAGAATGAAAGCTACTCCAATTAGTCTTGCAGGCTGGTATTCGTATTTTATATTGAAAAACTAGGTCTTCACACAGATCAATAATATTTTTCGCATATGCTAATGTTAGGCAACTTTTGCATTATTGGAATTAACGGTTCCAATTTCTTCTTTGAAAAAAAAATAGTTTAGGTAAACGGTAAGTTTAACTAATCTTGTATAAGTAAAAGGCAATCACCTTAGGCCAACTAAAGATATTAAGTCAGATGAACAAACTTTTGCGCATCCGCTAACAATAACTAAAACTTTTTCCTCACTATTGGAAATTTCATATAAAATTAGGGATGTGTAACACCACACGATTTTCATTTACTACTCAATAACTTGAAAACCTTAAGTTCTATGGCATATACCATTTGCGCATGCGCAATTTTATCGAAAACCTTAATATTATTACAATAAATAATAACAATTATAAACAATAAAACATTTCCCTTTTAAGTTCTATGTTTAAAACAACAAAGAAAAGTTGTTAGCCAACAATGAACTTTGAAATTGACTTTTTTTATCGGAAGTTATTTAGAACGACTATTTTTAATTGTTGACCTCAACAAAGACATTACAAGAGGAATACTTGAAAGAAATCACAGAAAATATTCGTCGTTTAACTAAATATTACTTGTTAGTCGATATCTGAAAAACAAACTCAAAAATGAATGACAAATACGTATTTATCATTCTCAAAATGGTGGCTCTCGCTACTTTTGCCAAAGCAGGATATGCTGGCAACATCGGACTTTTGATATTGGCCATTACTTTCAACTATTTTGTGGCTATGGCAGAAGAACAAAACAAGACTGAAAGAAACATGGAAGACGTTATTGAATCCAATTATGTTGAAGTCGTTTCTAAGCCAGAGTCGCCAATGATTGAAAATATTAAACCAACCATCACCTTTGATTTCCAAAAACTCTCCAAAGGTTTTCTGAAATGGCGTGCAAGACGGCACAAGAAATATAAGGCCAAATTGGCATTCCACAACACATTGGATTCTATTGTTGAAGCAGAGAACGAAGAAGTGGAGACTAATTTTGGAATAAATGTTGCATATGTTGGCGATATTGTTGCTGAAGAAAGCATGCCAACTGTAGAACAACAGAATCAGCATAATATAGAAGCTTCATCATTGAAAAATAAGAACAAAAAGAGGAAATTCTTCAAAATCAAGTTCAAGTGTATTAGGAAGCTTTTCAAAACTAAGAAAACTTAATGCTTGATCTCGAAATTTCTTTGTGTGTGATGTTTTAAAATTGTCTAAAAAGATACGCCTTAAAGCAAAGACCAAAAAAAAAAAAAAAAAAAAATATCATGAACTTAAAGTGTTTGCTTCATTTGTACTACCTCAACTGATGACGATATTCTTTGACAGCCTAAATAAAATTATACTTGCCACCTGAACTTCCTGCTTAATATTGAGTTACAAGTTGAATGAAAGTTCTATATTCTTCTGCATCTTCGACACCCTGTTTCAAGAATAAAGAAAAGAGTGGAGTTTGAACCATAGGATGGTACTAAGGAGCTTCCTCCGAGATTTCAGCTTCACTAGTCGCCAATCCATTTGTCCAGTTGGTTGATGTTTGGAAAAAGCGTCATAGAATAAAACACTTGATTGGTTTCTCGCTCCGGTAAGACGTTTGAAGATAATCGTCTCCAACCAGAAAGAAAAACGAGACAACAAGGAAGGTAGAGCTGATTTGGTGATTGCTCACGATTCTTCCAGTAACGTAAACAGGGCCCAGAAAGTCATGATATTTTGGGAAATCCAAAAGCTGGTTCTTCAAAGGGTCCGCCATGGCGAAGATCGCAATCTCATTTCAAGGAAGTCATGTTGAAGCGACGTTTGCTAAAATGATCTTCGATTCCCAAACATTTAAAACATAAAAGAAATTAACTGTTTGAAGCATAAAGTCTAAATTGACGAACAGCATTGTGCATTCCTGAATACAAGCCATTTTAAGTGAAGATATCTGAAAATATTCTCTCCAAGTTCAAGAAGCATCGAGATAAAATGGCAAGAAATCAAAAACAAAGGTAGAGAGGTCAAGAGGAATCAGAAGTATAACAATCCCGACAGATTGCAAAAAAAACTGCTTTGAACAATCAGCAGATGAGTTCAGAAGTTAATCAACTAGAACTTCACCATCATCGGAATTTGAAGTCATGTTGGATTTGAAATTCATAAAAGCATATATTGGAACCTGGGAGACATGCAAAATATAAACTTTCCAAGAAACCATCTGAAGTGAAGTCTTGTACTCAAGGAACTTCTCGTCAATTTTCCAATTTTTGCAGAAGCTATGTGGCAAGTATTAATTTATTAGAAAAAATTGAATCTTAATTTAGAGTTTCGTCTGGTTGTTACATGTACCACAAAGTTTTCCAATAAATAGTTTTGTATATTCTTTTGTTGTATTATTTTCCATCGTTGTGTATTTATTATTATTTATTTTATGAAATAAGCAGTTAATTAATAAATGGAGTAAAACCAGAGTTAATTTTAAATCAGTAACAAAGAAGAGATTTTCACCTTTTCTAAGATAAAAAAAACTTAAAATTGGGGCCAAAAGATTTCAAACTAAGTATGGGTATGTACAATACCACCTACATTAGAAGGCCGAAGAACTAAAGAATCGGTCCACTAATATGACGTCAAGCATTTAGTTCGCCGGCCTTATTGGCATGTAACACTACACGACTTTCAATGAACACTCAGTAAAGCAGCACACTTTTAAAAGTAACTGAGTGCACTGTAAGGTAATTTTGATAACTTTTAAAACCTAAAAGTCATTTCCTTTTGGAATTTCAAATCAAACTGATATGAATTACTATTTCTTCTTAATATATTTCCCCCCGACAGTATATAAAGACTGATTTCATGAAGTACATTGCACTTACCAACAAAATACACGTCGTTGAAAGAATCATCTTCCTTGATTTCGACCTGTTGCTGCATGGAGGTAAAAGGCCCCGTGCTTCTGTTCAAATCATCGGTAGTTGATTTGCGTTCCTGGGTCGACAGATTCGGGGGGCCGACGCTGAGAGTCGAAAGCCTTTCCACGGATTCTATAAATGAAACATTTTATTAGTTCCTTAGTTATTTAACATTAACTAGCCTAAATATATTAACGAACTAATACTTCGTACATGCATAACAAGGCAGCCACCAAGCTCCTCGCCAGTTAGTGCAATTGTAATCCCCGGGCTACTAGCCGGAGAAAAATTCGCTGTAAATGTTTTGGAATTGTACAACAGAAGATAAAAATCGCAATTTTACAGACCATGAAACTGAGGGACACTCAATAACATTCAGTATTTCGTCACTTAAGTTCCCACATGTGCTATCGTGCTATCTCACTTTGCACAACGGTAGATCAGATTTACTGTACGGTAACCCTTGGTGCGACTTTTTCTGATTTGGCGATAAATAATTTTTTGTGGCAACAGTCTGACATACATATCATACTGTCTCATATTACAATACCATCAACCTAAAAAACTTATGGGGATATTTTGGTCGAACTGATATTTCTTTTACTACACTCTTAAAACAAAAGAGTGAAATCCACTCCTCTAGGAGAAGTGCATTTTCGACACAGGAAAGGAGTGAATATTAACTCAGACTGAGTTAAAATCACTAGTTTGGAGTGATCCTGTCGGAGGTTTAACAAACAAAGAATCCACTCCGAGAGGGGAAGTGCATTTTCGACACTGGAAAGGAGTAAATAACCCAGACTGAGTTAAAATCGCTGGTTTGTTTTAAGAGTGTAGGAAACCACACTAGGGGAAGGGAGTATAGGTGCCACACTAAGGGAGTATAAGTACCGTCAGTAGATAAAGGGTTATAACTTACCAATATTCTCTGCCAGGCTCTCTTCATTATTCACGTCCTTCACCGCCGAAAATGCAACAGCGTCCGCCTGACTGTCCACCTCGCCGTCTCCAAACGGCCTCTTCACCGAAGAGTAGGCCGAGGCATAGGCTCGCGCCCCTTCTGGCCTACCGCGGGTACTTGGGTACTCCAGAGTCCCGGGTACCAATGCCCCTTGTTCCTCTAGGATCTCCCGGGCCCTGGGTAGAGGGTAGCTCCGCGAGTACTGGGGGCGCACGATGTCCTGGTGCGTGGTGGGGTACTGTTGGACCGGCTGGTGGGTCAGGCGACGGACAAAATCCTGGAGGTCTTTCTGGAACATCACGGCTGTTGGAAGAAGAAATGAATTATTTAAGTTTACATTCAAGGCTTGACCACAGAATACGCCAGGGAAGCCAAGCAATACCACCTAGATTAGAAGGCCGAAGAACTAAGCAACACAACGTCACACCAATTTCGATTTGTTGACCAATAACGTCGTATCTTAAGATGACGTCGCATCTTGATTCCTCTTATTTTAAAAATTTATTCAAATACAAGATCTAGTCACGAATAATCATTGGTCAAAACCACAGAATCGGTCCACTAATATGATAGCATTTAGTTCGCCGGCCTTCTAATCTAGGTGGTATTGAGCTAAGACATGTCTATGATAGGTTACGTTGAATACGGACTTCACAATTTAGAACCAAAGTCAAGTGAGGAACCCGACGGATGTAACTATAAAGTGCGACATAGTACGCGACGTCACTACACGGACCTTTTATAGGTCGAAAGTTATTTTGGCAATGCCGGGTCCCGAACGTGAGACCTTTCGTATGCAAGTCAGGGTTGCTCTTACCTGACTGAGAAGACACATGTTCCCATTTCAAAGGCCTCAGAAATCTGATCTTGGCAATTTTTTCTAAATGTATTGGTTAGCAATTCTATGGCAAGGGATGTAAAAATTTGCTCAGATTCTTCACTTAAAAACTAATATTTCTCAGACAAAAAATAGTTTTAATTGTTAAAAAAAGGAATTTTTAAAAGAATTATGCGTGGCTGAAGTATTATGAACAGTAAAATGTCTGAAGAATGTTTTAACTTTAAAAAAGTTATCCATGGTGCCGGACGTACAGTAAAAAATAAAATAAAACGTACAACACCATTAGTTAATAATAATGCTCTAAACAAATTCGCTGATCAAACGAAAAAACGTTTAACGGAATACAATAAACTGTTACACAGACATAGATAATTTTAAGGGTTAATTCAATGCAGGTGTTCGGTAAAGCCTTAGCTTCTCACGGTCTTACTTAAAATCGAGATAAACTTAAGACCAGGTTATCAACAAAACAATTTTAAAAGTTAATTCAACGATCTTTTACACAAGAATCAATCCTATCTAATATTGCCAGCAAAACCTCGATCGTTGGTTTTACGAATATAAAAACAGAGTGTAAAAGTACTTTTTAAAGCACCACCTTTTTTCTGAAATCTTTTTACCATTTCAGATACGATAATTGATTTGAAAAGAAATGTTTGCAGAATATAAAATATATTTTAACTTAATTTAATTATTAATAACTAATTAAATTAAAAATTAATAGTTAAAATATTTGTTTAATCCTTTCAATCGCAATGACAATTTGTCATCATCATTTTAGATTTTTTTTTCTGATCGTCTCTAATAGCCATTTATGATATCAAAAAGCACATCATTCGATTCCTCAAACTTTTCTCTATTAGAAAATATTTTTTATTAATCCCAATAGATTTCAGCCCTATTATTTTTTAAATATTATGATCAGAAAATGATATGATGCCAAATGGCATCACTGGGACTGAAAGGGTTTTTTTTTTAAAAAAAGGTAATATTAGTATAAATGTCAGACTTTTTCCTAAAGATACAAGTAAAATTATAAACATAAACTGTAGTGTGAAGTAATTATCGGCGTTAAATTTAGGCCTTAAGTATATTTTTGTCAGTAACACCCGTGACAAAATAAAATAAATGAAAATAGCCCATTTTGACTTTTTAAAAAGTTAAAAACTACAATTAAATCCAGGCGATTTTTTCTACGGCGTATAAATCTTTCCAGAAGTTTCTAGAAGACAGTTACTAGAAAGTAGGCCATGTTACTTTTAAAAAAATATTCAAATATAAACAATGTAAAATAGGCGGGGAAAACACAGTACGCAGTAAATCCCTCACATTAAACACAATGCAAACCTGATCAAACAAAAACTCACCTATACAAGGAAGAAAACGAACTGTTACATTGCTGAAGTTTAATCACTGTATTTCCCCATAATTTTATTGATATTTCTCGTTTTTTAATGTTATAAACTATAACTTATTTTGTTAATTTTGTAATTAAAAACTAAGGATGTGAGACACCACGCAACTTTCAATTACAACTCGGTACAAATATTTAATTCGTTAGAATCGGTTTAAAATTGGAACAAATTTTTTTTCGTTTTTTCAGAAATTATACCTTTACAACTGAAAAGTTGTATGGCATCTGTCCTTTGCGTATGCGCATTTTTCTAGAAAACCTAGTTATGACGTTGGACAGGCAATAAGAATACGCATACCAAATTCTGAAGTCTATAGCTCTTTAAGTTCGAGTTCAAGAGTGGTTTCAGACAGACAGACGGAATTTTTTTTTTTTTTTCAAAAAACCCTTTTGCATAGTATAATCAGCACTCTCCAAACCGCAGAGAAAACAAAATCTTCATTTCGGATTTTCAACCCCATCGCAATACTTTCAGTCTTGTATATTTCATATTAAGTTATTGTAAAAATAATTGTTTAATAACTAAATAGGGGATGGGGAGCCCAGTCGGTTAGGCACTCGCCTAACAAGCGAAAGGTCCCAGGTTCGGGTCCGGGCATCGCCAAAATAACTGCCGACCTATAAACGGTCCATGCAGCGAAAAATTTCCGACGAATATTACCCCGTGTAAGGGAGTGCACGTTAAATATCCTTCAAAGTCCTAACGCTGCGTACGATGTCGCCCTCAACGGTTGCGTTGGGTGACTAATCAGGTGTCGGCTCGTCACTTGACTGTGGTTCCAAAATACGACGCCCGTCGCCAAAAGCCCTCGTGCAGCTCTAGTGCGACGATAATTCAAACCTAACCTAATAACTCAATTTTACTATTACTATTGTAAACTAACGACAATTGGCAAGAAAATTTGCAATACAAAAACAAGCTGTCTGCCAGTGCCCAAGTTTATCCAAATAAGAAACATGCAACAAAGATCATGCAACTGAACAATTCATATGGGACACATTAAGTTACACGAAAAACGAATTTTAAAAAACGTAAAACTAACGTTTTTCTTCAGTAAGGAAAGTATTACTGGTGGTTGGTATTCACAAAGGTGTCTTTAAAAGTTAAACTAATACAGTGTTTTTACAGTGTTGATTTCAAAATCAATAGATGCGCTTTTGAAGGTCAAAAAATAACCTTCTGTTTAATGCTTTACAAGCCATTCAGTTAGTTTTGAAGGGAAAATCAGGACAAAATAAAAATTCGAAGTCTTATTTAGTGCCCCTAAAAACAATTTAAGGTCTTCATGCTCAAAAAACCCAAAACTGTGATGAATACTTAAAACTTAACTGTATAGTAAATTATTAACCTTATTTGAAAGAGAAAGCAGAAAAACTTTTAAAAAAGGAAATTGCGTCGCGACATGGGTTTACAAAAGAATCTTTTAAACCCTCAATTTCCCCAATACGAAAAAATAAACTGCCAGGGGCAAGGCACAAATAAAAAAAAGTGTTGGAATAAATATATTAAATTTATTGTCCTATCATAGTCGATTTTAAGAAAGTTGGAACGAAATTCGTATTCAATAAAATATCGAACATATTTACAATTTTAGGTGATTTAAAAAATATATATAAATATAGATTTCAGAGCAAAAGTAACAAAATCATTGACTAATGTTTTTTGTAAAAAGAGCGATTATTATACAAAACCTATATAATATTTACTCATTGAATTAATAGGTAGTTATAAGTAGGCAAACAATAAAAAATACTTCTTACTAAAAATTGCAGACAGATAATCCGCTATAGAAAAAAAAGGTTTTCGCTATAGATACAAGTATTTTTACTTCAAGCCTCAAAATTTCATCTCTATTATATTTCAGTCAATTGTCTAACGAAAATTATCTAATTGTTTACAATTTTAGTTATGCAATGCGTTGACAAGTGGCAACTAACACGAAATAACGGGGGGGGGGGGTAAACATCGTCAAAATCGCATCACGTGAATAATTAATGGACGCCCCTCAACCTATCAACTACTGGAACTGATCGATACATACGTTTTCATACATCGTTCAGTGAAGCAACAAGTTTGTAGCTGAGACGGAAATCTCTAATTAAAGCTTTTATCAGAGAATCGCGGTTACATAAGGATTTTTTTTTAATTAATGAACATGATATCCAAAAAGTTCTAGTGTATTATTCTGATAATTGCTTAACAACAAATTATATGTAATCCTAATAAATCTTTGAAATTATATTGGAATAATTTAAAATCAATTTATTGGGTAGTCATGTAGCACATGTAATTTTATTACTTTTTTTTATTAATATAAGTTTAATAATTAAACAATTACTAATAACTACCTTAAGAACAACCTCAAACTCTGTTTTTACTAACCACATCAAAACCAACTTATGTTTATTTTTCATGCAGCTGAAGCAGTGTAAATATTCATAATTAAACGCAAGTCATAAAGAGTTTATAACTACTTAAAGCAGACCTTAACAGTACAATTCCTTAAATTAATTGGTATAATAAGTAGTCACTACGAAATACGTTTAGTAATTACTCTTATTTATTTAGTCACATATACACTCCTTGCCAACCTAAGTTGGGTAAATAGAAATATGTTATGGAAAAGATCCTTCCGCGTATGTAGAGAGTTGCATAAATTATTTGTAAATCCATCCAGAAAACATGTTTAAAACATTATTCATTTAAGGTCTAACAGATATGAATATTATTAGAGAAAATTTCGCAATTTTATCAGAATAAAAAATGTATTTTGGTTAAATTGTATTCAGATCATAGTGTATGTAAATATTACCTTACAAGAGTTTCCAACTAACGGACCAATCGCGCTCTTCCCCCTGCCTTTTTACTATTTGTTTTTACCCATGTTAGGTTGGTACGGAGTGTAGTGTAATGTGGAGGCCCTATGCTCCATCGATGAAGTGCAAGAGGGAAAAGTAAGTATTGTGTAATGTAAAAAGCTATGTAACATTTAGTTAATGTAAGTGTGCATTAGTTTGTTGTTAAGTATGTCAAAATATATGGAATCACCAATATAAGCAAGTTTCACGTTACAATAAGTCATGTTATCAAAAAAAAAACTGCACGGTAAGTAATAAAAATTGTAAAATATTTAAAGGAACAGTAATCTTCAAAATACTTATCGTTTGTGACTTCAAATTATTATGTACTAAAGTGGGTTGATAGAGATCCTCCATTTTTTTTTTTAAACTGATAAAGAAAGATTTACAAGGATCTCATTTACATACTTTACAGAAATTGCGACCGTTTTTTATTACCAGGAGTCTTGCAACATAAGATGAAGAAAACTGTTATGGCCTATCTCTGTCGCATGAAAATTGTCTTTCTCTCAAACAGAGAAAACAATGTATTTTCTTCTATACAGTACCCAACACAGAATGCTTCCTGGATAATTTATTATTGCTACCTATGGAAATGGAGGAATTAGTAGACTAATTCTCATACCTCCACGCTTATATGGCATACTTTAACCATATAGTTTAAACCATCTTTACGCCTGAATAATATATCCTACGCAGTACGCATATATTCTTTGTTTCTCATGTTTTTGAAATAATAATATATTTCGTAGTACGTTTTGCAAGTTGTTTTGAAAAACTTTAAGGATTTGCTAAGGGGCATGTCAATTTATTAGAATTTGAGGTTTTGAGTGCTAAAAATATTTTTTGTAAGCTATGAATAAACAAACCATCTCTGTAAGTATGTAGTTTTTTCTAACTTTTAATTAATACGACATTTTGGATTAAAACAAAAGATCCTCCCCGATGCAAATATTGCCAAAATTTGCAGTATCATGGCATATTGGAAACCTTAGATTTAATTTTAAAACACTCCCAAATAAGACTTCAACTTTCCAAAAACCAAGACAATAAGATACCTTACAAACCAATTCAACACATATTTCCTAAGTTAACATTGACAGATCGTCAGATATTAAATTTCGAAATAACACCAATAGAATATCGACAAAGAAGACCTAATATACCTGAATAATAATTTAGCGCCACACACATTCCTTACCATCCTAACCCAAAACTTCCCAATTTCACATTAGCACAGGTTGTCATACATCAATTTCGAAACACCCATTGAATTTCGACAATAAGAAAGACATGTATACCATTAAAATTTAAATAACACTAATAAACCATCCCTAAAGTACAACAAGCATTCTCTCACAAACCGAACCTAGGGTTCATACTCTATTTTTAATAGTGAAATCCAGGAGTTTTAAGGAGTTGTTTTAGGAAACCATAAATTTACAGTGGTGGCCAAAAGTGTGGACACTTTTTGAAAGTTTCATGTTTTTCAACATTGTGTGCTTGTAGAATATACTAATTTTCAGTTTTGGCAATTTGTATTATTAAATTCTGCATTAAATTAACTTCAATTTAATGTTTAAATGTTGGTATTTAAGTGAAAATTAATGTATTTTAGAAGCACACAAAGTTACATGAAACTTTAAAAAAGTTTCCACACTTTTGGCCACCAATGTAGGATATAACAAACATAAAAGTACTTATAACAACAATATGTGTCATGAAAAAGTACCACAAAAAATACAATATCAACAAATAAAAAACGTGAAACTAAGACAGGCAAAATATAAAAAAAAATTAACTGACAATATCGAACAAAAATGAATGCAAAATCTCAAGTTTTTTTAAGAACTGGATTCTTCAAATCCACTGACAACAATTTTCTATTTACAAATATATAATTTTTCAGGAAACTGTACGTTAAATAAGGATTTCTAATATAAATTTCAGGAGTTATAAGGGCTCTTAGACAAAATATTTGAAATTCACGAGATTCTCTGGAGGAGTACGAACCCTGTGAACCGAAAAACCCGATTCAGACATTAAAGACTATCCCATTGAAATTAGACTGAAATGCCTGCCATATGTTTACCTGGATATCGCATATCCCTCCACCTAAGAGCATCCTTCACTTCAGCTACTGACAGCAACATCCATAAGCATAGTGTTTGATGACAATGGGCCATATGTCCAGTATTAAGCAACTATAGGTATAATGAAGAGAGACCAGTAAACACTGGCCGGCAAAATCAACACATATGTGTTGGGGGACGTGATACAGTGGCTTAAGTCATCGGAGGGGTTTGGGGGGGGGGGAGAAGGGGTTGCCCCTGGCAACCGCCGTAAGTCCATTTGGAATGTTTTATTTCGAAAGGGGCTAAGGGCGATGAAAGCTTATTAATTTATCAAGAACGACTTTGTGAATGACATCTTAACACCTTCATTTGTGAATAAAACGTTAACTTGAAGGATTTTTAAATTCTTTTTGGGTAGTTTAATTTGTCCTACATAAGTTGTTCAGGAACATGGTCTTCATTAGTCTAATATTTTATTCATGGTTACCTTTAGGGGGGGATGGGCGCGCTGGATCGCGGGTCTCCAAACTCAAGTGTCACAGTGTTAATCCAATGGGGGGAAAATATTTTCTCTGCCACATTTCTCAACCTGTGCTAATATATTTTACAAAAGGTTTTTTCAAATAATAAATGTGAATAACTTACAGGTCTCTATATCTTCCCACTTTTTGAAATTGCTTCGAATACTTTGTGTAAAATTATTTATTTAAAATTTTAAAAAGTATTCGAACGAATTTCAAAAGGTTGGATAGTAGACCTGTAAGTCAGCTACATTTATCATAAAAATTGTGAAAACATTCAATACAGCCAGAGAAATGTGGCTAAGAAAATATTTTTTCCCACTAGATTCAAACATAGACACTTTGATTTGGAGACCCGCGGTTAAACGCTCTCATTCGCTCATAATGGGTTAAGTCAATTTAAGGTAAACCGTCGCCTTGGTTCCATTCTGGTTAAAGATGTTTGTTCGCTAAGAAGCGCGACGTTGAGAAATTGAATTCGGGAAGAAAATTTAAAGAAAAATGCCATTTGGGTAATGGAGTGCTTAAAGAAGGTAACCAGCTGGGATTTGCTCTTTTTCTGAAAATTTAAGATCAGGCAAATGTTTTAGACGACGTTATTGTTTATGGAAATTCTAACTAAATTACCCGGAGTAACTCCTGTGGGGTTAAGACTGGAGAATTTATTTTTGAAATTCAAAAATACATTCCAAAATTCATTATCTTTGTAAAAATTAACGTGAATCTAAAGCTTAACAGATTCTAATGATCAAAATTATCTACTAAAGAGCAAAAAAAAAAATTCTCATTTTTAGCTCGAGGTAAGCGCAAATGATATAAGTTGTTAAAATTAACGATGCACCATCAAGTAATTTATAATCCAGGTCTTAGATTAAGCACCCAAAACTAAAAAGTTTCAATCAAAACAATTAATTGCTTTGTTTCTACTGCGATTTCATTGGTTGCTTGGGTTTCAATCTCAAAATAACCGATATATATGAAAAGAATTATTTTTCTTTCTATGCAAGCTTTCTTCAACGAATGTTTTGAAGAACCACCAGCACAACAAGAAGTTGACATTTAAAAATCATCGTAATTTTAAACAACATTTAGTGTACACCTGCATAAGTACCTAAGTAACCTAATAGCGATCCCGTAAAAGGAGCTTCCAGATTTTAGACCAATAAGTATTTAACGTCAGAAATCGGAAATCGAACAATAACCGACGAGCATCGGCGCGAAGCGCCCTTTTACTCCTTAATCGAAAGACCCGTAAAAGGGTTAACTTTGACTGTGAATAAATCAGGACAAAGTCGTCGCTTGAAAGCATTTAACGTGCCTCAGTCCCATGGGCCATATACACGGGAATACATACAAAAATATTTATAGGCTATACAGAACTTGTTTTTCAAGACTTGCGAAATTCTCTCTCGGTCAATATTTGTTATTATTTTATAAACGTCATTCTTTTTAAGGAACCTAATCCCAAGTTCATCTTATCGATTGAATATCCTCCGAATAGCCAGAAAAAGACCAAGTCATTCAGAGTACATTTATTTTAACAGCGTGTTTGAACACATTTCGTTCTAAACAAACTGAATGATGTAGAGCTATTTCATTTGACATTGGAAAAAAGGAGTAAAGTTGAATCAAGATTTTGTGTCAGTAAACCGCAAATTCCATGGTATTCGACTGTAAAGGAAAAGAACTTGACTACTTTCAATAAAAGATCATTTCTTTCAAAAAAAAAAAAATCTCATTTACTGAAAAAAAAACATTTAGACACAGTAAAAGTGTCAAAATCGAAAATAAATATTGATAAAATTAAAATGAAATGTTAAATCTAAACTTATTTAATTCATGAAAGGATGGAGTTTGAGAATTCATAAGAAACTGTAAAAAGAAATTGCGAAAAATTACGAAATGACATAAAAGTATATATTTTATTATTATTGGGAAATTCTTAGGTGTCGGATGTTGAAAATTCGATCCACAAGTTTAAGTTTACACTCAAAAAATAAAATTTCACAGGGTAAAAACATTTTTTATTTTTAACAAGGTAGATATATTTTTAATACTTATATCTGTAGAGTTAAAGAGTGCAAAACAATGCACTAAATTTTTTCGCTCGCTATTCGGGATTGGCTTATCTAAATAGTGGAGCAATATGTATTGCCCCAGACAATAAAAGAACGAACGAAAGGATTGAACATCAAATAAAAGAATATCAACCAAAACATTCAAACGAGCGATAGCTTCATTCTTCGACATGTCTAGAATATTATTTTAGCAGTTTCTTATAAAAAGACCTCCGTGAAAGAAGAGAAGGTTACGTCACTGTCTCCAAGGAGATAAAAACGTATGTCAAACTGCGAGAAAATGGCGGAAAATAGACGTTTCCCGCAAAAACACCCTATAAATAAAGAATAGTTTTAGAATAAGAAGCATAGCACGTGTCGATATATGGGCACGATGCATATCTATAGATAGGCCAATGGTTTCTAGAAAAAGTGCCCCTGTGTTAATCCAATGGGCAAAAAAATATTTTCCAAGTCGCATTCCTCCGGTTGTATATCGAATATTTTTACAAACGGAGTTTCGGTAAAAAAAAATAAACTGTTTTACATAAAACGCGTTTGCTTTTTTCATTTTTTTAGCGAGTAATGAGTACAAGACTGCAACCGAACAAGTATATTTCAACCGTTCGTAGAAAGGCTTTGTGCTATTCGAAACCCCGATCTTTAAGTCAAGAATCATCCCACTTAGCCCCAACATCTTTCGACAAGTTAAAGCCAAAAGAAGAAAGTTATTTAAAGATTGGAGCTTCATTAAAGTGACGTCATTGACAACAAGTTTTAGAGGGAGCTGTTTTAAATTGTAAACAATGAGTTTAATGAAACGGTACAAGACCTTAAGTAACCAAAACCGTCGAAACTTAAGTGATTTTTTTTACTTTCAATTACCTATTGTGAAACATTAGGCAATGAAAATATTGCGATGGGGTTCGAAAACCCGAAATGGAGATTTTGTGTTTCCTACACCTTTTAAAGGGTGCTGATTCTAAAAAAGAAGTTTTTGAACTGTAGTCTGTCTGAAACAACAGCTCAAAACTAGAGCTACGGACATCAAATTTGCTACACAAGTTCTTAGTACACCTGCGGAAATAAAAAAAGTACCACTAGTGATTATTTCTGCCGTTAGTCACCCTATAGAATCGGACCTTTTTGAAATTGTAAACAATTAACATTCTGAGTTAATTGCATGACATAAATTTTGCATAAGGGGTCATCTTCATATTAAAAATGTTACTAACTTTAAAATTTTCAATAGTAACACCCCTTTTTGAGTCCATATTTCAAATCTATGACCTATGTTAATACGAAATGCCGAATTTTGTTAGTTTTTAAGCATTATTAGGGGAGTTAGAGACATGCAAAGTTTAGGTCCCATAATGTTAAATGAGTTGCACATAAAAAACTATCCCAATCTATAAATAATTAAGATAATGAAACGAATTTTTTACTGAAAAGAAATTATAAAAACCCAAACAAAATGCATTCAATATTGGGGTATCTAAAACAATTTTTATATTTTTTTAATAATTATTATATTAATTTTTAAAAAAAATATGAATAGAAACCCCTTAATATTTTTACAGAAATAAATTCAAGACAAGAAGTTTAAGCAAAATCCCAATTTTTAAAATATTTTATTCATAATTTGCTGAGTAAATCCCAAAATAATTTTTAATTACCCTTTAGGGGACTGTGTATAAGATTACATGTGTTTTTGATGAATAAAGACGGCCTTGCATGCATGCACGCTTGTCATTTAGAGATGGTTCCCAAAAGATCCACAAGTGATTCGATTGAATAACTCATCTAATATTTATTCAAATGTAACAAAAACTTAGATTTAAGGGTTTTCGAGAGTGCTTAACATTTCTAAGTTATTAAAATTGGGTGTTGCCATTGGAAATTTCAAAGTTCGTAACATTTTTAATATGAAGACGGCCCCTTATGCAAAATTTGTGTCTTGCAATTAACTCAGAACGTTAATTGTTCACAATGTCAATAAGGTCCGATTCTATAGCATGACTAATGGCTGAAATAATCACTAGTGGTACTTTTTTTATTTCCGCAGCTGTACCTGTTGGTCCAACATGTTATCTTAAAAATCGCGCAAGAGCAAATGAAGATGCCTTTGAGCCTTTGGTTTTAAAGGTATAGCTAATAACCAATGAGATGCAATTTCAAATTTGGTACACGAGTTCCCAGTTGTACCAGCCGGACGTCATAGTAAGGTAATTGATTAAATCGTACTTGCACACATTGGGGCTACAACAGAGCTTTTAGATTTAAAAGTCATTGAATTTAATTTATTGAGCGGTATTATAAGAGGTCAAGTAGTAGCGTTACACCCCAAGTTTTTTGCAGTACTTAAATGGGGAAAAATACTGAATAACAATCAGAAGAATGGCTCCAACTATGATATCTATGGGTTAAATGCATTTTAAAATAATGTAACTTCATTTGATGTTTCTGTGCTACCTAACTGCAGTAAAAGTCGAATGCAATGACGGTTGTCATTTACACCATGCTACATATATTCTTCGGCTTTACATTTAGTAGATCTTATCTTAATTTTTCTAGAGAGATTTAAAGATATTTTATTTTGAGTAAGAGTGGAATTTTCGTTACAATTAATATTTATGTATAATTTAAAATTTCACTGTACAGTGAAGTGAAATAATTTTTTAAAGTTTTTTTTATTATTCAATTTCAAGTTAGTGCTTTAGTCCTGATTTAGGCAGTTGTAAAACTAAATTGTAGGGTTTTGAAGCCGATGATTCCAGCATTTAATTTTTAAAATTCTGGTAGCTAGAAAGAACTGCATTATTTTAAAATCCCGTTAATAAACCATCTAAAAAATCCTATAGATGTAAAGTAGAGATTAACCTTAATGAAAAAGAGCCAACGAGAGTCATATGAATGGCTTATCTTTTTAAAACAGGATAGAAGATCTTTTTAGGCATCCTTAATTTGTTTGTTGAATAGAAAGCCCTTTAGGATCAACAACCATAACATTCGACTTAACCGCAGTAACACGGAAACATCAAATGCAGATTGATACCTTAAAGGACTCACCCTGTGCAACCCTACAGTCTTAAAACAAAACGAGCGATTTTAACTCAGTCTTGAGTTAATTTTCACTCCTCCAGTGTCGAAAATGCACTTCTACTGGAGTGGATTTCACTCTTTTGTTTTAAGAGAAAGAGTGTACTTTAAATAAAAGAATAGTTCATTAGCAGAGTTAATGTAATGCCAATTCTTTCTAGCTACAAGAATTTAAAAATTCAAATACAATCTTCAGTTTCAAACCTTCAATCCAGTTTTTACAATTACCTCTACACAGCATTTGTACTGCATTCACTTGAAATCGAATAATAAAAACCGTTAAAATTTGCTTCATTAAACTGCACTGTAAAATGTTGGTGAAGAAAGTGTTTTAGGATCAACAACCATAGCATTCGACTTAACCGCAGTGACACGGAAACATCAACAGATTGATATCTTAAAGGACTCACCCTGCAACCCTACTTTAAATAAAAGGATATTTTTAGATAGTTCAATAACAGAGTTAATATCAATTCTTTCTAGCTACCAGAATTTAAATATAAAATTCAGTTTCAAAACTACAATCCAGTTTTTACAATTACCTTTATAGCATTTATGCTGCATTCACTTGAAATCGAATAATAAAAAAAACATTTATATTTACTTCATTTTACTCCATTGTAAAATGTTCGTGAACAATGCTTTTTAGGATTAACAACCAAGTAGCATTTGACTTAACCACAGTAACATGGAAACATCAAATGCAGATATGGTCACTGATATCTAAATGGCCTTACATTTTATATTTACTTCATTTTACTCCATTGTAAAATGTTCGTGAACAATGCTTTTTAGGATTAACAACCAAGTAGCATTTGACTTAACCACAGTAACATGGAAACATCAAATGCAGATATGGTCACTGATATCTAAATGGCCTTACATTTTATATTTACTTCATTTTACTCCATTGTAAAATGTTCGTGAACAATGCTTTTTAGGATTAACAACCAAGTAGCATTTGACTTAACCACAGTAACATGGAAACATCAAATGCAGATATGGTCACTGATATCTAAATGGCCTTACATTTTATATTTACTTCATTTTACTCCATTGTAAAATGTTCGTGAACAATGCTTTTTAGGATTAACAACCAAGTAGCATTTGACTTAACAGTAACATGGAAACATCAAATGCAGATATGGTCACTGATATATAAATGGCCTTACATTTTATATTTACTTCATTTTACTCCATTGTAAAATGTTCGTGAACAATGCTTTTTAGGATTAACAACCAAGTAGCATTTGACTTAACCACAGTAACATGGAAACATCAAATGCAGATATGGTCACTGATATCTAAATGGCCTTACATTTTATATTTACTTCATTTTACTCCATTGTAAAATGTTCGTGAACAATGCTTTTTAGGATTAACAACCAAGTAGCATTTGACTTAACCACATTAACATGGAAACATCAAATGCAGATATGGTCTCTGATATCTAAATGGCCTTGCATCTCTACTTTAAAAATAGGATTTTTTAGATAGTTTATTAATGGGGTTCTAGAACATTGCCAATTCTTTCTAGCTACCAGAATTTAAAATATTTCATACAATCTTCAGTTTCAAACCTACAATCCAGTTTTTACAATTACCTCTATAGCATTTGTACTGCATTCACTTGAAATCGAATAGTAAAAAGCTTTAAAATTTGTTTCATTTTACTGCATTGTAAAATGTTGGTGAAGAAAGCTTTTAAGGATCAACAACCATAACATTTGACTTAACCGCAGTAACACGGAAACATCAAATGCGGGTATGGTCTCTGATACCTTACTGGTCTTACGTTTAAACTCTACTTTAAATATAGGATTTTTAGATAGTTTATTAATGGGGTTTTAGAGCTTTGCCAATTCTTTCTAGCTACCAGAATTTAAAATATTTAATATAATCTTGAGTTTCAACCATACAATCAAGTTTTTACAACTACTTATAGCATGCTGCATTCACTTGAAATCAAATAATAAAAAACACTTATATTTGATTTACTGCATTGTAAAATGTTCATGAACAATGCTTTTCAGGATTAACAACCAAGTAGCATTTGACTTAACCGTAGTAACACGGAAACATCAAATGCAGATATGGTCTCCGATATTCCTTAATGTCCTTACATCTCTGCTTTAAATACATAGGATTTGTTCGATAGTTTATTAATAGGGATCTAAAATAATGTCAGTTAATTCTAGCTACCAGAATTTCTAAAATTAAATACTCTAATCATCAGTTTCAAACCTAAATCTAGTTTTACAATTGCCTAAATCAAGGCTTTTGCATTAACTGGAATAATTTGCATTAATTTGAATAATAAAAAAAAACTAAAATATGTTTCACTTCACTCTACAGTGAAATTTTAAATTATACATAAATATTAATTATAAGGAAAATTCCACTTTTACTCAAAATATCTTTAAATCTCTCTAGAAAAAATTACAAGGTCTACTAAATATAAAACCGATGAATAAATGTAGCATGGTGTAAATGACAACCGTCATTGCATTAGACTTTTACTGCAGTTAGGTAGCACAGAAACATCAAATGCAACTATTGTCCAAAAATAACAGATTATTTTAAAATGCATTTAACCCCTAGATATCATAGTTAAAGTATTAGATTGGCAGATCACGTGATTGCCAATGCTAACGACGGGACATGCATGGAGACCAAAATTGGAAGGTTATTGGGCCAGTGTTGCTACCATTCTAAAGAGAAAATTGCTACAAATTTTTTTTAAAAAAAAATACCCTTTAAATACTAGCTGCATTTTGAAATATTTTTAGTGACTTTAAAAAAAAACTTTAAACGTTTTACTAGTATTTTTATAATTTTAGAACTAAGTGGCATTTTTTCGTAGTATTTTTCTTCTTAATGTGGTGGCAGCACTGGCCCCTTGCCCCCACTTTAAGTTTTTTTTAAATGGTTTTGTTTCAGAATTAAATTTTAAATTTGCTTAAGTTCAGAGGAGAAGTCAGAGGGACTTTATTGACACTTATATAAACACTTTTTTTAAATTTGTGTAACTGTAGTCAAAATGCATAACTATTTAATAAGGAACTTAATTTAGTTATGAAAGTTTAAATAGCTACTGAATTGCAGAATAAAAAAAACTGCAATTAGCATCAAATATATTAAATTGCTGAATAAAAAACTGCAATTAGCATCAAATATACTGAAAGTAGAGGAAAGTTTAAAGGCAAACTTCTAAAATTACCATTGTAATATTTTCCCAACCGTACTACACTAATTCAATTACAAATTAATAATACATTTTCAGGTTATTATGGGTAAAGAAAGAGTAAAGGCCACTCAATATACGTAAATATTAAACTTTAAAGGCAATAATATACCCTTATACCCTCTTAGGTAATTTTATTAACTTTAAAACAAAGTCTTAGGCAGAAATACTATTTGCGTATGGTTTTCTAGAAAACCTCATGACGTTTGACAGGTACTGGGAACTCGTGTACCAAATTTGAAGTCTAGCTTTTTTCAATCTTATAGCAATACCTTTAAAACCTAAAAATTTTGATAGAATCTACCTTTAGAGCATGCTCAATTTTCTTGAAAAGTTTATTGTGAGGTCCGAGGTCCGACACATACAAGGAACACGTGTACCACATTTGATCTCCATAGCTGTTTTAGTTTGAGCTGAAGAGTGGTTTCAGACAGACCAATATTCAAAAACCACTTTATCGGAATCCCCACATTCCAAAATGGTAGAAAACACAAAATAATTGGAAGTTTACATACAAAATTTTGTATGTACAGCTGTGGAAATAAAAAAGTACCCACTTGAGGTTATTTCATCCGTTAGTCACCCTATAGAATCGGACCTTTTTGAGATTGTGTACAATTAACATTCTGAGTTAATTGCACGATACAAAATTTGCATAAGGGGCCGTCTTCATATTAAAAATTTTACGATCTTTGAAATTTCCAATAGCAACACCCAATTTTAATATCTTAGAAATGTTTGGCACTGTTGAAAACCCCTAAATCTAAGTTTTTGTTACATTTGGATGAATATTTGACGAGTTATTCAATCGAATCACTTGTGGACCTTTTGGGGACCAACTCTAAAATGACAAGCAAGCATGCATGCAAAGCCGTCTTTATTTATCAATTACACGCGTAATCTTATACACAGTCCCCTAAAGGGTAATTATAAAGTATTTTGTGATTTACTCAGCAAATTATGAAAAAACATTTTTAAAAATTGGAATTTCGCTTAAACTTCTTGTCTTAAATTTATTTCTTTAAAAATATTAAGGGGTTTCCATTCATATTTTTTTTTAAAAATTAATATAATAATTATTTAAAAATATAAAAATTGTTTTAAATACCCCAATATTGAATGCATTTTGTTTGGGTTATTATAATTTCTTTTCAGTAAAAAATTCGTTTCATTATCTTAATTATTTATAGATCGGGATAGTTTTTTATGTGCAACTAATTTAACATTATGGGACCTAGACTTTGCACGTCTCTAACTCCTCTAATAATGCTTAAAAACTAACCAAATTTGGCATTTCGTATTAACATAGGTCAGAGATTTGAAATATGGATTCAAAAAGGGGTGTTGCTATTGGAAATTTTAAAGTTAGTAACATTTTTAATATGAAGATGGCCCCTTATGCAAATTTTGTGTCATGCAATTAACTCAGAATGTTAATTGTTCACAATGTCAAAAAGGTCCGATTCTTTAGGATGAATAACGGAGGAAATAACCTCAAGTGGGTACTTTTTTATTTCCACAGCTGTACCTATGCAAATACATATCAAAAATTACTTCAAAATAAAAGCCTAGATAAATATTGTTTCGTCTCTTTAGTGTGCTTATCATAAATTTTGTTTAAGATGAACTTTGAGAAACATGAATCACCTTACATGAAATCCCGCTCAGCATGATTCTATTACTTTCTAAAAAAATATTACTTTTTCTTTTAAATGCATATATATATAATAGAAAGTTTGATAAAATTAGCGATGAATGCTTGAAAAAATTGGGAATTACTTTTACTTTTTTTCTCATTTTCATCTACATACATTCTTTTCATAGCTGTCTCGCTAATAAAATTTAAATTGTAGGTAAAACCCTAGTGGCTGGCCGGGCGACAAACTACAGAATTCAGTGATTTTTTAAGGAGCAAAAAATATCTTTTCTGACCACTATGTATACAAAAGAATATGACCCTAAACTAATATTGCATGCATCCAGGAGCTGATCAAGACCAATTTTATTATTTTAAGGTCACTAAAAAAATTGAAAGCAACGACAGCGTTCAGAAGCATGATTTGTGAGATGTCAACAAACTCAAAAAGTTGCCACGCCATTTATTAGGATTATCCCTAAATCGTATCATAATCTTACATTAGCATTATGAAGAAACTGCACCTTGAAAGGGTCACAGGAGTCTTAAAAATGTGCAAAGAAGGTACTACAAAGTTTTGTTTGATCTTTCATGTCATTTTTTAACTACTCAATATACAAGTATAATTTTTTTATATGTAATTCTACAGGATTTATTTATTATAAAACAAATTTTAAAATTTATGAAACTTTAACCGAAACTGAAATAAATGATATTAAACATGAAGCTATTTGAACACATTGTGATTAGGCTTGCGCGGCAAATTGTGAGGTCAAAATTGAAGACATGACCAAGAAAATGACTTTATATTGTACAAATATGTACAAACAAAGACTTATACCTAAACTCTCAGATCAATTTTCATTAGAAATTATTTTAAAAACAATTTAAAATCAAAATTTTAAAATTTTTATTAAATTTTTTAGAAAAAAAGTTTTTAAAATAATTTCTAATTAAAATTGATCTGAGAATTTAGGTATAAGTCTTTGTTTGTACATATTTGTACAAAATAAAGTCATTTTATTGGTCATGTCTTCAATTTTGACTTCACAATTTGCCGCGCAAGTCTAATCACAATGTGTTCAAATAGCTTTATGTTTAATATCATTTATTTTACTTTTGGCTAAAGTTTCATAAATTTTGAAACTTGTATTATAATAAATAAATCTTGTAGATTTACATATAAAAAAATTATACTTATATATTGAGTAGTTAAAAAATTACATGAAAGATCAAACTATGTTTTGTAGTACCTTCTTTGCACATTTCTAAGACTCCTGTGACCCCTTAATCTACATGTACAGTCACATACACACAATCTTATTTATAAGCAAGGTTGGTTTGAATAATGTTGCATTAAGGCAACACGAGGGCTATTTTTGTATTTATTGGCAGGACTTTTTTTATCCTTTTAAATAACCGAAGAGTACCTGGGTCATCCCAGAAAAGCTATGATGTAACAGCCCTCTAAATTTATCGATTTGCGCTACAATGCCAAGCAAAGAAAATTTTCAATTGCAGTAAATATTCCCCTTTGTATTTTATCTAACTCATTAGATAGCAACTTTACAGTAAATTTTCACGTATGTCAAAAGTTTCCAAGGAACAAACCGCCCATTACATCATAGTTTAGGTTTTGAAATATCGTTGCACTAGAGCTACACGAGGGCTATTGGCGACCATTATATCAAAGCTATACTGATGTCGCTTTTAAATAGTAAAGGATTGATTTTATTGCATTAAAAAGCAAAACCTAATTTAGGTGTAGGTTTTAAAAAGGCTAATTAGAAAAGGATAAAATAACCTATTTTCGAACCTAAAGCTTTGAGAAAAATAATGGGACCAGTTCAAGTAAATGGCCAGTGGCCAATTAGGACAAACCTTGAACTAGAAAAATAATCAGAGGAGAAAATATCGCCAGATTTATCAAAGCTTGGTCACATAGAAAGAATGGAGGATAGTAGAGGAATCAAGAAGATCTTAAACTGGACACCTTTGGGAAAAAGACCAAGAGGACGCTCAAAGAAAAGGTGGAAGGATGGTGTGCTGACAGCTGAAAGACATTGACAGTATGAAGATCCGTAACTGGAAAGTAAATACCACACATAGAGCTGCCTGGAATAAAATTGTGCAACAAGCCAAGACCCACACAGGGCTGTAGAGCTAAAAGAAGAATTAGAAAAAGACTTACTGACTAAAGCAGATCATGAACAGTCACCAACATCAATGTTGTATTCAAACCTAGACCCAAGTTAGGTTCAAATTACCCTCGCACTAGAGCTACACAAGGGCTATTGGCGATGGGCGTCATATTTTAGAACCACAGTCAAGTGACAAGCCGACACCAGAATAGGCACCCAACGCAACCGTTGAGGGCAACATTGTATGCAGCATTAGGACCTTGAAGGGTATTTAACGTGCACTCCCTTACACGAGGTATTATTCGTCGGACATTTTTGGCTGCATGGGCCGTTTATAGGTCGGCAGTTATTTTGACGATGCCCAGACCTGAACCTGGACCTTTCACATGCTAGGCAAGTGTCTAACCGACTGGGTGCCCCAGTCGCCCCCACAGACTTTGGTAATGCTCTAAACCTCTCAGCCAAGTCAGCCTTATTAGTCACTTTAAAGTTGGTTAAATCCTAGTTTCGGTATACGGCGACTTTTTCGGAATGTTGGCGACAAAAAAAGGGCGATAAATAATTCTAATCTGGCAACCATGTACTGAAATTCCGCCCGCGAGTGTATGGCAACCCTAAAACCTGACGGAGGATTCGCAATGTGATGAGTCACTTTTGATTTTTTTTCTTGGGATTCGTTTAGTTGTGAACGTCCATTTCCGGTCCGGTTGGTGTTTTTCAGATGACGCAGCCAGACGCACGCTACTCGGCTCGGTTATTAGTTGTTTAAAATACTTGAATCATCTGAATTTTATTTTAAATTTTCTCAATTATTGCTCTTAAATGCGAAATGTATAATAAATTTAATTTAAACCATTTATTAACTACGGAAAAGGTGACGGATTCCATCCCATTGGATTTATTGCATTTATGCCGCGCGTTTGTTGTGTACTGGAAAATTCGATGCGATAATTATAGGTATTTATTCTTAAAATAATGTATTTGAATGTTTTAACAATCGGCGATGACTTGGTTAAAAAAAAACCTTTTTCTGCAGTTTGCATGCTATTATCATAGTAAAGTGGCTGAAGTTAACGTTACATTTGATATTTTTGTTGTCACATGTAACGAGCTTTGAAAATGGCGGCCATTTTTTTCCCTAAACAACTCTTCCAGAGCAGCGTCACGTGATTTACAGTTGTTTGACTTCGCGGTTTCCGAGTAGCGTCAGCGTCGTCCAATCACGCGTGGCTACGCGATGTTTTCTCGCCAACAAGTTTGGCGAGAAATAAAAAGTCGCCGTATACCGAAACTAGGAATTAACCGTAAAAAAAATTACTTTTAAGTCAGTTTTAAATTATCCTCAAAAATTACAGGCATAATTAAGCCCCTTTCAGCAATAAAGAAGTCTAACATATTAAGTCAATTACAAATAGGATTTCTTGGTATATTTCTATAGTTACTATTTAAAATTATACTTTTATATGAATAAAATGTACTTTTTGACTACATATAAGAAAAGGATATAGTAAATTACTTTCAATGGTTGTCACTTATAGTTTAGTTAACGAAATAAACACAATTGTTTACCTTCATCTTTTTCTTGGGGATATGCCAAGCCGCAAGACGATAAACAAACTAGAAACCATAGTATTCCCATACTTGAAGAACTCCACATTTCTTGGCTAATTATTTTACAAACAAAATAACATGATGTACAAAACACTTTGTACCAAACTAAAGAATTTACACTCAAAGACAGGAAATCTGTCACAGTATTATTTTACGTACGGAGTTTACTTTCGTAATGCACTTGCACTAAAAACATAGAAATGATAAAATCAAAAGTATAGAAGGAAAGAGAAACATTTTCAATTGGCCGAAAAGGAAACAGAAAAAAAATCAAACATTACCGCCACCTACTGAGATGTTTCAATGTGGTTGGTGATAAATTAACTACTAGAGCTGCAAAATCAATGACAAATTCAAAATACTACGATTTCATTTGATAAAACAAAAATAATTCTCCATAATTTTCAGTTATAGTAGTGTAATGGTTCCACACAGATAATAGTTCACGAATCAAGAAATCAATCATTTGGCAACATTAAAGAAAAAGTTACAAAGTATATTTTTTTGTGTTAAAACAATAAAAGAGATCATGAAAAAGGCAGCTAACAGCTTTTCCTAAGAAAACACTACTAATTTCCAAATCCCGGTTCTCCTTTCAGTTGGGGCCCGGATGGCCGAGTGGTAAGCATCGCAGGCCAGCAGTCTGCGTGCTGTAACGGGCGCGGGTTCGATTCCCGCCTTCGCCCTGGGTGTATTTCCTCTCTTTGTGACAGTAAAAACTCTTTCTGTGTCTGTCTTACTTGACGAAGACTTATAAGCGGCTCACTGAGCAAGCACACAAGTCGGAATATATATGTAAAATACCCTACCCTACCCTTTCAGTTGACCGGGTTTTTTTTTATCAGAAATATTGTATTTATTTTGTTTTAATTTATTTTATGCTAAAATAAATATGCTGAAAGTATTTCGTCTTAACTTAAACTTTTCAAGGAACCAGTCTCATAAATCCCTTCATCAATTTCAAAACAAATTAGCAGAAAAGTTTAAAGAAGCTCAATTGGAAGAGAAAACGAAATTTTGGCTTCGAAAATATGAAGATTTATTTGGTATAACTAAACTTTCACAAGTGCACGAAAGAGTTTTGCAAGTTTGTATTATTTAAAGATTTTACAAACAAATTATTTAATATTTTTAAATTAAATAATACTGATTTTTGTTTACCGTGTATTATTTTATTTTACTTTGCTGAGGTTTTCAATTTCTATCTTAATCAATGAAAACTTATTTAAGCAACCTCTTAACAAAATCTGTAATTCCTAGAACAGTAGATGTCATTTTAAATTCTATTTATTAAACTAGTCATTTCCAGCAAAGTTATAGAGGTTTAAATTTTTATATAGCTTTTTTTTACATCCATTGATTATTATTAAAGTAAATAGTTTAAATAAGTATGTTAATATGGGAATTTTATATTTTTATATAGCCTAACAGTTAAAAATGAATACCATTGCTTAGTGTTTCAGTACAGTTTATAGATTTCTTTAAGTTAAACTAAATATTGTGCCTCACTTTGCATTGTTTCTTCTTTAGGCTCAAAAAAGCATTGAAATCGTTCAAGAGAAAAGGCGCAAAGTTCAAGAGGAGTTATTCGTCACTCAACAAAAACTCCAAGAAAGTCGTGATGTCATGTATAAGACACCAATGGGCGATAGCCAGTACATCACTATAGTAACTAAGGTGAAATAATATTATTCTTAGACTCTGATATGTTTTACTACATTATTAAGCATTGACGTCATGTGCCTGAGAATACCTTCCGAGGTTCTGTCTCTACCTTAAAAGTCCTGAGAATAGATCATGTAAATAAATAAATAAAAGGTCCATGTTAAATCTGTTGTTATCTAAATCCAACTGTATAACCATGTTGCTATAAAGCCCGTCTTTCCCAAACTTTATATTTATATGATCCATCACGATTGACATATTACTTTGAAAAAAATTGCTTAACAATTTCGCTACGAAGGATTTTTGTTTCCTCGTAATATGTGTGATAGGACTATCATTAACGAATCCTTAGTCGGACAGCCATCGTGGGCAGTTTTAGTAGTGAAAGGGTTAATACACTATTGCTACATGTTAAGTTGTGACTTAATGGGAGTGTGACGGTTGATATTTTTTGTTACAACAGCTTAAAGGTTGTGTTGAATGCCTGCTTGGATGTTAACCTCATCACTAGGATAATCTAAATCATGAGATAGCAAGGCTCTAAAATTTAACTTTTTCCAAACTTGTTAAATTGTGTTGTAAAATAACTTAATGAAAATTTTAAAAAAAATATTCAAACCAATTTCGAAAAGTGGAATTATAGAGCCTTGTAATCTAGCTACATATATTGAAAAAATTGTCAATGAATGGTCAGTGAATAAATGGTCAATGAAGAAATGGTAGCCCTGGTGCCCATTGGTTTATAGTGGAAGACTCTTGATGTTAAAGAGTCACAGTTCACTCTGCACAGATGTCCAGTTGAGGATATCTGCCTTCCAATATATCTTATACAAATCACTGTTATATCTGTGCCTCCATATCATACTATTCATGTTTACTGCACCCATTATTTTCCTCAAAACCTTTCTTTCAAAGATAGCCAGTCTATTTTCATGCGGTTTTGTCATGGCCCAGGTTTCTGAGCCATAAGTAAGCACTGGTCTTATGACGGTTTTATAGAGCACAATCTCCGATTTCCTTCTAAACCAGTTTGGAGCTCAAGAAATTTCTCAATACTCTACTTTTCCAGCTTCTACTTTTCGTTATATTTCTTTCTTTTTTCTTTGATTATACTTTTTCTCGTTACTCTATATAAATAAATGCTAATTAAAATTTATTGTAAGGTTCACGCACTTCTGAAAAAAGTCTCCAGGAAACTTTCTCCTGGTACGACCAAACTGAGAGGGAACTACTTTTATTTATCTTTCTTCTTTCTTAGTTCATACTTTTTCTCGTTACTCTATATAAATAAATGCTAATTAAAATTTATTTCAAGGTTCACGAACTTCTGAAAGAACAAAAAAGTCTCCAGGAAACTTTCTCATGGTACGACCAAACTGAGAGGGAGCAGCAGACGTCCCTAGCCCTGGCCATCAACAACAGCCAAGACCACGAGAGAACCTACAGAGAAAAAAACAAGTACTTGTCACTCCTGACCGGTATCATAGGTGCCTTGTTGGGTCTCGTTGGATCCAGCATCACAAGCTGGAGGTACAGAAAGAACATCAAACTCTACGAGGCCAACATTTCCGACCAAGTCGCTTGGGTACAGAAAGATGTCGACCAACTCAATTCAAATTCTTCAACGGATAATGCTTGGGTACAATTGGAGGAAAAGCAAAGACAGTTTGCAGAGAGTCTCGATTCATTGATAACTTTGGCGAGGGACAGTGGCTTACAAGAAGGAAATGCAGGATCTGATTTGGATTCGCAGTTTGAAAGAATGTCTCAGAAGCTAGAAAATAGCTTGAATTTGAAATTGAAGTCTTATACGTGTCTAAATGTTGGTGTAATTGGTGGTATGATACTGTTAGGTTCCTGTTTAATGTATTTTAACTATGGACCTTGAAGCATTTTTAGCAAATGTGATATAAATAATAAATAGTATTTATTAAGGTGCTAGAATATATTTGTGATAACTTTTTTATAGAAAAGACGATTGTGTATGTTTATATAAAAACTATATTTATATATCTGTCTTATACCAAAGATGTAATGATACTAATATTATGTATGTAGCCCTTGTTATGATTTAATGAAAAAAAATGGGGTGTAACACTACAAAACTTTCAATTATAACTCAATAAAAAAATATATTTGAAGATAACTATACTGCCGTGGGCAGGTAAACTGCAGTAACTTCTATGAAGACTTAGACCATTGTTGCAAATACTCAATTACACCAACCAATAAGAAGATATACTGGAAAAAGCTAGTTATTTCAGAGCACAAATGGTACGACTCATTATTGCGTTTACTGCAGTTTACCTGCCCACGGCAGTATATACACTATAAGGAAATTTCAAAAACTTTAAAAGCTAAAAAATTCTATGACAGGTACCTACTTTCTATGACAACTATGCTCTTGCAGGAGTTTCTCCAAAAACCTTATATTTTGACGTCCGACAGGTACTAGGAACTCTTGTACAGAATTTGAAGTGTGTAGTTCATTTAGTTCGAGCAATAGAGTGGTTTTAAACTCGCAGACTAATATTCAAAAACCGCTTTTTTACTTTTTTTGGAATCAGTACCCTCCAAAACGTGTACATTTCTTTTTCTCTATTTCGGATTCCCGAATCCATCACAATACTTTCATTGTTGAAAATGGCGAAGCTTTAAACCAAATATCAAATAATAGACAGTGCTGCAAGTGAAGGAAGAGGCATCACCCCACTTTTCAAGACAAATTGCTATCCATCCCCCCACTTCTTATATCTCTCAAATCCATAGAGGGGGGCATGGCATTCTAATTTAAGGCATCCCCCCACTTATTTTTTCCCACTTTCATCACTACTAATAGATAAGGTTTTCTTTCCTAATGGTGCTGCTTTATTGGCGGCTTGGTCTTTGCATGCTCGGCTTATTCCGCAGAACTGGAAAAAATTTTGTACATAAGGTCATACTACCATCATTACTGGAAATCATGCACAACTTTTTCCCTAAAGGGGACCCCAAAATAGGTTGTGCCTATAGTCTAAGATTTCCTAGAACAGGCCCTGATTACCAGTATCTACTTTTTTTTTATGTTAGCCAGTATGGTTCTTGTGACCCTAGGAGTTCCGACTACATTATTATTTATTTATATTCCTTCAAGTCCCTGTCTGTATGTTTGTGTGCAGTAAAATTATTATTAAAAACAAGTGTCAAGCGATACAACCAAGGGCATTGAAAAAGTATTTGGAAGTGAAAAGGCTGTTTAAAACCTTTGGAAATATAGTGAGGTTTTGAACCTTATTGAGTAGAATGTTGTTAAAATATTGGCATTTATATGTTACAAATTCTAATTTTTTAACAGCAAAGAAACAAGCACAAAAGAATGTTTTAAAATATTTTTGTGGTTAAAATATTTTATTCTGGCTGTATTAGATGTAAAAAAAACCTTCAGATCATCAAATAAATACTATAATGAGAAAATAATTGTTATTAATGTATTTCATTCCTGTTACTGGATTTGTAAAGACCTTAGTAATAAATCAAAAATGTATTTTATTTCATATCTGCTTTGTTGTTCATTTCATTTATATTGTGCTAAATATTCCTAATTAGATATTTTCAAATATTTATTTGATCTTAAAAAACACATAAATGTTGGAAATGGCAACAGCTATAAACTAAATCTCAACTAATAGATAAGGGTTTCTTTGCTTTATTGGCACCTTAGTCTTTGCTGACTCTGCATATTCCCCTGAACTGGAAGCCATTTTCTTTGTGGCACCATCTAGGCGACTCTCGCTACCAATTTTGACGCTCAGATTACGAGTCTGAGCTCTCTGTGGAAGGGCCCAACTTACAAGTTTAGGGGCCCAGGGCACGTAAAAAATTGGGCCCCCAAAACATACCTCGATAAAATATTTGCGTATATTTTCTTTCGTACAGTGTTTACCAAAAAATAGCCTAAGTAATTAGCTTGAAAATCATGCTTAACTCCCAAAATAACTATTTTTTATGAATTGATAAATTCAGAGTTTAAACACAATTTCATAGTCAACTTTTGTTCAGGAATTTAATTATTTTGCATACTTCATATTTAAAAGTTTGGGGCAGTTGTGTATTGAGCATAAATGTTCATGAAGACAATTTGGGGGCCCCCTTAAAGTGCCCTGGGATGTTAAAGTATGCAGAGATGAACCAAGCCAAATGCATACTCAAGGGATCTTTTACATGCCACATAATTATATGACATGCGTGCCGACCATTCTTCCATCCATCCCATTCCTCTCTGCCGCTACTTATAGATGTTTTTATGTGCATTTGTACTTAAGAGAGTATTTTTGAAGATATTTTAAAAATAACTATCACAGATAAGACACATTCTAAATCCCTTATTTTACAGCAAACTTGCGCTAAATATCTAAAATTACTTTTATTTGTAATATCTCCTGGCTAGAATATTTTATACTTAATGAAATGGGTGGCATTAAGAAAAAATCCTTTTTAATGTTTCGCTTGGATTTAACAAGTTTTTTTTTTAACTGAAAAATCTTATAAAAGCTTTTTTCCATGTGTTTTATTAAAATCATATTCTTAAAGTAAAGACAATTTCCAAAAATGAAGTTAAATTAAAAATAAATTAAACATTTTCCAAAAATGAATTACAATTTTAAATTCCCAATGTAATGCCACCTATAATTTTACCACCAATAATTTTAGAAATATTAATCTTCTGCCTTTCAGGTATGATTACTTATTCCTGAAATAAGTAATTATTCCGTATTGCTCTTTATTTTCGACGCAATAAAGTATTTCTGAATTTAAAGATACAATCTCTCCAAGAAGAAATTTACACAATTTCTAATTTTAATAAAGAAATATTTAGAAAACATTTTTATTATTTAGCTCCTAAATTCTTTAATATAGTTTACCAATTTCTATTCAAACATTCACAAATACTCATCTTTTAAGCGCTCTCTCTCTAAAAATTATTAATTATTATTGATGATATAGACATTTTCATTTTTGTAAACATGACGCATAATTTAAAAACCAGTCTCTTGCCAAATACTGTGATGCTGTAATTTATTGTACTTTGTTAAAAGTTATTTAATGTAAATTTCTAGGCTACTTGAACAGGAAATGTTTCCCAAAGCTGGTAATATGATTTGTTTTTGTATTTATTCATATATTTTCTTGTTTGATATTAGTAAAGTTATTATTATTATTTAAACGTTGAACCCTCAGAGGTTTTCTAAAGCTATGTTTAAACTTTTTTTTTAAGTGTTTCTAGAAGACAATTTTTGAAAAAGTCCAGTAAACACAATCATAACAGTAAAATATTGTTTATTAAATAATACTAAAATCATATTCATCAATGAAATTTAAGATCAAAATGATTTTAAATATACAAAGCCATGCTTTTAGTGCAAAAACAAAGAAATATATGTTAATGATACATTTTTTACACTGGATTACGAAACAAAAAAAGTCTGTCTAAAAGTTCATGCTGGCATATTGTCAAAGACAAACTACAATGATGAAAATAATGATTAAAGTTATTAAAAGCAAATATCATAAAAGTAAGAACACATTCTGCCATGTATATTACAAAAACTAGCTGCATATATCTGTATTCATTCTTAACACATTTTATTAATTTAATCTGATTATATAGAAAATATTCATAGCACCCACTGAAATAAATATTTTTGTTTAAGCTTGATGAACTTGTGTGACAAAGTACAGGCTTAGTCTGTATCGATTAATCAATTCGTTTGATTTAAATAATGTTGCACTAGAGCTACACATGATCTATTGAATAAATTATCTTACTAAAGATTTAGGTGTTTTTTTGTGTGTTTGAAACGAAAGACCTGGGGGGAGGGAAGGGAAATTTTAAAATGCAATAAGTTAAATAGAACAAATACAAGTAAGCATTAGACAGTAGCTAAATGGTAGAAAAGTGACTGGATGTATTTTAAACAATCGTTAACTAGCAAAGTTCTGATATATAACATATCTGCTTTTTAAATTTGCAAGAAAAGTATAAACAGAAACAGTTAAAATACACAAATTAAAAAGAAATTAAAGGATATGACAAATAGTATTAGTATCTGTAAATTGATTCGTAAGTACATAAAATATTTCTTTCGAACAATCATTCAATTGTAATTAACTAATTAAGTTTATAATATTTGTTAATAATCAATAAAGATCTTACATTGATTTATAAACTTTGGATGCCTTTACTGAGTTTTTTGTGCTTATTTACAAGCAGACATATGATTTTTTTTTCATGTTTTATCTATCGTTGTTTAATCCATTTGTTTAGGATCCCCCTATAAAATTGGTTCAAAATACAACATTGAATATATTTTTTTAAAACTCGAGGGGTAAAAAATGCAAATTTAATTATTAAGTTCTTAAGGTTTTTTTTCAACATGTACTTAATTTGAGAATACATTAATAACATTTATAAATTTTTTTACTATTTTAACCTAAATGACTTATCCCAAGTTTCATTGTAAGAGACGAATTATATCAGGTTTGATGAAAGATTTTATAAGCGAAAACAAAGTCGATGCCTTACTTAACTAGAAAAATTGCCAATAAATTAAACCCAGAGTTTCCATAAACAATTCTTATAAACACATGTCACACTCAAGCTTACACATGGGCTATTAGAAATAGGCTTGTTATAGTTAAACGCAAAGTTTCCTTGCACAGAAGCTGTTACGTTTTTGGCAGTATTCAAAGTATAATAATATTAGTACTAAATACAAATAAATTGTTTTGAAAAAATAATTATAGTTCAAGAGGGTTACTTTAAAATTATTTAGTAGTTTTCTAGTCATTATTATCAAAATTGGAATTTTGCAGTTGGGTTTTTGTCATATGGGAAAAATTTTAAAAATTGAAATTATTTAAATTCTAATGCAGTTCAATTTTTCAGTATTTTTCCCATAATGTATGAGTATTAAATACATATATTTTTTTGGGGGGATGAAGATAAAAAATTCATGCATTAGAGGGTTAAAAAAAAGTTTTATAGCTCCTCTTGTGGTTGTTGCTTCCGTAAACTTTGCGTTTAACTATAGCATTGTCAAATGGCAAGGTAAGCAAGAACTCTCAAACAACAATTATAAGTCACTTATTGTCTTGATATCACTTATAATAATAAAACAAGATTGATATGACTCTTAAAAATATTTTCATGGTAGTTGAATAATGTTTAATATATGCTTTAAACAAACAACAATTTTAATTTTAACTTTATGTAACACCAGTTTTATTTATCATAAGTTGAAGTTAGAAAATAATGAATTTAACATGCACTAGATCACTATACACTCTGCTTTTTCATAGATAAGTATAAGGTAATAGAAGACAAAATAATCTACAAAAAAGCATTTCAGGGAAAGCAACTTCTTTGAAAATTATCTACTATTGTAGATATATATTTGTGCAGGTTTTACGCAGACAGTATAATTTTATCAGTAAAAAATTATAATTAAAAAGTAGAAGATCGTGAAAAAATGAGATAGGATAAGTTTTAGAAAACCTTTAAGGCATTCAATTGCTAATAAATTATTAACAAAAAATTACCATTTATACCAGAAAAATTATATAAACTCATTTAAAAAAAAACTTATTTAAGTTTAATACACATGAATTATGATTTGGTACTTTTGAAGTATTTTTTTAATGGCAGTTTTTAAATTTGATCATTTTATAACATAAATTATGCACTTTTAAAGCTTAGTCAGAAGATATTTAAACTATCTTTTACAGATTTGTATATTAGACTGAAAACTTTAGATGACTTGAATGCTACAAAGGTTTAAAATAAACAACGGAAGTGATGTTATACAAAAAAAAAGTAACAATCAAAACAGACGTATCTGTTCACATAAAATTTCATTATTTATTACAAAAACAAAATTATTATGTTCCAAGTAAATAAAAATCTGCTGAAAACAAGATTGATTTGACAATCAAAAATATTTTCAATGCAGTTGAATATTGTTTATGCTTTAAACAAACAACATTTTCAATTTCCATTTTATGTAACACCAGACTTATTTCTCATAAGTTGAAGTTAGGTTATTGCATCTCAAAAATAAAATTAAAAACATTGAGAAAATATATAAGCGTCATAAAATGCAAAAGCATATATAAATCTACAGAAGATTTATATAATTAAGACAAAATTAAACGAAACAATTTTATTACATAACTATTTTGTGTAAAACTTTTTTTTTCTCATACTTGTGAATTTACTATATAGTAAATTAAAACCTAATTTGGGAAACATTATATACTAACATTACTGGAGTACTTATCAAGATCAATTTGGGTACAAATAAAAATGAGTTAAAATTGTAGGTTATAACAAAATACCAATTTTATTACAAAAAAAATAATTTATACAAATAATTTGGACAACATTGAATTACTGACTGTATGAGTATTCAGTATTCTTAAAGGGAAAGATAAAATGCATTTTAGTTCAATATAACATTCCACTATTAATAATTTCAACTAGCAACTTGAAAAAATATAGACTACAAATATCTGTATTTCAAGCGATTTCTTAAATTGCATATAAAATATATTACCTAATATATTTTAAATATAGGCTAGTATACTGATAAAACAATACATGATTTGATATGGTTCTTTTGATATGGTAACCCATCTCATTACAATGCATTTAGTGCATCATTTGAACGAATTAAAAGTTTGTTTAAAGAATACCAAAAACATTTGCAACTGATAAATTCAGATGAAATTCTTTTAAATTCTTTACATGATGAAATATCAATTATGAATACCTAACTATAAGGTGAGAGTCAGTATACAAAAAAATTATACTGATCTCCACATGAAATTCACACAATTTAAGTACAATTTAAATTAGAAGTTAAAAACTTCTTGGTGCTATTTTTTTTTTAATTATGACCTACTACAAAAAAAAAATCTCTGTACAGTATTTTTAGACAGTTTCTTATATAAAAACATTCAATAAATATTTTGTGTGCTTGTAATGGAATTATACTTATTAAAAATTAAGGTAAAACCTTACAAGCAATTTTTTTTCCTTGAGTGCTAACTGACAGGGAAGTCCAACGACTATACCTGTGAAGATATATTATTTCATAACTCATTTTTCATAAGTTAAAAATCTTCATGGTTTACATCAAATGATTCAACAGTTTAAGGAAAACAAGCTCGATGTAATTCGGACTGATAGTTTAGTTTATCAATTCCATTTATAGAAGATATGACCGGCATTAATTTCTATGTGTTCAACAGCTTGAAACCAGATTAAACAAAACGAAAGATTTTCAAAGAGGCAGATCATTTGAAAATCTAAATATATACATTTGTAATTATTAAAAATAGCAATGGCAAACAACACGTGTATATCATTTGTTTCTTAAGTAAAATAGAGATCAGTGTTTATAACGGTGTTTACAATATATATGAGTTACAGGGACGGATATGAAGTATTTAACAGCATTCTCTAGATCAGGATAAAACATGTAGCAACAATTCATATATAAATACTTTATTAAGCCAAGCGCACACCATTACTCATAAAATATTGACAATTCATTAACATTTTAAAAACCTTACTTGTATGTTCACCTAGTAAAAAAACTATATATAAAAATGCAAACAAAAAGCTTGAATGTTAGATACACATACGACTAACACACAGCAAAGCTAGGAGATCGGTTGTCTCCCAATGCTTTTGGCACTGCCTCAGCTCAGCTTCTCTATACCAAGGCTAGTATCATATATCACAATTATCCTGTCCTTGATATTTTTTGGAAATGAGCGGACACAATAATAAGGCAGCAACATTTCATAGAGCCTATTTTTTTAAAGCTGCATTTCCTCTTATTTTGTTTCAAAGACAGCTTTTACTTTTTCTTTACACAAACTATTTGTAAAATTCTTTTATGTCCTTGATAATTTTAGGGAACGAGCGGACACATAATAAGGCAGGGGCATTTCCCAGAGCCTATTTTTTACAGCTGCATTTTCCTTATTTCGGTTTGAATAGTTTCAACAAACTGTTGGTAATTTTTTTTATGTCAAGGATATTTAGAAGATACAAGTAGACACAGAATAATAAGGCAGGGAAATTTCATAGAGCCTATTTTTCTATTTTATTTTTTTATTTCGTTTTGAAGATAGTTTTTGCATTTTCTTTCGACAAACTGTAGTGTCTGTGCGTTTGTACAGATTTTTTTTATGTCCTCGATATTTTAATGGGAGCAAGGCAACATAAAATGATCAGGCAGCGACATTTCCTAGAGCCTATTGTTTTACAGCTGTATTTCCTGCTATTGAAGACTGTTTCTATTTTGAACAAATTGTTTGTACATTATTTTATGTCCCTTATATTTTTTTAGAAACAGATGGGCACAAAATAATAGGGCAACAGCATTTCCTATTGTTTTTATAGCTCTGGTTCTTCTACTTTTGTTGCTTGAGAACAGTAGTTTGTGTTTAGTTTCGACAAACTGCTTATGTGTTTGTGCAATTTTTTAAGCCCATATTTAATTGGAAAAAGCAGACACAGAATAAAGCAGCCACATTTCCTAAAAACTTATTTTTTACAGCTCTGGTTCCCTTGACTTTGTTGTTTGAGGACGGTATTTTGTGTCGAGTTAGTACAATATTTCAAGTCCTTGATATTTTATTTTAAAGTAGAAGACACAAAATAATAAGGCAGAAACAATTCCTAAAGCCTATTTTCTTACAGCTGCATTTCCTATTATTTAGTTTTTAAGACAGTTTTTGCGTTTTGTTTGGACGAACTCTTTGCAAAATTGTTCATGTCCTTGATATTTTAATGGAAACGGGCAGACACAACATAATAAGGCAGCAACGAATTCAAGAGCTAATTTTTTGTTACAGCTCCGGTTCCACAAAATTGTATTGTTTGTGGACAGTATTTTGCGCTCAGCTTCGACAAACTCATTCCCAGTCCGTACAATTCTTTTATGACATTGATATTTTAATGAAAACAAGCAAACACAGAATAATGACGCAGCGACATATCCTAGAGCCCATTTTTTGTTACAGCTCCCTTTCCTGAAAATTTTGTTGACAGTATTTCGCGTTTAGTTTGGACATTTGGACAGCACACGAGCTAGAGACCTATCAGCACCAGTCGGCCATGTAAGCGAAATCTGTGAACATGGCTTGGTCTTCTTTCGTGAGGGGTCGGGGGTCCTTGGGAGGAGTGAGAATGGGCCGCTCGGAGGTGAATTCTTCGTCAAAGTTGCTCACATCCTCTGCGCTTTTCTGTAAATTAATAAGCATGGTTCATACACTTGTTAGGAAAAAAAATTCAAGCAATTTTCAAAGACTACTCTTAAAAATTAAAGGACTAGATGCTGGTGCCAGATTTTAACAATTTTATATGGTTAAAAATGTTGAAAACAAATTTAGGTTTCTAATCAACATCACCATCTAGGACAACTCTAATGCTTTGAGTCAATAAAAAAAAAAATAAAGAGCCATGGAAATTTAAGGTATTAAATTTTTTTTAAACGATTTAACACACTGGCTGTTAAATCATACAACTCAACAAAATCCTGACTCAATAACACGATCAAAACAGAAACTTATGGGGTATAAAGACGTTTACAGTCATCAAAAGATACCGGTCGCTTGATAGCTGGGAAAATGATTTTAATGATGTCATAGCCGTAACATAGCCGGATGAGAGCTCATGTCTAAGGTTAGGGTTAGTTTTGAAATATCGCAGCACTAGAGCTACAAGGAGGTGTGTGGTGGGGGGGGGCAGGGTATTGAGGGTGGGTGTGATAATTTAGAACCACAGACAATTGACCAGGTGACACACCCGAGTAGGTACTTAAAAATTTTAACTCCCTCTGCACAAGTTATTATTCATTTATCAGGGTATCAACTTTTTTTTTTTACAGTACAGGCTGTTAATAATTAAAAGATATTAACTACATAACAGCTTATTTTAGTCCAGATTCTGTTAAACTAGGGGGGTGTTGCACTACAAGACTTTCAACTACACTCAAAACTCGATGAATCCTTTCTTTTAAAATTACTTATATACCCCATCTATAAGGTAATTTCCATAACTTTAAAACCTAAAACCTGACCTTCTTTAAACCTAACATTTTTTTAAAAACCTTATTATGACGTCCAACAGGTACTGCGAACTTGCATACCAAATTTGAAGTATGTGGCTTTTTTCGTTTTTTAGCAATACTTTTACAACCAAAATTTTTTTTATAGCAGTTACCCTTTGAGTATACTCCCGACTTTCTCAAAAACCTTACTAGGACGTATGACAGGTACTAGGAACTCGCAACTTTGTCTGTTTAAATTTAAAGTTTGCTTTAAAAATAAAGTACATTTTAAACATTTTTTTTTAATACAAAACTTGGAACCAACAGAAATTATCTAAAGATCTTATAGCTTCACCCATACATTAAAGTATTAAACGGTCTTTAGTAAGTCTAAATTAAAAAATATATTAACCCTCTAATGCATACTGTTGCCATATGGCAACAACTATCATAATCCACTTTATTCTATTAAAGTAGAGCTCCCTCTCGACAAATCTGTGTGAGTGATGTTATTAACTGTTGTGAAATTACGCCTTTGGCAGTATTCAAAGTATAATAATATAAGTATAAATAAACTGTTTTGAAAAAATAATCATAGCTGAAAAGGATTATTTTAAAACATACTTAGTAGTTTTCTAGTCATTCTTATCAAAATTGGAATTTTTGTAGTTGGTTTTTGCCATATGGCAAAAATTAAAAAAAAATTGAAATTATTTAAATTCCAATGCAGTTAATAGATAGGGAGCTACCTTAATTTGAAAAAAAAAAAAATATTCGCTTATGAATAGATGTACTTACCACAATGGGAATAAAAGGTGGCTTCGTTTTTCTTTTAAGCAAATCATCCCAATGGATATTCTGGAATACAATATTTATTAGATAAATTAGAATTATTAAGTTATTGGAAGGATTGGTGACATTTTGTAATTGTAAGTGACTGCTCAAAATGAGTCATCTCTTTTTCATTTTTAAAATATTTGGTTGCAAAATGTCGCCATGTAAAAGGAAAGTTTATCAAGAAAAAAACTTATTAAATGATTATTTGTTGTTAATCACAATTTTGGTCAATCAATTTTTTAAAATCGCCACCCTCCAAAACGAGTTGAACACAAAATTTTCATTTTGGATTTTCAACCCCCATTGAAATACTTTCATTAACTAATATTTCATCTTTAGGTAATTCAATTAAAAATAAGCGATAGCAAAATTTAAAAATAAAAATATATATATTATTCAAAATAGTTACCCTAAAGAAAGCCTGTTTTTTAACATCTTCAGCGTCTCTTTCACTTGCTCCAAGCCTGCGCTCAGGGTTTTTCCTCAGAAGCTATAAATTAAAACACAGAAATGCTCGATAAAATAAAATAAACTAACACATAAAAGCTTTTCTCAAGATAAAAATGAAAAATAAATTGTCATCTAAAGCAATATATCATAAGTTTATTCAAAACCCTTGTTAACCATGTATTTATAAAGTTAGGTTGAATAATTATCGCACTTGAACTTCACAAGGCAACACAATTTAGAGTCACGATCAAGTGACGAGCTGACACCTGAGTAGGCATCCAACTGAACTTTTAAGGGTGACAACATACAGTGTTAGAATTAACTTTGAACATATTCAATGTGCTCTCCCTCTGCAATGGGTATTATTTGTCAGACTTTTTAGCTACACAGTTCCTCAAAAGGTCTGCATTTAGTTTGGCAATTCCTGGACCCGAACAGGGAACCTTTTGCATGCAAGAGAATCAATATACCGACTGGGTTCCCAGCTTTGTGTTAACAATGTATATTTAATATATATAGTAATATAGAAATATTACTAAAAATAATAAAGTAATATATAAAAATATTTTCTTAACTTACACGCCTCATGATAGCTATGGATTCGAGAGATAGAAAGGTTGGATAGCGGACTTCGTCGTTTACTATGCTGTCAAACACCTCTTCTTCATCATCACCAGGAAAAGGAGACTGAAAAGAAAAAGAAAATTTTAAAAGATAAGATAAAAGCCAATTATATTTATAATAGCCTCTTTCTGACATGTGGCTCTCTTATATGGCAGTAGATGAAGAATAACTTAAATAAATAATAGACAAATTAACGGTTGAGTAAAACTTTAATTAAAAATCTTCTTAAAACATATTGGAGACAAACAGTAGAAATAAACAAAACAGTCTTACTTAATTTGAAGAAATAAAACTATGAAGAACGTTTAAGATTGAGCGAGTTTAGTTTAAATAAATAATAAAGTTCATTGTGAACTTCAAATACCGGTCACCGCGGTCGGAAGAGCAAAAAGAGAGACTGGGAGTTGAAACTCCCACTCGCCACGAACTCAAAACAACGTGGTCACGTGACCCGGCATCTGCGGAGCTGTTGTTAACTCCGAGACTGCCCGTGACGTCACGGCTTAAACGCCGATCCTAATATTGTGACGTCACGTATCGTCACCGGCGGCACAAATTGCGTGATAACTTAACAATTTACTTGGAAATGAAACTCTACTAACCTATAAAATAATCTACATATTTTTTGAAAAACAAAACAATGTTAATTAATTGAATTTGGAATAATGTTTTTTGTTGTTTGGCTAACATAAAGAGACATTAAATTTTATTAGTTTTAAAGAATCTACAAAATTTGAATAATTTTTTTATTATCTTCAAAAATACAGGCAGATTTCTGTAAGCAAAATCAGTTCCCAATCATAATTATTAAAGGTAAAAGCCAGATATTTTTTTTTAAATAGAAGTACATAACTCTCTTTTAATCCAAATTAAAACACTGAATACAATAAACAAAAATTACATCCAATTCCCAGCTAAAATTATTTTTAACAATTTGATATCCATTGAATAAAATTTAGTGATAAATTAACTGCAAGGTAATAATTAAAAAAAATCATTATTTTAATACACTAAAAACTACACAAAACATTTTTTAACCCTTTCAATTGCAACTTCTTATTCTTATGCATCCAGAATGAAATGCTGAAAAGCAGGGGGGAAAATCTTACTTATTTAACTAAGATTTAAAGGGAAAACATAGAATCATAACTTTTGAATAAATTATTACAATTAATTTTCGAAGGTAAAAAAATCTTTGGTAAAAAAGTTTTTTTTTAAAAAAAATACAAATGCAAGCATGAAGAATTTAAGGCCAATTTTTTTTGAAATAAAATCGTTTCAGAGTTAATGTTATTTTTACCAAGCTTTTCATATTTTCACTTAAAATAAACATTTTTTAACTCTTCAAAAAATATGATTTTTTCAACTAACAATACAAAAAGAAAATAAATACTTAATAGAAAAATGTATGGAGAATTTAATCAAATTTATTTTAAATAACTGCATGTTTAACTTAGTAAGGAAAAAATCGCAAGTAGTTGGGTGATTCCAAATGGAATCTTTGGGAGTGAAAGGGTTAAAATGCAACAAAAATACTACATTACCTCTCCAACCAACATTTCATAAATAAGTACTCCAAGTCCCCACCAGTCCACAGCTCTAGTATAAGATGTTTCGGTCAACACTTCAGGGGCCAAAAACTCGGGTGTTCCACAAAATGTCCCGGTTCTGTCACCATAGCCCATACCTTCTTTGCAGAGACCAAAGTCAGCTATTTTCACGTAGCCTTCGGAATCTAGCAAGAGGTTATCCAGCTTCAGATCTCTGTGAGGGGAAGAAGAAGCAGTGAACAAAAGTTATTTAAAAAGGTATTTATATTAAACATTATTATTTGGTACCTTAATAGTTTCACGAGTTATACTTTAGATTTTAATTTATATATGGACTGTAATTTCTGATGTTAACAGATTCTAATAATCCAAACTCTCAAAAGCTTAACTATTCATTTTTCCAAGACATTGTTAATCATGATCTGATTCTTTTGCCATTACTTTCTGCTCGATGGTTACAAATATTAAACAGAGTTAAGCAAAACACTTGCAAAAATACTAATTTTCAACAGCCTTTCGCATGCAAGTCTTAAACCAACTGGGCTCCCCTGCCATTTCACATGGTTGCCACACTTTTTGGTTAAAATAAAAATCAAGGACTATTTAAGGATATTTCTTTTCAAGAACTGTATATTTAATCATGCAACACCTAAATTTCAATACAGTATTTAAAAATTCATTTAGAAAATGACTAAGATCTCTCCATTTTCAAATGAACTTAAATATGTGTTATAAAATAACCATTTAGTTATTAAAAAATCAACCTAAAATCACTTGCTCTGCCTTCTTGGATTATAAAAACAATAAATCAAAAAATAAATTATGAGCTGATTCACATTGAAAAAGTGTTTTTAATGAAGCCAAAATTATTAACATTTGCAACACTTCAAGATAATTCCGTCAGTCCAAAAATTTATGGACTTTTCAAGGTGGATAATGTTTTTCAAGACCTTGAAAATCATTTTTTTTCCCCAAGCACTTTTCAAAGTTTGCAAGGACTGTGGCAACCCTAATTTCATATTAGTTAATTGAACGAAACTATGCTTGCCTGTATATGATTTTGTTTTCGTGCAGGTACTGAAGACCCAGGACAACGCAGGAAGCATAGAAGACGGCCCTTGGCTCCGGGAAGATGTCTGTGTGAATGTGCATCATCAAGTCCCCGCCACAGGCATACTCCATAACGAAACAGACATGAGTCTGGAAAGAAACAGGCATAGTATTGAAATTGTGAAAATATTTATTTAAAAATAGTATAAAAAGAAAATAATAAATATTAGCAGGGAATGGAAAGTTACCTTTAAAAAGTAACTAATTACAGCTATTTTTAGCTATTTCCTTTGTGAAAGAAAAAGCAAAATCTTACTATTTTACAAAGAGAACCAAAGTTAAAGAAACATAAGCACAAACAAAACATTGCAGTTTTTTGTTTCATTTTAAATAAATTTCATATCAAAATGGACAACCGACAGCCTTTAAAAAATAATGGAAGAGTACCGAAATTGTTCGTTTTATAACCTCTAGAAGTAACCAAGTTACAGTTACTTTCTGTAAAATTCGATGGTACAATCCAAAAAAAATTAACCGCCACAAATAATGTGTTATTCTAAACCCTGAATAGAGATAAAAATTAAAAACTCAATACTGAATACAATAATGATTTAGTTTTTTTTTTCTTTTTCCAAAATTCTAATTACATACTGTTTCAAACTTGAGTGACTTTAACTCCTTTCCTTAGCATTTTGCTTTTCCCTCACTTAAGTTATTTGAAATGGAGACTAAGCATTAAATAACAAAATTAATATTTTTTTATGCTTAAAATTTGTATTTAAAGGGATTCAAGCGAGTTTTTATTTTGTTTTGTGTATTTTGTTATTCTTAAAAAAATTCCATACCAGAATAATAACAATTTCAAATCAATTAGTGTTCATTACAAAATTCACAGATTTACAAGTTCAAAAGCAAGTACGGTATAAGTTATTGGTTTGGGTAAACTTATCATAGCTATTCCAAATAAAAACAGAAAATATTTTTTTTTTTTGAGATTTTAGTTATAACTCTGGTTTGCATAAGAAAAATACATAATTATTTTATCCAAAATGTCATTTTTTTAGGACTTACTTGTGTTTGAAAGCAAGCAAAGAGATTCACTAAAAAGGGATGTCGTATTGAATTGGCGATTTTGAAGATTCTTCTTTCTGCCATTAAACTTTCTATTTCATCTCGAGCAATGATGTCACCCTTCTTCAACGCTTTGATGGCAAAATATTCATCTGTATTTTTGAATTTACTAAGTATGACCTATAAAGAAAATATATTTTAAAGAGCATACTTTAATCATTTTTAAAAACTGGTGTTTTATTTTGCAGGCACAAGTAATGAAGTCAACAAAAATGTTCAACTGTCACCAAATTGAATGTTTCCAATGATAACATTTAACTGTGTATACTGTGGCCTTTAATTTTGTTCTGTGATCCTTTAACTGGGTGAAATGTGGTTGATTAACTGTCTATAGTGCGGTCCCTGAACTGTACATACTACAGCCCTTTAACTCTGTATACTGTGGTCCTTAAACTATGTATAATATATTTCATTAACTGTGTATAATGTAGTCCTTTAACTGTAGATACTGTGGTCCTTTAACTGTAGATACTGTGGTCCTTTAACTGTATAATGTGGCCCTTTAACTCTGTATACTGTGGTCCTTTAACTATGTATAATGTGGTCCTTAAACTGGGTATAATATATTTCATTAACTGTGTATAATGTAGTCCTTTAACTGTGTATAATGTAGTCCTTTAACTGTGTATAATGTAGTCCTTTAACTGTAGATACTGTGGTCCTTTAACTGTAGATACTGTAGTCCTTTAACTGTATAATGTGGTCCTTTAACTATGTATAATGTGGTATTTAAACTGTGTATAATATATTTTGTTAACTGTGTATAAAGTAGTCCTTTAACTGTAGATACTGTGGCCCTTTAACTGTATATAGTGGCCTTTTAACTCTGTATACTGTGGTCCTCTAACTATGTATAATTTGGTCCTTAAACTATGTATAATGTAGTTCATTAACTGTAGATACTGTGGTCCTTTAACTGTATATATCTTCTTGTGATCTGGCGTTCCCATTTGGGGGAAAGTTGAACAAGGGTCAATACGAAATTAGAGTTTTTTAAAAAAAAATTTTATTTTTTTCAAACTTTTTAAAAAGTTTGTTTAGTAGTTAATTTCAAAGTTATTTTGCATTAAAAACAAGGTAAAAATAATCTATTAACTACAAATAGTGATTCAGCCTTTTTTTTGCATTTATAGCACAGAAAATGTGTATCTTCAGAGTTTAAGGCGTGTCCTTAAGTAAATATTAACATAATTTCTCTGAAAACATACCTTTTAGCATATATTTGTAGGAAAAGTATGTTTAAATTAAGAATATACATGTAGGATTTTGCTCGAGTCTTAAGAGGGTAAAAAAAATATAAACATTTAACTTTTTAACTTTTGAATGTTGACACATGTTGTTGCAACACAAAGATTAAAAATCGGGAATGGCCAGATAAAATCCACAGAATTGGTAGGTCAGTTTCGTATTTAGAACCTCAAAGCTTGTACTACAAAAAAGTAAACAAACCTTTCCAAAGTGTCCTCTACCAAGAAGGCTAATGAACTGAAAGTTTTCAAGTGATAATCCAACTTTGACACTAAACAAAGAAAAAAAACTCCTTAGACAAACATTTTAGATAAAACAAATTTGTAACAAAAAAGTAACGAAACTTTACAAACACATAATACAATTTTGTAGTTTATTCGTCTATCCCTCTACAAAATTTAATGAACCTTGAAAGATTGTATGTACGAAAGGTTATAAGCTATCAGGTCATTTTAGTCATTCAGGCAATGCATTATTTTTGCTAGTATTTTACACTGCTATAAAGGGCAATAACCCAAGCTTTTCTGTTTAACAGTTCTCGACATATTGTTATTTATTATCGAAATTTTTCTTTAATTTCTGGTAATTCACTTGACTATATACTCCCTCAGATTACAATGCAACAGGGCTAGAAAAATCTCAAAATTTTTACATGCCCTGTCAGGCATGTTAGTCTTAGAAATACATGCCCGAATAAAACTTTAACATGCCCAAGCTCAGGCGGAGCGAAAGGGGAAGGAGGGGAAAGAAAGCTGTACCCAGGCATGAGTTTGGCAAAAATAACAAAAGCTGAAACTAAAATGCGTGATTGGACGCATAAATTTTTTTTAAGCAGTTACATTGTGAAGTAACTAATTTCGATTTGAGATTAAAATTATCAATTTTCAAGAAGCAATGAATGGATATGTTGGGGATTTATTAAAACGCAAAATGTTTATTTAAATTAATTTATGGAAAGGTATTTTTGATGAAATTTTTACTTGCCCGGGCATGTCGGGCAATATAATTTTCGAGCCCTGAATGCAAGCTTCGAAAACACCTTCCTACCCTACTTTTCCATATCGCTTCAAAAATGGTTCATAAATTGCAAATAACTGTCAGAGCTTGCTTGTACACTGCTCAAAACAATTAGGGGAGCACATGTTTTAAACCCTTTCGCTCATAATGATTCCATTGGGAGTCATCAGCTTGTGATTTTTTTCTGACTAGGTTATATTCGCCACTTATGTATTGTTAGATACATCGTTAGATGGAAGAATAACGTATTTTGAAGAATTTAATATATTTTTTTATATTAATGAAAATATAAAAAATATGGTAAAATAAATTTAACTTTAAAACAGTTTTAGAAAATAAATTTACCCTAAATTTTTCATGTTTGCATTTTTTAGATGTTTACTTACAAATATATTTCAACTATTTTTAACAAAAAAAGTTTAAAAAAAATTATTGTTATAATTTATTAAAAAGTTATTATTCCATTTCCCCCCTTTAAATTTAAGTATTAAAAACTTAAGATTTTTTTCTCCTGTTTTTTACTATTTCATTTCGAATGCATAGTGAACCTATTTAACAAATTTTAGATTTATAGAATAAAAATTAAAAAGTTGGGAGTGAAGTTAAAGTTGGAATTAAAAAGTGCACCCCTAATTGTTTTGAGCAGTGTATATAACACAAAAAAATTTGCATATTTAACCCTTAAAATCTCAAATTCTACTAAACTTATGTGGTTAGGTTCGATTTGAAATATCGTCGCTTTAGAGCTACACGAGGGCTATTGGCGACGGGCGTCGTATTTTAGAACCACAGTCAGGTGACGAGCCAACACCTGAATAGGCACCCAACACAACCGTTAAGGGGGACATCGTACACAGCGTTAGGACTTTGAAGGATATTAAATGTGCACTTCCATACATGGGGTATTATTCATTGGACATTTTTGGCTGCACAGGCCGTTTATAGGTCGGTAGCTATTTTGGAGATGTCCGTACCCGAACCTGGGACCTTCTGCATGCTAAGCGAATGCTTAAGCGACTGGGCTCCCCAGCCTACTAAACTAATGTGACCCAAAGTAAAAGCTAAATGCAAATTAATTCAAAACTGCCTGCAAAACATACTTTTAAGCACATAATCCCTTGAAAATATGTTTAGATAAAGAATATCTGCATAGGATTTTTTTTCAAAAGCGAACAGTTTAAACAAAATTCTATAATGGTGACCATGTCCGTTCCACATATAACTTACGTACCTTTCAGTCTCAAGGAGTTGCGGTGGCAACCTAGTGATGAGATGAGTTTGTTGCTCCTCCTCGGGCATTTCTACAAGTGGTTCTGGGGTGGGGGAATGGCGCAGCCTGTTGTTGACGATCAGGTCGCTTTCCGAGAGGCATTCCTTGATGTGCGAATTGTGGGTGTACCGATCAGAGCCCAAGAAATCGTTGTCGGAACCAAGGAAATCAAATTCACCTAGGGCAGTCTGGAAAAAAATTTAACTCTTCACAATTTGGGTGGGTTTTTTTTAACTTCAAATAATAATAAGAAGAAGAAGACACCTCACATGCTTTTTTTTATCATTAAAAAGTGTTTTAAAGCTTTTAAAATATTAAAAATAAGGGTACTTACTTTAAAAAGATCACAAATTAAAGTTAAATTAAACTGCAATTTTTAAACATTAGCAATTAAATACTAAGTTATGAAACACATTTTCATAACAGTCGAACTCTTCAACACTTTAACTTTTTCCTTCTTTTTAAATACTTTATCTGAAAATGTTAACTTAAACAGGGAAAGAACCAATGGTATTTAAACAAATATTACACTTTCTTAGTCCCCTTTGTGCCCTTAGGCAAAAAAAGCCTTAAGCCTACTGCGCCAACTCCTGCGATTTTGTGCATCAGCTCTTACTTCCGACCAGCTCGCCCATCGAGCCTGGTTAGCTTCTTGTCCTTGACCATTTTGCTCCATGTCAATTTGGTCCGTCCTCTTTTTCCTTTCCCATTGGGGAAAATCATCATCCCAATGTCAGTGCTACTGCTGGAATTTGATTTGTTGTTGTTGTTGTTGTTGCTAATCCTCATTGGTCTGACGAAGTCAGACCAAGTCCAAAAGGTCGTTGACCCGCAGAAAGTCTATGACGAGCAGAGGGGACGAGAAAACATCATCTTTGGATAGTCCGACGCAGTCCAGAATATGCTCGGGGGAGGCCTGGTGAACCAGGCATTTAGTGCAGGTTGCGAAGGTCTTCTCGCCCTCTGAGAAGGAGAGACATTTTAAGTGGCCACTTGCTAATCTGGCGACCGCAGTGCAGGTGGCTCTGTCACAATTGAGAACCATTGAAGAGCCCGGCACCTTGGACGCATACCAGTGATGAATGGGAGGTTTTCTCCACTCTTTTGAAATTTCGCTTTTGACGATGGATTGATGTTCTAAGAAGGTAAGGGCTGAAGAGGAGGGATTAGAGTGACAGCAACCTTCCTTGGCAAGACTATCTGCCTGCTCATTTCCATATATGTCAACATGGGATGGTATCCACTGTAGAAAGATGTTATGGGTCTCTGAGATGAGCTTCAATTTGTGGAGAATGGAAATGCTAGTCTGGTCTCCAACCGTAGTCCAATTATAGAGATGTTGAAGGGAGCTGCGACTGTCTGAAAAAATCCAAAGGTCCTCATAATCTTCTTCGTGAAGGATAGCTTCCAGGCCCTTATCAATTGCAATGAGTTCACTCTTGAAGACATATGAAGAGTCAGGATTACGAAGGCTCATTCGCAAATAATCCCTAGGTTTCTCAATGTATATGCCGCTACCAGCGCAGCGATCCAGTTTGCTTCCATCTGTGTAGATTTTAATGGAATGATTTGGGACCGTATTAATGATCTCCAAAGCCAACTGCCTAAGGTGAGCAGGAATCAATTCCTTCTTGTTTACAGGGGTAGCAAGGTCGAAGTGAAAATGAACCCTTGGGAGTCCTTCTGAGGGATCCAAACAAGGTTTAAGAGAGTGGGGTTCAATATCATGAAAAGGCAACCGCAGCTCTTTGGCAAGACTGAAGGGACTGCTTTTCTTGAGCCTTTGATTGTTGTGCCAGTTATTCAGGTAAAGGGAGGTTTTATTGTGTTGGCCATAGCTGGAGAGCTTGTTAAAGTATTTAGTAAGATTGGCCTTTCTTCTAGTTTGAAGTGGTTTCAGATTAGCCTCAAAGAGAACTATATTACTAGGGCAGCTACGCCTAAGTCCAGTTATGATTCTCGCAGCACTGAGTTGAACCTTTTCCAATTTGGCCAAGTTGGTGGCTGAGGCACTGCTGTAAACAGGAAAACCATACTCTAAGACAGGTCTGATGAAAGACGTATATGTGTTTCTAAGTGTAAGTTGGAATTTGATTTGTTGACATTCATAGCATGTGACCAATCCATTTCCACCTTTTTTTTATATTAATTGCCAGCAGTTCTTATTAGGTCTTAATGACTGTAAAGCTCGATGTTTGATATTGTTTGTGGCCAGAAAATTCCCATGACTTTCCGTAAACACCTGTTTTGCCAGCTATTAATTCTTTTACTTTCTGTTTTAGTAATTTTCCATGTTTCTGTTCCATACAAAGGTGCACTTTTCACCAGAGTTAAACAGAACAACTTTTCTTTTTACATTAGATTATTTGATCACCAAATTTTATTTTATGTTTAAAACAATTTTTTGCTTTTGCACTTTTAATTTTTATCTCAACATCCGTACCAAGGTCTCTATCGATTGTTGCACCTAGGTATGTGAATCTAATTAACATCTTCAACTTGGCCAATTTCTAGCTGTATATCATGTTTATTTTTTTTCCTTTATTCTCATTGTTTTAGTTTTCATTCTGTTCATATTTAAGCCAACATTCTTGGAATATTTTTCAAAAATGAATGTCTTCTGCTGTAGGTCTTCGAATTTTCTTGCAAACAGTACAATATCACCTACAAAATCCAGATCTTCTGAAACTGTGGTAAATTTCCATTGTAATCCTCTCTTTTTATCTCTAACTGCATTTGTCATAATCCAGTCAATCACAATAATAAATAATAGTAATGACATGACACACCCTTGTTTTACTCAGGTTTTTACTTCAAAGGATTCTGTCAGATTTCCATTTACTTCCACAACAAATTTGGAATTTTTATATAGTTCTTTAATTTACACTTACAATACAACAAAGCAATCAGAAGATGACGAGTTGTACATTTTAATACGAAAAAACCAACACAAATATTGAATTTAAAAAAACAATATAAATTTAAAACATACCTTAATATCTAATTCTAACAATGCAGATCCTTGTTCAGAGTGCCTCCTATTTTGAGGTTTATCAGGTTGTTCGTCTCCTATGTTAGCATCAAAATCGAGCTTGGTTACAATGCTGTCTAAGGGACGAGACTTGTTGGAAGCTAAAAATAGATTTTAAAAAAATTCATTTAATAGTAAGTGTAAATAGTTTACCTTGATTGAAAACTGTTGTTCAGCAATTAATAAAAAAAGATAATAAGCTTTAGGCTAATTGTGGACATTTGTAGCTATGTAGGAGTTCCTTTACAAAAATTTATAAATGCAATAAAACTCCTCTTTAATAGCAAATGCTTTCATTTACTCCAAACAAAAGAACGTTCATGACGAATTTATAAATTGCAATTCAAGTGAGATATTCTAACTGATGTAGCACCCATAAAGGAAATTCTATTGCAAAAAATAAATATTTTTTGAAAAGGCAAAGCCACTAAGAGATTTTCAAATAAGTGAGAATAGTAAGTTACATCACAGTAAACTGTTATTGTGAAAAAACTTTTTTAAAGAATATTAATGTAAGTGTAAGAGTTAAATTATTTTCAAACAGTTGGAATACAAAAAAAATTTACATCATCATGTTATAAGAGTCATCATACCTAATAAGTTCCATCATAGTAAAATGTAATTATGAAAAATAACTTTTTTTAAATATAGTTAAAAGTCAATGAGTTAAATTATCTTAAAATTACTGAGAATACTATACAAGTTACATCTTCAAAGACTTACCAGGTGTCATCATGCAGTTAGGAGGACTTATGGTCGAGGACTGTTCGGAACATGCCTGTGGCATGGCTCTTTTCATTAAGCGACCCCACGTGGCCACATTGATGTTCATTTGACCAGGACGTAAAAAGTTCTTGCCTGAAAATTATAATACAGTAAAAGAGGTTAATGCATTGCTATATAAAATATATGAATGCCACAGAGAAACACATAATACAAAAACTTATCTTGTGCATCATATTGAAGAAAAAAAGCTAATTAAAATGAAAACTCACCTATATTTACTTATACATAAGCCCATTATTTAAATTTAGGTGTCCAAGGTGGTTGAAATTATTATTTAAAGAAATTCATTTGAAAGCATTAAAATAGATTAAGATAAAAAGAAAAAAGTACTATGTTAAATTAAATAAAATTAAACAAATTACGATTAAATGATGCTTAACCCTTTCAATCCCATGCGGGGGGGGGGGGGGGGGGGATCTTAATTAACGTTTTATTTTAACTTTTTATTTTAAAAATTTTAAATTTGTAAAAGACTCATTATGCATCTAGAATGGAATGGTGTAAAGCAGGGGAAAAAATCTTAATTTTTTAACTAAAATTTAAGGGGAAAATATTTGGAATTCTAACTTTTGAATAAGTTAAAACAATTTTACAAAACATTTGTTAAAAAGTAGTTAAAATTAAATTTTTAAAATGCAAGCATGAAGAATTTAGGGCCAATTCATTTAATAAAATTGTATCAGAGTGAATTTTACTTTTACCATGTTTTTCATATATTCATTTAACTACAACAAACATTATTTAATTCTTCTAAAGACTCAATTCTTCTACTTAACAATACAAAAGGAAAATATAACTTTAAAGAAAAATGTATGGAGAAATTAATAAAACTTATTTGAAATAAATGCGTGTAACTTAGTGAGAAAAAATATTGTAAGTTTGATCTTTTCAAATTTAATGATTAGGAGGGAAGGTTAAATAGAGCCTTATATTATTTTCATGTCTAAATTTCAAACTAAACTCTGAAAGAATTAAGTAAATAAAGAAGCACTTTATTCATATAAATTTATTTTACCTTTATGCCTAAAGAGTTTTCTTTGACGTTGCAGCCTAGGTTTTCTTGAGATCATAGGGTTCAAAAACTTCACCTGATGAAATATTTAAAAGCAATTAATCTATGAATTAGAAATAAAAAGTCAAATAAAAAAAATACTTCTAGAACTTACTTCAGCAAATAACAAGCCTTGTGGTTCCATATGTAAAGCTATCCCATGGCGATTATCTTCGATAAATTCCTCGAGTCGAAGAAACTTGACTGCACACATGGAACGCCAATCTCGCCAATAAACTTGTATTTCCAATTCTCGTGACTGCAACAAATATATATGTTTTAACTCCTTTTTTTGCTTAAATAAATAAAACAGTATTGCCAACCTGACAGATTGAAAAACATGAAATTACATTGAATTATTATATTTTATGCAGCCCAAACTCTATTACAACGAGAACACGTTTTAACCGCCTAAAATGATCAATCACTTGAATTCTAAAAGACCTTAACGTTATAATACGTTCCCCATATATTAAAAAAAATTAACTCCTTGGTTATAACTAGGGATGCACCAAATACTAAATTTGACCTAATACTGAATATTCAGCCTACCTAAACCGATTTCATTATTCATCTATTTCAATTCACCATTGTGTGTATAAATACACAATCACACAATGATTTTAATACAATATAGCTATTAAATTTTTAATTAAAGCAACACACAATAATTTATTGTTTTATCGCTTTCTAAAAGGCTTATTTTAATAACAAACGAGTACTACTTTATTATAAAGTAGTACTCGTTTGTTATTAAAATAAGCCTTTTAGAAAGCGTAACTTGGTAAAATCACAACATAAAAATAGAAGTATATGAAAACAAAATCAGAAGTTGTGGATCCGATGTAGAATGAAAATTAGAAGAAAAAATAATAAAACCGTAGCTTACAATATTATTGTACAATTACAATATTTTTTGTAATCTTTTAGTGAAAAAAATTACAATTGTGACAGTAATTATTGTTTATTTAATACAACTTGAGTAGAGCTCGATTTAACATTATAAATAACAAAAACTTAAGTATTTGAGTCTATCAAAAAAGAAAACAAGTCCTGTTTGGGAATTTTCAATGTATTAAAAGATGATAAAATGAAGACATTTGAAAAAAAATTAATTTCACTATTTGACCAAACCGAATATTTGGCTAAAGTTGCCAAATACCGAATAGCAACCGAACATTCCATGCATCCCTAGTTATAACGCTAAAAATATACCTTCTTACTAGTTATGACCACTTGAATGACATCATAACTGGGTTATACTGCATTGCAATCTAAAGCTATCACAATTCAAACTATGACAAAAATTTAAAAAATCCTACACTATCTCAAAAACTCTAAGAAATATACAAGTCATCTTGAAAAATGCTGAAAATCTGTTGACACGATGTCTCTGGTGTTATATTTATAATATTGAAAATAAAATGATAAATACCCGGTCAAGATCGATACTAAAACGCTGGTCCCATGCCTGTTGACTACATTGTTTCCAAGTGGTTTGAGCAACTGTGACATTGTCGAGTTTTAGAACTGCCATGATGTCATCTACAAATAGAAAATAATCAATACACAATTGAAAGTTAAGATGTAAAAATTTTCAGATAAACAAAATAGACTATAAAAAAACTAATTACATCTACAATGAATATAAAACAAAATTTTTGGGTCAGTAAGTGTACTTAAAAAAAAATCTTTTTCAAGTATCAAGCTAATTTTAAATTGTTTTAAGTTTTATATTTTTTTTAATACTTATTTGGGGATTTATTACTGTGGTGACAAGATTGTAATATAGTATTGTTCCTATTTTGCATGATTTTGGGTTGTTTTCATATATTTAACCCTTTAAGGGAATAATCAAATTATAAAAACTGTAGACTTGTTTCCACCTCGTGAGCTTTAAATGTGAACTAATATATATTTTTTAATTATATATCTTTATAGGGCGAGTTGACTCTTCAATCTCAACATTTAATAAAATTATAATTCTGAGTATTTTGTTAGAAAACTTGATAATTAGATGACAGGTGAATCTGTCTGTAACCATTGGACAGTAAGAAGGATTTGACATAATTTGTGAAAACTGAATTTTTACTCACAAATTATCATTTAAAAAAAATTTATTATATATATTTAAAAATTCATATTTTGATGAAAGTGCTAAAAAATTATTTTACTTCATTACCTCAAGAGTAAAAGATATCATTTTTGTAGAATTCATGAAAAAAAAATGAAACGCTTTCATAATACCTAAACCACGACATTTGAAGGTGTTTTGAGAGCAGTAACCTAACTTTATATGATAATTTATTTAAAAAATACAAAGTTCAGCTTACTTGATGTCTCTTCTTTGATGCTATAGGACTTAGAGGAGCCCCTACCGGTCAGACCTTTACCAGTTGCCCTGACAAAACTGCGCAAATCTGCAGGGCTCGAAATGTGTGGGCCTTGGTCTCTTCTTGGCAAACGGCCAGGAACGTCTTCCAGTAAGTCTTGACATCCCATTAACCTAAACATTTATACGAGGATATTTGAATAATATAAATTAAGAAATATTAATTCAATAGTTAACTTTTCAATGCATATTTAAACCTTTTTTTATTCAGGAAAATAAGCAGCTTTGTTTCAAAGTCTAAAAGAGACCATTTTTTAACTTGTATAAGTAAGCAGGAATGCAGAGGTTGAAAACAATTGATATTATAAATCCATTAAGTTAAGAAAATATTATAAAGTATATACTTTTTGGGAACATTTTTTTTTTAAATACGGCTGGATACGAATACAGCTTATTATTGAAGAGTTTGTTGCTAAAATACTGATTAAGTATTTAATAAAAAAAATTCTATGCACAATTGTAAGAAAAGTGCAGATTAACATGACACAAAATCTAAACTAGTAAAATTTGTTTTAAGATCAACAACGATTGAAAAAAAAGTTTTTTTTTTATTTTTGAACATGCAGTTTATAGAACACATGGTTTAGTTTGCAGAACATGATTTAGTTTGAATTATTGTTGCACTAGAGCTACAAGAGGGCTATTGGCGATGGGCGTCATATTTTTGAACCACAGACAAGTGACGAGCCAAGATCTGAGGGGTACCCAGCGCATTCATTAAGGGCGATTAAAGAGTAAGAACTTTGAAGGATATTTGAAGGCTCCCCCACACAGGGTATTATTTGCCAAAATTTTTTGGCTACACGGGCCATTATTTTTGCGATGCCTAGACCTGAACCTGGTACCTTTTGAATTTTTTTGGAATCCATATTATACATTGAATTCCTTTCAAACAGTTAGCACCAGTTCAGTATCACAGTTAATTTGCAGTTAAATTAACATTGCACTACAATTAATTATTAACAATGCTCGTTACAAATTTCAGCTGCAGTCCAGTAACTAAGCCTTTTCTGCAAGATTACAGAGCACTGAAAGCTAGCTACCTTTAAACATTTACTACATAAAAAAGTTAGTAAAATTATTCAAAACAGCCAGAGTAATTTGGCTTAAATAATTATTTGTTTTCAGTGGAGCAGAAACTTCAGCTTGAAATCCAGCTCTCATTTCCCCCTTAAGAATGACTGTCTTAGAACTAATGCATTAGTTTTGAAATCACAACTTTTGCAAAAGAATTGCTTTGCCATGTTATCCCATTTTCAACAGGTATGGGAATCACCCCATAACATCAATTTAAAACAAACAAATTGCATTTAACAAATTTAACAATTCAATTTTAAACAAATTGCAAAGAAAATAACATCCAGTTATTTAATTATTAATTTATAAAGTTTCAAAATCATGTCGATATCTACTGTATATTTTTTGGCATTTTATAACTTCAAAAATATATTATTAAATAACTAGGTAACATTTTTGGTTCAAATTTGTTTTATTCCTGTTTTATTCCTTTATCTTAATTCCCATACCTGGCGAAAAAGGGTCAACATGGCAAAGTAATACTTCTGTGGAAGTTGTGATTTCAAAAAGTAATGCAATTAGCTCTACGGGACTGACAATAACTCTTAAACCAACACTACAAAGTAAGCATGCCTTACCTAACTTCAAGTTTACCAGTGACAGTGGCAGGTTTCGACAGGGAAGTACTGTACGACTGCATGGAGGAATCTCTCTTCCCTTGGGGATGGATCGTGGACGGATATAGTACCGGACTGGTGGCTTGGCTGCTCTCCAGTTCGCTTTTGAGAATTTCTAACTTTGGAGACTCGGGCGGAAGTTCTAGCTTTCGGATTTCCATGGATCGGCGGATGAGGTCTAGTTTTTGGCTGGATTCGGATAAGTTGTTTTGGGCCTGTGAATATGTTAATTTATTTATTATAATTTAAGTTAATTGATCCTTATACATCAATATTCTATATAGATATTAAAGGTACAGAATAAGAAGTAAGCTTTATTTCTTATTTTCTCTAAACCATGAGGTTGTATCTGGTATTTTTTGTTCTATTAAAGGTGCTGACTCCAGAGCATGATATGTTGTCTTTTGTAGCATATATTTAACATAGAGTATTCTTTAGTTAATATCAAAATAGAATTAAAAAGGCAATTCCTTCATGTAGTAAAACCAAAGATGTTTATTGAATTTCTCTCATTGAAATAAATATTATATTTTTTTGAGTGTGCGAGTTATTCTGATTTGACCATTGTATAAGGAAATAAAAGCACATTATAACTGACTACCGATGTAAAGGCATAGAAATTATGTAACAGATATCATCAACTTTTAAACAAGGGTAAAAAATTCAATGTACAAAAAACTAAATTAGAATGTAAACATTTAAGTAAAAACAAATGTAGAAAAAGCTTAAATTGATATATTGTATTATTAAGTTATATTGATAGCATATCAAATTATTTATTGGCTCAAAAATAAAACAAATACAAGTTATTCAGGTTTAGTTAAGTTAAGTTTGAATTATCGACACACTAGAGCTACACGAGGGCTATTGGTGATGGGTGTCGTATTTTAGAACGACAGTCAAGTGACGAGCTGACACCTTAATAGGCACCCAATGCAACCATTAAGGGCAACATCGTATACGTCGGGACTCTGGAGCATATTTAATGTGCACTCTACACAGGGTATTCTACACAGGGTATTATTCTGCATCTGTTCTCTTCTTTTTGGCTGCAGAGGCCGTTTATAGGTCGGCCATTACTTTGGCGATGCCTGGATCCGAACCTGGGACCTTTTGCATGCTAGCCGAGTGCCTAACCGATAAGACATTCAGGAATTATAGAGAGTAAATGCACTTACCTCTTGTAAAGCTTTACGATCTGTGATTTTTGAGCTCTGCAACAGTCTAATAACATTTTTAGCACCTTCAAGAACAGCGCACTCCACTTTTAATCGGTGGCGCAATTCTTCTATTCGTAACTCTAAAGGAGACATTATCTCTGGCAATTTAGCTAGGGAGGAAAGAGTTATCAATTAAATTTAATTGGTCAGTTAATTAAAACAATCATATAGATACTACACAAATTATACACTAAAATATACAACATGATAGATGTTTGGGTTCTATTGCGCAAAGTCTTCAAAGGCCATTTAGTAAGCCTAAAAACTTTCAGCAAAATATATGGTTCTTACAGGCATCGTTCAATTTCAAGCATAAAGTTAGAGAATTTCCCTATTAAATGATGAGCTTTCAAACCTCAAATGAAGGCTACATCATATAATCTACCTTTAAATACACTAAGTATAGTGTTTCATACATTTGTTAACAAAATACCAAAAAAAAAGTTTTATGGCTTCTTAGATTTTTAAAAAAAGTTTTTTTTTCAAGGTCCTTAAAATCAGTTTAAAATATAAGAAGGGTAAAGTGCATAGGAACTCACAAACACAAGGTTATATTTATTAAAAAGTTAAAATTTAAAAAAAAAGCAAAGTTAAAAATTAAATCTAAACAATAACACACTTAAATCAGTGACAAAAATACAACAGCAGAAAAGATGAACCAGTACATGCATGAGCAATATGTATCTAATAAGCAAACTATACAATAGTTCAGAAATTAATGAGCATTGAAAGTTGTTTGTAGCACTTTATATGCAGTATTAAAAAGCCAAAAGTGATAGCTTCATGCTTCTTTTGTAGCATATAGATAATTTATTAGCAAGCAAAGATAATTTTAGAAATTTTAACATTTCAATTTAGGTATTAATAAATATAAAATGTTAGTTTTAAGATGAAAAATAATAGAAGGGGAATACCAAGCATGGTAAGTAATTGACAAAAAAAAATGAGCAACAAAAAACATTTATTTAAAATTATTTAAAACCTGTCCTGCATCAAATTTTTTTAGTTTACTAGTGTAATTATTTGTAAGTGAATCATAAGAAAAAAATACAACTAAATTTATTTTTTAAAAATCCTTACAGTTAGAATCTTTACAGAGTTGAATTTAATATTTATTAGTTGGAAATGGAATTCTTTGTTAAATTACTGACAAATTTGAAATAAAAATTTTAATAAAATACGAAAAACAAAACTGGGTTTTAAAAAATATATTTATCATACCTGCACCCTCAATACCAGGTGTATTTCCATCTGAATGATTCCCTTTGTCATGCTTCACTTTGTTGATCATCATGCGAATGTATTCAATTTTCGCTTTCGAATCAGCCAACATTTGTTGAGCTTCGGCTGAAAGTTTCTTGTCCTTAGAAGGTCCAGAGCTGTACATCTGAATCATGTTTTCAGCTCCAGTTTTAACCTATATTATGGGGAAAAGTTAGGTTAGGTTTGAATTATCGTAACACTAGAGCTACATGAGGGCTATTGACGATGGGCGTCATATTTTAGAACCACAGTTAAGTGATGAGCCGACACTTAAATAGGCACTCAACTCAACCGTTAAGGGCAACATCGTACGCAGGGTTAGGACATTTTTGGTTATATACTACACAACCATTTCATTTAATTTATTTTCATTTCAAAGAATTAATTTATTACTGATTTCAAAAAATTCATTTGAATGAAAGGAAAGTACATCAGTTATATGATGCAACTGTAACTTAAAAATTTAACAAAAAATAAATGAGCAATTAAAAGTAGTTTGTTTTTAAGCAATAAATTTATTTTTTAAGAAAGAAACAGATAAGTCTTCAATAAAAAGTATCTTGTTAGTCAAATTTTGCTTCATAACTACATAAAAAAATTAATTCAAAGATAAACATTGTTATACTTAATCAGTAATAACATTTAAATCTTTTTATTATAACTTAACAAAACTTCATTTTTATTATTATAGATTTAAAATCTATAATAATAAAAATTAAATTTTGTGTGCATCTCTTATAGACTCATACCAGACATTTATTTGACTCATCACTTGGCACATATATGTAGTTCATACTTAAGTTACAGACTTTAAACTTCCAGAGCTCAAAATGTTCTATTTTAAGAGAAAATTCGAATATTCTGGAAAAAAAATTTGTGTTGGTTGATTGTTTGATGGTCGTCATGTTAAAGCTGTATATTAAGTGTGTTTGTAGTTATATCTCTTTTCTCGCAAAATTCTAACCAAAAAGGCACCGAATGAGCTAAACGGTTTTATATGTTTAAGAGGAAAATTACGCTAACTATTACGAATACATTTTATAGCTGATGTTTTTATTTTGGATTCATGAGGTAATATAAGTAACAATATTTAACACTTTATATAATGAGTGGGAATAATAGCAAGTTTATTATCCTACAATGGATTAAATGGTACATATACTTGGATCAATTACAACTTTTTTTCAGTCTGTGCGAAAAACGGGTAATCAATGCTAGTACAGTGAAACCTCTAAGAGCGACCAATATCTCGTTCCCTAATAAATCGGTCGTAAATGGAGGTTGGTTGTTCCTAGAGTACAAAAAAGGAATTAGCTAAAAAGGTGAAATATCAATTTACAATGCATTATTAACCATTAAAAAATTATAAAAATACATTTAATTAATGGAGATGGGGAAAATCGGTGCCTTGAAAAATTGGTCGTAAGTCGAGGTGGTCGTTTAATGGAGGTGGTCGGTTGTAGAGTTTTCACGGTATATACATAAATTACTAACCTTCTGTTCAATATTAAGCTGCTTTTCAAGTGACTTAAGCCTTTGGCCATGGGCGGATAAAGAGACCTCAACCTGATCTCTAACGTAGCTGTCAGGGGAAATTACACAACGCTCTGGAAAAGAATAAAAAGTTTTACAGTTTAATGTAAGAAAGACGGGGAATTTTGCACTTTATAACAAACAATATATGGGTCAAAACATCCTAAATAACTCCAACCGACGTTATATACAAAAAAATTATAAAAACAGATAATATAAAAGGTAATTTGAAATCAAACTTTAAAGGAAGACAAGTGTAAACATAATTTTAAAAGTAAATTAAAAATTTTAAAACAAATACAGTAGACCTTAACCAGACCCTGCGGTTAACCACATCACTACTTTAACCAGCCACATTTTTTTTAATCCTTAAAATGCAAAAATTAACTAAAAATGACGAAAATTTGAGACCAGTTTCCAATTTTCTTGGCTGCAACAGGGAAAAAATGGATTTTATAATGGTATGCAACTTGTAATGGCACATCACTATAATATTTAATAGTGTAATCATTTATAAGACAAATACCATCAATAACAAACGTTTCATTCATATCCAAACCTTAATAAATTTCATTTCTCCAGTTTAATAAGATTTTTGCTTAACTGGCTTGACTTTGTTCCTATTTCAGATAGTAAAGAGTATGTGTCTTGTCACACAACCGGTATAGTGGTTTTGATTTCTCGTTTATTATGTAAGTGGGCCCGGGTTCGAATCCCAGATAAGGCACAATTGTTTGTGTTGTCCTGAGTACAAGAGAAGAACGTGCTCGTTAAAAATGCGGGTCCTAAAGTCCTGTGAGCTGTCATAATGCAGTACCATGGGTGCAGGTTGTCTGAAGAAAAATTCACCTCCCATCCAGCGAAGTGCCTAAATTAAGAAAGTGGTGCTATCTCGAAGCAGAAGTCAGATTTTTAACCCTTGTGGAAGCCCAAAGCCTTATGCCAATGGAAACTACTGCACCTCTTCTAACGTTCAAGCTATGGCCTGGAGACACAAGTAAGATCAACAAGCGTGTACACTGTACATCAGGGGTCCCCGACCTTTTTGGACCTGCCTAAAACTTGACTTTTTAAGACATTTTGGCGTACTACCAGGCTTAAATATTTTAATAAAGGTATAATAATAAAAAATACTAAAAAACCCCTCATCAAATATTAACCATCGTAAAAAATATACTTTTATAGTCTGTAGTACGAAACTTGTTATTTGCCTGTGATAAAAATATCAACTTTAGGAGCAAGGGATCAAAAATAGTGGAGCGTGCTAGGAGATCAAAGGGTACTAGGTTTTACATCCGAACCAAAAGTTAATTTAATATTTATCTTTAAAACAATGTTAATGTTTAAAAAAATAATGAATAATATATTTGCTTGCTCACTGCTCATGCCTACAGGAGATATTAATAGCATGATGTTGCTCACATTACTCATGCATATCACCAGAAAATTTCCTGCATACCACTGTTTGGGAACCACTGCTATACATTAATAAGACAAAGCATACAAAATGCTTACCAGAAAAGTTTAAATCGGAACCATGACCCTGGAAAACCAGCATATAAGCATTAAGCTCTTGCAATTCCTGTTGAAGCTCATGCAGTTTGCTATTCGCTTTCTTGACTATAGAGTTGACGTTGGACAGAGATTTCTTGTCCGTCGTCACTTTCCGAAGATTCTCGGCACCCTCTTTGATTTTGAGTTCTTTCCGGATTTCCTCCTTGAGTTGTTTTTTGATGTCCTCGAGTTTTGGAGGCAGGCTGGTGTCGGCCACATTGTGCTGCAGGCCATACTTGGAGGCAAGGTCGCAGTTGGCGGACTGGCTGCGATTCATTGTTCCTGAAAAGTGAACAAGAATTTTTAAAAAGCTAAAATAATCTACTTTAGCCCGGCCCGTCGGCGCAATGGTTAGTGTTCTAGCCATTGGAGCTGCTGGGCTCGGGTTCGAATCCCGGTAATGGCATGGATGTTTGTGTTTGTCAATAAATGTTGTTATTTGTCTATGTGTTTGTGGCGTCCTTCTTTGTGTGTCTCTTGTGACTGTCTCTTCTGGCGAGCTGGGCAATGGGCTATAAAGCCTACACTCTCCCTTCTAGAGGGCGCAATCACTGTCATTTTTCATCTACTTTAGAGATTTCGATGATGTCACATGAGAGTACAAGGGAAAAAACCTTCATAAACAGTATGTCTGTATCAGGATCTTTTGACAACAACTCAAAATCATCGCCTAAACTGGTAAAGGAAACCAGTTTTTTTTTTATGAGCTTTACTCTCACCGCAACCCTGATTCAGGCAAGACACTATGTTTGTACAGCGAGACAAGAACCAAGGGAGAAATTGGTTTCCTGTCACTAAGCATACCTGAATAAGGGAAGATTCTTAGTCAATCAAGGTGTTCTTACCCTCTACTCCTTATGTCTTTTTAACACAAAAGCATTTTTAAAACGTGATGGTTAGAACAGAAAATAAAATAGGTTGGACAATCAGATATCCATGTATCATGGCAAACCAAATGAAGAGTACACGGGAAAAAAACGATTGATTTTTCAGAGAAGTTTCCTTAGCAGGCCACTTTGGCGATGATAGCGAGTGATCACCTAAACTTGTGTACGAAAACCAGTTCCTACCATGGATATCATAGTTGAAGTAATTGAGTGGCAGATCACGTGACCTCCAATGCTAACGACGGGACGCGCAAGGAGCTCCCAAAAGAGCCCCAATGAAGTCAGTGTTGTAGGTCACGTGATATGCCACGCTAATACTTTAACTACAACCTTTGTGGTTCCTAGCTACCAAGATTCAGGCGATTGGCAATCCCAAGCGAAGAAAAGAGAAACTGGTTTTCTGCCCCCAAGCAGGCTATTGCGGGCGACCGCCAAATGAATCAATCGGTTATTCCCGTGTACTCTTCAATTATCATCCAAATATCATGGCAAACAGACAAATAATATAAAATATAAATCCCTGTTGTCATACTTGTTACTTATAACAAAAGGCCATTTTTTAAATAGGTTGGAATGGAAATTGAAAGTGAAAGTCAGACCTGCATCGCCACGATGTGAATATGCCTGACAGTGTTATGCCCAAGCAGAAGAGCCAGGGTTTTTTTAGCCCTGTTGTGAAAATTTTTTGATTTCTAAAGTGACCATTAATGAGATTTCCTAAACCTTAACCTTGAAATTAATTTTGTATGATTAACAACGATTATTAGAACAAGTATAGGTTTTAATAGTTAGTGTTTTGTTACATCTGCAAAAAGTGCAAAGTAAACTTTCGGTTAATAAAATGAACTTTGGGAGGTACCCAACAGATTTTGGAAAATAACACATTAAGCCAATGCATCACAAACAGATTGAAAAGGGTTACTACCAAACCATTCTAGTGTTAATATTGTAAAGACCTTTAAAAAAACAGAAAAAATAACAGAATTTAAAAATAAAATGTATTTTAATCAATGTATTGTTATTTTAAATCCAGCGAATTAAGATACCTAAAATACATACCAGAAGTGAGAAAATAAACTATTCTACTATATTTAATCTACTTATTAAATGAATAGTATTTAAATTATTTAAACATAGATATTGAGAAGCATAACAATTTCAATATTCTGTTGGCAACCCTTATATTATTTTCAAATCTTTACTATTTCCACACAAATTCTCTGATTTAGTAATATACAAAAGTTAACGAATCTTGCCATAAATACAGAAAATAGCCCAATTTTTGTTTTAATAATCTAATGTAAAAATATGACATATTTAAACTTAAGTCTAAACCTTAAAAATGTAAATGTTTGTAATATGTAATTATCTCAATTAATATTTTGATCACTTAGGTTAAAGTATAAATTGGGCAAATTTCAACACAGCATATGAATGACATGCAAGTTTTCTTTTATGTGATGACACAATATATTTGGGTTCACATAAAGACATATAATGTATAGATATAAACAGAATTTGTCTGTTCTATGATCTACTAAAATATGCAATAAAAGAACCGGTCTGTAAAACACAGGACATAAATACCCTTACCAATTTTGTACATGACTGCAAAGTACCAACTGATTTCACTCAAGATTAACTGTATTTATGCATATTTGCATGCAACTAATAGCTGTTACAACTTATCACATAATAGCTCACACGACTAGCTATTAGGGCTACTGCATAAGAAAACTGATTTTACTTCTTAGAACAAATTTGTTAGATGAAACATAAGATAACGTACCGACAAAAAAGAAAATTTAATAAACAAAATGTTTAAAAATCTTGCAATTTAACTTTAAATACAACATAAAACGAACACTACATGTTCGACACTTTGGATAGAATTTACGGCATATCAAAACAGCCACAAAGTATTGCCAGATATATCTGAATAATTTATAGTTTATAAATAATGACCGACGTCTGCTAATTTTTTTATTTCTAATTTGGTTTAGTTGTTCGAATAAAAAAAATTAAGTTGATTGCCAAACTATCTCATTCTTTAGTCCGGAAGAAATGCCAGATAACTTTGCTCCTCAATTTTTGAACAACATCAAATTCTGGAGAGACCAAACCAAACCCGGTCTTGGTACCCACAGCATCATGCTTTGGTTTAGTTTGATTTATCATTGCGCTAAAGCTACACAGGGGCTGTTGGCAACGGGCGTCAAAATTTAGAACCGTAGTCAGGTGACGAGTCGACATCTGAATAGGCACCCAACGCAACCGTTAAATGCGACACACTACGCCGCGTCGGGACTTTGGAGCATATTTAACGTGCACTGCCTCCAAGCGGGGTTTTATTCGTCGGTCGTCAGTTATGATGGAGATGCCCAGACAAAAACCTGTAACCTTCCGCATGCAAGGCGAACGCCTCACTGACTGGTCTCCCCATCCCCGACAACATCATGAATAGACCACAGTAGATTTAACTTCGCTGGCATTAAATGAAATCTAGCTTCATCGATGAGGACTGCCCCGAAATGTATTTCTCCGTAGCATGTCATGCCACCTTACCTCCACACATTGTTTGGGAGAATTGGTTGATATATCGGCGCTCTAGACCTACTGGCGACGTAATTTAGAACCACAGTCTAGAGACGAGTCGACATCTTTCAACTTTAATTAGCTACATCGTACACAGCTACGGAACATAAATAACGAATACAACCTCGGCTTTTTCTTTATCGGCAATTATTTCGAAGATACCCTATTCCAAAACCTTTCGCATTGCAAGGCATGCGCCTTACTGCCTGAGCTACCCATGGATGAAGTGCACAACGTCGCACTTGGGCTAACTTGGTATTAGAGTGACCTTGAGGGTATCCAAATTAGAAGTGATTTTTCAGAAATCATCTTATGTAAACATATTTTGTGAAGAATTTTTTTCTCCAGATTTTGCACAGCTATGGAAAGCAACCAAATACTATAGCATTTCTATACTTAATGAATCTTCTTTTTAGCTTCCACACTACGTTTATAACGTAAAAAGAGGAAGGTTTTATAATCGTTCTGTCCGTCACCCACTTTCACAGAACGAACCGCAAGTCTCACAAACAAGTGGGTTACATTTTGAAGCAAAAAATCAGTTAAGGCTACATTCCAAATTTCATTAAAAAAATTTAATTAGAAGTTTATTTAAAATTTAAATAACTAAAAATTTAATCTACATTGAAACAACTTGCGAATTCCATTTTATTCAATATTATTTTCACTGTTACCATGACATCAAACGTACGAGAAACTTTATTTAAAATAAAAATACAATTCTTGAAAAAAAATTTATTTTTGTGAAATAATTCAATTTGGATTGTTGTAATAGCACAATAAAGTTATTTTGATGGTTCGTTATATTTTTGGGAAGAAAGCATAAAAAATTCGAAAAAAAAAATGCAAATTTTCGCTTTTATTTTTAAAGCAACAACAATTTTACTAATTTATTTTTCGAAATGTAAACTTGTGACTGCAAAAAGATATTTATTAAAAAAATTCATCACTATTCTTCTATGTTCAAAAAAATTAGCAAACGATAAAGATTAAATTAATTATCAAATCTGCAAAAGAAGATTAAAGAAAATTATTAGTTTTTGCTTATAAAAGTTTGAATTAGAACTAGACAAAGGCCCTAAAGGTGTTAGTGTGTTTCCTGTTGAGCGTAAAATGTTGTGTGGAAGCGGTGTAAGTGGCAGATTCTGTAACAAACCAACTTGTTTTCACTTCCTTTTAGCTTAAAATTGTTTCTAGAATTAAAATTTTAGCCATAAAATTCGAGTATCTTTTTTGTTGAAACTGTTTTTCATTCATAAACTTCATTAGTCAAGCAACTTAAAAATTATTAATTTTAAATAGTTTATATACTAAGGTCCCACATCAACAAATATTCCTGCATATATTAAAACTGAAAGTTCCAAGGACTGTCATAAGCTGATACCAATCCTCTAGCTGTCTAGAGGAACCTAGGCAAGCAAAGGATCTATCACAAAAGCTCATATAATTAGTATACATTCCCCCACAAGTAAAACTTCTAACAACCTTAAAAATAACCTACCCTAAATAGTAAATACGGAATAAACATCTTTTGACACGATTAAATTACTCTCAAAATTAAAATGTCACCATTTTCAGTTGTCATATGCATTATACTGGAGAATATTATACACAATTCACAGTTGCATTAAAAATTATTATTCAAGTAATTAATGTGCAACACAGGGGATTAATAACTGCACTGAAAACCTGCTTAAAATATAATGCAAATCTAATATTTCTTTTCCGATTTTAAAGCAATACCTACACATTAAACTTAACAAGCAACCAGAAAAGTTACGGTTACAGGGATGTAACAAAATCCTTGAAAAAGAGTTCCCTGATACTTTGATAAAAACAAATTAACATTGATTTTACAATTACTTTTTGGGACTTGAGCATATCGGGTGTTTGATAATAATTGATTCCATATTGGAAGACACAAGTTAAAAAATCTTTTTAAATTTGAAATAAAAATCAAGTTAAAGCATGTTAAAAATTACAATAAACATGTAGATTAGCTATACGAAACCTGAAAATTTTTCTATTTAGTCAAAGATATAATAATCATTTTCCTCAGACGTGACTTACACATTACGGGATTGGTAATTTTGCATGGAATCAGATGTACAATCTAGAAACAAGCTTTTTTCCCAAAGGAAACACAAAACTTAGAAATCTTGAAGCACCACAGCCAAGTAAATCTGAGAATGTAACGGGTTATAAACTAGCTAGGTGAATTCTTTTTTTAAGTCCTTTATTTTCAATTCATTACACAAAAAACTACTCTGCGTTCTTTTCCGCTTCCAGCTTCTTGATAACGGTCTCTTTTTTCTGTTTGATGCGATTCTTTCTTTCTTTGAGGTTCATCTTGCCACGTTGCCACCTGAAAAGGAAATTGTGTTGCATTAAATATGATAATGAAAAATACAAATTCTTTTCAGTTTGAAAAATAAAAAAGCATTTTGAAACAAAAGCTAGCAAAAACGTGATCATGGAACACAGATTGCATTTGACATCGTTTCAGAATATTTTTATCTTCACTATGCTTCAGTAGCAGAACTGACAAAAAGTACTCATCATTGATGTCATACTAATGCAACAATAAGACGAAGGCCATTACAGTACATACAAAGCTATTCTGTAGGACAGGGGTCAGCAACCCCTTTCATTAAAAGTGCCAAAAAGTAAATTCGAGAAATTTTGAACATTGCGGGCTACACCATTTTTCTTCAAAGGTGGATAAGTCTCTCATATTTGATTTTAATAAAAAAAAACCTGCACATTCTGTGAAATAATCAAATTGAGAACTGAATTAATAATAAGAAATATGTTAAATAGCTATATTATATCAAATAGGTAAAACGTTGTAGTTTTGGAACCAAAATTTGCTAATTGGGATAAACAACTCCCTTCAGTCTCTTTCACCTATTTCTCACTCTGATTACTGCTTATTTAACTGATTGAACTGTAATTACAATAATTATCGATTGAAAGTAATATATAATTATCAATCAGCAAAATGAATACAAGGAAAAATTTATGCTAAACATTATCGTTAAAGAACTATACTTTTGAGTTAGCAGGTTGCCGACATTGGACATGTACGACCTAGGGCAAATATTGGTCAACAAACAAGGCATGATATTGGCTAATAGACACTAAATTGCCTTGGTCAGTGTAAGAGAGCCAACATACCTCTTCTTTACAACAGTCTTCTCTGGTTTAGGTTTGCGTTCAGGTGAGGCTCTGATGGCGGCATGAGCTTTCTTGTACATTTCTTCAATCTGAAACACAAGTCATCTTTCAAGAAGTTGAAAAATGGAAACAGTAAAATGATCACTACCGGTTTTAAGGAAAAATACAAAACTAGAATAAGCTTCCTCTCAAACGTGGAAATGTAGCTGACACACAGACCAAAATAAATGTTTACAAGTACAAAAAAAAAAAGGTTCCATTAAGGGGAGGGGAATTAATTTAAATAAATCAAAATGCTAGTTTTAACACCCTCACTTAATAATTCCATTAACATTCAGGACCAGGAGGTTATCTATTCTCAGTTTTAGGTACAAAATGACCTACTTATCAACGTAGCTCAAGAAAGTTTCACAGTAGAGAATGTAATATCGAAACTAGAGGAAATACAGTCTTAGGTTAGTAAATCACAGGGTTGCCACACTTTTTGGTAAAAAAATTCAAGGACTATATTCGAACATGCAGCAACTAAATTTCACGATAGTTTTTAAAATTCATTTATTAAACAAATAAGAGCTCTCAAACTTTCAAATGAACTTAAATGTGTTATAAAATAACCTTTTTGATATTAAAATACCATCAAAATAACATACTTTGCCTTCTTGAATTATACATAAACAATGAATCAAAAAGTGAAATAGGAACTGATTCACATTGAAAGTGTTAAAGTTAAAAAATTAAGGACTTTTCAAGGTTGATAATGCTTTCCCAGCACTTTTAAGCACTTGAAAATCAAAGTTTATTTTTCAAGCACTTTTCAAGGTTGTGGCAACCCTGAAATCATGTTCTATCAGCACAAAGTGTTTCTCTTAAATCCTACCACCATGTTAATTTTAAATGGATTTCCTCATATTAGGACTTTTGATGGCTTTATTACGTTGGTTTTTTTTTAAACACACAACAAATACTCACACCATCGGGACTAATTCCTAATTTGATGTATTGGGCAAACTGCTTTTTGTAGGCGTCTTCATCCTCTTCAGACAACATCTTCATGTAGTCTGCGACATGTTGGCCAAAGATGTGCTTCCTGTGGACCTCTGCATTGTATTCTTTGCTCTCTGCGTCATATCCGGGGAAACGTTTGTTGCTGAAATGGAAACATTAACATGAGTTACATAACAAGTCATTATCTTCGACAAAGTTATTATAAACCTTTAGAAGAAACCACAGCTGGTCATAGCGGCATTCAACAAGGAACCATTATATTTATGACGTTAAAAACGAGTAACAAATACAAAATACACATTATATACAAAAAAAACTTAAGTTATACATTTTTAACCCTTAGCGCTATTTTGTAGTTTAATTTCCTTCTTCAGTTAATAATTGTCATAACCAGGAAATAAATTTCTAATTCGGCGCTTATCACATCTCTTGTTGAAGAAGGTAAAATTTAACTAGTGAATTAAAAAAAATTGCCAAGGATTGAATTTAACAAAAAGAACTTATTCACATTAACACACAATAAAGTTGAAAAGACAACTACAATGACCATTATGATTTAAAAAATACAAGAAAGAAATATCTTCCTTAAAATTGAATAAATCCTGCATTTTTTTACAGAGTTCAGTCAAGAGGGAGCCTCCTGTTAACCCTTTCCTTACTGAAACGCCCGAATAACAAAGGATTCGATAAAGTTATTTCTATCAGATATTACGAGGAAGCACAAATCTTTTGTAGCGAAAGGGTTAATGCTGTTTAAAAATGCAATAAAAAAACAAGGCTCAATTAAAAAAAAAACATTTACATTAGCACATAACAAAGGTTTAAAACGCAACCACATTAATTATCGTACAAAGAGAAATAAATAACAAAATGCAGAAGTTGGCAATCAAAATATTTTGATAGTGGCAGATTCCACTTTGATTTAAGGTTTGAGGCCAAAGGAAAAAAGGTTGCCATCTCAAGGCGTTTGACGAGAAGAGGGGATTGTTGGTCTAGTTCAATTGTAAATAATGTATCACACTAGAACTACTCAGTTATCGGCGATAGATTATTGTTGTTGTCGGTGAACCCTTAAATTGATACCCGTTTCTAAACTTTAAAGAAATTTGCGTCCATAAAAGCAATGAATCGCCAAACATAGTAACTCTTGCCAAAACCAAAACCTTTTTTCGAAGTGGACTGTTCTACAATCAAAATATTTTGAATGCCAACTTGTGGCAGCCTGACTGTAAGGAAAGCCCTACAACACAAAACCAGCATATCTCTAAGTAAAAATACAACCAAATATTACCTATGGGGAATGTCTAGACCACCGTCAACTGCTCCCTTCATGGCCCCGAAGATACGAGCCCCAGTTGTGGTGCGTGCAAGTCCGACGTCTAGGTAACATCGGAAAGCACCTGGCTGTCCATCGACGTCCTCAACACAGTAGTCTTCACCGTTGGCATCTTCGACGCCCTTGTAGATGCTGTCTATGTTGAATTTTTTTAAAAGCTGAGGGAGATTTCAGTATTTAATACAGGCATGAGTGTGCAGAAACATCAAAAAAGAGGAAACTTTAAATTTGTTAAAATACATGCATACAACAAATTAAATTATTAAATCAAGATGTTAAAATTTATTATTGAAATATTTATATTTTAATTAAACAATAAAATATTAAAGCCAATCAGGTTTGATCAATTGGATAACAAACATTTTAACAATTTAATGCAGAAATTGTTTTACATTACCAACAAGCAGAGCATTAAACACAGATCTTTATCAATTATCAGTAAACCCCTATCCACTAATTATCAATTTAAAACTAATTATAAATGATTTTTTTTTACAACTTTGGATGTTACACCAGGGTTCGAAATATTAGCGGATGAACGGGTGCATCGTGCACCTAAACAAAATTGTGCACACAAGGGCTTCAACTTGGGTGACCAAAAGTCGTAAAACTCCGGCTATCCAAAAATGGCGGAACTACGGGGATTCGAAAATCGCGGAACTACAGCGACCCGAAAGTCGTGGGACTACGGCAATGACGTTAATTTTTTAAAGAAAAAATAGCGGGCTTGAAAAAATTAAAAAAAGCGGAAATAATCAAACAGTTAGAAAACAGGAAATCCGCGGAAGAAATTCATGCCTGTTAATAGATTAATATTACACAATAATGGGGAACATCATTCATGTGACGTCACACAGTTTGCTATTCTACACCTCTGGAAACATGTGCTGTTATTCTATACAGCTCTCGAACCACGTGCTAATGTTGTCCTACTGCTCTAACCTGTCTAACCGCTTTTTTTTTTCACAGCTATTTCGAATTGAAGCTCAGGTGGATATGGCCGTGAATGTCCACCATTATAGCCTAGATTTCATTTTACATAATCCATAAAAGTAACACTTCAATTGACAAGTCTGGTATACGATTAAGGAATGATTGATGGAATGAAGGAATGATTGAAGGAATATTTAACCCACAACTTTACTAGCTTCCAGCAAATGCACATTATCTAGAAACATTCTTTTTAATTAAAATAATCTTTCTAACTATGGTTTGTTATTCTGCATGCAACTAAGATAACAGTGCTTATGCACGAGTAGAGTGCTTATGGAATTATCAAAATTTCGCTATGTAATAGAATCACAGGTTTAGCAATTTCAAGATAACTGGTCAACTCATCAAAGCCAGGGTTTCTATTCTATACAGCTCTCGAACCACGTGCTAATGTTGTCCTACTGCTCTAACCTGTCTAACCGCTTTTTTTTTTCACAGCTATTTCGAATTGAAGCTCAGGTGGATATGGCCGTGAATGTCCACCATTATAGCCTAGATTTCATTTTACATAATCCATAAAAGTAACACTTCAATTGACAAGTATGGTATACGATTAAGGAATGATTGATGGAATGAAGGAATGATTGAAGGAATATTTAACCCACAACTTTACTAGCTTCCAGCAAATGCACATTATCTAGAAACATTCTTTTTAATTAAAATAATCTTTCTAACTATGGTTTGTTATTCTGCATGCAACTAAGATAACAGTGCTTATGCACGAGTAGAGTGCTTATGGAATTATCAAAATTTCGCTATGTAATAGAATCACAGGTTTAGCAATTTCAAGATAACTGGTCAACTCATCAAAGCCAGGGTTTCTATTCTATACAGCTCTCGAACCACGTGCTAATGTTGTCCTACTGCTCTAACCTGTCTAACCGCTTTTTTTTTTCACAGCTATTTCGAATTGAAGCTCAGGTGGATATGGCCGTGAATGTCCACCATTATAGCCTAGATTTCATTTTACATAATCCATAAAAGTAACACTTCAATTGACAAGTATGGTATACGATTAAGGAATGATTGATGGAATGAAGGAATGATTGAAGGAATATTTAACCCACAACTTTACTAGCTTCCAGCAAATGCACATTATCTAGAAACATTCTTTTTAATTAAAATAATCTTTCTAACTATGGTTTGTTATTCTGCATGCAACTAAGATAACAGTGCTTATGCACGAGTAGAGTGCTTATGGAATTATCAAAATTTCGCTATGTAATAGAATCACAGGTTTAGCAATTTCAAGATAACTGGTCAACTCATCAAAGCCAGGGTTTCTGGATATTACGGTCGCCAGAATTTTTTGGTTGTCATAGTTTCTATATCAAACAATCGCCATAATTTGGGAATTGAGTCGTAATTTCCTATTTTTTTTAAAAACCTTTGTTGACCCTTATATCAGGAAACTCCCACAATCCAAATATCAGAGCATATCTATTACAAAGGAAACTTTGTAGATAACGCAAGCTAGAAACTATAGCAATCTCAAAAAAAAAAAAAAACCTAGCTACACTAATATCAGAAAAACTCTGCCTGAAGATCATAATCACAATTATAGCAATTAGAGAATTGGCAAACCAGGATATCTTTTAATTGGGAAACCTCAGTGAACATGTTATCTAACAATTGAAATGAAGTAATAGCACAATTTCAAAAATTCTACAGTCCATAAACTAAGTTAATTTTGTTTGCAAAAGAATCGCATCCCAGAATAGGGGTTTGAATGAGGCCAAATGTCCATATTCATTTGGAAAAAAAAAAAAATCGAATATAGATCTGTTAGCTTCTCTGAAGTTAAAGGAATTTGTATATGAACTATATTTAAACATTTAAATGGGATAAGCATAGATATCAATAGAAAATCAACACAAAAGTTACTTACTCTCCTAGCTAATAATAACCCTGTGCAGTAAGATGCAGCATAATTGGTTAACCCGACCTTGATGCCATAGTTGGGTAATTCATGTGCATAAGCGGCACACACAATCACATCACCCTCAATTCTGGCATACGCTACCTGAAATAGGAAATTATATTAAGTCACCACTAGCAAAAGTTAAATAATTACTGTTGCTTATCTCAACATTTCCATAAAGTTGATAAAAAATTGAAGAGCTTTATGGAAAAAAAGTGCCAATGGACAAATAAGTAAAAAAAAGAAAATGAGCCATAAAATATTTTGTTTGCCCTTAGATACGTTAAAAAGGTCACCTAAAAAAACCTAGCTATAATCATTACTAACACAGACAGGCTAACTGCAGAAACCACAATGAATTAGAGGATTTTTCTCTGAAAAAGTCTATTTTGGCATGTTTTCTAATAGGATTAGTTATTAAATGCTTGCAGCAATAATTCAAGTCCTTGTTAAGCTAGATACCCAGCATATCATACATTGGTATTTTCCCACAAACATTCCTTTACAAAGGTTTACATTTCAAGATGTCCTCATCATGATTTATTTATTTGTATTGAGATGAAAGAGCTAACTGAATTTTTTTTTATAGAACCATTAGTTTTTGAAACCAAAAAATTTGAAATAAGTTTGTTTCAATGAAGATTCTTAAGAAAAAAAACATTTGAAAAATATATTAAAAAACAGACAAATTATAAAATTAAGATCTGTCGCATTACCTGGCAAATGATGTCTTTGTTGGTGTATCGAACAATCATACGGTATTTAGGGGTATTGTACTTGTTTTTATCTTGTACGACTAATCTGACACGGGCATAGTAGTCAGTTCTTCCCTCTGAAAGTAAAAGAAAACATTAAATAAGATGAAACAAAAAATAAAATATTTTATGCTTTTAATTTAATATTTTGCGCTTTTAATTTAGCGAATGAATATTAAAATTGCTTTACTAACAAATGAACAAGATTAGTTGGTTTTTTTAAAGGAAAAGGTCTTTTTAACAAAAATATGGGTTGATTTGGCTTAATAGAGAAAATGTAGAGCTTTTCAGGAGCCCATCTTAATCATCCTTAACCTTAAATGCAATGGGGTTTATTTTTGGGAGGGGGTGCCGTTATGAAAATCCTGACAAAGCAAGGTTTTAGTTCAGGTCAAACATGCACAACACAAGATTATTTGTTGATGCACATTTATACTTTTTGGCTTAATTTATTTAAGTCTAGAGATTAGGCAGGCATGTTAGTTACAGCTATATAAACTTTAATACTTTTAACACTTAGAAGCTAAAATTTTAAATAGTGATTTCGCAATTACTTTATTCAGGAAAAGTAGCATATCTTGTTATTAGGAAAAATGAAGGGCTTTGCATGATTGAGAAATAAACTATTTATGGTAAGCAATGAAATACAGTCCAATGTAGTAAGTGTTTACTATCCTAAAATGACACTTTACTGAATGGTCAACTAATAGCTCTCCCCTGGCCTGTTCGACCTTTAGAAACAGTTTAAAATGTAAGAACCAAGATTAAGAAACAAATCATTTTTTTTTAATGTACCCACCTCTACGCCTGCGGAATTTAACCTGATACCTCTTAAAGTATGCCTTGTTCTTTACAACCTTCACAAAACCCTGTTGAAAAAAAATGTATTAAAGATTATCTTTCATTTAAGCACATAAAACATAGAAGTATTTCGTTACAACAAGGATGATATTGAAACCTTCAGATGGGTAACATTTAATGTAACCACTTATGTAAATATAAAATTACCGCTGGTGTTGCTATAACTACACGTGAAAAGTTACATCTTTATAATATTCGCTCAAGCTTACAAGTCTAGTCGTTGACAACCATTTTTGAAATATTATATATATTTTTGGTGAAACCTACCACGATGCAAAAATAAAGATCGTAGCTAACCAATGTTTACAAATATTAAAAATGCACAGTTCATTAAGCCCCATGGAAGCGGCATTATACTGGGGCACATTAATGCAAAGCATTTTTATATTTTTAAGATTTTACCGGCTTAAAATAAAATCAATATGTCAAAAATTTGTTGCTCGTAAAGAAATTAACACATGGTTTGAGCACGGTATGGTGGCAATTTTGAATCAGTCTCCATCAGTTATTTGTACAATTTAAAAACATTAACTTAATCAAAATATTGATTTTAAGATAGACATATTTTATAAACTAATAGAAATTTATTGAAAATAATACCATTTTAATAAGTTTTTGACTTCAGATAGCTTCGGTCTTGGGGTAACCAATTTTGCTCAAAAACAACAAGATTTTTATTACGTCAGATCACAGTGAAGTTGCCAACTTTAGTTTGAGAAATTCTAGGGAAAAATTAAAGGCGGATGGTTTAGATTTTTTTTTTAATAATGGTTTGTGAATGACGGTTTTTAGTAGACCATATATCGAAAAAATTTAATGAATTGTAAATTTTAAAATTTTGAGCCGGGAAAAAGGTTCAGTGCAGACGCTATTGCCTTGTTTCAGGTGACAGTTTCTTTCTTCTTTCATCCCTGCATTTCCTTCAATCGGTGTTATGTTCCCACCTGACATTGATTCATTAATCGAGCCTCGAGAAGAAATTTATTTTCATTTGATATTCTTGTTGCCACTTAATGATTGAAGCATGGTTGAATTAAAACGTCACATTAGAAGAGAGCAATCGATGACGGGCTTCGTGATATAGAATTTCTGAAAAGTGATGAGGCGGATATCAAATGCAATTTTTATATATCGATATCTTATGCGCATCCGGACTTTTGGATTACGACATATTTAACGTGTATTAATACTTTTCAAGAAAATAGCTATCCCTCCCCCCACTTATTCTTATATCTCTCAAATCCATAATCCACAGAGGGGGATGGGGCATTGCATTCTAATTGAAGGCATCTCCGAACTTATTTTTTTCCCACTCTTACCACTGCCTCTCCTCCCACCACGATCCGTTACTTAGGCCGCTTTCACACTGGACGACAGAACGTCACGACACGATATCGGGGCAAGCAAATTACACGTACAAGGCTACGCGCTTGCTCACTGGACGATTTGACAACGATTCTGTCGTCTCCGGTTAACCGATATCGGTGGTACCTTCCCTGTTGTGTCGTCCGATATTTCTTCGTTTGTTTTGAAAAGTGTCGCCGGGTATTCGGATGTTTTACAACTTTTTAGTCTGTTTTTAGAACTTTTTATGATTTCCAATGACATCTATTTAGTCTTAAATAAGGAAAACTGTAATAAATATTGCATAAAAGTAAAAAAAATAAGAAGAACATATATGAAGAAGAAATCATTATAAGACAGGATAATCTGTATAAAACGCAGTGAAATATTGCAGGTAAATACTCATTTATATTTTTCTCTTAGTATATTTCTTAATAAAGTCTAATTAAGACCTTTTTTGTGTTCAGTGTTGGTCGTAACAGCATATATTTATATTGCTAGAACGTAATGTTTACTTTATGATCCTCGTCAAAATAACAGCAAACTAAAGTAAATCAGACATTTAAATTACTAAAACCATACATTTTTAAATAGTAATGCATACACTGATCCGAAATTGTATTAGTTGACTACCTATATAATATAGCATGCACCTATTTTGTCCTATCTATTTGGTAGGATTGATCTATCTATTTGATATTCTAGCTATAAACATGAGCCTGGGAGAAATGCAATGATATTTTTTTGGAAAGTTTCAATTAGTCAATATTTTTTTTCAATTGAAAACAACGCCAAGTACCAACATCTAGAAATTTACTATAAAACCCTGATTGCATACTGTAGGTTTTAAATAACTTAACTTTGCCTATGTAAAATCCTACTTGCCCTTTCGTGTTTACTATTTGTTATTTTTATTTTATTCAATTCTGGAACGAGCCATGATTCTACCGAGCTTCCAACTCGTCAACAAAACTAAAAAAATCTATTATTACTTGACAATCTTGTGGCTTTTTTCGATGTATTTTAAGTTTACAACCTTTGTTTATAATATAAGTTTTGTGAGCCCAAAAAGATTTTGAAGCATCACTAAACGGCCACTTTATCGACTGAGAGTGCTCGCATTTATTTGCCATACTTCTTTCGACAAATTAAGTCATGTTTAACTTTACTAAAGTTATGTAATCATCAAATGGAATCTGTCTTACTATTGTTTGCCTACATATGTTCTTTTGATATTTCAGGCGAGTTATCAACAAGTGCAATTCGTGAAAGTGTAGTGGAGTAAATATTCTGGGTAGTGAATTCTGCAGTAGACGTAAACCACGAAAATTTTATAAATTCAAGCAATAAACCCACAGGTAAATATTCATCATTATTTTCACTAAGTTTCACTAACTATTTTTTTCTTGTAAAATTTTTATTATCACCCCTATTGTTATTCTGCAGATCATCTCTTCTCTGAACAAAGTATTTAATGATTCCCCATTGTATAATAAGTTGGATATTAAATTTGCTGTAAGTTAAAGTATATCTTTCATTATAATTCATTTCACACACCTAAAATTGTTGAATATATATGAATAAGGAATTAATTGCTAAATTATAGTGTCCAGTGTGATTATTCTAAACACCCCTCCCTGCTCTGCATTTTAACTATCATTCTTTTTTTTTTTTAATAGTAGATTCCTGGAAGAGGGGCAATCTGGTGTTATTTGGGAACTTTTTTGGGAGAACATAAGATAGCTGTTCTGTTTTACGAGTGACCTTTAATATTTGAAGATGTTGTGTTAATTTAATATGAAATTTTTGAATTGTGTTAAATAGTGTTGCTATATTTGTAAATTAACCCATTTAGTCAGTGTGGTATTGGAGTGATTGGAGCTGGGCTTGCAACTTACCTATGCTGTGTTGAGGCAAAAATTTGAGTTATCTTAACAATAAGTTATCTAAGTCCTTATAAAGATGAACAAAGTTATAGTATTACGATTTCTAGAAAATGTTATATAGACATCTGTCTGACCACTCATCACCAAAAATAAATTTTTAAAATGATTCAACAAATTATTTTAATACTGTTTCAATGTATCTCAAACACTTCTTCAATCTCGTAAAATAATCTTTGTTTCTTTAACATACCCCAATTCAGTTACACCATTAATCTACTACATAACCTAATTTAATTGCTAACATTAATGTACTTCCTTTTTGTGAAAAATTAACCTTTTTGAAATAAAAAATAATAATTTTTGTAAAATCTAATCAACAGACAAAATATGCTTTTTAAGTGTGTTTTTCTATATTATAATCATTTTTTAGGTGAGTTATCGAGACTATCTTCTTTCCCAGTTCCAGAATTCAAGCAATTACTTTTAAAAATTTTAATGCCATCAATATAGATATTAACAGAGTGTTTTTATATAATCATGTTTTTTTTTTAGGTGAGTTATCCAGAAGTTATCGATGCCATCTTCTTCCCCAGTTCCAGAATTCAAATAATTACTTTTAAATACCGCCAATATCGATATTAACAGTTCCTTGTTATTTATTTTAATAAATTTTTTTTATAGTACAGTGCTTCTTTGTTTCTTTTTTTAAATAAAAAAAACAATTTCATGTTTATTGAGGTGTTAAAGGGGAAAGGAGAAAGCGAGAGAAGTTAGAGAAATTTGTTTGTTAAAACTGAACAGTGTTTGTTTATTAATGATTTGTATTTAATTACAATTTTGTAATTATTTATTAGTCCTAGTATTTCCTTATTCGAGCTCCTGCAAGAAAATACAGGCCAAGTGAACAGATTCCTTTTGTAATGGCCATTAAAATACCTTATGAAAATTTTTGCTCATCACAACAGCATTCACCCAATTGTGCTTTAGTTACACTTGACTATCTTTGTTTGTACCCTAGCTAAGTGTAGTCATAGTGTACGAAGTAAACTGGTAAATGATCATTTATAGGCACCGCTTAATAGGTATTTGCCACAGACAATGATGACTAATAAATTGACCACAAATTACTTATAGCTATGGCATTTCTTTAACCATGGTGATGGGATTCATTTGAAACTATATTTACTTGGTATTGGATTCGGAAGTTATTAAAAGTAACTGGGAAAATATCTAATATATGAACCCTTTCACACTCCTATGATTCCAATTGGAATCATCAGCATGTGATTTTTTTTCTCACAAAGCTAAAACGCACGCTTATTTCAAATAAATTTTATTAAATTCTCCATTTATATATTTTTTTTGTGTTGGTCGATGGAAGAATTGTGTCTTTTGAAGAATTAAATAATGTTTGTCATATTTTTTTGTATTAAATATATTGGTACCAAATTCATCATGCTTGCATTTTTAAAGGATTACAAATTTCACTTTTTTTTTTAACAAATAAAGTTTCGAAAAGTATTTTTATAATGAATTCAAAGGTTATAGTTAAAAAAAATTCCTTAAATTTTAGTTTAAAAAAATTAAGATTTTTTCGCCATTTCATTTTGGATGTATATGAGTCTATTTCACAAATTTTAGATTCCCTAGAACAAAAATTAAAAGTTGTGTTTTTAACCATTTAAATCCCATTAAATATATACTAAAATTACATTTGCTTAGGAATCATCCAAAATATTTAAACTGATAATTTAATTTTAAAATAATTTGTTCTATCTAACTACAGAATATTTTATATCATCAATTTAAAAAATATTTTTTTAAAAATAAAATCATAATACATGGGGTATTCATAATTATTATATTCTGTTCTATTTTTAATTTTAACGCAAAACACACACAAAAAATCGTATTAATAAAAGAAACAATTCAATGCGCAGGACGAGGTCGCAAGAAACGTCCGCTCTCGGCAAGAGATGATCGCGAAATGAGGGGAAAAATAACGTTTTTATCGGTGGAAAATCGCTTATAAAAAAGCGCTAGACGAACGACACGGAATCGGTGCAGAATCTGACCCGATACATATCGGTGTCGTGTCGTCCAGTGTGAAAGCGGCCTTAAAGTGATGAGGCGGATATCAAATGCAATTTTTATATATCGATATCTTATGCGCATCCGGACTTTTGGATTACGACATATTTAACGTGTATTAATACTTTTCAAGAAAATAGCTATCCCTCCCCCCACTTATTCTTATATCTCTCAAATCCATAATCCACAGAGGGGGATGGGGCATGGCATTCTAATTGAAGGCATCTCCGGACTTATTTTTTCCCACTCTTACCACTGCCCCTCCTCCCACCACGATCCGTTACAGCAGTTTATATATGTCTACTAGCAGTATGGTCCCGCCTTACTGAGAACCCGTTAACTTCGCATTGCTTCCTTTAAAAGGCATGCTTACTTGTGAAAATACACTAAAAAAATTAAATTCGTGTTGGCTCATGCGAACTTAAAAAAAAGCAAACACTAATAGAGGATGAAGCAGCCTTAGAGCGAGCGCATATCTCAACCAAACTCAATCAATCAAACTAATAGAGGATGGCGTCAAGCCCCCGTTTCGGCCCGGTCCATGTATTTTCAAGTCCTGTTATGGTCCCGGAATCCCACGTGGATGACGTTTTTTTAAACTAATTATATTAATTAAAAATAACAATCAAATATGAAAAAACTAAGCCTCAGGTGCACACGTAGGTATTAAAAGGAATCTATATTAAAAATTTCGAATTTTTTAGAGCAGTCTAAGTAGGTCTTTTGTGATCCACAGACATACACACAGACAGACAGACCGACTCTTTCTTTTATTATTATAGATAACGCCTCAATCCCTCAATACCTTTTTTATAGCACTCATAATATATGGTTGAACGATTTGCACTTGACTATAATACTAAGAAAATAAAGAGATAATCCTCCGATTTATAAACGAGCCAATATTGAGGTGTTACAAGTTCTAATTCTAACCTTCTAGTTCTAATTCTAGAGCAAATGATACAACAAGTTTAAGATTTATGTTGTTAATTTTTCATTTTTCCTCCATTGACAACAACTACGCATCAAAGAACACGAAATAATATGAAGCTATCGTTTTGACAACAGATGCTAACATATACGTAAAAATATTTTTGTTGGTAGAGTTTAACTTTAAAAAATCTTTAAAAAATAAGAAAACTTTTACCCTCATTCGAAACGTTCTATTTTCAAAGCTCAAACTTACCTGTGTAACTTTGTAGAGGTAAGGCCTCATGTGCCCATAGCATACGAAGAAAAAATAAAAATAAATTTGGCAAGGTATTTTATCCAAACTGAGAATACGTCAAATATTTAATATATAATAAAAATAATGAATGTGTAAGATTAAGAAAAACAAAATTGTGAATGCAAATACCCATTTTAACCTATTTACTAACTGTATATGCATGCGTCGAAAAAATGCAAAGATAAATAAAATTTCTATACAATTAAAAAAAAAATTCATTTATAACTTCGAAAACCTTTTGTATTTTCAATATCACAAGCTTGTATGCATATAATTTTTTTTTTTGTGCAGAGAACATGTTCTTGATAAAAAAAAACCTACTTTATTACCCATTTTCTATATATTTAACTTTTATCCTTAGTTCAAATACTGTGAGTATCAATAAAGGTTGAATTAAGTGTAGAAACACAACTATGTATTTTTTTCCCAATCTGTAATTTTCATAACATATGTTTACTTACACAAATAGCTTTTTATCATTTTCAATCTTAACTACATTTCTAAAAAAAAAGAGAGTCACAACAAATGCAAAAAGAGCACTATGTACACAATTTATTAAAACTTTTCACTATTTTTACACGACAGTACATTAAACTTTAAATCGATTTTAAAGGCAGAAGCTTCTGAATGTCATTTGTAGCAATAGTGTCGGGTTGACATTGCAGCAGCTTTTGCACATTTTTCATTCTTTCTTTTTCTGTTAAAAATCCATTTGATGGAACCTTGAAAACAGGAAAGTTGGAAAGAAACATAACATTAAAATAACTATACAGAGAGTAATGCAATACTATAGTTTTTTTTATTACAATGCAAGCTTCAAGGAAACTTCTCATATTTTAGGCATGAAAGTGCAAACTACAGAAAAAGGCTGAACACCAAATTCAATATTTTTCTTGCACTATCAGCATAACGGTATACAAACCAATTAAAAATTTAGTCATATTAATTTCTATAAAATGCAAACATAGAAAATCATGCTTAAATAATAATGTAATTTAGTTTTACTTTAAATCTGTATATTGATGCCTTATTAAATCATATTTATATAAAAAAATGATAACTAATGAATTATTCTTACTAGATAAATATAAAAACATAACACCCGTACCATTTGAGAACTTAGACCATCCCATTACGTTGCAAGCAGGGTTCGATTTAAGGAGGGAGAAATGCATAGCGACAACTGCTACATAAATCCATCTTTGCATAGCAGTTATTTAATTATTTTTAGCAGTATAGCTTAACAATACATTGATATTTTTTTTATGAATCATGATATCACAAATTTAAACATTACATACTATACTACAGTAATTATGATATTTTTTTAATGCTGATAACTGTAAAACCACATGAGGTGGTAGGGGAAGAAAATGTTTTAGAAGCTTACATTGTACTTGTATATGCTATAGAGCTGTTGCACCCCTCTTCCTCACCTCTTTTCCTCTGCACACCCCTGACGATCGCTGATTGGATGAAATCGGTTGCACGGGTGTGGCCAATTTTTCGTAGAAAATACAAACGCACATGCTTCGGTAAAATACTGTGAAAAAGTGTACATAGGTTGCTATTTTTCCCTTTTTAATATTAAAAATGCCATCGTTTTGCTGCATTATAAATTGTACTAGGATTATAGGAGATCGAAAATGTCTTTCTAATGATGGAATGTTATACCAAAGATTATTTAGAGTAACTAAAAGAAAGATCCAGTATAAACACAATAGAAGAACAGATTTATATGGCCTAACGATCCGGTTGCAGGGGTTGCCAGATGCAATAACTGTGATCCAGTTAAGAGTAGGTCACGTGGTTGCAATAACTCTATTATACTTGAAAAAATCTCAGCACTTACTTTTGAAAAGTATGAGTTTATGTCAGAAGCCAAATCAGGTGCAATGGCAACAGTTTGTCTGCACACTTTCCTAAGGGAAGGTGATTGGGCAAGGTTGGCGTAGGTGCGAAAAGCTTCATGCTTAACAATATAGTTCCTGCTTTTGAGGGTGTCGGCAAATAGGGTAGCAAGTACTCTGACTACATTTCTGAACTGAAACAAAATATGTGTTGATTTAATACTTTAAAAGTTTTGAAATATGAAAAATAGCATAATTTATAAAAGAAAGAGTTGTTTGGAATTAAAAATTATATATAAATGGAGTTTGTCTAAATAGTATTTAAAATCTAAGTAATTATCAATATTTAATATTAATTAGTATATTTATCCTTTAAATCAACAGAAAGGAACAAGGAAAGTCGTCTATTGTAATACTTATAGTAAGAGAAATTGGAAATTTACTTTTAAAAAGTAACTAAGTTAAATAACGAATATAATTTAAAAAACATGTCTTACATCTACATCGTTTTCATCGAAAACTTTTCCTTTAAATGCTTTTAAAAAAGTTAGCACTGCGATCTGCACTTCATAAATTTCTGACTTGAATAAATAATTGGCCAATTCACCAAACTGAAAAACAGTAAAAAAAAATATAAGTAAAACAACGACAAACTCTCAATGAGTTATTATTTGTCAATAATCATTAAAACGAAAAAAAGTTTTGCGAAACAGAAGTCAAAATTAAAAATAAATAGTTTATGATAACATATTTTTAATATGTTCGAAAAATAAAACTATACTAAAACCGACCTTAAGTTTGCAGCAGAGAAATGTACTGAGCGGAGGAATTTGGGTAAACAAAACGGCTGGCGCCGCAATTTCGCCCACTCTGATTCGCTGCTCCTATGACCCTGATATTCGTGCGCCCTGTTACGTCAAAATCGGAGGAAAAAAAAATTAAAATTACACTATAACTGAAACTAAACTAATAAAAGTAATAAATTTATGTCTTGAAATAACAAATAAAGTTGTTTATTGAATGTGAAACATCTTTTTTTATTTGATTCTCGCATTCGAAAATGAGAACTATTTACCCTTTTTCTCGTAGAACATTTGTATACTGCAAACTTAAGGTCGGTTTTGGTATAGTAAGTTTTTAAAAAAGATATTGTATGTCCTTAACGGTTCGTTACTTTTCTTCGTGCCCTGTGGCACAAAAGGCCTTAAGCTTATTACACCAACTCCTGCAATTTTATGCAGCAGCTCTTGCTTCCGACCAGCTTGCCCATCTAGCCTGGTTAGCTTCTTGTCCTCGACCATTTTCCTCCATGTTAATTTGGGCCGTCCTCTTTTTCTTTTACCATCAGGGGCCCATGTCAGTGCTACTGCTGGAAATTGCTTTGTTGGCATTCGAAGCATGTGACCAATCCATTTCCACCTTCTTTTTATATTACTTGCCAGTGGTTCTTGATTGGTCTTATTGTAAAGCTGGACGTTTCATATTGTTTGTGGCCATGTTTTAGCCTGGTAATAATTATTTTTTCGACCACTTTACATGGAATAAACACGAGGCTAATTCTTCTGTAATTGTCACAGATAGATGGATTACCTTTTGGGGAATTTTCACAATAATGGATTCCCTACATCTGTCGGGAATCGTCTCATTTTCCCAAATCAAATTGAATAATGGATGTTAGGCTATTAGCTGTTGCATCAATGTCCACTTTCCATATTTCTGCAGCGAGATTTGATTGCCTTAACAGTAAATGCTCCTAAAGCTCAACATTCAACAGATGAAAAACAATTTTAAATTGTGTTCATGCATATTAAATATCTTCATTTCAAACTTTTAATACATACAATTCTGCATATTTAAAATTTTGTTGTTAATCTGATAGATAAGTTAGAATTAATCATACATTTTTGTTAAACAACCCAAAACAAAGTTAAATTAGTATATATATATATTGTTGACAGAAGGGATAGCGTTATAAAGTTTAAATCCATGCAGAATAGAAGTTTTCACAAGTTGAAGCACTTAAAACTTAATATATTGAACTATTAGAAGAAAATTTGCATAACAATTCTTACTTTAACAATTTCTGAATTTTGTGATACATTTATAAGAAGTGAAAACAGCTCCAAAAGGCAGCATGCTTTTGTTATAAGTTGAGTGTTTTCAATAACTGGCCTTTTCAATTCATTCAACTGAAAAGAAAATTGTTTTTAGTATGTTTTGAAAATGCCATTAGACAAACGAATATCTTAGTGGAAGAATGTGCTAAGTGACAAAATGTGAAAACGAGAAAAAGAGCTTTTAAGTTTTTAGTTTGCACTCAGATCTGTTGAAAACGGTACTTGCAAACCTTAAAAAATACACTAAATTTAAAGTTTATGATAAAGGGGTAACTGTTGTTAAAAAAGTTAGAAACAGGTTCTTCGACAAAGAAATCTCACTTTTTTAAAAACTGTCACTTCGCATGTTCTTCCACTAAGAAGAGAGACAAGATATTTAATAAAGTTTCACTGACTCTTAATTTTTTCAATAATTATGATGACAAATGGTTTTTGCTGGTTAAATTAGGTGACAACTAAAACTGAAGAATGTGTAAGTAAAATTATTATAATGTCAGAAAAAATCTAATAATATTGATAAACAATAATTTATATATTTTTAAACCTTTATTACTCTTCCATTGACAATTATTTTAAAATTTAGAAGAAATTAAGTGTTGGGTTAACCTTTTTTTAAAAGAAAACTTTTAAAAATAACTCACTGAAAGTGTAACTATATTCAGAATTTTAGAATCATCTTTGCAAACCTTAAAAAATACACTAAATTTAAAGTTTATGACAAAGGGGGAAAACTTGTTGTTAAAAAAGTTAGTAATATTGACAAAGAAATCTCAATTTTTTTTCAAAACTGTCACTCAGCATGGTCTTCCACTAGGCTCTTCTAATGTTTAAAATTGAAAGAGAAACAATACGTTTAATAAAATTTCACTGACTCTGAATTTTTACAATAATTATGATGATAAATGGTTTTTGCTGGTTAAATTAAATGACAACTAAAACTGAATAATGTGTAAGTTAAATTATTATAATGTCAGAAAAAAATCTAATAATATTGACGAACAAAAATTTTTATATTTTTAAACCTTTTTTACTTTTCCATTGACAATTATTTTAAAATTTAGAAGAAATTAAGTGTTGAGTTAACTTTTTTTTTTAAAGAAAACTTTAAAAAACAACTCACTGAAAGTGTAACTATATTCAGAATTTTAGAATCATCTTTATTCTTTTGAAGTGTAATTAGGTCTGGTATGCCATATCTATGAATAACTTTATTTGGATTTTGAATCAAATGTTTCAATTCATCTTGCTCTTCTAATAATTTCACCTGAAATTTGTTAAATTATTTTCAAAGATAGTTAAAAAACACACACAAATAAATGGTAACACACATAAAAAAATATATTTCTTAAGGTTCCTCACTAAAACAATTTAATAGTTGACAGTGATTGCGCCCTCTAGAAGGGAGAGAGTAGGCTTTATAGTCCATTACCCAGCTCGCCAGAAGAGACAGTCACAAGAGACACACAAAGAAGGACGACACAAACACATAAACAAATAACAACATTTATTGACAAGCACAAACATCCATGCCTTTACCGGGATTCGAACCCAAGCCCAGCAGCTCTCAAGGCTAGTACACTAACCATTGCGCCGACTGGCTGGCAATTTAATAGTTAGCGACTTAATTATTTGGGGAGAATTAAGGTAAAAGAACTATTTCTTAATTTTTTTTTACTTTAATAAATAAGTATTTTATAACCTTGAATACAAAAAAAAATGAGGAATTTTCAAATAGACTAACTTAACTTTGGAATCAACTTTGTTTAGTTATTTAATGACAGCAAAAAAATATGTTTTTTTAAATATAAAATTGGTCTGGGTGAAAAAGACTAAGAAACGGGTAAGGCAAAGACAAATAAGTATGTAAGTAATAAAGACGAAAAGCTAAGAAAAAAAGGTTCAATGAAAACTTTTGTCTTTTGGAAGGCATGTTAAAAAAAGGGCATACCAACAGATCTTTGGGTAAAAACTTGAGCATTCTTCTTAGAAGACATTTGTATCTCAAGTTAGATTGAAACTGCCGAAAGCTCTTAAGTAGACTTCCAACTCTTGAATGCAAATATTTAACAGAGCTGCACCTGGAATGGAATACTTTTTTATATAAAGGTCAGTTAATGTGTTTGTATTACATAAGTTAACACAATGCCATTAATACGTCAGGAAGTTAAAATGATATTTATGTGGATAAGATCAGTTACAGTAAAAGTTAGTTACCACAATCTTGTTTACAACGGCAACTCATTTTATATATATAATTGTTTTTTTACTTTAATTGCCCATGGACCTTATAATGTAACAATATCTTTCCTATAACAACAATAATTAGTTATAGGCAATAATTATTTTTTTGGTTTGATTAACTCCTCGGTTATAATTCAAAAAATATCTGTTCATATGATATCTAAAATATCTTCTTAAAGAAACCAGTTGTCTTAAAATTTGTTTTCAGTATTTAAATTTTATTTTAATCACCAAATGATGTGATAAGTCCCCAAATTTGAAATTCATTCTCCTCCAAAAAGTTATTGACCGGGGGGAAGAAAATAAACTACGGTATGCCACATAGGGTTAAAATTTATATTTATTGCCATTTTAAATATTTAACTAATAAATAAAATTAGAACACACGATATGCACTTTACATCATTAACTCTACTTAATATTGAACCTTGTTAATAATGTTACTCATTTTTAACACATTTTAATCACAGTCCTTTCTTGACTGACAGTATAATAGGTTTACACTATATTTATATTTTATTTAATCTCTCTGCAAAAAGATTTTTTTAAATTCAAGATTGAATAGCCACAATATATGAGATACATACTACATAATAGTAAAACATTGTCATACCTTAACCGATAAACCCATATGTCTGAAATCAATATTGACATCAAATCTGAACTTGATACTAATAGCTTCAATAAATTCCCTTCCTATAATGAAAACAGCTTATTAAAAGGTACATAATGTAATTTTGAAGTCACATATATTGAGTTTAAAAACATACATATTTATGTTTGTGAGAGGCAACTTCAAAAAACTTTTTTTATCAGACTAAGTTTAAACAAAATAATAAACTTAAAAACATCAACTTACTATTTTTTCAAAACTAATTTCTGAAATTGTCTTGGAATATTTTGCGAACTGAACGTATATATGATGATAAACAGAAACAAGTCTAAAATTAAACATGAAAAAACTCCCATTAAGATATTTCTTAAATGTTGCTAAATTTCTTAAAATAAAACATGCAAGAATAAAACTAAACTAAAAGTAAATAAAAATTTTAAAATGCAATAAGTAAAATTAAATACGGAAACATAGGAGTCAGTCAATTGCTCTGTAACCTTTTTAATGTTTTAACATAAAAACAATGACTTTACATGAATAGAATAATCGATATAAAATCTTATTAGACATGATTATTTATAACTTGCTATGTGGAAATGAGTGAATAATAATATTTACGAGGCCTTTGGAAAAATACTATAGAGATGTTAAGTCTTGTTTAAATAAGTTGAAAAAAAAAAGTTTGAAATTAGCATTTTAATGGCAAATTAGTCTGAATAAACTTGGGTCTCTATAAAACTAGAGTTTCTGCATTAATCCAATGGAAAAAAAAACGATTTTCGTATCACATTTCTCCGGCTGTATTGAATATTTTTACAAACGGTTTTTGACTAACAGGTTTCTATAACCTCCCTTTTTGAAATTAGTTCGAATATATTAAAAAAAAATTCAATCAATAATTTTACAACAAAATATTCATACTAATTTCAAGAAGTGGAATTATAGAACCCTGCAAGTCAGCTACATATATAATCACTACAGCTACAAGGGCTATTGGCGATGGGCAGCATAATTTTAGAACCACAGTCAAGTGATGAGCTGACGCCTAGAAGACATTAATATAACCATTAAAAGCCACATCGTATGCAGCTTTGAGACATGGTATTATTCAAACATTTTTTTGGCTGCAAGGCCGCTTGTAGATAGGCAATTACTTTGGCATTGCCTGGGATCTTCAGTGTGCAAGGCAAAAACCTCAACCGACTGGGCTCCCCAGCCCCTCCATTGGATTAACCCTCCAATGCATGATTTTTTTTTTCATCCCGAAAAAATATAGATGTATCTTTAATGCCCATACATTATGGGAAAAATACTGAAAAAATTTTAACCATTAGAATTTAAATAATTACAATTTTTTTCCATATGACAAGAACCATCTACAAAATTCCAATTTTGAAAATAATGACTAGAAAACTACTGAATACACTTCAAAATAACCCTATTTAAATATAATTAATTTTTCAAAGCAATTTGTTTGTATTTGGTACTAATATTATTATACTTTGAATACTGCCAAAAACGTAAGTTCACAACGGTTAATAAATAACCCCACTCTTTAATTTTGAATGCACTTTTACTACTGTCATCTATGAGGATTATTAGTAACGAAAACTTCAAAATGGAATGTAATAGATGAAAAAACAGAAGTTTGTCGAGAGGAAACTCTACTTTAGTTGAATAAAGTGGATTATGTTACTTGTTGCCAAACCGCAACAGTATGCATTAGAGGGTTAACACAGAAGCACTTTGGTTTAGAGACCAGTGGTCATTTGGTATCATTCGCCTTTAAACTCACTCTTCATTATATTGTTCTCCATTTTCCAAGTACTGAAACATTGAACTAGGAATTTTTATACAGGTTAACTTAATGTCTTCTCGGAGGTCATCTGAAATAAATATAATAATTTTATATCAACAATATCTAGATAAGCAGTATTAGATATTGCAGTAGAACTTTGAATATCCGTCTCTCTATTTATCCAGAAATCTTATCCCATCCTTTATGAGTCAACAGTAAAAAATTTCTCTAATAATAAGATCATACTCGATTTTTCAGAAAAGAAAAGCCTCTTAGAATTCTATGGCGATTTTAAGATGAGTAATCCTCAGAAATACCGAAATAAAAATCAAGAAACTACAGGGATCTTCTGAAATCATGAGACTATAAAAGCCAAAATAAGTAGTTTTCCTAGAACTCTGCTTGGATATTTAAAAAAAATAATACGAATTAAATATAATTTGTAATCAATTTCTGTTTGTCATGAAGTCTCAACATCGGAATTAACTTATCACTAAAATTTAATGTTTACAACTGTAAAACCAGAGTCTATTTAGGGTCTACAGACTTTTGGTGCACAAGACATTTTAATATTTATTGAAAATTCTGTATTATTCATAACTTTCGGTTATCCAACCTATCTCCAGTCCCAAATAGACCAGATTATAGAGGTTCTTCTGTATTTTCATACAGGTCCAACATTTTAAAACTATATACAACTATTTTGGATTGTTAAAATATTTTTAGTTTTTGGAATGTAACTTTTCAACTGACAGTATCGAAGTCAGTACCATCAAAATATTCGGATTCGGTGCATAATTAAAAAACAAAATTATAAACGGTCTACCAGAATGCAATCTTTTACAGTTTGCTTCAAAATATTATTGGTTTTGCTCTAAAAATACATTAAAAAAGCTCTTTCAATCATTAAAAATATTAATGTACACTATTTAAATGGAACATCCGAAAATAAATAAAAATGACTTACTTTTGTTAAGAATAGCTATAGTTTTCATAAAGATGTCTTCATTATTTTTTTCTTTCATGAAATCTGCAATAAAATGCATTGAAATATATTAAATGTACTCACAAACTAGTCACTAAATTACAATATATAATAAATTATAATGTTGGCTTAAATGTATATAATTCATATGCCAGTTAAAATATGAAAAATTTTTTAAAACTTTAAAACATATTCAAATATAAAAAATGTGTATCCATTATTGAATTGCAAATGATTAGAAGTGCTACCTTTGTTAGAAACCATGTGTCCTAGGGCAGAAGATTTCAATAGTACATGAGCAAGATATAGATGAGGTGATATATCTGAAATAGAAACGTCTAGATATTAACACAAATCTCAACTTGGATAGAACTTCATACAGGCTAACCTGGGCCTGGCGTACTCAACTTTCAAGGCCAGAGAAGTTTTCCCAATAAAAAAATTCCCAGACGAAAATGTTAACAATCCGTTCCGAGTTTTGTTGTTCCGCAGATGAAGACACCCCTGACCTTGACATTTGTTCAGAACCACTAGTTTATGGCTGACTTTATTTTTAGGGTTCCAAGTGATTCTGAATCAGTTTTTAATCTTCAACACATGGAACAATGGCGTCAAGCTTTTAGTTCATGCATGCATTTGGGAGGGCTTCTCTGGCCTTGTAGGTTAAGTAACCATTGTCCTGGCTCCTAATGGTATTTAAGATTCGAATTGTAACAAATAAACAAAAAGCATACCTTTGGCGTCTACCTCAAGGACTTCATTTAGAAAAGTGACATTGGAAAATAAAAGGGGGACGATCGATTTGGCTGTATTTCCCACAGCAGCTCTAAGTTGCGAAGGACTATTTTCATCTGATGTTTCTGGGGAATAAGATAGAAGCAGGAAACTGAAAGAGAGTTTATCAATGAGGTGTGTACGTATTACTTTTCATGAAGACAAGGAATTTTGAAAGATAAAATAGGTAAAAAACACCCACCCAAATTTTGAAATAATGTGAAAGAATGTAAGATATTGTATGAGCTTTACATCTGAGTTATATTTTGAACAAATATCAATGGAATCAATAACAGAGCCATATTGAATTATTTTCTTTTAAATTAAAACTCTTAGCCTTTAAAGTTATCAAATGTATAAATTTTTTTAGTTTATATTCTGGTACTTAAAAACTTTTCAAAAATAAGAAATTCATAAGGATTTTTAAAATTAAAGAAGCCTTTTTCAATCGACTATTTCTATACTTTAGAGGTTTTTTTTAACAAAAAATGTTAAATATAAATTGCAGAGTATTTCAAATTATTAAAAACAAAAATTTTTGTTGAAAACCAACCAAGCACCTTCATATATATTTTTTAAAGCTCCAATGAAAAATTAGCGTCTTGCAGGATTTTCTCCAAATTATGGGCTTAATAGGGTATTTTTTTTACTTGTTTTAACTATGATAAACACAGGGTTCAATTTAAGTGGATACACCTTGGAATTTGTTATGCAAGATTGCTGGATACAAACATTCAACCGATTTACTGGAATTGCAAAGCATTTTTGTGATTGTTTCTTTTCCCCCACTGATATATGGAAAATTTCAGTGTCCCTTTACAAGCACTTTGAGGGTGGTAACAGAACCTGGAAATCAGGAAATTCTCATGGAATTTTTTGAATTTTGCAAAATATCAGTTAATTTTTTCATTTTGGATTACTTAAACAGCAGGTTTAGGTTCTTGAAATCACTACTAACGGCCACTTGATAAATAAAAATAATTTCAGGTTGGTCCGATTTGCCTGAAGGACCGATCTTGGAGGAAGTATAAATCTCTCTTACAAATCATGTTATAACATGATTCTTTGATCACATGATCATTCTAAACTTCAGATTTTTGGATATGTAGAAAAGTTAGGAAGGCTAACCCATAATTCGGAAAGTCTCAATTCCCGCAAGGTCTGGATTAAATTTTCTGTACTGCATTTAAGTGTGTGTATTGCATCATGTTTTCTAGGAAATCGTAAAATCAGGGATTTTTTTGTGAAGTTATCATTAATATCATAGAAATATCAGGGAATTTTTTTTTTGGATTTTGTAACCACCTGTGATGACGTCAGTTGAAGGCGGGAAATGATCTGGACTAGGGATGTCAGATTCCAGAGACTATAGGGATGCTTGGTTTATGACAGAACCGGTTTTTGGTTTAACCATTTTTTTCATTTCTGGTTTACAGGGCAAGAGATTCACACACAAAAAAAAACTTTTACAAACAAGTTCAATTTACTTTTCTAAAAAAATTATATTTTCATAGCAGATTCTGGTTCTTCTATTTATTTCGGTTTTTAATTGTATCATTAGTTTTTCGAGTTCTATTCCATAAATAAATATTTATAAATTAATGCAGATCGAAATTAAAATTACACAAATTAGTATTATATAATTGTTATACATTTATTAGTTATATAATTATTATATTTTGTGATATATATTTTATATAACCCTGGTTAAAATTCACATACTCTGATAGCGTAAGAGCGAATAACAATATCGGCTGGAAGCTTTTTCTCAAAGAGTTGTGGAAAGTGTGAAACAGCTTCATGAAGAGATTTGTAAAATATAAAAAGATCTTGATCTCTGATTTTTCAACCTGTAAAAAGAAACACCATTTATTTATTAATATAAGACAATTGATAGTTGTTTTATTTTAATAGGCTAAGTTAATGCTTGGATCAGGATAAGAGCAATATATTTGAGGTTTTAAATATTATAATTAAATACTTAAAAGCAAAAATCGGCCTAAGTTTGAATAAATCAATAAATACTTTTAACTTAGTTCAAAATCTAAATAAAATGTAAATACAGTAGAACCTCGATTTTGCGACCCCACGATTTAACGACCCCTTCGTTATAAAGACCGCTTAGGAAAGTCCCAATCATTTTACCATAAGAATAGCGTTAAAAAAACCCTCTTTTTTGCGACCGAAAAACAAGCAGTTCCTCGATATTGCGACCGAATATTTGTTAGAAATTTTAGACACAAATTTCCTCCAAGAAGCAATTTTAGTATTTGCTTCAAAATTTCAACTTGTGGAAGTGTTTGAGTGAGTAGAACCTGTTTGCTTTTGTTTGAGCACAATAAAGAAAGTCCTCTCCAAGCAAGGAAAGGGGTCGGACAATGGATGAATAGGTGAATAGGGCAGGGCAGGGACGAATTCCGGGAATTCACCGGGGACCAAGCAGTGTTGCAAAAGAAGCCAAGGTCAGCTTAGTTTTTTACGCATTCTATAATTGGTTGTTAAACATACATGTAGAAAGTAAGCCACCACATTTGACCATTGGACTAACTGACCACATTAAAATTTGGATGTCTGCAAAATGTCTCTCAAAAATAAACGGAGCCAAATTTCTATCGATGTGAAATGTAATGTGTTGTCACTACTGTGTGAGAGAGAACAATGCCGAAGATTTTGTACAATAAAAAAAAGAGAAAATGCCATAATTAGAAGCAATCTTTAATTACTTCATTTTTATCTGCACAGTAAGTGTAAATACAAAAATAAATGTTTCTATAAGTTTGTAAGGTTTTTTAATTAAAATTCTTTATAACGTCCCTTCGATATAACGATCGTAAGTTGTTGGTCCCAAGAGCGGCCTCTATATTGAGGTTCTACTGTAGTAAAAATGAAATCTGGTAAATCAGTATCAAAGAAAATGACCTTTCAAGGTAAATAAAAAGCCACCAAAAGCAGCAGTAATTCTATATTAAACATCTACATGCTAAATTAGGATAGTTTCATTTATTTTATTTCGAAAATTCAATAATTACTACTTTATCGTATGCAAAAGAAAAATTATTTTATATTTCAAAGAATAAACATGTAGTATTCCTTGCTTTTAAATAGAATGAAAACATTTCATATCAACATACAAAGAATCTCATAGTGAAATACATTTAACATTATTTAAAACTGATTGATGTTGCAAAAATAAATTTATTTTAATTTATTGTTTAAAAGAATTAAAGTTTCTTGAGCGTTTGTTGCGAATGGCAATGGTGATTTAGTTCAAATAAAAAGGGCCTCATATGCTTTTTAAATGAGTAAATTTTGCAGTTTTTTTTAATAATTTAAACACTGAATTCAAATTCTTTTCTGAAATTTTTAATGCCTTCTAATTTTGATGTGCTGAATTTTTTTTGACTTATCACACTTGTTTGTAGCATTTGTATTTTAAACATGAAAGTGGGTAAGGGACGGACTGAACGATTATAATACCTTCTTTACACTTTTTACGTTATAAACAAAGTGTGGAACCTAAAACTACAATAACATTCAACATTAGCCATCTGAGCATTTGACACGACTTTTCCCGTAATTTATACATAAGTTTTTCCTTTGACAACAATGCATTTTATAAATAATAAATTTTTAATGATACTGTATTTTTTTCCAACTGGACAGGAGAGATTTTAAGATAATTTTAAAAATAAACCTAATTCTGATTTTTTAAAACTAATTTGAAAATTTTAAAAAATAAATTTTGAAATTGTGAACCTTTTTTATTGTATTTTCATTTTTAGTTTATTTTTCAGTTACTGTAATTAGTTACTTTACATATTAAGCAACCGTAACAAAGTTACTTTACAATCCCTGAAAGATACATTCAGTAATAATAAAAACTAAGTTACCAACTCATCACTCTCCATCTTGCACTTGTACTCATCAACAATTTCTATTATTTGAGAAACCAAAGAAGAAATAATAGGGTCCATTGAGACTGTTTCTTGTGCCCTCTCTGGATATTTTGAAATTATTCTACAAATAATTAGGATTTCATGAAATAAACAAAAAAAAGCAAATATTTTAAAACTACTTAATCAAAATGCATGTTTTCTAAAGAACGAGACTTTCAATACACCACTAAAAAAATATGGCTTTGTTACATTTTGAAATTATGACAAAACAAATAAAACTACTAAAATAATTTAATAAAATTCATTAAAAAGCAAACCTACTAATAAGTAACTTCTTTTTCATAATTTTGAAATTATGAGAGTAAAGAAATTAATCATCAACATGAAACATAACAACAATATAACATGTTAATTAAAACAACATGTATGGTTAAAATATACAAACATGTTATTTAAAAAATATGAAAAGATAAATTCAAATGATTAAAAACCAATTGAATAAAATTCCTCAAAGAGCACACTAACTTAAAAGCTACCCTTTTCATAATTTTGAAACTATGTTATTAAATAAAAATCAAGGACGTTTATGTTATTGGATAGATCATATTACATACTTGGTGAAAATTCTCCACAGTTTAACAGCTATCACTTTGTCCAGAGATGTAACTAGGTTACATAAAACCCCTAAATCGTCACAGGTAGCAACGATCGCATGCACTTGCGAATCACTCAGTTCTGAGGTGATACAATAATTCATTACAGACAGCATTGCCTATCAAAAACAAAATGAATGAAAGTACAACAAACTTTAAAAAAAAAAACAATTTATGTTAAAGTAAAAGTTCTAACACATGAAAAATATTATAGGTATCGGAAAAACTTGTATATTAAATTTTGTTTGTATTTATATGAAATCAACTCTGAGGGATAAGCAAATTGGAAAGAGTGTAAACTTGTTTGCATGAAAATAAAAAATTTTAATTGAAAGTTCAATTTCTATAAAATAACTAGGGGGCAAAGCCATCTGCTCGCTATCGCTTGCCAACCCCCGAGAATTGCTAAGCAATTCCTCTTTGTTTGCTCCACAAACAAACATGCAAGACTAATATGGGGATACTGCCAATGTAGGAATGCTTATCTATACAATCTTATTGAATAAAAATTTTTAGTGTAGCTTCTACGATTTCTTTGTGTGAGTTGGGGACTTATTTGGCTATTGCTACATGACCTCGCAGATTCTGTTGAGCGGAAGAATTTCTATTCTCCATCATTAGAAATATCGATTAAGCACCCGATGCAATATTATACAAAGCAAAATAACAGTTACTTGTGCATCCCTCAAAGGGTTCATATCAGTATATTAATAATAATACAGAACTCTTGCTAGCAAATAAAAATCCTTAAAAAGCAGTATACAAATTATTTTATGATTAACATATTTTTTTCATAAATAACAGAAAAATAAATTCAGCTTAATATTCCATTTTTTTTTAATGTAACCACTCCTGACTTTGCTCAACTTTCAGATAAAACAATAGTTTTTACACACTCATTTTGTAAAACTTACCATTTGCACAGTTTGTATTTTATTTAGAAAATGAGCCAATTGATCAGTGAAATCTTCCAATAAGTCTCCATAGAGATCTTCACTATTCTAAAATGGAATGTTTAGAATATAATACTGATTCAGAAACAGTAAATAAAATTAGGGTCATTGGGTAACGTTTGCTTAATGCAATAAAAATATTTTTAATTACACTTTGGGTATAAACTCAGTATAAATAACTGAAGTAATTTACTTAAAATGTATAATTTACGACTGTTTTAATAGTTTAGGTGGCTTATAACTAGTTGATAATTAGATTTGTTTGAATACCAAGGCAAAATAACAGAAGCCTGGCTTAAAATTAGAAAAAATCCCAGGACAGATAATTTTATGGTTTAATCCCGTTAAGTACTGGAGTATTTTCAAAAATACATTAATCTGTATTAATACAGAAAAGTCGCTTAACTGTATTTAAAAATTGTTTTTTTCCATTTGCTTCCACATACTTTAACTTTTTATAAATTGGCAAACAAAGAATTTTTTTGTCGACTGATTGCTAATGGGAAATAAATCAAATACAAAATTCAATTATGTCTAGTGAAAACAACCCAAATCCTTAATTTAATTTCAATCGTCTACTTTTTTTTTGTTAACTTTAGAATTTGTATGTTAGTTCAATTAGTAATTAGAGAGTTCAGTAGAAATTAGTAGTGAAGTTGCAATGTCTCGGACAGGCCATTATCATCTATCTATCAAATTACAAAATAACAAAATATCTAATTAATTGTCTAATATTTAATTACACGAGAAGAAGTTTGTACACAGATTTCCCCTCAACCGATACTGAAACGCTTTAGATTTTGAGAAAGGACTTTTCTTTACCAAGACACACACATAGTGAATATTAGTTTTATGCATTTAGTCCAATAATAGAATTGCATTTTTTTTATAATAAATTTTGCACCTTCAACCATAACCAAACTTAAAAACTCCTACCTTGCAATGTGTGTAAGATTGTTGCAGCACATTAATGGTAGTGCTAAATAACGATAAATGTTCTGAATATTCCGATTGGTTAAAACACATCAAAAGAGCTTCCAAGCAAAGGGTAGCCCCCTAAAAAAATAAATTTTTTGAAATATTATTTCTCATTTTAATCTTAAAATATAATACAAATACAGTCGCGAACCTCGTTAACGCAAACTCGCTTAACACTACATTTCAATTAAGATGAACTGAAACCATTTCCCCGGCCTGTGAAACTTTGAGCTAATGCTAAAAAATGTTCCGAACGCTGAATCGCTTCAGGCAAAAACAAGCTTAACTGGAACAGAATTTTCAGAATTTGTTTTTTTTTCAAAGTTTCGAAAAACAAATAAAACAAAGCACGACGAAAAAAATTGGCAATGAACATCATAAAAATACAATTTCTTCTACTTTTGAGAAAAACATAAGATCTCCCTTGGTTCGTCAGCTTTAATCCAATGAATGAGGAAAAAAGTGTAGGATGATCCATTATGTCATGAAAAGCGGAAGTATTCCTCTGCACAGTGGTAAAAAAAAGACAAACTAAAGAACATCTGAAATTTGAAGTGGTTTGCATTTAAACTTATTTATTTTTATTCAAAATTAACCCAAAGCAGCAATCTAAAAAGTGTTATTACATTATTAATTTAAAGCAAAAGTCCTTAAAACAGACTTTTTTTTCAAAAGAAAAGAAATCTACACCTTAAGTTACCTTGCTGCATTTTTTAGGCTACCTACTCAATATACATGTTGGGATATTCTATGTTTTCATTTTCATTTTGTAACTATGCATTGTTTTTCATTGCTGTACCTTAAAAATTTTCCTCATTTTTCCATAGTATGTAATTACACATATATTAAGAGTGCATTACTTAACAAAATTAGAATAATTTTTCTATGTTATTTTTTTGAAACTATTCACAAGTTCAAGGTAATAAAATTCATGAAAATCAATTAACACAAAATATTTTGGTGCTCCCTTCGAGTTTGCGTTAACTAGGATTGACTGTAATAGTAAATTAAATAAATATGCAGTAACAGGTGTTTGTGTTGTTAAAGTTAATTATAATAATCTTTATTAATATCAATCAAGAAACTACAAATAAAAATACAAAAGCAAAATCATATTAGCTGCTTAGGGGAACATTCCCGTTCAAGCAGCCTAGAAAACTAGTTAAAAAAATTTAACAATGTACAAATAATAATGACACATAATAAATTATAGCATCACAGTATTTGGCAAGAGACTGTTTTTTTTAAAAGTTACTTATGCTTCGTGAATACAAAATTAAAAATATATGTCTATGTCGTCAATAAGTATAATAAATTTAAAGAGAGAGCGCTTAAAAGATGAGTATTTGTCAATATTTTGAATAGAGTTAAACTGTACAAAATCTCAAATTGAAGCATATAAGGAAATAAAAATTAAAAAACAAACAAACAAACTTGTAGTTTACTTGCAAATTTGAGGTGTATAATTCGCTTTCATCAAGACCTGGAGATACTTTTAAGTTATTGGCAGAATTTTCATATCTAGTGAGAACTGCAAATAGCTTGGGCATCTAAAATCGAATAAATTAATTTGAATAGAACTTTTGATAGTAAATTAAAGCAAATCCATTGAAGATTCATAATGTTGGATAAAACATAATTAAAAAAAATACATATCTTGCATAAGAATATCTAAACATATTTTAAAATAAAAATATTTGTAAAACATTAAGTAGAAACTTTTACACCTTATATAATAAAAAGGACAACAAGCTTTAGACCTCACAGCATGTTGGGTACAACCCTATTAAATTTTCTAAAAATTTTGATTCTTATTTTAAAAGTAATATCTGGATGCACGGCAGTGCATCGCCAAGTTCATAACGAAGGCGGCACTGACTATCCTTTACTGGGACCATTTCGGCATAATTTTGGAGACCCAGTTCTTTTCTTCTACGCACTTTAGATTCGAGTTTAGACTTTTTTCTGGGTGTCCTAGTGAGACTTAACCTAGAAAAAAATTTCCAGCGTTCGAAATTCATTTAAGCCAGAGATAAATGAACCAGAAAAACGACAAATATGTCCCTCACTCACTGACTCACTGACTGACTGACGGGCGATCATAATGTTTAGGTACAACGGCTTGTTATGGAGTTACGAAAATTGGAACACTTATAGAATAGAGCATGCATATAACAGGAAAAATCCGAAATTCGAAGATTTTACCCGGGGTTGGGCGTAAACTGATTGGCGCCCTTTTTCATAAGCAGTTGCAATGCTCTCCATACGCTGATATACCAGCGGCGATTAAACGTCGTCGCCAACAATTCAAATAGTTATTTGCCTTCAGATACGTTAAAGGTTTTCATGTGTGGGATTTAGCACACGATATTACTAATTTAATGTGTCAACCTGAGCTGGCAACCAGCACCATGTTTTATAAAGAGCCATTGGTTGTTTGGAGGTAGGATTAACATCGCACAAGGGCTACATATGAGTAATGGTTGGAACCAATGCTTCACAACGGGCAAATGTTTTTTTTAAGGATTTTGCTTGCAGTAACGTTGTACTAGAGCTACATAAGGGTTATTGGCGGCGATTCTCGTATTTTTTAAATCGTGGTCAAGTGACGATTTCTTGAACAGAATCTTTCAAACAGTACCATCGGATTTAAAAAAATATTTTTTTTTGTTAGAAAGAAATGACATATATCAAAGGCTTGACCTATGTTTTATACTTTTTGTCCGTCCGTCTGTACGCTTTTTCGTCCGTCTGTTCTTTATAAGACGGTCTGTCATAATTTCGGTTCTAATCGTCCGATTTTAACCCTTTCAGTCCCAAAAATTTACTACACTACAGAAACATCTGATATTCACAAAATAAGCTTATTTTAGGTCAAATATGCAAATTCCATAAGAAAAAAAAATTCATTAAAATTTTTTATATGGTTTTTAAAACAATGCCAAAAATTTTTAACTGTGGAAAACAACAAAATAAAAAATATATATATTACCAAAAAACACTTCGAGTTATATATTTTAAGGTATCTGACCATATTATTTAAAAAAACTAGTATATATTTTACCCGAAATAGTTTAAATTGTGTTTTAAATATGTGGAACTGAAGTGAACTTGTCAAAAATCAGGAGAAACGCTTGTTGACTAGTTTCTAAATAAAAAAATAGTAGTTCTGACTTCAATTGAGATTAATGTAAAATATTGTCTGGTAGAACAAATTGTGAAGAATCGAATGATGTGTGTTTGGATGTCATAACGGGTCATAAAATTTTTAAAAAAAATATTGAAAGTGATGATGCCAAATGGCATCACTGGGACTGAAAGGGTTAAAAAACTTTTTTTTTATAAATGTATGGCTTCATATTTCATACTTTGTGTCCATCTGTCGGTACGTTTTTCTGTCCGTCTGTCAATCTGTCCTTTATAAGAAGGTCTGTCATATTTTCGGTTCTAACCGCTCGATTTTAAAAATTATTTTTTTGTTTGAAAGGTATGACATCAAACACCTATATTTCAAACTTTTTGATTTTTTGTCTGTACTTTTTTCTGTCCGTCTGTCCTTTATAAAACAGTCTGTCATTCTTTCGGTTCTAATCGTCCACTTTTAAAAATTATTTTTTTTTGTTGGAAAGGCATGCTTATAAAAGTTTAAATTACAACTAAATGCTGTTTTTGGCTATTTTTTTCTAAGGTGTATAAATTTTGTGTGGAAGCAGTTCCAGGTGACAGTTACTATTACAAACCTACTTGTTATTCTCTAAGAATTTCGGTGAGCATTAAAGTGACAGGACATCAGTAGGCTATTTTAGGTCTTTTAGAACTTCTTGTTTAAAAAGCAGTCAGAACAGGAAATAATTTCACTATAGATATTGTTTGGTTTCAGCTCTAGTGCGACGTTAATTCAATTGTTGTTACAAAATATACTTAAAAAGTTATAAACTATTTTTACTGCTTGTTGCCACCAATATATATTTCTTTTAAACAGGAATTGTAAATATTGTACTCGCCGCAGTGTAAATCTCCATCCTATGTTTATTTTATTAGGATACTGCCTATTCACTAAACGCATAATTCATTATACTTCACTGTGTGTTCCCACTTACAAAAAGAAGTGAAATCCCAACAAAAACATCTCTGTAAAAGAGGGCCAAGTTCTTACAAAAAAAGGTCTGGCCTACAAAAGAAGTGAAATCAACAAAAAGACCAAGTTCAATGGAATTTGCTGAGTTAAAGTTCTAGAAAAAATTAAGCCTGGACAACCAAAGATTTGAAAACAAAAAAGGATCAAGTTCAATAGAAGTTGATGAGGTTATAAACCCCAAAACATTTTGTTTTAAGATGCAGCTTAGGTCTAACACATTCTTACTAGCTGTTTGTGTAACTTGGCCAATACGCATCGTGAATATGGAGTTGAACCCTTCGTACCTGGTTGAATTTCACCTCGGGGCGTTTGAGTAAGTCTGTATTTGATTTATCCCTAGTTAATCAAATGGTTAATCCTAGTGGTATTCTGCGTGGTGATGGCTATGTGTTGTATATCTATAGAACAATAATGTGCTGTGGTGTTTTAATAATGAACTATAAAGTTGACACATTTAGTTAGTTTGTATTATGTAGTTTTATGTATATATATATGTTCGAGATTATTACATTTCGGTTAGTGTTTTTATATTAATAAATGCTATTTGCAATTGAAAAAACATGTCTTTCTCCTTATTCAGCTGAAACCTTATTGATAATCAAGTAAAATAAAATAAAAAAAATGTTTTAAAAATTTTAAATAGATCAATACAATAGTCGATGGAGATTGGAGCATTTCTTTAGATCACGTAAGTAAATGTAGCATCTCGTTTTCCAATGCTTGAATCTTGTAGTAAAACCGCTAAGCTTTACTATAATATATGGAGCTTTGATTACTCTTTCTTACTTTCTTTGAAGGAAATAGAACGATTACCTTATTAAAACGCTTCAACAGTTGCAAACAGCTAAATGTTCATTCAGATAAGTATCACCAACTAAGTGTGATGGTAATCCTGGCAACAAAAGCAAACGTTTTTATTTTTATTATTTACCTGCAACGCCAACGCATGTGGAACGACTACTATTTTACCCCTTTCCACCCGAGAGGTGCGTGTCATTCACCACTTAACTGAGGATAAATCAAATACAGACTTACTCAAACGCCCCGAGGTGAAATTCAACCAGGTACGAAGGGTTCAACTCCATATTCACGATGCGTATTGGCCAAGTTACACAAACAGCTAGTAAGAATGTGTTAGACCTAAGCTGCATCTTAAAACAAAATGTTTTGGGGTTTATAACCTCATCAACTTCTATTGAACTTGATCCTTTTTTGTTTTCAAATCTTTGGTTGTCCAGGCTTAATTTTTTCTAGAACTTTAACTCAGCAAATTCCATTGAACTTGGTCTTTTTGTTGATTTCACTTCTTTTGTAGGCCAGACCTTTTTTTGTAAGAACTTGGCCCTCTTTTACAGAGATGTTTTTGTTGGGATTATCTTGTACTAACAACTTTTTACGAAAAAAGAAATGCAACAAATTTAACCAGTTTGTCAAGTTTTTAATCCAGTCTGGGTTAAATGGGTGCATACAGATTCAAATATAAAATTCTGAAAGAAAAAGCACCACATTTTGTAAAATAAAGTGAATGGTTTGAAGTTTGTAAATTTTGGAAAGATTAAGTTGATCAAGAATATAAATGCATTAAACTTACTTTTGAAATTAGGTTAAGAAACATAGCTTGTTTAAGGTCAACATCGTCTTTGGAAGTTTCGAAAAAGGGCTGAATGAAGGAATGTAGTTGAGCTGTTTCAATAAAAAAGTAAATTTATTACAAAGCTTCATTTTTTGAAAATTTTGTTAAGACAAAAAGGTGTCCAATAAAATTATGACAATTTAACATTACACAATTTTAAAATTTTGACAAACAAAAACAATTTAAGTTATTTTCCAAGCTTATTTTATCAAGTGTTTAAAACTGGTCTTATCCTTTGAAAAATTTTCATGATTACAATTTCACACAGTTTATCAAGTATGAAATCTGCATATGACTTTAAGTATCTAGACCAGGGGCTCCCAAACTTTTTGCACCTTCGTACCACTTGGCTTTTTGAGAAATTTTGCTGTACAATCAGACCTTAATATGTTAACGTACCATAATATTTACTCTTTTATAAGTGCTTGGAATTAAATTCCCTTCAAAGGCTTTTGAATTAAATTCCTGAGGAAATTTCATATTTAATAGTTACATATTTGTTGATTTATAACATGCTTTTAATAAAGGAACATAAAAAGATTTTAAAATGATATTAATTTACAGTTTTTCGTCTAAAAAATAGTACAAATTCAGCAAAAATTTAGTCATCATATAAAATATACCTATGGTCTTTAGTGCAAAACTTGCTGTAGTTTGCCTGTAATTAAAATATCGACATTAGGAGTAATGAAAATTATATCCTCACTCCTAAGTCTTCTTACACACTCATTCTGATTCTATGGTTATTTTATATGCACAAGAGTTAAAAAATCCACTCTCAACACAAGTAATAAATGACATAAAAAATAGCAGAGCTTGCCGAAAGACCAATGGGTACTAGGTTTTATATCTGATCTAGAAGTTAATTAAATATTTCTTTTTAAAATAATGTTTGTTTTAAATAACAAATATATAATTGTTTGCGAGCTTAGTGCTCATGTGTACAGAAGCTATTAATAGCATTATGTTGCTGCCATCCCTCACGCGTATCACCTGAAATGTTCCCGCGTACCCCCGGTTTGGATCCCCTGATCTAGACAAAAAATAGCTACTTTCAATTGTCAAAGAACAGGTTAAAAAAGCAATTGTTTTCCTTATCACATAATCAGATGTGATGTTTCCAGGTTCAGTAAAGAATTTAATATTTTTTTAGTTATCTTTAGCTAATTTTTGTAAAAGTAATTATTTTTACCTGCTTTGTCATGAGGATTTTTCTCCTCTTGAAACTTTATCTGTAGGTTCAAAATTAAGCAGTAATAATATTTAGAAATAACTTAAATTTTATACATAGCTAACAACTGTGGGTATAATTGATAAGGAACAATATTTGTTGAGGGAGGCAAAAGGAGGTAATTTGAAAATAAATGTATTCTAAACTTTATAAGCTATGTAGGCAATTTCTCACTCAAATCTAGGGGTTATACTAGGAGTTAAATATTATACAAAGAGGTGGATGAAAAGCTAGATAATTTTATTCATTTTGTTTGTCTAATCACTTCGAAAATCGAGTTTTCAAAAGAACTTGAACTCATAAAAATGAACGGCGAAGGGTTCTATGAATTTTATCATATTATGTTGCTATTACTGTTGTATGAAAAAATATAATTGGAGAAATTTGTCATAATAATATAATGTCAATATAATGTGAAACGCAATTGTATGTATCAGTATTTACAACAGAAAATACATGTTTTAAAAAGGATACAATGAAGTTCTCCAGTTCTACATTCATCTTAATAAATCTAGTTATAAAAAGACTAAATAAGGCAATTCAATGCATCAAGCGAAGATATAAAGACGTAATTTTTGAAGTAATAAATTTAACACACGAAATTTTTTGAATAAAATAAATTAACACTAGAATATTTAACAAGTCGTCTGCACCGAATTTTATTTACATTTTCGCGGTTGAATTAAAAGCTGCCAATCCTTAGTTTAAAAATTAGTTGGGTCAGTAAAAAATATAGAAAAAAGCCAATCAAAAGCCTTGATTTCACATTAATTCTATAATTTAAAATGAGTTAATAACATAAATAATTCTTATTATGATAAATATAAATATCTGTGGGGAAATTCATGCATTTACCAACTACTCATGTGTTGCTCCCAAAATTACGTAACTACAAGATTTTTTAGAAGTGAAGTGAATCCCCAATGTTTTGAAAACATTTCTTGTTTTTAATTTGCATAGATTTAATTTGTAAAGTAATTAAATTAGTATTCGATACTTTATCCAAAATAGTGATGATTATGGATAAAAGAAACGTGATAGTTGTAAGTAAATTGTGCTTTCTTATCAATAATAACCAAATATACTATTGTGATTTCTTGAACATGTCAAAGCTTAAAATGTTGATTTACTCACATTTCAGATATTTCTTCAAAAAATAGTAGTATTTCTTATGCTTAATTTTAAGGCTGCTCTATGACTGTAACAGCTTTGTAAACCTTGATTACATATACAGTAGAACCTCGCTTTTAGATGAACTGAAAGCTTTTCCCCGATCTATAAACCTTCTAGATGTAGCTAATGCTAAAAATCTCTTGACGCGAAATCCCGCTTATACCGCTTAACACGAAAAAAAAATTCAAAAATTTGATTTTTATTCTTAGTAATTCAAAGAACAAATTAAACAAAACATAAAAAAAACGGGTGAACAAACTCCTATTTGACTATTTATGTAATTCTCTTAGATAGCTTCCAAATTTCCTTATATCCTCCTTATAAACATTCTTTAAAAGTAGCTGCAGTTCCTGGGGGTGGGCGAGCAATAACAAGCAGGGGCCGTGCCTCCTAGTTATAAAAAAAATTGTATTCTCTTGAGGAAATCATGAGATCTCCCATGATTCTTTAGTTTAAATTTTATTCCTGTTCTTAATTGGTGTTCCTAAAAAAAATTTCTAAAGATTCTACTACTCCAAATTTAATTTATTAATTGAATTGCTAATTGTATATATGCATTATTAGTTTATTACATTATACAAGTTGAATTATTTTAAATGTTATTTTTTAAAGCTATTCACAGGTACAATGTAAAACAAATTCATGAAATTTAACACGAAACAAATGTTTCAAAGCTCCCTTTAGAGTTCACATTAACTGGATTCAACTATTTTCATACAATACAGCGTTTAAATACGATGTAACTTAGTTCTGCCTTGAATTTTCTGTGAAACCAAATAATAGATCAGATAAAAAGATAATAGTTTAGTCCCTATTGGGCGATTTGTGGGTTTTTACAGAGTATTGAAACTTTAAACTTAACCTTGCATTTAACATGCCAATTAAATTTCAACCTGTCCTTTGTCTATGCAATACTTTTACTTGATAATGATAGGTACCCATTGAAATCCTATGTTGACTGTTAGTTTTCCGCTGCCATTAAATGTCTTCATCAAATAGAGGGTCCTTTGGCAGTCAACCCCTACATTTTGTTAATATAAATTAATATTATATATAACAGATATTTTAAGATAAATGTACTTTTTCTTACATTTACAACTTGAAAAGCAGTGCTACATTCTTAAAAGTGCTATACAGTAACATGCAGTTTAAATGGGGTTAAAATGTCAAATTATATTAATCTTCTTGTGTTATTTTTTAAAAAAAACTTTTACTTTGTCATGTTTGTAAAAGCCTTTATTAGGATATTTTTGTATTCATTATTCTATTCTCTGATTGTTTTTGATGCTTAGGAGGATGAGGACATTCCTTATGAAGAAGAAATTTTAAGGAACCCTTACTCAGTAAAGCATTGGCTGCGCTACATTGATTTCAAGAAGGAGGCTCCCAAGCACGTAGTAAATTTGCTGTATGAAAGAGCTCTGAAGGAATTGCCAGGAAGGTATGAGTTGTATTTATATATCAAAACACACCTTAAGTTTGCAGCATTGAAATATTCTAGGCGAGGAAACGGCGTAAACAAGGCTGTTGGCGCTGACATTTTGCCTGTTCTGATTGGTTGCTCCTTTACGATACGTTCACCCTGATATTCGTGCGCCCTGTTACATCAAAATTGAAGGAAAAAATAAATAATATTTCATTCTAAATGAAGCAAAAACTAATAAAAATATGGGCTCGCAAAAGGTGCCACATTCGGGTCTGGGCATCGCCAAAAATTGTCTGTCGAATGATACCCTGTGAAGAGGGAGTCCTACACGTTAAATATGCTTTAAAGTCCCAACGTTGTGTACAATATCTTCCTTAACTGTTAGGTTGGGTGCCTACTTAGGTGTGTGCTTGTCACTTGACTGTGGTTCTAAAGTACAACGCCCATGGCTTACAGCTCTTGCGTACCTCTAGTGCGACGATAATTCAAACTAATATAAATTATTTTCCTCATCTGACGTGTACTTTATCCCAGAGCCCTTTGTCAGACAAACAGGCGCTGCAGGCCTTGTCCCTCTGTGGGATGTTCTCCTCTAAGTTTAGTTTTATTTTGTTCAGGTGTCAATCCCCCTTTCGTTTATTCTCATTAACTGTTACAGTTGTTAGCTGAATCTGTGTTTCCAAAATAATTGTCAAACTAATTTTCGAATTTGAAACAACAGTATTGAAATATTATACATAAAAAATTAAAAGTTAGGCTATAGCTCTTTATCCTTTTAAATCCCAAAAGATACTATGCATATTCTTTTTATAAACAAATTTTTCAAATTTAGTGAAGTTGGAGGTTTCAAGCTGTAACAATACTATTTTTTTTATGGAATAAAGTTTATGTGTCGCTTATAAACTTAGTAAACACCTGTATTCCAACAAAAGCTAAAAAACCCCTATTGCAAAAAGCTAAAACCCAATATGCCGAACCAGCAACTTACAATTTAATTTTGGTTGTGTTGATGACAACCAAAACTAGAGCTACATGATCTCACAGCCCAAACATACATTAAGTAATTCTTTGAATCTTCCTTTTATCCGATTAAGTGGGAATGGGCACGCTGGATGTTGGGTCTCCAATGCAAATGGAGAGAGAAAAATATTTTCTCTGCCACATTTCTCCAGCTGTAGTGAATATTTAAAAAAAAACCCGGATTTTTTGTGTGATAAATGTAGCTGACTGGCCGATCCCGACAATCCCACTTTTTTAAAATTGGTTTGAATAATTTAAAAAATTTCAATAAATAATTTTTCAAAAAGTATTCGAAGCAATTTTAAAAAGTGGAATTATAGGGACCTGTAAGTTATCTACATTTATTATTTAAAAAAAAGTTTGTAAAAATATTCAATACAGCCCGAGAAATGTGGCAGAGAATATATTTTCCACCCATTGGATTAACACTGATATAAGGGAGTTTGGAGACGCTACGTTTCTAATACGTTTCTTCGGACGCAGCGTTTCTATCGCTGTGTACGATGTCACTCTTAACGGTTGCATTGGGTTGCTACTCAGGGGTCGACTCGTCACTTGATAGTGGTTCTAAAATATGACGCCCGCTGCGTATAGCTCTTGTGTAGCTCTACTGCAATGATAGTTCAAACAAACCAAATCTAAAGTAGCTAGGTTCCAATTGCTTCGGATAATTGAAGTTCTACTGTAACTCATTTCTTTCTTTTAGCTATACCATCTGGCACAAGTACCTTAAGCTGAGGAGGTCCCAAGTTCGTGGTAAATGCGTAACTGATGCGGCATATGAGGATGTCAATAGTGCTTTTGAACGAGCTTTAGTATTTATGCACAAGGTAAGTTTAAAGTATAAAATATTAAAAGAGTAGTTTTTCAACCAGTTTTTCTGAGTTTATCATAATTCTTCTTTATGTATAGCAAGGTCTAATGCTTTTATACTACAGTATTTAACCCAGTTATGGTGACATTCAAGGGATCATAATGTTATATTTTGTAATTGTATGTATTTCTTGCTAAAAGAGGCAGCACAAATCAGAACATGTGCAAACAATATCACTTTATTTGGTAAAGCCAGGTGCATTGCCACCTTGGGTGACAAGAAAAAGAACATTGCATTCTTTTCGCAGAAAGAAGGCCAGAGCCAGTAAAACACAACTAGTGTTTTACTGGCTCCGGCCAGACATATACACGAAAGACAATATGACGCCAGGCATATAAGACGCCAGAAAGGCAATATGGACACTTTGAAACAGAAATGTTGCTCTATGGAGCTTTTTAAACTTTAAATTAATCTCTTGCTAGCGACACAGTAAGCAGTGTATGTGTAAATTTAATTGATATTTAAACGATTAAACAGTTATGTTTAAATCTTAAAATGTATTGTTTATTTATACTTTGAGTTGTGGTTATGGATCATAGTAAAACCCAATATCACTGAATCTATTTGAGCATCTAACGGACACATGAACTTATGTTTCTTTTAAGGGAGTAGGATGGTTCTATCTCACCCATGTTAATTTTCCTAACTTTAGGAACCTTTTATCTGGAAATATAAGAGATAAAAAATAATTATGAAATTTTTATATTTTGCTCTTTACATATACCTCTTGGATTTAAACTAAGGAATTTTAAATATCCTTCCTCAAAAAACTATTTATCTAAATCTGATTTTATATTTTGTTTTTTAATGCATATTTAAAAAAAATCACTGTAAAAGTACAGTAGACTACCTCTTAACCGGCTTAAACGGGACCGAGGGTAAGCCGGTTAAACGAAAATCCGGTTAAACCGGAGAAATTAAATAAATTGAAATTTAGATGGTTATTTGAGATCACTTTTGTTTATTGATGATACTTGCCTTATGAAATAATTGTACAATTGAAATAAGACGTCATTTTACTGGTTATTTTATATATTATTAGTAGTATTTTACATATTTGATTACATACCTTAAAAAACGACACCGAAAACCGATTGAACTAACCAAAAACTTGCATTTTTAGCTATTTTTGGCATTTTAAGGGTGGAAAATTTTTAGCCCGGTTAAAGCGGAGATCCGGTTAAACGGAGGCCGGTTAAGAGAGAGTCTACTGTATTCTTTTTATAATTTGAAATATTCTCAATTAAAGAACTATGTGTAAGGCACAACATGTAGAAAAGTTCATAATGATAACTCATATACTTCCTGAGAAAAAATTTCTTAAAGTGAGGAAAATTTATATGGGAGAGATAGAACCATCCATCTCCCCTTAAAGAATTAATCTTTGTTTCCTTTATAGTTATGCATGCATTATATATTTTTTGTAGATGCCTCGTATTTGGCTAGACTACTGTGAATTTCTCACTGTGCAGTGCCAAGTGACTCGCACCCGACATGTGTTTGACCGAGCTTTACGAGCTCTTCCCATCACTCAACACCATCGCATCTGGCCTCTGTATTTGAAGTTTGTGTCGACAAAAGCTATTCCAGAGACAGCTGTGAGGGTGTATAGACGCTATTTGAAAGTAAATACTTATTCTTTACTGTATATGTGTTTTTTTTTAAAATAAAAATTATGTAATAGATCAGTTGTTTAATGTGGTGTGTATTTTTCTCATTTGTTTTACTTTATTTTCAACTCTTTAAGTATGTTTAACATAATAATAAATAATTAAATAATTAAATATAATATAACATAATATTAAATAATTAAAAATTAAATTAAATGTGTCTAATTAATGCTGAATTATTTTCATAATTGTGTTTTATAATATGATTATGAAAGTTTCTTCTAACTAAAATGTAGAATAGATTTGTTGATTGAATTTATTTCTTTTTTATTTATTCAACGATATGTTGTAGATATGGTTAGAATCATCTTAATTTATCTTCAAAGCTTGGTGATCAAATCAAAATATAGGTTTAATTTCAACCTTAAATATATTTAATCTTTCTTGATTAGTAAAAAAACATTAACATTGCTTTAAATAGGAATTTTAAATGCATTATTATTAAATTTTTAGGTGTTTTGTAAAATTATAATAATATTGTTTAAATGTATATCTAGCTTTGCAATGAAGATGCTGAGGACTACATAGAGTATTTGCTTGAAATCGGCAGACTGGATGAAGCAGCAGTTAAATTAGCTGACATTGTGAACAGCGAACAGTTTGTGTCTAAGTATGGAAAGCCCAAACATCAGGTATGGTTTGTCTTTATTAAGTATTTATTAGCTCTAGTGCAATACAGGGGTGAAACTTTTCCGGGGGTAACCCGGAATTCCGGATTTTTTTAATATTCTTCCCCCGGATCTCCGGGTTTTATTTTTGACCAAAAATTTTGTTAACTGTTTTCAAAAAAATTAAGTTCGTACTTTTTAAATCCCATTGGCATCAAATCGCATTAGCGCTGCACTTTTCACGGAGATCGGACAAGAGTACGTGACTTTGTGACGTCATACAGTGTGTCGAAAGAATCGGGATGCTGAGGAAAAGTCTGGAGAAGTCAAGGAAATTCGTTATGTCTTTTAAAAATCAGGGAAAAATTCCTTAGGTGACATTTCGCACCAAGCAATCGTTAATCGCCAATATCTCGCTATTACTACTCTATCCAAAGACGACAATCGTGTAGCTCTAGTGCGACGATAATTCAAACATACCTACCAAAGACGACAATCACCATAGCAACCGGTGAAGAAAGGAAAAAAAGTTCTTTCGTTTTCACTGCCTGTAGCTCCGGTTCAGGCCAAGTCAGACGACCATGATATTTTTTTTCTGATCAAGTGTAATACTCGCTGCTTCCTTGAGTTTGTAGCTCCGGTTCAAGCTCAGTCAGACGACCAAGATATTTTTTTGATAGTGTCGTACTCGCGGCGTCCTTGAGTGGTGATCACAAAAGCTGCTTGAATGTTAAAATACTTTTTGTTTTACATTTGGACCTTTTTTTCTACTTCGGCATTTGCTGGGGTTTCTGGTTTTAGATAATTTTTAACTTTTTTTTTTAGTGTCGGCGTACACGCTTTATATATTTAGATTTTTATGTTGGGTAGTACATTTCTAGTGGAATTTTTTCTGGAAAAGTACTTGAATTTTTTTTCTAAACAAAAAAGACCAAAAGTTGAGGATTTTTATCCCAAAAAGGCAGTCAACGTTTTTTTTTCTTTCAAAACCTGATGCCTAAATTTCTAGCCTGATAAAACTGCCAAACAGCTAAAACTTAAAAGTAATACACGAAATGAATGACCACAAAACAAACAAGTTCATAGATAAATCTGATGAATATAACCCCTAGCATAATAAATAAAAGAAAATGTACTTATTTTAAAGTGTATATAAATATATTAAAAGTGCATTTAGTAGTTTAGTATTATATAATTATTAAAATTTATATTGTCGTGATAGCTATTTTGGTTTTCCAAACCAATCATTTGGTTTGGATTTCAGCTTTTTTTGTTCAACAAGCACTAGCATCCCTGATATCGTAAAATTTTCCATACCTAATGCAAGAGAGAATTTATGTAAGTCTATAACATATGGTAAAATTTTAAGGGAAACTTTCAAACGGATTGGGGGAAATGTTTGGAGTAAAAAAAAATTCTGCACCCCTGTTTAACAGTATGCAGTTATTTGATGATTTAAAAAAAAACCCTATGTTTTTCAACAAAATCAAATATATTAATTTTTCACCCTTTTACCTCGACTTAGTTATCTCCCCCCCCCCCCCCCCCCCTCCACAAGACTCGTTTTTAGTTTTTTCAGGATTTTTTAGTGGAGGGCAGTTTCACCCCTGGCAATATTAATTGGGTTGTTTTCGCTGACGTAAGTTTCAGTTGTCAATTTTGCTGTGCCTTCTCAATTCTTCAGTATTCCAGTTATTAGTTTTTTTAAAAAGAGTATCTTATTTATAAGAATTATACTTATAGTATTAAGTTAACAAACTGAAATTCATTACACAAGCACTATATTTGTGCGGAATGTGGTTAAAGGTAACAACTATTTGATATAATTCCAATGTAATTTTGCACCATTTCTACAAATGGTACATCAGTATTTGTTTTATAAATTTAAAATTTTATGCTTAATTTTTTTTAAAAATAATTATGTGAATAATACTCTAACATATAAGTATATGTATTTTCTCTAATCAGAGGTGTTGAAATCTTAGGTTAAAAACTAGCAGAATAGAAAATATTTTTGTAGTTTTTTAAAAAAAAATATACTAATTCTCTTACTTTCTTTTTCTAGCTCTGGAATGAATTATGCGAACTCATCTCTAAAAACCCAGACGAGGTTCGCTCTCTAAATGTCGACGCCATTATCCGAGATGGTTTACGCAGATTTTCAGATCAAGTCGGACACTTTTGGAATTGTCTCGCAGATTACTATATCCGAAGCAATCTTTTTGATAGGGTAACTTTATTTTTATAATGCATGCTTTAAATAGCTTAGATTAAAGAATGTAAAGATTTCAGAAAACTAATGCCTACCTTTTTTGAATTTTTTTAATGTTTTAGCTTATTTATGAATCTAATCTCTATAATATTTTTTTTAGGCAAGGGATATATATGAAGAAGCTATTAGTACTGTGATGACTGTGCGAGATTTTACTCAAGTTAGTGTTGAACATTAGTTGTTTAAAAGGCTAAAACATGTTTGTTCTTAAACATCCAGTCTATATAATACTATTTTATCATTTTAAAGCTTTATTAGTTAGCTTGCTCAGTGATTAAATATTAACAATTAATTATTGGTTAATTCACTTACTGTTTCTCTTTATTTTTATTGCAAAACTTTTAAGTGATGTAAAAACATAAATATGTTTCTGACTTCAAACGTATGCATACAAATTGCATTAAAATATGATGTAAGGTAAATTTCATTATTTGTATAAAATATATATTTTGCATATCTTATAGTCAAAGGACTGAACTTTTTTATTATGTATTCAGGGTTCATACGCCTCCTGAAAAACTCCTGAATTTCATTATTTTTTTCTAAGGGCCCTTATAACTATTGAAATTTGTGTCACATCTCCTGATATTTTTCTCCCTCTCCTGAAAAAATTGACTATGATAATCGTTTTTTCCCCCTTTCTCTGCTGTTTTTCTCCTGTACTTTATTTGTAAAAGTCTACTGAGCATGTGTAGTAGAAAATAGAGTTCGGACATTGTTACAATAGTTAATTGTCCCAGAATACACTGCAAAACTCTTTATTTTAAGATTTTTTTTATGTTTCATCATTTGAAGTGTGGTGGAGTCACTGGACCAAAATGATAATAAAAAAACATATTCAAATTTATTCCTCGTTACCCTCCTGAATATATACTGCACTCCTAAAAAACTCCTGAATTTCTTTGGGGCTGGGGAGCCCAGTCGGTTAGGCACTCGCCCAGCATGCGAAAGGTCCTGGGTTCGGGAATCGGCCAAATAACTTGCCGACCTATAAACTGCCGACCTATAAACTGCCCGTGCAGCCAAAAATGTCCTACGAATGTAAGGGAGTGCACGTTAAATTTCCTCCAAAGTCCTAACGCTGCGTACGATGTCGCCCTTAACAGTTGCATTGGGTGCCTTTTCAGGTGCTGGCTTGTCACTTGACTGTGGTTCTAAAATACGATGCCCGTCGCCAATAGCCCTCTTGTAGCTCTAGTGTGACGATAATTCCAAACCTAACCTAACTAAATGTCACTATCATAGATAGAGTATGAACCCTGTTTATTGCAAATGCAATTTTTTAAATCTGCTTAAAATAACCCAAATCATGATTTTGAAGAGTTACTTTTTAAAAAACCCCGAATATTTATCCTAAATTATGGTATCTGAATGTTGAATGCTTTTCTTATGTCTCATTATTTTGTTAGGTGTTTGATGTCTATTCACAATGTGAAGAACGGTTGATTACTAAGAAAATTGAAGAGGTTCAAAGAGAAGGATCAACGGAAGAAGGTAAACTATTTTTATATATTTAGCGGTTGCTGCAAAATATTGATAAAAATATTAATGAGGTACATTATTAATGGACCAAACGTCTGGTCTCTCCAAAACATCATTTTTTTTTTGCCGCAGTCCTTCAAAGTCCCAGAAAACAGGGACAATATATATAAAAAAGTGTTATTTTATTTTTAAAAATTTGAATTTGACACTTTTGTCTGATATAAATTAAATGCAAAGTTTGTAAAGAAACTTTATGACTTTAAGGTATCCGACTGTTTGTTGATATTTTTAATTAAATTTTAATACTTATATGTATTTTTATGTTCACCAACACAACTCATAATAATAATAAGTCACAATTTTTATTTTAAATAAATATTTTTTTATGTAATTTAAGATTTTGTTGGTAAATTTTGATGTTTTTGCCTTTACGATGGACTTTATAACTTAAAAAATATTTAAGATTTCTTTAAAATAATTATAAATTAATAATCTTATTTTGATACCTAGGGAATAGACTACAATCTAAGATATTTATTGCACCAATAAAAAGTTATGAGTTGTAGAAGCTAAGTTAAAGATTTTATGTACTTTTTTTCTGCCATTTATGATAGTAAGAGTAAGTGTTGTAATTTCTATAATAATGCTTGAAATGACTAGTCTGCAGTCTATTCGCTAGATAATAGTATAACAAATATGCACAAAGAATTTGAAAACATTTGGCTAAGTACTTTTTGAGAAATATGGTTTATCGAGAAAAAAATGTTCAAAAATTTCATTTTGCAGAAAATCAATTTAAGGCTTTTTTAAAAATTTTTTAGATACACTTGAATTGGATTTGAGATTAGCATGGTTTGACTACCTGCTGGAAAGAAGACCTTTATTACTAAACAGGTATTTCTAAGACTTTAAATCCCAACCTTTGTGCTTCAATATTTAAACATGTATTTTATTTGAATAAATTGTTTTGTTTTTGTCTTATGCAGTGTTCTATTGCGACAAAATCCACACAATGTTCATGAATGGCATCGGAGAATCAAGCTACTTGAAGGAAAACCAAAAGAGGTAAAAAATAATTTCTCATACCAAACATTATCATCAATTATAGAATTTCTACAAACTTTTATAATGCTATTAAGAGAAATACCTTTGAGGTTAAGCTAGAGCCTTTAAAAAAATATTTAATTAGTTTTAGAAGTTAAGGAAATTATGAAAATTTCATTATATAAGTTTTTATAGTCTAATTAAGTATTAGTTCAGGGGTTCCCAACATTTTTACACCTGCTTACCACTTGACCTTTTGAGAAATTTTGACGTACCACCAGACCTAAATAGTTTAATAAACATGTGATATTTAGTCTTCTAAAAGTGTTCAAAGTGTTTTGAGTAAAATTCCTGAGAAAACTTCGTATTTAATGGTTAAATATTTGTTTCTTTGTTAATCTATAATAATAAAAATGAAGTTTTGTATGTATGTATGTGTGTGTGTATGTCTCTCTGAAACTCACAAACTAAACATTTGTTTGACTCGTAACTTGGCACAAATGCGTAGTTCATACTTGAGTTGCAAAATAAGAACTTTCAGAGCTCAAAATGTTCTAATTTTAGAGAAAATTCGAATTTTCTGGAAAAACTACACCACTTTCGCTCAAACTCCTGTATTAGTTGATTGTGTGTAATTTTCTTGGCCTGTTTAATTTTGACTTACTGCATAAGATTTTATTTACGTCAATGTTACTTTTCAGATCATTAGCACATATACTGAGGCTGTGCAGAAAGTGGAGCCGAAGTTAGCTTGTGGCAAATTACATACATTGTGGGTTGCATTTGCAAAATTTTATGAGTCTCATAAACAAGTTGATGATGTAAGTTTTTTTTGTATATCTAAATAATATATTTTTTCTTCCTCATTTGACACTGTTTTGACAAAAATGATCTATTGAAAAAGTGATCATTTTTGTTACTTTAAATATTTTGTTAGCTTAAACTTTTCTTTCAGTCGAACTAAAGCTTTTCTCTCTTTGCAAATCACGTCGAATTACTGTGCCACAATTTTTCTGAATTTTTCCGCTTGAGACAAAATATCATCTAAATTGAAGTTTTCCAACAGCAATGACGTTTTGGTAATGCTTTGCATAGCTGAAATTTAATTGAATTAAAACCAATGAAGTTTAATAAATAGCAGGAATAAAAACAAGTTGCACCAAAGAACCCTAAAATTAAATAAAGCCCATGATAAAAACGCTCGAGAGAGTGAAATCGAAACAACCAATGAAACCACAGAAAATGTAAACAGGAGAGCTACATTATCTTAAACAACCCCATTTATTTGCTAAAAGATCAGAAAATGAGTATAAATAGTATTAAACCTTTTTGTTAAAGATGTAGTTAACTCTTAGTAATTAAAAGGAAGCAGTCTTGAATTTGATTCAATAGTGCATATTAGGTAAGGTAAGGTACTTAGAATTTTCATTTTAAATGCTTCATTTCAGTTCTTTTAAAAATAAAATAGTAAATAATACTAAAAAATATGTTTATATTCTTTTAATCGATGCAAATCCATGTATACACTCCTTGCCAACCTAAGTTGAGTAAATAGAAATATGCTATGGTGAAGATCCTTCCGTGGATGTGAAGAGTTCCATAAATTATTTGTGAATCCATCCAGAAAACATGTTTAAAACAATTTTGTTTAAGGTCTAACTGATTTGAATATTATTTGAGAAAATTTGGCAATTTTATCAGAATGAAGAGTGTATTTTGGTTAAATTGTATTTAGATCATTTTGTATTTCAATATTACCTAACAAGAGTTTCCAACTAACGGACCAATCACGCTTTTCCTTATGCCTTTTCACTCTTTATTTTACCCAAGTTATGTTGGCACTGAATGTTATGTTGTAGTGTATTTTTAATTTATCCATTGAATTATTTATTTTACAGGCCCGGATTATTTTTGAGAAAGCTATTCAAGTACCTTATACAGAGGTTGATGATTTGGCCTCCGTATGGTGTGAATGGGCAGAGATGGAAATTCGACACGAGTAAATTGATATATATTTTTTAAAAATGAACTCGTAATATTACTTGATAAAAGATTATGTAGTTATATTGTAATTGTTTTTAAGGATGTTATATTTTGCTTACAAATCTATCAACAAATTTAATTTCTGGAATTAAATTATCTAGGTTCGTGCATTCTTTTAAGATATTCTTATATTTGAACAATGCTTTTTAAAGATCTTGGAAGAGTTAAGTTGTTCTAATTCAGTCTATATTTTTGTTACTCATTGTGATTAAGTATTGTGCCTCAAAGATGTATCTGATGGCTTTTAAAGACATTAGTTTGAATAAATAATGGAGTTTATTTTAAAATTGAAGGTTTTGAATTGATTTAAAATACCATTATACTATATCTTGCCCTTTTTATTTATTCTCATATTTCAATATAAAACTTAAATTTTCTTTCTTATTATCTCCAGCTGTTGGGAAAATAATTATTCAGACATAATACATTATTTTTTGTTTTTAGCAAACTTGAAAGTGCACTGAAACTCATGCAAAGAGCTACTGCAGTTCCAGTCAGTAAAGGATCTTACCATGATCAGGTATTTAGAACATTTTGGAATACTATTTTCACTTACCATCTAGGCCTTTATTTTTATTTACTTGTAAAATAGTTCATATTTTTCATAAAAGTCCCTAAAATTTAACATAATAATACATAGCTTTTAGTCGTATAAATTTTTTTTTAACAATGAATTTAGAAATTATTGAAATTACACATAAATTGATTTCCAACAATGATTTAATTATATGTTTTTTTTAAGTATAAAAATGAAGTTTGCATTTGTGTTTTAGCTTTGCTTGTCAAAAACTATAAATTTCTCTACATTTTTATTTTAGTCCTTGTCTGTTCAAGAGCGTTTGTACAAGTCACTGAAAGTTTGGCTATTGTATGCTGATTTAGAAGAAGGCCTCGGAACGTTCAAAGTAAGATTTTCTTGTTAAGTAAAATTTATGTTACACATACAATACTATTTGACTATATTCATTAAAATTAAACAACAACATTTCAAATAGTTTTTAGGTTTTTGTTTTTCAAATTTCTTTCTATTAAATGGCTTTTCTATTATTGCTACTTTTTCAGTGTAGCATATCAATAAAATTTTATTCAAATATATCTTTATAGAATTGTACTTTGTTATTTGATTTATGGAAGTATATAATTTTTAACCATATATTTTTAAAAGGACCAGAGATGTATTGCAAAATTATGTTTACTTACAGTTTCAACTTGGTTACAATGATCTAGTTTACAACAACGACTTGGTTTATAACATCATAAATGTTTGGTCCCCTCCTCTGCCTATGGTTCTTAACGTTATAATATGCTTCTCATAAAGAAACTTTTTTAATTAGACACTTTGGTTATAACACTAGAATTATAAATTTTTATGATATCCAAAATGCCTTCTTAAATATTTTTTAAAAAATTAGTTTACAATATTTTAATTTTTTGTTATTCTCCAAGAAAGAGAATTTTTTTTTGTCAAATAACTTAAATTTCAAGCCCAAAATGAAATATTCAAAATGAAATCGTCCTAAAATTTGTCATTTTATAACCAATCAATGATATGAGTATATAATATGTATTTTTCCTGATTTCCTACACTTAATATTGAAACTTATTTAGAATGTTATTCATTTATAATTTTATAAACATTGATGTCCCTTAATTGATGCTTTTACCTAAAAAAATACTTTTTATTGTGCAAATCTTAAAAACACCCCACTTTGTTCGTATTGTTTTAACCTATGTATTTTGCTTATTTCAGTCAATAAAAGCTGTTTATGATCGTATAATTGATCTGAGAATTGCCACCCCCCAAGTAATCATAAATTATGGTGTCTATTTAGAAGAGAACAACTATTTTGAAGAAGCTTTTAAAGTAAGTATTCATAAATATAAAACACATTGTTTGCCATTTTCTCTTTTTTTTTAAAGTATAAATTTATTTTTTTGATTAAATTTCAGGCGTATGAAAAAGGAATTTCTCTTTTCAAGTGGCCCAATGTATATGATATTTGGAATACTTATCTTGTTAAGTTTTTGAAAAGATATGTAAGTATTTGTTTCATAATGTTTAGTAGTACGTTTAAAAAAAATATGTAGTAGTATATTCTTTTACTAAGAAACAATGGTTAGAGTGCAGAAATTACTAACAAATTAATATTATTGTGAAGAAATATTACTAATGTAATATCAACTTGTTAAAAAATTGAAATATAAAAATATAATACAGTCAAACCCTGCTACAGTGAATCTTCTACGGAACCAACAATTGGGTCACTATAATAAGGAAAGGAAATTTAAGTTCACTATAAGCGAACTCCCATTTTCTTAAGTAGTTTTCTATATCCATATAAAATAACATTAGTTAAATAAGAGTTTGGAAGGGACCACTAGAAAGTTTCACTGTATCCCAGATTCACTATTGTGAGGTTCGAGTGTAAGTTTAATTTTATAAAAGTTTCTAAGTTCAAAAATAAATTAAATCATGTATTTTTACACTTGCTTGTTTTATATTGTGTTGTTAATATAAAGTTTTCTTAAATTTAATTATTTGATTACAAATTTTTGGTAATATCTCTTGCAGGGTGGTGAAAAACTTGAGAGATCAAGAGACTTATTTGAGCAATGTCTTGAACATTGTCCAGCAAAATTTGCAAAATGTAAGTACTATATTTAAAATTAAACAATGTGGATAACTTTATTCTTAAACCTGCCAATACCTGGATTTACTTGAATTTGAATATCATAATTGGTTCATTTGAGCAAACTTGGAAAGTTTATGATTTTCTTTCTCGAAGTTAATTTTCTCATTTTGTTCCAATTAAATTGCAAAACCGCCTTCAAGATATAACGTTTGTATTATAAATTAGAAAAAGTATCATTTAAAAATTTAACTTTGTCTGATTATAATTGCTTCTGTCAAAATTTGTAGCTTTTGTACATTTAATGCATATTTGTTCAAACTTTTTTTTATTCATTCAAATCTAGTATATTTGATCTTCCATCAAATCTATGCATATTCAGTTGTCATTCATTCTTTGTTAGTATTCTAGTTTTGAATGTCAAATCATCAATATCTTAAAACCATTATTTATAATGTCTACTAAACTTGTAAAATGTACTTAGTATGAAGGGGATTTTTAAAATTTCTTTGTTACTGTTTGAATGCATTATACTTTTATTATTTATTTTCATTAAATTTTAATGTCTAAAATAATTTTTAGCTATCTTTCTGCTTTATGCAAAGTTAGAAGAAACCTATGGCCTGGGTAGGCATGCTATGGCTGTTTATGAAAGAGCAACTAAAGCAGTTCTTCCTGAAGAAAAGTTTGAGGTACTACGCTTTGTATTTTTAAAAAAATTGTTTAGTGCTTTTTCCCACTGTGCTATTTAATATAGTAATTTTAAAGGAGTTAAACTGTGTTAGGAAAGAGTTAAGAGTTTTTGTTTGCAAGTGAAAAAAATATATAAATAAATGATAGTTATAAAAAAAAATCTTCTTCTAATTTAAGTGATGGTCTTTTAAATACATAGTTTGTAAATTTTTTTTGAAAGCAAATTAATTTAGAAAGATAATAAATTCTTATAGTGCTAATCCATATGTTTAATAGTTTGTATTTTTTAAGTCCACCTTTTTAAATAAGGGTTGTATGTGTATCGAAATTGTGCATTTCTTTTCCAACACGCTTTGGGTCCAGTGATTTTCTTGTAACACTATGTTTGTCCTCCGTATATTTTGAACCACCTATTAAAGAACATTAATCTGGAGGTGTTGCAGTATGTTTGTGTTGTGCAACTAATTTTGTTTTTTGGTTAAAGTATTAACCTGTCATTGACCTAAAATGTGTTTCAGATGTTTAACATTTACCTGAAAAAAGCTGCTAACAACTACGGAGTGACATACGTCCGTCCAATTTACGAACAAGCCATTGAAAGCCTCAACGATAACGAAGCGAAGCAAATGAGCCTTAAGTTTGCCGACCTAGAGAGGAAACTTGGGGAAATCGACAGGGCCAGGGCCATCTACGCACACTGCAGCGAAATTTGTGATCCAAGGGTGATTGTTTTAATTTGTCGTCTGTAATGTTAGCTTTAGCGGGGTGTCTCCCCATCTAGAATACCTGTTTTTACGTCGTCTGATATTAAAAAATAAATCCTTTTGTTGTAAGAAAGTTTATTTATTGCGTAGGGTGCCTATTCAGGCGTTGGCTCGTCACTTGACTGTGGTTCTAAAATACGACCCCCGTCGCCAATAGCCCTCGTGTAGCTCTTGTGCGACGATAATTCAAACCTAGCCAAAATCTGTCTATAATGTTAATTTAGTGGGGTGTCTACCCATCTGGAATACCTGTTTTGAGGCTTTAGGCTTAGGATATAAAAAAATAAATCCTTTTGTTGAAATAAAGTTTATTTACTAAAAACAAATCGTTATTATTATTGCGAGCAGTCGCTATGGCCGTTAACGGACATTTTAAATAAATTCAAATCTATATCGTACATTTTCGATTTCCAGCTGCCAAAAAAAGAGAACAAGATACACGTCTCAGGGTTGCTGGCTTTCTCCTCTGGGGTTGGCGAGCTTCCAAGAGTGGAAGCGCCAAGAATGGGAAAGGCAGATCAGGCAATCCCGAAAACCTATAAAAGTCGGAATTTTTTTTAAGACTTGAAATGTCAGGGAAATTTCATTTCAAAGCAGAAAACCTGAAAAGTTTTATAATATAAATCTGTCCTTTTTGTTATATGTGTGTAATTATTAAGTTTTAAATGTCTTCTGAAAAAAAAATATTAATTTATAAAAAAAATATTTCATTAAGTCAAGTTCACCTCCGTACTGAGTTATTATTGAATAGTTATCTTAACTTGTTGAAAAGTAGTTGATGACTTATTACTTTAATATATAAGCCTCGTAAAAAAGGTATTTTGTTCTGAAAATACTTTATATAAATAAAAGTTTAGAATGGGAGCCTTTGTACTGGTTTTTAACACACTCCCATTCTCTTGAAATATGTTATATTTGTTTCAAAAATCTGTTTATATGAAAGATATATGGTAATATTTTTCTGGGGTGTCAGTTTTTTGCAGCTTTGCAAGAAGGCATTCCAATGACAAAATTTTTATTTAGACAAATGAGGATTTCTGAAAAGAGTTTTTGGTTTTGTCAGTTGGCTTTTACAGCTCCAGATGAAACATTATAATAATGAAACTCTTATTTAGACAAATGCAGATTTCTGGAAAACCTGGAAAGAGTTTGAGGTTTTGCCAGTAGGTCATTGGTTTTGTAGGAAACATGACATTCTTACTTAGGCAAATGCAGATTTCCAAAAAGAATTTGATGATTTGAATAGGTCATTACAGCTTTGAGAGAAACATTCTAATAAAACAGTTCGACAAAAAAAAAAAAAGCAATTGTTTGTCCCGAAGCTACTTTGGCGATTTTTTGCTTCTTTGGGGGTCTCATACTAAAGAAATGACATTTTTGGCCCAAGTTTAATAGGGGGATTCATCAGAGATAAAAAAAAACTGATTTTTTAACGTTTTTTCTTAAATAATGCCTGTTTTGAAGTTTTTTTGGCTACAAACAACATGTAAACCTTCCTGCAACTAGTTCTTACCTCTATGGGTGGTAAGTGAGTAACGATGGGCCATTTTGGAACTTAAACACCTTTGGGCCAGAAATCGCTAATTTAGACAGTTTTGGAGCGGTGTTTGAGTTTCGAAATGGGCCATCGGTACTCACTTAACACCCATAGAAGTAAGAACCAGTTGCAGGAAGGTTTACAGGTTGCTTGTAGCAAAAAAACGTCAAAAAAGGTGTTTTTTTTTAATGAAAAAACGTTAAAAAATGTTTTTTTAATCTCTAATGAATTTCCCCATTAAATTTGGGCTAAAAATGTCATTTCTCCATTATTGGACCACCAAAGTAGCAAAAAAATCGCCAAAGTAGCTTCGGGACAAACAATTGCTTTTTTTTGTTGAACTGTGTAATGAATTATTTTTTAGACGAATGCAGATTTCTGGAAGACCTGGAAGGAGTTTGAGGTGCGCCACGGCAACGAGGACACCATGCGCGAGATGCTTCGCATCAAGAGAAGTGTCCAGGCGACCTACAACACTCAGGTCAACTTCATGTCTGCCCAGATGATGAGTGCTGCAGTTGCTGCCTCTGGCATCGCAGGTACTGCTAACAACTGCTAGTCAATCAAGGGGTTCTTTCCCTGGTCTCTTCAAATATGTTTAGTACAGTAGAACTCCAAATATCCGAAGCAATCGTGACCTAACCATATTTGTGTAATTAGAGATTCGGATAATTGAAGTGAATCAGTGTTAAAGTATATATTAATCAATTACTTAATGTGTTGTTATGTTAGGAGGTCATGTAGTTCCAGTTTCAGTCATCGTCAACCAGGCCCATAGTGTAATTTGGCAGTTGCTTTGTAATAGTTTTAAAATTCAAACTATGTTATGTTTAACAACTTAGTTTGTATGCAACATATAGGCTTTTTACGGGGATTATTTCTTACTGTACGTCTCTTATGGATGTCATGTGTAGTACATTTTTTTTTGTTAGTCCAAAAGAATTACTTGGCAAGGCATCCAGCAAATACAAGTAGTAACATTAGTCCATGGGCAATTTATTCAGAAATTTATATAATCATCAGCAATTGCTTTTATAATCTACTGATGTCCTTTCTCTATCTAAGAAATTTGCATTATAATTTAGGTTAGAATCAGGAAAGTATGTAAAAGAATGATTTTTTAAGAAATTAATGTATTTTTTAATACATTGCATTATTGAGCATAGTAAGAATATGCAGATATATCTGTATTCTATATCAATTGAATTTCTCAATTTCAATTTCATTTATCTACGAAAATTAGATCTTAATTTATAGTTTAATTAGAATTAGGATATTGAAAAAATAATTTTTAAATTGAATAATATATTTTTTTTAATTCATTGATTAATAAGCATATTAAAATATGCTGTCAAACTTGGTTACAACAACCTCGTTAACACTAACAACTTGTTTATAATATCATAAATATTCGGTCCCATGAATTGCCCATCGACCTTAACAAACATTATAAAATTTGCAAATGCCAAAATTTTTTAATTGGTTTCTCAGTTATAACACTAAAAATATGCATTTAAATGATATACAAAATACTTCTTAAAGAAAAATGTTTAAAAAAAATAAATGCTTTATCACTGTAATGTTTTTTCTGTCCTTCCTGAAATTTAAATGTTTGTTCTTTCTTAGTCCCGGAAGCTGACAGCATGCAGAACCTTGAGGCCCAGGCCAAACTCATGGCCCAGGGCGAACCGAAGGAAGCCACTCTCATCAACAGAGGAAAAGTTATGTTTGTCAAGTAAGTGCTTATTTATAATAATAATAATCTTTATTATTACAAAAACAAAAATATATTAAATAAATAAAACAAAATATGGCATGCCAAGGGGAAACATTTCCAGTACAGGCGAACGAAACATATATAGTTATAATTGACCACAAGCAAAACGCGCAGAAGCAAATAAGATGGATTATTTAGCTGAATTTTTCTTTGCTTTTTTACTTTCAATTACCTATTATGGAATGTTGGGTAGTGAAAGTATTACAATGGGCTTCTAAATGGAGAATTGGTATTTTCTACATGTTTTGGAAGGTGTTGATTCCTAACCCTTTCAGTCCCGGTGAGGCCATTTGGCATCATCTTGTTTCTGATCATAATTAAAAAAAATAATAGCCCTGACATCTATTGGGATTAATAAAAGAAAAATTATAATAGAAAAAGGTTTGAAGAATTGAATGATGTGCTTTTTGATATCATAAATGGCTATGAACGATCAGAATTTTGTTTCTAAAATGATACCAAATTGCTATTGGGACTGAAAGGGTTAAAAATTGAGTTTTGATTATTGGTCTGTTTGTCTGAAACGACTCCACAGCTGGAACTAAAAGAGCTACATATTTCAAATTTGTACACAAATTCCTCGTACCTGTCAGACCTAGTAATAAGGTTTCCAAGAAAATTGAGTGTGCAAGGGGTATCTGCCGTAGAATATTTTAGGTTTTAAAATAATCATATAAGATATATCCAGGGATTGGAAAGTTTTAAAAAGTAACTCTGTTACAGTTATAGTTACTTCATTAAAAAAGTAACTCTGTTACAGTTACATAATATGAAAAGTAACGCATTGCAGTTACTTTTAATAAAAAGTAACAAGTCACAGTTACTTTTGAAATTTCAGGTTATAAGAAAATCTAGCCATCTTACCATTTTTCAAAGTGTGTGTGTGTGAATCACTATAAACAAAACATAAGCACCAACTCCCACTTCCCTCCCCCCAAAAAAGATCGTATTTTGGGATTGCAAAATGTTCCCTTTTTAGGAGTAGAATTTCAAAATTTTCATCAGCCGCCTAAGGAAAGTAACAGAAAAGTAGCGAAATTGTTGTTACTTTATTATCGCTAAGAGTAATTAAGTTACAGTTACTTTCTGAAAATGTAGCGGCGTTACCTAAAAAAAGTATTTGTTTTACAAGTAATGCGTTACTCCAATCCCTATATATATTGTTAATTTAAAATATGTATTGATTTATTAAGTTGAGTGATTGAAAGTTGTGTAGTGTTACTCACCTGATTTTTTAAAATAATTTTCCTCTATTGTGTCTTTCGTCAGATTAGATTTGGTAACTGCAAATACCTTTAATTGGCTGGCACTAAGTCATGTGATTTGTTACACTCTTTTTGATTTTGTTGCAAATTTTACTAGGTCTGTGACTTGCACTACTAACCAGATCTCTAATTGGCACTCACTTTTAATAATAAATATATTTTGCTTTGTGTTTGTAGGGGTGAAACTACTGCGGAGGAAAAAGAGATGATTGAACGGAGCAAGGCGACCAATCCGGATGAAATCGATTTGGATGGGGACTTTGAAAGTGACGAAGAAGAGAAAGTGGAAGGTAACAGCTGATCCTCTCGTAACACCGTTTTTAGTTTCTTGTTTAACCCTTTAAACTCAGCGGTCAGATAGTGCTGATTTAAAATTATGAGATTAAATTTAGAGTTTTATCGAGAAAAATAATGCGTTAAAAAGCATCAATGCCAGCAACTCCCTAAAAACAGTCAGTTTCTATACAAATCAACTATCCGTGAGATAGCTTGGTCGGAAAGGGTTACTGGATTAAAGTGAAGTATGTTATTTGTTGCTATATGGCAACAGTATGCACTAAAAGGTTAGCAGTTTTAATAGAGCTGCCCTCTATCGATTTGCTCTCAGAAGAGGCAACCGGGGTAGTACGTTAAGTAGACCCAACAGACATAGGGTTGTAACTGCGCTGCTCTTTATTGCATTGCTTTGAAACAAGGAAGAGTAAGTATTACACCAAACAGAGACAGTATGGCAGTAGTGCTGTCTTTAACAGCAAACTTGTGTGGTAGACTTGAAAGAAGTCGTGTAGTAGATTCAAACAAGGAATTAGCATAGTAGGTTTGAATGAGGAACTCGATTAGAAGACTAGAATGAGGAACTCGAAGTAGACTTGAATGAAGAACTTGAGAAGTAGATTTAAATGAGAGAGCATGGTAGTGGTGCTGCCCTCTACCTTGCAGCAAGCAAATTCAATGGAATCTTCTTCTCAGTCTTAATGGCTCTTATCGCCACAATGGTTTGTACAATATGCTTCATAAACAGAGGTGCATTTCATTAGCAGAGGTGCCTTATCTACCAAAGGCCACTTAGGCCTAGGGCCCACATATTTTAGGGGCCCCTAAAGTTTAGTTTCTGTTACATTCTAAATGATTTATGTCCCCTAAATTTCAATAAAATTTAAAATATCCTGAGACCCTTTTTTTTGACACAGTCATTTACCTAACTTAGTTTGTTTGATGGATCTTACAAGAAGCACTTAAAATGGTAGCAAAAGATATGATACATAATCCCAGTAGCACCATCATTACTGGCAATCATACACAGAATTTTCCGTAAAGGGATTTGTTGTGCTTGTAGTCTGAGTTTCTCTAGATCAGGCCCTGGGTGTTCGGTTGAACCAGCTTGAAAAAAAAATTAAATAGGTTTGGTTCATCTACTCACAATACCTTATCTGTATTACACCGCAGTTACATGCTTCGAGCGTATGATTCGAGCAGCCATTTGAGCGTGACCTTGATTTTCTCAAGGTAACAATTTAACAAGCAGATACTCTACGCTTCCGCTGAAACTGGCGTTCATGGTCACGAAACCAAACGAGATGGGTTCGTTACCTTGAGCGCCAGTTTCAGCGGAAGCGTAGAGTACATGCTTGTTAAAAGAATGGTGTTGTTTGAGTCACGCTCAAATGGCTGCTCGACTCATGCGCTCGAAGCATGTAACTGCAGTGTTATGTTTTGAGTTGAAACTATTTATTTTATAATATTTTCCCATTTTGTTTCTAGAAATACAATTAGAAGAAAGGCAAGTCCCTGATGAAGTTTTTGGAGGTCTGAAGGGAAACTGACCTAGATGGACTTTTTAAGATTTGTACATAGTGTGAATACATCTCTATTTTTGGAATGAATAAACTTCTTGTATCATTGTGGCTACTAAACTTTTTCTAATGCAAATTAAATAAATCATGCCATTATGTATGAAAGTGTGTTGTTATTAATTTATTTAAAACCTTCTTTACCTACCCAGTTTTGCACGGGTGTACCCTAATCAGGTTGATTTGTATTTTATGTAAACTTTTATTGTTTGCTAATTAATCCTCTTCTCTATTGTTCAGCATCCTCTCAGGATGTTAGAATTCCACCTTAGCTGATATCAGCATTAATATAAAAAAATTGACCGTCCAATTGTATTCAAGCCTTATAAGCAGGGATTTTAGTAACAAGTTACTTGTAACAGTTATTTTTTTTTGAAAGATTTTTCAGAAAGTAACTGTAATTTAGTTACTTTTAATGGTAACAAAAAATTTCGTTGCTTTACTGTTACTTCACCCCCAGCTCTCCACGGATATTTTCGGCACAGTTGAACATTCTCTGCTAAAATTTATTTATTTAAAATTCAATTCTAACAAGGTCGAGTAATTTTAGTTCTTAACTTCTTCCATATATCTCTATTTCTTCAGTCCTGGTTTACTTTCAATTTTTCTTATAAATTCAAATTTCTGAAAGTAACAGTGATTAGTTACTTTACGTACGAACGAAGTAAAACGAGTTACTTTTCATATTAAGCAACTGTAATTGTAAGTTACTTTTTTTATTAAGTAACTGTAGCATAAATACTTTTTTAACTTTTTTTTAAAGTAACTTTTCAATTTCTGGTTTCAAGGCTTCCTCATAGACCTCGTTAAAATTGCTAATTTCATAAACATAGAATAATCGGGCCCAGGCATAGATATCATAGTTAAAGAATAATATCCCCCCAAAAACACTTCGTTAAAGTAAACAAACGCCAATCTCAAAAAAAAAAAAAAAAACCTATGCATTTCTTTAATAACAAAAAAGTCATGAAAGTTGTCGCTAAAAAAGCCGTGATATAAAATGAATGCCAATCTCTTATTTAAAACTTTTCGGTCGCAATAAATAGAATAATTTAAGTTTTGCTGCCATAAAAAAATTGCACTGTTTGAGGTTGGTGCCCCATCTTTACCACCCTCTATACCTTTATATAAATGTATTGAGATCATATTATTGTTAACGGTTTTTTTAAAGTATCCTTCGTTATTTTGATTTAGTAATTTAAGTTCTTTTGCGTGATTTAATATTTTAGGGGGTTTAAGATGGGGCACCAACCTCAAACAGTGCAATATTTTTATGGCAGCAAAACTTAAATTATTCTATTTATTGCGACCGAAAAGTTTTAAATAAGAGATTGGCATTCATTTTATATCACGGCTTTTTTAGCGACAACTTTCATGACTTTTTTGTTATTAAAGAAATGCATAGGTTTTTTTTTTTTTTTTTTGAGATTGGCGTTTGTTTACTTTAACGAAGTGTTTTTGGGGGGATATCAGTGGTTTTTTTTTTAAATTTATTTCATGATATGTTTTTTAAGGTAGGGTGGATTACCAACACGTTTTATGAACAAGTTCAAAGGATGTAAAGGCAATATGTATAAAATAAAATAATTTCCATGGTTAATCAACAATGCTGAATTGAAGTTAAAAAGGTTAAGCATCAATATGAAATATTGCAATTGGTGAAAGTGAACTGCACATCGTTGGAATTCACTTGGCAGCTGGCATCTTTAACGAAAATGATAATTATTAAATGTTTCACCTAATCCCGGCCCCCCTTTTCACTTTAATCCTTTCCAGTCCGGCAAAGCGAAAGTTATCTTCTTCATATAGGCATTCAGATTTTCCAAAGCTCGATTTTTAGGTACTTTACTTCTAGACCTCAATGTCATCTTTCGCTATAAGCTCAACGACAGTTTCGGGGATCATTTCAAGCATTTTTCTGTTGATGTGTTCTGTTAGCGCCTTTGTGGGCAGTAGCCAAATTGTCTTCTTTATGGTAGCTGCTGCATGTATTGGCGCAACTCTTACAATTTATCGCTCCTCGATTCGCCTTTGAACTTTATTTCCTTTTCTTTATTTTCGATTCTTTAACGCTATTTGAAATTGGTTGGTAAGAACTCTTCCCTGTTTCATCTGTTAACTGAACAATTGGAACAGTTTTAATAACCGAATCTTCATAATCGTAACGTTTCCGTTTGTTATTTTCAGGAACAGTTTCTGGATGACGTTTTATTCCCGATACATTGTTTTCGACACATTTCGAGATTACATCGCAGCTTTTATTTTTCGTGTACCACATCCGTCTCTTATGCCTAGTTTTGTTCACTTTTGTAGGCATATTTAACTTCAATTTTCTTTTATAAAACTAAAAAGTATCTTGAATATTCAAGAAAAAACAATAACCAAATACAATTATTAGGTTATGTGTTATATTACAAACATTTAGTAACAGCCCACGTTAAAAAATGTAACTTTAATTATAAAATATTATTTTGGCATAGTAAAATATTCCTCAATAAATTTTAGAAAAAAAAATCGTTTCTTTTCATAAAAAAAATAAGCAAAGATTACTTTGACATAATTAAATATTCCTCAATAATTTTTAGGCTTAAGATGTATTTTTCACTTTTTATGAAAAAAAACCCAACACTATTTTTTGAATGGTATTGGTAACTGAATATGGCAACTAAATAGGCAAATATGATTGTTTACATTTCTAGTCAATCGATCTATATATCAGCTCGAGTTATTCATAAGTTTTCTAAATAAAAACGCCAAAAAAATTAAAAGAAGCATTTCGTTTATTAATTAGAATTTTTTTTCAATCTGTCGATTCAGATATTATATTAATCATATATTTTAGAAGCTGTAATAATAACTTAATAGTTAACGGCGCTGCTATGCGGCTCTTCGATGAAAATACGGTAAACCTTGGCTCGTTTTCGGAGGTACTAGGCCGCTAGGAATTCTTGTTTATCGCGCATTCATACAGCCAAAGATAATATATATTTTAATTAATTAAAAATAGAAAAAGTTATTTTTGAAACTTCAAACCTATGAAAGAGGGTGAATTGGGGCATTCTCAATCGTTTAGTAAAAACCGATTCCAAATTCATGGTCTAGTAATGGCTGTAGGTCACTTCAAAAATTAGGTCAAAATTTGACTAAAACTGCTCGAAAGATTTCATTTTCGAAAATTTCCATATTTTTTTTCTCCGCTGTTTTTGACTCTAGAATAACCAATTTTTTTTTATTGAAAGTTATCTACGAAACCTCTTTACTGTATTTTTTTTATTGTTCTACGAAGTTTAGTTTGCCTGGTAGAGAATAAAATCAATTTCGCTGTTAACATAGCGAAATGTTTTCTGTATATATACATAACTGCCGTTTAGCCCTTGGCGTCATTTTGAGATTGGCGGGCGGAACGACCGTTCCGTCTGATTTTCTGATCACGTGACCTCCAATGCTAACGACGGGAAGCTCATGGAGACCACAATTCTAGGACCATGGGGCAAGCGTTGCCACAACTTTAAGGAGAAAAGTGCTACGAAAGAATAAAATTTAATTCTAAAATAACAAAAAAAAAATATAATAATACTTGCTTCAGTTTGGAATATTTTTAGTGACTTAAAAAAAAAACGTGAAACGTTTTTCTAGTATTTGTTATAGTATTTTTTTTGTAATTTTGGAACTAAATGGTATTTTTTTCATAACAATTTTCTCCTTAATGTGGTTGGAACAGTGGCCCCATGCCCCTCTAATTCTGGTTTCCATGCGCGTCCCGAAGTTAGCATTTTAGTTCACGTGATCTGCCAACGTAATACTCTAACTATGATATCTATGAACGATTCACATGCTGCTGCTAATTCGAAAGAACTGACATGTGTTCAAGGTTTCCTTGCATATGGAAAGCATGGATTGGAAAGTTATTTTAAAAAAGTAACTTTGTTCCAGTTAAAGCGAAAAGTAACTTATCGCAGTTGCTACTTTAAGAAATTTCAAATCCTAGGGAATATTTAAATTTAGCTAATTTACTGTTTCTCAAAGAGAAAACCAAGACTAAAGAAATTGGGAACGTTGGAAAAAGTTTATGAAAAGATTTAATGTAGTTTAAAGTTAAATTTCAACCAATTAAATTAGAGCCGGTGAGGTATATCCCCCCCCCCCCCAGTGTTTGCAGGGAACATTTAATGCTACCAAGCCGCGTGCCCTTCCTCTCTGATATTTTTGATGCTGCCATCTAGTGGCTGTTTTAACAACCAAACCTTACCCTACATAAATTCATAACAGTTCTTTTTTCACATTCAGTGATTTCATTTTCCTAAAAACATTACTTCCTATTAGTATCAGGAATGGGACGAGAAGGACGCATCACTTGCTTCAGCTCAAAAAACCTTCTTTCGCTTAAAAAAAAAAAAAAAAAAAAAAAAAAAAAAAAAAAAAAAAAACTGTTTCTGTTCTTCTCCGAGTTTGTGAGCCATTGGATTTTGAAACAGCATGGTTAATGGACACCGTAGACAAATTTCTAAGAAATGAATGTTTTTTTTTTTTCAATTTTAAAATATATATTTTACTAGTAGGTAGGTAGGTAGACATATATTTTCAGGCTTGATTGCTTGTTCAGAGACCCGTTTATAAACTTTCGTTAAGTAAGACAGACACTACACACATACATACGTGACATATGCTGTCATCTATCGCTTGCCACCTCAACAATTCATACATGTCCCTGAAAGGGAGGGAAATAGTCGCCAGGGACCTGTACCCGAGGGAACCTGAGCAATGACCGCCCACAATACTTTCGGATACAACATATTTAACGAGCACGTACTCCGCATATACTCGAGACAAACACAAACTTCCATGTCTTATCGGGATTCGAGCCAGAACCCAGAAGCTCCAAAGGCTAGGCTCCTTAACCATTGTGCCGCCGGGTCGGCCCTTTCCCAAGGATTCTGTAGAAGTTGTTTCACTATGCTAAGAGTATCTGCGCAAAGAAAACAGCAACCAGGGGTAAAATAAAACAGATTTATAGGATAGTTTAAAATAACCTTCGCACCAGAGCTACACGATAAAATAAAACGGAAGTTTGCTCTCAATTTCTTTAACTGTGGTTCTAATATACGACGCCCATCGCCAATAGCCCTCGTGTAGGAGGCGATTATTCAAACTAAACTAAACTAAAGCCCTCAAATTTTTGCTCTTTTGCGCACTCACTCTTACTCAACAATGAAGGCTATTTGAGTCGTAGTTCTAAAGTAGGGTGGAAGAGGAACGACTCTTACTGAGCTGCTATCGACAGCCATGGCTCACTACTACGGAGCCCGAATAGAGTGGCAAAAGTGCTAGTTAGTTTATAATTTTGATACTGAGAAAGGAATTACACCCAGGGCAAGGGCGGGAACGGAACCCGCACCCGTTACAGCGCACGGACTGCTAGCGTTGTGGCTTACGATCCAAACCACTCGGCCATCGGGCCCCACATGCCACCCTATATTGTCTCCGTATTGGTCCATGGTGCGGTTGGTAAGTTCAGTCTCTATACTACTATAGAACTCTTCTATTTGCTCGACAATTGACGGTTCAAAGCTATGAATGTAACTTTTATTCACCTAAACAATGAAGCAACATCGGTTATGCAACAATTACAGTCTAAAATTCGTTAGATGTAGGTTTTAGATTAACCAAGGTTATTTTTGTAAAAAATATTGCTTTTTCTCGAGCTAAAAGCAAGCGATATAATGCCCCCTCCCGTTTTAGTGATATTAGCACGCGTCTGACATCAGTGTAATTAATAATCAGAGGCAAGCAATTTTGGGCGAAAAAACAGGGTTTAAAAAAATCCAGCCGTTGTTGTATGAGTCTTAGCGAAAATGGGTCCAATCCAAAAGATTAAAATTACAATATGTGAACAGGTTTTAGGTTTTAAATAATCATCGCACTACACTCTTAAAACAAAAGAGTGAAATCCACTCCAGTTGGAGAAGTGCATTTTCGACACCGTAAAGGCATGCATATTTACTCAGACTGAGTTAAAATCACTCGTTTGGAGTAATCTTGTCGGAGGTTTAACACACAAAGGATCCACTCCAAAAGGAGAAGTGCATTTTCCAGTCTGAAGGAGTGAAATCCACTCAGACTGAGTAAAATTAGGAGTGTTTGTTTTAAGAGTGTAGAGCTGCACGAGGGCTATTGGTGACGGGCGTCGCATTTTTGAACCACAGTCAAGTGACGAGCCGACACCTGAATAGGCACCCAACGCATTCGTTGTTGTGTTGTTGCTGTTGTTCGCGACATCGTACGCAGTGTTACACTCTTAAAACAAAAGAGTGAAATCCGCTCATGTAGGATAAGTGCATTTTTGGCACTGGAAAAGAGTGAAAATTAACTCAGACCGAGTTAAAATCACTCGTTTGGAGTGATCCTGTTGGATTTTTTAACTAAACAAAGGAGTGAAATTCACTCCAATAGGATAAGTGCATTTCCTACACTGAAAAGTGTGAAAATTACTCAAACTGAGTCAAATTCACTCGTTTGTTTTAAGAGTGTAGGACTTTGAGATATTTAACGTGCACTCCCTTACACGGGGTATTATTCGTCGGACATTTTTGGCTTCACGGGTCGTTTATAGGTCGGCAGTTATTTTGGCGATGCCCGGACCCGAACCTGGGACCTTCCCCATGCTAGGCGAGTGCCTAACCGACTAGGCTTCCTAGCCCACAATATGTGAGCAAATAACATAAAACGATGCATATTTCTAATGCAATGGTGCGAGCGATGTCGCCCTTAACGTTGGAGTTGGGTGCCTTCTAGGTGTCGTCACTTGACTGTAGTTATGAATTTCGACGCCCATCGCCAACAGCCCTCGTGTAGCTCTAGTGCGACGATAATTCAAACTAGCCTTAGCTAATGCAATGGTATTAAGGTTAGTTAAATTTAATATGCCAGATTTATTTGTGTATGATTGATTGTGTTTTCTTTTGTTTAAGGTCCGATATCCCTAGTACACAGAAATTATCGGTGACCAAGTTAAGGTTTAATCAGCGTCGCACTAGAGCTATACGAGAATTAGTGAATGTGGGCCATTTAACCCTTTTCTCAGGTCAAGTGACGAGGCCGAAGCCCCGATGAACAGGATTTCGTAATTAAACAGTAGGCGCGTTTACATGAGCCATTGAATCCATGGATTGAAGTGCATACTCAGCAATTTTTCCCTCTCGTGGATTTTCTCTCAAAAAGAACGGGAACTGCAGGACACATTAGGGGGTTTGCAAACCTTCCAATGAAGCATGGTTTGATGTTCTTACCATGGATTCGGCCACAGACTATCATTTGGCTTAGCATTCCATGGATTCGATTGCTCATGTAAAGTAGAATAGTATAATAATGGGATAATAACTTTTAAGTTGAGATGCTCTACCAGCTTATTTTAGAATGAGTTACATTTTTGGAGAGGAATGCTGCTCATAGTTCTAACAATTTGCTGTTAATAATGTAATGTAATCATTACCGACTGCCTATATCTAGCCTCCTCACTTCGCTGCTACAACTCCGATAGCTCCACGCATGGCCCTGCTGCGTGAAACTGGCAGCGGGTGTGAATCCAATTAGCGAACAAGTGTTGTTAGAAGGCTATGTCCAGACGGCGACAATAAAAACAAAAATGTCACGTGATGTGTCACGTGATGCGCACGTCACGTCACGTGATCCCCATACAATTTGTATTGTGATGCGCGAGCATGGAGGATGAAACAACCGCAACTCATACACCGTGCGTCAACGGAAACATTGACGCACGGTGACTGCACCTCAATTGTGACGCACGGTGTTTTAGCTATTAACGCATGCCTTAAATGTCTACGAGAATACTCTGATTCGGTGCGTCTTGCGCTATGGTAACTTCTGAGAGAAAAACCGAATTCATCATTGGAAATTTTCAAATAATCAAATCGAAAGCCAAAAAAGCAATTTAAAATTCCACTCTCGCCAAGTAACCCGGAAAAAAGTTGTCAGAGACAATCGAAAATCCCGACAACTTTTCCTATTTAAAGCCATGTTAATTTGTTGTAGGGTTGCTATTGTCAATAAAAAAAATAAAAGGGAAAAAATAAAAAAAGGGTAATTGAAGTAGAAGTGCATAAAACTATTTTTAATCAATTGAATTTAAATTACATTTTGAGAACCTTAAATGTCTCCATTTTAAATTGATGTGTTTAATTTTTTTTCTTGCGTTTTTTATGCATTATGACAAAAACGTTTTTCCAATATGATATGAAACTGGTTTGATATGATTGATGATTTTGATACTAGTTTGTCAAAATGTTATATAAAGCGAAATAAAATAATGGTGGATAAATGTAAATATTTAAAGACTTGAAAGTGTCTTGGGGCTGGGGAACCCAGTCGATTGGGCATTCGCCTAGCATGCGGAAGGTCCCAGGTTCGGGTCCGGGCATCGCTAAAATAACTGCCGGTCTATAAGCGACATGTGCAGCCAAAAATGTCCGACGAATAATACTCCGTGTGGCGGGAGTGCACGTTAAATATCCTTCAATAATTCTTCGTTAAATATCCTTCTCTCCAATACTTTTAGCTTATGAGTTAATTTAAAATCTAACTGAACCTACTGGCCCCATGAAGCTATTTACGAATCTAGCATTTATATTATAATGTATCTAAATTTTAACTAAAATGATTTTTTTTTTATTTAACTCTTAATATAAATGTATTATACCCTATCTCTCTGGCTTAGTGGTCAGCTCTTCTTGATCTTATTCCGTAGACCCGAGATCGTATACGGGTCCAGATAAATTAATTATAAAATCTCAGATAGTATCCAATTTAATTATGTTATAAAAGTTAAAAATCTATTTTATAAACCAACAATTAAAGGCCCTCGCCAGATAAGACGGTGAAAAATGCCCCCACTCCAATCGGGCTAATTTTTTTTCTGAATATACCTCATAGTATGGACAACTTCTCAGCCAAGTTTCAGCTCTAAAATAGGACGCGTTTTTGATTAAAAAATAAAAGTTTTTTTATTTTTAAATTGAATTTTCTCTGAATCTATTTGATAATATCCAAAAAACTGCTCATAAGTTTTTAGATATCATTGAGTAGTATTCTCAGAAAAATCCGCTCATAAATCTGATCGAGGGATCATTGTAAAAAATGCGATTTTTTTTTTCAAAAATTTTTTTTTATGCCAAAATCGTTAGTCACACCTTAAATTTTTGTCTCTACATGTTTCTCTAACATCAATCTACAATATATATTTTTTTCAGATTTTTAAAAACATTGGACGATAGTTAAAAAAATAAAATATCATTAAAACCTGATTTTTTGCACTAAAATCCTTTAGTAAAGTCACATAATTTTTTTCTACATCATCCTCTTGTCTCAGTTTACAATATATGTATATATATTTTCATATATTTTTGAAAATGTTAGGCAATTGTAAAAAATATTTAATTTGATTTTAAATCAATTTTTTTAACTCTTATTATCTGTATTTGGAATAAGTAACGTTATTAATAACATTTTATTTTTACTATACAGTTGAAATAAACTTGCTAAAAGGGAAAAAATAAACTGAATCAAAATTAACTTTCATCCATTGCAGGGCTCCTCAACATATTCTACCGTATATTTCAATACTTCACTCTTCCCCTCAGATGAACCTATAGACACGCTTGTCATCTTAGAAATGGTCCCCCAAAGGATATCAAGAGATTCGATTAAATAATTCGTCAAATACTCATCCGAATGTAACAAAAACTTAGATTTAGGGGTTTTCGAGGGTTCTAAACATTTCTAGGTTATTAAATATGGGTGTTGCTATTGGAAATTTTAAAGTTAGTAACATTTTTAATTTGAAGACGGCCCCTTTTGCAAATTTTGTGTCATGCGATTAACTCAGAATATTATATTTTCATAAAGTCAAAAAGGTTCGATTCCTTAGGATGACTAACGTACGAAATAATCACTAGTGGGTACTTTTTTTTGGTCCACAGTTGTACCAGTTTGAATTTCCCCGCTTATGTTAGGGGTGTCATCTGCCGAGTAAGGTCCTCAACTTGCGTGATAATTATTTACTTTAGGTTTATCCACCTGTTAAGTCTCCAAAAGTTTTCAGTAGCGTCTAATACGATTTACGTCAATCACTGTGCTATTATTGTAAATGTTTATACAAAAATACTTATTGTCTATCCGGTTATTGTTATCATTGTTGTGGTCACCATTAATGTTAGTGCTACTATTTTAAGAAGAATAATAACCTATATATCGCAATCACTATGTCTTCTAAGCATGTTAAATGTGCCGGATGTAAGAAATGGATTTATTCTGTTCAGAAGATGAAAAAAATTACAGATGCTGATGAAGTGATTTTCTTCTCAAAAAATATCGATACTTCATTAAACATCAATGACATTATTTGTAAAAAGTGTCGATTACATGCTTATTATAAACGAAGAAAAATCGATCGCTCCTTGGATCAAGACGAAGTAAGTGATTCTGAACAATTAGACCCGACCTGTTCTATTGGTTTAAAAGAAGATTCGAATGATAGTAATGAGGTTGAGCATGTAGAGTTACCAATACCGAGGACTGTTTCAACACATAAATATTGCTGTGTCTGTTATAGTAAAGATACTTTAATTCAAGTTCCTCAAGAAGCACAGTTGCAGTCGTATATTAAACGTAACATTTATATTCCAGCTGGCAACCGATGTTGTCGAAGCCATTTAATAAAAAAACGATTATATGATGAAGACTTAAATAGATTAAAAGTCTTCTCAAATTATTCGTCTATGACAACTCATGAAATACAGAATATACTTAACAGCGTGACATCAGAATGCAATGAAACTGTTTTGGATAAATGTGAAAACCAAAGGCTTTCTGAAGATCAAATTAAAATATACACTGGCTTGAGTTGGGATAATGTAACGAAATTGCGTGATATGATGGTGTCGATGAGAAAAAGTTCTTCTCGGACGGTTGTACAAGCGCTAATTGTGTTTCTAATAAAACTAAGAACAGGATGCTCAAATAAACTGATTGCTTCCATACTGCAGCTCAGTAATGAACAACTAGTGTCCTCCTACTCAGATTCAATAGTACATTCATTTGAGAAAGATATTCTTCCTGTACATTTTGGATTATCTTCTGTTAGCCGAGAGATACTGATTAATAATCATACCACAGAAATAGCCAAGAAACTGTATAATGCGTATGATAAATTGATGTTGATATGTGACGGTACGTATGCACGACATCAAAAGAGTACAAACAATGAATATCAACGGATATCTTATTCTGGTCAGAAAAAAACTCACCTGTGTAAGCCTTTTACTATTTGTACTACTGATGGATTTGTCGTTGATATGTTGGGTCCTTTTCTTGCAAATGAAAATGATGCTCAGATAATGAGACATATTATTGACGACCCAAATGGTTTACTGTGTCAGCTAATGAGGCCCGGAGACATTTTCATTTTGGATCGTGGATTTCGAGACGTCAAGGAATATTTAGAATCTAAACAGTTTACAGTACTAATGCCGGCTCTGAAAGGCAAGCAAAAACAACTCACTACTCAGGAATCTAATGATTCTCGCTTTGTGACGAAGTTGAGATGGGCAGTTGAATCGGTTCATGGCATGATAAAACAGAAAAATGCCCTTTTAGATCATATTTTTGATAATAAAATGATTCCGAAGATCGGACCATATTATCGCACAGCTGCTTTTCTACATAATCAGTTTAGCAAACGGCTGGTTTCTGATGTTGGTATGACCGATGACATTCTGCAGAGAATGATTGAGCGGAAAAATACTGAGAATACTTTGGCTGATGAAGTTGAATCAAGAGGATGGTTTCGAAAAAAACTTCCTTTTGAAGATATTTCGGACACTGACGTACTTGATTTTCCAGAGCTAACAGAAAACCAACTGAAAATATTGTTCACCGGCACTTACCAATACTGTCAAGCGATATCTTATCTAGCTGAAGTCATTGATGAAGATGGTCATTTGAATTTGAAATTCGTGAAAGGAAAATCAAATATTTTAAAAATGCAAGTACAATCACGCCACATGAACAGAAAAATATATCGATGTTTCATTGAATACGTGCGAAACAGTATAGGAGTTTCAGGAATAAAACGTTACTTTTGCGAGTGTGCAAATGGTCGCAGAACAGTTGGGTGCTGCTCTCATATTGCTGCAATTATTTATCACTTATCATATGGCCGATACCTGTCAAAAATTCCTAGACCTGCAGAAAAATTAAGCCACTTATTCAGCACAGAAAGCATTACCTCTGTAGTTCATGAAGACAGTGATGAAGATAATTAATTCGTTGTTGATTTGTTGTTCTTGTCAAATAACGTTTAAATTTTTTTTTAAATGTTAAAAAATGTATAAAATAAACGTTGACTATTAATAAATATTTGCTTGAAAAATAAAAAAAAATAACATAAGAGTTAAGAGTTAGTACAGCTGTGGAAAAAAAGTACCCACTAGTGATTATTTCGGCTGTTAGATATCCTAAGTAATCGAACCTTTTTGACTTTATGAAAATATAATATTCTGAGTTAATCGCATGACACAAAATTTGCAAAAGGGGCCGTCTTCAAATTAAAAATGTTACTAACTTTAAAATTTCCAATAGCAACACCCATATTTAATAACCTAGAAATGTTAAGAACCCTCGAAAACCCCTAAATCTAAGTTTTTGTTACATTCGGATGAGTATTTGACGAATTATTTAATCGAATCTCTTGATATCCTTTGGGGGACCATTTCTAAGATGACAAGCGTGTCTATAGGTTCATCTGAGGGGAAGAGTGAAGTATTGAAATATACGGTAGAATATGTTGAGGAGCCCTGCAATGGATGAAAGTTAATTTTGATTCAGTTTATTTTTTCCCTTTTAGCAAGTTTATTTCAACTGTATAGTAAAAATAAAATGTTATTAATAACGTTACTTATTCCAAATACAGATAATAAGAGTTAAAAAAATTGATTTAAAATCAAATTAAATATTTTTTACAATTGCCTAACATTTTCAAAAATATATGAAAATATATATACATATATTGTAAACTGAGACAAGAGGATGATGTAGAAAAAAATTATGTGACTTTACTAAAGGATTTTAGTGCAAAAAATCAGGTTTTAATGATATTTTATTTTTTTAACTATCGTCCAATGTTTTTAAAAATCTGAAAAAAATATATATTGTAGATTGATGTTAGAGAAACATGTAGAGACAAAAATTTAAGGTGTGACTAACGATTTTGGCATAAAAAAAAATTTTTGAAAAAAAAAATCGCATTTTTTACAATGATCCCTCGATCAGATTTATGAGCGGATTTTTCTGAGAATACTACTCAATGATATCTAAAAACTTATGAGCAGTTTTTTGGATATTATCAAATAGATTCAGAGAAAATTCAATTTAAAAATAAAAAAACTTTTATTTTTTACTCAAAAACGCGTCCTATTTTAGAGCTGAAACTTGGCTGAGAAGTTGTCCATACTATGAGGTATATTCAGAAAAAAAATTAGCCCGATTGGAGTGGGGGCATTTTTCACCGTCTTATCTGGCGAGGGCCTTTGTTACGTTTTAATATTACTAACCAAATTTAATGTTTTCGTATCAATATTGAAATCAAGGTCAAGCTTTAAAGTTTAAAACAAGCGATTTTCATCCCATTCCACTTTTCTAGCACAACACCGGCATTGGGCAGACCAAACAGATCCTCAGACGCATGCGTTTGAAAAAAACCTACGATTTGGCGAAAAAACCGTTCGCTATTGCCTCGTTTGGCGGTCGCCAAGTTTTTGTTTTAATTGTCGCCGTCTGGACATAGCCTAAAAGAGAGAAGCTCCCTTTCAGAGTACCGCTTTTGTGGCAAAAAGAAAAAAAAAACCACGAGCGTTGTGATAGATTTGTTTATTGATAGATTTGTTGCGTTTTTTTTTAACACGTGTTTGTTTATTGCAAGTGTGGAAGCGTTTGGAGTAGTCTGATGCTTTTGGATGCATGTTTGCATGCTTTTTTGGATGCTTTTAGAGTTTTCACTCTATTTTGGATTTGATAGTAAGTGCCTTTTTTTTAAAATTTGTACATGGTATACTTTTGTAGCTTACTATATCTTTGTATTTATCTGTATCGCGTATACTTAGATTTAATTGGATCGCTTATATGCGAGAGTGTTTAGTATAATTGTTCAATTGTACCGGCTTAATCGTGTCTTGTAATGTTCCTTATCAGTTTACATATTTTTTTTAGTAAAAGCATCATTTGTTTTTGAAGTAATATTTTTGATACAATCACATTAATTTTTTAACATGTTTATTATAAATGTGAATAAGGAGTACAGATTAGTGTATAGTGATGTACTAGATCTATTCATGACACTTGGTTTTTACTTATTTCTCTACAAACGCTTTGCAATGTCTCTCCTGACTGGTTTTAATTGTTATTTAATTGGTGTTTGTTTATTTCTTTTACGTGAATGCGAGTTGTTTCATGTTTGAATACGTGTGTTTCCCGTTTAAGTATCTGCAGACATACGAGCTGTTAAAACAGTTACGTTTCCATTTTGCTATACCTATACCAATACCAAAGATTGAATACAATTTGATTTGCATTAAATGAGGGAAAATTTGTTGTATTAGAATATTAGTATTAGTCGTATTAGAATAAGAAATCGGTAATCAAACTAGTCTTCATTGAATTTTTTTCTATCGATGCAAAGGAGCGGGGCGGTGCTCAGCAATGGGTTCGCCGCGTTTCTATAACCACGCGACGGCCCTGTCAAAAATATTTGTTTTGATTATTACTTTGAATAAATGTCTTTTTTTTTTTTACCCCCCAATCAACCCCGTAGGTTTCATGGCAGCTAATAATTCCACTGTAACAGAAAACATTTAACTTTATTTGTAATACATGAACAGTTTATTTTGAACTTTTATATAAAGCCCTCAATTTTTGAAATTTCTCATTTTGTTTGCTATTTAAATTTTAAATAATAACTTGCGATTGTTGTTGAGGTTTCGTTTAACTTTAACGTGTCCCATTCTAATTTTAATAAGCAACTCGTTCATAACTTTTTTTTTGATCTTGAGTTTTATGTCGCTAAATTTTTTAAATGATCGGTGCTAAATTGACTAATTATTGCGATAAAACCAAAAGAAGTTGCATCTCATTGACAAATGTAAATGTCATTAATATTTGAAATTTCCCGTTCTTAATTTACTGATTTGTTTGGGTAAATTAGCTTGCAATCTATAGATCTACATGCAAGTTAAAGGAGATGGATCTCTTAATTTCTAGTTTTGAAACGATGGATTTAACGTCGGCCAGAAAAGTATACAGGGAGCTATTTTTTAAGGGTTTTTTTTTGTCTTGCTCGATCTTACAAGATGGCTATAATGAGGGCAGTACCCAGGGTGCAACAGAGCAAAATAGTCGCTTCCATTTCTTCCATTGAACAATCGGATCCCAAAACGTTATTTACCAAAAAGTAAATTATTAAATATTTCAAAAACGAAAAAACAAATTTTGGTAAGTTTCTTTCTAATGAACTATCACCCACATCATATTATTAAAATATCTGAAATTTCGTTCTGAAACTTTTCAAATAACTTGTGCTAACACGTGCTTTTCTGGAATCCATCAGGCCTGCTTATTAAAAATAGTACGACTAATCCTCCTAACGGAGAAGGACTGGGGAACATAGTCGGTGAAGTACTCGCTTAGCATGTGGAAGGTCCCAGGTTCGGGTCAGGGCATTGCCAAAATAGCTGCCGTCCTACCAACGGCCCGTGCAGCCAAAAATGTGCGACGAATAATACCCTTTGTAAGGGAGTGCACGTTAAAATATCCTTCAAAGTCCTAACGCTGCTTACAATGTCGCCCTTAACGGTTGCTCTGGGTGCCTATTTAGGTGTTGGCTCGTCACCTGACTGTGCACTCTTAAAACAAACGAGCGAATTTAACTCATTCTGAGTAATTTTCACTCCTCCAGTCTTGAAAATGCACTTCTCCGAAATTAGTGGATCCTTTGTGTGTTAAACCTCCAACAGGATCACTTCAAACGAGTGATTTTAACTCAGTCTGAATTAATATTCACTCCTTTCCAGTGTCGAAAATGCACTTCTCCAACTGGAGTGGATTTCACTCTTCTGTTTTAAGAGTGTGGCTCTAAAATACGACGCCCGTCACCAATAGCCCTCATGCAGCTCTACACTCAGAAATAACACTCATTTTTGACGATTCATGAATCCTCAAACCTCATTTCGTTAATTTTGAGGATTGTTTCGTCAAACTATCACGTGACTTTGAGTAAATCTTCACTTTTACGATCGTGATTTGACGATTCTGTATCTTGATTTTGAGGAAACTGAATCTCATTGTTGTACTCGCATGCTCAAAAATATTTCTTTAGATTAGACGACATTCAAATCCTCATAAAAATGACGATTCAAATTTCCTCACTTTGAGGAAACGAAAACTCGGAGCATTTGCCAGTAACGGAATCGTCAAAATTAAGGAAAATTTTGTCGTTTTTGAGCATTCATTTTTAAGAGTGTGGAGTGGATTTCACTCTTTTTGTTTAAAGAGTGTGGCTCTAAAATACGACGCCCGTCGCCCATAGCCTGTATGTATAGCTCTAGTGCGACGATAATTCAAACCTAACCTTTTCTTTTGCAGAGAATGGCGCATCTGTTGAATGTGAGCCCTGTGCTGCAGCAGCAGGGGCGCGGAGTGTACTGCGGTCCCAGGAGAGTGGCGGCGGCCGTCCCGGATTTGTTTGGCAGCGGCAGCCTCGCGGAGATGGCGGAGCGGGTGTTTCAGCATCAAAAGATAAAGAAATGCGAGATTCCGCCAGATGACTGCCCCTACTTCTGCCCCAATTGCAAGCACTGCCAGAAGATGTAAGTAAACATTCTCCATGCCTATTCTGTCCGTCTTGAATTTCATGATTCTTTGATGGAAATTGAAATGTCTAAAACTTAACCTTCTGCTGAATTATACCTTTTGGTTAAAGTGTAAGCTTGTTTTCACCGCATTACATTTTTAGTCTTGACTTGTTTCTTGGTTAATATTCGAAGATATATATTGCAAACTATAGGATTTAAAAATGCCCAACTTTTTTTAACTGAATGAAACTGAGAATTCATTAAGCTATAATTATCTAAAGAAAAATAGTCCCTTGACAGATTTTTTACTTTGGTATCCTTTTTTATGATGGCAGAAAAAAATGCCGTTAGCTAGAACAGTTTTTGGGTGAACTGAAACTATTTTCATTTTTAAAAATCCTTAATTTTTATGAATAGAACCATTCTTCGCTGAAAAATCTTCAATTTTGCTGTAATTTGTATTTTTTAGAATTTGTGCGCTGTTTCCCATCATAAGGCCAATTGAACTTAAACTTGTAATTTATTTTTCAGTAAACATCTTCTTAACAACCCCCTGGTACATCTGCCTCTGGGGCAGGGGAAATATTATGATAATATAAGAAAGAAGCTGGAAAAAGACGCGCAGCGTAAAAGGGACAAGTTTCTTAGAGAACAGGAGGAGGAGGAGGAAGCCGAGGAAGTTGAAAGGAACAGGGACCTGCCAGAAGAGGTCGAAGGAGATCTAAGAGCGGCACTAGGAGACCTTGTGGCTGATGTGGCGGCAGCGCAAGGCGACATCCTGGCAGGAGACGCGGCTGCGCAAGACCAGGCGGCAGAAAACGGAGGAGAGGGAGGGGCACAAGACCAGGCGGCACAAAACGGGGGAGAGGCAGCTGCGCAAGACCCGGCGGCGGTAAACATGGAGGAGGCAGCCGATGACCTCCTGGCAGAAAACGGAGGAGAGAGAACGGCACAAGACCAGGCGGCAGTAAACATGGAGGAGGCAGCCGAAGACCTCCCTGTAGACAACATCGCGGAGCAGGCTGCCGAGGACAATTCCGGGCGGATAGTTCCTCGTAACATTAGCGAGAACCTGCATACCCCTCCCTCATCTTTCATTCACAACATAGACGTCCCCCACAACAGTCCGAGGGTGACGATGGATTTTGAATCCGACTACGTGGCAACACCGGCGGTCATCAATAAGGTGCCGAACATCCCCGCTCCACCTCGAAGGGTAAGCTTGGTTTACTTAGCCACTATAATTGCTTAATCACTGTACATAATGAATACCTAAAATCTTTTTCCCAGAACAACTTAAATCCTAAATGAGTCGTTTAGAGTGTTTAAAATGCAGCTTTTCGATTGCCACTTAGGCTTCTGAGGAATAAGCAAATTGACTGAAGTGAAAACGTAAAACCTGACAGAGGGTTAAATTCGTCTTATTCAACGACTCTATACTTTAAATCTAAAAGGACTCTAATTAGGTTTTAAACTTTAATTACTCTGGAAATATGTTGAGATTTTGTAAAATAAGACTTCTGCTATCATTGTTTGGAATTAACATGTTTCAGGTCTTAATATAATTTATTGCATAAAGCTAAGAAGGTCACAAACAACTAAACCGATAATATCTGATTTCCTGATTGGTTTGGTTTTTGTTTACCAGCAGTAGCGCGTGTTTAATTTATACTTGTTTTAAATGCAAGTTAGTGGCAGAATTTGAAACGTATACCTCAACATCGTTTGCGTAAATGACTTTTTATTTCTAATAATAAACGATTCAAAATGCAAGTGAACCAAGTCCACTTTGTCAGTTTCGAAAAAGCAGCGCAAAAACATGCACTAACCGTGTGGAATTTCTGTGTATTAATGGAAAAAGTCATAGTTCGGATAATATCGGCTAGGCAGTGACAATTGAAAAAATGTTTAGATGTAATTTTGTAAAAAAGCTGGAATTTTTGATTATTAGAATTTCAAATACGCCCTTCAAATGTTCCCTCTTCCATATTCGTTGTGATAATTTTAGACAGCACTTGGCACCTTATTTTACAACTAAGTAGATGTATATTTTCCGAAGTGGGAGAATACTGTGTTAGGGGTGGCAAATTGATCGTAGCCTACAGGCGGCCTATCTTTAACCCTTTCTGTCCCAAAAAATTACTAAACTACAGAAACATCTGATATTCACAAAATAAGCTTATTTAAGGTCAAAAATAAGAGTTCCACAAGAAAAAAAATTGACTCAAATTTTTTATATGGTTTTTGAAATGATGCCAATTTTTAAACTGTGGAAAACAACAAAATAAAAATTTATGTATTACCTAAAAACACTGACTTGTATATTTTAAGGTATCTGATCATATTATCCAAAAAAAATATTTTATTTAACCGAAATAGTTTAAATTGTGTTTAAATATATGAAACTGAAGTGAACTTTCAAAAAACAGGTGAATCGCTCAAGTTAGCTATTTTCTAAATAAAAAAAATTAGTAGTTCCGACTTCTATTAAGATTAATGTAAAATATTGTCTAATAGAACAAAGTGTAAAGAATCGAATGATGTGTGTTTGGATGTCGTAACGGGACATATAAATTTAAAAAAAAAGTATATTAAAAGTGGTGATGCCAAATGGCATCACTGGGACTGAAAGGGTTAAAGCCATCCCTGATTATAGCAATTGCTTTGCACCTAGTTAAAACTTTTAAAATCCCTTGAAGCTGAAATCAATGCCTGCTTAGCAATGATCATCCTATTTTAACATGTTTAATATTTCTTATATGAAGTTAACGGATAATTATTTCAATTTTCAGCGCTGCCATAAGGACTGCAGATGCTGTGATGCAAACTGTCCGTGCTCACACAATCCCAGCAATGTGCCTGTTTTACAGGCACAATGCATCTGCATATGCCACAAGAAGTAAGAACTATGTTAAATTTAAATGTTAAATATTTTATTGTTCCAAGGTGTCAGTATTTTACAAGAAACCTTAATTAAAATTTTAAATACTATATGTTTATTTTAAATACTACTGTTCATTATTTGTTTACTAAGAAAACTATTTAGGAATTAGGAATGCGAAATTAGAATATTTTTTGAGAAAATTTCGCAATTTTATCAGAATGAAAAGTGTATTTTTTGTTAAGTTATATTAAGATCATTTTGTACATAAATATTACCTTAGAAGAATTTCCAAGAGTTTAAAGGACCAATCACATGTTGCCCCCTGCCTTTTTACTATTTGTTTTTACCCAAATTAGGTTGGCACCAAGTGTAGGCGGAATATTCCAAAATGTGTAGCATCAGTGTGACATACAGTGGTGGCCAAAAGTGTGGAAATGTTTTGAATGTTTTTCAACATTGTGTGCTTGCATATATTAATTTTCACTTTTGGCAATATGTATTATTAAATTTTACATTAAATTACCTTTAATTAATTGTATAAACATTTGTATTTAAGTGAAAATTAATATATTTTACAAGCACACAAAGTTAACATGAAACTTAAAAAAAAATCCACACTTTTGGTCACCACTGTATATTCGCCGCCAACCAAATAAGAAACGGTAGGGATAACGGTTTTTCAGAAGAAAAATGATGTTTCGAAAACCGGTTTTTGGGTTTTACTTAACCTTAAGACTGGCCTTATGAAAAACGATTTTTAGGTCAAAAACCAGGGGGAAAAAAATGGTTTCGGTGTTCCATCCCTAAAGTGTTTAAATAAAAGTGGCGGGAAGTATTGTTGTGTTTATGATTTATGCTGCTGTGATTGTTAAGTTTTGTTAATGATATTTTTTTTCTTCTAGACAAAACAAAACACCCTCTTCTAAGGAGAAGACAAAGGCGGCAGAAGGAGGGGCAACGGCGGCCGAAGGATGGGATTCCTTTTTACTGCCCGGAGTAGCCGCCGGCTCAAGATGTCCGGATCTCTATGAGAGAAGTCCTCGGTGGGCAGAAGGGAGTTCTTACTCCGACATGCCGAAGAAAAGGTAAGCATCTGAAATGGGGGATGTGAAACATAAAAAGGTTTTTTAATTAAAAAGGGGACTGGGAAGCCCAGTAATATAAATGGGCCAAGCTGACTTTAAAGACTTATAAGTGAAACTCAAACTCTAACGACAAAATTCAATTTTATTTTCAAAACTAAAACACAACGTTAAAAGGTTAAAAAAGGTCAAAAACTTTTAAGTTTCTTATATAGCATTGCCAGATCCAGAATTGTGCCGGTTACAAAATAATATTCTCTTTAGAACGTCATAAAGGTGGTTGCCTGGTAGTTGAGCTGCTTTGTACCAATACTACCAACCTTTATGCAACACTCAGTACTTTTCTCAGTATCAAAATTATAAATTAACTAGCACTTATTAGGCTTAACTGTGGCTCGATTTGGGGTCCGTAGTGAGCCATGGTTTCCAATGACGGCTCAGTACGAGTCGTTCTTCTACCCTACTATAGAACTCCTTGGTACTAGACTAAAAGATATATATTTAAAAATATGGCTGTCGATCAATATGCTATTTTATTTTTGAATTTAAAATGTCTTTATTTTGATTTAGCTTTAAGTTTGAACTTGAATATAAATTAAAAAAAACTTGTTAAATTCGTTATTTTGTACTCATGGGTCATTTTTAAAGTAGTTGACATCCATTGCATTTGTAGCGACTTCGATAACTCATTGTCTTCCCAAAAGGATCCTCTGGGAGGAGATGAGTTATCTCGGCTTATTTACTACTAAGAACGATGTAACTGGAAATAGTGGTAGGAACGTGGGCGGTAAATCAGCGCCACCTAGCCGTTGATGGAATATTGAGGTTGCGTGTGTGGTAATCGCCACACCACTCCCCTCCTAGAAACAACGTGGTAAGGGACCGTGCGCAAGTTGCTTCGCTGTGCGTTGTGCTGCGTTGAGTTGAGAGAGAGTTGTGTGCCGCCGTTGAGTTGAGGAGTTGAGTTGCGTGCAGCGTTGAGTGCATTAGCAGCGAGAGAGCAACCGTGGTTGAGCGCATTGTAGCAGGAGCGTCGTTGGAGTGGGTGACGATCACGTCCTTGGGTCACCACTGTAGCGACTTCGATAACTCATTGTCTTCCCAAAAGGATCCTCTGGGAGGAGATGAGTTATCTCGGCTTATATACTACTAAGAACGATGTAATTGGAAATAGTGGTAGGAACGTGGGCGGTAAATCAGCGCCACCTAGCCGTTGATGGAATATTGAGGTTGCGTGTGTGGTAATCGCCACACATTCATCGTAAAATTCTGTAAAAAGGCGGGGCTAGGGAGCCCAGTCGATTAGGCACTCGCCTAGCATGAGAAAGGTCCCAGGTTCGGGTCCGGGCATGGCCAAAATAACTGCTGACCTATAAACGGCCCGTGCAGCCAAAAATTTCCGACAAATAATACCCAGTGTAAGGAAGTGCACGTTAAACATCCTTCAAAGTCCTAACACCGGGTACTATGTTGTCCTTAATGGTTGCGTTGGGTGCCCATTCAATCAAGTGTTGGCTCGTCACTTGACTGTTGTTTGAAAATATGACTCCTGTCGGCAATAGGCCTCGCGTAGCTCTAATGCGACTATAATTAAAATCTAACCTAATCTGTAAAAAGGTGAAACATCCTTTATGGTACTTAGATAATGGAGCAATAGCAACATGTCATCAAGGTCCTTTGCATTACATTGGTTAATTTTATCACTGGACCTTGGTAAAACACACTGCCTTGGATTTAAATTTTAATGCATCAAAATCTTAAATTCCATTTATAGTTTTTAATATTTTATTAACTTTGTTTAAATTTTCAAAGCTAATCCCTAATGTCGAGTTTTTTTTTTAAGGGCTAGCCCTAAGAAACGGGCTACTGCTAAAAAGCAAGGGACAGAAACCCAGGCAGAGACCAGAACGAAGGGGACCAGTAAGTATATTTGCAATTTTCTTAATTGTTTGAAAATAATTCGTACTAATTTAGAAATGAGTATTTAAGGAGTTTATAATAAAGTATGGTAGCATCGATTACTTCGACCCTGAAAGGTCATTTGCAATTTAGTATAGAAAACAATTATTTGTTAATGTGTAATATTTAACTATAAGACGAGTTCAATACATATTCAGCATCCTCTCAGAAATAGTTATTTTTTTAAATACTCGGCACATTTTTTCGGGGTATTGTTTGTTGTCGATACTGTCGGTTTTGCATCTGTTTAAACATAACCCCAAAGAATGCTTTTCTGGCTCTCAATCTTAAAAGTAATCTTAATTGAAGAAATTAAAAAAACAAGCAAAAGCAAATGGGCGTTGCACCCTGAAAAATGTATTGTTACACTGACAACTGTTTTAGTCGTTATCCCATTAGACCATATAAAATTACTTTAAATATCTGATCTAGTATATTTACATAAATTAAGGAAAAATGACCTAATCCATTTTGTTTATTTAAATTTGTTTTAAAATATCATATGCTGTAATTAAACATTTCTTTACAGAGCGGCAGCGAGCGGAGGGCGAAATAATTGAAAAGTAAGTTTTCCATATATACTTTTGATTATTAAAGTTAGAAAATTAAATTGTCTCCATTAATATTAGACTTGTACATTATCATAAAACTTGAGATCTATAAGTTCGAAGTTTTTTTAACCCTAAAAATAATTTTCTACTTCTAAATTTTACTATTTTGATAGATCTAAGCTTATGTTTTCATACTACCAGGTTCAAAGTTTTTTCAACATAAATGTACAGTATAAAAAACAATTACTACAATAAGTGTCAATCAGAAGTCTCGACCAGTTATAATCTGCGAGATAAAGAATTGGATAAAAAGATAATATCAGGATCCATCTATAGTGTTGATGAAATTATTTTCATGTAACAAATTTACTGGCTAAAGATCAGTCGGGTATTTTTATTGATTTTTAATAACTTCATACACTTTGATATTGGATATAAATAAGTTGGATATTTAGAGACAATGTAATGTTAAAAGTCCTTCCATATTTAAGTAACAATTTAATTTTTTTTATAGCAAGGGCTTTAAACGCTTTGCTCCGGAAGCGGTGGCATATAGTCTGGGAGACGTTGGCTTCGAAAACACCTTCAATGGGACCAAGGTACCGATGGCCCTAAGGTGCCTTGGGTTCAAAAGAATCCCAGATGTGGTGTAAGTATTGGAATAAGCACTTTAAATAGAATATTTATATTATAAAATTTTTATTTGACTGGGTGTAATACTAATTCCTTTTTAAATTCAAAATTGCACCAAATTGACTTTACGTATCGTTAGCATACTAAACTATCAACATCAAATTGTCTTTCAGCAATGCTAAACATGTTTAGAATTAAGAAAATATTAAATACTTAGTGAGGCATACTTTAAGAGGTAATATGAACTGTTATGGTAAATCCTATCAATTTTGTTTCGTTGTTAAAAGTAATGAAATACATATAAAGAGAACTTTCACCCCATTACTTTTTAAAATGACAAAGAAAATGTATTAAACCAGTTTCTGCCTATTTTAAAGCATTAATTACCAGTTAAAAATTTAATTTTTGGCTTGCATTCTAAAGTTCTCATCTGGTGCTGACTTTGAGAAATACGAGGCGTGTTTTTTAAGTAAGTACCGTTTTGCCACACAGAGGGCGCGGCGCTGCGATCGGCGTTCTGCGCATGCGCACTGTGTACCTACATCGCTTGTCTACTCACTGACGATATTGCAATCCGATTTGTCATTGTTTTACGTTTTCTGCTGAGTGTTTAAAATGTCTCCGATAACCGTGAGTCCCGCCGACTGTTATGTACGGTCTGTTATAAGATTTCTTAGTGCTAAAGGCCTAAAATCAATCGATATTCATCGTGAGATCTGTGCAGTTTACGGACAAGACATTATGAGTGATGGAATGGTAAGAAAGTGGGTGAGATCATTTAAAGAAGGCCGCACGAATGTTCATGATGAACAACGGAGTGGGCGTACTCCTTCAGTCGTAAATGAAATTTTGGTGCAGCAAGTGGACAATAAGGTGAGAGAAAACAGACATTTTACCATTCCATCACTCATAATGTCTTGTCCGTAAACTGCACAGATCTCACGATGAATATCGATTGATTTTAGGCCTTTAGCACTAAGAAATCTTATAACAGACCGTACATAACACTCGGCGGGACTCACGGTTATCGGAGACATTTTAAACACTGGGCAGAAAACGTAAAACAATGACGAATCGGATTGCAATATCGTCAGTGAGTAGACGAGATGTAGGTACACAGTGCGCATGCGCAGAACGCCGATCGCAGCGCCGCGCCCTCTATGTGGCAAAACAGTACTTACTTAAAAAACACGCCTCGTAGTTGTACCAATTCAACTCTTATATCATTTGAACTGTTAATGTTAATTTGATTTTAACTTTTCAGGAAAAGCGGCAGTGGGCTGAGACGGAGCAAAAGACTTGGCCGTTACGAATAATAATAAATAGAAGATGCCGCCCATAATAAATAGAAGATGCCGCCCATAATAAATAGAAGATGCCGCCCATAATAAATAGAAGATGCCGCCCATAATAAATAGAAGATGCCGCCCATAATAAATAGAAGATGCCGCCCATAATAAATAGAAGATGCCGCCCATAATAAATAGAAGATGCCGCCCATAATAAATAGAAGATGCCGCCCATAATAAATAGAAGATGCCGCCCATAATAAATAGAAGATGCCGCCCATAATAAATAGAAGATGCCGCCCATAATAAATAGAAGATGCCGCCCATAATAAATAGAAGATGCCGCCCATAATAAATAGAAGATGCCGCCCATAATAAATAGAAGATGCCGCCCATAATAAATAGAAGATGCCGCCCATAATAAATAGAAGATGCCACCCATAATAAATTGAAGAAGCCGCCCCCAAGACGTTCTTTCCGGGCCTCCTGTGACTGATGCTCCCAGAGCCCCCAGACGTTCTTTCCGGGCCGCAAGGTGTGCTCCCTGTGACTGATGATCCCAGAGCCCCCAAACGTTCTTTCCTGGCCGCAAGGTGTGCCCCCTGTGACTGATGCTCCCAGAGACCCCATACTTTCTTTCCGGGCTGCAAGGTGTGCCTCCTGTGACTGATGCTCCAAGAGCCCCCAGACTTTCTTTCCGGGCCTCCTGTGACTGATGCTCCCAGAGCCCCCAGACTTTCTTTCTTGGCCGCAAGGTGTGCCTCCTGTAACTGATGCTCCCAGAGCCCCCAGACTTTCTTTCTTGGCCGCAAGGTGTGCCTCCTGTGACTGATGCTCCAAGAGCCCCCAGACTTTCTTTCCCGGCCGCAAGGTGTGCTCCCTGTGACTGATGCTCCCAGAGCCCCCAGAGTTTCTTGCCGGGCCGCAAGGTGTGCTCTCTGTGGCTGATGCTCCCAGAGCCCTCAGACTTTCTTGCCGGGCTGCAAAGTGTCTTCTTTGGGCAAATGCTGCAAAGGTTCCCAGACTCTTTCTTAGTTGCCAAGTGTCTTCTTTGGGGCTGATGATCCCAGAACCCCCAGTCGTTCTTTCCGAGACGCAAAGTGTGCTCCCTGTGACTGATGCTCCCAGAGCCCCCAAGACGTTCTTTCTGTGCCGCAAATTGTGCTCCCTCTGACTGATGCTCCCAGAGCCTCCCCCCCCCCGGACGTTCTTTCTGTGCCGCAAAGTGCTGCCAAGGCTCCCAGACTATCTTAGTGCCAAGTGTCGTCTTTGGGGCTGAAGCTTCCAGAGCCCCCCAGACTTTCTTTCCGGGCCTCCTGTGACTGATGCTCCAAGAGCCCCCATGCTTTCTTTGCGGGCCGCAAGGTGTGCCTCCTGTGACTGATGCTCCAAGAGCCCCCAGACTTTCTTTCCGGGCCGCAAGGTGTGCCTCCTGTGACTGATGCTCCCAGAGCCCCCAGACTTTCTTTCCGGGCCGCAAGGTGTGCTCCCTGTGACTGATGCTCCCAGAGCCCCCAGACTTTCTTTCCTGGAGGCAAGGTGTGCCTCCTGTGGCCTGTGCCTCCTGTGGCCTGTGCCTCCCGGGCCGTGCAAGGAGCCTCCCTCTTCGTCGTGGGGCCGTGCAAAGAGACTCCCTCTTCCTCGTGGGGCCGTGCAAAGAGACTGCCTCTTCCTCGTGGGGCCGTGCAAAGAGACTGCCTCTTCCTCGTGGGGCCGTGCAAAGAGACTGCCTCTTCCTCGTGGGGCCGTGCAAAGAGACTGCCTCTTCCTCGTGGGGCCGTGCAAAGAGACTGCCTCTTCCTCGTGGGGCCGTGCAAAGAGACTGCCTCTTCCTCGTGGGGCCGTGCAAAGAGACTGCCTCTTCCTCGTGGGGCCGTGCAAAGAGACTGCCTCTTCCTCGTGGGGCCGTGCAAAGAGACTGCCTCTTCCTCGTGGGGCCGTGCAAAGAGACTGCCTCTTCCTCGTGGGGCCATGCAAAGAGACTGCCTCTTCCTCGTGGGGCCGTGCAAAGAGACTGCCTCTTCCTCGTGGGGCCGTGCAAAGAGACTGCCTCTTCCTCGTGGGGCCGTGCAAAGAGACTGCCTCTTCCTCGTGGGGCCGTGCAAAGAGACTGCCTCTTCCTCGTGGGGCCGTACAAAGAGACTGCCTCTTCCTCGTGGGGCCGTGCAAAGAGACTGCCTCTTCCTCGTGGGGCCGTGCAAAGAGACTGCCTCTTCCTCGTGGGGCCGTGCAAAGAGACTGCCTCTTCCTCGTGGGGCCGTGCAAAGAGACTGCCTCTTCCTCGTGGGGCCGTGCAAAGAGACTGCCTCTTCCTCGTGGGGCCGTGCAAAGAGACTGCCTCTTCCTCGTGGGGCCGTGCAAAGAGACTGCCTCTTCCTCGTGGGGCCGTGCAAAGAGACTGCCTCTTCCTCGTGGGGCCGTGCAAAGAGACTGCCTCTTCCTCGTGGGGCCGTGCAAAGAGACTGCCTCTTCCTCGTGGGGCCGTGCAAAGAGACTGCCTCTTCCTCGTGGGGCCGTGCAAAGAGACTGCCTCTTCCTCGTGGGGCCGTGCAAAGAGACTGCCTCTTCCTCGTGGGGCCGTGCAAAGAGACTGCCTCTTCCTCGTGGGGCCGTGCAAAGAGACTGCCTCTTCCTCGTGGGGCCGTGCAAAGAGACTGCCTCTTCCTCGTGGGGCCGTGCAAAGAGACTCCCTCTTCCTCGTGGGGCCGTGCAAAGAGACTCCCTCCTCCTCGTGTGGTGGGAAAAACAGCCTCCCTCTTCCTCGTGTGGCGTGAAAAACAGCCTCCCTCTTCCTCGTGGGGCCAGCAAGGAGCCTCCCTCTTCCTCGTGTGGCGTGCAAAGAAACTCCCTCTTCCTCGTGGGGCCGTGTAAAGAGACTCCCTCTTCCTCGTGGGGCCGTGCAAAGTGACTCCCTCTTCCTCGTGTGGCGTGAAAAACAGCCTCCCTCTTCCTCGTGGGGCCAGCAAGGAGACTCCCTCTTCCTCGTGTGGCGTGCAAAGATACTCCCTCTTCCTCGTGGGGCCGTGCAAAGAGACTCCCTCTTCCTCGTGTGGCGTGAGAAACAGCCTCCCTCTTCCTCGTGGGGCCAGCAAGGAGCCTCCCTCTTCCTCGTGTGGCGTGCAAAGAAACTCCCTCTTCCTCGTGGGGCCGTGTAAAGAGACTCCCTCTTCCTCGTGGGGCCGTGCAAAGTGACTCCCTCTTCCTCGTGTGGCATGAAAAACAGCCTCCCTCTTCCTTGTGGGGCCGTGCAAAGAGACTCCCTCTTCCTCGTGTGGCGTGAAAAACAGCCTCCCTCTTCCTCGTGGGGCCAGCAAGGAGACTCCCTCTTCCTCGTGGGGCCGTGCAAAGTGACTCCCTCTTCCTCGTGTGGCGGGAAAAACAGCCTCCCTCTTCCTCGTGTTGCGGGAAAAACAGCCTCCCTCTTCTTCGTGTGGCGGGAAAAACAGCCTCCCTCTTTTCGTGTGGCGGGAAAAACAGCCTCCCTCTTCCTCGTGTGGCGGGAAAAACAGCCTCCCTCTTCCTCGTGTGGCGGGAAAAACAGCCTCCCTCTTCCTCGTGTGGCGGGAAAAACAGCCTCCCTCTTCCTCGTGTGGCGGGAAAAACAGCCTCCCTCTTCCTCGTGTGGCGGGAAAAACAGCCTCCCTCTTCTTCGTGTGGCGGGAAAAACAGCCTCCCTCTTCTTCGTGTGGCGGGAAAAACAGCCTCCCTCTTCTTCGTGTGGCGGGAAAAACAGCCTCCCTCTTCTTCGTGTGGCGGGAAAAACAGCCTCCCTCTTCCTCGTGTGGCGGGAAAAACAGCCTCCCTCTTCCTCATGTGGCGTGAAAAACAGCCTCCCTCTTCCTCGTGGGGCTGTGCAAAGAGACTCCCTCTTCCTCGTGGGGCCGTGCAAAGAGACTCCCTCTTCCTCGTGTGGCGTGAAAAACAGCCTCCCTCTTCCTCGTGGGACCAGCAAGGAGCCTCCCTCTTCCTCGTGGGGCCAGCAAGGAGCCTCCCTCTTCCTCGTGTGGCGTGCAAAGAGACTCCCTCTTCCTCGTGGGGCCAGCAAGGAGCCTCCCTCTTCCTCGTGGGGCCAGCAAGGAGCCTCCCTCTTCCTCGTGTGGCGTGCAAAGAGACTCCCTCTTCCTCGTGGGGCCAGCAAGGAGCCTCCCTCTTCCTCGTGGGGCCAGCAAGGAGCCTCCCTCTTCCTCGTGGGGCCAGCAAGGAGCCTCCCTCTTCCTCGTGGGGCCAGCAAGGAGCCTCCCTCTTCCTCGTGGGGCCGTGCAAAGAGACTCCCTCTTCCTCGTGGGGCGGGAAAAACAGCCTCTCTCTTCCTCGTGTTGCGGGAAAAACAGCCTCCCTCTTCCTCGTGTGGCAGGAAAAACAGCCTCCCTCTTCCTCGTGTGGCGTGAAAAACAGCCTCCCTCTTCCTTGTGGGGCCGTGCAAAGAGACTCCCTCTTCCTCGTGTGGCGTGAAAAACAGCCTCCCTCTTCCTCGTGGGGCCAGCAAGGAGACTCCCTCTTCCTCGTGGGGCCGTGCAAAGTGACTCCCTCTTCCTCGTGTGGCGGGAAAAACAGCCTTCCTCTTCCTCGTGTGGCGGGAAAAACAGCCTCCCTCTTCCTCGTGTGGCGGGAAAAACAGCCTCCCTCTTCCTCGTGTGGCGGGAAAAACAGCCTCCCTCTTCCTCGTGTGGCGGGAAAAACAGCCTCCCTCTTCCTCGTGTGGCGGGAAAAACAGCCTCCCTCTTCTTCGTGTGGCGGGAAAAACAGCCTCCCTCTTCTTTGTGTGGCGTGAAAAACAGCCTCCCTCTTCCTCGTGGGGCCAGCAAGGAGCCTCCCTCTTCCTCATGTGGCGTGCAAAGAGACTCCCTCTTCCTCGTGGGGCCGTGCAAAGAGACTCCCTCTTCCTCGTGTGGCGTGAAAAACAGCCTCCCTCTTCCTCGTGGGGCCAGCAAGGAGCCTCCCTCTTCCTCGTGTGGCGTGCAAAGAGACTCCCTCTTCCTCGTGGGGCCAGCAAGGAGCCTCCCTCTTCCTCGTGGGGCCAGCAAGGAGCCTCCCTCTTCCTCGTGGGGCCAGCAAGGAGCCTCCCTTTTCCTCGTGTGGCGTGCAAAGAGACTCCCTCTTCCTCGTGGGGCCGTGCAAAGTGACTCCCTCTTCCTCGTGGGGCCGTGCAAAGTGACTCCCTCTTCCTCGTGTGGCGGGAAAAACAGCCTCCCTCTTCCTCGTGTGGCGGGAAAAACAGCCTCCCTCTTCCTCGTGTGGCGGGAAAAACAGCCTCCCTCTTCTTCGTGGGGCCAGCAAGGAGCCTCCCTCTTCCTCGTGTGGCGTGCAAAGAGACTCCCTCTTCCTCGTGGGGCCGTGCAAAGAGACTCCCTCTTCCTCGTGGGGCCAGCAAGGAGCCTCCCTCTTCCTCGTGGGGCCAGCAAGGAGCCTCCCTCTTCCTCGTGGGGCCAGCAAGGAGCCTCCCTCTTCCTCGTGGGGCCAGCAAGGAGCCTCCCTCTTCCTCGTGTGGCGTGCAAAGAGACTCCCTCTTCCTCGTGGGGCCGTGCAAAGTGACTCCCTCTTCCTCGTGGGGCCGTGCAAAGTGACTCCCTCTTCCTCGTGGGGCCGTGCAAAGTGACTCCCTCTTCCTCGTGTGGCGGGAAAAACAGCCTCCCTCTTCCTCGTGTGGCGTGAAAAACAGCCTCCCTCTTCCTTGTGGGGCCGTGCAAAGAGACTCCCTCTTCCTCGTGTGGCGTGAAAAACAGCCTCCCTCTTCCTTGTGGGGCCAGCAAGGAGACTCCCTCTTCCTCGTGGGGCCGTGCAAAGTGACTCCCTCTTCCTCGTGTGGCGGGAAAAACAGCCTCCCTCTTCCTCGTGTGGCGGGAAAAACAGCCTCCCTCTTCCTCGTGTGGCGGGAAAAACAGCCTCCCTCTTCCTCGTGTGGCGGGAAAAACAGCCTCCCTCTTCCTCGTGTGACGGGAAAAACAGCCTCCCTCTTCCTCGTGGTGGCGGAAGCCTCCCTCTTCCTCGTGTGGCGGGAAAAACAGCCTCCCTCTTCCTCGTGTGGCGGGAAAAACAGCCTCCCTCTTCCTCGTGTGGCGGGAAAAACAGCCTCCCTCTTCCTCGTGTGGCGGGAAAAACAGCCTCCCTCTTCCTCGTGTGGCGGGAAAAACAGCCTCCCTCTTCCTCGTGTGGCGGGAAAAACAGCCTCCCTCTTCCTCGTGGGGCCGTGCAAGGAGCCTCCCTCTTCCTCGTGGGGCCAGCAAGGAGCCTCCTTCTTCTGCTTGGTGAGAGACTATCTGCATGATGACGGAATAATGTCAAGGTAATTTTATTTATTAATTTAAGCTGTGCAATTTTATAAACTTTCCAAATAAAATGCATGTGCAAATTAAATTTCAATGGAATTTCATTATACAATGCTCAAAGCGGAGCAGTTTGCACTCTTTGGTTAACAATAAGTTGTTACTAAAAGCAAACTATTAAAATCTAAAATTTGCGAAATAAACTCATGATGCGTCTAATTAATAAGATAATGATTAATCTAAATAATAAGAATATTTGGCAATTTCAGGGAACATATCTACCTTAAAATATTGCTAGTTCAGTTTTTTTGCATACTGTGGCTTGAAACTTCAGCAGTGGCGCAAGTTTTTCCACAGGATTTTCTCGCGCTTGATTTTAAACTAGCTGTTGTACCCGACATTGCATGGGTAGAGGTGAAAAAATAATTTAATAGTCAATTTAACTATTTATTCTTTCATTTGAGTTACATAAGATATGAAAATAACCCAGTAATTTTTTCAATTTAATTACCCATCTTGGATATAGAAAAGATTAATTTCAAAAATACCTTTTGATATGAAGCTCAAATTAAAGAGAATACATATTTATGTAAAAAATAATCGGCAAGAATTAAAAATAAGCTACTCCAGCAAACAGCAAACGATTTGCATGTTTTTATAAGTTTATTTGCTTTCTAATAAGCTTATGTTGCTGATACCGTTCTTTATTTAAGTACAGAATCCAACTACTTATATTACATTAAAAAATCAAAATTTAAAACGCTAGAAAATTCACCGATGAAGTCGTCATATTTTCCCGAATAAATATTTTTTAGCTCATTTGGCACTTTCTTGCGAATTTTGCGAGGAAAAGGTATGGCTAACAACACACCCATTCAGTTCTCGTGCAATGAACTTCGCACAACCAGCATTTAAAAAAAATTGCTCATTTGGTACGTTTTTTGTAATAACTTGGCGAGTTTGGCAAAGTATTTGGCGAAAAAAAATAAGACATAAAATCATAATATGCATCTGTAGTGCAATGACTTTAAAAAAACAACATAGTTCAGTATAATCTTAACTATGCTTTTAAAAAATTCATAATTAAAATCATAGGCACAATAAAATAGTAGAATGGAGACTGGTAGGATTACATCACTTTTAAAACATATCAATTTTTTTTTCAAATTATTAATCTAGTTTCTGAAGGCAATGAACAAATATTAAATAAATTAAACATTTTAAATTTCAATTGTTTTCTAAAGTTTTATTTAAATTTTTCTGCCTGATGGCATCACGAAAGAGAAAAAATGATCGGATTTGAGCGAAAGTGGTGTATTTTTTTTCCTTAAAACGTTCGAAAACGATAGAAGGAATGGTCTGATTTGAAAAATTCTTGGCTTATGCTTGTTCTGGAGATGAGATGAATTTTTGTGCCAAATTTCGTAACGATCTGTTGCGTGGTTCTTAAGTTTTTGCGTCCTATACAGACAGACAAACAGAAGTCGCCATTTATGTATATAGATTACTTCTACCAAAAGATAATCAATTGCGTCTATAACCAACCCTACTGAAACCCCCCGAGTTTTATCAGCTTAATTAAAGCCACCTTGTATCTATTAAAAAAATTATCCTTCTATTTGTATTCTTAAAAAAATAACTGGTTACTATATTGAAAAAATGAATTTGAAATTTTAACTAATTAAAAAAAGTATTTTTAATGATATCCTAACTTCTGCGTTTCATGGCAACGTAGTGATGGTGGCTGTTTTACGGAAATCGTATTTTAGTTATAATTTTTCATAAAGAGATAATTCCACACACATGTTAATAGAAAATAGTCATTCAGTTTCCATATTAGTTCAAATGCCTTGTTTTCTAATCGTAGGTATTTTTCTATTGATTGTGTTAATTAAAAGGAATCGCTTTGTGATATTTTAAAAGAATGTACTTTTTGCAAAGTTCTATTCTTAATAATAAGAGGTAATGGGACAAAAATTTGTTAATGTAGCTTAGAATTAATGAACCCATAAGAGCCATTTAAGGTAGACCAAATACCTTGGAAGGCTTAATTATTTTATTTATTGATATTTTTCCATTTTGAAACTTGCTGTTTTGATACTCAATCTTTGTTATTGTACTATAAGCTTAATGTAACACCTTAGCTTTTCAATTTGAATGTATTTCACACTCTAAATCGTTTGCATGTACTTTTAAGCAATATCACTCTAAGCTGTTTTTACATAAATAAAATGAAGTTTACAAATTTATGCAATCCAAAAATTGATTTAATTATATTTAAACTTTAAATGACTTAATTATATAAAAAATATATTAGTGTAGTTCCGCTACAATTAAATGTTTCATTTGCTTTCAGGATTTGTCAGCTCTAAATTCTGGATAAATCTGAAAAGTTAACATCCCAGAAACTAAAGGTGGCAAACGATGATTAAAATTGGAACTGAAATGGCTGATTCAAAGGTAATTAATGTGAAAGTATTCTATTAGTGTAGTGAAACACTAGGGCCTACTGGATCAAATTGTACTTTTTTTTTTAAATTTAACTGATCAAAATAGTTTCGTACGTTATTAGTAAATTAACTTGCACCTATGCTTGATTAGCAAAGCTCTTGATATCAATACTTTTCTAAAATATTGCGAATATTTGGATAGTTCGGAATTCGAAAAATGTGCCCCACCACTCTGATAACACCAGAGGACAGTGATAATAGAGATTTTGCATACCATTCGATGAACCGTAACGCTTGATATCCTTGTTATGATTAAGCAAAACAACGTTCACAAAATATGCATGATAAATATTTTTTACTGCACTTTTAGTGAGTACAAGCAATTCTTAAAAGCAACTTCTATCTAGTGTTGTATTTATTTAATTTTAAGACCCCAACCCCTCCCTATGATACTGCCTAAGATAGTTGAATAAAGCTAAAAAGAACCAAACAAGCCTAAAACCCTTTGAAAATGCTTTTTATCACTACATTTGTATTTAAAATAGAGCTTTTCAATATTAAAATATAAAGTTGCCATCTGTAGCTAAGAATGTAACTTTTAGATCAGAAACTATATTTTTGGTACTGCTCGGATGACTAAAAAACTGCTCGGAGACTAAAAAAGCTAGCAGGACCCAAAACCCTTTGAAAGTTTCTCGCTTCTCTTTTATTACTGTATTTGTATTTAACATACAAAAAGATTTTTAAAAATGTCTATAATGCCAACTTTAGATTAGAATTTAACTTTAAAAAAAACTATTTTTGGATTCACTATGTCATTAAGCCAAATAGCATATTCACAAAATGCAACTGGCAAAAAACTTTAAATGGAACTATTCTTGACTGCAATTAATTCTACTAGATGAGTTAGTTCTATCTATAACTGGGTGTTACACTTTCATGTTTCAGTATTTTTTTTAACCAACTCAAACACATTATGACTGTCCACTGGAAAATATATAAAGATGTTAATAAAATCTGTTATTTTGTTACAAGTTTTTATATTAAACATTTTATTGACATTTTCTTTCCCAAAATACTTGAAAACTAAATTTATGTGTCTTTTTTAATCTCATGCATTGTATACAGCTTTTACTAGTGAAATATCAACATCTTATTGGTAATCATAGTTGTTTTTACAAAAAGAATCCAAAAGAGCTAAATTGGATGGCAATAACTGCAACAATTTTTGTTTTGACACGGAAGAATCTATATTTGAAAAATTAATCTGTTAAGTTAATTATTAAGTTACCATTCAATTAGAAATTGTCTACAACTATCATGAAGTTCGCTAAAACTGTGTTTACTTGTATGTTTGGTAACCTTCATTTTTTGCCTTTCAATATCCATTAGTGGCCTGCAATGAAAAATCTTAAACAAAACCAACTGTTCCTTAATTTTAATTTGATATCCCGATTTCTACGTAGATAAGGTTAAGGATTTCGTTAGACGCTAACGCTATGCAAAATGGCATTTTTGCAAGGCATCCCTTATTCTTTGTGCATGTGTGATAAACACAAAGTAAGGTTAGAGTTAGCAATACCGTTTTCCCCTAACCGTATGCAAAATCTCCCTAATACCACTACTGATGGACCAGTTAACATATACTATACGCATACTTTGATTCTTGAGTTGTAACAGTTTCGCAGACCACAGGAATGAAAATGTCTCGATTCATCAATTTAGTTAGTGGAGCGTACAGTGTCAAACCACCAACCACTGAAGAGCCTATGTCATTCAAAATATAGCCAATTACACCAAAAACAGTTGTTATTGCAATAGATCTGTTGGGTAGTAACTTATTTAATATTGTCTTAATTTGCAAATAAGTTATAAATTATTTTTGTGTGATTTTTACAATGGTGAATAAAGAGTTGTTTACAATAAATATTTAATGTTTCAATATTTTTTTTTAGGTTTTTGGAGCAACATTTAGTCCTTCCAACTACGTGTTTCTATCTATTCAGCAAAAAGCAATGCTAATGATGGATAGTAAATGAAACTAGTGTGACAAGTAAGGATGCTCTACGTTTATTAACCTGTGTCTTGATATTCAATAATCTGCATCACCAGAATAAAGTGCTTCAATCTCTGCATCTGACAAGCTGTGTACATGTGGCTGTAATGCAATGCAACAAATGTTCTATGGACAATAGCAATCGTCTGTGATCTATTGATTATTCAACCAAAAGTTCGTGTATCTATATGTACTTTACTCGGCCAACAAATAAAAAGGCTGAAATTGAAAGCTGTACTATTCCTGTAGTACTAGAAGAGGGTGGGCTGCAGCATTGATTTCCGCATCATTCATAAACGAGAAGACCTAGTGTGAAGTGTATGCTAGAACACTTGTTTAGCTGTTCACGAAGACACTTATGTATTGATCAATCGGTACAGAGGAAGATATGCCCTTGGACATTCAGCGAATAAAAAAAATGCTGATTTACCGCTCCGAATGAAGAAATAAGTCGTGTGTATCCCATTAGCATATACCAAATTGATCTGATAAAAAAAAACTGTACCAATCAAACTAAAGGCGTTCATTTCGTCCAACAAGCAATACATTTTTTTTTACATGGAATTGATCTTGGTGCATTCTATCTTCACCCTGAAGTTCTTAAACATTATAAAAGCTGGATCTATTGAAAAACTACAAAGGAAACCTGGATTGCTGAAACATAACCTCTCCTGCCATTTAAGAATCTTGCCCGTACTTTACAACTTGTGAAGATACGAGAGACTATCTAAATAATGACAGAACAATGTGAAGGTAATTTTATTTATTATTTAAGCTGTGCAATCTTATAAACTTTCCAAATAAAAGATTTTCAAATTAATTTTCATAGTAATCACATAATACAATGCTCAAAGCAATTAGCGGAGCAGATTGCGTTCTTTGGTTACCTTTCAGTGTCAACTTTTTATTGTTAACTCTTAAAATCTATAACAGCATATCTATAAGTTGCCAAATTGTACAAGTTTACGCAATTCAGTACTATATTCGATTTTAAAATTACAAGTATATTTGTATTACCCCACCACTGGGCACACTGGACTATATAACATATACTTTATGCAATCTTTGATTCTTTAGTTGTAACTTGTAACAGTTCCACAAACCACAAGAATGATAAAAAGGTCTCAATTTATCAATTTAGGAAGCGGGGTTTACAGTGTCAAACCACCAGTCACTGAACAACCTATGTAATGAAAAATAGAGCCAATTAAACAAAAACGGTTAATTTTAGTACCTAAACGACCTGATGCAATAACTGATTTGCAAATTAAGACAATTATTACATAAATTATTTTAGTTGTATTTAAAATGTTGAGTAAAGAGTAATTAACAATAAATTTTTAAAATGTTTCAATATTTTTCTAGGTTTTGGAGCACGGTTTATTCCTGATTAAAGTATCTCTGCCATGGGCCACTCGTCGAAATCCCCGCAGCACGAAGATGGTTCTAAACCACAAGCAGGTCTCTTTGGTGTGAAATAAAAATTGCCAAGTCACCATGAGGCCGAGAAGAACTTTTTCATTCTTGAAATCTCCCACTCGTCGAAAGCCTCTCTGCCAAGAGCCACTCGTCAAAATCCCCACTTCTGGTAGCACGAAGAGGGTTCTAAACCACAAGCAGGTCTCTTTGGTGCGAAATAAAAATTGCCAAGTCACCATGAGGCCGAGAAGAACTTTTTCATTCTTGAAAATCTCCCACTCGTCGAAAGCCTCTCTGCCAAGGGCCACTCGTCGAAATCCCCACTTCTGGTAGCGCGAAGATGGTTCTAAACCACAAGCAGGTCTCTTTGGTGCGAAATAAAAATTGCCAAGTCACCATGAGGCCGAGAAGAACTTTTTCATTCTTGAAAATCTCCCACTCGTCGAAAGCCTCTCTGCCAAGGGCCACTCGTCGAAATCCCCACTTCTGGTAGCACGAAGATGGTTCTAAACCACAAGCAGGTCTCTTTGGTGCGAAATAAAAATTGCCAAGTCACCATGAGGCCGAGAACTTTTTCATTCTTGAAAATCTCCCACTCGTCCAAAGCCTCTCTGCCAAGGGCCACTCATCGAAATCCCCACTTCTGGTAGCACGAAGATGGTTCTAAACCACAAGCAGGTCTCTTTGGTGCGAAATAAAAATTGCCAAGTCACCATGAGGCCGAGAAGAACTATTTCATTCTTGAAATCTCCCACTCGTCGAAAGCCTCTCTGCCAAGGGCCACTCGTCGAAATCCCCACTTCTGGTAGCGCGAAGATGGTTCTAAACCACAAGCAGGTCTCTTTGGTGCGAAATAAAAATTGCCAAGTCACCATGAGGCCGAGAAGAACTTTTTCATTCTTGAAAATCTCCCACTCGTCGAAAGCCTCTCTGCCAAGGGCCACTCGTCGAAATCCCCACTTCTGGTAGCACGAAGAGGGTTCTAAACCACAAGCAGGTCTCTTTGGTGCGAAATAAAAATTGCCAAGTCACCATGAGGCCCAGAAGAACTATTTCATTCTTGAAATCTCCCACTCGTCGAAAGCCTCTCTGCCAAGGGCCACTCGTCGAAATCCCCACTTCTGGTAGCGCGAAGATGGTTTTAAACCACAAGCAGGTCTCTTTGGTGCGAAATAAAAATTGCCAAGTCACCATGAGGCCGAGAAGAACTTTTTCATTCTTGAAAATCTCCCATTTGTCGAAAGCCTCTCTGCCAAGGGCCACTCGTCGAAATCCCCACTTCTGGTAGCACGAAGATGGTTCTAAACCACAAGCAGGTCTCTTTGGTGCGAAATAAAAATTGCCAAGTCATCATGAGGCCGAGAAGAACTTTTTCATTCTTGAAAATCTCCCACTCGTCCAAAGCCTCTCTGCCAAGGGCCACTCGTCGAAATCCCCACTTCTGGTAGCGCGAAGATGGTTCTAAACCACTAGCAGGTCTCTTTGGTGTGAAATAAAAATTGCCAAGTCACCATAAGGCCAAGAAGACCTTTTTCATTCTTGAAACCTCCCACTCGTCGAAAGCCTCTCTGCCAAGGGCCACTCGGCAAAATCCCCACTTCTGGTAGCACGAAGAGGGTTCTAAACCACAAGCAGGTCTCTTTGGTGCGAAATAAAAATTGCCAAGTCACCATGAGGCCGAGAAGAACTTTTTCATTCTTGAAAATCTCCCACTCGTCCAAAGCCTCTCTGCCAAGGGCCACTCGTCGAAATCCCCACTTCTGGTAGCACGAAGAGGGTTCTAAACCACAAGCAGGTCTCTTTGGTGCGAAATAAAAATTGCCAAGTCACCATGAGGCCGAGAAGAACTATTTCATTCTTGAAATCTCCCACTCGTCGAAAGCCTCTCTGCCAAGGGCCACTCTTCGAAATCTCCACTTCTGGTAGCGCGAAGATGGTTCTAAACCACAAGCAGGTCTCTTTGGTGCAAAATAAAAATTGCCAAGTCACCATGAGGCCGAGAAGAACTTTTTCATTCTTGAAAATCTCCCACTCGTCGAAAGCCTCTCTGCCAAGGGCCACTCGTCAAAATCCCCACTTCTGGTAGCACGAAGATGGTTCTAAACCACAAGCAGGTCTCTTTGGTGCGAAATAAAAATTGCCAAGTCACCATGAGGCCGAGAAGAACTTTTTCATTCTTGAAAATCTCCCACTCGTCGAAAGCCTCTCTGCCAAGGGCCACTCGTCGAAATCCCCACTTCTGGTAGCACGAAGATGGTTCTAAACCACAAGCAGGTCTCTTTGGTGCGAAATAAAAATTGCCAAGTCACCATGAGGCCGAGAAGAACTATTTCATTCTTGAAATCTCCCAGTCGTCGAAAGCCTCTCTGCCAAGGGCCACTCGTCGAAATCCCCACTTCTGGTAGCGCGCAGATGGTTTTAAACCACAAGCAGGTCTCTTTGGTGCGAAATAAAAATTGCCAAGTCACCATGAGGCCGAGAAGAACTTTTTCATTCTTGAAAATCTCCCATTTGTCGAAAGCCTCTCTGCCAAGGGCCACTCGTCGAAATCCCCACTTCTGGTAGCACGAAGATGGTTCTAAACCACAAGCAGGTCTCTTTGGTGCGAAATAAAAATTGCCAAGTCACCATGAGGCCGAGAAGAACTTTTTCATTCTTGAAAATCTCCCACTCGTCGAAAGCCTCTCTGCCAAGGGCCACTCGTCGAAATCCCCACTTCTGGTAGCGCGAAGATGGTTCTAAACCACAAGCAGGTCTCTTTGGTGTGAAATAAAAATTGCCAAGTCACCATGAGGCCAAGAAGACCTTTTTCATTCTTGAAACCTCCCACTCGTCGAAAGCCTCTCTGCCAAGGGCCACTCGGCAAAATCCCCACTTCTGGTAGCACGAAGAGGGTTCTAAACCACAAGCAGGTCTCTTTGGTGTGAAATAAAAATTGCCAAGTCACCATGAGGCCAAGAAGACCTTTTTCATTCTTGAAACCTCCCACTCGTCGAAAGCCTCTCTGCCAAGGGCCACTCGGCAAAATCCCCACTTCTGGTAGCACGAAGAGGGTTCTAAACCACAAGCAGGTCTCTTTGGTGTGAAATAAAAATTGCCAAGTCACCATGAGGCCAAGAAGACCTTTTTCATTCTTGAAACCTCCCACTCGTCGAAAGCCTCTCTGCCAAGGGCCACTCGGCGAAATCCCCACTTCTGGTAGCACGAAGAGGGTTCTAAACCACAAGCAGGTCTCTTTGGTGCGAAATAAAAATTGCCAAATCACCATGAGGCCAAGAACTTTTTCATTCTTGAAACCTCCCACTCGTCGAAAGCCTCTCTGCCAAGGGCCACTTGTCCAAATCCCCACTTCTGGTAGCACGAAGATGGTTCTAAACCACAAGCAGGTCTCTTTGGTACGAAATAAAAATTGCCAAGTCACCATGAGGCCAAGAAGACCTCTTTCATTGTTGAAACCTCCCACTCGTCGAAAGCCTCTCTGCCAATTGCCACTCGTCGAAATCCCCACTTCTGGTAGCACGAAGAGGGTTCTAAACCACAAGTGTCTCTTTGGTGTGAAATAAAAATTGCCAAGTCACCATGAGGCGGAGAAGACCTTTTCCTACATGAAATAGTTTCTGGTTAACAATATTTTTTTCTTGTTTACACAAGAGTACAAGAGTCTCTTTGGTGCGGAAAAAAAACTACTTGAAGTCAACTTGAGGAGACACAGAAGACTTCTTTCTAGAGTGAATCGAGTCTGGGGTTTAGAATGAACTGATGAAAATTACTGATTCCTCTGTGGACGTACTTGAACCTCTTGTCCTGGTATTTCAAGTGTAAAAGATGAACTTTGGAATTGAAGCAATTTCTTTGGTATGTTTTCGTTTTGATTAAAGTAATATAACTTTTACAATTCAAAGTTTAAGATGTTTAAGTTAGCGGTTTGTTATATTATGTAAAGTGTTTATTTTCTTGAATTTGACTATTTGAGTTAACACTGTTTCTATGAGCTTTGGAGCCAATGATCATTTATTATTTTATACCTTTCTTGAAGCTTTTTGTACAAATTACCTGTCATTTCATTATACGATCGACCTAGGAGACGGCATGTTTCAATTAGAATTATGCTTTTTTAATATGGATTTCATCTACAATGTAAATCTCGGTTATCAATGTACTTTACTTTCTTTGGCACATGTGTATTTGCGGAATTAGACCCCTACTTAGGTACGAATTTATCTCTTGCTTACTTAGTAAAGAATATATTCACAATGATTAAAGTGAACTTTGAGCAAAAATGTGGGCTACTCCTGTAGCCAATTCTCATTGCTATTGCGGTTTAATTTTTTTTAAATTCCTGAGTTGTAATTCCTGAAATGTATTCGCATTTTAATTATATTTATATAGAATATAACTTCATTAGTTTTGTTCCTGCAAATTTATGAAGCAAAAATCTTTATATGTGGTTGTGACACATATATTAAAAAGGTCTCTACTTTCAGGTTTTTCATCACATTGATCTCTCATGGAGTAGCTGATGTCAAGCTTTTATTGTTGAGAGTTCTGGCCATAAATCGAAAACGACGTTGGGGTTGAACTCGACACCTTTATCCTGTGATTTGATTAAAGTTATATAATTTAGACAGTGGAAAGTTTTATGTATAAGGTAAATGTTTTGCTATTGTTAAAATGCTGTTTGTGTTTGTACAAATTTGATTTGGGTTACGAGTTTGCAGTTTCTGTGAGATTGTGGTCTAATGATTCCAATTATTTTCTACATTTCTCGGACATTTATATAATTGACATAACTAACATCAAAATTTTAAATTGCATTTATCTGTTTAATCGTATTACTCGCAACTTCTGCTGAATGAAACTCGTATTAACCATTCAATTGTAATTTTGGCCAAAATTGAAATAATTGAATCTTGTAGAGTAATACTAAGATGGTTATAAATTTTATGCTAAGATATATTTGTGTTTCTCTGAACACTTTTGCTCATTTATTTTTTGTAGCAATAGTGATTAATTCAGTAAAATATTAGTCAATTGCTCACAAAACTATTTGCTGCACCAGCTTTACAAATTTCAATGAAAATGCTTAATTTCGGCATAAAAAGGTCGTGGATCAATATTATAAGCTCTATGGATGTGCTAAGGCGTAAATGGATATTATTACGAAAATTAATTATAGCAATCTCCTATTAAAAATTCAAAGTATTGTGAAATAGATTTTTCTAAATGTTTCTGATATGACTAATTTCAAAGATTTTTTTTAAAATATGATTGTCAAACTAGCAGCCATGGTGGCTTAATGCGGTTCACCAAAACCATTTCGTATGAAAATATTCTATCTTTCCATTACAGTGAATAAGTTACCTATCTAAGCCATTTAAAAATGCCCCAATTGAATAAGATAAATTTGCCTAATGTAAATGTTTTTTACATTCGGCATTTTTGAAAATAAGGCATATGGAAAATTGTAAATAATTATTGGGACAATTCAATAAAGTTCTCTTTCTCCCCTCTTCTCTTCCTTTTGCAGTTTGATAATGAAGTTTGTGTGAAATATGTGTTACAATTTTTATTGCAAACTAATAATACATTTAAAATTGCTAGCATGTAATGTCACATTTGCTTATTTAGGTTAAGTACAGTTTTCAATTTTTATTTGGTCCCTCACCCTTCAAAAATTGGCATTTAGTGATTTTCTAAAATTGTGAATTTAAAAATAAACTCTTTGGGACTATAAACTCTTTGTTGTAAATTCATTAACATTAAATAATTTTGGGTTTTGATTCATAATTCAAATTTTTTAATTTACAGAAAAAAATGTTTAAGTCGTCCTTTTTATTGGTCATCATTACCAATACAATAAAATATCCGTATAGAGCGAATAGGATAATTTTTAAGCACAATTTATTATTATCAGTGGCTTAACTTTCCACATATATATGCAATTCAGTACTATATTCGGTTTTAAACTTACAAGTATATTTGTATTACCCCACAACTGGGCACACTGGACTACATCACATATACTTTGTGCTATCTTTGATTCTTGAGTTTAAAACGATCATTGAAAAAATTATGAAAAATTAATGAAATATTTAAACGATCATTTGTACAGTAAAGTGTGATTTATCCTTACTCTAAATTACATTTTCAAATTTTAATTGATTTAATTTTAAAACTTGTCTCGATAGATGTTTATCCAGGTAAACTCAAAACCTTATTTTTTAAAGATTATGTAATTTAGTTTCAAGTATAAATTGGCTTCAATGGAATAATCTATAAGTTTTATTAGTTTGTTACTATTTTCATTTGAAATTGCAACTATTCTGAGCTAGATTTTTTAACGAAGAAATTAGTAATTTACGAGCAATATTGTTGCAGAATGAATGATTGCTTACTTTTGTGCGTACATGAGAAGCAATGTCTAAAGATATTAGGTTGTTTTTGAAATTGCTGCTTTCACAACTAGTTTAAAAACATAAATCATATTAAAGCTTCATGTTTTCCCCGATAACTTTTAAGCTGTCTCATCTTTTAAAACTTTTCAAATTAAAAACTTGCAATTAAATTTTCAAATGAATTTCATAATAGTTGTGTATAACTTGTTGACATAATTAAATGTTGAAATTGTATTTAATTGCAGGTGTTCCACAACATTAAGATCTTCTGAATTGGATGTCTATCAAGAATTCTGTGGAGCTTCTCACTTTAGTTTTGACCATTAGAGAACCAAAAAAAAAGGTTGAAACTACACTACCATAGGATTCTTATTACTCTTCGGGCTGACTACACCACTTTGCTCTGTGATTCAAGTCCCTAAAAAGATCAAACTACAATGTTCAATTTCGTTGAGGATCTATGGTATGTTTCCAATTTCACTTTACATTATAACATCATTTAAAGAGTATTACATATGATGTAAGTTGCTGGGGAGCCCAGTCGGTTAAGCACTCGCTTAGCATGCGGAAGGTCCCAGGTTCGGGTCCGGGCATCGCCAAAATAGCTGCCGACCTATAAACGGCCCGTGCAGCCTATAACGGCTTCGCCATCGCATGCACAGTCTCCAGTAAAGCATGTATTGGCTGTGATCTTGGTTAAAGAGATCTTGGTTAAGACTTGCCATCTAGTTAATATATCTTCGTAAAGAATGATGTGGTTAGTGTTTTCTTATCAACATTGTAAGTGTTGGGTAGCAACAGAAGACTTGTTAGTTAAATCAGTTTTGTGGTTATCATTCATTTTTATTTCTGACCATACTTAATGGTGAAGTTTTTAACATTAAATAAATACCTCCAGATTTTTTTTCATATTGTTAAGAGTCCAGATCTCCTACATTTATTCTTCAAATTAGATCAGCCACACACTTATCTTAAAAGTAGGGTGTATGACCTTTTTTATTCAAAATATATATTGCGGAGAGGGAAATCCTTTAATTTTTTTTATTTGCAATTTAATTGATTTTAATATTCTTTTATTGCATCCGTTTTCATTTTAAAAGTACATCGGCTAATCATTTATTGGGAAAACAAGCATTAGAAATTTAGTGCTTTTTATTAAAAAATTAATAAAAATTATGATGAAAGCTTAATTTATAATCATGGTATCAAATTGATAACAATAATAGTAATAAAAAAACCTTCTAGTTGTACGTAATTCAAAGTTTCTGCATCCAATAATAATTTTATTGAAATCACCTTCTTTTTAAAGTTAATAAATTTATTGAAATAGTTTCTGATAAAAATGATTTTGTCTCTTATACAAGGTAATTTTTTTTTCAGATTCTATTTCTTTTGGAAAATCAACAAGCCTTTCTGATTTCTATTTATCAAAAGTGATGGAAGCTGTGGATTAATTCTACTTAAGGTATGGGAAAAGCTTTTTACTTGTATTTTAGGATATACTGATCTATTTAGTTTTTGGGGGCTTTACAAATTTACGTAACATGAACCTCGCTAGGAGTCGATGGTGGTTTTACTCCTGGGAAATTTTAAACGTTTAAAAAATAATTTATCAAAGAATATTTGTAGTAAATTCTCTCTTAATTAGATGTTAATAGGATTATAATGCCACCTTATCTTTCAAATTGTTATGTCCTTGTGGTAGCAACTACTTATACACTGCTCATTATATTAGAAGAGAGCTCAGAGTACTTTTGTTGATCCTTTCAGTTCTGACTTTTTATTTTTTATTCAAAAATCTAAATTTTGAAATAGATTTATGCATCCAGAATAATATGGTAAAAAACAAGAGGAAATTTATTTATTTTTACATAAAGGGGAAAAAATTAAAATAGAATATAATTATAACTATTTTTTTCAATTTTATTTGTCAAATAGTTCAAATCTATTATTAAACATCTAAAAATTTAACATGGAGAAGTTAGGGTCAATGTAATTTTTAAAAATTGTTCCATGGTGAATTTCACCTTGTTTTTTATATTTTCATTTAATTAAAACAATCATTATTAGATTCTTCAAAAGACGTGATTATCACATCCTACAATAAATAAGTGGGAGCTTAAATAAGTGATAAAACAAAATCGCAAGCTGAGGATTCTAAATGGAATCATTGGTTTTAAAAGGTTTAAACAATTTCCTCCCCTAAATGTTTGAAGCAGTGTATTTCCCTATAATTTGTATACACCTTTACATTAGATTTTCGTAAAATATAAAGAACTACAAAGAATAGTTAGTCTATGAGAAATACAAAATTTTCAAAATATGACTTGCATAAATTCCTCAAAGTCCGAATTTCTTTTTATAGGCATGTAGCTTGATTATAATAGCTGTTTATTTTTGTTTTAAAACTGAAAACCAGTGTAGATAAAAATCCTAATATAATACTGTTGATTTTATTTCGCAAATGAATTTTTTAAACGAAGAAATGTGTTCATAGGTTTTGATGCATTTAAGTCTTCCCAAGTTATCCTGGGTGCATCATCTTTATCCAAGTGTGTCAAGCCTTCATTGAAAGACAGTTGCTTTAGATAAAGAAATGAAGCCTGCTTCCAAAGATGTACTGATGCCATATTATAAGATGTTCTCAATGGGTGACAGCTACAGAAAGTTAACTTTTAGCTGATATGGACAGATTTATAGTAAAATACTGCAAGACTTCCATGGAGGCCAAAACTGTTTTCACTTATGAAGTGTGTTAATTGTCTTTCATGTGTTCCCTGCTTCATGCCTCTTAAAATCCTTTCTCGTATAATCTTAGTTTAGACCTTTTGAAACAATTATATCTTTAAAAGTATTTTTGAAAAGGTTAGCCTTTTGTTTAATATAAGCTGAGTGGCACATCTATTTGATAGAATCTTCATTTTTGAGCTGTAAAAATGCACCTTTTGTGCTTTATGAATAAACAAAAATGCTGACATTTTTTAGCAGTCGGTCCATTCAAGCACTTTTTATGCAAGCTGTCTTGGATAATTTCCGCTAAAAATAAGTTTATTACTGATCCTACATAATTTTTTTTTGTCCAGATGACAAACAAGCTGCTTCGGTATATTTAAAAAAGCTCGAATATTCTAGTTAATAATACAAAAGTTACTATTAAAAAGATCATGAAATGTTGTAAAAGGTATTCAACAAAGGTCTGCTTGTGTGTACCTCTGTAGCAAAGAATATAAATTTACAAACACTTTTCTTTTGCAAATTAATTACTTGCAAAAAGTCAAGTAACCCCAGTCATCAATCATCAAACTAATATTTTCTATCAAAGAACTCAAATGAATGGAAAGCTAATTTCAAAGCATAATGCTTTCTGCTTCCCTACGCCTATATTTGAATTAAATGCTGTTACATAAACTTAAGAATGAATTGGCATCTTCAACTTTGAAATGAAATGGAATTTTCACCAAATTTGGTCACTTGCACTGATTTCAAATGTGGAATGCCTCAGCAATGTAAATTCTAGTGGTCAAATCAACCATTTAACTTCAACAACAAACAAAATTTATAAATGTTTATTGCATTGCAGTTGTAACTTTGCAAAGGAAAAATAATTATTTCTATGAGATGTTCAAGGCCAATAATGTATAATTTGGTTAATTTACTCTTGCTTCCTAAAAAAATGAAAGAACTAAGGAAAGTTCGTTACTTTGTGAAATATATTCAAAATTAATATCCAACAGTTTGACCATTTATTGAACAAGTAAAACTACTGTTTCAAATGTTAAATTTCCAAAATATGTCTCGTATTTGAAGTAATAAAACAAGTCCAGTTCTTGCGATGAGTTTGCTTCAGAAATAAAATTGCACAGGAAAAGTGTGAATCGACTTTGCATTGTGCTAGGACCATGGTCATGGCATAATTAAGAGTTCTTTTTAGTTTCGGCCGGTACCAAACAAATTCAGTGTGAAGATTGATTTTTTTTTAGTCTTTGCACGCCTCTTGAATATGTTGTGATCTGGGAGCAGCTTCTTGCAAATTGATACATGGCTTTTCCATTACCTGTAAACTTGAAAAATGGATTGACCTTTCACTGAATAAAGATTAGAAAATAGGAAATTAATCTTTCTCATTAGACCTATTTGGTTGAAGTATAATTATACAAACTTCAATTATAAAAAAATCTAAACTCCTCCAACTAAACTGTATAAGCGAGTTTTATTTCAATGCAAAGTCACAACTCCTGCAATAAACTATTCAATATCAAATAGAATCATTACTTCATATTTTGATTCATTTAAGCTACCAACGTTTGTTGGGCTTGTATAATTAAAAAAAAAATAAGATTTGGAAAATTTTGCCGATTCAGTTTCAATTAGTGCAAGTGACCATTAGAAAATTAATGATCAGATTCTGTGTTTTTACTGACAGCTTTAAATGTTTCCAAAAACACCTTTTTGGCAGACTACGAAAAATTTACAACCGTTATTGATGAAATCGTTTTTCTAAACATTTCAACTTTTATTGTAGGAGGTTCAGTATTTTCTTCAGTACTATTAACATGATTATCAAAATTTGAAATCTTTAAAACTACTACCTATAATTCAGAGGCTTGGAAGCAGTGAACTAATTTTACTTGTACACACTAATGACTTATTTTTAAAAATTTGTTAAATGAATTTATAATTAAACTTAGTTTTGATATTGATTGTATTTTAAATATGAATGCTTATTGTGATTAATATATCAAGATCCTAGGTCAAATTGTGCCCATTCAGGAGTCGGCTCATCACTTGACTGTGGTTATAAAATAAGACGCCCATCGCCAATAGCCCTTGTATAGCTCTGGCGTGGCGATAATCCAAACCTAACCTAGGTCAAATTGATTTATGCAAACTAATTCTTTGGTATTTTGTAGAAACTTGAGCTTGTAATTCCTTGAAATTGTAGTGTTGCAATGCATAGTTTTCAAATCATAATCAATTGCTAATTGCAAATTGCTCACATATTGGGTATCTTATTAAAAATGCTTCAAATGCAAAGTTGCTTTCTCCTTTGTTATAGTGCCTACTTTTATAAGGCAAAGTTGTAGATATTGTCACTTGATATCTGTTCATATTTCAAAGGACAGTCATCAATAACCTGATCCTCCTTTCCTGATAATTTGAATATACTAGGAAAATATTTGTAAGTGACTTTCCTTAAATATTGTCGTATTTGTTAACAAGAGATTTTCTGAAAATTAGTCAAATGACTAAATAAAAATACATGCTGAACTATGCTCACCCCAACAGTTGCCTAGTTTTCAATTAATGAGCCATTTGCATGTAGTAATTAAGTATTTTTGTCTAGTATAAATGTTTCAAATGAAGCTGCTTAATTGTTGAAGTGCTTATTTCTAGAAGATGATAGTGCTTGAATTCACTTGATAGCTATTTGAATTCCAGAGGCTAGTCGTCAATAGCCCACGTCTATTTTTACGAAATTTTGAATATACTAAGAAAATATTTGCTTATTTACTTGAGATTTTCCTAAAAAATATTGTGGTGTTAGGAACATTTTTTCCAAAAATAAGCAACCGACTAAACGAAAAGATATGCTAAGATATGCTTCTCCAACAGTTAAATATAACTATTTATGGAGTACCAGCAAACTTTTATTCCTCAATCATTCTTTATTCAAATGTAAGCTTTAATTGAAGTAGATATTCAATGGTTTTTATGTTGATTGAAGGGAAATTTATCATCATCCATGTTCTTATGTTAAGTTGAATCAACCAGTCTGATGCATCCGCAACAAAATCCCTACACACATTTCTGCATCGGCCTATAAATTATAAGCGAGCCATCAAGATTTTTATATTGGCATTAACCAGTGACTCCACCAAACTGAACCTCGGTGGTACTCTTCATGTATAAGTTCTTGCTTGATCAAACTGTGCTAAAAAATTATATATTTTTTTAGATTAGTGCTTGTTGATTTGGTATGATCGTTCACATTGCTATCTAGGTGATGCACACACGAAGTCTGTCGTTCTTTTTTCCATGATGCTTGACCATTTAATTTGAATTACTCTCCTATATTGGAAAATTGTACCTGGCGGCTGAAAGTATTTTCGTTAATCTGCTTTAGGCATGAGGTCCAAGGTATGTTTTCAGTAGAATATAATCCCTTTATTCGTAAGTAATTGAATAAAATGTGTTAAAGTGTAAAGCTCTTGCCAATTCAAAATATCATATCTCCCACACTCACAATGCAAAAATCTTAAAATTGCGACAAATAACTGCAGTATTTTGTCAATTTTTCAAGATTTATGCAAATAAGTTTCTTTCTGAAATGGGAAATTGCGCTTTCAACCCAAAAAGCTAGCGTTTGTGTTAAAAGTGTGATGATCATTTCGGATTTGAGCCAATCCTACATGGAAGTAGTATATCCCTTCTGCTATTTCAATGGCACAACAGCCCCTAGAGGCACTGCCTTCCTCGAAAGTCCTTTCCAGGACATTCTATTCCTGGTCAATGATATAATTATTTACTGCACTTTTCATCTAGAAGTTGTATAGACTTGAGAGATATGAAAGTCTTCATGTCGATAATCTCATGCAACTTATTCATTCTACTTAACATGATTTGTTTCCTTCAGGAAAAAAACGGATAGCACGGAATTGATCAAGCAAGTCATTTTTAGCCTTTTCATACTTTTTAGTCTAAATTAGTTCTGTAATTTGCTTTAAGCCAGATTGTTATAGCTAAGCAAACCTTTACTTAAAATGTAAAGTTTAATGAACAAACTTTTTTACTACACGGGATTCTGACTTAGAGGTGTTCAGTCATAATTCCACGGATGGTGGCTTCGCACCACTGGTCTCTCGACCAAGCACATGAACCAAATGGTTATTTTTAACACATATGCTAAGTTAATTTGAAAGTTAGTATAAAAATTCATTTAGAAAATGAATAAGACCTCTATCTTGAAACTTGGGTGTTGCATATTTGAATATACAGTCCTTGAAAATGGATAAATATATCCTTAAATAGTCCTGAATTTTTTTTTTAACCAAAAAGTGTGGCAACCCTGACCAAGTGTCCGATCCTGCGGTTCCTCTTGTACTGAGCAGGATTACTATCGCAATGACAAGTCATCATTTGGTTAAAACTAGCCTGTCCTGACTTTTTAAGCAGATGTTGGCAGCATATACGCAAAAACAACCCTTGTAGATAGTGTTATTGCATCCAAAATGTTATTATGGTCATAAGTCTGACACTTTTTTTATTTGAGCAAAGATGTTATGAATTGTGTTAATATTTTTTCTGGAAAAAAAATATTTTTGATTCTAGTGTGTTTAATTGCAATTTGCAAAAACAACCCTTGTAGATAGTGTCTGTTATTACATCAAGATTTTATTATGGTCATAAGGCTGACACTATTTTTTTTTGTTTGAACAAAGATGTTCTGATTTTGTGTTGATACTTTTTCTGAAAGTAAAATTGTTGGTTTTGAATTCTAGTTTGTTTAATTGCAATCTCCAAAAACAACCCTTGTAGATAGTGTCTGTTATTAGATCCAAAATGTTATTATGGTCATAAGTCTGACACTTTTTTTTTGTTTGAACAAAGATGTTCTGATTTGTGTTAGTATTTTTTCTGAAAATAAAAATTGTTCGTTTCTAATTCTAGTTTGTTTAATTGTTGTCAATTGTGTCATAACTACTTATAAACTGCTGTTGGCAATCGAAGTGACTATGAATAGTGTACAGTGTTTTAGTTTGTTGCGTGAAATAGAATGTTAACCAACTTGGTGTTTGTGGGTTTTACTTAACGGAATGTTTAATTGGCTTCATAATTTATGCCATTTATCAATGTGCAAATTTTTCACTCTGACAATGCAATTAATAGGCTTTGTCTTTACGTGCCGTTAAGGATTTCCAAATCTCTGCTTCTATTAAAATTGTTTTGATAGTTAAAATTGTCTTCTGAGCGCCTCCACATTTAAAGTGCAAGTGGATCCTGCCTCCTGAAATGCGTTATTTGAAGATTTGTGTAGGAATTTATTCCAAGGAACGAGAAGCAATGCTATTACGAGACAAAGTACTTCAAAGAGATGGGTAAGTCAAAATTTAGCAATTTTTATATTGTATGTTTTTGAGTTGGGTATCGGTTTGCATTTTGTTATGTTTCTTTAGAAGAAAGAAAAATTGCATCAATGTTCATATTAAAATATTTGTTATAAAGTAATTACGAACTCTGTACAGGTTATTGCACATTTAATTAAGCTAAATCTTATTGAATTTTTAGCATTGTTTTAACACATTCGCTGCCACTAAATCATCAATAGTCTTCATCGATAGAGGCTGATGAAGTAGAAAGACATCCTGTTTTTTTAAACCTGTTCGTTGCGATGGAAATAAACTAACTGTTCATTTTTGAACAAGTACAAATCTTGGAGATCGTAATTAGCAAGGTTAGGTTGAATTAACGTCACGAACTAAAGCTACACGATAGCTACCTAGTCGTAAAAATTCAAGGAAATGTTCCTGGCCTTTTCCAACCGGATAACTCATCTGTCACTAATTATTGAATTGAAAGTCAATTACCAGATTTGCTTCAGTGATTAACTTTTCGAATAATAAATAATCATTAAATTTTCCTAATTCTTATTTTTGGGTAGTTTTTGTTTCAAAAAAATAATAATGATAAAACAGACTATATTTGCAATTTTTTATAGCTAGATTGTTGAGTAACAAACTGAATCACTTTACGAAATGCGGTATGTCATGTGTCTGGTCGCCCTACACTTGAGACGAAGGATTTAATTTCCTTATAATTTTAAATAGAATGCCCTCTTTCAAATCACCAAGCATTATTCCAAGCGCAGAAGGATCGGTTGCAAAAGTTACAAACGAACTTGAACTCATAAGAACGGTTGGCGAAATGGTACTATGAATTCAATCAGAATGTGCTGTTATCGGTGAATCGGAGCCACGCGACTCCTTAAGGGTCAGTGGCATCCAACGTGTTAAGCACTATAACAAGATGTACATAAAATATTTAATCGTACATCAATAGACTCAAGTAAATTGCGAAATATAAAATTAATCCTGACATAAGTTTTGAGTTTGGGCACTTTGCATAAGGTGCTATTTAAGGTTACTTTTGCCATTGTACGTTTAGGGAACTTTTTACTACTCAATTTTAAAAGCTACCCATGTTTTCTTTAAATTTATTTATAGCTTGGCCTTCAGACATAATAGGCATTGATATTCTTTCACACAGCCATTAAAAGTTCAATGTCTAATATTTGTTGCAAGGCATTCAATTTTAAATGTTGGTTCATTGTAGCCATAATCTGTAAATTTTTTTCGAATTCCCTCCAAAAAGATTATTTTTTTTTTCATTCGGTATTAAATTCTAATAATTTTTAGCACCGAATTCTTTTAAAATGTTAGTGCTGGAAAATTGAACTTTGTGCTTGACCCTCGTTTACGTTCTTTTCATACACATGAACGGCTAATAGCTGCTATGAAAGACTGAAAGGTAATTTTAAGGTCCCCTTCTATCGAACCATTTTAGTTTTTAAGGTATAAAATAAATTCTAGAATCCTTGTCACGTAAAATAAAACCTCCATTCAAAAGAATGCCTCATCTTCAAAACGATGGGCCAAGTCAAATTTTGATTATTTTAGTTTATTACATTTGCGATTAGAGTTCATTTGTATTTATTTAATTTTCTGTGTACTTGTAAATTGCTTCCTAAATATTACGTTAGTCTAAATTGATTATTGATGTGTATACGTTAATAACGACTTAGCACAACAATGTTGAATAATTAAACCATAGAGATAGTAAAACAGGGTGCTGTTCCCCCTACCAGTGGTTGGTTTCTCTATCTCTATGAATTTATCCTCGGATAAATCTCATTTATGACATAGTTTATGCATGATTTGTAGCATTGTGACAAGTTGTTTATTGGACTCGGGTATACCAATGTTCCATAGTGAATTAAATTTGTAAAAGTATTCGTTCACAGAAAATTAGTAATGAACGTCGGTTACCATTTAAGATTGTACCGACTACCCTTAAGGATACACTTGTCTTTTTTCTTGTATTTAATAGTTCGTTCTACACACTTTAAAACGCGAAACGCGCCTTTTTAATTGTGGCGAGCCACCGGCCAGAACTGGTCTCGAAAGTTTTGCTGTGCTACACCTACCATTGCCTGTTACCTTTTTAAACTAACCAAAAATTAAACTTATTCAACCAAACTTAAAATTTAATGTATCTGGTTTATTTTAAAATAGTTGATTTTTTTATGCAGATATCTGTTTATTTAAACCACTTGTACCAGTTGTTCCCAGTTTATTCACACGCATAAACATGTCAACAGTGATGATGATGTAAATATGCAAATAGTCCAGGCATTACCTATTACCTGTTCCTTTCATTACTGATTCAGATTAACCCATTATTACCAACGTAAGCAGACTCTCGCAACCTCTGAATAGTTCATGGAGCCTAATATACACTGCTCAAAACAATTAGGGGAGCACTTTGCGTACTTTTGTTAACCCTTTCAGTTTCCGCGCTTTGTTTTTCATTCTAAAAATCTAAAATTTGTGAAATAGATTCCGTATGCATCCAGAATGAAATGGTAAAAAACAGGCGGAAAAATAATTTTTTAAACTAAAATTTAAGGGGGGAAAATTGGAATAAAAAATTAAGAATTAATTACAACAATAATTTTTTTGAAGAATTCAGGATCAATTTATTTCATAATTTTTTTTGCGAGTGAATTTTATTTTACCATGTTTTCATATTTTCATTTGATTAAAACAAACATTATTTATATCACCGAAAGACTTGATTCTTCCGTCTAGCGATAAATTAGTGCAAGCTCAACTTAGTGAGAAAAAAATCGCTAACTCATGATTCCAAATGGAAACTTTGGAGTTGAAAGAGTTTAAAACCATGCGCTCCCCTAATTGTTTTGAGCAGTGTACTTCGCCTAGTGTGACTTCTTCTATCGGGTCTCAAAAGTGGGGATCCGTACCAATCAGACCTCGTAATTGACTGATTTTGAAACCGAATCCCAGTAATGCTTTCTTTTATAGGTGAGGTAAATTCGAAAGAATTAAAAAAAAATAAGTGAGTATTAACATTCTGACGATGTCCGTTTGTCTGTCCGTCATACTCTCCGAAATCGGGTCTATACGTCGGATCTCAAATTCTTTTGTTGGAAAGGTATGAGCTGAGACAGTCGGATATCCAACTGTCATAGTTTTTGTCCATATGTCTGTACCTCCGGACTGACATAGGTGTACTGTCTGTCTGCAAATACCCCATTGAATTAGCATTAAAATTTAATTTCAAGTCATTAAAACACTGTTGCCACATCGAAAATAACATGAGAAACTCGATTAAATTTTGCTTCAAATATTTTTAAAATATTGTCATAAATCAGTTTATGCTACACTTTATGACGTCTTTAAAAAGTTAATAATTGATTTACTAAGAAAGCGACAAGGCATATTTTTTTGCATAAAATTCTTATAAGTTTCAATTTACATTTCTAATTTTAGTGAAATTTCGAGTAGTTTCATATTTTTTATTAAATATTTAATATTCGAACTGCAAATAAATTAAGCAGACAAAAGAAAATTAATGAAAATAGATTAGGTGTTTTTTAGAAGTTCAAATTATAGCTGGATGGTGTGTTTGGTGACTTTTTAATTTGTATAAATCTTGTGTAGAAACGGTTGTTTTTGACATTTACTGTTTTAAGCCTAGAAGTTTCCCCAATAAGAATAGCAGTAAGTATTTAACTATTATTACAGTATGCTATTTTAGTTCTTTCAGGACTTTCGTTTTTCTTTAAATCGAAATTCTTAAAAATAATTTTTGGTTAATTTTGTATTAAGGGGGTGTACATAAAAACTTGAGTAAAACTTTCATGTAAAGCGATTTTCACGAAATTCTGAAGTTATTTCCTAAGTAAAAAGGAATATCTTCAATGATTTATTTTTGTACGTGTGGTTCCCAAATTTTATTTGTTTCTAAACTTGTAAATATCATTACTGAAATATTTCTAAATATTCCGTAATGTCTTAAGGTACCCATATAGAATACCTTAGAAATCAAAATATGTGTTTTGATAGTTTTTGCATTAAAATATTACTCGATTCTTATTTTTCTTTCTGGTAATACTAGATTTGTTTTACTATAAATATTTGTTTTATCTACAGGCAGTCTTGTAAAGGCAATTCTGTTGTAATCAATCTTGAACTCATTTTCGGAAAAAAAAAAATTCATAACATGCTTGTTTACTCCTAACATAATATCTCAAATTAATGTAATTCGATTAGAATACTTTAATTTTTTTAAGGGGTATGAATCGGGTCTTGTGGCCATTTACTTTTTAGCAAATCGTAATTTTTTTTAGACATTTAAAAAATTTAGTTTTTTAAAAATTCGTATATTAAAGCTTGCAATTTGAAACTATCGTGATTAAATAGCTATTTGGTTTAGTACATAAGCTTAAATTTAGTAGGTCACATGCATGGATATTTAGTTTTCTTTTCTGCAAAAATTATATAAAACAAGTAATTTAAAATGTCGTTATGGCACACTTCAATTAATATTTTTTTATTGCAGTAGAGCATTTTTAAGTTAGTTTTTATATACCTGATCGTCTCGCAAAGTTTTTTTTTGAATTTTTCAAATTAAGGAAAGTTGTTCTTCTAGGTATATACAGGGTGTTCCAAAATTGACCGGAATTGTATAGGACGCAATTCCTAAATATTTACCCGGCCCCCGCCAATGAAAAACGGCTAACTAATTGGCCGCAATTTCGGTCGTGCATGAAATCTTGCACTTGTGCTACACAAGAATGTAGAACTTTTAGTTTGGTTTGGTTGAATTTACATCTGATAAAAATTACAGGTTCAACTAGTTTTCAAAAAAAAAAAAAAAATTAGGAGGCTGTTCATTTTGATAGGTTGTTGCATTATTGTTAAAAAAAAACCTTGATGTTGACCATCAGTCTATACATAACAATTATTGTATTTTGCTTATTTATGCTGGGTAGGTATGCACTTATAACGGGTGGTTATAAAATAACGCTCGCTATTCGGGGTTTTCTGTAGCTTTAATAAATAATCTAAATGCAGAAGACTTTGAGGCACTTACTAATCAAGGGGAGAAAGAATGGAATCATAAAAAACAAACTTGTCTCTTGACCAGGGTTCTAAATTACGAGGCGTAATTGGATGCGTTGGCCGTAATTAGTCATAATTGGCTACGCCGCGTAATTTAGTACCTTGGTCAAGAGACGAATTTCGTTTTATTATTCCATTCTTTATCGAAGAAAAGACACTCGTCTCTTGACCAGGGCTCGAAATTACGAGGCGTAATTAGCTGTGTTGGCCGTAATTGGCCATAATTGACGACGCCTCGTAACTTAGAACCCTGGTCAAGAGACGAGTTTGTTTTTTATGATTATTCTTTTTTGTGATTTTTTAAGATTCTATCTTTTTTATGATTCCATTCTTTTCCCCCCTTCTTGATTAGTAAGGGCCTTTTCACACGGAGCACCTTGAACACAGAACTTCCATAGGAATAACATGGAGAACCGCTGTAGAGAATTTTTCATTGAATTTTTTCGTGGAGACACGAAAATCGGTAAACCGGTTTTGCGGGGAGATATAGGTAGCCAATCAGCATCAAGTATAGCTCTGACGTCTTGTTGGCAAAATCGAGTTTGCCAAATGGAGAAAAATCTACTATATGCTCGCCAATGTTGATTTTTGTAGTTGGTACTCCTTGTTAAATCGGCTTGTGGGGAGCCTTGTGGTTAAGATCTCGATATCGTTATCGTAAGGTCTCGCGATCGAGTCTCGTTACCACTGAAGACCCACAGAATATGCGGAGTACGTGCTCGTTAAATCTGTTGGGACCGAAAGTCCTGTGAGTGGTCATTGCACATTTTCCCACTGGTACAGGTCCCTGGAGACTATTTCCCTCCCCTTCAGGGACTTGTCTAAATTGTGGAAATGGCACGCTATAGATGGCAGCATCTGCCAAGTATGTGTGCGTGTGTTTTGTCTGTCTTCATGATGAAGGATTATAAGCGGGTCTCTGACCAAGCACACAAGCCTGAAAATATATGAATACCAACCAATTCCTACACGTGATAGAAATTTGTAAAAATATTGAAAAATTGAAAAAGTTTACCAAGACTAGCGATAAGTATCATTCACAACAACCCCTCCAGGAACGTGTGACGTCAGAATCTTTGCAGGTGGACAATCCTGTCCGAGCAGTTTCGTGCACATGGAATACCGTGTGAAAAGGCCTTAAGTGTCTCAAATTTTGAAGCATTTGGACTATTCATTCAAGCTACAGACCACTCCGAATAGCGAGCGTTATTTTATAACCACCCTGTATATTCCGGTGTGTGTGCATGATCAGAGACCCGCTTATAAGATTTCGTCAAGTAAGACAGCCACAGAAGGATTTTTTACTGACAGAGAAAGGAAGTACACCCAGGGCAAAGGCGGGAATTGAACCCGCACTCATTACAGCGCGCGGACTGCTAGCGTTATGGCCTGCGATTCAAACCACTCGGCTATCGATCCCCACATGACACCCTAAATTGTCTCCGTGTTGGTAGATGGTGCGGTTGGTAGGTTCAGCCTCTACCCTACAATAGAACTATTTGGTCCAAACGCATGCACATTTCGACAAACTGTACATTTCTATCGCAAAACGTTTAGCTCCTTCCAATTTTCAAACATCCAGCTCGAATTTGAAACACACCAAATTATTTAAATCGAAACACAAAAATTCCATTTTCGTAGTTACTAATCATTTTTAGTAGTTTTAGAAACTGAAGTAACAGAATCTGCAAATTGTAAAATTACTAGGCAATATGTCGATTCAATCAAACCAAACTCAAAACAAATGCATCCCTTCGTCAACACATTCTCGTGCTGCTCTAGTTCAAGTATGCAACCACGACCAAAACGCGTGATCAATTGGCTTTTTACTATTTTTCGGAGGGGCCGGCTCAATATTTCGAAATTGCATTAATTCCTATTCCGGTCAATTTTGAAACACCCTGTAGATGCCAATGCATTTTTTTTTTTTTTGGTTGCTTGGTTAATTCTGTATTAAGTAAAACGTTCATGTAAGGCGATTTTCACGAAATTCTGAAGTTATTTCGCAAATAAAAATGAATATCTTCAATGATTTATATTCATACGGGTGGTTCCCAAATTTTATTTGTTTTTAAACTTGGAAATATCACTACTGAAATATTTCTGAGTTTTCCGTTACATCTTGAGGTACCCATATGAAATACCTTTCTCCTTAGAAAACGGGAAAAAATTTATCAAATATGCGTTTTGATATTTTTGCATTAAATTATCAGATTCTTTATCTTTCGGATTATACTAGATTTGTTTTACTATAAATATTTTTTGATCTTTAGGCAGTCTTGTGGAGACAATTCTATTGTCATCAATCTTAAAATGAAAACCTTAAACTCATTTTCTGAACAATTTTTCATAAAATGCTTGTATACTTCGAACATATCTCAAATTAATATAATTCGATTTAAAAAAATTAAAATGTATTCTAAAGAGTTTGCATCGGGGCATGTGACCATTTACTTTTTAACAAAACATAAATTTTTTTAGACATTAAAAAAAATAAGTTTAAAAAAAATCGTATTTTAAAGGTTACCATTTCTAACTATCATGATTAAGTAACTATTTTGTTTAGTGCTTAAGCTTGAATTTTAGTAGGTCACATGCATGGATAATGAATATTTACTTTTCCTTTTCTGAAAAAATTATGTAAAACAAGTAATTTTAAATGTCGTTATATGGCATACTTTAATATATATTTTTATTGCAGTAGGGTATTTTATGTTAGTTTTTCATATGCCTGATATTCTCACAAAGTTCTCAAAAATTAAGGAAAAGTTGTCCAAGGTATATGGATACCTAAAACATTTTTTTTTCGTTTTTGCATTTGAATAATGATTAACTTAATGAATGACTAATGCTTTTATAACATGTTGATGGAATAAATTTGATCCAATAAAATGTAAAACCAATAAATTTTAAACTACCCACCCCTTATATAAATTACATGGCTTATAAAAGGTTTAAATTGCTAGTTGCTATTGAATATACTACATTAATTTGTAAGCCTATTTTTTTAAAGCGTAATTAATCTTACATAGAAAATGACGATAATCTACTATAAAAATATTTTGGCAATATCATTAGCATTACATCATACAACAATGACCTACATATGTCCCGATTCAAAATGTTTTCGCTTTATGATTTTTTGCCTAAAAATTTAATATTTGTATTTAATCTTTTAGTATTGCATAAAAATTGACTAAAAAAATACAGATAAACAAATCTCGCCCCCTCCCGTTTTTTTAAACAAATAGAAAGTGTTGTTCAAAAGCAGACGATAACTATTGGTACTTGTAAATATTAGGTAGCTGTACTTGTGTAAATAATAGGTAAAGAAACGCGATGTTCCTACTGTTTCGTCAGTAAAAGAAAAACGAAATGTGGAAAAGTTCCAACTGCGGAGATATTCTTCCGGTTTCCGGGGGGAAAAATTCACGGTAGAATAGTGAAGTGTTGCTCTAGTGTGACATTATTCCAACGAAATCAAAGTGTTCTTATGGAATAAAGTTTATCGTTTGGAGATAACACTAAATTGAAGTCCATGTAATTACTACATGCTTCAATCTGTCATAGATATTTCTATAAAATTAAATAGTTTAAATTGAATTTCCTATAAATGCCATTACTTTGTTGAATTTTCTCGATAAAATACTAAATATCCGTTTAAATCTTGAATTGGTTTGACCTTAAAAATTGAACGATTTTGCTTGTTATTGCTTTGGTGATTCAATTTTGCTAGGTTAAAGACCTGCATTAAATTATGGAATGGATAGTATAAAAATTCTATTCTACATCTGTTTTAAGTGCTACTTCGAATTAGGCTAAATTCCACTTATGTCAAAACTCTTGTCCAAAATTATCTTAATTTGCTTTTTCTGATTTTTAATAGTTTTAAAAGCAACTTTGAAGAATGTAATTTTCTTTTGACTACTTGTAACACACGACACTTATTTTCGTTCATAATTAACGTCTCGATTGCAATTAGGTGGTAGGCCAAATGTGACTCAAGTTCAAACAAATTTTGGACAACATGAGCTTTTAAAATGTTAAAAGATCATTCCGTTTGAAAGCATTCATCTTTTTCTTGAAATGTCATGTAACATTTATTTAAAATATTTTGGAAGATATAAACATTAAACAAAATTCCCTTCGGCGATAATATGCTTATGCCAAGGAGGACATTCCCCACTTGACATCTTGACCTCTTAGTTTGAATGACAAGACAAATCGATTTTTTTTATTTTAGTATTTGTGTAAAATACGTCTCAATAGCTTTAAAAAATGCCCTTTGTATGTAATTCAAATATGGATCAGCGGTATTGTATAATGCAAGTATTCAACTATAAATCTTCTTTTCTCATAATGGTGTTTTTTTCAGGTTTATGTACCTTTTCTCAGACTATTTCATGTATTTCATAGACCTAAACTTTTTACAGGATAACTGTGTCAGGGTTTTTTGCTTACTCAAATAAGCATTTCTCAATATTTGAAGGAGAAAAAAATATGTACAATTTTGTGATGTAAAAATGCCTTAAAAATAACACCTTAAATAATATTTTTAAAAACTTTTATCTATTGATAAAATCTCCTGTTAGTGTATTGTTCAAAGGGCATAGGGGAGAGGAGGGAGGATTGGGACGGCGGGAGGGGTGGGACAGCTGAAATTATGGCAAAATAAATGACTTAATTTTATTTTCAGTCTCACCACCAGATAGCATATGTATAGCTTCTTGTTGATACCTATTTCCAGGTTATCCAGATTCAACTTTCAATTTACATTCGGAAAGTTTATTTTCACACCTCCAGAGAAAGTTTTTAATCTATTTTAAGTTTTATTTCTTTATTCGTGTAATTTCTAAAACAAACATAATATAGTGTCACAGTACACTTAAATATACAATGTACGCTTATCAGCAATTTAGTTAAGTCTAAAGTCAGCAGGTTTTATGTAAGAAGTTATTTTTTAGAAGCATTATGTAGAGGGAGGAATGGGACACACTGAAAGAGGGAGGAATGGGCCATGTCCATTCCTCCTTCTTCCAGTCCATTCTTCCTTCCTCCTGTCCATATGTTCATTTCCTAAAGCCGAACCTTGGAATCCATTGAATAAAAGTAAAGGAAAGAAAAAAGGACAAAAAAAAAATATTAACAGTTACTCGAGAAGAAGGATGTTGAAGAAGCAGAAGCTGCCCGACTAGGAACAAAAGTTGCTTACTAAAATATGTATGTGCAAGCCTAAAATTTAAAAAAAATCAAAAAGAAAATTAAATTTCAAAGATATGAATCCAGTGATAGCGAAGGGTCATTATTTTCATTACACGACATTTCAGATGATGACATGGAAATAGCAAAAAAAGATTGACTGGATGAAGGACAAGCCTAACATAGGCAAATATGATTTTGTGCTTGTCAAATTCATCACCAAAACGGTCAATTGTTTTCTACGTTGCAATGTTGATGAGTATTGACAATGGTGAAAGTTGCATTGTAAAATTTTTGAGAAAGGGCACAAACGGAAATTTTAATTTTCCTCAACAGGATGACTATAGTATAATAGAAAAAAACCCGGTATTATCATGAAATTGCTGCCACCACAATTGATTGGTGGGACCAGTAGAGCCCAATCTTGCCTTTCTTTTTATGTTAACCCCTCTCATTATTATATTTGATATTTTTCTTTAATTTTCAAATGTGTCCCATCCCTCCCATACTCATGTCCCACTCCTCCCACCCAAGAGGGAGGAATGGGACAAAATTCTTGTAATTTGAATTTCTCAACAGTAATACAATAGTTCAACATTTAAATACTATGTGTTTTTTAAAAACAATTTAAAGCTTGTAAATTTATTATCTAACCATTTGCATCTATAAATAAGCAAGGGATAATGAATAAAAAAATATTTATGTAAAAATGTCCCAATCCTCCCTCCTCTTCCCTATAATGCACATAAATTATTTTTGGGTTGTTTTGTTTGTTAGTTTCAAATAAAAAGGACAATGAAAAAGGTCAATTTAACAGGTACCGACCTGCCTTAATCTATGCGGGAAAGCGGGGCGTTCATTATCGTTTTTCAACTAATGAGAGCATTATCGTCCTTCAACGATACCTGGATTGACAAGGGGGACCAACAAGAACCGTCTTCATTAATTGCCGTTTCGGCGGACTGCAAATCTCCGGTGTCTTCACTCTTAAAACAAGAGTGAAATCCACTCATAGGATAAGTGCATTTTCGACAATGAAAAGAGTGAAAACTAACTCGGACTGAGTTAAATTCACTCGTTTGGTTTTTTTAAAGAGTGTTCATCTCCCATTCCGACTTCCGGGCTTTCTCCGCCATCGTTCCTGTGTAGCGGCCTCTCCATTCTGTGAGCCCCAGCACCTTTCGTGAACCCTTACACCCAAGATGTTTGGCGCCTCCCAGCCCCGTGGTGCGACTCGACCGTTACTCCCGGATCATCCAGTCAGTGCACGGCCTACTCAACAACTACTAAAGCCTCGGTTTCCTCGGAGTCCGTCAACAGATTTAAGTGGTCGGACAAGTGCGGTGAGTGACGTCATACAAACTACTTACATTGATGAGTGGTTTCCTACTTGAGAGTGGTTTCCTCAGGAGCGTTGCAGACAACTCAACACGACCACCAGATTGAGTTGCTGTTGAATGCGTTGGGGAAATCCTGATGACAACGTTTTTTGCTGTTGTCTGCTTTGCGGTGCGCTTGCCCAAATTAAAAATTTGAGGAAATGACGGAAGGCGAGAGTTGTTTTACGCTTGTCGAGGAAGAAATGCTAATTGATTTTGGGAGAAATCACGAAGAACCTAAATTTTCCATTTTTGACTTTCAAAGACGAAAATCAAAACAACAACAGGGTTAGTTGAGTGGGTTCGCTAGGTTTCCAGTTTCGTGTCAACGTAACGTTCCGATGAAGTGGTGGTTAGTAGAGTGACGTCATCCTCGTATAATAGCGGTCGCATTTTTCTGGCGACAGACTCCGAAGAAACCAAAACTTTAGGCCGAAAAACAATCTCTGGGACGGAAATTGTGACGTCATAATTCAGAGTGAAGTTGTTACAAAGATGAATAAAACCTGCTCGGAACCACTCATACACGGCTAACTACATTTCTAGGGTTCCGAATGTGTCCGAACAAGCTTCTTGATCTTCGGCATTTTTAACAGTGGCGTCAAAAATTCCGTCTACGCTCATGTTTGGGAAAGCATCTCCGGCCTTGTTATTGAAGTTGGCCGTGGTCAGTGACTCCAAACACGAACTTATGCAGTACTAACCACTACAAATAAGCTAACCTTTGGCAGTTTATGAAGTCATTTATCTATGAAATATATTTTTTTAGATACAACAAAGTGCTACTTTGGATTCTTTGATATTCTTGAATGCTAATTTTTGCTTTTATACTTTTCTAGTATTCTATGTTCTTCCTTTTTATATTATCTATTAGTATTTCTCTTTGCTGTTATCTTGTTTTTGGTAAAACTTTATTTTTAGCTTCCACACTACGTGTATAACGTAAAAAGGGGAAGGTATTATTATCGTTCAGCCCGTCTGTTTAACCGTTTCTCACCCACTTTTATAGCCCAAACTACAAATGCTAGAAGCGAGTGTGTTACGTCAAAAAATTCAATGCATCGAAATAGAGATTTTCTGTTTCCTGCACGTTTCGGAGGTCGAAATGGGTTTCGAATATTTGTAAGTCTGTCTGTTTGAAACCACTCTACAAACTAAATGATCTACGCGTACTTCCGAATTGATATACGAGTTCTCAGTACTTGTCATAATAGGATTTTCGAGAAAATGACTATGGGCTATTGTTAGCTGATATAAAACCTAAAATTTTAAAGTTATTTTAATTGCCTAATATGGTATATAATTACTTACCTCATCACTGAATTGATTGAAAGTTGTGTAGTGTTACTCACATCTTAGCTGTTTCATGCGGATTTAATCTTTAAGGAAACCTTTAAAGTAAATCCCGGCGGCTGCGGCGCTACAATAGGATTATTTTACCGAAGTAAGTATTTCAATAAATGTAAATTATAATAACTTAAAACAGTAGTAAAACATGTTAAGGTTATTTTTGTATAATTGTGTACAGCTTCTGAATTTTAAAAAAGAAGTTAAAGCTTTGTCGTTTTTTGGTGGAAGATATCGCAAAGCAGCTCATTTAATATAGCGGCCGTTGAACTTCCCATATCTATAAACAATTGGTATACAAAGATTTACTTAATTTAACATTAGATTTACTTAGTTTTTTACTGAGATTTCATACATATATCTGAATATAATCTCAAGGATTTTTGTTTTTTAAACCTTCAAAGTACATGTTACCTTATTTATATGAAATGGACCCCCATTGGCTAATTTTGTTATTTGCAATCCATCTGATGGAATGCCTTTGATCAACAGAATACCACCCAGGATAATCAGTTGTGGATAATTATTTCTTTCAGAATGCTATTAATAGTTTATTTACTAACAAACGAGCGATTTTTAACTCAGTCTGAGTTAATTTTCACACCTAGTCTTGAAAATGCACTTCCCCGAAAGGAGTGGATCCTTTGTGTGTTAAACCTCCGACAGGATCACTCCAAACGAGTGATTTTAACTCAGCCTGAGTTGATATTCACTATTTTCCAGTGTCTAAAATGCACTTCTCCTACTGGAGTGGATTTCACTCTTCTGTTTTAAGAGTGTAGCAACTCTTGACCACTTTTTCCCAAACTCCATTTCAAATAGATTTAGTTAGTGTTTGTTTATATGGATTTTTTTCTTCCTCGGCTGTGTAACCAGTTCTCTCAGATTAAGAACATACTCTCTATTTAGGCTCAGGGCGGTAAAGGCTTTCACCTTGCATGCTAAAGGTCCCAGGTCCGAGCATCGCCAATTTTAACTGCTGACCTATGAACGGCCGGTGCAGTCCCAAAAGTCCTGCGAATAATAAACCCGTAGAGAGAGTGCACCTGAAATATGCTAGAGTCGTAACGCTGGGTGCAATATTGCTCGTAACATTATCATTGGGTGATTTCTCAGACGTCAGTCAAGTGACGTCGACACCTGTGGTTCGAAATTATGATGACTGTCGCAAATAGCCCTCATGTACACTCTCAGAAATAACACTTTCATTTTTGACGATTCATGAATCCTCAAGCCTCATTTCGTTATTTTTGAGGATTGTTTCGTCAAACTATCACGTGACTTTTGAGTAAACTCAATCCTCACTTTTACGATCTTGATTTGACGATTCTGTATCTTGATCTTGAGAAACTGAATCTCGTTGTACTCATATGCTCAAAAATGACGAAATATTTCTTTAGATTAGACGACATTCAAATCCTCATATAAATGACGATTCAAATTTCCTAACTTTGAGGAAACGAAAACTCGGAGCATTTGCCAGTAAACGGATCGTCAAAATTAAGGAAAATTTCGTCGTTTTTGAGCATTCATTTTTAAGAGTGTAGCTCTTCTAAGGTGACGATAATTTAATTTAGCCTAAAATAATATATGGATGCTTTGATAAGCGTATCTGAACTCAGTAAGAAGCTGTCAATGTTAAATTCCTACAACTTCTAAAGGAAGCACTAAGTGCAGAGATCTTATCAATAGTTAAACGGTCTTTCCTAAAACCGCATTGGTAATCTGCCAAAAAATTTCCAGCTGCATCTTATATTTTAGCTTCCACACTACGTTTATAACGTAAAAAATGGAAGTTGTTCAGTCCGTCCGTCTGTCACCCACTTTCACAGAACGAACCGCTAGTCTCAAACAAGTGGGATACGTCATTTTGAAGCAAAAAATCAGTTTAGGCTTCATTCCAAATTTCATTAAAAAATTTTAATTAGAAGTTCATTTAAAAAACTAAAATTTTAATCTGCATTGAAATAACATTCAAATTCCATTTTTATTCAATATTTTCACTGTTGCCATTACATCAAACGTACGAGAAACTTTATTTAGAATACAAATGAAACTCTTTAAAAAATATTTATTATGATATAATTCAATTTGGATTGTTGTAATAGCACAATGGAGTTCTTTTGGGGGTTCATTATATAAGTATGAAGAAAAATGCATAAAAATTATTAAGTTGCATAATATGTAAAGTTTCGCTTTTATCTTTAAAGCAAGAATTTTACTAATTAATTTTGCGAAATGTAAACTTATGGCTTCAAAAAGATATGTATTAAAAAAAATACATCATTATTGTTCGAACTTAAAAACAATTAGCAAATGATAAAGATTAATCACCAAATCTGCAAAATAAGATTAAAGAAAATTATTAATTTTGGCTTATAAAAGTTTGAATTAGAACTAGCTAAAGACCCTGCTTGCCGAATTTCTTTCAGAGGTGTTGTTATCGTGTTTCTTGTTGAGCGTAAATGTTGTGGAGTAAGTGACAGATTCTGTAACAAACCAACTTGTTTATAATAATTATTTTAGAAAAATTTGCTTCCAAGAGGGAAATTCCTCTATAGTTATTACAAATAGTATTATTTCCTTCCTTGTAATATTCGCATGTTTGAGCTAGTTGTTCATTCTTACTGAGGCAGTGGATAACATAGGGTGAGATAAGGTAGGATGCAGAAAATTAAAACTCTCCTCATTAATAGGAGATACTAAGAAACTAACAATTACTGTTTAAAACAAGGTTACGTGATTCTCTATGGAAAGCATTTATTGTATTCGAACTATCTTTAAGGACATGCTGAGTAAGTTCACATTTTCTGTTTTGTTTATATTGTAGTAACATACGTTTATTAATCTATAAATAGCAAAAATAAGGTACATAAAATTTTTTCTTCTATTAGACCAACTCTATTGTTTTGTCATGACTGTAACCTTTAAAAGTTGTCATAAAGTGGGACAATTAAGTTAAAGATATTTGTTTAACTTATTTAATGATATTTTTCATTTTAAATACTCAATTAGGCAACAAGAACCGTCTGGCAGACTTTGAACGCATTCATTAATTGCCGTTTCGGCGGACTGCAAATCTCCGGTGTCTTCACTCTTAAAACAAGAGTGAAATCCACTCCAATAGGATAAGTGCATTTTCGACACTGAAAAGAGTGAAAATTAACTCAGACTGAGTTAAAATCATTCGTTTGGAATGATCCTGTCCGAGTTTTGACTAAACAAGAGTGAAATCCACTCCAATAGAAGTGCATTTTCGACACTGGAAAGAGTGAAAATTAGCTCGGACTGAGTTAAATTCACTAGGACTGAGTTAAATTCACTCGGACTGAGTTAAATTTACTAGGACTGAGTTAAATTGACTCGTTTGGTTTTTTTTAAAGAGTGTTCACCTCCCATTCCGACTTCCGGGCTTTCTCCGCCATCGTTCCTGTGTAGCGGCCTCTCCATTCTGAGCCCCAGCACCTTTCGTGAACCCTTACGCCCAAGATGTTTGGCGCCTCCCAGCCCCGTGGTGCGACTCGACCGTTACTCCCGGATCATCCAGTCAGTGCACGGCCTACTCAACAACTGCTAAAGCCTCGGTGTCCGTCAACAGATTTAAGCGGTCGGACAAGTGCGGTGAGTGACGTCATACAAACTACTGACGTTGATTACGCTAGAGTGGTTTCCTCGGGAGCGTTGCAGGACAACTCAACACGTCCGCCAGATTGAGTTGCTGTTGAGTGCGTTGGGGAAATCCCGATGACAACGTTTTTTGCTGTTGTCTGTTTTGCGGTGTGCTTGCCCAAAATTAAAAATTTGAGGAAATGACGGAAAGCGAGAGTTGTTTTACGCTTGCCGAGGAAGAAATGCTATTTTGGGAGAAATCACCAAGAACCTAAATTTTCCATTTTTGACATTCAAAGACGAAAACCAAAACAACAGGGTTAGTTGATTGAGTTCGCTAGGTTTCCAGTTTGTGTCAACGTAACGTTCCGATGAAGCGGTGGCCGGTGGAGTGACGTCATCCACGTATAATAGCGGTCGCATTTTTCTGGCGACAGACTTCAAGGCTTTAGGCTACTTTAGGCCGAAGAAGCTTTCGAAAAACAATCTCGGGGACGGAAATTTTGACGGGTCATAATTCCGAGTGACGTTGTTACGAAGATGAAGAAAACCTGTCTCGGAACCACTCGTTCGCGGCTAACTACACTTTTAGGGTTCCGAATGTGTCCGAACAAGCTTCTCGATCTTCGGCATTCGGAACAGTGACGTCAAAAATTCCGTCTACGCTCATGTTTTGCAAAGCTTCTCTGGCCTTGTTATTGAAGTTGGTCGTGGTCAGTGACGGACTTCTTCCCCGGCTATTTCCTGTGAATTTGACCCTCAGGTATTCCCTCGCGTAAATCCTGTCATCAGCGTATTGGGGCATTCCTTGCGTGTTTTGTAAGTTAATGGTAATAACCACATTGGCAATCTCCCAACAGAAACTCTGTAGCGTCTTCTAATTTTCTACTTATTTTTTGAAAAGAAAAAAACACAGAATTCAGGCAAGTAAAAAAAATTTATATTATAGTTGCATTTATAAACCTTTGAATAACGAAAAAAAGCATACTGTTTAGTAGTTTTTCTCTTTGAGCACTTACGTTGCAGATTGCTGTGTCATAACTGTTCCCCAATAAAAGTTGTTATTCAGCGGACAGTTAGTTTACATTTTGCTATATATATATTTTTTTATTTCAGATACTCACAAGGTATAATAAAACGTATTTACCTATCATTTGATTGTAATTAAATTATATTTAAAAATAAAATGTAGGCTAAACTTAAGTACTTTTTCCATTATTTAATCTAAAAATTAGAGCATTAATTTTTCTGATTAAGTTTTTTCTTTCGTTACCGATCTTTATTTGAATGCTTAGATACATTAAATTATTATAATGACACTTTTGCTGAAAATTTTATATTAATTCTTCGTAAATTTTTATTTGTAAAACTTAATATTTTAAACTACCATGAAGAGACATGCTTTTCATAATTTCTTGACGAATTTAGAAATTTTAATAGAAGCTAAAATATTTCGTTTTCATACCTGTATTGTGTACTGATGTTGCCCCTCGAGATAATTCATGATTTTCAGAGTTGTGAATCAAACTGGGTAAAGCAATCTTGTGGCAACTGATTTCCAAAAATCAAACTAAAACTCTTGAGGTTAACCCGAGTCAAATCACGGCCTACTCAACTACAAAGCTTAAGAAGCTCTTCCAAACACGCTCGGGGACGGAAAGTTTGACGTCATAGTCAGAGAAACGTGTTTCCGAAGATGAAGACAATCTGTCTCGAAACCTGTTAGAAACCACTCGTTTGCGGCTGTCCACATTTTTCGGCTTCCAAATGCTTCCGATCTAGTTTCTCGATCTTCGGCACTCGGAACAGTGACGTCAAAATTTACGTCTACACTCATGTTAGGGAGAGCTTCTCTGGCCTTGTTATTGAAGTTGTCCGTGGTCAAATTCGAAGCAGATTAAAGCCTGTGGTTAGTGAATCATCTGTCACATTTTCTGGTATGATTAAAAATTTTCAGAATATCCTTTCTTAGCTGCAGTCCAATGTTTAAAATTATTTTTTTTAAAAACATTTTCTTTATTTTCATTCATAGATTACCAATTCGCTTTTAAATCATTGTGCTTATTGGTCTTTTCTGTAGCATATTGAGAAAATAAGTTTTAAGTTTAAAGCTTGATAAAACTTAAAACTTATACAATTACAAAATTGTTGTGTTTCATTTAAAACTGTAACGATTTTTCAAAATTAAAAAGACGCTCAAACAATATTTGTTAAATTATATATTAATATATTTTTGAAAGCAAAATATATATGCAAGATTTTTCTCCCAAAGGCCGTTTTATAGGACGTGTTTAAATATACCATCTTATACGGATAGTTTTTCCATTATTTGATTTTTCTAATATTCTGTTAAACTAATCACGTTATTAGAACTGGTTATTAAAGTATTTTTTAAAGATTTGTCTATATGTTATTGTTAAATAGGAATTTTATAAAATGTTATAGATCCCATTTGGACATGCCTTATTAAGGAAAATGTACAATACCAAGTTATTCTAAGCTTGAAAGTAACCTCTGAAGAAGTTTAGTAACTTCATGGATAATTTCCAGGTAAGATTTGCCCATTTTTCTTTTTTTTTTCATTGATTTAAAACATCAATGAAAAAAAGAACATTTTGTCTGAAAAGAACGCTTTAAAAATAGTAATAAAAAAGCACAGTTTATTTAAAATCTAATGGAATCAATGTAAATCTCAATACAAATAATGGATTAAGGGTTTTAAGTCTTAAAACTAATTCTTCGCAAATTTTATTTGTAAATCTCAAAATTTTAAGCTGCATACCTGGAAGAGACATGCTTTTCATCATTACTTGACGAATTTAGAAGTTTGAATAGAAGCTAAAACCTTTCTTTGTCATACCTGTAAACAATATTGCCCCTCGAGATCATAATTTTTCAGAGTTGTGATGCAGGGGCTGGGGAGCCCAGTCGGTTAAGCACTCGCTTAGCATGCGGAAAGTCCCAGGTTCGGGTCCGGGCATCGCCAATAAAAAGCTGCTGACCTATAAAACGGCCCGTGCAGCCAAAAATGTCCGACGAATAATACCCAGTGTGGAGGAAGTGCACGTTAAATATCCTTCAAAGTCCTAACGCTGCGTACGATGTTGCCCTTAACGGTTGCGTTGGGTGCCTATTCAGGTGTTGGCTCGTCACCTGACTGTGGTTCTAAAATACGACGCCCGTCGCCAATAGCCCTCGTGTAGCTCTAGTGCAACGATAATTCAAACCAAACCAGAGTTGTGATGCTGGGTAAAGCAATCTTGTGGCAACCGATATAAGGGGGTTCAGTATGTTGTATATCGGTAATGTTAAATTGGCCAATTGCAATGTACTTTTCTCAATAACTACTGATGAGATCATCTTAAAATTTTCTGTGTGTGTTACACCAACCTTATAGAGGTTATTCTGAGGTTAAGGTTTTTTTTCAAATAACTGTTAAATTTTTTTTTAATAAAATAAGTTTTAAAGTACCCAAAAAATATGAAATTTTTCACTTTTTTGCCCCATAAAATTTTTTTCACTTTACTTTTATTAAAATTTATAACCTCAGATTAATCTATACTATGCATTATATCATATAAAAAAAAGTTTACGAGAAAACATAGCATAGTTTTTGAGAAAAGGTACATCGAAATTCAAAAAATCAAGTTCTGAGAAAAACGCGTTTAAAGTTTTTATAGTTAACCCATTTCAGTAAGGAAAGGGTTAAATAAAATGACTTTTAATGCCAAAAATATTTTTCAAATCGTCTTGATACTTTTAGACATTATTAATAAAGGTCGTAATAGTATTTTAAGCCAATAAATTCTTTTTTGATTTTTTCACCGACTTTGGGGTACTGAACCCCCTTAAAAAAACCTCTAGAAGTCTGGTTAACTCGTGTCATATCCGAAATACATTAAAGCTAATGGGTATTATAAAGAATAATGAAATATTATGGCTAATGAATCATTTGTCACGTTATTTGCTGGTATGCTTAAAACAATTTCAGAATATCCATTTTTTTTTAGCTGAAGTCCAATGTTTAAACTTAGTTTTTTAAAACCCTTTTCTTTACTTTCATAATACAAGTACATAATTGTCGTATTTCATTTTAAACTGTAACGATTTTTCATAAGAAATGAGACGTTCAAACAATATTTGTTAAATTATATAATTATTAATATATTTCTGAAAGCAAAAGATATGCAAGCTTTTTTCTCCCAAAAGCCATTTTATAAGACGTGTTTGAATACACTATCTAAAACGGATAGTTTTTCCATTATTGGATTTTTTTTATTTTGTTAAATTAGTCATTTTATTGGAACTTTTTATGAATGCATTTTTTTTATCTGCTTGCCTATGTATGTTATTATTGTCAAATAAGAAATTGATAAAATTTTTATAGATCCCATTTGGACATGCCTTATTAAGGAAAATGTACAGTACCAAGTTATTCTAAGTTTGAAAGTTACTTCTGAAGAAGTTTGGTAACTTCATGGATAATTTCCAGGTAAGATTTCCGATTTTTCTTTTTTTTTTTCATTGATTTAAAACATCAATGAAAAAAAGATCATTTTATTTGAAAGGAACGCTTTAAAAATGGTAATAAAAAAACACATGATACGATGTGCTTGTTTATTTAAAATCTAATTAAATCAATGTAAATCTGTACAAATAATAGATGAAAGGTTTTAAGTCTTCAAAAGCAGGAAATTCTGAAACACGGTTATTCGTGTAGCTCTAGTGCGACGATACTTCAAACTAAACCTAAATCTAAACCTGAAACATGTTATAAAACTTATGTGACAACCCTAAACACTTCTTTAAAAACTGCCATAACAAGTAAAACTTGAACTCCGATTTTTTCATCAAATTACTGTAAATATTCAAAATTTGCTTATATGTGTTAACATTTGAAATTGCGCAAAACATTTTTAAAGAGGAAGAAGTTTTATTCTTTGAAAAAAATTAATATTGAAAACATGCAACTCGGTAATAGTGTCGAATTACAAAACACTTATGTATACAAGGAATTTTTTATGTAGAATCGAAAGGAGTGCAAGTGAAGCAATCGGCTTGAAATTCAGTAGTATAGTTCTGTATCTCTAGTACGACGTTATTTAAACTTACGGTTACATTTGGTTGGTAGACATATGTTTTCAGGCTTGTGTGCTTGGTCAGAGACCCGCTTATAAACCTTCGTCAAGCAAGATAGACACACAACACACACATGCGCTGCAGATGCTGCTATCTATCGCGCGCCACCTCCACAATTTAGACATGCCAATGAAGGGGAGGGAAATAGTCTCCAGTGACCTGTCTCCGTGGGAAACTGCGCAATGACCGCCCACTGGACTTTCGGACCCAACAGATTTAACGAGCACGTACTCCGCATATACTCGACAGACACAAACATCCATGCCACATCGGGATTCGAGCCCGGACCCAGAAGATTCAAAGGCTAGCACCCTAATCTTTGCGATGCCTTTGTTCCATTATTTGTAAAACTCGAGGTTTTTTTAAGACTATTGTAAGACATGACATAAACGGAATTAACACAACTTTATTCGCAGTTTTTAAAACACAACGGTTGTTCCAAAAAATCAAATCTCACACACAACGTAAATGTTGCCACAAACAATCACATAAGGGTCGCGCGGCAGAATAACGAGATTACATTTTACATTCGACCATCCTGACTTCAGGACGTCCTCGTCCTCTTAATAGTCTTAGTTTAAGGTCTTTCAGTAGTGGCGTTAAGGGGTTCATAAGCGTTGAAATCTTCATCTTCGTCTTCGGTTGCATTATCATCATCCGATAAATCTTCGTTGGTGGCCAAATGATAAAGTTTCATTTGAGAAGCATGGGCTGTAGTTGTATAATTGAGTTGCCTCCTTCTTCCCTGACCAACGGCCCGCAAATCAGTAATTTGGTACGTATCAGAGGGTAAAACTCCGATGACTGTTAAAGGACCTCTGAACTTAACTTGGGTTTTTGTGCTAGATAAAGTTTGTTCAGGTAACCTTCTTACAACAACAACGTCACCTAGATTGTACTTAAACGCATTACTTCTACGATTGTCATAACTTTTCCTCATCTTCTCTTGTGCTACTAGGATACTTTTCTGTGCTTCTCTCTGCAACTCTTTGGGGTTTACGTAATCATTTGATGATGGTAGTAGTTCTTGAGGAAAATGCCCAGGTTTTACTGGTGTGTATCCATACAGAAGCTCAAAAGGTGGTTTTCCTGTTGACTTACTAGGAGACCAGTTAATACATCTTTGAACTTCCGGTAATACTTTATCCCAATCTTTGTGAGACTCTGTTTGAACATTGGAAGAAATCATTGGGATAAGTATTCTATTGATTCGTTCAACCTGTCCATTGGCCTGTGGTCTTTGGCTAGAAATTAATGTATGTTTTATTCCCAAGTTCGTGCAATAGTCTTCGAATGATGAGGATGTAAAGCAGCTTCCTCTATCTGTGATGATTCGCCTAGGGGAACCAAAATCGTCAGTAAACTCATCGAGATACTTTAAAACGCTCTTAGTTGAGCAGCTTGGGCAAGGTCGAAGGCGCACAAACTTAGTCATATTGTCGACGAAAACTAAAAGCTCTTTGTTGCGAGCTGAACTCGTTACGAACGGGCCAAGAAAATCCATGTGTACAACCTCAAAGGGTCGACTACCAGGTGCAATGGTATTAAGTTTACCTTGAGCTTTCCCACCTGGAACTTTTGTAAACGCACATACTACACACTGCCTTATATGCTGCTTTACGTAACTTGCCATCCTTGGAAACCAAAACTGCTGACGGATCATATGAATAACTTTGTCGACTCCAAAGTGTCCAGAGAAGTCATGGAAACGGACTGCAAGATATTTCCTCATAGACTTTGGCATTACAAATAATTTTCGTCCCTTGTTTTTATCAGCAGATTCATAGTGGATGCGATAAAGTATTCCATTAACCAACTCGAAATTATCGGCTAGTTTCTTTTCCTCTAGAGTTCTATCGGCCTTTGGTTTTTTTAAGGAAAGTATAACCTTCTGCAAGTCCTGATCTTGAGCTTGTATGAGAGCAACTCTGTCTTCTTCAGTGGAAATATAAAACACCTTAGGTTCCTTTGTTAGCTCTACAGGGCTAGCAATATCTATTTCATGTAATGGTGTGCAGGTTCTCTCTTCGACTGGTGAACGACTAAGGGCATCTACATGAGCCATTCTAGTACCTTCTCTATGCTTAACGTCATAATCAAATTCGCTTAACAGTTCAGTCCACCTCGCTACTTGAGGTTTGATGTTCTTTTGTGTGTTCAAGTATGTTATTGCAGAACAATCGGTGACTAACGTAAATCGTAAACCTAGCAAAAGAGGACGAAGTCTTGTCATGGACCACACAGCAGCTATCAACTCCAAACGGCTTGAGTGGTATTTTTCTTCTTCGGGGGTTGTACGGCGGCTTACGGAGTAAACTAACTGAAGTGCACGCGAGTTGCTTCTTTGTAACAGCATTCCAGCTAACCCAACTGAACTTGCATCAGTATGTAACTCAGTTTCATCACGCGGATCAAAAAGTTTCAATACTGGTCTTGACACTAATTTTGACCGCAAGCTTTCAAATGCTTCTTGTTGATGATCAGTCCACTCAAACGTTAAATCTTTCTTCAGCAACCTTGTGAGCGGCTCCGCAATTGAAGCATACCGTGTTATAAATCGACGAAAGAAACTGGTTAAACCAAGGAAACGACGCAATTCATCTTTGTTCTTGGGAACTGGATACTCTGCAACGGCTGCTAACTTTCTCGGACCTGGTCGTATTCCATCTCTATCGATTACAAATCCCAAATATTCAATCTCCGACATACCGAATTCACATTTAGATAACTTCAGTGTCACTCCAGCTTCTTGCAACTTTTCGAGTACTTGTCGAAGCTTCACCACCATTTCCTCAAAATCAATAGAACCGAAAAATATATCGTCAACAAAGCATGATACTCCACTCCAAAGCAAATCTTCTAAAGCTAGTGACATTGCTCGCTGGAAAACAGGAGGTCCATTCGACAATCCAAAAAACAAACGAGTAGGTTCATAATGCCCATCAGGTGTAGTAAACGCTGCCTTTCTTGCAGATTCATCATCCATCGGTATCTGATTAAACCCTTGGCAAGCATCAAGGATACAGAATATATTGAAACCAGACAGTCTCTCAAGCAAGTCATCGATGCAGGGCAATGGAAATTTATCCTTAATTGTCTGAGAATTCAAATGCCTGTAATCAATCACCATTCGGTGATCTCCAGTTTTCTTGGACACTAGCAAAACAGGACTATTGTACTCTGAAGAGCTGTTACGAATAACTCCCTGCTCTTTCAATTCTTGTACGATTTCTCTTAAAACTTGTCTCTCGTAATTCGAAGCTCGATAGGGAGAGCGGGCAACAGGTTTACTCCCCGGTGTTTCAACGATGTGCATTACGGTATTGTTAATGCATCCCAGTTCATCAGATTTCAATGCAAAACACAATCTGAACTCATTTAATAAGTCGCACAAAATTCTTTGTTGATCTTCGTTTATGGATGGGCCAATTTTCACGGATTCTTTCTCTATGGGCTTACGCACTATTTCTCTTGCTAGTAAAACGGCACTAGTTGAATCCACATCCTTTACTTGGAAATCGTACCTATTTTCAAGCACCCTATTTCCTCGCAAAACTACACGATTTTTTCTCAGACATAGGTTTGCGTTACTCGAATTCACAATCGGTACTTGAGTTTTGCCATCATGTACGGATAACGTAACGCTATTGTTCACACCATCCATGTTACTAAAAGAAATAAACCCAGTTTGACTATCACTTGCGCTGAAAACCGTTACCAATTGAACCGTGCGTGGTTCAATTACGACCTTTTCGAGGGTTTTTAAGACGACACGATCAGGTATTTCATCAATCTGATAATCCCTCAAAAAGTCTAATTCCTCCATATGAATTAACTTGGATTTACCTTGACTTCTAACCATTATTATCTCTGGAGAATCAATGATGTCGTTGCCAATAAGTGCGTCAGGTCCTTCAAAAGTATCATCGGCCACTACGTAAAACATCACTTCTTTCAAATTTACTTTGTCGATAGTTACATTGAGCATAATGATCCCAAGTGTCTTCCTCACACCTCCAATGCCTCTAATTGGTGTAACAATATTCCTGTGTATTTTTCCGCTACATTTTCGGGCGAAACTATATTTTAACATTGAAATATCAGCGGCCGTGTCTATAAGGGCACTAGTTCTTACTCCTTGTATGGTAATATCCTTCATCGTATTATTACTGTAACTGTCTGAAGACGACATTACATTGACTAAAGGGGAAAATATTTTCTTTGGACACTCTTTTGTACCATGTCCTTCTGTTTTACAAGCGGTACAGAACTTTGGACGTTTTGGTTTTACACAGTCACGTGCGAAATGGCCGGTTTCATAACAGTTGTAGCAAATAGTTTGATTATTTGAACTTCTACTTGGCTCCGTTTGTTTGCCGTTGGCGATATTTTCATCTTTCGGTAATTTGTAGTAACCAGTTCTATAATTATGTTGTACAGTTTTCTAAAAAACATCTCTTAGTTCGATAAATTCATCTATTTTTTCAGCTAATGTGCAAGGGGTTTTGATATTTGTCCACTGGTCCAAATAATGCTCTCTTATTTCTGGCGGCGTACGAGTTTTTAACTGATCTGTGATGATGAGGTCTTTTAAGCTCTCAAAGCTGTTTACTTCAAGTCCTACAGTCCATCCATTAAAATATGTTTCTAGCTCGTGATAGTATTCTTTCCATGACTTACCAGTATTTTCATGGGAATAAAAAAGTTGTCTAAATTTTTCAGGACTCAATTTGTACCTTTTAAGCAAAAGAGACTTCACATAGTCATAACTTTCTGACTGTTCTTCTGGTTCTCTCATTATCATTTGAACAATTTCACTTGGTAGCTGGTTGATTAAACATGCCATCCACATCGTATTCGGCATTTGAACTCGTTTCATAACTCTTTCGAAATGAACTAAATATAGGCTTATATCCTCATTACAGATAGAAAACTTTCTTACTTGTGACTGCCAATCGACTTTTGGCGCTAAAGGTACTGTGCTAGTCTGGACTACACTTGCATCTGGTTTGGCAGCAATTTCTAACTTCTTAAGCTCCAATGCATGTTCTCGTTCGGCTTGTTCTCGCTTGTCTTGTCGTTCGGCTTGTTCTCGCTTAGCTTGTCGTTCGGCTTCTTCCTGCTCAGCCAGGCCTTCGACCATTCCTCGAACCGTCTCTTCATCGTAGTTCTTGCTACTCAAAATCAATTTCTTCAAGTCCGGGACTTTCAATGCAACGGAAGAAACGTCCTCGGACAACTCGTCAGCAATGTAACGCAAAGTTTCCTTTCGAAGTCGCGATAAAAATGCCATTTTAACTCAAAACTTACTCAAAACTTAAAAAAAAACACTTAAAATCGCTTGCTTTATCCCACTTCTGATATTGTAAGACATGACATAAACGGAATTAACACAACTTTATTCGCAGTTTTTAAAACACAACGGTTGTTCCAAAAAATCAAATCTCACACACAACGTAAATGTTGCCACAAACAATCACATAAGGGTCGCGCGGCAGAATAACGAGATTACATTTTACACAACTATCCGCGCCGCGTTTTGCCATGAATAATAGTCTGATATCATTGCGGAATTTGCCCCTTGCAGTTGTTTTCGTAGCGACTACACTACCTTAAAGGTGAAACGAGTTCTACAGAAGCAGTTTATACGCGTTTGGCTTCTTGAACTACGGGTCTTGTAAAGGTGAAACAACATTTACAGAACTGAAAATGACGTTTTTAGTTCAGACGCGTGGTACGCGTACCACTGGTATTACGCGGAAAAATGTCAAGTGGTACGCTTGAGTGATATGAGCAACATTGTTACGAGTTACTTGCGTGAGAGTGGATTTTTAGAGCTCTTGCACACAAAAAATAAACGTAGAAGCAGAATAAGTGTTGCAGAAGACTTACTTACGAGTTAAGATAAGTGGCATTACTCCTAATTTTGATATTTTAATCAAAGGCAAACAACAAGTTTCGCTCTAAAGACGTAAAAGCATATTTTGTATGATGATTACTTTTTTTGCTTAGCTTGTACTATTTTTTATTTGTATGTTTTTAGACCTATAGGTAATAAATAAAAATGTAAATTAATACGTAGTTCGATGTCATTACGAAATTTGCCCCTTGAAGTTGGCTTTGCAGCAATTACACTACCTTAAAGGTGAAACGAGTTCTACAGAAAAGCAGTTCCTACGCGTTTGGCTTGTTGAACTACGAGTCTTGTAAAGGTGAAACAACTTTTACAGAACTGAAAAATACGTTTTTAGGCCGTTCCGTGGAAAAAATGTCAAGCGGTACGCTTGAGTGACGTGAGCAACATTGTTACAAGTTACTTGTGTGAGAGTGGATTTTTAGAGCTCTTGTACACAAAAAATAAACATAGTAGCAGAATAAGTGTTGCAGAAGACTTAAGAGTAAAGATAAGTGGCATTACTCCTAATTTTGATATTTTAATCAAAGGCAAACAACAACAAGTTTCTCTCTAAAGACGTAGAAGTTTATTTTGTATGATTTTTTTTGCTGAGATTGTACTATTTCTTTTTATTTGTATGTTTTTATACTTATGGGTAATTAGCAAAATTGTAAATTAATACGATTTTAACCTTTTTATTTCTCCTTGCCTTGCTTATAAGCATGTTATAAATAGGCAAATATCTAACCATTAAATATGAAGTTTTCTCAGAAATTTAATTCAAAAAGCCTTTGAACATTTATATAAGAGTAAATATTATACGTTTATTAAAATATTTAGGTTTGGTAGTAAGCAAAAATTTCTTAAAGTCAAGTGGTACGCAGGCGCAAAATGGTCGGGAACCCCTGTTTTAGTTCATTCGTTCGTGTGACTTTTAGTTCATTAGTGTTGGCCGAGTAAACAGAACCACGTGTTATTTAGCGATATAAAATTTTATGCCTAAATAAAGCAATCCCACTAAATAAAAGCTTTTCTCCCGTTCTTTCTGTTTAGATTTGTATGGGTTGATGTCACATTAGACTCGAACGACCGTGAAACCCATATTACCCTGTTATATTTCAAGTCTTTACTTTTTATTTGATAAGGGGGAAAGAGCGCGCTGGATTGCGGGTCCCCGAAACGAAGTGCATATGTGTTAATCGTACAGAGAAAAAAATATTTTCTCGGCTACGTTACTACGGCTGTATTGAATATTTTTACAAACGGAGTTTTTAAGGAGCTAAATGCAGCTGACTTACAGGTCCCGACAGTCCCACTTTTTTATATTGAACAACTAAATAGTAAACGGGAAGAACCAATTGATTTCTCTAGATTCTTTCCTTAATTATCTTTGCTTGGCGGACATTGGCGACCAGAAACCGGTTTTTCTTATGGTTCTTCATTTGCGGTACAAACGTGACGCGTTCCACTCAACTCTGGCGTGAATTAGGGTTGCCGCGAAAGATAAACAAGGCGAGTAACTGGCTTCTTTACACCAGTCTAGGCGATTTCTCACTATCATCCCCAAAGAGGCTATTAAGGAAAGCCTTGCACGAAATCAATCGGTTCTTCCCGTGTACTCTTCAACTGTCAGTTTCACTTTGGATACACCATACTACTCGTTGTCAAACCTCGTTGTCACGAACTGGCTTAACACGAAATTTCGCTTAATGAACTGAAAGCATTTCCCTAGCCTATAAAACTGGTTGTTTCTTGCTTTCAATTACCTAATATGAAACATAAGGTAATAGAATATTGCGAGGTGGTCGAAAATCATTAATGGGGACTTTGTGTTTTCGACATGTTTTGGAGGGGGCTGATTCTGAAAAGGGGGGTTTTGCGCATTGGTGTGCCTGTCTTAAACTACTCTATAGATCGAACAAAAAGAGATACAAGGTTTAAATTTGGCACACAAATTTCTAGTACTTGTTGGACGTCATGATACGAATCATGCACGTGCAAAGGGTCGGTTGCAAAAGAAATTATTTAGTTTTAAGGGATGTCATGTAATGTTGCACACCTCTAGTTTTAAAAAGAAAACATTTCATAAGTAAATAGTAGTGTGAAAAGTTCGTAAAATTTCAAATTTAATTAGGAGTATATGTATGGTGGAACAATCCGAAGTTAACCCTTTCAGTCCCAGTGATGTCATTTGGCATCATCATGTTGCTGATCATAATTTAAAAAAAATAATAGGACTCAAATCTATTGGGGTAATGAAAAATATTTTATAATAGAAATAAGTTTGAAGAATCGAATGTTGTGCTTTTTGATATCATAAATGGCTATAGATGATAAAAAAAATCTAAAATGATGATGCCAAATTGTCATTGGGGCTGAAAGGGTTGAAAGAGCTTAGCGGAAGAAGTGATATTTTTAGAAAAATTTGGATTTTTGTTAACTGTGAATAGAAACTAAAAATATTTCTGTTGTCACATATGATATTGAAATGTAATAACATATGCATTTTATGTGTAATAACTATAACTCAAAAAAGACACAATTTTTGGGTTTTTTTTTATTTGAAACTATTGAGGCGGAGCGAGGGTTACAACCTATTGAGGTGAACAACTATGGATTTTTTTTTTTATAAAATCAGACGAAATCACAAGGACGAAACAGGGACGAAACACATGACGAAGACACAATCTATATACATTATGTACACAACAGGCACTTTTGTCCTGTCGGTCGCCCCCTTCTCAGGCGATCTCTAGTCGGCCAGACTAAAAAAGAAAATTCCATGTTACAAATATTAATATTATAAATGCATATTTGTTAATAAATATTTCACTTGAAAGATCTAATTATTTGTCATAAAATCCTGTTTTAAAATAAAATGTTTAACTACTACTATTACATATATATTCTGGCTTGTATGCGTGATCAGAGACCCGCTTATGAAGCCTTCGTCAAGTAAGACAGACACAGAAGACATTTTTACTGTCACAGAGAAAGGAATATAGGCCCAGTGGTAGTGCTTCGCATTGCCACGCCACAGGCCCGGGGATCGAGTCCCGGACTGGGCGAGGTTGACCCAGCCTTTTATCCCTTGAGTGGGTCTATAAAATGGGTACCAAGCATGCTTGGGAACTAAACACTGGGGGTTTCGCGTGTGGCTGACCACCTTACCGGGACATATGCCTATCACCCCACAGAACTAGGTCACGAAAGTTGAAATGGGCCCAGCAGGCCTTGGCCCTGTAATAGGCTGTTGCTCCGGGGAGTTTAGTTGTTAGAGGAAGGAATATAAACCCAGGACGAAGGCGGTAATCGAACCCGCACCCGTTACAGCGCGCAGACTCCTAGCGTAATGGTCCAAACTATTAGGCCAAATGTTTAATGCTCTGAGGGATAAGGAAATTGGATGTAGTGTAAACTAGTTTTCATTGCAAGATATTGTTTGCAGTGCTGTTTTAAATTTTTTAACTGAATAATTTTTTTAAATTTTATAAAATTTTATTTCGGTTTTAGATGATAATAAAAGACGAAAAAGAAGGAAAACCTGACATTTTTTTAGGTGACGGGTTTATACGTATGTGGTTCTCGGAGATTATACAATTAGTAAAATTAAAACTAATGATTTTTTTTAAAGGTTTAAAATTAAAAAGTTATTGTTTTCTATTTCAATGGATAATGTATGATTTGTAGCTTTCATCATGTATATTCTGTAATATTCCCACAATGACCAATAGTGCTCTAGTAACTTTTAACAAAATGTTTGGGGAAAATCCATAATTACTAATATCATTGCTACTTCGGAAAAATAGTCAATTTTCGAACTAACCTTCTTTAGACAGTCACCCTGGAGGTACGGGCCATGTAGTGCGGCTCCGGCATTCTGCACAGCTTAGTGTCGCAGACCCATCTGTCGATGTCCACTTGTTGCCACAGTGAAGCTACAAAGGCTTCGCGACGAATTCGTGCTGCTTTTTCTCTGCGACGTTCGGGGGGCCACCTAGGGAAGAAAAATTTTAGTTAGACACGTCCGGTTAAATTTTCGTATTAAACCCCAAACCACTCGATGTTGTAGGGTCTGACACAAATGGAGAAAGAGATTAAGTATAATTAGAAGTAAAATCCATATCACGAATTCATGCATATGACAATCACCAAATTAGTTGAATACATGTTTTTTTTATTTAATAACGTTTTATTTAGGATGTATTGCATTACTCTACCAATATATCATGTGTTTAATCATATCTATCCAAACTTTATTTTGCACACTCACATTTTGACACTCGCGATCAAAACTAAACTACAACTGATTCTGCGTAAAGCTTTTTGAATGTAAATTGTTTTTGATATCCTAAAACTTTATTATTTGGTCTCTAGTTTTAACTGATATAAACTCTAAAAGTATATTTGTTAGAAGCGTTTACTTATTAAAATTAGCATTGAAGGCATATATTTCATTTATAATAACATGAAAAAGAAAAATACTTACAAGTGCTTATAGCACCAGGCGAAGCATCCAAAGCAGCCCATTGTTGATTTGTATGGTGCTTTTTTCAAATCACCTAAAATTCGTGAGCAGGAGTTAGCTGTCCTGGTTTTTAGTCAGCGAATTGAAGTACAGATAGCGGTTAAGTTTTTCCGCTTGCTTTAAGATTGCTTTGGAATTGATTAGTCCAAGCTATATGAAATCAACGATGTTTTCTTTTTTACAGTAAAATCGCAAAAATATTAATATTTGTTACCGTCAGACTTAAGATCGTCTGTCATGCTCAAATGGGACGAGAAAAGTTTTGTTGTGGTTTTATTTGAGCTGCAACAATGATTTTTCCATTTTCATTGATCCCATAATTCATTGTTGAAATTGAAAACTATTATTATTTTTTTTTACATTGTGAGAAAAGTTCATTGTTATGTGGTTGCTAAAATAATGAAATTTTCCATTCTGTTGATCCAGTGCCATATACTATGATTTTTATTAAGGAACAGGCCCCATAAATTAGTTATTTGTATGCGCGAAATAGTTGATGAGGAAAAAATATTTGATTCATCATGAATCTGTTTTTTTTGCTGTAATCTATAAATAACAAGATTTTATATTTGTTTTAAAAAATAATTTTGAAGAATTTTTAAATTTAGATATTTAAATTTTTAAAGTATTTTGTTTTTGAAGAATCTTTTATACTTTTCACACGTAATGAGCGACCGATGCAAATAATAGACACTCTAAGGTGCCGATTGTCTATTGTTTCTAAAAAAATATAAAAGAAATCCTTTCTCTGTTGTGTGCATGCTTTTGATAAGAATATAAAATTAACTTGCGTAATAAAAATAATTCATTCAATTTTCTACACATGTCTACTTTATATAAAGTACGCAGCCAATTTTGGAGACGTTGACTACAGATTATCATTGTGACTTGCTGCATAGATCTTTTTACTAAGTCTCATTTACTGAAACTGTGGTCAACGTTTTATAATTAGTTCGGAGAATAAATTTTTAATTATTTTTTTATCCAAGATTTTTTTTTATTTCGTTATTCTAAATTGTTCTAAACTTCCGTTTACGGTTTTTAAGTGTAATTTATAGCATCTTTTTACTATTTTAACTGAATTTACATATAGTATTGGTAATAATAAAGTTCTTTACTGCACTCTCTTTTCTCTACTCTTTTATTTCAAGTTAATTATAATTGTTTTCTTATAACTATAGTTATTGTTATAACTTCAGCTTTGTCGATGCATAATCAGTCGCTTTACGATGCATAATCACTAATCAGTAATCACATTACCTCATAATTTCTGCTGAACTTGTGTGACCTATATTACAAGTAGTTTCTATATACCGTTGACTTCCTTAAAAATTTGGCGTATAGTTTTCATTAATCATTACATTCCTTTAATGTTAATATGTTCCATCTAAGGATGCGTGCATTCAATATTAGTTATTTAATTACTTACTTGGAAAATACAAATAAAACTCATCTAGATGTAAAGAGCTGGAGAACCCTTTCAATCCCGAGGGCTGGGGATCCCAGTATGTTAGGCACGCGCCTATAATGCGAAAGGTCCCATTTTCGGGTCGGGGCATCGCTAAAATAACTGCAGACCTATAAACGGCCCGTGCAGCCAAAAGTGTCCGACGAATAATACCCCGTGTAAGGGAGTGCACGCTAAATATCCTTCAGAGTCCTAGCGCTGCGTACGATGTCGCCTTTAACGGTTGCGTTGGGTGCCTATTCAGGTGTCGGCCCGTCACTTGACTGCGGTTTTGAAATACGACGCCCGTCGCCAATAGCCCTCGGGTAGCTCTAGTGCGACGATAATTCAAACCTAACCTAATCTAACCTGTAGTAGTGAAGTATGTAAATTTCCAAACATGTATCATCTCTCATCCTCTTTTTTTGTCCTTCGCCTGGAGGAATAATTTTTAAAGAAATGTACTTTGTACTCAATTTTTGAAAACTTCCACCTCCCTTTTCCCTCCGGAAACCACCAAATTTTTAGCCAAATCTCATTTGGAGAAGAAAACTCGGATATTTCTTGTTGTATTTTTTAAGGTTGTTGGTATTCACAAAGTGACCTAATTTTTGAAGAATTTGAAGTTTTGAATTGAATTGTGATTTCATAGGAGAAATCTGGCACAAAAACTCCGACTTAGAAGATGTTCACTTTGAGTTATCGAGACAGTTTTTCAAAGAAAAGTATAGAAATGATTCGTGACTTGATCAAATATTCGAGTTAGCGGATTATTCGACTTATGGGAAGTCGAGACTTGACTGCGTTTCATTCTTTGTGCTGATATCGCGATGTTACCTCAAGCCAAGTATGCTTCGCCTCTGTGCACCATACCAATTGCACCAGTCCAGGACCCGTTAATCAGACGGTTGAATCCCAAGTTTTCTGGAATGAGCACTTTGTAATGGAGGCCAAAAGCAGCCAATACTTCTACTAGGATTGACCTTTCTTGGCCATCGAGGATGTCTAGAAGGGCCACTGTTATGTTGGATAAAGGTTCCATAGCACTTTTTATTGATATTTGGATGAATTGCTTAAAAGGTGGGGCTTATGGAGAAAATGCAACAGTTCTCCCAAAGAATGATTTTGCTTTTGCTGAGAAAATATTTTCAAAATTTTAGACAATGAAGCTAAAAAATTTCATTTTTTTTGTATTATAGTGAGTTTTTTATTTATAATTTGATCACTCCAAATGAATTTCAGAGGAAATGCTATGAACACATGCTCTTTATCCACACGAGAATTAGAGCAACTAATGCTGGTGCGTGAGAGCTAGATCTGTATCAGAAGAAGCAGTGTATGGTGAGAAGCTTGAAAAACATGGTATGACAGTAAAAAAGAAAATCGGGAGATTTAACTGCATCAGTGCTAGGGGAACACATTTGTAACTTCGATAAAACCACCTGAAAAGTTAAAGTCACCTCTTTTAGCAATCTCGAAAGATGAGACATGCTTTCGCAGATTAAAAGACTTGTGATATTGTTCGAAGTTATTAATTGTAAAAACTTGTTCTTGATGATTGTGTTACTGGAAAAGGAGTTATCTATTTATCTATTTTCAAGCAATGTATATCGTTATTCAAAAAATTTGTCTGCAGGCTTTAAATGTCTTTAAACATCCGTTTAAATATGTAATGTTTACTCATTTATCGAATATTGGCAAGAAAGTTTGCCATGCAAAAACATGCTTTTAAAAAGCTTTTTCTAAATAAATGAATTATAAAGCAACGACCAATGTACTGAAAAGTTTATGCCGGAAGCAAATTAAGTGACACGAAAACTGATTGTTATAACAAAAATTTACAGTTTTTTTAACGAACGGGGAATGGCATTCACAAATCGTTATTTGATTAATACGAATTAGTGGTTGATGGGGCGTAAGCTCCAACTTTGACTTCGATGACTTGCATCTACTGGCGGTTTCTACAGGTTTTTGGTTGTTAAAGTCGAGTTTCTGAGGAGTTAGCAGGGTCATTTAACTGCTTGTAATTGGCACCAGCATAATACACTACGTGGTATCTCAAGATATTTTATTTCTTTTTCTTTTTCCCCCTTACCTAAACCTAAAGCCTACGTTTATAATATTAAGGTAGTTCTCCAAACGTGGTCAAGTGAAGCGATAAAAAACTCATCAAATATGCATGCTGTACCGTACACTTAAGGGAGATTCGTATAACATTATTCGTATTCGTATATATAAAGGAGATTCGGTATATGGTATCTCAAGATATTTTAATTCCTTTTCTTTTTTCCCCTTACCTAAACCTAAAGACTAAGTTTATAATTTTAAGGTAGTTCTCCAAACGTGGTCAAGTGAAGCGATAAAAAAACTCATCAAATATGCATGCTGTACCGTACACTCAATGGAGATTCGTTGATATACATAGCAAATTACTAAGTAAAGGTTATGTGAACAAAAACTATACATAATTTTATTATTTGGCTACTGATCATACATATAAGCATTTTGGAAGTATTTCACTTTTTTAAATATAAAAATTGGTGGTTAAAAAAATGTTAGCGGTAGGTACATATATATTCCGACTTGTGTGCATGTTACCGTGTACGACAAAGCTCCAGGGGTCGGGGCTATACCGTACAGTTTAAAAATTATTTGTTTTGATAAGTAATGTTTGTATTACAGTAGATTACTGTACAAAACATTTCATTACCTATAAAGGTCTAACTAAACTGCGTTTTACAATTGTAAAATTTTAGGGGATTTTATAAAGTTTTCGAAACTTTTATAAAAATAGATACTGTTTTCTTGGGCTAAGGATTCGCTTTTGAATCCCATGTTCATCTGTTTTGAATTTTTCTACCCTATCTTTTCAGCTTTTATCTTTCCGTACAGTTGTTGAATTTTTTTTAAACTGAGACAATGATACTCATTCGCATAGCGAAACGATATCTATACTGTAGACTTCAGCTAGACTATAGCACTTGACGGGATCGTCTAGCTTGAAATCTAAGCCAAAAAAAGGGGGGCACAGTTTAGCCCCACTCTCCCCTACTTGGATAAGATATCTGAATATTTAAAAAAAATAATTCACATCGTTCAATTACTTACTAATAATTCATAGTTTTCTCACTTTTGTATTAATTAGCCAAAAAAAAATATTTCTCACAACAGTACTAAAATGTCGGTAGAAAACAGCAACACTAAACATGACCATTATCCAATGGTTATGTTTAGTGTTAATGCCATTTGCTCAACTGTACTTGGAAGAAATTTCTAAACATTTTAAACAACATTTGCATGTCAATCCTTACGATATTAATGATAGGTTATTTTTTTAATTTCATGTAAAAATAATTCACCCAAGTTGTATTAATAATATTTTGTAATTTTAAATAAAACTTTCCCCCAACAGAATTAAAATGGCCGTAGAAAGACCAACACTAAATATAACAAAAATGCCAGACAGATCCTTAATCGAGATTGCTTCAGGTTCAGTATTCCACCTCTTAATTTTTGCATAATTTAGCAGTTTCTTAAAAATAGCACGCTCAATAATATGATTAATTATACCTGCACTTCTAAGTCGAGAAATAATTCGATTCAATTTGCTTTTGCAACAAAACTTTTTGTTGATGGCGATTCCATTTGACACAGAAGTCAGAAAATCTTTGGAAATTAATATGTTCTGGGACGTATCTAAAATAAATTCTATGACTGATTGAGTACTTAAAATAGCAGTGTTCGGGTCTATCATACTTCTAGCATTGCATGATTCAGAGGAAGAAGTTGAGGAAGGTTACTAGATACGAACCATCCGATACAAAGCATCGATGGGTTCCTCTCTTAACCGCTTCGGAAAGTTCTCTGAACGTTTCAATTGTTTTTCCCTGCCCTGGCACAGTCATGTAGTACAGAAGTCTTCCTTTGTAGCAGACGGACAGCACCATCGCAAAAAAAGACCAAAGCAAGAGCTGAGTTTTCGCAGATGATGAGTTGCCATTCCTGACTGCGAAAGGCTGCCCCATCGTATGACCAATGATTTCAAGAGCGATTCTTGCATGGGAGTACTTTCTTTTGAAGATACTCCACAAGGTTAACGACATTACAATGAGACTTCCCAAGAAGCACATCCACAATGACAAAGGAAACGGATGAAAATATGCGTTCTCGGCTCCGAAGGATGACGCCCGTTCGATTGCAAAAGTCAAAGGAGATTCTCTATAAGATGTGCTGAAATCAACGTATTCCATTCTTTGTGCAGTTACAGCGATGCTACCGCAAGCCAAGTCTGCTTCGCCTCTGTGTGCCATACCAATTGCACCAGTCCAGGACCCGTTAATCAGGCGGCCAAACCCCACATTTTGTAGAATGAGCAATTCGTAATTGAGGCCAAGAGCAACCAATAATTCTTTTAGGATTGACCTTTCTTGGCCATCGAGGACGTCTAGAAGGGCCACTGTTATGTTGGATAGAGGCTTCATAACTTCTCATTGATATTTGGATAAATTGCTTAGAAGGGGAGGCTTATCGAGAAAATGTAACAGTTCTCCCAAAGAATAATTTTTCTTTTGCTGAGAAAATATTTACAAAATTGTAGATATTGAAGCTAAAAAATTTCATTTCGATTGTATTATAGTGGGTTTTTTTTCAGTGCGGCTGTATCAGTGCTTTGGGAACATCTTTGTGACTGATATGGCATCTTCTGAGATGATTAAGTCCCTACTTTTAATAATCTGGATAAATTATACTTTCTTCGGCATATGTCTTGAGTTTGGTTATTGGTTGAGTCTGTTAAATGCAAACACTTGCTGTTTATTAATCCGCTGGTTTATCTGGCTTCACCTATTAATCACACATCTGCGTGTAAGCCTTTATTTACATTACACTACCTATTTACATAACACGCCTTTATTTACATTACACTACTAAGGAAGGTGACCTAAAGGTAGTGGTATTTCAGTCGCGTGTTAACATTTTCTGAAAAGAACAAATTATTTTATTAAAACTAAAGCTAAAACAAAATTATTTGCATTTCACGATAATGAATTTTGTTTTGGTTAACGCGATTACTGTCGGAATGAGTTTCAGCTAAAATGCCGCAAACTTGTTTTTATACACACACAATCGGGCCTCTGAGTTGCTGTATGAGAGGACACTTAAATAATCGGGTATGTCTAGAAAGAAGAGTTGCATCACAAAATGAGGACAGCTTTGTAACTGAAACCACCAGAGCACCTGAAAAGATTAAGTCCCCGCCTTTTACAAACTCGATTTAGGGGAGAGAAGGGTAATTGCGCCCACTCAAGGAAAAGTGAATGCCACAAGCATAATACGACACTTAGATTATGTTTTTTATTGATATTTATAAATAAACAAATATAAAACAGAATACCATATCGTTAAACATGGAAACAATAACATTTGTGCTGCAAAATTGAAAACAAGAAAATATAACATTGAGCGCCATTACCCGAACGCGTTGGGTAATGCCGCTCACTGCGACGGGCTCATTATTCAAATCCTTCAAACAACATATTTCGCAACTGATTAAAATAATTTTACAATTTGCGAATATTTACAAACATAGTTTTTTTGCTTTATCCATGTCCACAGCAATCTTAGTGGCTCTGGAGTCTCGAAGAGCCTGGTGATGTTTCAGAAAATGACACTCCAGCTGAAGAAGAGGACCTTTATTCCAGTTAGGATAAGATAATTGTAAATGGAAAAGGTGTCAGGTTTATTCAACTTGTGTATGAAAATATTTATTTGTAGTCTTGATTAGTTATAATTCGACTCTTCCAAAAGTTCAGAGTAATGCCACCCATCCGAGCGTCATTACCCGATCGCGCCATACTTCATTTCTTGCGTTCTAATTAGGCACGCAATGTATTTAATGAAATAAATTTAGTTACATTAAATAACAAGATTATTATGCTTCGTAACTATGCAATGATCATACTGTTACTAGTAATCAAAGTTGACCAACTTCAAAGTTAGCTGCAGAAGTTTTGTTAGATGAAAATACGCTATATTTTGTTTACTGACGAAAGACTATGTATTTTTGCTTTTCCAGCCACCATCATCACACTGAGCATTGCACGTGCATTCGGCTAGCTGGCAGTAGAGTTCAATTAACTAAAGGATTGTCCAGTTTGTCACAACTTGGCTGAGCGCGATTACCCTCTGAGCGCTATTACCCGTCTCTCCCCTATTAGATAATCTTTTGCCTATGTAATGAGTTCTGCTATTGGATGAACCTGTTAATGGTAAACACATTTTGAATAATTGTGTTATATCAATAGCTATCTATTAATTTGTTTTACCAATAATATTTTTTAAAAAATTAATGGATCAATTAATGGATTTACACAGCCGCTTTGACACGCGTAGCATGCCATGAAACTAATGGCAATATAGTTGCCTGTACAATTTGCCTTAGAAACGAAGAAAATGCTTTTAAAATCCTTATAATCAATATTTCGTTTTTTTGTGATACAAAGAGTTAATGAAAAACATAATTTTTAGTGTCGTATAAATATATTTTTAAATCTATATAATGTTTCACAGAAATATGTATTGTTGTTGTAGCAATATTCTAAAGAAATTTTTAAATGCGAAAAATAATCAAAAAATCTCAATCAACAAACTTTTAAAACGACTTCCATATTGCAATCATATTATATAGAATAAATTAAGTTACACGAAAAACTACTTGATTCAATTTCGAATAAGGGGGCTGGGGAGCCCAGTCGGTTAAGAACTCGCTTAGAATGCGGAAGGTCCCAGGTTCGGGTCCGGGCATTAACGGTTGCGTTGGGTGCCTATTCAGGTGTCGGCCCGTCACTTGACTGTGGTTTTGAAATGCGACGCCCGTCGCCAATAGCCCTCGCGTAGCTCTAGTGCGACGATAATTCAAACCAAAATAATTTCGAATAATAATTTTGATTTGGTAATTCAAGGTTCTTAAGATATTGACTAATCGTTATGAGTAATGAATGAGGTTGATATAAATACGGATTTGTTTTAAAGGCAAAAGTCATTAGAGGGCACAAGTCATTGAAAGGGCACAAATCACTTTGTTGACTTAGATCCATTATCTCTTTTTAATGTTAACAATCAAGTAAAAACGAAAAATAGATCTATGATTACCTATGTAAGAGACAAAATATTGAGGCTTTTACATACTCAGTTTCATTGAGTACTTACTCACGTCGTCTAACTAAAACAGCGATTTTTCTTCTATTTACACTAGAAACAAATCTTTTGATGGTTTATGAAACTAATAAATTCCGCTTTTAAAAAAAAAAAAGAAAACTGTGAAATTTTAATAAGAAATAAACAAATTTCGTTTTTTAAGGTATAGAGCCAACTTAAATATCTCGTTAAAAACTTATCCAAAAGTAACACAAACTGAGATTAAAATGTTTTTTAATGTGTTTAACAATCTCTAAGATATTAAAAAAATATAATGAAATATTTAATTTTTTTAAACAAAATTTATAGTTAAACGATAAGTTATGATATTTGTTTATTATGCAATGAACCAAAATTTGTGGACCAACAATACCCCAAAAAGGCCCCATTCTCTATGATGAATAACGGCTACTAAAGTTAAGAGTGGTAACTATTCCTAACAGCTGTATGGGAGAGTGTTGTACCTTGGGACGTTTGTACCTTGGGACACTGACAATTTCTAAGAATCTACACGCAAAAAAATTTTGCTGGTCCTGCAACTCAACCAAGTTCGGTTGAAGGGTGTTTAATTGGCACAGCCAAACTGGTGGTTTCTTTCAAACATACCAGTTTAGTTACCATAACTATACTCGTTCGATTGAACGAGTTTAGTCAACGGGACCAGACTGCCTCAATGAGTTCGGTTGAGAAAACTAAACTCTGTGTGAGAACTAAACTGCGCGGTATCAGTTTAGTTCTCTCAACCAAACTAGTCGTTTGCGCCAGCCGAACGCTTCTAACCAAACGTGTATGGTTCCTGCAGCTAGACAGTCCTGTCAGTCCTATAGCAACCGAACAGTTTGGTTGGGCGAGCTCAATTTTCGTTTGTACGTACTAGACAGTTTTTTGCGTGTATTGGCAATATTCATACATTGTTTATTTCTAATAGTAGCCTTAACCAACAGACATCATCATAATAAAATTTAATACTAGCATCATTGAATTGATGAAATGGTGACAAAAAATAATATTTCCTTACCCCAAAGTAAATATTTTTCTCATTCTAATATAATTTTTTACCTTAGTACTCTTACAAAAAGTCAACTGCATTTTATTTTCTTCACAAAAGAGAAGATTTTAAAATATTTTGGTTATGAGAAAATAATGATAATGCATTTGGATTGGCCACTATCTTGCTTTTATTTAAAACATGTAGTGTGTTGTACCTTGGGACAGTATTAATATTTTGATTAAATTCTTAATAATTTGGATAAATAAAAATATCTTTATTATTTATTTTAAGAGCAATTCCACAAAACATGTAAAATACAACTCAACTTTATTTTGGATATGTTTTATAATGATTGAAGTTTGAAAATATAATTCTGGCAACACCCGATAAATCTTTTTCCTTCCGTGTGATGAACTGTTCTAAAGAGCACATTTTCTGATGTATTTTGAAATAAAGTTTGTTTCTCCTGACACAAATTAGTTCAAGTGTATGACTATTGACTGAATTATAAAGCATGTCCCAAGGTACAACATCATGTTGTACCTTGGGACAGTTTATCCTCTCTATTTTAAATGAGCGGCAATTTTTTAATTTCAAGCTGCCAGAATTTAAAAAAATATATTATAGAGGAATATATTGGTGTGTTGAAATGCTGCTTTGAAATTTTTATTTTGACAATAATTATCGACGAAAAAAAATTAAAATGTAAAAATTGTCCCAAGGTACAACACTCTCCCCTACTTGTAAAAAATTTATGTCCCATTCGCCCCTACAGTGTTGTTTTTTATAAATGATCCGACACAAAAGCACGTATATTTCACCACAGTATTTGACATATAATATCTTAATCTATGATACGTCATCTACCTAACACTATAGTTAAATTCATAAAAAGTTTTTAATTTATACTTCAAAAGTGAAAACAATATACACTTTTAACTAACTTTGGATTTTCCAAGACAACAATTATTCTCTCCACATCAGCACATGCTTTTAAGGGCCAATCTTTGGTTATTAAATTTGAAGTCTAACTGTAACAAATATGTAGTGTAGAAATATTCGTAAAAAAGTATATTTTCCCCCGCTTTAGGCCCCTTGTCCCATTAGCCCTGCGTCCCAATAGCAACCACTTTCCTTTATATTATAAGTAACGGTGCCTTAAAAAAATTGCGCTGTTTGAGGTTCAGGCCCATCTTAATCACCCTCTATACCTTTAACAAATATATAATCCCTTGTATCACAATTAATATCGGCCACATCAAACAGCAATATTTTTGTTTTTGCACCGGAATTTCATTTAAACTATTTATTATGCCCAAGAAATTTTAAATAAGATTTTCATTCTTTTGTATCACAGCTTTTTTAGCGACAAATTTTATAAGGACTTGTTTTGTGTTATAAAATAAAAGTGCATCAGGTTTGTTCTTTTTTATTAGATTGGTTGATTTACTTTTCCAAATATTTTTTTTTTTTTGGGGGGGGGGGGGGAGGGATCACTGATACATTGTACTTTTAAAAAATATCATTTCCAACAACAGAATTAAAATCGCTGTAAAAAGACCAAAACAAAAGATAACCATTATGCCAGACACTTCCTTCATCGAGATAGCATCTAATTCAGTATTACACTTCTGTTTTTTTTGTATAATTAAGCTGTTTCTTAAAAACAGCCCGTTCAATGATATGCTTAATGACACCAGCACTCCTAAGTCTATAAATAATGCGATTCAGTTTTCTTTTGCAGCAAAACTTTCGGTTGATGACGATTCCACTTGACAAGGTGGTCAGGAAATCTTTGGAATATAATATGTTCTGGGGCCGATCTGACACACTTTCCAGATCCGATTCGGCATCGACCACTGCTGTGTTCTGGTCAATCAGGTCTCTGACATGGGATATATCCGATTCGAGTTTGTAATACCAGCTGTTTCTGTCAATAGCTTCCCCGAGCTCTTGCAAATGTTTCTCTTCGGTAGCGTTGAGGAAAGTTACTAGATACGAACCTTCAGGTACAAAGCATCGATGGGTTCCTCTCTTCACCGCTTCGGAAAGTTCTCTGAATGTTTCGATCGTTTTTCCCTCCACCGGCACAGTCATGAAGGACAGAAGTCTCCCTTTGTAGCAAATAGATAGCACCATCGAGAAAAAAGACCAAAGCACGAGCTGCATTTTCACAGATGTTGAGTTACCATTCCTGACTGCAAAAGGCTGCCCTAAAAAGTGGGCAGTGAGTTCAAGAGCGATTCTTGCATAGGAGTACTTTCTTTTGAAGTTGACCCATAAAGTTACAGACATTGCAATCAGGCACCCGAAGAAGAACATCCACAATGACAACTTAAATGAATTTAAATATGCGTTCTTGGCTCCCATGGATGTCGCCCGTTCGATTGCAAAAGTCACAGGAGATTCTCTGTAAGATGTGCTGAAATCTACGTATTCCATTCTCTGTGCTGTTATCGCGATGCCACCGCAAGCCAAGTCTGCTTCGCCTCTGTGCACCATACCAATTGCACCAGTCCAAGACCCGTTAATCAGACGGCCGAATCCCAAGTTTTCTGGAATGAGCAATTTGTAATGGAGGCCAAAAGCAGCCAATACTTGTATTAGGATTGACCTTTCTTGGCCATCGATTATGTCTAGAAGGGCCACTGTTATGTTGGATAAAGGCTTCATAGTTCTTTTATTGATATTTGGATGAATTGCTTAAAGGTGAGGTATATTGAGAAAATGCAACAGTTCTCCCAAGGAATGATTTTTTTTTTGCTGAGAAAATATTTTCGAAATTTTAGACAAAGAAGCTAAAGAAGCTTTTCTTTGTATTATAGTAAGTTTTTATGTATCCTTTGATAACTCCAAATGAATTTTAGATGAAATGCTATGAACACATACTCTTTATCCACATGAAAATTAGAGCAAGTATGAGATGTAGATCTGTATCAGAAGAAGCAATGTATGCAGAAAATCGGAAGATTTAACTGCATCAGTGCTAAGATAATATCTTTATAACTTCGATAAACCCATCTGAAAAGTTAGTCTCCTCTTTTAGCAATCTCGAAAGATGAGACTTGCTTTCGCAGATTTAATGACTTATTATTATTGTGTTATTGTTTGAAGTTATTAATGGTAAAAAACATGTTTTTGAATTATTGAGTTACCGGAATAGGAGTTATCTATTGATCTATTTTTTAAGCAATGTATATATATTCAAAAATTTGTCTGCAAGCTTTAAATGTCTTTAAACATCCGTTAAAAGTATGTAATGTTTACTCGTTATCGAATATTGGCAAGAAAATTTACCATGCAAAAATAATCTTTTAAAAGCTTTTCTAAATAAATAAATTATCATTATGACGACCAATGTACTGAAAACTTTTGTCGGAAGCAAATTAAGTGACACGAAAAACTAATTGTTAGAATGTTATTCCTGAGAAAACGTGCCATTTAAGGAGAAAAAATCTCAAACAAAAAATATTTATGAAAGTTTTTGAAACTTTGGATTTGAGTTACCCTTACGTACTGCATTGGAAAAAATAACATCAGTCCAGATCATACAATTAATATTAATGATTCATATAGCAATATATGCACCGAATACACGGACATGATGGTACGCGAACATGGCGAAATCGTAAATAAGAACTTCCAGGCGCAAAAGTTTTAGGCTTTAGAGAACGAAACTTTCAAACTAGCAATATATACCTTATTTCTTTCTATAAATACAAAATTATAGGTAAAAATCATTAGCTTACCTTCTCATATCTTGACCACAGAAATGACGCTATGATCTTGTCAATTGCCTATTTTTAAATTTTAACTTCGAATTACTTTTTATCTATTGTGGTATTCAAACTATCGACGTGATACAACGTTTAAAGTGTATTATTGAATACTATAATAACACTGAAACAGAGTACTATTATCATTTCTAGATAGTTATACAAGCTAAAGAATACATTGGACACGGACATGACGAAAATCTGTGGGACATTTTTTTCACGGAATTTATATATTTATATTTATTTTAATGATTATATTTTATGTTTCTATGTTCTAGTCGTGTCAGTTGAACTAAAAATCAACTTTAATTACGAAATATTGGTATTTAATTAATGTAAACTAACACAAACAGTTCCCGGACGTGACGGGGAGACTGCTCACTGACATGATTTGTCATAGTCTGTGGACACAAATTTGTACAAAAAATAATTAATTTTTTTAATTTGTTTCAACGCTAGTAAGTAGATAAAATATTCCTTATTTTAATTTATTCAAGTGGAAGCAGAACTTTCTTCATATGAAAGATTTCTTGCGGGGTCATGTTTTTGTACGTTTTTAAAGAAATTACCCTAGAACAAAAATTTTAGGTTTTTTTTTTTTAACGGAGGCGGTAAAGGTATTCCCAAATCGTTATTGGATTAATGTGAATTGGTGGTTGCTGGGGCGTAAGCTTCTACTTTGACCTCGATAACTTGCGTCCTTTTAACAAGAATCTTTTCTTATACACTCCTAAAACAAAAGAGTGAAATCCACTCCAGTTAGAGAAGTGCATTTTCGACACTAGAAAGGATTGAATATTAACTCAGACTGAGTTAAAATCACTCGTTTGGATTGATCCTGTCGGAGGCTTAACCCTCTAATGCATGAATTTTTTGTTTCGTCCCGAAAAAATATATTTGTATCTCTTATGTTCACACATTACCGGAAAAATACGGGAAAAAAATTAAATGCATCAGAATTTAAATAATTGCATTTTTTAAAATTGTTACCAAACGTTAACACCATGAATTAAGCACTGAATAGATGCTTAAAGTTCGGTGTACTAATATTTATTTTTATTCAAATTATTACCTTTTTTACTTAAGCTAATGAACTTTTTTTTGTGTTTCTAATAAATTATACTTAAAAATAAAGCTTATTGATAATTTTATTATCATATAAGAAGTTGCAGAGGCACACAGACACATAGTTTTAGGTATAAAATCTTTAATGAAAACGTGTATAACAAACAAAAGAGTATTAATATTTAATACAATTAGATTTTGTTAAACAAGAAAAATTAGTTTTAAAAATAATTATGAATAATAGTTACTTTTGAAACAAAATTAATGTACAAATAGTATGCAAAAGCAGGTTTAGTACAAATAGTAGGTATTTATGAATAAAAATATACAAACAAATAATTTTTAAACATAATTTTTTAAAGTGGCAGAATTATACGACATAAAACAGTTATTTTTACTCTTAAAACAAAGTGGTACCAAACATTTTAAAACCTGAACTCTTGTGAATCCTTTACAGAGATACACACACATCAGCAAACAAAAGTTGTGCTTAATGCATGACATTATTAAATGGTAATACATGTAAAAACCAACTACAAACTAACAATTTTGAAAAGAATGATTAGAAAACTACCAAATATACTTTAAAATAACCCTCTTGAACTATAATATTTTTTTCAAAGCAATTTATTTGTATTTAGTTTTAATAATATTACTTCAATTACTGCCAAACACGTAAATTCACAACAGTTAGAAACTTCACTTTTTAATTTCGAATACACTTTTACTACTGTCATTTATGAGGGTTATTATTAACTAAAACTTCAAAATGGAATGTAGTAGATGACAAAAACACAAATTTGTCGAGAGGGAGGTCTACTTTAATAGAATAAAGTGGATTATGTAATTTGTTACCAAACGGTAACAGTATGCATTAGAGGGTTAACACACAAAGAATCCGCTCCTTCCGGGTAAGTGCATTTTCCAGACTGGAGGAGTGAAATTAGCTCAGACTGAGTTAAAATCGCTCGTTCGTTTTAAGAGTGTATATTTACGCATTTTTAATGTGAACAAACTCGTGCAAATGAGAAATAAAACAATGATTTTCTTCGTAAGAGGTTGCTAAAACATTGAACTACAAGTTTTCAGTTTCATTAACAGTTGGATCGAACTTTTAATTCTTATTGTATTGTAAATCGGGCAAACTCGTAAAATTTGAATTTACTACCAAATTTTTGTTATAAGTCTAAACAGTGTTTCCACTTATAGCAAACTCGATAGATTAAGCATTCTTGCGCATATGTAATGAGTTTAGTAATTGGTCGAGGTTGTTAAATGTAAACCATTGTTGGTGACTAATATCGCAACTGGTTATTCGAGAACTATCTATTTTGCAAGTTAATCAAAATCTACGTGCAAGCTTTTAATGACTTTCAACTGCTTCTGCCCACGGAAGGTGACAAAAATGTATAGTAATAAAGATTCGCGTTCACATCGCTTTGGAAGACAGAAAATAGATTAAAAATATAATCAATAATTAGTTTACTTTGCTCACAACTATATAAGCGATTCTCTGAACAAGCACACAAGCTGGAATATATATCTATCATACCATACCATACCACAACTATATAAAAAATTCACCAAACCTTTACTGCCACAGATTTCGTTTTGAAAAAATAAATATTGGGGGCTCACTAATGAATATTGGTAAAAAAAATCGAAACAAAAGTTTTCTAAACAAGATAATTTGAATAAATATAATTATGGGAATATACAAAGATAAAAAAGTAAATAATAATTGTAAGAAATTAAACATGCACTCCGTTGAAAACATAACTTGGGTAAGAACAAAGTAAAAAGGTAGAGGGAATATCGCAATTGGTCCGTTAGTTAGAAACTCTTGTAAGGTAATATTTACATACAAAATGATCTGAATACAATTCAACCAAAATACACTTTTCATTCTGATAAAATTGCCAAATTTTCTCAAACACTATTCGAATTTGTTCGACCTAACTCGATTAATGTTTTAAACGTGTTTTCTGAATGAATTCACAAATAATTTTTGGAACTCTTTACATACACGGAAGTATCTTTTCCATAGCATATTTCTATTTACCCAACTTAGTAGGTTGGCAAGAAGTGTAGTTCTTTTACTTTGAAATGATATTGAACATTACATGGGTATGATAGTGGTAGACTTTTGAAACCAAGCATAGCCGCATCTTAGTTATATTCGCACTGTTCTTTACATTTTCTAAGGAAGGACCTGCGTGTGCACTATTCGGGTGTAACACTAGCCTTTAATTATTATTTACAATATACTGTATAACGCCGAAAAAATAAATGCACTTTAAAGACAATAACTAATTAACTCCCCGGCACTACAGTCCATGCTGGACCATGGCCTCTCCTACAATCCGACTCCAAAGCCGAATGTCTTTTGGTCTTCGCTTTCCAGTTCTTAATTTTCATGGCCTTTATATCTCTCCACATCATCTACCCATCTTTTTCTAGGTCTTCTTCTTCCTCTTTTTTCCTGACATTGCCACTTGAAAATTTTGTTCGTGACTCTGCTATCGTCCATTCTCTCCATATGTCTCAGCCATTGAATTTTATAAAATTTAAAGACAACTGCTTTAAATACAAATATTTCTGCTCGTAACATTTTCCAATCAATATATCCCAACAGAGTTGGGGGAAAACTTTACCTAACTTTTACTTCAAGAACTTTTACTTTTTTACTTCAAATGGGAAATTCATCTTGTAATTTAAGTGATGAAGAGCAAGTAGTAAGACTTCATTCGCGTACTTCATTGGGCATCTTCGTTGACTTTACCACATTTGAAGAGCTTAGTGGAAGAACGTGCTAAGTGACAAAAAGATGAAAACGAGAAAATGAGCTTCAAAGGTTTTAGTTTGCACTCAGATTTGCTGAAAACGGTACTTGTAAAACATAAAAAATATACTGAATTTAAATTTTTTGGAAAAGGTGGAACTTGTTTTCGTTAAAGAAGTTAGTAATATATTCATTGACACAAAAATCTCAAGTTTTTCAAAAATGTCACTTAGCACGTTCTTCCACTAAGCTCTTCATTTGTTAATGAATCCAACTAATTTTTCTCGAGATAGCCTCGTCTTGTGAAAGGTTAACATACGCGGAAACTTTGAGCGTGACCCATTCGTTCTTCCGTTCTATTATCAGTCAATTCTATAAGTTCTGGTTGGTTCGATGGTTAAATGATGTACTGTGATGATGATGATGTACTGTTTAGCTCCAATGGTTTGCAATGGCGACCTTGCTGCATTATATTAAAAAAGCCTTAAATTCTATCACTTAACCAATCATCGCTAGCAACCAAGAGAGAGCGTGAGAGAAGTTTTTTTTTAGGAGGTCACAGTTTTGCATACAAGAAAAGATTTTTCACTTACCTTTAATTTAGTACGGGATGGAAATTAGAAAAAAATTAGTAAAAACAGTTTTTTAACTGAGACAATAATACTCATTCACATAGCGAAGCGATATCTACACTGTAAACTAGCGCGATCTGCAGCTAGACTATAGCACTTGACGGGATCGTCTAGCTTGAAATCTAAGCCAAATAAATGGAGGTACGGTTTAGTCCCGCTCTCCACTACTTGGATAAAATATCTAAATATTTGAAGAGGTATCCCCATGTCGTTCAATTACTTACTAATAATTCACAATTTTCTTACTTTTTGAAATAATTAACAAAAATTATATTATTTCTTCCTTCAGTACTAAAATGGCGGTAGATAAAACCAACACTAAACAGAACCATATTCCGATGGTTATGTTTAGTGTGAATGCCATTTGCGCAACTGTATTTGGAAGAAATTTCTAACCATTTTAAACAAAATTTGCATCTTAATCCTTAATCTATTTATAAAACGTTATTTTTTTTATTTATCGTAAAACTAATTCACCCAAGATGTATTAATAGTACTTTGTAATTTTAAATAAAACTATTTCCCCCAACAGAACTAAAATGGCAGTAGAAAGACCAACACTAAATATAACCATAATGCCAGACACATCCTTAATCGCGATAGCTTCAGGTTCAGTATTCCACCTCTTAGTTTTTGCATAATTAAGCTGTTTCTTAAAAATAGCACGCTCAATAATATGATTAATTATACCTGCACTTCTAAGTCTAGAAATAATTCGATTCAATTTTCTATTGCAACAAAACTTTTTGTTGATGGCTAACCCATTTGACCCTGTGATCAAGAAATCTTTGGAAATTAAAATGTTCTGGGACGTATCTAAAATAAATTCTAGGACCGATTGAGTAACTAAAATAGCAGTGTTCGGGTCTATCATACTTCTAGCGTGGAATGATAAAAATTCAGGAGGTATGTACCACTTGTTTCTGTCAATGGCTTCACCCAGCTCTTGCAAATGTTTCTCTTCAGTAGCAAGGAGGAACGGTACATGGTAAGAACATTTTGGTACAAAGCATCGATGGGTCCCTCTCTTAACCGCTTCGGAAAGTTCTTTGAAAGTTTCAACTGTTTTTCCCTGCACTGGCACAGTCATGAAGGACAGAAGGCTCCCCTTGTAGCAAACGGACAGCACCATTGCGAAAAAAGACCAAAGCAAGAGTTGAATTTTCACAGATGATGAGTTGCCATTCCTGACTGCGAAAGGCTGCCCTATCGTATGACCAATGAGTTCAAGAGCGATTCTTGCATAGGAGTACTTTCCTTTGAAGATAGTCCACAAGGTTAACGACATCGCAATCAGACATCCCAAGAAGCACGTCCACAATGACAAAGGAAACGGATGGAAATATGCATTCTCGGCTCCGAAGGATGGCGCCCGTTCGATTGCAAAAGTCAAAGGAGATCCTCTATAAGATGTGCTGAAATCAACGTATTGCATTCTTTGTGCTGTAATTGCGATGTTACCGCAAGCCAAGTCTGCTTCGCCTCTTTGCACCATACCGATTGCGCCAGTCCAAGATCCGTTAACCAAACGTCCGTATCCCAAGTTTTCTGGAATAAGCAATTTGTAATTGAGCCCGAGAGCAGTAAATAATTCTTTTAGGATTGACCTTTCTTGGCCATCGAGGATGTCTAGAAGAGCCAACTGTTATGTTGGATAAAGGCTTCATATTTCTTTTATTGATATTCGGATGAATTGCTTAAAAGGCGAGGAATATGGTGAAAATGCAACAGTTCTCCCAAAGAATGATTTTGCTTTTGTTGAGAAAATCTTTTCAAAATTTTAGACCTTGAAGCTAAAGAATTTCATTTTCTTTGTATTACAGTTAGTTTTTCATGCATCCTTTGGTTACAATAAATTAATTTTAGATGAAATGCTATGAACACTTACTCTTTATCCACACGAGAATTAAAGCAAGTAATGTTGATGTGTGAGAGATAGATATGAATCAGAAGAAGCAATGTATTGTAAGATGTATGAGAGACAGTAAAAAGAAAATCGGAAACTGATGCAGTTAACTGCATGAGTTCTGGGAGTACACCTTTGTAATTTCGATATAACCCTCTGAAAAGTTAAAGTCAACTCTTTTAGCAATCTCGAACGATGAGACATGCTTCCGCAGATTTAATGACTTGTGTTATTGTTTAAAGTTATTAATGGTAAAAAACTTGTTTTTGAATGATTGCGTTACTGGAATAGAAATTGTCTATTGATCTATTTTTCAAACAATGTATATACATTCAAAAATTTGTCTGCAAGCTTTAAGTGTCGTTAAACATCCGTTAAAAGTATGTAATGTTTACTCATTATCGAATGTTGGTGAGAAAGTTTGCCATGCAAATATAAGATTTTAAAAAGCTTTTCTAAATAAATAAATTTTAATAAGACGACCAATGTACAGCAAAGTTTTAGTCGAAAGCCTATTAAGTGTCACGAAAGACTGATTGTTATAATAAAAAAATTATTTTTTTTAACGTAGGGGGGTAATGGTATTCTCAAATCGTTATTGGATTAATATGAATTATATATATAGTGTTTTCTGGGGTGTAAGCTCCTACTTTGATTTCGGTGACTTGCGTCTTTCTTACAAGAATCGATTCTTATGTCATACATTGACGCTTTTTTTAATGTGAACAAACTCATGAAAAGGAAAAATAGTTCAATGATTTTCTTTGGAAGAGGTTGCTCAATCATTGAACCACACGTTTTCAGTTTCATTAACAGTTGGATCCATTTTTTAATTCTGATTGCATTGTAAATCGGGTGCACTCATGAAATTTGAATTTACTGCTACATTTTTGTTATCAGTATGAACAGTATTTCCACTTATAAACAAAATCGACAGATACTTCTTGCGCATATGTAATGAGTTTAGTTATTGATTGAGGCTGTTAAATGTTAAATCATTTTTGATGACTAATATCGCACCTGGTTTATCGAGAACTATCTATTTTTCAAGTTAATCAAAATCTGCGCGCAAGCTTTTAATGATTTTTAACAGGGGCTGTTGATCCCAGTTAGAGTATAGAGTAGTGTAATCGTTTCCGGCTGCCTATTTCTAGCCTCCATTAGGAGCTTTAACACCGACAATAGCGCCTCGTAATTTAGATCCCTGGTTAAGTGACGAGGCCAACACCTGAGCGGACACCCAACGGAACTTCGAGCGACATTGTCGGTTAGGAACTCGCCTTGCATGCGAAAGGTCCCAAGTTCGGGTCCGGGCATCGCCAAAATAACTGCCGACCTATAAACGGCCAGTAAATGTCCGACGAATAATACCCCGTGTAAGGGAGTGCGAATTAAATATACTTCAAAGTTCCGCTGCGTACGTTGTCGCACTTAACGGATGCGTTGGGTGCCTATTCAGGTGTCGGCTCGTCACTTGACTGTGGTGCTAAAATACGACTCCCGTCGCCAATAGCCCTCATGTAGCTCGATTGCGACGATAATTTAAACCTAACCTAATGACTTTCAACCGATTCAGCCCATGAAAGGTGACCAAAAATTAATGGTATTAAAGATTCGCATTTACAATCGCATTGGAAGACAGATAATAGATAAAAAAATATTATCAATACTTAGTTAACTTTATTCAAATATATTTAAAAAATTCACCAAACCTTTACTGCTATAGATTTTGTTTAAAAAAATAAATATTGGTGACCCACTAATGAACATTGGTAAAAAAAAACTCTAAGCAAATTATTTTTAAACAAGATAATTTGAATAAATATAATTATGGAAATATACATAGATAAAAAAGTAAATAATAATTTTAAGAAATTAAATATAGTTCTTTAACTTTGAAATGATAATGAACATTAAATGGGTTTGATATTGGAAGAAAGGGGCACTTTTGAACAGTGGCTGTACGAAAGGCGAAGTAAACAAATTATGTTTGTTTAAAACCAATTACTTTTACACAATTTTAAAAAATTGGGTATGTTGCTTTTAATTTGTTTGTGATTTACTTTCATTCTTAAGAAATTGTCAACTTATACTTAGATCAATTTATGCTATCCCACTCTTTTTACAATTTGGAAATTGTATAAAAAGGAACAAATAATCCGGAAGGAGCAAAAAATAACTGTTACATTTGAAAAAGTTCACTAACGTTTTTTTTTTCAACTTTTATAAGCGGTTAGAATTTTTTTATTGTGTATCGTAAATCTGGAGGCAACCGATTTCCAAAAATAAAACTAAAACTCTTGAGGTTAACATGAGTCATATTCAAAATAGATAGAAACCTATGGTTAATATGGTATGATTAAAAAATATCTTTTTTTAGCTGCATTCCAATGTGTAAACTTTTCTTTATTTTCCAAGATTATCAATTCACTTTTAAATCATTTAGCTTATTGGACTTTTCTGTAGTATATTGAGAAAATAGTTTTACGTTTAAAGCTATAAAAATTAAAAATTTACACAATTGCAAAGTTGTCGTGTCTCAATTAAAACTGTAACGATTTTTCAAAAGGAAAAAAAGACGTACGTTCAAACAATCTTTGTTAAATTATGTATTTGTTAATATATTTTTGAAAGCAAAAGATATGCAACATTTTCCCTCCCGTTTGAATACATGCACTATCTAAAATGGATAAATTTTCCATTATTGGATTTTTTTTAGTATTCTGTTAACCAGTTCGAATAACATGATTAATTTAATAAAGTATTTTTATAGACTTGCCTATATATGTTATTGTTGTTAGATAAGAATTTGATAAAACTTTTATAGATCCCATTTGGACATGAATTATTAAGGAAAATGTACAGTACCAAGTTATTCTAAGTTTGAAAGTTACCTCTGAAGAAGTTTGGTAGCTTCATGGATAATTATCAGGTTAGATTTCCCATTTTTCTTTTTTTTTCATTGATTTAAAACATCAATGAAAAAAAGAACATCTTGTTTGAAAAGAACGTATACGTTAATAAACAACTTCATTTTTATTACTACTTTACCATTTGGGTCTTCTGGGGGATAAAATTGTTAAAAAAAATATTTAAAACTTTTTTTTCCCAAAATATAAGTGTGATAAATCTTTTTCTATGTTTTTACAAATCTAATGAAACAGTTGCTTCGAGTGTACACGCAAATTTAAGAAGATATATATCGAGTTATTGCCGAGAAGTTTAGAGAACAATTCTTTTATTTTCAATTGGAAAAGAACAAGAGACTATTTTCAAAATAAAATTTCACCTAGACGCTTTAAAAATTGTAATAAAAAGCGCATGTTACGATGTGCTTGTTTATTTGAAATCTAGTGAAATCAATGTAAATCAATACAAATAATAGATTAAGAGTTTTCAAGTCTTAAAAGTAGGACATTCTGAAACATGGTTGCTCGTGTAGCTCTAGTGCGACGCTACTTCAGATTAAACCTAAAACATGTTATAAAAATTATGACAACCCTAAACACTTCTTTAAAAACTGCCATGACTTGTAAAACTTGTGAACTCCAATTTTTTTCATCGGATTACTGTAAGTTTCAAAATTTGCTTATATGTGTTAACATATGAAATTGCGCAAAACCTTTTTAAAAGGGAAAAATTTTATTTTTTAAAAAAAATTAATATTGAAAACATGCATCTAAGTAGTAGTGTCGAATTACAAAACACTTGATGAGTACACGGAAAGAACCACTTGATATCATAAAATTCTTTCCTTAACCCTTTCAGTCCCAAAAATTTACTACTCTACAGAAACATCTGATATTCACAAAATAAGCTTATTTTAGGTCAATTATACGAATTCCATAAGGAAAAAAAATTGATTTAAATTTTTATATGGTTTTTGAAACGATGCCAAAATTCTTTAACTGTGGAAAACAACAAAATAAAAAAAATATGACCTAAAAAAACACTTCGAGTTATATATTTTAAGGTGTCTGACCATATTATTAAAAAAAATTTAGTAATTATTTTAACCGAAATAGTTTAAATTGTGTTTTAAATGTGTGGAACTGAAGTGAACTTATAAAAATTCAGGAGAAACGCTTGTTGACTATTTTCTAAATTAAAAAAATAGTAGTTCTGACTTCTATTGAGATTAAAGTAAAATTTTATCTGATAGAACAAAGTGTGAAGAATCGAATGATGTCTGTTTGGATGTCATAGCGGGACATAAACATTTTGAAAAAAATATTGAAAGTGATGATGCCAAATGGCATCACTGGGACTGAAAGGGTTAATAGCCTCTTTGGGGATGATAGCGAATGATCGCCTAAACTGGTGTAAAGAAACGGGTTACTCGCTTTGTTTTTCTTTCGCGGCAACCCTGATACACGCCAGAGATAAGTAGACACAAATACACGTTTGTACCGTAAATGAATAACCAAAGTAAAAACCGGTTTCCTGTCGCCAATGTCTGCCAAGCAGATATATAAGGTAAAACTCAAAATCAAGTGGTTCTTCCGGTGTATTCATCACTCATGTACACTAGGAAAATCTTAATTTGGTTCCATTTGGTTTGTAGACATATATTTTCAGGCTTGTGTGCTTGGTCAGACACCCGCTAATAAACCTTCGTCAGTAAGATAGACACAACACACACATACGCGACAGATGCTGCCATCTATCGCGCGCAACCTACACAATTCAGACATGCCCCTGAAGTGGAGGGAAATAGTCTCCGGGGACCTGTCCCCGTGGGAAACTGCGCAATATCCGCCCACAAACTTTCGGACCCAACTGATTTAACGAGTACGTACTCTGCAAAAACTCGGCGAACACAAACTTTCATGCCTTATCGGGATTCGAACCCGGACTCAGAAGCTCCAAAGGCTAGCACCCTAACCATTGCGCCGCCTTGGTTCCATTATTTGAAAAATTCTAAGCTTTTTTAAGGCATTTATCTGCGCCGCGTTTTGCTATGAATAATAGTCTGTTGTCATTGCCGAAATTGCTCCTTGAAGTTGGCTTCGTAGCGACTACACTACCTTAAAGGTGAAACGAGTTCTGCAGAAAAGCAACCTAGACGCGTTTGGCTTCTTGTATTACGAGTCTTGTAAAGGTGAAACAACTCTTCCAGAATTGAAAATGACGGTTTAGTGCAGTTGTTTCCCAACCGGTGGTACGCTTACCACTGGTGGTACGTGAGATAATTTCAGGTGGTACGCGTGAGTGATGTGAGCAACATGATACTATTAATAGCTTCTGTACACATGAGCAGTAAGCACACAAACATTTAACTCATTATATTAGGCATTAATATTATTTTAAAGAGAAATCTTTATTATACTTCAGAATCGGATGTAAAACCTAGTACCCTTTGAACTTCCGGCAAGCTCTGCTTTTTCTGATGCCATTGGTACGGTTACTTATGCGAGAGAGAATTTTCTGAGCTGTTGTACATAAAAAATAAACATAGAAGCACCATAGTGTTGAAGAGAACTTAAAAGTGAAGATAAGTTCCATTTCTCCTAACGTTAATATTTTAATCACGGGCAAACAAAAATTTTCGCTCTAAAGACGTAAAAGTATATTTTGTATGATTATTTTTTTGCTGAGCTTGTACTATTTTTTTATTTGCATGTTTTTAGATCTATGGGTAATTAACAAAATTGTAAATTAATATTATTTTAACCTTTTTATTTCTCCTTGCCTTGCTTATAAGTATGTTATAAATAGGCAAATATCTAACCATTTAATACGAATTTTTATCAGAAATGTAATTTAAAATGCCTTTGAACATTTATATAAGAGTAAATATTATACGTTTATTAAAATATTTAGGTTTGGTAGTACGCAAAAATTTCTGAAAAGTCAAGTGGTACGCAGGCGCAAAATGGTCGGGAACCCCTGTTTTAGTTCATTCGTTCGTGGGACTTTTAGTTGATTAGTGTTGGCCGAGTAAACAGAACCACGTGTTATTTAGCGATATAAAATTTTATGCCTAAAAAAAGCCATCCCACTAAATAAAAGCTTTTCTCCCGTTCTTTCTGTTTAGATTTGTATGGGTTGATGTCACATTAGACTCGAACGACCGTGAAACCCATATACCCTGTTATATTTCAAGTCTTTACTTTTTATTTGATAAGGGGGAAAGAGCGCGTTGGATTGCGGGTCCCCGAAACGAAGTGCATATGTGTTAATCGTACAGAGAAAAAATATTTTCTCGGCTACATTACTCCGGCTGTATTGAATATTTTTACAAACGGAGTTTTTAAGGAGCTAAATGTAGCTGACTTACAGGTCCCGACAATCCCACTTTTTTAAATTGAACAACTAAAGAGTAAACGGGAAGAACCAATTGATTTCTCTAGATTCTTTCCGTAATTATCTCTGCTTGGCGGACATTGGCGACCAGAAACCGGTTTTTCTTAAGGTTCTTAATTTGCGGTACAAACGTGACGCGTTCCTCTAAACTCTGGCTGAATTAGGGTTGCCGCGAAAGATAAACAAAGCGAGTAACTGGCTTCTTTACACCAGCTTAGGCGATTTCTCGCTATCATCCCAAAGAGGCAATTAAGGAAAGCCTTGTACGAAATCAACCGGTTCTTCCCGTGTACTCTTCAACTGTCAGTTTCACATTGGATACACCGTACTACTCATTGTCAAACCTCGTTGTCACGAACTAGCTTAACACGAAATTCGCTCAATGAACTGAAAGCATTTCCCTAGCCTATAAAACTGGTTGTTTATTGCTTTCAATTACCTAATATGAAACATAAGGTAATAGAATATTGCGAGGTGGTCGAAAATCATTAATTGAGATTTTGTATTTTCCACATGTTTTGGATTGTGCTGAATCTGAAAAGGGGTTTTTTTGCGCATTGGTGTGCCTGTCTTAAACTACTCTATAGATTAAACCTTGTAGATCTTTTTGTTTGAATTTGGTACACAAGTTTCTAGTACTTGTTGGACGTCATGATAAGGTTTTCGCGAAAATCATGCACGTGCAAATTGTAGTTGCAAAAGAATTTATTTAGTTTTAAGGGTATCATGTAATGTTGCACACCTCTAGTTTTAAAAGGATAACATTTCATAAATAAATAGTAATGTGAATAGTTCGAATTATTTCAAATTTAATAAGGAGTATATATATGGTGAAACAATCCGAAGTTAACTCTTTCAGTCCCAGTGATGTCATTTGGCATCATCATGTTGCTGATCATAATTTTAAAAAAATAATAGGACTCAAATCTATTGGGAGTAATGAAAAATATTTTATAATAGAAAAAAGTTTGAAGAATCGAATGTTGTGCTTTTTGATATCATAAATGGCAATAGACGATCAGAAAAAAAAAATCTAAAATGATGATGCCAAATTGTTATTGGGACTGAAAGGGTTGAAAGAGCTTAGCGGAAGAAGTGATATTTTTAGAAAAATTTAGAGTTTTGTTAACAATGTGAATAGAAACTAAATATATTTCTGTTGTCACATATGATATTAAAATAATAACATACGCATTTTATATGTAATAACTATAACTCAAAAAAGACACCATTTTTTTGGTTTTTTTTATTTGAAACTATTGAGGTGGAGCGAGGGTTACAATCTATTGAGGTGAACAACTATGGATTTTTTTTATAAAATCAGACGAAATCACAAGGACGAAACAGGGACGAAACACATGACGAAGACACTATATACACTATGTACACAACAGGCACTTTTGTCCTGTCTGTCGCCCTCTTCTTAGGCGATCTCCATTTGGCCAGACTAAAAAAGAAAAGTCCATGTTACAAATATTAATATTATAAATGCATATTTGTTAATAAATATTTCACTTGAAAGATCTAATTATTTGTCATAAAATCCAGTTTTAAAATAAAATGTTTAACTGCTACTATTACATATATATTCCGACTTGTATGCTTGATCAGAGACCCGCTTATGAAACCTTCGTCAAGTAAGACAGACACAGAAGGAATTTTTACTGTCACAGAGAAAGGAATATAGCACCAGTGGCCTAGTGGTAGTGATTTTCATTGCCACGCCACAGGTTCGGGGATCGAGTCCCGGACTGGGCGAGGTTGACCCAGTCTTTTATCCCTTGAGTGGGTCCATAAAATGGGTACCAAGCATGCTAGGAAACTAAACACTGGGGGTTTCGCGTGAGGCTGGCCGACCACTTTACCAGGACATATGCCTATCACCCCAGAGCCCTAGGTCATAAAAGCTGATATGGGCACGGTAGGCCTTGGCCCTGTAATGGGCTGTTGCGCCGAGGAGTTTAGTTCAGATTTTAGAGAAAGGAATATACACCCAGAACGAAGGCGGTAATCGAACCCGCCCCCGTTACAGCGCGCAGACTGCTAGAGTAATGTTCCAAACTACTCGGCCAAATGTTTAACACTCTGAGGGAAAAGGAAATTGGATGTAGTGTAAACTAGTTTTCATTGCAAGAGTATTGTTTGCAGTGCTGTTTTAAATTTTTTAACTGAATATTTTTAAATTATTTTTGTAAAACTTTATTTCGGTTTCAGAGGATAATAAAAGGCGAAAAAGAAGGAAAACCCGACATTTTTTCAGGTGACGGGTTTATACGTATGTGGTTCTCGGAGAGTATACAATTAGTAAAAGTAAAACTAAGGATTTTTTAAAGGTTTAAAATTAAAAAGTTATTGTTTTCTATTTCAATGGATAATGTATGATTTGTAGCTTTCATTATAAATATTCTGTCCTATTCCCACAATGACCAATAGTGCTCTAGTAAATTTTAACAAAATGTTTGGGGAAAATCCATAATAACTAATATCATTGCTACTTCAGAAAAATAGTCAATTTTTGAACTAACTTGCTTTAGACAGTCACCCTGGAGGTACGGGCCATGTAGTGCGGCTCCGGCAATCTGCATAGCTTAGTGTCGCAGACCCATCTGTCCATGTCCACTTGTTGCCACAGTGAAGCTACAAAGGCTTCGCGGCGAATTTTTGCTGCTTTTTGTCTTCGACGTTCCGGGGGCCACCTGGGGAAGAAAATTTTTAGTTAGACACGTCCGGTTAAATTTTCGTATTAAAACCCCCCTCTATCGTTAGACATGGCTTTTTCCACAGTTAATGCACCGCATTATTTCCTACAATAACCTTAATTTTTTATTTATTTATTTTTTTATAATGGGGCTGCAAAATTGGCAGTCAAGCCTTTGCAGACTCGGCATATTCCCCAGAACAGAGAGACATTCTTTGAACATTTTTACTATTAAATTTTGGTTGTCAGGATTCTTTGCTGTCAGTATTTTGGCTGTCGAGATTATGTCCCATACCCTAACTAACCATCATATTTTGTTCTGGGCCATTGTAGAACAAGTTTTTCTATTAATTTCAAAGAACTATTACAAAACAAAATGTTATCTTGATTTTGAATAGTTAAAAACCAGTTTTGCCTATTTGCAAGATTAGTGTAGTGTTGTTTGTGGTTGATGTTGTATGGTCTGACACACATGGAGAAAGAGATTAAGTATAATTAGAAGTAAAATCCATATCACGAATTCATGCATATGACAACCACATTTGAAATTAGTTGAATACGTGTTTTTTATTTAATAATGTTTTATTTGGGATGTATTGCATTACTCTACCACTATCTCATGTGTTTAATCATATCTATCCAAACTTTATTTTTCACACTCACATTTTGACACCTTGCGATCAAAACTAAACTGCAACTGATACAGCATAAGGCTTTTTGAATGTAAATTGTTTTTGGTATCATAAAACTTTATTATTTGGTCTCTAGTTTTAACTGAAATAAACTCTAAAAGTATATGTGTTAGAGGCGTTTACTTATTAAAATTAGCATTGAAGGCATATATTTCATTTATAATAACAAGAAAAGAAAAATACTTACAAGTGCTTATGGCACCAGGCGAAGCATCCGAAGCAGCCCATTTTTTACTTGTATGGGTTTTTCTTTCAAATGACCTGAAATTCGTGTGCAGAAGCTAGATGAAATTAACGATGTTTTCTTTTTTTACAATAAAATCGCAACAAAATTAATATTTGTTACTGTCAGAAATAAGATCGTCTGTCAAATACTCAAATGGGACGAAAAAGGTATTTTTGCGGTTTACATGATTTGCAACAATGATTTTTCAATTTTAATTGATCCCATAATTCATTGTTGAAATTTGAAAACTATTATTAATTTTTTTTACATTGTGAGAAAAGTCCATTGTTATGTGGCTGCTAAAGTAACAAAATTTTCCATTCTGTTAATCCAGTGCTATATATATTACGGTTTTTATTAAGGAACAGGCCTTATAAATTAGTTATATGTATGCGCGATATAGTTGATGAACAAAAATATTTGTTTCATCATGAAGCTGTTTTTTTACTGTAATCTGCGAATAACAAGATTTTACGTTTGTTTTAAAATTAATTTTAAGACTTTAAGTTTAGATATTTTAATTTTTAAAGTTTTTTGTTTTTGAAGAATTATTTTTCCTTTAACGTAATAAGCTACCGATGCATTGTATTAAATAAAAAATAGACACTCTAAGGTGTCGATTGTCCATTGCTTCTTAAAAAAATTAAAGGAAATTCTTTCTCTGTTTTGTGCATGCTTTTGATAAGAAGATAAAAATAACTTGTGTTATAAAGTACTAATTCATACAATTTTCTACACAAGTCTACTTTATTTTAAGTACGCAATAAATTTTGGAGACGTTGACTACAGATTATCATTGTGACAGGATGCTGTATAGATCAATATAAACAAAAGACATAAAACCCTTTACTAAGTCTCATTTACAGAAACTGTGGTCAACGTTTTGTAATTAGTTCGGAGAATAAATTTTTAATTATTTTCTTATCCAAGATGTTTTTTTTATTTCTTTATTCTAAATTTTATTGTTCTAAACTTCCGTTTACGGTTCTTAAGTGTAATTTATACCATCACTTTACTATTTTAACTGAACTTACGGCTACATTGCACTCTCTTTTCTCTACTCTTTTATTTCAAGTTAATTATAATCATTTTTTTCTTTCAACTATAGTAATTGTTATAAATTCAGATTTGTCAGAGTCTCATGACGCTTTACGATGCATGATCAGCAATCGCATTACCTCATAATTTCTGCTGAACTTGTGTAACCTTTATTAAAAGTAGTTTCTATATACCGCTGACTTCCTTAAAAAATTGGCAATTACTTTTCATTAATCATTACGTTCCTTTATTATTAATATGTTTCATCTAAGGATGAGTGCATTTATATTAGTTATTTAATTACGTGGAAAATACAAATAAAACACCCCTAGAGGTAAAGGGCTGGGGAGCCCAGTATGTTAGACACTCGCCTAGCATGCAAAAGGTCCCAGGTTCAGGTCCGAGCATCACCAAAATAACTGCAGACCGATAAACGGCCCATGCAGCCAAAAATGTCCGACGAATAATACCCCGTGTAAGGGAGTGCACGTTAAATATCCTTCAAAGTCCTAACGCTGCGTACGATGCCGCTCTTAACGGTTGCGTTGGGTGCCTATTCAGGTATCGGCTCCGCTCGTCACGGAAGGCACGGTAGAATAATTAAATATGTAGCTCTAGTGTGAGATTCCAACGAAATCAAAGTGTTCATAGGGAATAAAGTTTATCGTTTGGAACACTCAATTGTAGTTCATGAATAATGTGCTGCAATCTGTTGTAATGTGCATATTTCCATAAATTTAAGCTTTTGAATTGAATTCCCCATCAAAGGCCATTTCTTTGTTGATTTTATTAACAATAAAGTAAATTGCAGTTTCAATTTTACATTGATTTGGAATTCCCTTAAAAATGGAATGATTTTGCTTGTTATTGCGTAGATTATTCAGTTTTGCCCTTCCTGATGTTTTTCACAGTTCTTAGTTTATATCTTTCAAAGAAGTTTTTTTTTCATTGATGACTGCTTGTAACCTGCACTGCAATATTTATTTTCGTGCATAAAAACGTCTTGATTGCAATTAGGCGGTACGCAGAATGTGACCAAATTAAAAGCACATTTTGTACCACCCGGAGCTTCAAATATGTAAAAATTTTATTCCTTTTAAAGACCCCTTCTTTAATAAAGTAACCCCTCGCTACATCGCACCTTGAATCATGTGTCCCATCCCCCCCTCCCCGTTTCATTTTATGAATTCCCCCTAAAATCAACATGAGATAAGGGTTAAGATTTTAAATATGAAAAAAAAAAAATCAAAAGAAAACAGGTTTAACGAGAAAAATCAAAGCAGCTAACTTTAGATGGATTTTTTTTACTAAAAAATGAGTGAAATATATTTAGATTTATTTGTACAATAATGTGTAAGGTTTATAAAAAGTAATTATAATACGTTCTTTCTAAATTTTTGTTACTTCTTGCCTTAGAGTAGTAAGAATACTTAATGATTTAGTTTTATCTTTCAAATAAATACTGAGCTTTAATTAAAAAACTTATTTCGGAGTTTAAATTCATCAAAAGTATAATATTTACTAAAGTCGCTCGTTATATCGCGCATTCGGTTATATCGCGGTTTTTTGCTTGTCTCCCAGGAAGCTCGATATAACGAGGGGGCTGCTGTAATAATTCCTTTTATTTATATAAATATTAACGTGTCTAACATTTATCTAAAATATTTTGCTAGAAATAATAATTAAAAAAATATTCCGTTCTTGCTGCTAAATGGGACTGTTAGTCCAATAGAATTGCTTTGCCATGTTATCCTACACTGTTAAAAATTTCAGTTCAACGTTGAACCAAATATTGTTGAAAAAATAAGAACTTCTGGCTGATACACCATAAAATGGTTCAACCAAAATATCACATTCTTTAATTAGACCTGCTTTCACGAAAAATTGGTTCGACTACTTACGAAAGTTCGGTTCTACTTCTACTAACTGCAACCGACAATTTAACTGTTTACACAAATGGAGGCGCCATGAGTAGTACTGTTTCTGCTTGCGAATTGGCCAAGTGTCGAAGCCTAAAGATTCAACCATCTCAAGAGAGTGGGGGTTCGGATCCCACCTACTGCCTGTCATCCTTTAAAAAGGATCTCTTTACTAGAAATAGTAGAAATAATCATCAATGCACCATGGATGGGCCCGAGTACACTGGGACAGACGTTCTAGTTAAGTCTGTGGGGGTCCAAAGTCCCGAAGGCGTTAACTTAGGAAATACCGTTTTTTTCACCTTTCACTATTGTTACGCATTGGGAGAACCTTTTTATGGTTCAACCTCTCACCATAGTTACGCAATTTGAAAATACCATTTTATGGTTCAACATTCTACCAAATCATGGTTGCAGCAAATTTGAACCATATTTTGGTTCAACCTTGAACTATTATTTTTAGCAGTGTATTTTCACCAGTTATGGGAATCATCATAACATCAATTTGAAACAAAATTAAAAAGAAAATAACATCCGGTTGTTTAATTATTAATTGATGAAGTTTTAAAATAGTGTCGTCATCTGCTGAATATTTTGGGGCATTTTAAAACTTCGAAAATATATAACTAATTAACGTTTTCGTTTGAAATTTGTTTCATTTCGATGTTATGTTGATTCCTATACCCAGGGGAAAAGGGCTAGCATGGCAAAGCAATACTTCTACGGAGGTCGTGATTCCAAAACCAATGCATTAGCTCTATGGGACTGATGATCCCTCATATGTTTTAAATCTTTATCTCTGAAAGAAAATTTTTCAGATATTAAATTCTCTTTATTGTATGCTAATGTTCTTTATATATTAACCCTTTTTTTAAATGTTTTTTGCTATATTTCATCGGCGCAATTAAATAATTAAACCTTTTGTTTCCTATTTTTGCGAATTTCCTCAATTCGAGGTTAATCCTTATATTTACTAGGGTTTTAAATTGGTGTTTGATGTTTTCGAACAAAACTGAACTGATTGATAGGATTTTAAGGAGTGGGTTGTATCGTTTATGGCGACCTTATCCCTTGAATCGACTTGGCGATCCCACGGAAAAACTGCGATAATTTTATCACATTTTTATAGAACAAAAGTTTTAAAATATAGATGTGGTGAGCAGTCGTTCATGATTTGGAGATAGTCTTTAAGTTGCCTGGCAGAGGACATGTGCAAATTTAGCAAACACTTCAGTTTGCGAAATCTGTCACTCACAGGCGTATAGAGAAGCATTCGGGGCTCTTGGACGTTATCAAACATGGCAGACCTGCTGTGTATGTTTTACCGATGTGAAAAATATACACTCCTTGCCAACCTAAGTTGGGTAAATAGAAATATGCTATGGAGAAGATCCCTCCGCGTATGTAAAGAGTTTCATAAATTATTTGTGAATCCATCCAGAAAACATGTTCAAACATTTAGTTCGTTTAGAGTCCTTCAGATTTGAATATTATTTGAGAAAATTTGGCAATTTTTCGGTATGAAAAGTGTATCATGGTTAAATTGTATTCAGATCATTTTGTATTTAAATATTACCTTACAAGAGTTTCCAACCAACGGAACAATCGCGCTTTTCCCTCTGTCGTTTTACTCTTTGTTTTCGGGGCTGGGGAGCCCAGTCGGTTAAGCACTCGCTTAGCATGCGGAAGGTCCCAGGTTCGGGTCCGGGCATCGCCAAAATAGCTGCCGACCTATAAACGGCCCGTGCAGCCAAAAATGTCCGACGAATAATACCCCGTGTAAGGGAGTGCACGTTAAATATCCTTCAAAGTCCTAACGCTGCGTACGATGTCGCCCTTAACGGTTGCGTTGGGTGCCTATTCAGGTGTGGCTCGTCACCTGACTGTGGTTCTAAAATACGACGCCCGTCGCCAATAGCCCTCGTGTAGCTCTAGTGCGACGATAATTCAAACCAAACCAAATACTCTTTGTTTTCACCCAAGTTCGGTTAGCACGGAGTGTAGTTTTCCAATCGTGGTCAAGTGTGAAGTGATAAAAAAAACTCATCAAATATGTATGCTGTACCGTACACATAAGAGATTCATTGATATATAGCAAATTACTCGGCAAAGGCTATGTAGGCAAAAGCTAAGCATAATTTTATTATTTGGCTACTGATCATACATAAGCATTTTGTAACTATTTCTTTTTTTTTACATATAAAGGTTCGGAGTGTAGTAAATCGAAACGGATACTTAAGTTCATAATTTATTTCTTCATAGTACGTTATTCTTTGTATTTTTACTTTCAATTATATTATGTGTGAAACATTAGGCAATGAATGTATTGCGATGGGGTCGAAAATCTGAAATGGAGAATTAGTGTTGTCAATTTTCGAGGAGTGCTGATTCTCAAAAAGGGGATTTTGAGCATTGGTCCTTCCGTCAGTCTGTCTGAAACCACTCCACGAACTAAAAGAGGACTTCAAACTAGGCACATGAGTTCCCAGTACCTGTCGGGGGTCACAGTTGGGTTTTCGAGAAAACCGTACTTGCGATAATGTCCGCTTATAGAAAATTTTATATTTAAAAGCACTTCAAATTTTCTTCGTGTATATAATTACTTTTAAATAGATTTATTGATGTGGCAATTGAAACTGGTGTACACTCCTTGCCAACCTAAGTTGGGTAAATAGGTATATGCTATGAAGAAGATCCTTCCGCGGATGGAAAGAGTTCTATTAATTATTTGTGAATCCATCCAGAAAACATGTTTAAAACATTAATTTCATTTAAGGTCTACCAGATTTGAATATTTTGAGAAAATTTGACAATTTTATCAGAATGAAAAGTGTATTTTGGTTAAATTGTATTCAGATCATTTTGTATGTAAATATTACCTTACAAAAGTTTCCAACTAATGGACCAATCTCGCGTTTGCTCTTCCTTTTTACTCTGTTTTTACCCAAGTTAGGGTGGCACGGAGTGTAGTAAATCTAAACAGATACTTAGGTTCATTATTTATTTCTTCATAGTATATGTTATTTTTTGTATTCGTACTTCCAATTACCTCACGTGAAACATTAGGCAATGAATGTATTGCGATGGGGTTGAAAATCTGAAATGGTGAATTTGTGTTGCCAATTTTCGAAAAGTGCTGATTCCGAAAAAGTGGATTTTGAACATTGGTCCGTCCGTCAGTCTGTCTGAAACCACTCCACGAAATAAGAGGTACGGACTTCTAACTAGGTACACGAGTTCCAAGTACCTGCCAAACTTCATAGTTGGGTTTTCGAGAAAACCGTACTTTGGATAATATCCGCTTATAGAAAATTTTGTATTTAAAAGCAATTTAAATTTCCTTATTTTCCTTATTCCTAATGTATATACTAATTACTTTTAAATATATTTATTGATGTGGTAATTGAAACTTGTGTTCACTCCTTACCAATATAAGTTGGGTAATTATACTTCCGCTAGTTACTTCCGCTCATGTAAAGAGTTCCATAAATTATTTGTGAATCCATTCAGAAAACGTGTTTAAAACATTACTTTAATTTAAGATCTTAACAGATTTGAATATTATTTGAGAAAATTTGACAATTTTATCAGAATGAAAAGTGTATTTTGGTTAAATTGAATTCAGATCATTTTGTATGTAAATGTTACACTACAAGAGTTTCCAACTGACGGACCGATTGCGCTCTTCCCCCTGCCTTTTTTCTATTTGCTTTTACCCAAGCTAGGTTGGCACGGAGTGTAGTGCTACATGCCTCTAGTTTCATCAATTGGATCTATCCTTAAAGAAAACATTGAAAATAAATTCCAGCGACGCAACAATGGGATTACTTAACCGAAGTTAGTGTTTTAATAAATGTTGATTAATTAAAAAAAATAGTCTTAAAATATTTTATTGCTCAATTTTTTTAAAAAAATAGGATACAGCTGCCGAATGAACAGCTGCCTTCCTATGTCCATAAATAGTTGATAGGAAAGTTCAATAAGACATACTAATTTTTGTCTATGTATTTGAAATCTGATCTAAAAACAGTAACACTCCATTTTTATGGAGTGTTACTGTTTAAAGTACAGGTTGCCTTTTTAATATGAATTTTTAGCTCAAGCCAATTTTGTTTGTGCAGTCCACTTGGAATTGCGGTATGATGTAAAGTTTGAGATAATAGAAGTAAATAGCTTTCACGTATCTTATCTGTATAATTAGCATTGAAGGAGAAACTAACGAGGATATATTAAACATATTAAATAAAGCTCGACTAAGCTTTTCTATCCTCAATAAGTTCAGGAAAAATAAAAAAGTATCTCGCTTTCAACTAAAATAAGAATTTTTTAACACAAATGTAAAATCCATATTATATGGAGCTGAAACATGGCATGTGAACAAGACAAACATAAAAAAACTTCAAATCTTTATTAACAAATGCTTTCGAAAAATTCTTAATCAAGTAGTTCCATAGGGCAGGGGTTCCCAATCAGTGGTACGCGTACCACTGGTGGTACTCGGGAAAATTTCAGGTGGTACCCGTGAAAGTTTTATCAATCGTACATAAGATAGTTCCATGAAAGATTATTTTAAAGAGAAACCTTATATTAACTTCTTGATCGGATGTAAATCCGAGTACAATTTGACCGTCCATCAAGCTGCGCTAATTTTGATGCCATTTTTAACGAGTGACTTATGTGAGGCACGGGGCATAGGTGTGAGAATGGATTTTCCGAAAGCTTGTACATTAAAAATAAGCATAGAAGCACAATAAGTACCATACTCCCAATGTCGATATTTTTTTCATAAGCAAACAACAAGTTTCGACTAATAAAGACTATAAATAAAAGTATATTTTGTATAATGATGAATTTTTTGCTGAGTTTGTACAAATGTTTTTATTTGTATATTTTTAGACCTATGGGTGATAATACCATTGTAATTGTTTTATTTATCCTTTATTATAAGCATGTTATAAATAAATTTATAACCATTAAAATTGAAGTTTTTACAAGAATTTAATTCAAAATACCCTTGCATACTTTTAGAAGAGTAAATATTATACGTTTATTAAAATTTTTAGGTCTGGTGGTATGCCATAATTTTTCAAAAAGTCAAATGGTACATAGGTGCAAAAAGGTTGGGAACCCCTGCCATAGAGTAAAAAATGCTGAAATATTGAAAACATGCAAATCAAAAACCTATAGAATAGGAAATTAGAAAATGAAAATGGCGGTGGATCGGGCATGTGTTACGCAAGCCCAAAAATTCAAAGTAAAGGAAGCTTTGGAGTGGAAAATGGAGTGAAAGAGGTGTAAGTAAGTTTAGTTTCCTTATGGGTCTGCAGGTTTAATTTACTGTAACCAATTCAGTCCCAGTGTGTCATTTGGTATCATGTTTCTGATCATAATTTAAAAAAAAAATAGAGCTGATATCTATTGGTATTAATAAAAAATATTTTCTAATAGAAAAAAGTTTGAAGAATCGAATGATGTGCTTTTTTATAAATGGCTATTGACGATCAGAAAAAAAAATTCTAAGATGATGATGACAAATTGCCTTCGAGACTGAAAGGGCTAAACATTAATTTTTTTCAGATTAAATTTTTCTTTCGTTGCCGGTTTAATTTAATACTTAGATACATTGAATTATAATGAAACTTTTGCTGAAAATTGAATACCAATTCTTCGTAATTTTTATTTGTAAATCTCAAGATTTTAAGCTACGTACCCGGAAGAGACATGCTTTTCATAATTTCTTGACGAATTTAGAAATTTGAATAAAATCCAAAACTGATCTTTGTCATATCTGTAAACAATATTGCCCCACAAGATAGTTTATAATTTTTCAAAGGTGTGAATTAAACTGGGTAAAGCAATTTTGTGGCAACCGGTTAAAAAAAACTAAATCTCTTGAGGTTAACCCGAGTAAAATTCGAAATAGATTAAAACCTAAGGCCAATGAATCATTTGTCACATTATTTACTGGTATGCTTAAAAAATTTCAGAATATCCTTTTTTAGCTGCAGTCCAGTATTTAAACTTAGTTTTTAAAAAACCGTTTCTACATTTTCATTCATAGATTACCAATTCACTACTAATTCATTGAGCTTATTGGTTTTTTCTGTTGTATATTGAGAAAATACAGTTTAATAATTAAAGCTTGATAAAATTAAACACTTATACATTTACAAAATTGTCGTGCTTCATTAAAAATTGTAACAATTTTTCAAAAAAAAAAAAGACGTTCAAACAATATTTGTTAAATTATATATTTAATAATATATTTTTGAAAGCAAAAGATATGCAAGATTTTTACTGCCAAAGGGCCGTTTTATAGGACATGTTTGAATATACTATCTAAAACGGATAGTTTTTCCAGTATTGGATTTTTTTAATATTCTGTTAAATTAATCATGTTAATAGAACTGGTTATTATAGTATTTTTTATAAGTAGACTTGCCTATGTTTGTTATTTTTGTAAAATTAGAATTTTATAAAACTTTTATAGATCCCATTTGGACATGCTTTATTAAGGAAAATGTACAGTACCAAATTATTCAAAGTTTGAAAGTTACCTCTGAAGAAGTTTGGTAACTTCATGGATAATTTCCAGCTAAGATTTGCCCATTTTTCTTTTTTTTTCATTGATTTAAAACGTCAATAAAAAAAGAACTTTTGTCTGAAACGAGCGCTTTAAAAATGGTAATAAAAAAGCACATGTTACGATGTGCTTGTTTATTTAAAATCTAATGAAATCAATGTAAATCTCAATACAAATAATGGATTAAGGGTTTTAAGTCTTAAAATTAATTCTTCGCAATTTTCATTTGTAAATCTCAAGATTTTAAGCTGCATACCCGGAAGAGACATGCTTTTCATAATTTCTTGACGAATTTAGAAATTTGAATAGAAGCTAAAGACTTTCTTTGTCATACTTGTAAAAAATAATGAACCTCTCGAGATAGTTCATAATTTTTTAGAGTTGTAATCAAACTGGGTAAAGCAATCTTGTGGCAACCGCTTTGAAAAACCTCTTGAGAGGTCTGGTTAACTCGTGTCGTATCCGAAATAAATTAAAGCTAATGGGTATTATAAAGCATAATAAAATATTATGGCTAAAGAATCATTTGTCACGTTATTTGCTGGTATGCTTAAAAACAATTTCAGAATATCCTTTTTTTTTAGCTGAAGTCCAATGTTTAAACTTAGTTTTTTAAAACCCTTTTCTGTATTTTCATAAAGCAAGTACATAATTGTAGCATTTCATTTTAAACTGTAACGATTTTTCATAAGAAAAGAAAGAGACGTTCGAACAATATTTGTTAAATTATATATTCATTAATATAATTCTGAAAGCAAAAGATATGCAAGCTTTTTTCTCCCAAAAGTCATTTTATAGGACATGTTTGAATACACTATCTAAAACGGATAGATTTTCCATTATTGGATTTTTTTATTATTCTGTTAAATTAGTCATTTTATTGGAACTTTTATTAATGCATTTTTTTTATCTGCCTTCCTATATATGTTATTTTTGTTAATTAAATAATTGATAAAACTTTTATAGGTCCCATTTGGACATGCCTTATTAAGGAAAATGCACAGTACCAAGTTATTCTAAGTTTGAAAGTTATTTCTGAAGAAGTTTGATAACTTCATGGATAATTTCCAGGTAAGATTTCCGATTTTTCTTTTTTTCATTAATTTAAAACATCAATGAAAAAAATTATCATTTTATTTGAAAGGAACGTTTTAAAAATGGTAATAAAAAAACACATGATACGATGTGCTTGTTTATGTAAAATCTAATGAAATCAATGTAAATTTGTACAAAAAAAATAGATGAAAGGTTTTAAGTATTCAAAAGCAGGAAATTCTGAAACACGGTTATTCGTGCAGCTCTAGAGCGACGATACTTCAAACTAAACCTAAATATAAACCTGAAACATGTTATAAAACTTATAACAACCCTAAACACTTCTTTAAAAACTGCCATAACAAGTAAAACTTGGGAACTCCGATTTTTCCATCGAATTACTGTAAATATACAAAATTTGCTTATATTGTGTTAACATTTGAAATTGCTCAAAACCTTTTTTAAAGAGGAAAAAGTTTTATTTTTTGGAAAAAAAAAATAATATTGAAAACATGCATCTAGTGTCGAATTACAAAACACTTGATGAGTACACGGGAAGAACCACTTGATATCATAGAATTCTTTCCTTAATAGCCTCTTTGGGGATGATAGCGAAAGATCGCCTAAACTGGTGTAAAGAAACGGGTTAATCGCTTTGTTTTTCTTTCGCGGCAACCCTGATACACGCCAGAGATAAGTAGACACAAATAACACGTTTGTACCGTAAATGAATAACCGGTTTCCTGTCGCCAATGTCCGCCAAGCAGACACATAAGGTAAGACTGAAAATCAAGTGGTTCTTCCGGTGTACTCTTCACTTATGTCTTACCAAATTTGGTTCCTTTTGGTTGGTAAACATATGTTTTTAGGCTGTGCTTGGTCAGAGACCCGCTTATAAACCTTCGTCAAGTAAGATAGACACAACACACACACACATACGCGACAGATGCTGCCATCTATCACGCGCAACCTCCACAATTTAGACATGCCCCTGAAGTGGAGGGAAATAGTCTCCAGGGACATGTCCCCGTGGGAAACTGCTCAATATCCGCCCACAAGACTTTCGGACCCAACTGATTTAACGAGCACGTACTCTGCAAAAATTCGAATAACACAAACTTTCATGCCTTATCGGGATTCGAACCCGGACCCAGAAGCTCCAAAGGCTAGCGCCCTAACCATTGCGCCGCCTTGGTTCCATTATTTGGAAAGGTCTAAGCTTTTTTAAGGCAACTATCTGCGCCGCGTTTTGCTATGAATAATAGTCTGTTGTCATTGCGGAAATTGCCCCTTGAAGTTGGCTTCGTACAATACCTTAAAGGTGAAACGAGTTCTACAGAAAAGCAACCTAAACGAGTTTGGCTTCTTGTATTACGGGTCTTGTAAAGGTGAAACAACTCTTCCAGAATTGAAAATGACGGTTTAGTACAGTTGTTTCCCAACCGGTGGTACGCTTACCACTGGTGGTACGTGAGATAATTTCAGGTGGTACGCGTGAGTGATGTGAGCAACATGATACTATTAATAGCTTCTGTACACATGAGCAGTAAGCACACAAGCATTTAACTCATTATATTAAGCATTAATATTATTTTAAAGAGAAATCTTTATTATACTTCAGAATCGGATGTAAAACCTAGTACCCTTTGAACTTCCGGCAAGCTCTGCTTTTTCTGATGCCATTGGTACGGTTACTTATGTGAGAGAGAATTTTCTGAGCTCTTGTTCATAAAAAATAAACATAGAAGCACCATAGTGTTGAAGAGAACTTAAAAGTGAAGATAAGTTCCATTTCTCCTAACGTTAATATTTTAATCACAGGCAAACAAAAATTTTCGCTCTAAAGACGTAAAAGTATATTTTGTATGATGATTATTTTTTTGCTGAGCTTGTACTATTTTTCTTATTTGTATGTTTTTAGACATATAGGTAATCAATAAAACTGTTACTTAATACTATTTTAACCTTTTTATTTATCCTGCTTATAAGCATGTTATAAATAGGCAAATATCCAACCATTAAATATGAAATTTTCTCAGAAATTTAATTCAAAAAGCCTTTGAACATTTATAGAAAAGTAATTATACGTTTATTAAAATATTTAGATTTGCTGGCACGCCAAAATTTCTTAAAAAGTCAAGTGGTACGCTGGCGCAAAATGGTCGGGAACCCCAGTTTTAGTTCATCCGTTCGTGTGACTTTTAGTTCATTAGTGTTGACCGAGTAAACAGAACCACGTGTTATTTAGCGATATAAAATTTTATGAATTAAATAAAGCAATCCCACTAAATAAAAGCTTTTCTCCCGTTCTTTCTGTTTAGATTTGTATGGGTTGATGTCACATTAGACTCGAACGACCGTGAAACCCATATACCCTGTTATATTTCAAGTTTTTACTTTTTATTTGATAAGGGGGAAAAGAGCGCGCTGGATTGCGGGTCCCCGAAACGAAGTGCGTATGTGTTAATCGTACAGAGAAAAAAATATTTTCTCTGCTACATTACTACGGCTGTATTGAATGTTTTTACAAACGGAGTTTTTAAGGAGCTAAATGTAGCTGACTTTCAGGTCCCGACAATCCCACTTTTTAAAATTGAACAACTAAAGAGTAAACGGGAAGATCCAATTGATTTCTCTAGATTCTTTCCGTAATTATCTCTGCTTGGCGGACATTGACGACCAGAAACCGGTTTTTCTTAAGGTTCTTCATTTGCGGTACAAACGTGACGCGTTCCTCTAAACTCTGGCTGAATTAGGGTTGCCGCGAAATATAAACAAAGCGAGTAACTGGCTTCTTTACACCAGCTTAGGCGATTTCTCGCTATCATCCCAAAGAGGCCATTAAGGAAAGCCTTGTACGAAATCAACCGGTTCTTCCCGTGTACTCTTCAACTGTCAGTTTCACATTGGATACACCGTGCTACCCATTGTCAAACATCGTTGTCGCGAACTAGCTTAACACGAAATTCGCTTAATGAACTGAAAGCATTTCCCTAGCCTATAAAACTGGTTGTTTATTGCTTTCAATTACCTAATATGAAACATAAGGTAATAGAATATTGCGAGGTGGTCAAAAATCATTAATGGAGATTTTGTATTTTCCACATGTTTTGGATTGTGCTGAATCTGAAAAGGGTTTTCTTTGCGCATTGGTGTGCCTGTCTTAAACTACTCTATAGATGAAACAAAAAGATCTACAAGGTTTAAATTTGGTACACAAGTTTCTAGTACTTGTTGGACGTCATGATAAGGTTTTCGCGAAAATCATGCACTTGCAAATTGTAGTTGCAAAAGAATTTATTTAGTTTTAAGGGTATCATGTAATGTTGCACACCTCTAGTTTTAAAAGGATAGCATTTCATAAATAAATAGTAATGTGAATAGTTCGTATAATTTCAAATTTAATAAGGAGTATATGTATGGTGGAACAATCCGACGTTAACTCTTTCAGTCCCAGTGATGTCATTTAGCATCATCATGTTGCTGATCATAATTTAAAAAACATAATCGGGCTCAAATCTATTGGGAGTAATGAAAAATATTTCATAATAGAAAAAAGTTTGAAGAATCGAATGTTGTGCTTTTTGATATCATAAATGGCTATAGACGATCAGAAAAAAAAATCTAAAATGATGATACCAAATTGTTATTGGGACTGAAAGGGTTGAAAGAGCTTAGCGGAAGAAGTGATATTTTTAGAAAAATTTAGTTTTGTTAACTATGTGAATAGAAACTAAAAATATTTCTGTTGTCACATATATGATACTGAAATAATGACATATTCATTTTACATGTAATAACTATAACTCAAAAAAGACACAATTTTTTGGGTTTTTTTTATTTGAAACTATTGAGGTGGAGCGAGGGTTACAATCTATTGAGGTGAACAACTATGGAATTTTTTTTACAAAATCAGACGAAATCACAAGGACGAAACAGGGACGAAACACATGACGAAGACACAATTTATATACACTATGTACACAACAGGCACTTTTGTCCTGTCGGTCGCCCCCTTCTCAGGCGATCTCTAGTCGGCCAGACTAAAAAAGAAAATTCCATGTTACAAATATTAATATTATAAATGCATATTTGTTAATAAATATTTCACTTGAAAGATCTAATTATTTGTCATAAAATCCTGTTTTAAAATAAAATGTTTAACTACTACTATTACATATATATTCTGGCTTGTATGCTTGATCAGAGACCCGTTTATGAAGCCTTCGTCAAGTAAGACAGACACAGAAGGAATTTTTACTGTCACAGAGAAAGGAATATAGGCCCAGTGGTAGTGCTTCGCATTGCCACGCCACAGGCTCGGGGATCAAGTCCCGGACTGGGCGAGGTTGACTCAGCCTTTTATCCCTTGAGTGGGTCTATAAAATGGGTACCAAGCATGCTTGGGAACTAAACACTGTGGGTTTCGCGTGTGGCTGACCACCTTACCGGGACATATGCCTATCACCCCAGAGCCCTAGGTCACGAAAGTTGAAATGGGCACAGCAGGCCTTGGCCCTGTAATGGGCTGTTGCTCCGGGGAGTTTAGTTTTTAGAGAAAGGAATATAAACCCAGGACGAAGGCGGTAATCGAACCCGCACCCGTTACAGCGCGCAGTCTGCTAGCGTAATGGTCCAAACTATTAGGCCAAATGTTTAATACTCTGAGGGATAAGGAAATTGGATGTAGTGTAAACTAGTTTTCATTGCAAGAGTATTGTTTGCAGTGCTGTTTTAAATTTTTTAACTGAATAATTGTTTTAAATTTTATAAAACTTTATTTCGGTTTCAGAGGATAATAAAAGACGAAAAAGAAGGAAAACCTGACATTTTTTTAGGTGACGGGTTTATACGTATGTGGTTCTCGGAGGGTTACAATTAGTAAAATTAAAACTAATGAATTTTTTTAAAGGTTTAAAATTAAAAAGTTATTGTTTTCTATTTCAATGGATAATGTATGATTTGTAGCTTTCATTATGTATATTCTGTCCTATTCCCACAATGACCAATAGTGCTCTAGTAACTTTTGACAAAATGTTTGGGGAAAATCCATAATTACTAATATCATTGCTACTTCAGAAAAATAGTCAATTTTCGAACTAACCTTCTTTAGACAGTCACCCTGGAGGTACGGGCCATGTAGTGCGGCTCCGGCATTCTGCACAGCTTAGTATCGCAGACCCATCTGTCGATGTCCACTTGTTGCCACAGTGAAGCTACAAAGGCTTCGCGGCGAATTTTCGCTGCTTTTTGCCGGCGTCGTTCGGGGGGCCACCTAGGGAAGAAAAATTTGAGTTAGACACGGCTGGTTAAATTTGCGTATTAAAACCCCTCTATCGTTAGACATGGCTTCTTCCACAGTTTATACACCATTCATTTCTACAATAACCCTAATTTTTGTATTTATGTTATTTTTTTATAATGGGGCTGCAATATTGGCAGTCAAGCCTTTGCAGACTCGGCATATTCCCCAGAACTGAGGGCCATTCTTTTGTGGCACCATCTAGGTGACTCTCGCTACCAAATTTGGCGCCAAGATTACAATGAATCTGAGCCACCTCTCAGCCACTGAGCCGCTACCCTGAATTGTAAAATTTTATAAAAAAAATGCATTTGCATTCATAATTTACTTTTTTCATTTGGAAATTATTTTAAAACCATCTCTTCAAAAAATTATTCAAGGAACATTTATGTAATTGAACGTAAACCAACAAGACGTAAGACCGACAGGAGTAATTCCAACAGGGACATTATCCCTCGAGGTTCAAAAATCTCGACAAATCAAATATTAATGACGTTATGCCTAATTAAGAACATTTTAACCATTAATTTTTTGGTTGTCAGGATTCTGGGCAGTCAGTATTTTGGCTGCCGAGAATGTGTCCCATACCCTAACTAACCATCATATTTTGTTCTGGGCCATTGTAGAACAAGTTTTTCTATTAATTTAAATGAACTATTACAAAATCAAAATGTTATCTTGATTTTGAATAGTTTAAAAACAGATTTGCCTATTTGCAAGATTAATGTAGCGTTATTTGTGGTTGATGTTGTATGGTCTGACACACATGGAGAAAGAGATTAAGTATAATTAGAAGTAAAATCCATACCACGAATTCATGCATATGACAATCACATTTGAAATTAGTTGAATACCTGTTTTTATTTTATTTAATAATGTTTAATTAGGATGTATTGCATTACTCTACCACTATCTCATGTGTTTAATCATATCTATCCAAACTTTTCACACTCACGTTTGACACTCGCGATCAAAACTAAACTACAACTGATTCTGCGTAAAGCTTTTTGAATGTAAATTGTTTTTGATATCTTAATACTTTATTATTTGGTCTCTAGTTTTAACTGATATAAACTCTAAAAGTATATTTGTTAGAAGCGTTTACTTATTAAAATTAGCAGTGAAGGCATATATTTCATTTATAATAACAAGAAAAAGAAAAATACTTACAAGTGCTTATAGCACCAGGCGAAGCATCCAAAGCAGCCCATTGTTTTTTGTATGGGTTTTCTTTATAATGACCTAAAATTCGTGTGCAGGATTTAGCTGTCCTGGTTTTTAGTGCAACGAATTCGGGTGCAAATAGCGGTTAAGTTTTTCCTTTTGCTGGAAAGTTGCTTTGGATTTTATTAGTCCAAGCTATATGAAATTAACGAAGTTTTCTTTTTTACAATAAAATTGCAAACAAATTAATACTTGTTACCGTCAACTTAAGATCGGCTGTCAAATGCTCAAATGGGACGAGAAGGGTTTGTTGTGGTTTATTTGATCTTCAACAATGATTTTTCAATTTTATTCGATCCCATAATTCATTGTTGGTATTTGAAAACTAATATTATTTTTTTTTACATTGTTAGAAAAGTCTATTGTTATGTGGTCGCTAAAATAATAAAATTTTCCATTCTGTTGATCCAGTGCTATATATATAATGGTTTTTATTGAGGAACAGGCCTTATAATTTGTTATATGTATGCGCGAAATAGTTGATGAGAAAAAATATTTGGTTCATAATGAAGCTGTTTTTTTTGCTGTAATCTATAAATAACTAGATTTTATATTTGTTTTAAAAAATAAGTTTAAAGATTTTTAAGTTTAGATATTTTAATTTTTAAAGTATTTTGTTTTTGAGGAATTCTTTATACTTTTCACGTAATAAGCTACCGATGCATTGTGTTAAATAAATAATGGACACTCTAAGGTGTCGATTGTCCATTGCTTCCTAAAAAAAATATTAAGGAAATCCTTTTCTGATTGGTGCATGCTTTTGATAAGAAGATAAAATTAACTCTTGTAAACTTACTTGTATAAAGTACTAATTCATACAATTTTCTACACAAGTCTACCTTATATAAAGTACGCATCCAATTTTGGAGACGTTGACTACAGATTATTATTGTGACATGATGCTGCACAGATCAATTAAAACAAAAGACATAATAATAACCCTTTACTAAGTCATTTACTGAAACTGTGGTCAACGTTTTATAATTAGCTCGAAGAATAAATTTTTAATTATTTTCCTATCCAAGATGTTTTTTTTATTTCGTTACTCTAAATGTTATTGTTCTAAACTTCCGTTTACGGTTCTTAAGTGTTAATTATAGCATCATTTTACTATTTTAACTGAATTTACGGCTAGTATTATTAGTAATAAAGTTCTTTATTGCACTCTCTTTTCTTTACTCTTTTATTTCAAGTTAATTATAATCATTTTTTTTCTTTCAACTTTAGTTATTGTTATAACTTCAGCTTTGTCAGAGTCTTATGACGCTTTATGATGCATAATCAGCAATCGCATTACCTCATATAATTTCTGCTGAACTTGTGTGCCATTTATTACATGTAGTTTCTATATACCGTTGACTTCCTTAAAAATTTGGTGTAGTTTTCATTAATCATTACTCTCCTTTAATATTACTATGTTCCATCTAAGGTTATACATGCATCCAATATTAGTTATTTAATTACTTACTTGGAAAATACAAAATAAAACTCCTCTAGATGTAAAGGGCTGGGGATCCCAGTTCGTTAGGCACTCGCCTAGCTTGCGAAAGTTCCCAGGTTCGGGTCCGAGCATCGCCAAAATATTTGCAGACCCATAAACGATCCGTGAAGCCAAAAATGAATGACGAATAATACCCCGTGTATGGGAGTGCACGTTAAATATCCTTCAAAGTCCTAACGCTAAATACGATGTCGCCCTTAACGGCTGTATTGGGTGCCTGTGTTGGCTCGTCACTTGACTGTGGTTCTAAATTACGACGCCCGTCGCCAATAGCCATCACGTAGCTCTAGTGCGACGTTAATTCAAACCTAACCTGTAGTAGTGAAGTATGTAAATTTCCAAACATGCATCATCTCTCATCCTCTTATTTGCCCTCCGCCTGGAGGAATAATTTTTAAAAAAATTTACGTTTGTACTCAATTTTTGAAAACTTTCACCTCCCTTTTCCCTCCGAAAACCACAAAATTTTTAGCCAAATCTCATTTGGAGAAGAAAACTCGGATATTTCTTGTTTTATTTTTAAGGTTGTTGGTATTCACAAAGTTACCTTATTTTTGAAGAATTTGAAATTGTGAACTAAATCGTGTTTTTATAGGGGAAATCTGGCACAAAAACTTCGAAAGAAGATGTTCACTTCGAGTTATCGAGACAGTTTTTTAAAGAAAAGTATAGAAATGATTTGACTTTATTTTCATGGAATTTATATCTTATATTCATTTTAATGATTATATTTTATGTTTTGCATGTTCTAATAGTGTCAGTTGAACTAAAAATCAACTTTAGTTTGAAAAATTGGTATTTAATTAGTATAAACTAACACAAACAGTTCCCGGACATGACGGTGAGACTGCTCACGGACATGAACTGTCATAGTCTGTGGACACAAATTTTTACACAAAATATTTATTTTTTTTTAATTGTTTCAACGCTATTAAGTAGTTAAAATATTCCTTATTTTAATTTATTCAAGTGGAAGCATAACTTTTCTTCAGGTGAAAGATATCTTGCGGGGACATGTTTTTGTACGTTCTCAGGAATGATCCATGACAGTAAAAAAGAAAATCGTAAGATTTTACTGCATCAAAAGTGCTAGGAGAACAACTTTGTAACTTCGATAAAACCATCTGAAAAGTTAGTCACCTCTTTTAGCAATTTCGAAAGATGAGACATGCTTTCGCAGATTTAATGACTTGCATTATGTTTGAAGTTATTAATGGTAAAAACTTGTTTTTGAATGATTGCGTTACTGGAGTAGGAGTTATCTATTGATCTATTTTTCAAACAATGTATAACTATTCAAAAATTTGTCTGCAAGCTTTAAATGTCTTTAAACATCCGTTTAAATTATGTAATGTTTACTCGTTATCGAATATTGTTAAGAAAATTTGCCATGCAAAAATAATCTTTTAAAAGCTTTTCTAAATAAATAAATTATATTAAGACGACCAATGTACTGAAAACTTTTGTCGGAAGCAAATTAAGTGACGCGAAAAACTGATTGTTAGAGGGTTATTCCTGAGAAAACGTGCCATTTGAGGAGAAAAAATCTCGAAAAAAATGTATTTATGAAAGTTTTTGAAACTTTGGATTTGAGTTACCCTTACGTACTGCATTGGAAAAAATAACATCAGTCCAGATCATACAATTAATATTAATGATTCATATAGCAATACATGGACCGAATACACGGACATGATGGTACACGGACACGACGAAATCGTAAATAAGAACTTCCAGGCGCAAAAGTTTTAGGCTTTAGAGAACGAAACTTTCAAACTAGCAATATATACCTTATTTCTTTCTATAAATACAAAATTATAGGTAAAAATCATTAGCTTACCTTCTCATATCTTGACCACAGAAATGACGCTATGATCTTGTCAATTGCCTATTTTTAAATTTTAACTTCGAATTACTTTTTATCTATTGTGGTATTCAAACTATCGACGTGATACAACGTTTAAAGTGTATAACACTGAAACAGAGTACTATTATCATTTCTAGATAGTTATACAAGCTAAAGAATACATTGGACACGGACATGACGAAAATCTGAGGGAAATTTTTTTCACGGAACTTATATATTTATATTTATTTTAATGATTATATTTTATGTTTTGTATGTTCTAGTCGTGTCAGTTGAACTAAAAATCAACATTAATTACGAAATATTGGTATTTAATTAGTGTAAACTAACACAAACAGTTCCCGGACGTGACGGGGAGACTGCTCACGGACATGATTTGTCATAGTCTGTGGACACAAATTTGTACAAAAAATAATTAATTTTTTTAAATTGTTTCAACGCTAGTAAGTAGATAAAATATTCCTTATTTTAATTTATTCAAGTGGAAGCAGAACTTTTCTTCATATGAAAGATTTCTTGCGGGGTCATGTTTTTGTACGTTTTCAAAGAAATTACCCTAGAACAAAAATTTAAGGTTTTTTTTTAAGGTGTACGTACACACTTGAACTTTTTTTTCTTAATATTTCACTTAAAAATCCAATTTTTTTATATTTGATATAAATCATAGGTGCTAGAGGGTGCGCGCAAAAATATTTGAAAAACAGTAAAATGATAATTAATTAATTAGCATTTTATGCATTAATTAGCATGTTTTTTAAACACTCATAACTCAAGAACCAATAAACTTAGACCTATAAAACTACCATGCAAATTAATCACCAATTCCTTCTGGAGGGCATGAACCTCAAATCAAGTTTGTGGCCCTTTTAGTTTTTTAATAATAATTTTTTATATTAAGAAACGTGAAAAAATATATAAATTTTTAGAAAAAAGTAACATTGACATGCAATAAAAAATTTATTTAAAAACCAAATCATTTTTTTGGAGGTTCAGGCCCTCCCCCAACTTATTCCACATATAAATAAACAATTCGTTTGACAAAATGTTAATTTTAACTTTAGTTATCACTGTTTGAACAAAGTAACACATGAGTAAAATGAAGTTTTGAGAAAATTGAGTTTAAAGGTTGCAAAAGCTAACTGACTTTCATGATTTAAACATTAGAAAAACCTCTGTAACTTTTTATTATAGAGGAGTACCAGTATAGACTTCACATCATTTTAAAGAAGAAGAATTGGAGATTCCAATTTACTTAAAAACAAAAAGTGCCAAATTTGGCTATTTTTGGTCTTTCCAAGTGTGTATGTATACCTTAACGGAGGCGGTAATGGTATTCCCAAATCGTTATTGGATTAATGTGAATTGGTGGTTGCTGGGGCGTAAGCTTCTACTTTTACCTCGATAACTTGCGTCCTTTTAACAAGAATCTTTTCTTATACACTCCTAAAACAAAAGAGTGAAATCCACTCCAGTTGGAGAAGTGCATTTTCGACACTGGAAAGGATTGAATATCAATTTAGACTGAGTTAAAATCACTCGTTTGGATTGATCCTGTCGGAGGCTTAACCCTCTAATGCATGAATTTTTTTGTTTCGTCCCGAAAAAATATATTTGTATCTCTTATGCTCACACATTACGGGAAAAATACGGGAAAAAAATTAAACAAATCGGAATTTAAATAATTGCATTTTTTAAAATTGTTACCAAACGGTAACACCATGCATTAAGCACTGAATAGATGCTTAAAGTTCGGTGTACTAATATTTATTTTTATTCAAATTATTACCTTTTTTACTTAAGCTAATGAACTTATTTCTAATAAACTATACTTAAAAATAAAGCTTATTGATAATTTTATTATCATATAAGAAGTTGCAGATGCACACAGACACATAGTTTTAGGTATAAAATCTTTAATGAAAACGTGTATAACAAACAAAAAAGAGTATTAATATTTAGTACAATAAGATTTTGTTAAAAAAGAAAAATTAGTTATAAAAATAATTAGGAATAATAGTTACTTTTGAAACAAAATTAATGTACAAATAGTAGGCAAAAACAGGTTTAGTACAAATAGTAGGTATTTATAAATAAAAATATACAAAAAATCATTTTTAAACATAATTGTTTAAAGTGGCAGAATGATACGACATAAAACAGTTATTTTTACTCTTAAAACAAAGTGGTACCAAACATTTTAAACCCTGAACTCTTGTGAATCCTTTACAGAGATACACACACATAAGCAAACAAAAGTTGTGTTACCGTTTAATAACATAATGCACATTAAGCACATGTAAAAACCAACTACAAACTACCAATTTTGAAAAGAATGATTAAAAAACTACCAAATATACTTTAAAATAACCCTCTTGAACTAGAATATTTTTCAATGCAATTTATTTGTATTTAGTTTTAATATTATTACTTCAATTACTGCCAAACACGTAAATTCACAACAGTTAGAAACTTCACTTTCTAATTTTGAATACACTTTAACTGCTGTCATTTATGAGGGTTATAACATTATAGACTTGGTTTAGCTCTGCTAAACCAAGGAGATAAGCAACAACAACATGAGGGTTATTATTAACTTAAACTTCAAAATGGAATGTAATAGATGAAAAAAAAAACAAATTTGTCGAGAGGGAGGTCTACTTTAATAGAATAAAATGGATTATGTAATTTGTTACCAAACGGTAACAGTATGCATTAGAGGGTTAACACACAAAGAATCCGCTCCTTCCGGGTAAGTGCATTTTCCAGATTGGAGGAGTGAAATTAGCTCAGACTGAGTTAAAATCGCTCGTTCGTTTTAAGAGTGTACATTAACGCATTGTTAATGTGAACAAACTCGTGCAAATGAGAAATAAATCAATGATTTTCTTCGTAAGAGGTTGCTAAAACATTGAACTACAAGTTTTCAGTTTCATTAACAGTTGGATCGAACTTTTAATTCTTATTGTATAATAAATCGGACAAACTCATAAAATTTGAATTCACTACCACATTTTTGTTATAAGTCTAAACAGTGTTTCCACTTATAGCAAACTCGATAGATTAAGCATTCTTGCGCATATGTAATGAGTTTAGTAATTGGTCGAGGTTAAACCATTGTTGGTGACTAATATTGCAACTGGTTATTTGAGAACTATCTATTTTGCAAGTTAATCAAAATCTACGTGCAAGCTTTTAATGACATTCAACTGCTTCAGCCCACGGAAGGTGACAAAAATGTATGGTAATAAAGATTCGCGTTCACAATCGCTTTGGAAGACAGAAAATAGATTAAATATATAATCAATAATTAGTTTACTTTGTTCAAATCTATATAAAAAATTCACCAAACCTTTACTGCCATAGATTTCGTTTTGAAAAAATAAATATTAGGGGCCCACTAATGAATATTGGTAAAAAAATTCGAAACAAAAGTTTTCTAAACAAGATAATTTGAATAAATATAATTATGGGAATATACATAGATAAAAAAGTAAATAATAATTGTAAGAAATTAAACATGCACTCCGTTGCCAACCTAACTTGGGTAAGAACAAAGTAAAAAGGTAGAGGGAATATCGCAATTGGTCCGTTAGTTAGAAACTCTTGTAAGGTAATATTTACATACAAAATGATCCGAATACAATTCAACCAAAATACACTTTTCATTTTGATGAAATTGCCCAGTTTTCCCAAATACTATTCGAATTTGTTCGACCTAACTCGATTAATGTTTTAGCCCCTTCAGTCCCAGTGATGCCATTTGGCATCATCACTTTCGATATTTTTTTCAAAATTTTTATGTCCCGTTATGACAACCAAACACACATCATTCGATTCTTCACCCTTTGTTCTATCAGACAATATTTTACATTAATCTCAATAGAAGTCAGAACTACTATTTTTTTTTATTTAGAAAATAGACAACAAGCGTTTCTCCTGATGTTTGATAAGTTCACTTCAGTTCCACATATTTAAAACATAATTTAAACTATTTCGGTTAAAATAATTGCTAATTTTATTTTAATAATATGGTCAGATACCTTAAAATATATGACTCGAAGTGCTTTTATTTAAATATATATATTTTTTATTTCGTTGTTTTCCACAGTTAAAAAATTTTGGCATTGTTTCAAAAACCATATAAAAATTTTTAATGAATTTTATTTCTTATGGAATTCGTATATTTGACCTAAAATAAGCTTATTTTGTGAATATCAGATGTTTCTGTAGTGTAGTAAATTTTTGGGACTGAAAGGGTTAAACGTGTTTTCTGAATGAATTCACAAATAATTTTTGGAACTCTTTACATACACGGAAGTATCTTTTCCATAGCATATTTCTATTTACTCAACTTAGGTTGGCAAGAAGTGTAGTGCTTTGAAATGATATTGAACATTAAATGGGTATGATAGTGGAAGACTTTTGAAACCAAGCATAGCCGCATCTTAGTTATATTCGCACTGTTCTTTACATTTTCTAAGGAATTACCTGCGTGTGCACTATTCGTGTGTAACACTAGCCTTTAATTATTATTGACAAGCTGTTATAACGCCGAAAAAATAAATGCACTTTAAAGACAAAAACTAATTAACTCCCCGGCACTGCAGTCCATGCTGGACCATGGCCTGTCCTACAATCAGACTCCAAAGCCGCCTGTCCTTGGTCTTCGCTTTCCAGTTCTTAATTTTCATGGCCTTTATATCTCTTTCCACATCATCTACCCATCTTTTTCTAGGACTTCTTCTTTCTATTTCTCCCTGACGTTGCCACTTGAAAATTTTCTTCGTGACTCTGCTATCGTCCATTCTCTCCATATGTCTCAGCCATTGAATTTTCCAAACTTTAAATACAACTGCTTTAAATACAAATATTTCTGCTCGTAACATTTTCCAATCAATATATCCCAACAGAGTTGGGGGAAAACTTTACTTAACTTTTACTTCAAAAACTTTTACTTTTTTACTTCAAATGGGAAATTCATCTTGTAATTTAAGTGATGAAGAGCAAGTAGTAATACTTCATTCGCGTACTTCATTGGGCATCTTCGTTGACTTTACCACATTTGAAGAGCTTAGTGGAAGAACGTGCTAAGTGACAAAAAGGTGAAAACGAAAAAATGAGCTTCAAAGGTTTTAGTTTGCACTCAGATTTGTTGAAAACGGTACTTGTAAAACATAAAAAATATACTGAACTTAAATTTTTTGGAAAAACTGGAACTTGTTTTCGTTAAAGAAGTTAGTAATATATTCATTGACACAGAAATCTCAAGTTTTTCAAAAATGTCACTTAGCACGTTCTTCCACTAAGCTCTTCATTTGTTAATGAATCCAACTAATTTTTCTCGAGATAGCCTCGTCTTGTGAAAGGTTAACATACTTGGAAACTTTAAGCGCGACCCATTCGTTCTTCCGTTCTATTATCAGTCAGTTCTATAAGTTCAGGTTGGTTCGATGGTTAAATAAGAAATTGCAATTCTACAGATATTATCGGTTTGATTTTTTTCTGCAAGAGCCTTAATATATATCTATCTCCTTTTTAAAATTAAATCTAACAATCGATAAGAAATTTATATCGATAAGAAAACAGTAGCTTGTAACAAATCAGCTTATTCATATGAGTTGATTTGCTGTTTTTTTATTGATTATATATGGTTATTTTTTAAAGTCTTTTGAGTTATATTTAAACTAGTGCTGATATCTTTCTGCCGATATGTTTTAGTTTTTTGCGTTTTTTCGCACTTCCATTCAAACCAAAAAGAGTTAAGTATCAGTTATGATTTTATTCATTTAAACTGTAATAGGCACGCCTATATAGGAGCGTCTTTGTTACGTCACACATTGTCTTCTATCCCCCAAACATACAAAGCTCCAATCTGTTCATGTGTCTCTGCAAGTAAGGGGTCTTTCCTAGGTTTTTAACTTTAATCTAACTTAATTCTATTTCTTTGTAATTTTCACAACTTCGATTGATTATTTAAAAAGAAGTCTACTAGAGACAAACCAGGTTTACAATGTCATGTTTCTGCAATTAAAAGTAATCGCTCTTTTTGGTTGTTATTTGAACAAGTTTTATGCACATTCTTCGTCACTCAGCCAACGAAAAAGAGCTTTAGTATTTACTATCATAGATACTGTATCCTTTATATTGTACTATCTCAAGATATTTTATTTCCTTTTCCCCCTTACCTGAAGACTACGCTCGTAATTCTAAGGTACCCTTCTTGCCAACCTAAGTTGGGTAAATAGTAATATGCTATGGACAAGATCCTTCCGCCGATGTAAAGAGTTCCAGATATTATTTGTGAATCCCCCCATCCAGAAAACATGTTTTAAGTCCAACAGATTTGAATATTATTTGAGAAAATTTGGCGATTTTATCGGAATGAAAAGTGTGTTGTGGTTAAATTGTATTAAGATCATTTTGTATGTAAATATTACCTTACAAGAGTTTCCAACTAACGGACTAATCGCGATTTTTCTTCTGCCTTTTTACTCTTAGTTTTTACCAAAGTTCGGTTAGCACGGAGTGCAGTCCTTCAAACGTGGTCAAGTGTGAAGCGACCAAAAAACTCATCAAATATGTATGCTGTACCGTACACAAAAGGCAGAATCGTTGATCTACGGCAAATTACTAAGCAAAGTTTATGTAAGGAAAAACTATATATAATTTTATTATTTGACTACTAATCATACATAAACAGTTTTGAAACATTCCACATTTTTACATATAAAAATTGGTGGTTAAAAAAAAGTTTTGAATGGAAGTAAGTACATATATAGTACGGCTTGTGTGCTTGATCAATATAAAAAAAGTTACCGTGTACGACAAAGTCCCATTAGTCGGATCTGTACCATACAGTTTTAAAATCATTTTTTTAGGTAAGTAATATTTGTAATGCAGTAGATTACTTTACTATAGCTTTTTATTACTTATAAAGGTCGTACTAAACTGTGTATTACAATTGTAAAATTTTAGAGGATTTTATAAAATTTCAGAAAATTTTGAAAAAATTGATAATGTTTTTATAGAAACTGTTTTCTTGGATTTAGGATTCGCTTTTGAGTCCTTTGTTCGTCTGTTTTGAAGTTTTCTGCCCTATATTTTCAGCTTTTATCTTTCTCTGCAGTTGTTGAATTTCTTTTTATCTCCTTTACTAAGCTGACTCTTCCAGTGGCGCTTTGTTTGAGGACTTTGAAAAAATTGTTAAGAGGATATATAAACCTTTAACATTTTTGGTAAGCCTTCTTACCTCACAAGTTACATTCGATGTAGATATGTTGCCATAGCAAACCATTTGGGATTAAATCGTACAGAAGTGTACTGTTTAGCTCCAATGGTTTGCAGTGGCGACCTTGCTGCATTACATTAAAAGAGCCTTAAATTCTATCACTTAACCAATCATCGCTAGCAACCAAAAGAGAGCGTAAGAGAAGTAGTTTTTTAGGAGGTCACAGTTACTTGCATACAAGAAAAGATTTTTCACTTACCTTTTATTTAGTACGGGATGGGAATTAGAAAAAAATTAGTAAAAACAGTTTTTTAACTGAGACAATTATACTCATTCGCATAGCGAAGTGATATCTACACTGTAAACTTGCGTGATCTGCAGCTAGACTATAGCACTTGACGGGATCGTCTAGCTTGAATTCTAAGCAAAAAAACTGGAGGTACGGTTTAGTCCGGCTCTCCACTACTTGGATAAAATATCTAAATATTTGAAGAGGTATCCCCATGTCGTTCAATTACTTTCTAATAATTCACGATTTTCTTACTTTTTGAAATAATTAACAAAAATTACATTATTTCTCCCTTCAGTACTAAATTGGCGGTAGATAAAACCAACACTAAACATAACCATAATCTGATGGTTATGTTTAGTGTGAATGCCATTTGCTCAACTGTATTTGGAAGAAATTTCTAACCATTTTAAACAAAATTTGCATCTTAATCCTTAATCTATTTATAAAACGTTATTTTTTTTATTTCTCGTAAAATTAATTCACCCAAGATGTATTAAATGTACTTTGTAATTTTAAATAAAACTATTTCCCCCAACAGAACTAAAATGGCAGTTGAAAGACCAACACTAAATATAACCATAATGCCAGACACATCCTTAATCGAGATAGCTTCAGGCTCAGTATTCCACCTCTTTGTTTTTGAATAATTTAGCTGTTTCTTAAAAATAGCACGCTCAATAATATGATTAATTATACCTGCACTTGTAAGTCGAGAAATAATTCGATTCAATTTTCTTTTGCAACAAAACTTTTTGTTGATGGCTAACCCATTCGACACTGTGATCAGGAAATCTTTGGAAATTAAAATGTTCTGGGACGTATCTAAAATAAATTCTAGGACCGATTGAGTAACTAAAATAGCAGTGTTCGGGTCTATCATACTGCTAGCGTGGAATGATAAAAATTCAGGAGGTAAGTACCACTGGTTTCTGTCAATGGCTTCACCCAGCTCTTGCAAATGTTTCTCTTCAGTAGCAAGGAGGAACGGTACATGGTAAGAACCTTTTGGTACAAAGCATCGATGGGTCCCTCTCTTAACCGCTTCGGAAAGTTCTTTGAACGTTTCAACTGTTTTTCCCTGCACTGGCACAGTCATGAAGGACAGAAGGCTCCCCTTGTAGCAAACGGACAGCACCATCGCAAAAAAAGACCAAAGCACGAGCTGAATTTTCACAGAAGATGAGTTACCATTCCTGACTGCGAAAGGCTGCCCTATCGTGTGACCAATGAGTTCAAGAGCGATTCTTGCGTAGGAGTACTTTCCTTTGAAGATAGTCCACAAGGTTAACGACATCGCAATCAGACATCCCAAGAAGCACGTCCACAATGACAAAGGAAACGGATGGAAATATGCATTCTCGGCTCCGAAGGATGTCGCCCGTTCGATTGCAAAAGTCACAGGAGATTCTCTGTAAGATGTGCTGAAATCTACGTATTCCATTCTCTGTGCTGTTATCGCGATGCCACCGCAAGCCAAGTCTGCTTCGCCTCTGTGCACCATACCAATTGCACCAGTCCAAGACCCGTTAATCTGACGGCCGAATCCCAAGTTTTCTGGAATGAGCAATTTGTAATGGAGGCCAAGAGCAGCCAATACTTCGATTAGGATTGACCTTTCTTGGCCATTGAGGATGTCTAGAAGGACCACTGTTATGTTAAATAAAGGATCCATAGTTCTTTTATTGATATTTAAATGAATTGCTTACAAGGTGAGGCCTATGGAGAAAATGCAACAGTTCTCCCAAGAAGGATTTGGCTTTTGCTGAGAAAATATTTTCAAAATTTTAGACAATGAAGCCAATGAAGCTTTTCTTTGTATTATAGTAAGTTTTTTATGTATCCTTTGATAAATCCAAATGAACTTTAGAAGAAATGCTATGAACACATACTCTTTATCCACATGAAAATTAGAGCAAGTATGAGATGTAGATCTGTATCAGAAGAAGCAATGTATGTTAAGAAGCTTGAAAAACATGGTATGACAGTAAAAGAGAAAATCGGAAGATTTAACTGCATCAGCGCTAGGATGACACCTTTGTAACATTGATAAAACCATCTAAAAAGTTATTAGCCTCCTTTAGCAATCTCGAAAGATGATACTTGCTTTCGCTGATTTAATGACTTTTGCTATTGTTTGAAGTTATTAATGGTAAAACACATGTTTTTCAATGATTGAGTTACCGGAATAGGAGTTATCTATTGATCAATTTTTCAAGCAATGTATATCTATTCAAAAAAAAATCTGCAAGCCTTGAATGTCTTTAAACATCCGTTAAAAATATGTAATGTTTACTCGTTATCGAATATTTGTAAGAAAGTTTGCCCTGGAAAAATAAGCTTTTAAAAAGCTTTTCTAAATAAATAAATTATAAGAAGTAAGAAGACGACCAATGTACTGAAACGTTTATATCTTAAGCAAATTAAGTGACACGAAAAACTTATTGTTATAAAAAAAATTTAACTGGTTTTTTTTTAACGAAGGGGGTAATGGTATTCCCAAAATTGTTATTTGATTAATATGAATTAGAGAGTTGTTGGGGCGTAAGCTTCTACTTTGACTTTGATGACTTGCGTCCTTTTTACAGGAATCGATTTTTATGTCATACATTAACGCTTTTTTAATGTGAACAAACTCCTGAAAGAGAAAAATAGATCAATGATTTTCTTTGGAAGAGGTTGCTAAAACATTGAACCACGCGTTTTCAGTTTCATTAACAGTTGGATCGAACTTTCAATTCTTATTGTAAATTGGGCACACTCATAAAATTTGAATTTACTACCATATTTTTGTTATCAGTCTACTAACAGTTTTGTCAACGGTACTGCCACTTATAGCAAACTCGATATATAATTCTTGCGCATATGTAATGAGTTTAGCTATTGTTCGAGGCTGTTATATGTTAAATCATTGTTGGTGACTAATATCGCACCTGGTTAATGAGAACTATATCTATTTTTCAAGTTAATCAAAATCCGCGTGCAAGCTTTTAATGACTTTTAACAGGGGCTGGGGAGCCCAGTTGGTTAGGGTGTAGTGTAAGCGTTTCCAGCTGCCTATTTCTAGCCTCCATTAGGAGCTTTAACACAGACAATAACGCCTCGTAATTTAGAACCCTGGTCAAGTGACGAGGTCGACATCTGAGCGGGCACCCACTCGGTTAGGAACTCGAATAGCATGCGAATGGTCCCCTGTTCGGGTCCGGGCATCGCCAAAATAACTGCCGACCTATAAACGGCCAGTAAATGTCCGACGAATAATACACCGTGTAAGGGAGTGCGAGTTAAATATACTTCAAAGTTCCGCTGCGTACGTTGTCGCACTTAACGGTTGAGTTGGGTGCCTATTCAGGTGTCTGCTCGTCACTTGACTGTTAAAAACGGTTAGAATTAATTTTTTCATTGTGTATCGTAAATCTGCTGGCAACCGATTTCCAAAAATAAAACTAAAACTCTTGAGGTTAACCTGAGTCATATTCGAAATATATTGAAAAATAAGGCTAATGAATCATTTTTCACATTATTTGATGGTATGATTAAAAAATATCGTTTTTTAGCTGCATTCCAATGTGTAAACTTTTCTTTATTTTCATAGATTATCAATTCACTTTTAAATCATTGAGCTTATTGGAATTTTCTGTAGTATATTGAGAAAATACAGTTTTATTTTTAAAGCTTGATATAATTAAAAACTTAATTACAAAATTTTCGTGTTTCTTTAAAACTGTAACGATTTTTCAAAAGGGAAAAAAACCGTTCAAACAATATTTGTTAAATTATATAATTATTAATAATTTTGTGACGATTTTTCAAAAGGAAAAAAAAAAACGTTCAAACAATATTTGTTAAATTATATAGTTAGTAATATATTTTTGAAAGCAAAAAGATATGCAAGCTTTTTTTCTCCCAAAGTCCATTTTATAGGACATGTTTGAATACACTCTATAAAACGGAAAGTTTTTTCCATTATTGAATTTTTTAGTATTCTGTTAAATTAATCATGTTATTAGAACTGGTTATTAATGTATTTTTATAGACTTGCCTTTATATGTTATATTTTTAAGATAAGAATTTGATAAAACTTTTATAGATCCCATTGGGACATGTCTTAATAAGGAAACTGTACAGTACCAAGTTATTCTAAGTTTGCAAGTTACCTCTGAAGAAGTTTGGTAACTGCATGGATAATTTCCAGGTAAGATTTGCCCATTTTTCTTTTTTTTTTCGCTGATTTAAAACATCGATTGAAAAAAAGAACATTTTGTTTGAAAAGAACGCTTTAAAAATAGTAATAAAAAGAACATGTAACGATGTGCTTGTTTATTTAAAATCGAATGAAATCAATGTAAATTCATACAAATATTAGATTAAGGGTTTTAAGTCTTCAAAGTAGAAAATTCTGAAACATGGTTATTCGTGTAGCTCTAGTGCGACGATACTTCAAACTAAAACTAAACCTGTAACATGTTATAAAAATTTTGACAACCCTAAACACTTCTTTAAAAACTGCCATGACTTGTAAAACTTGTGAACTCCGATTTTTTCATTAATTTACTGTATTAAAAATTTGCTTATATGTGTTAACATATGAAATTGCGCAAAACCATTTTAAAGAGGAAATTTTTTTTATTTTTTTGAAAAAAATTAATATTGAAAACATGTATCTAAGTAGTAGTGTAGAATTACAAAACACTTGAAGAGTACACGAGAAGAACCACTAGATTTGGGGATGATAACGAAAAATCGCTTAAACTGGTGTAAAGAAACAAGCTACTCGCTTTGTTTTTCTTTCGCGGCAATCCTGATTCACGCCTAAGATAAGTAGACACAAGTAACACGTTTGTACCGCAAATGAAGAACCAAAGCAAAAACCGGTTTCCTGTCGCCAGTGTCCGCCAAGCAGACACATAAGGTAAGACTCCTGAAAAATCAAGTGGCTCGTCTCGTGTACTCTTCATTTATGTATACAAGAAAAATGTTATGTAGAATCGAAAGAAGTGCAAGTAAAGGAATCGGCTAAAAATTCAATAGAAATTCAGTAGTATAGTTGTGTATCTCTAGTACGACGCTACTTCAAATTTGGTTCCTTTTGGTTGGTAAACATATGTTTTTAGGCTGTGCTTGGTCAGAGACCCGCTTATAAACCTTCGTCAAGTAAGATAGACACAACACACACACATACGCGACAGATGCTGCCATCTATCACGCGCAACCTCCACAATATAGACATGCCCCTGAAGTGGAGGGAAATAGTCTCCAGAGACCTGTCCCTGTTTGGAACTGCGCAATATCCGCATACAAGACTTTCGAACACAACTGATTTAACGAGCACGTACTCCGCAAAAACTCGACAAACACAATCTTTCAATTCATGCCTTATCGTCATTCGAACCCGGACCCAGAAGTTCCACAGGCTAGCACCCTAACCATTGCGCCGGCGCCGCTTGGGTTTCATTATTTGGAAAGGGCTAAGCTTTTTTAAGGCAACTATCTGCGCCGCGTTTTGCTATGAATAATAGTCGGATGTCGTTACGAATTTGCTAATTGAAGTTGGCTTTGCAGCAATTACACTACCTTGAAGGTGAAACGAGTTCTACAGAGAAGCAGTTCCTACTCGTCTGACTTCTTGTATTACGAGTCTTGTAACGGTGAAACAACTCTTCCAGAATTGAAAATGACGGTTTAGTGCAGTTGTTTCCCAACCGGTGGTACACTTACCACTGGTGGTACGTGAGATAATTTCAGGTGGTACGCGTGAGTGATGTGAGCAACATGATACTATTAATAGCTTCTGTACACATGAGCAGCAAGCACACTAGCATTTAACTCATTATATTAAGCATTAATATTATTTTAAAGAGAAATCTTTATTATACTTCAGAATCGGATGTAAAACCTAGTACCCTTTGAACTTCCGGCAAGCTCTGCTTTTTCTGATGCCATTGGTACGGTTACTTATGTGAGAGAGAATTTTCTGAGCTCTTGTACATAAAAAATAAACATAGACGCACCATAGTGTTGAAGAGAACTTAAAAGTGAAGATAAGTTCCATTTCTCCTAACGTTAATATTTTAATCACAGGCAAACAAAAATTTTCGCTCTAAAGACGTAAAAGTATATTTTGTATGACGATTATTTTTTTTTGCTGAGCTTGTACTATTTTTCTTATTTGTATGTTTTTAGACCTATAGGTAATTAATAAAACTGTTAATTAATACTATTTTAACCTTTTTATTTATCCTTGCTTATAAGCATGTTATAAATAGGCAAATATCCAACCATTAAAAATGAAATTTTCTCAGAAATTTAATTCAAAAAGCCTTTGAACATTTATAGAAGAGTAATTATACGTTTATTAATATATTTAGATTTGCTGGCACGCCAAAATTTCTTAAAAAGTCAAGTGGTACGCAGGCGCAAAATGGTCGGGAACCCCTGTTTTAGTTCATTCGTTCGTGTGACTTTTAGTTCAATAGTGTTGGCCGAGTAAACAGAACCACGTGTTATTTAACGATATCAAATTTTATGCCTAAAAAAGCAATCCCACTAAATAAAAGCTTTTCTCCCGTTCTTTCTGTTTAGATTTGTATGGGTTGATGTCACATTAGACCCGAACGACCGTGAAACCCATATTACCCTGTTATATTTCAAGTCTTTACTTTTTATTTGATAAGGGGGAAAGAGCGCGCTGGATTGCGGGTCCCCGAAACAAAGTGCATATGTGTTAATCATAATGGCAGAGAAAAAAAATATTTTCTCGGCTACGTTACTACGGCTGTATTGAATATTTTTACAAACGGAGTTTTTAAGGAGCTAAATGCAGTTGACTTACAGGTCCCGACAATCCCACATTTTTAAATTGAACAACTAAATAGTAAACGGGAAGAACCAATTGATTTCTCTAGATTCTTTCCGTAATTATCTCTGCTTGGCGGACATTGGCGACCAGAAACCGGTTTTTCTTAAAGTTCTTCATTTGCGGTACAAACGTGACGCGTTCCTCTCAACTCTGGCTGAATTAGGGTTGCCGCGAAAGATAAACAAAGCGAGTAACTGGCTTCTTTACACCAGCTTAGGCGATTTCTCGCTATCATCCCAAAGAGGCCATTAAGGAAAGCCTTGTACGAAATCAATCGGTTCTTCCCGTGTACTCTTCAACTGTCAGTTTCACATTGGATACGCCGTACTACCCATTGTCAAACCTCGTTGTCACGAACTGGCTGAACACGAAATTTCGCTTAATGAACTGAAAGCATTTCCCTAGCCTATAAAACTGGTTGTTTATTGCTTTCAATTACCTAATATGAAACATAAGGTAATAGAATATTGCGAGGTGGTCGAAAATCATTAATGGAGATTTTGTATTTTCCACATGTTTTGGATTGTGCTGAATCTGAAAAGGGTTTTTTTTTGCGTATTGGTGTGCCTGTCTTAAACAACTCTATAGTTCAAACAAAAGGATCTACAAGGTTTAAATTATGTACACAAGTTTCTAGTACTTGTTGGACGTCATGATTGTTGACGACATATTTTGGAGGGTGCTGATTCTGAAAAGGGAGGTTTTGCGCATTGGTGTACCGGTCTTAAACTATTCTATAGACGTAGATTATAGATAGTTTTCGCGAAAATCATGCACGTGCAAATTGTAGTTGCAAAAGAATTTATTTAGTGTTAAGGGTGTCATGTAATGTTGCACACCTCTAGTTTAAAAAGGATAACATTTCATAAATAAATATTAATGTGAATAGTTCGTATAATTTCAAATTTAATAAGGAGTATATGTATGATGGAACAATCCGAAGTTAACTCTTTCAGTCCCAGTGATGTCATTTGGCATCATCATGTTGCTGATCATAGTTTAAAAAAAATAATAGGACTCAAATCTATTGGGAGTAATGAAAAATATTTTTATTAGAAAAAAGTTTGAAGAATCGAATGTTGTGCTTTTTGATATCATAAATGGCTATAGACGATCAGAAAAAAAAATTCTAAAATGATGATGCCAAATTTTCATTGGGACTGAAAGGGTTGAAAGAGCTTAGATGAAGAAGTGATATTTTTAGAAAAATTTAGATTTTTGTTTACTATGTGAATAGAAACTAGAAATATTTCTGTCACATACGATATTGAAATAATAACATATGCATTTTATATGTAATAACTATAGCTCAAAAAAGACACCATTTTTTTGGGGTTTTTTTATTTGAAACTATTGAGGTGGAGCGAGGGTTACAATCTATTGAGGTGAACAACTATGGAATTTTTTTTATAAAATCAGACGAAATCACAAGGACGAAACAGGGACGAAACACATGACGAAGACACAATTTATATACACTATGTACACAACAGACACTTTTGTCCTGTCTGTCGCCCCCTTCTCAGGCGATCTCTAGTCGGCCAGACTAAAAAAGAAAATTCCATGTTACAAATATTAATATTATAAATGCATATTTGTTAATAAATTTTTCACTTGAAAGATCTATTTATTTGTCATAAAATCCTGTTTTAAAATAAAATGTTTAACTACTACTATTACATATATATTCTGGCTTGTATGCTTGATCAGAGACCCGCTTATGAAGATTTCGTCAAGTAAGACAGACACAGGAGGAATTTTTACTGTCACAGAGAAAGGACTATAGGCCCAGTGGTAGTGCTTCGCATTGCCACGCCACAGGCCCGGGGATCGAGTCCCGGACTGGGCGAGGTTGACCCAGCCTTTTATCCCTTGAGTGGGTCTATAAAATGGGTACCAAGCATGCTTGGGAACTAAACACTGGGGGTTTCGCGTGTGGCTGACCACCTTACCGGGACATATGCCTATCACCCCAGAGCCCTAGGTCACGAAAGTTGAAATGGGCACAGCAGGCCTTGGCCCTGTAATGGGCTGTTGCTCCGGGGAGTTTAGTTTTTAGAGAAAGGAATATAAACCCAGGACGAAGGCGGTAATCGAACCCGCACCCGTTACAGCGCGCAGACTCCTAGCGTAATGGTCCAAACTATTAGGCCAAATGTTTAATACTCTGAGGGATAAGGAAATTGGATGTAGTGTAAACTAGTTTTCATTGCAAGAGTATTGTTTGCAGTGCTGTTTTAAATTTTTTAACTGAATAATTTTCTTAAATTTTATAAAACTTTATTTCGGTTTTAGATGATAATAAAAGACGAAAAAGAAGGAAAACCTGACATTTTTTAGGTGACGGGTTTATACGTATGTTGTTCTCGGAGATAATACAATTAGTAAAATTAAAACTAATGAATTTTTTTAAAGGTTTAAAATTAAAAAGTTATTGTTTTCTATTTCAATGGATAATGTATGATTTGTAGCTTTCATCATGTATATTCTGTCCAATTCCCACAATGACCAATAGTGCTCTAGTAACTTTTAACAAAATGTTTGGAGAAAATCCATAATTACTAATATCATTGCTACTTCAGAAAAATAGTCAATTTTCGAACTAACCTTCTTTAGACAGTCACTCTGGAGGTACGGGCCATGTAGTGCGGCTCCGGCATTCTGCAGAGCTTAGTGTCGCAGACCCATCTGTCAATGTCCACTTGTTGCCCCAGTGAAGCTACAAAGGCTTCGCGGCGAATTCGTGCTGCTTTTTCTCGGCGACGTTCGGGGGGCCACCTAGGGAAGAAAAATTTTAGTTAGACACGTTCGGTTAAATTTTCGTATTAAACCCCAAACAACTCGATGTTGTAGGGTCTGACATAAATGGAGAAAGAGATTAAGTATAATTAGAAGTAAAATCCATATCACAAATTCATGCATATGACAATCACATTTGAAATTAGTTGAATACATGTTTTTTTTTATTTAATAACGTTTTATTTAGGATGTATTGCATTACTCTACCAATATCTCATGTGTTTAATCATATCTATCCAAACTTAATTTTTCACACTCACATTTTGACACTCGCGATCAAAACTAAACTACAACTGATTCTGCATAAAGCTTTTTGAATGTAAATTGTTTTTGATATCCTAAAACTTTGTTATTTGGTCTCTAGTTTTAACTGATATAAACTCTAAACGTATATTAGAAGCGTTTACTTATTAAAATTAGCATTGAAGGCATACATTTCATTTATAATAACAAGAAAAAGAAAAATACTTACAAGTGCTTATAGCACCAGGCGAAGCATCCAAAGCAGCCCATTCTTTATTTGTATGGTGCTTTTTTCAAATCACCTCAAATTCGTGTGCAGGAGTTAGCTGTCCTGGTTTTCAGTGCAACGAATTCAGGTACAGATAGCGGTTAAGTTTTTCCGTTTACTGGAAGATTGCTTTGGATTTGATTGGTCCAAGCTAGATGAAATTAACGAAGTTTTCTTTTTTACAATAAAATCGCAAAAAAAAGGATATTTGTTACCGTCAGACTTAAGATCGGCTGTCAAATACTCAAATGGGACGAGAAAGGTTTGTTGTGGTTTATTTGATCTTCAACAATGATTTTTCAATTTTACTCGATCCAAAAATTCATTGTTGGAACTTGAAATATATTATTATTATTTTTTTGTTACATTGTGTGAAAAGTCCATTGTTATATGGCTGCTAAAACAATACAATTTTCCATTATGTTGATCCAGTGCTATAAACTATGGTTTTTATTAAAAAACAGGCCATATAAATTGGTAATATGTATGCGCGAAATAGTGCTGATGAGCAAAAATTTTTGGTTCATCATGAAGCTGTTTTTTTGCTGCAATCTATAAATAAAAAGATTTTATATTTGTTTTGAAAAATAATTTTGAAGATTTTTTAATTTTAGATATTTTAATTTAAAGTGTTTTGTTTTTGAAGAATCCTTTATACTTTTTACGAAAAGAACTACCGATGCATTGTATTAAATAAAAAATAGACACTCTAAGGTGTCGATTGTCTATTGTTTCCTAAAAAAATATAAAGGAAATTCTTTCTCCGTGCATGCTTTTGATAAGAAGATAAAAATTAACTTGTGTTATAAAGTACTAATTCATACAATTTTCTACACAAGTCTACTTTATATAAAGTACGCAGCCAATTTTGGAGACGTTGGCTACAGATTATCATTGTGACATGATGCATAGATCAATATAAACAAAAGACATAAAACCCTTTACTAAGTCTCATTTACTGAAACTGTGGTCAACGTTTTACAATTAGTTCGGAGAGTAAAGTTTTAATTATTTTCTTATCCAATATGTTTTTTTAGTTTCGTTATTCTAAATTTTATTGTTCTAAACTTCCGTTTACGGTTCTTAAGTGTAATTTAAAGCATCATTTTACTATTTTAACTGAATTTACGGCTAGTATTGGTAGTAATAAAGTTCTTTATTGCACTCTCTTTTCTCTACTATTTTATTTCAAGTTAATTAGAATAATTTTTTTCTTTCAACTATAGTTATTGTTATAACTTCAGCTTTGTCAGAGTCTTATGACGCTTTACGGTGCGTAATCAGTAATCGCATTACCTCATTATTTCTGCTGAACTTGTGTGCCATTTATTACATGTAGTTTCTATATACCGTTGACTTCCTTAAAAAATGTGGTGTAGTTTTCATTAATCATTACGCTCCTTTAACATTAATGTGTTCCATCTAAGGATATGCATGCATTCATATTAGTTATTTAATTACTTACTTGGAAAATACAAATAAAACTCCCCTAGATGTAAAGGGCTGGGGAGCCCTGTATGTTAGGCACTCGCCTAGCATGCGAAAGGTCCAAGGTTCGGGTCTGAGCATCGCCAAAATTACTGCAGACCTATAAACGGCCCGTGCAGCCAAAAATGTCCGACCAATAATAAGGGAGTGCACGTTAAATATCCTTCAAAGTCCTAACGCTGCGTACGATGTCGCCCTTAACGGTTGCGTTGGGTGCCTATTCAGGTGTTGGCTCGTCACCTGACTGTGGTTCTAAAATACGACGCCCGTCGCCAATAGCCCTCGTGTAGCTCTAGTACGACGATAATTCAAACCTAACCTAACCAAACCAATCTGTTATAATATGCTTAGCCCTCATGTAGCTCTTGTGCGACGATAATTCAAACCAAACCAAAACCAAACAGTTATAATATGCATATTTATATAAGTTTAAACTTTTGAATTGAATTTTCCATCAAAGGCCATTTTTTTTGTTGATTTTATTAACAATAAAGTAAATTGCAGTTTCAATTTGCATTAATTCGGCCTTCCCTTAAAAATGGAATGATTTTGCTTGTTATTGCGTTGATGATTCAATTTTGCATTTCCTGATATTTTTGACTTCTTAATTTATATCTTTCAAATAATTTTTTTTTGACTGCTTGTAGGGGAGTATATGGTAGAGGGTTGATGAAAGTATTGCAATGGGGTCGAAAATCTGAAACGGAGAATTTGTTGTTGTCAATTTTCGAAGAGTTCAGATTCCGAAAAAGTGGATTTTGAGTATTGGTCCGTCCTTCAGTCTGTCTGAAACCACTCCACGAACCAAAAGAGATGTGGACTTCAAAATAGCTACACGTGTTCCCAGTAAATGTCGGACGTCATAGTTGGGTTTTCGAGAAAACTGTCTTTCTTTTGCTTTCCCCTAAGTCCAGCGGAGCTAGACAAGGTCCATGAGAACAAAAGTCCAAGGTCCTCTTTAAGGAAGTCTAGGACCATCAGCGGGGCTGGTGAGTCCAGTCGGGCACTCGCCTAGCATGCGAAAGGTCCCGGGTTCGGGTCCGAGCTTAGCCTAAAGTAGCTGCCGACCTATAAACGGCCCGTGCAGCTAAAAATGTAGGAAGAATAATACCCCGTGTATGGGAGTGCAAGTTAAATATCCTTCAAAGTCCTAGCGCTGCGTACGATGTCGCCCTTAACTGTTGCGTTGGGTGCCTATTCAGGTGTCGGCTCGTCACTTGACTGTGGCTCTAAATTATGTCGCCCGTCACCAATAGCCCTCGTGTCGCTCTAGTGTGACGATAATTCAAACCTAACCGGGACCATCAGCGGACTTCCCAGTATATTCACGGATGGGGAGAAATTGCAGCTTCCGTTGCCTTGCGACTAGAGTACCGGTGGTGGTGGAAGTCTGGTTCTGCTCTATTGCCTGCAGACCTTAGCTGAGAAAAATTTAATGGTCTTCACGCCTTGGGAGAAAACCGTTCTTGGGATAATGTCCGCTTATAGAAAGTGTTAGATTTAAGTTTCCTTATGTATATAATTATTTAAAATAGATTCATTGGTGTGGTAATTAAAAGTTGTGTAGTGCTACATGCCTCTAGTTTAATCAAGTGGATTTAATTTTTTAAAAACATTGAAAATAAATTCTTGCGACGCTACAATGGCATTACTTTACCGAAGTTAGTGTTTCAATAAATATTAATTAAACAAATTTATTCTTAGAATATTTTATTGCTCGATTTTTTTTAACAAATAGGATACAGCTGCAGAAAATATAACTATAAAAAATTAGCAAAACAATGTCGATTTTTGGAGAGAGATAGTGCAAAGTATTATGTTAAAAAAAACTGCTTAGAAAGTTTGAAATTGTACGAAAAGGATAGTTTAATGTCTGCAACTAGTTTAATATTATGACCGTTGAACTTCCTGTGTCTATAAATAGTTGATGGACAAAAATTGGTATTTCTTATTGAATTTGTCTATAGATTCGAAATCTGATCTAAAAACAGTAACACTCCATTGTTATGGAGTGTTACTGTTCAAAGTACAGCCTTTTTAATATGAATCTGGAGCTCGAACTAATTTAGTTTGGGCAGTCCACCTGGAATTACGGTAGGATGTCTAGTTTCCATATTTGTCTGCAGGTTTAATTTACCTGAATTACATTAAAAAGATAGTGGTCATTGCTTTATTTGTTCAAGGCGTGATTTCCGGCAGTGCCAAGGTCTACCACTTTAAGGGATTGTCAGTCCCATAGAGCTAACGCATTAGTTTCGGAATCAACTTCCGCAGAAGTATTGCTCTGCCATGATAGCCCTCTATCCCTAGGTATGTTAATCAACATAACATAGAAAATTAAACGTTTTAAAAACTAAAATGTAATCTAGTTATTTATATATTCTGAAGTTTTAAAATGCCAAAGACATACAACAGATGGCGACACTGTTAAAATCTTTAACATCCGATAATTTAATTATTAATTTATTTTTTCTTTCCAATTTTATTCTTAACTAGCTGTTATACCCGACGTTGCACGGGTACTTGAAAAAATAATTTAATAGTCAATTTAACTATTTTTTTCTTTCATTCGAGTTACATAAGATATGAAGATTAACCAGTAATTTTCCAATTAATTACCCAACTTGGATATAGTAATGATTAATATTAATTTCAAAAATACGTTTGATAAGAAGCTCAAATTAAAAATAATACATATTTATGTAAAAAGTAGTCAGTAAGAGTTAAAAATAAGCTACAGAATCCCTCTACTTATACTACCTTCAAAAAATCAGAATTTTAAAAACGCTATAAAATTCACCGATTAAGTTATTCGTATTTCGTGTAGTATCGTTGTTCGTATGTCCGATGAATGATACCTCGTATAAGGGAGTGCACGTTAAACATCCTTCGAAGTCTTAACGCTGCGTACGCTGTCGTCGTTAGCGGTTGCGTTGGGTGCCTATTCAAGTCTCGGCTCGTCACTTGACTGTGGTTCCAAAATACGACACCCATCGCGCCAATAGCCCTTGTGTAGCTCTATAGTGCGACGATAATTCAAAAACTTACACTTGATGAAGGACCCTAGCGTTCTTAAGGTATCCGACTGGATAAATACGTCATTTAGGATGAGATTTTCGATTTGTTGTTTTAATGATCTACTTCTATAACCTGTTTTATTAGCTTTCCAAAACGGCTTTATTTCTGCTTTTACTACTTGTATTATCTAAGTTGCAAGCCTTTGAAGTAAGGTCACTTGCCCAAAAGTGCAATTTTTACTTCAATATCCGGAAACATCCAACAAAAACTCTGCATCGTCTTCTAATTTTCTACTAATTTTTTGTAAACACAGAATTCATCATGTAAGTAAACGTTTTTTTAAATATTGTAGTAACATTTATGAACCTTTAAATAACAATAAGAAGAAACATACTGTTTAGTAGTTTTTCTATTTGAGCAACTTTATCGCTTTGTCATTACTGTTCCCCAATAAAAATTTTTATTCAGGGGACAACTTAAGTTAATGACAATTTGTTTACATTACGATTTTTTTTTTATTATTTCAGGTACTCAAAAGGTATAATAAAACGTATTTACCTATCATTTGGATTGCAATTAAACGTTATTTAAAAATATAATATAGACTAAAGTATTTTTCCTTTATTTTTTAATCTAAAAATTAAACCCTTTCAGCCCCAGTGATGCCATTTGGCATGTTTCGGATCATAATTTAAAAAATAATATAGCTGATATCTATTGATATTAATAAAAAATATTTTCTAATAGAAAAAAGTTGAAGAATCGAATGATGTGGGTTTTTTTTATATCATAAATGGCTATTGACGATTAGAAATTTTTTCTAAGAATGATGATGACAAATTGTCTTTGGTACTGAAAGGGTTAAATATGATTTTTTTTCTGATTAAATTGTTTCTTTAGTTACCATCACATTAATTGAATACTTCGATATGCTAAATAAATTATAACACTTTAGCTGAAAATTTTAAAATTGATTCTTCGTAATTTTTATTTGTTAAACTTAAGATTTTAAGCTACATACCAGGAAGAGACATGCTTTTCAGCATTTCTTGACGAATTTAGACGTTTGAATAGAAGCTAAAACATTTCGTTGCCATACCTGTAAACAATATTGCCCCTAGGGAGAGTTCATAATTTTTCAGAGTTGCAATCAAACTGGGTAAAGCAATGTGGTGGCAACCGATTTCCAAAGATAAAACTAAAACTCTTGAGGTTAACCCGAGTCATATTCGAATTTGATTGAAACCTCTGGATAATGAATCCTTTTTCACATTATTTGATGGTATGATTAAAAAATATCTTTTTTTTAGCTGCATTCCAATGATTAAACTTTTCTTTATTTTCATAGATTTCCAATGCATTTTTATATCATTGAGCTTATTGGACTTTTCTGTGGTATATTGAGAAAATACAGTTTTTTGTTTTAAGCTTGATAAAAATTAAAAACTTATACAATTACAAAATTGTCGTGTTTCATTTAGAACTGTAACGATTTTTCAAAAGAAAAAAAAACGTTCAAACAATATTTGTTTAATTAAATATTTATTAATATATTTTTAAAACCATAAGACAAGTAAGATTTTTCTCCCAAAGCCGTTTTATAGGACATGTTTGAGTATACTTTCTAAAATGGATAGTTTTTCCATTATTGGATTTTTTTAGTATTCTGTTAAACTAATCATATTGATGAACTGGTTATCAAAGTATTTTTTAAAGATTTATCTATCTATGTTATTGTTGTTAAATAAGGAATTTGATAAAACTTTTATAGATCCAATTTGGACATGCCTTATTAAGGAAAATGTACAGTACCAAGTTATTCCAAGTTTGAAAGTTACCTCTGAAGAAGTTTGGTAACTTCATGGATAATTTCCAGGTAAGATTTGCTAATTTTTCTTTTTTTCATTTATTTAAAACATCAATGAAAAAAAGAAAATATTGTCTGAAAAGAACGCTTAAAAAATGGTAATTAAAAAGCACATGTTGCGATGTGCTTGTTTATTTAAAATCTAATGAAATCAATGTAAATCTCAATACAAATAATGAATTAAGGGTTTTAAGTTTTAAAATTAATTCTTCGCAATTTTTATTTGTAAAACTTAAGATTTTAAGCTGCATACCCGGAAGAGACATACTTTTCATAATTTCTTGACGAATTTAGAAATTTGAATAGAAGCTAAAGCCTTTCTTTGTCATACCTATAAACAATATTGACCCTCGATATCTATAATAAAAGAAAGAGTCTGTCTGTCTGTGTGTATGTCTGTAGATCGCAAAAACCCTACTTAGACTGCTCTAAAAAAATTCGAAATTTTTAATATAGATTCCCTTTAATATCTACCTGTGCACCTGAGGCTTAGTTTTTTCATATTTGATTGTGATTTTTAATTAATATAATTAGTTTTTTTTTTAAAAAAAAAACGTCATTCACGTGGAATTGCGAGACCATAACAGGGCTTGAAAATACATGGACCGGGCCGAAACGGGGGCTTGACGCCATCCTCTATTAGTTTGATTGATTGAGTTTGGTTGAGATATGCGCTCGCCCTAAGGCTACTTCATCCTCTATTAGTGTTTGCTTTCTTAAGTGCGCATACGCCAACACGAATTTAATTTTGTTTTGATTTTGATTGTATTTTCACAAGTAAGCATGCCTCTAAAAGAAAGCAATGCGAAGCTAACGGGTTCCCAGTAAGGCGGGACCATACTGCTAGTAGTTCATAATTTTTCAGAATTGTAATCAAACTGGGTAAAGCAATCTTGTGGCAACCGCTTTGAAAAAAAAAACCTCTTGAGAAGTCTGGTTAACTCGTGTCATATCCGAAATAGATTGAAGCTAATGGGTATTATATAGCATAATGAAATATTATGGCTAAAGAATCATTTGTCACATTATTTGCTGGTATGCTTAAAACAATTTCAGTATAGATTTTTTTTTAAGATGGTGTCCAATGTTTAAACTTAGTTTTTTAAAACCCTTTTCTTTATTTTCATAATACAAGTACATAATTGTCATATTTCATTTAAAACTGTAATGATTTTTTATAAGAAAAAAGTCGTCAAGGAATATTTGTTAAATTATATATTTATTAATATATTTCTGAAAGCAAGAAAGCAAAAGATATGCAAGCTTTTTTCTCCCAAAAGTCATTTTATAGGACATGTTTGAATACACTATCTAAAACTGATAGTTTTTCCATTATTGGATTTTTTTTATTATTCTGTTAAATTTGCCATGTTATTGGAATTTTTTATTACTGATTTTTTTTATCTGCTTGCCTATATATGTTATTTTTGTTAAATAAGAAATTGATAAAACGTTTATAGATCCCATTTGGACATGCCTTATTAAGGAAAATGTACAGTACGAAGTTATTCTAAGTTTGAAAGTTACCTCTGAAGAAGTTTGGTAACTTCATGGATAATTTCCAGGTAAGATTTCCGATTTTTCCTTGTTTCATTGATTTAAAACATCAATAAAAAATATCATTTTATTTGAACGGAACGCTTTGAAAATGGTAATAAAAAAACGCATGATACGATGTGCTTGTTTATTTAAAATCTAATGAAATCAATGTAAATCAATACAAATAATAGATGAAAGGTTTTACGTCTTCAAAAGTAGGAAATTCGGAAAAATGATTATTCGTCAAGCTCTAGTGCGACGATACTTCAAACTAAACCTAAAAATAAACCTGAAACATGTTATAAAAATTATGTCAGCCTTAAACACTTCTTTAAAAACTGTCACGACTTGTACAACTTGTGAACTCCGATTTTTTCTTCGAATTACTGTAAATATTCAAAATTTGCTTATGTGTGTTAACATTTGAAATTGCGCAAAACCTTTTAAAAGAGGAAAAAGTTTATTTTTTATATTAACCCTCCAAGCACCCAACCCGAGTTAACTCGCGAATATTTTTGTGCGCCTAGCGCCTGACCCGAGTTAACTCGTGAATGTTTTAGTGCGCCTAGCGCCCTGCCCGAGTATACTCGGGTTGACCAATAGTGCTTACCCCCACAGACCTCCGGTAGAGATAATTGGAGGGATGTGCTAGGTGTCAAACGTGATCCCTTAACCCAGTGGGGGGTAGGTTCTAACTTAATTTTCTCTGGTACTAATTTATGGTTGCTGGAATTTTATTTTGTGCCAAGTATGGATTGGCGGCAAATAACTTTAAATTTTGGCAATTTATTTTGGTTTTATTAACGATGACACAGTCGAGGAAAATCGATGTTTGTCAGGCTTTCAACTCTAGCTTCTAATTAAATACAGAACTCCACTTTGTTCATGTTTTTGAAATGTTGTTTTTAACCCTTTCAGTCCCAGTGATGCCATTTGGCATCATCACTTTGAATATTTTTTTCAAAATTTTTATTTCCCGTTATGACATCCAAACACACATCATTCGATTCTTCATACTTTGTTCTATCAGACAATATTTTACATTAATCTCAATAGAAGTCAGAACTACTATTTTTTTTATTTAGGAAATAGTCAACAAGCGTTTCTCCTGATTTTTTATAAGTTCACTTCAGTTCCACAAATTTAAAACACAATTTAAACTATTTCGGTTAAAATAATTACTAATTTTTTTGTAATAATATGGTCAGATACCTTAAAATATATAACTCGAAGTGTTTTTAGGTATTATATATTTTTTTATTTTGCTGTTTTCCACAGTTAAAAAATTTTGGCATTGTTTCAAAAACCATATAAAAAATTTTAATGAATTTTTTTTCAAATGGAATTCGTATATTTGACCTAAAATAAGCCTATTTTGTGAATATCAGATGTTTCTGTTGTGTAGTAAATTTTTGGGACTGAAAGGGTTAAATTGGAGAATTTGAATTTCGATTCTTTTTCGATTTTCCGTACGAAAGTAGCGCAAGTATTCCTTTAATGAATAATTATATAACTTTTTTTCTGGTTTTTTTATAGCTATTTATTGGCTAGCATTTAATTACCTTGATCATAACATAGTGTCGGTTAATGAGATTATGCAAAGTGAAAAAAAGTCTTAGCATTTTCTTACAAAGCTTTAATTTTAACGTTTTTATGACAATTATATTTTCCCCCTTAAAAACCCTAAAAACTTTTAAAAGAAGTTTTAACTGTTTTTAGTTTTACCAAATTTCTATTAAAGTAAAACTTTCCTGAAAGTTATGATATAGCTTGTATTGTTTTAATCAATGGATAATTGTAATAAATTTAAACATTTAAAAATATATCCATTACTGACGAATCTACAAAGTTTACTATAATGAAAAGCCCCACCCGGACCGGAAAAGACAATAACGGTGTTCAAAATTGCAAATGTTTAGGTTATTTTAATTTTTATATAGATTTTAAAGAACAATTCTTTTTTTGTAATACTTGCTAATTTAAAAAGAACGCTTATTTCTTATTCTGTCTGAAGTTATCTCTCTGTAAAAAAAAAAAAAAACTTTATATAACAACTTGAATTTTAGCAATTTATTTATATCTGTGAATTCTTTTAAAGTTTGTCTTGCTTTATAGATAATGAATGAAGTGGACAACATATTATTCATTGATTACACTGTAATGTATTAAAATTACAAAGAAACTGACATTTTTTTTTACCAACGTACGTTTTCAAAAACAGAACTATCTTCCCTCTGAAACGAGAGTCCTTCATTTCAGCTCTGACTCTAAACACAATATAGCACCTGTCCGCTGGCTACTTCAGCCCGGGGATATAATGACCCTGCCAGATGTTGGAACTGCACATATTAGAAGGGAAGAAGCTTCTTTTAGTGAAATCAAACAATCCGTCTCATATAATTCTTTTCAGAAAATGATTATGAGCAACATTTTTGATTATGTTTTTAGGAGTATTTTGCAGATTTCCTTTTATTTAGATTACAATAATTTTTTTTCGATATCCAAAACATAGTGAGATGACGCTAATTCGAGAAAATTAACTTGGCATCGAAAGAACGGAAAGGCACTTTCCCACAACCCACAATCAGGGAGGGGGAGGGGGAGATGTCGAGCCCCCATCCCCCTTGGCTGTCTGAACGCGCGCCTGAGATATGGACACATACATATGGGGCATGTCCTTAGGCTACCCTGATAAGGTTTGGGTTTAGGCGGAAAAGAAATACTAGCAGGTTTTTCAAATGGATAGTCAATACTGAGGTAAAGAGAATAAGGGAGTTAGGAATCCTGAAGTGAAACTGTCGAACCAAAAAGTGTTTTGGTAGTAGCAGTCAGTTTGTATTCCCATCATAATCTTGAATAATGCCATGTGCATTCACCTAGTCAGATAACCTCATATTTTTCTGACATATCATAAATAATGGTTGCGTAACAAGTAAATAATACGAAAATTTAGTGTGCAATTTTAGTTATTTGGATATTAAGTAATAAAATAACGAAATTGACAAATATTATAAAATAAAACTATCGAAATTATTATTTTAACTTTGAAAAAAAAATGCATAAACTATTTTTTTCTAAATCTATGAAGTGTATTAGTCATTAGAATTTTTACATGCTTAGCGAATTTAATTGCAAAAAGAATTTCGTCATCTCAAGTTTTTGTATTATAGTTTAGTTAATTATATTTTTCAACTTTGGTATTGTTTTCAATAAAAATCTTTCAATTTTTCTGCGAATACTAAAATATATACTCAAGTTTATTTTTCATTTTTGATGATAATAAGATTGCATATATTTTTAAGAAAATATAATAAGAAAAAAATCTCTTTTTTTTCTATTTCGTTTAACTCTTGGCTTTGAAAACAATGGTTTCTGGCTTCTACAGGTAGACAAATGCAGTCTTTATGTAACAAAAGTGCAAGCTGTAAGGCTGAAAAGTGATACTTGGATCTTCTTCTATCTGACCAGGTTAATTTAGGAACTAATTAGCGTGTTAATTGTTTGTGGGGAGGTTTTAAAAAAGTCTCCAATTGGAGTCGCCAGGCGCAAGAGGATAATACTTATTATAATTTTGTTTTGTATGTTCATTTTTAGCTCGTAAATAGCACATCATGTCAGTTATAATTCAAATAAAAAAAATTGGGGGGGGGGGAGAGAGAGAGAAATGAATATTTCAAAAATAAACAGCATTTTTTTTTTTTTGAAAATTTCTCATCAAACTCTGAAGACCCGTACTCAGAAGCGTAGCGTGCCTTGGCGGGGCCCCGTATAAAATTTTTTTGGGGCCCTAGGGTAAAGATTTCTCACAAAAGAAAAAACTCATAAATTAAAAGAAGGATTTATTCAGCATCATTATCTGTCATTTTTTCCAAAATTTGTAGAAACAATTCAAATTAAATATACTCTCTCCGAAAAACTGATTTATTTAATCATTTATAACGGATGATGACTTTAGTTTTTCTAAAGTTTCCGCCTCTATTGACAATAGTGACAGGCCTGACAAGTGTTCCTGTTCCATCGAAGTTATATGGATTTTTTTATCGGTTTTAATTTTGAAAACTTCTTCAGCAGTTGCGGTTGTAACTGGAAGGGTCAAGAATAAAAAGCATGCTGTAATTACCTCGGGAAAACTGGATGCAAAACTATTGAATTTTATCAGTAATAATTCAAAGAATTCCTTAATGGAATTAATTTTTTGAATTTCTAGTTTCAAGCATGTTTTTAGAGCATTTAATTGGTCATAAGGATTAACTGAGATGTCTTTGCCGTAGTTATACGAAAGTTTTCCGGAAGCGTTTATTATCTCTTCGTTTGTGTGTGTGTGTGAAGAAGATAGGAGTTTCTCCGGTTGTAATATTTAGAACATACTATACTCAGTCTCAGGTCGTAAAGGCTTTGAAATCTTTGTTTAGTTTGAGAAATTAGTATATCTAAACAGCAATAGTATACATTGACTTGGAAATAGGATTCTGGGTCTGAAATTCTTTCATCTTGTGATAACTTATAAAAAAAAGGTTCGTTATATCCTTCGCCCTTTATTTTTAAAAGCAGTTTTTACCCTAAACTCTTTTTTGCTAAATCTTTGGACTCATTTAGCAAAGTATTGAATGAATTTTTATTACTTAATTCGCACACTATTCAAAAGATTACCTAATAAAATGAAGAGCTCGAGTGCAAAACAAGCTAGATCACTTTTTGGAAAAAATTGAGTAGGTTAGATTTTCGTACAGATTATATACGTATTGATGATTATGAGTGATTATAATCGTATGTGCAGGGTGGTTATAAAATAACGCTCGATATTCGGAGTGGTCTGTGGCTTCATTGAATAATCCCAAATGCATCAAAATTTGAGACACTTACTAATGAAGAAGGGGGGGGGGGGAGAATATAATCGTAAAAAACATAGAATCCTAAAAAATAATCATAAAAAAGAATGATCATAAAAAACAAACTCGTCTCTTGACCAGGGTTCTAAATTACGAGGCGTCGTCAATTATGGCCAATTACGGCCAACACATCCAATTACGTCTCGTAATTTAGAACCCTGGTCAAGTGACAAGTTTGTTTTTTATGATTCCATTATTTTCAACATTTCTTGATTAGTAAGTGCCTCAAAGTCTTTTTGGATTTGAATTTTTATTCATTAAAGCCACAGACCACTCCGAATAGCGAGCGTTATTTTATAACCGCCCTGTATATACATATGATTTAACTTTTTTTGTGCAAATCAAAATGTTGATGGCCTACAATACCTGTATGAAAAGCTAATCAACTCATTTTTTTCTTTCCAAAAAGTGATTTAACTTGTTTTGCACTTGAGCTCTTCAAGTACTAGTTTTCTGTAAGTCCCTATTTACATGTTGTACAGCTTTAGAAACATTATTAAATTTTGTCATTTGTGAAATAAAATAAATTTGGGAAGTTTTTATTAATTTTTGCTAAAGCACGTTGGGGGCCCCCATGGCCCGGGGGCCCCGTATAATTGATACGGCTGATACGGAGGTAGCTACGCCTCTGCCCGTACTATTAACTGTGAAAAACAGACAGAAGTGTGGAACGATGTTCTGAGAACTCTTTTCAGACACTTCGGGTCATATTGGAAACTAGTTCCAAAGCTGTCTCCTTCACCCTATTTCCGGTGGGACGCTATGAATGGATGGTGGGACGCTATCAACAACAGCAAAAAAAAAGGGGGGGGGGGGTCTTTACTAGCACCACATACTTTAACGAGATACCTTCGGGTCAAAAGACATTGTACGTTCAAGGTAAAAATGCAGCTAAAAAAGATCTCGTTTCATTGTGGATACGATACACGATACACGAACATTACCACTTGACACCGCCGAAAGGAAGGCGTTCAGTAATTTGAATCCCTCAAAATTGTACTAGTTAGCTTTTTTTTAGAGACAAATGCCCATCCGGATGTGCATGGCGCATGCAGACGGCAAGTATGAAAGTTGGGTCTCAAAGCTTATAACTTTCAGATTTCTAAAAAAAAAAGTAATAAGACCCGACGAATAGTACATTGGACCAGACCAATACCCTTTACCCATAAACCATGGATGTACTTTGTATATTTGAATTTTAGAAGTAATTTTCATACTTTTGATACCCTAGTGTTTCGTAATCGAAACAGTAAAATCTGTTTCAAGATGAAATCTGTAGTATTTACAAATTTCATATTTACGTTTATGAAGAAAATGTGTATTTTTACAAAATGAGATTATCTCAAAACTTATTCCTGTTTTAAAACTAGAAATTTTCCGTAGAAAGATAACAGAAAAAATCTTTGCTACGAAAATTATCTCTTACGGAGAAGGTTGCACGGTACACACAAAAGCCAGTAAAGTCGGCTTTGTGAATTGTCACCATCTGTGGGACGCTCGCGCGCTATTGAAAGAAAGGATTGAAAGGTGAATGGTTCAACGAAAGCCATTGAGTGAAGTAAGGTGTAAAACATTCAGTGTTGCCGTAAGGGGATAATAGTGTAGAGTAAGGATAGCTTTCTATATGGTACATTAGCATCTGGTATCTTTAGGAGGTTAGCGAATGGTGAGTGCCGCTCACGTCTGTGGCGATTACCACACACGCAACCTCAATATTCCATCAACGACTAGGTGGCGCTGATTTACCGCCCACGTTCCTACCACTATTTCCAATTACATCGTTCATAGTAGTATATAAGCCGAGATAACTCATCTCCTCCCTGAGGATCCTTTTGGGAAGACAATGAGTTATCGAAGCCGCTACAGTGGTGACCCAAGGACGTGATCGTCACCCACTCCAACAACGCTCCTGCTACAATGCGCTCAACCACGGTTGCTGCTCTCTCGCTGCTAATGCACTCAACGCTGCACGCAACTCCTCAACTCAACGGTGACACACTCTCTCTCTCTCAACTCAACGCAGCACAACGCACAGCGAAGCAACTTGCGCACGGTCCCTTACCACGTTGTTTCTAGGAGGGGAGTGGTGTGGCGATTACCACACACGCAACCTCAATATTCCATCAACGACTAGGTGGCGCTGATTTACCGCCCACGTTCCTACCACTATTTCCAATTACATCGTTCATAGTAGTATATAAGCCGAGATAACTCATCTCCTCCCTGAGGATCCTTTTGGGAAGACAATGAGTTATCGAAGCCGCTGCACGTCTGTTCTACAGGGACATTGATATCTCCAACGCCACGCGCGTACAAAAAATGTTATACTTGCGTGCGTCTTTTATGGTTCATAGGTTCATTGTTACTTATATACTGTATGTATCAAAGATTGGTATTAAACATATGTTTACCTGACATATCGTTATTGTAGGAGACACTCAGTCGCATTTATCTGGTCCCGATTTTGTGAAATCAGGTGTTTATTGCCATTTGCAAACGTGAATGCCCCGCTATGGACGTACTTTGTATAATTGAATTTCCTAAGTGAATTTTTATGCTTTTGATTCTAAGTGTTTCGAAATCTATTATAGGAGAAAAGACTGTTTATGGAGTTCATCTGTTGAACTGTTCCATAATCTATTTATAGAGAAAATGAGTCTTTTGACAAAATGATTATCTATTTGAAAACTTATTCCTGTAGTTTTAAAAATAGATATCATCTGTAGAAAGATAACATAAAAAAAACTTATTTTCGATTTTTTTTACTTGTAGAAATAACAAAACATAACCCTATTATTCCGAATTTATTTCAGGAAAAATCCGCTAAGTGAATAATAGTATACATATTGGCGCTCTGGTATATAATATATTCTAATAAAGTTTAAACTAAATATTATTAACTTTATGAAGACATTGGAAGAGTGTATGAACTCTCTCTGAAGAATAAAAAAAAATCCGTAAAATGATGAAGTGCTGAATAAATGCCCATTGCCATCTCTATTTTAAAATTCGAGTGTTTCCGTAAACTACTTAAGGTTTATTTTCATTGAAAATATTTTTTAAATCTAATTTAATACTTAAACTTAATGCAAAGCAATGACCAATAAAAAAGCTTTTATTTTGTGTTCAAGAAATATGCATCTTGGAAAGAAGTAATCTCACAAATATTTTCACCCACGTAGTGTCCTGTACAAAACCAATTTGAAAAAAAAAATCTTAAACACATCCTTTGAAGGATGGCCTAAAAGAACAAGATTTAAAATCAACTTAGTAGTACCTACTGTTTTATACTAGCATTATATGTAAATTATTATATATACATGCTGCGTATGAAAAATTCGAAGATTATGAGCACATAAACTTGTGGATCCTATAGAATATGGCCTCAATGACGTATAATAACTAGCTGCTGTATAAAAGTAATCAAACCAAATTTATAAGAAAAACTCATATTTTCAAAAATATGAAAATAGATAAAAAGAAATAGCGTGCTACTTGAATGTTATCCTCTTGCAATCTGGCGTTCCCATTTGGAGAAATTTTTTAAAACCTGACCACAAACAATTAACACGTTAATTAATTCTGAAATTGACCTGGTCTGATAGATGAATATCCAAATATCAGTTTTCAGCCTAAGATTTACAGGTATCATTCATTTATTTCTATAAAAAATGAAGTTGAACGAAGGTCAATACGATATTAGAGCTCTTAAAAAAAATTAAGAAAAATTCCTTGCAAGGGATACTTTTTAGCCTATATTTGTATGAAATGTATGTTTAGATTAAGATTATACGTGTAGGATTTTGCTTGGGTCTTAAGAGGTTATTACTCTACCCCACACACAAATCTAAATACCTATCTACACTATAAAAAATATGTTCGAAAAGAGGATATTTCTCCGTTATTTTCCAACAAAAAAAAATATTACTGCTTCAGATTGTATCTCTTAAATACAGATATTTATCTATTTTTATTAATAAAAACGTTTCAAGGTATCAAAGTGGAAACAAATCACTTATAAACTTCAAAGGGCCCATGATTCCTAGTGGTTAAGATAGCTACCTACGCTAACAGTCTGGGTGCAGGTTCGATTCCCACCTTCACCCTGGGTATACTTCCTTTCTCTGTGTCGATAAAAATTCTGTCTGTGTTCTGTCGTATTTGACGAAGGCTTATAAGTGGGTCTCTTATCAAGCACACAAACATGAATATATGTTTTTTATCAGTGTACTATTAAAATATGTTTTTTATGGAACAATTTTTTTTATAAAACCGATACTACCACCTCTAGCAGAAGTAAAAAATATTTAATTGTTTGCATAAAGAAAAGTAAAGTAATCGACAAATGTGGCTTTATAGTTCTTAAATAATTCGAATATTCAACATCTTACAATCTACCGATTACTGAAAGTCGAAAATTTGTTAGTAAAGCAATTTAGAAACAATTAACTGATCATTAAAAAAAGCACGAGTTAAAATATTTCTTTTGATAAATTATCGGTATTCATTGTTCCCATATCTTTATAAAAACCATTATGCAAATTTAATTAAGATTCTTCATCAAATAAAAGTATGTTAAAAAAAAACGCTATTCTGCAACAATATAAGCATGTAAGAAATATGGTACATACTATCATAAATACTACTGCACACTTCAAGTAGTTATTTGGAGTTGTCCCCAATCTCAACCACCTCCTAACTACATTTTAGAACGATAAATGCAAAAATCTACTTTGCGTCGAAAACGAAATGTTCAAGGTAACCCAGCACCCCTGACCGCTAATTATCTAATGAAGTAGAAGTTCCTTGAGGGACTCTTCTTGGGCGGACTTTCGGCAGACCCTGGACAAAGACCACACAAACGTAGCCATTCGTCACTGTCATCCCCACCACAGGTAAAATGGGGGATGCAGAAGGTCTAAAATCGTGGCCGCTTTCTGTGTTACTTGCATGTTTTTGGTGGGCGCTGGGCAGTTATCTATGTTAAATTAGAACGGCGCTTGCAGGGTTAATATTGAAAACATGTATGTAAGTTGTAGTGTCGAATTACAAAACACTTATGTATACAAGTAAAATGTTATGTAGAATCGAAAGAAGTGCAAGTGAAGCAATTGAATAAAAATTCAATAGAAATTCAGTAGTATAGTTGTGTATCTCTAGTACGACGTTTTTTCAACTTCAAAAATTTGTTGGTTGGTAGACATATTTTCAGGCTTGTGTGCTTGGTCAGGGACCCGCTTATAGAAACCCGCTTATAAACCTTCGTCAAGCAAGACAGACACAACACACACAGACGCGCCGATGCTGCCATCTATCGCGCGCCACCTCCACAATTTAGACAGGCCAATGAAGGGGAGGGAAATAATCTCCAGTGACCTGTCACTGTGGGAAACCGCCCATAAGACTTTCGGACCCAACAGATTTAACGAGCACCACTGGTGGTACGCGGGAAAATGTCAAGTGGTACGCTTGAGTGATGTGAGCAACATTGTTACAAGTTACTTGTGTGAGAGTGGATTTTTAGAGCCGTTGTACACAAAAAATAAACATTGAAGCAGAATAAGTGTTGCAGAAGACTTAAGAGTAAAGATAAGTGGCATTACACCTAATTTTGATATTTTAATCAAAGGCAAACAACAAGTTTCTCTCTATAGACGTAAAAGTATATTTTGTATGATGATTATTTTTTTTTGCTGAGCTTGTGCTATTTTTTTATTTGTATGTTTTTAGACCTATAGGCAATTAATAAAACTGTAAACTAATGCTGTTTTAATATTTTTATTTTTCCTTGTTTATAAGCATGTTATAAATAGGCAAATATCTAACTATTAAATACCCCTGTTTTAGTTCATTCGCCAGTGTGACTTTTTAGTTCATTAGTGTTGCCCGAGTAAACAGAACCACGTGATATTTAGCGATATCAGTTTGTATGTTTAAAAAAGCAATTCTACTAAATAAAATCCTATCTACCGTTCGCTCTGTTTAGATTTGTATGGGTTTATGTCACATTACATTCGAACTACCGTGAAACCCATATTACCCTGTGATATTTCAAGTCTTTACTTTTTATTTCACAAAGCCCTTTCTTTTTTAAAAACATATAGGTTACGGCAGTGAGTACCCCCTTGAAAATGCCCTACTAACCATCCTATTTCAAAAGTTTCTTATTTTTGTTGTTAGGTGTCTGCTGACAAAACTTTCGATCGTTTAAGCTATTTTTTCTGTCTTTTGATGCGTATTTTAAGAATTTGTCACTGAAACGCTACACGATCATCAGTTTAAATCAAAAAGCTATTACTGGGGAAGAAATGATAAAAACAAAACATTTTGATATCTTTTATAGTTCCTGAGAAAAATGTTTCTAGCTATTGAAAAACTTTATATATCAGGAAACGCAAGACAAAATTAAGTTATATGTAAGAAATGATGTACAGAGTTTCTGAAAAATGCTTATAAAAAGAAAACTACTGAATAGAAATCAATAATCTTGGTCTTGAATTAAAGTTATATATATAAACAGATTAAAAATAGAGAAACAGAAAATCGATAGTTTTTGACCCGAACACCCATCTGAGTGTCCTTAAAAGTACTATATATTTCGATGGAATGTATTTACTGATTTAATCAATTAATTTGTAATATCTTGACACGATATCTGTATTTTGCTGAAATATAGTATCTATTTATTACCATGATTTGCGCAATAATTTACATATTTTATAAAAACGCGTAATAAATGTGGTAGAACTTAACTGCATACGAATTCCTCGTTCTTATTATGAATAGCATAACTTAGGCTCTAGCATAAAATCCTAGAACTGGCTTTCTTCTTGAATACTAATTAGTCTACATTTCTTTTTAATTCGAAAGAAGTAACCGTTTGCGGTTTCTGTAATTGCTACACATGTTCTGAATCAGCGTTTTAGACCATTTTTCTTTCTATTGATTCTTATTTAAAAAATTCGTTTAAATAATAATAGTATTTTATATATTTTAACAAAAAATATTTGATATAAAAATGCCATTACGCCTTGCTTTTTCGTAGAAGAGGAAGAACATACAAATCATTTAGTATACCTGATTTTATGAAATCTATCTATCAGGGCTCGAAAAACCGCCCGTCCTCGGCGGTAAAAAATTCCATGAGGACAACAAATTTCTCGATTCCGGCGTCCTCGTGGACGACCATTTCCCCCTTAATGTTCGTGATACATTTTAAATTATTTCCTTCAAGAAATATTATTTAACTTGAAGTAACCTAGTATTTCTTTACTTTGTAATGTATTTCTAGTTACTACTAATTTATTAAGAAATTTGCATATATGCTAGTAATAAATAAGATTAAATACTATTTTTATTTATTTAGAAGCTATTTATTTAGTTAGTTTGACGCATCAATTTCAATGGAGGGCGGGTACATTGTTGGACAACCCGTCCACTTGGACGGATAAAAGTTAACCCTTTCAGTCCCAGTGATGTCAATTGGCATCATCATGTTGCTGATCATAATTTAAAAAAAATGATAGGACTCAAATCTATTGGGAGTAATGAAAAATATTTTCTAATGGAAAAAAGTTTGAAGAATCGAATTTGTGCTTTTTGATATCATAAATGGCTATAGACGATCAGAAAAAAAATTCTTAAATTATGAAGCCAAATTGTCATAGGGACTGAAAGGGTTAAAAGAGCCTTGCGGAAGAAGTGATATTTTTTTTAGAAAAATTTAGATTTTCGTTAACAATGTGAATAGAAACTAAAAATATTTCTGTTGTCACATATATGATATTAAAATAATAACATATGCGTTTTAAATGTAATAACTATGACTCAAAAAAGACACAATTTTTGGGGTTTTTTTTATTTGAAACTATTGAGGTGGAGCGAGGGTTACAATCTATTGAGGTGAACAACTATGGAATTTTTTTATAAAATCAGACGAAATCACGAGGACGAAACAGGGACGAAACACATGACGAAGACACAATTTATTTACACTATGTACACAACAGGCACTTTTGTCCTGTCGGTCGCCCCCTTCTTAGGCGATCTCCATTTGGCCAGACTAAAAAAGAAAATTCCATGTTACAAATATTAATATTATAAATGCATATTTGTAAATAAATATTTCACTTGAAAGATTCGATTATTTGTCACAAAATCCTGTTTTAAAATAAAATGTTTAACTACTACTATTACATATATATTCCGGCTTGTATGCTTGATCAGAGACTTTTAGGAATTTTTACTGTCACAGAGAAAGGAATATAGCAAGAGTGGCCTAGTGGTAGTGCTTCGCATTGCCACGCCACAGGTTCGGGGATCGAGTCCCGGACCGGGCGAGGTTGACCCAGTCTTTTATCCCTTGAGTGGGTCCACAAAATGGGTACCAAGCATACTAGGAAACTAAACACTGGGGGTTTCGCGTGAGGCTGGCCGACCACCTTATCGGGACATATGCCTATCACCCCAGAGCCCTAGGTCACAAAAGCTGAAATGAGCACGGCAGGCCTTGGCCCTGTAATGGGCTGTTGGGCCGGGGAGTTTAGTTTAGGTTTTAGAGAAAGAAATATTTACCCAGGACGAAGGTGGTAATCGAACCCGCACCCATTACAGTGCGCAGACTGCTAGCGTAATGGTCCAAACTACTCGGCCAAATGTTTAATACTCTGAGGGATAAGGAAATTGGATGTAGTGTAAACTGGTTTTCATTGCAAGAGTATTATTTGCAGTGCTGTTTTAAATTTTTTAACTGAATATTTAATTTTTTTTAATTTTATTAAGCTTTATTTCGGTTTCAGAGGATAATAAAAGACGAAAAAGAAGGAAACCTGACATTTTTTCAAGTGACTTGTTTATACGTATGTGGTTCTCGGAGGGTATCCAATTAGTAAAATTAAAACTAATTATTTTTTTTAAATGTTTAAAATTAAAAAGTAATTGTTTTCTATTTTAATGGATAATGTATGATTTGTAGCTTTCATTATGTATATTCTGTCCTATTCCCACAATGACCAATAGTGCTCTAGTAACTTTTAACAAAATGTTTGGGGAAAATCCATAATAATAATCCTAACTAATATCATTGCTACTTCAGAAAATAGTCAATTTTCGAACTAACCTTCTTTAGACCGTCACCCTGGAGGTACGGGCCATGTAGTGCGGCTCTGGCATTCTGCACAGCTTAGTGTCGCAGACCCATCTGTCTATGCCCACTTGTTGCCACAGTGAAGCTACAAAGGCTTCGCGGCGAATTTTCGCTGCTTTTTGTCGGCGTATTTCGGGGGGCCACCTAGGGAAGAAAAATTTGTGTTAGACACGTCCGGTTAAATTTTCGTATTAAAACCCCCTCTATCGTTAGACATGGCTTTTTCCACAGTTTATGCACCATTATTTCCTATAATAACCTTGATTTTTTATTTATTATTTTATTTTAATTTTTTATAATGGGGCTGCAATATTGGCAGTCAAGCCTTTGCAGACTCGGCATATTCCCCAGAACTGAGAGCCATTCTTTTGTGGCACCATCTAGGTGACTCTCGCTACCAAATTTTACGCCCAGATTGCAATGAATCTGAGCCACCTCTCAGCCACTGAGTCGTTACCCTAAATTGTAAAATTTTATAAAAAATGCATTTGTATTCATAATTTACTTTTTTCATTTGGAAATGATTTTAAAATCATCAAAAAATTATTCAAGGAACATTTATGTAATTGGACGTAACCCAACAAGACATAAGACCGACAGGGGTTTGTAATTAAAATAGGGACATTATCCCTCGAGGCTCAAAAATCTCGACAAATCAATATTAATGACGTTGTGCCTAATTAAGAATATTTTAACTATTAATTTTGGTTGTCAGGATTCTGGGCTGTCAGTATTTTGGCTGTCAAGATTATGTCCCATACCCTAATTAACCATCATATTTTGTTCTGGGCCATTGAATAACAAGTTTTTCTATTAATTTCAAAGAACTATTACAAAATCAAAATGTTATCTTGATTTTGAATAGTTTAAAACCAGTTTTGCTTATTTGCAAGTTTAGTATAGCGTTGTTTGTGGTTGTTGTTCTATGGTCTGACACACATGGAGAAGGAGATTAAGTGGAATTTGAAGTAAAATCCATATCACGAATCCATGCATATGACAATCACATTTGAAATTAGTTGAATACATGTTTTTTTATTTAATAATGTTTCATTTAGGATGTATTGCATTACTCTACCACTATCTCATGTGTTTAATCATATCTATCCAAACTTTATTTTTCACACTCACATTTTGACACTCGCGTTCAAAACTAAACTACAACTGATTCTGCATAAAGCTTTTTAAATGTAAATTTTTTTTGATATCCTAAAACTTTATTATTTGGTCTCTAGTTTTAACTGATATAAACTCTAAACGTATATTAGAAGCGTTTACTTATTAAAATTAAAGTCGAAGGCATATATTTCATTTATAATAACAAGAAAAAGAAAAATACTTGCAAGTGCTTATAGCACCAGGCGAAGCATCCAAAACAGCCCATTGTTTATTTGTAAGGTACTTTTTTTCAAATGACCTCAAATTCGTGTGCAGGATTTAGCTGTCCTGGTTTTCAGTGCAACGAATTGAAGTACAGATAGCGGTTAAGTTTTTCCGCTTGCTGGAAGATTGCTTTGGATATGATTAGTCCAAGCAATATGAAATCAACGATGTTTTCTTTTTTACAATAAAATCGCAAAAATAAATAATATTTGTAACCTTCAGAATCGGTTGTCAAATGCTCAAATGGGACGAGAAAGGTTTGTAGTGGTTTATTAGATCTGCAACAATGATTTTCAATTTTACTCGATCCCATAATTCATTGTTAGAACTTGAAAACTACTATTAATTTTTTTTACATTGTTTGAAAAGTCTATTGTTATTTGGCTGCTTATATAATAAAATTTTTCATTATGTTGATATATTGCTATATACTATAGTTTTTATTAAGGAACAGGCCTTATAAATTAGTTGTATGTGTGCGCTGGAATAGTTGATGAGCAAAAATATTTGTATCACCATAAAGCTGTTTTTTTTGCTGTAATCTATAAATAACAAGATTCTATATTTGTTTTAAAAAATAATTTTGAAGATTTTTTTAATTTTAGATATTTCAATTTTTAAAGTGTTTTGTTTTTTGAAGAATCCTTTATACTTTTCATACGTAATGAGATACCGATGCATTGCATTAAATAAATAATAGACACTCTAAGCTGCCGATTGTCCATTGTTTCCTAAAAATATATAAAGGAGATCCTTTCTCTGTTTTGTGCATGCTTTTGATAAGAATATAAAATTAACCCCCTTGTGTAATAAAATACTAATTCATACAATTTTCTACACAAGTCTACTTTATATAAAGTACGCAGCCAATTTTGGAGACGTTGACTACAGATTACCATTCTGACATGATGCTGCATAGATCAATATAAACAAAAGACATAAATAATTACCCTTTACTAAGTCTCATTTACTGAAACTGTTGTTAACGTTTTATAATTAGTTCGGAGAATAAATTTTTAATTATTTTCCTATCCAAGATGTTTTTTATTTCGTTAATCTAAATTTTATTGTTCTAAACTTCCGTTTACGGTTCATAAGTGTAATTTATAGCATGTTTTTACTATTTTAACTGAATTTACGGCTAGTATTGGTAGTAATAAAGTTCTTTATTGCACTCTCTTTTCTCTACTCTTTTATTTCAAGTTAATTATAATTTTTTTCCTTCAACTATAGTTATTGTTATAACTTCAGCTTTGTCAGAGTCTTATGACGCTTTCTGATGCATAATCATTAATCGGATTACCTCATAATTTCTGCTGAACTTGTGTGACCATTATTACATGAAGTTTCTATGTACCGTTGACTTCCTTAAAAATTTGGTGTAGTTTTCATTAATCATTACGCTCCTTTAATATTAATATGTTTCATCTAAGGTTGTGCATGGATCCAATATTAGTTATTTAATTACTTACTTGGAAAATACAAATAAAACTCCTCTAGATGTAAAGGGCTGGGGATCACAGTTCGTTGGGCACTCGCCTAGCATACGAAAGGTCCCAGGTTCGGGTCCGAGCATCGCCAAAATAACTGCAGACCTCTAAACGACCTGTGCAGCCGAAAATGTCTGACGAATAATACCCCGTGTATGGGTGTGCACGTTAAATATCCCTCAAAGTCCCAATGCTAAGTACGATGTCGCCTTTAACGGTTGCGTTGAGTGCCTATTCAGGTGTCGGCTCGTCACTTGACTATGGTTCTAAAATACGACGCCCATCGCCAATAGCCCTCGCGTAGCTCTAGTGCGCCGATAATTCAAACCTAACCTAACCAGTAGTAGTGAATATGTAAATTTCCAAGCATGCATAATCTCTCATCCTCGTTTTTGCCCTTAGCCTGGAGGAATAATTTTAAAAAAAATGTACGTTTGTAGGGTAGACTAACCAGTAAATGAACGTTTTAGGCGTCACGTTCACCAGTGAATGAACTCCAGGATATAATGACCAGGACACAACCAACCATTGTCAGACAGCTTCCTACTACATGGGAGGAAGTCAGTATTGCCAATCCATATAGTGGAATGATTTTCAATCCTTATTTTTTTATTATATTTACCAAATGTTCATTCACTGGGGCCTGTTCAGTGTTCACTCACTGGTCAGTCTACCCTACTCAATTTTTGAAAACTTTCACCTCCCTTCTTCCTCCGAAAACCACCAAATTTTAACCCAAATCTCATTTGGAGAAAAAAAACCTCGGCGGATATTTCTTGTATTTTCCAAGGTTGTTGGTATTCACAAAGTGACCTAATTTTTGATGAATTTAAAGTTTTGAACTGAATTGTGATTTCATAGGGGAAATCTGGCACAAAAACTCCGACTTAGAAGATGTTCACTTTGAGTTATCGAGACAGTTTTTTTTAAAGAAAAATATAGAAATATGTTTCGAGACTTGATCAAAAATTTGAGTTAGCGGATTATTCGACTTATGGGAAGTCGAGGCTTGACTGCGTTTCATTCTTTGTGCTGTTATCGCGATGTTACCGCAAGCCAAGTCTGCTTCGCCTCTTTGCACCATACCAATTGCACCAGTCCAAGACCCGTTAATCAGACGGCTGAATCCCAAATTTTGTAGAATGAGCAATTCGTAATTGAGGCCAAGAGATAAATGCTTCATAGTTCTCTTTATTGATATTTGGATAAATTGCTCAAAAGGTGATGCATATGGAGAAAATGCAACAGTTCTCCCAAAGAATGATTTTGCTTTAGCTGAGAAAATAATTTCAAATTTTTAGACAATGAAGCTAAAAAATTTCATTTTCTTTGTATTATAGAGAGTTTTTTATGTATCCTTTGATTACTCCAAATGAATTCTATAGGAAATGCTATGAACACATGCCCTTTATCCACACGAGAATTAGAGCAAGTAATGTTGATGCGTGGGAGCTAGATCTGTATCAGATTAAGCAATGTATGGTAAGTAACCTAATAAACATGGTATGAGGGTCATTCCTGAGAAAACGTGGAATTTGATACTTGCAAACTGGCAATATATACCTTTTTTCTTTCTATTCATACAAAATTATAGGTTAGCTTACCTTCTTATATCTTGACCACAGAAATGGCGCTATGATCTTGTCAATTTCCTATTTTTTTAACTTTTAACTTTGAATTACTTTATCTATTGTGGTATTCAAACTATCGACGTGATACAACATTTAAAGTGTATTATTGAATGCTAATAACACTGAAACAGAGTACTATTATCATTTCTAGATAGTTATGCAAGCTACAGAATACGTTTTACACGGACATGACGAGAATCTGTCGGACATTTTATTTTCATGGAATTTATATCTTATATTCATTTTAATGATTATATTTTATGTTTTGCATGTTTTAATTGTGTCGGTTAAACTAAAAATCAACTTTAGTTTGAAAAATTGGTGTTTAATTAGTATAAACTAACACAAACAGTTCCCGGACATGACGGTGAGACTGCTCACGGACATGAATTGTCATAGTCTGTGGACACAAATTTTTACACAATATTTAATTTTTTTTATTGTTTCAACGCTATTAAGTCGTTAAAATATTCCTTATTTTAATTTATTCAAGTGGAAGCATAAATTTTCTTCAGATGAAAGATATCTTGCGGGGACATGTTTTTGTACATTCTCAGGAATGATCCATGACAGTAAAAAAGAAAATCGTAAGATTTAACTACATCAAAAGTGCTAGGATAACACCTTTGTAACTTCGATAAAACCTTCTGAAAAGTTAAAGTCACCTCTTTTAGCATTCTCGAAAAACGAGACATGCTTTCGCAGATTAAAAGAACTGTGATATTGTTTGAAGTTATTAATGGTAAAAACTTGTTTTTGAATGATTGCGTTACTGGAGTAGGAGTTATCTATTGATCTATTTTTCAAGCAATGTATATCTATTTAAAAATTTGTCTGCAAGCTTGGCATGTCTCTAAACATCCGTTAAAAATATGTAATGTTTACTCGTTATCGAATATTGGTAAGAAAATTTGCCATGCAAAAACAATCTTTTAAAAAGCTTTTCAAATTTAATAAATTATAAGAAGACGACCAATGCGCTGAAAAGTTTATGTCAGAAGCAAATTAAAGTGACACGAAAGACTGATTGTTATAACAAATTTTTAACAGTTTTTTTTAACGAAGGGGGTAATGGTATTCACAGATCTTTATTGGATTAATATGAATTAGTGGTTGCTGGGGCGTAAGCTCTTACTTTGACTTCGATGACTTGCGTCTACTGGCGGTTTCTACTGATTTTTGGTTGCTAAAGTCGAGATGAGTTCACATCATTAACTGCTTGTGATTGGCACCAGCATAATACACTACATGGTATCTCAAGGTATTTTATTTCTTTTTCTTTTTTCCCCTTACCTAAACCTAAAGCCTATGTTTATAATATTAAGGTAGTTCTCCAAACGTGGTCAAGTGAAGCGATAAAAAACTCATCAAATATTCATGCTGTACAGTACACTCAATGGAGATTCGTTGATATACATAGCAAATTACTAAGTAAAGGTTATGTAAACAAAAACTATACATAATTTTATTATTTGGCTACTGATCATGCATATACGCATTTTGGAAGTATTCCACTTTTTTAAATATAAAAATGGGTGGTTTAAAAAAAAGTTAGCGGTAGGTACATATATATATTCCGACTTGTGTGCGTTATCAGTTTAAAAAAAGGTACCGTGTACGACAAAGCTTCAGGGGTCGGGGCTATACCGGACAGTTTAAAAATTATATGCTTTGATAAGTAATGATTGTAATGCAGTAGGTTACTGTAAAAAAACATTTCATTACTTATAAAGGTCCAACTAAACTGTGTTTTACAATTGTAAAATTTTAGAGGATTTTATAAAGTTTTCGAATATTAACCTAACCATTTTATATTAACCAAAAGAGAGCATAGGGGAAGTAATTTTTATGAGGTTACAGTTACTTGCATACAAGAAAAGATTTATCACTTGCCTTTTATTTAAGGCGGGAAGGAAATTAGAAGAAATAGAGAATGCTTTTTTTTTTAACTGGGACAATGATAATCATTAGCATAGCGACACGATATCTGTACTGAAAACTTAAATAGAATTGAGTAGAATGACATTCAATTCTATCACTTAACCAATCATCGCTAACAGCCGAAAGAGAACTTAAGATTAGTAAATTTCCAATGATCTTACAGTTACTTGCATACAAAAAAGGAGTAAAACCAGTTTTTTTACTCAGACAATGATACTCATTTGCATAGCGAAAATATGTCTATACTGTAAACTTGTGTGATCTGCAGCTAGACTATAGCACTTGACGGGATCGTCTAGCTTGAATTCTAAGCAAAAAATGGGGGCACAGTTTAGCCCCGCTCTCCCTTACTTGGATAAAACATCTAAGTATTTATAAAGATATTTCCATGTCGTTCAATTACTTACTAATATGTAATTCGTAGTTTTCTTACTTTCATAATTAATTATCAAAAATAAAATTATTTCTCCCATCAAAACTAAAATAGCGGTAGATAGACCAGCACTAAACGTAACCATTGTCCAAAGGTTATGTTTAGTGTTAATGCCATTTGCTTAACTATACTTGGAAGAAATTTCGAACCATTTTAAACAACATTTGTATGTTAATACTTAAGCTATTAATAAAAAGATATTATTTCATTTCATATAAAAATAATTTCCCCAAGTTGTATTTATAATACTTTTGTAATTTTAAATAAAACTATTTCACCCAACAGAACTAAAATGACCGTAGAAAGACCAACACTAAATATAACCATATTGCCAGACATATCCTTAATCGACATAGCTTCAGTAAACACGTATAATACAGGACTAATATTCAGTAGTAAGCATGGTAGAGCTGCGAGGGCAATATTAGACTCTCCCCCCCCCCCCTGTGACTTGGAAGTTGAAAGACAAATAGTAGAACTGTTTGAAATGTTCACCTACTATTTCGCTTACGATTTAGTTTAGAGTGTCCATAGATGATTCTAATATATAAATGGGGAAAAAAAATAACGAAGAAATATATATCTGACGGCAAATCGATCGTAGCCTACAGGCGGCAAATCTTTAAATCCGGCCCTAGAAGTGATTAAAAATCTCGTCAAATATGTATCTAAAGCTAAGAAAAATTGAGATGACGGGTTTTCAACTGCGCTTAAATTTTTTCAGGTATTAAAACTGGATGTGGCTTTTAAAAATTTTCAAGTTAGCAGAATTTTTAATACTAAGATGGCCTTTTACGCAAATTTTGTGTCATGCAACCAATTTGGAATGTTGCGGATCGCCGAAAACAAAATGGTCCCAAACTCTAGCAAGAATAACTGCCGAGACAATCTCTAGTAGTAACTTGTTTTGCACGGCTGTATTTAGAAAAAACGCCTAACTATTTTTAAAAGTTATTTCTATGTTGAGCTATTACTTATTAATAAGGGCTGGGGAGCCCAGTCGGTTAAGCATTCGCTTAGCATGCGGAAGGTCCCAGGTTCGGGTCCGGGCATCGCCAAAATAGCAGCCGACCTATAAACGGCCCGTGCAGCCCAAAATGTCCAACTAATAATACCCCGTGTAAGGAAGTGCACGTTAAATATCATTCAAAGTCCTGACGCTGCGTACGATGTCGCCCTTAACGGTTGCGTTGGGTGCCTATTCAGGTGCTGGCTCGTCACCTGACTGTGGTTCTAAAATACGACGCCCGTCGCCAATAGCCCTCGTGTAGCTCTAGTGCGACGATAATTCAAACCAAACCAAACTTATTAATTCACTGTTTTCTAAAATTTTATATATAATAGTATTCATCAGAGATTTTATCACAACGGCATTGTAATTGTATATGAAATCATTTCCCAAACAGTATTAAAATGGCGGTAGAGAGACCAACACTAATCATACCACTTATCCACTCTTTATGTTAAGTGCTAATGTTAGTAAATTTCACTACTGCACTTGAACGAAATTTCTAGCTATTTAAAACAAAATTTGCGTGTTAATCCTTAGGCTATTAATAATACGGTTTTTTAAAAATCTTTTTAATCATGTAAGAATAATTCACTCAAGATTTATTAATACTTCTTTGCAATTTTAAATAAAACTATTTCCCCCAACAGAGTTAAAATGGCGATAAAAAGACCAACAATAAATATAAATATACTGCCATACACATCGTTAATCGAGATAGCTTCAGGTTCAGTATTCAACAGCTGATTTTTAGTATAAGTAAGTTGTTTCTTAAAAATAGTACGCTCAATGATATGCTTAATGATACCAGCACTCACAAGTCTAGAAATAATTCGATTCAATTTTCTTTTACAACAGAAGTTTTGTTTGATGGCGATTCCACCATAATAAGTGGTCAGAAAATCTTTGGAAATTAATATGTTCTGTGACTTATCTAAGACACTCTCCAGATAAGATTGTTGTTTAAGATAACAGCTGTTTTCTGGTCAATGATGTCTCGAACATGGAATGTATCAGATGTGCTTGGGAAATACCAACTGTTTTTGTCAATTGCTTCACCGAGATCTTGCAAATATTTCTCTTCGGTTGCGAGGAGGAATGGTACTTGATTCGAACTTTCGATTACAAAGCACCGATGGGTTCCTCTCTTGACCGCTTCGGAAAGTTCTCTTAATGATTCGATTGTTTTTCCCGGCACTGGCACAGCCATGTAGGACAGAAGTCTTCCTTTATAGCAAACGGACAGCAGCATCGAGAAAAAAGACCAAAGAAAGAGCAGAGTTCTCACAGGTGATGAGTTACCATTCCTGACTGCAAAAGGTTGCCCTAAAAAGTGGGCAGCGAGTTCAAGAGCGATTCTTGCATAGGAGTACTTTCTTTTGAAGTTGACCCATAAAGTTACAGACATTACAATCAGACACCCGAAGAAGAACATCCACAATGACAAAGCAAATGGATGGAAATATGCGTTCTCGGCTCCCATGGATGGCGCCCGTTTTATTGCTAAAGTCACAGGAGATAACCTACAGTGGTGGTCATAATTATAAGGACAATGGAAAAACAGCTAGATCTTTTCGACAAATCACGGTTGAATTATGCAAATTTAATGTATGTTAACCAATAGTAAATTAAGCATTTTAAATAAGGTTCCTTACAAATATACATAAAATTCATATTTTTAAAATGCGTTATAAAATTTAACATACAGCTAAATTGGACAAAATTATAAGGACAATTGTATTTCTGTAAGTTAAATGCATAAATTAGCAAAAAATTAGCAAAGTTTCGGCTTGTACACGTCATTCCATCGTGTTATAAAGATTATGCGAGTGTTTGAAATTTTCATTACACTTATATTTAACCATGCCACTAGGTACGAAGCTTTCAGTGTTTGAAAAAGGAAAATTAATCACTTATAAAAATTCTGGACTTACCGGACGTGAAATAGCATTGAAATTGAATAGATCAAAGACTGTAATATATAATTTTTTGAAAAATCCTCGAAATTATGGAAAACGAAAACACCCAGGTAGGCCATTTTCTGTGTCTCTGAGAGATAAAAGACGAACTATAAGTAGAGCTTGCTCTAAAAAACAAACATCGACGGAAATAAAGCATGAACTGGACTTGAACTACAGTGCTCGAACCGTTCGCCGTGTTTTACAAAATGCTAAACAGGTTCGATACGGAAAACTGAAGTCACGACCCCCTCTTACAAAAACCCAAAAGAGACCGAGGATGGAGTTTGCTAAAAAGTACATTTCTATGGGTGACAAATGGGATGACGTTGTCTTTTCTGATGAAAAGAAGTTTAACCTAGACGGACCTGATGGTTTTAAGAATTTTTGGTATGATCTTCGCAAAGAAAAAGAAATCTTTTCAAAGTGCTCATATGGCGGCGGCTCGGTAATGGTCTGGGCAGGTTATGCAGCCTCTGGAACTACAGAAATCGTATTTCTTCTAGGGAAAATGAACTCAAATAGTTATGTTGATATGCTGGGTGACAAGCTCCTGCCACAAGCACCGTTGATAACCAGTGGTGACTATTTATTCCAGCAGGACAATGCATCAATACATGTATTCGCAGCTTCAAAATCATGGTTCAACGCTAATTCTGTAAAACTATTAACTGATTGGCCACCTAAAAGTCCCGATCTGAACCCAATCGAGAATTTGTGGGGTATTTTGGCGTATGAAGTGTACAAAAATGGCACTCAATACCATAACAAACGAGAACTGATGTCATCAATTGAAAAGGCATGGAAAAATATCCCTGCTAGCACCCTAAAGAAACTAACGAGCTCTATGACGTCAAGATTAATTAAAGTAATTGAAAATAAGGGTGAACATATTAATTATTAATTGTTTGGACTTGAAAATTTTAAATGTCCTTGTAATTTTGTCCAGTTTCCTAACAATGCATTTTTTGTTTATTATTTTTATATACTCAAATTTTCTAGTTTAAGTTTTTTTTATTGTTCTTAAATGATATATGGCATAAAGAAGTATTTTATGTCTAAATACATTTTCATTTAATTCAGAAATAAAAAAATTCTGCTCAATTTTCAGTTGTCCTTATAATTTTGACCGCCACTGTATAAGGTGTGCTGAAATCAACGTATTTCATTCTCTCTGCTGTTATCGCCAGGTGGCCGCAAGCCAAGTCTGCTTCGCCTCTGTGCACCATTCCAATCATACCTGTCCAAGACCCGTTAACTAGGCGGCCGAATCCCACTTTTTCCGGAATGAGTAATTTGTAATTAAGTTCGAGTGCAGCCAATAATTCTTTCAGGATCGACCTTTCTTGGCCGTCAAAGATGTCTATAAGTGCCACTGTTATGTTGGGTAAATGTTTCATAGTTTATTCATTAATGTCTGGACTTTTTTACTTAAATGGCAAGTTAATCTGGAATTATTGCATTATTGCATCAGTTCTCCCAAAGTAATTCTTGCTTTTGCTGAAGAAAAACTTTTGGAGTAAAAAGCTATAAAAATATGGGCTTTTGTGACACTGAGATTTATATGTATCTTAATGATACTCTGAGTTAAATTTAGATGAAATGCTATGATTTTAAATTCTTTATCCTCTCAATTAGGCCATGAATAAGCAATATGTGAGAACTAGTTTTGTATCAAAAGAGTTTGGATAATATAGCAATACAGTAATGAAGAAAACTTTCAGAAGAAATATCTGCCTAAGTGCAGTGCAAACATCTTTGTACCTTCAATTGCTATCCGCAAAGTTTCCACTTTTATTTATCTTGACAGATTATACAATCGTGTTCATATGTCATGAGTTTAGTTATTTTTCGACGTCGTTAAATGTCAACACTTGTAGTTGATTAATTGCGCAATGGGTTTATCTTATAGAACTATCTATTTTTCAAAAGATCTGTTCAATAGTTTTCAATCTGTTGTTTTCGATATCTGTATTTCGCTACATTGAGTTTATTAGGTTATCTTAGGATACTCTCGTAAGGAATTCTAACTTAGGCTCTATGAGCACTTACTCGTTTTTCACACAATAAGGCCTCGAAATTGTTGCACGAGTAGAAGAAACTCGAATAACACGGTAAGTCTAAAAAAAAAAAGCTGCATCAGTGCATGAGGACTGCTTTGCAACTTCGATGGCCACCTAATGTAATGAGTTCTGCACTGTTCGAACCTATTAACGGTTAAATAATTTTGAACAATTGCAGTATTGCAATAGTTAGCTATTGATCTTTTTTTCAAATAATATTTAAAAAAAAAATAAAACTAATCACAATCATTTTATGGACTTTCACTGCCTCCTTGATTTGCAGAACCTAACCAAAAGCTGATTTTAATGTAACTGCCTGAACAATTCGCCTTAGAAATAAAAATAATATTTTTAAAACCCTTAATAATCTATAATAATAAAAATGAAGTTTTGTGTGTGTGTGTGTATGTATGTATGTCTCTCTGAAACTCACAAACTAGACATTTGTTTGACTCGTAACTTGGTACAAATACGTAGTTCATACTTGAGTTGCAAAATAAGAACTTTCAGAGCTCAAAATGCTCTATTTTTAGAGAAAATTCGAATTTTCTGGAAAAACTACACCACTTTGGCTCAAATTCGATCATTTTTTTTCTTTCCTGATGCCATCTGCTGAACAAATTAAATAAAACTTTCAACGAAAATAAATAAAATTGAAAATGTTTATTTTATTATGTTGCCATTACTTTCAGAAAATAAATTCATTATTTGAAAATAATTGATATGTTTCAAGTGACGTATTTCCGACCAGTTTTCATTCCAGGATTGTGGGTTTAGTTGATGATTTCTTCATTGATGGTTTTGTTGATGCACTAGATGCTGCATATGCACTAGAGCTGCATATAAGGGTTTTATGTCTTTATTTCCTCGCCAAATACGTTGCCAATCTCGCCAAAGTATAAATTAAAACTCGCCAAATGAGCAAAATGTTTGTTAAGATATTACTGAACTACTATGATGGTTGATAAAGGCCATTGCACTAGAGCTGCATATCAGGGAGTAATTCTTTATTTTTTCGCCAAATACGTTGCCAATCTCGCCAAATGGACAAAATGTTTGTTAAGCTATTACTGAAATGTGATTAATAAAGGCCTAGAGCTGCATATAAGGGTTTTATGCCTTGATTTTTGAGCCAAATATGTTGCCAATCTCGCCAAATTATTAGTTAAAACTCGCCAAATTGGCAAAATGTTTTTCTGAGCTCTATGATTGTTAATAAAGACCATCGCAGTAGAGCTGCATATCAGGGTTTTATTCTTTATTTTTTCGCCAAATATGTTGCCAATCTCGCCAAAATATTTATTAATACTCGCCAAATAGGCAAAATGTTTGTTAAAAATAAAAAATAAGTAGCTATATCTATTTCCTCGCCAAATTATTTCCCAAAACGTGCCAAAAGAGTTGTTTTATGTATTTATGAGGGAATTGTGATGGCATTTATGAATACATTTTACATCGTATTTTTGATTTTTAAATTTTAAAGCAATGAAACAGGATTTCATACTTGAAAACGAGCGGGAAGAATAACTTAAGTTTATGATCTTATAACAGGTTACATGGTACACATACTTGGATCGATTTGATATTTTTTTAATCCGTGCGAAGTACGGGTATAAATTTGCTAGTAATCAATATTTCGTTTTATATGATACAAAGAGTTTGCAAATAAACCAAGTTTTTAGTGTCGTAAATATCTATTTAAAAATTTGTAATGTTGTTGTTATAATTTTTAAAAGAACATTTTAAATGAGAAAATAAGCAAAAAAACTGAATCAACGAAATTAAAACATGACTTTAAAAGTGCAATCATTTGATATGGAATAAATTAGGCTACACAAAAAAACTGCTTGTTTCAAAATATAGTTATCGTTTTTATTTGGCAATTAAGGTGCTTATGATATTCACCAAACGTCAATATAAATAAGTTTTTGTTGAAAGAGCACAAGTCATTACTCTGGCTTTGTTGACTCTTTTAGATCCATTAGATGTCCATTATAGCGTTTTAATGTGGACAATCAAGTAAAAATGAAAAATAGATCAATTATTTCCTTTGGAAGAGGCAAAATATCGAGGCTTACACACTTTCAGTTTCATTGAGTGCTATTTGATGCTTTGAAAGCTTAACCCTCTGAGGGAAATGCAAATTGGCTGAGTTGTAAGCTTGTTTTCACTGTTTGATACTTAAATTAAAATTTTTTAAATGAATACTCATTTTTTTTTATTTCTAACAAAAACAACATGAAAGATGACGACAACATGAAAAAAATTGCTTAGTTCCTATTTACATTTAAATGCTGTAACTCAATAAATGCAGAAATACATTATCAAGAGAATTTTCTATGTTTTATTTGCCATCGATGTTTAAGTACTCAAACTTGCACTCGTCAGGTCAATACGAGCTAAAAAAACTTTTTTCTTTAATTTATGTAGAAACAAAATTTTTGCTGGTTACGGTAGGCGAGTACCCAAAATTCTAAAAGTTTTACTATTTCTTTAATCTTTTCCAAATTTGGCATAGTGTTTTCAAATATAATGAACAATACTATTTAGGCATATTTTTTATTTAAATATAATGGATTTATTTTAAACGATGTTTTTCAACTAAAAAAAGAGGTTTACGCTAACAAATCTACCACATTGAATTTTCCTCCTATAAACATTAATTATGTGTTAAATTCTCCGTTTTGAACTGATACATGCAATGACCCTCTAGAGTTACATTCGTTACCTCTGTGTAGTTACCATAGAGTTACCTCTGTGTACCATACCAATTGCACCAGTACAAGACCCGTTAATCAGTTGGCCGAATCCCAAGTTTTTTGGAATGAGCAATTCGTAATTGAGGCCAAGAGCAACCAATAATATTTAAGGATTGACCTTTCTTGGCCATTGAGGATGTCTAGGAGGGCCACTGTTGTGTTGGGTAATAGCTTCATTTTTGTTTTATTGATAGTTGGATAAATTGCTTATATAATAAGTTAAGGCCTATGGTGAAAATGCAACAGTTCTCCCAAAGAATGATTTTGCTTTTGCTGAGAAAATATTTTCAAAATTTTAGCCAATGAGGCTAAAACATTTCATTTTCTTTGTATTATAGTGAATTTTCTATGTATACTTTGGTTACTCCATGTGAATTTTAGATGAGGTGCTATGAACACATACTCCTTATCCACACGAGAATTAGAGCAAGTAATGTTGATGCGGGAGAGCTAGATCTGTATCAGAAGACACACTGTATGTTAAGAAGCTTGAAAAACATTGTGTGGCAGTAAAAAAGAAAATCCGAAGATTTAACTGCATCAGTGCTAGGAGAACACCTTTGCAACTTCGATAAAACCATCTGAAAAGTTAAGGTAACCTCTTTTAGCAATCTCGAACGATGAGATTTGCTTTCGCACATTTAATGACTTGTGTTATTGTTTGAAGTTATTATTGGTAAAAACTTGTTTTTGAAGGATTGAGTTACTTAGAATAGGAGTTATCTATTGATCTATTTTCCAAGCAATGAAAATATTTAAAAATTTGTCTGCAAGCTTTAAATGTCTTTAAACATCCGTTAAAAATATGTAATGTTTACTCATTATCGAATGTTGGTAAGAAAGTTTGCCATGCAAAAATAAGCTTTTGAAAAAGCTTTTCTAAATAAATAAACTATAAGAAGACGACCAATGTACTGCAAAGTTTATGTCGGAAGCAAATTAAGTGACACGAAAAACTGTTTGTTATAACAAAAATTTGACTGTTTTTTTAACAAAGGGGGTAATGGTGTTTACTAATCGTTATTGGATCAATACACTCTGAAAATGAATGCTCAAAAACGACGAAATTTTTCTTATTTTTTACGATTCCTTTAATGGCAAATGCTCCGAGTATTCGTTTCCTCAAAGTGAGGAAATTTGAATCGCCATTTTTATGAGGATTTGAATGTCGTCGAATCTAAAGAAATATTTCGTCATTTTCGAGCATGTGAGTACAGCAATGAGATTCAGTTTCCTCAAAATCAAGATACAGAATCATCAAATCGATCGCAAAAGTGAGGATTCGCGTTTACTCAAAAGTCAAGTGATAGTTTGACGAAGCAATCCTCAAAATTAACGAAATGAGGCTTGAGGATTCATGAATCGTCAAAAATGAGTGTCATTTCCAAGAGTGTATGAATTAGTGGTTGCTGGGGCGTAAGCTCCTACTTTGACCTTCGATGCTTTCTTTTTACAACAATCGATTCTTATGTCATACATCAACGCTTTTTTAATGTGAACAAACTCATGAAAAATAGATCCATGATTTTCTTTGGAAGAGGTTGCTAAAACATTGAACCACACGTTTTCAGTTTCATTAACAGTTGGATCCATTATTTAATTCTTATTGTATTGTAAGTCGGGCGCACTCATGAAATTTGAATTTACTACCACATTTTTGTTATCAGTCTAAACAGTATAGTGCCACTTATAGCAAACTCGATAGATTAAACATTCTTTCTAATGTGTAATGAGTTTAGTTATTGATCGAGGCTGTTAAATGATTTATCATTTTTCATGACCAATATCGCACCTGGTTTATCGAGAAATATGTATTTTTCAAGTTAATCAAAATCTGCGTGCAAGCTTTTAATGATTTTTTACAGGGTCTGGGGATCCCAATCGGTTAGGGTGTAGTGTAGTGTAATCGTTTCCCACTGCCTATTTCTAGCCTCCATTAGGAGCTGTAACACCTACAATAACGCCTCGTAATTTACAACCCTGATCAAGTGACAAGGTCACCACCTGAGCGGGCACCCAATAGAACTTCGAGCGACATTGTCGGTTAGGAACTCTCCTAGCATGCGAAAGGTCCCTGGTTCGGGTCCGGTCATCGCCAAAATAACTGTTGACCTATAAACGGCCAGTAAATGTCCGACGAATAATAGCCCGTGTAAGGGAGTGCGAGTTAAATATAGCTTCAGAGCCAGCTTCAAAGTTCCGTTGCGTACGTTGTCGCACTTAACGGTTGCGTTGGGTGCCTATTCAGGTGTCGGCTCGTCACTTGACTGTGGTTCTAAAATACGACGCCCGTTGCCAATATCCCCCGTGTAGCTCGAGTGCGACGATAATTCAAACCTAACCTAATGACTTTCAACCGCTTCAGCCCATGGAAGGTGACAAAAAATTAATGGTATTAAGGAATCGCATTCACAATCGCATTGGAAGACAGATAATAGATAAAAAAATATAATCAATACTTAGTTAACTTTATTCAAATATATTTAAAAAATTCACCAAACCTTTACTGCTATGGATTTCGTTTTAAAAAATAAATATTGGTGACCCACTAATGAACATTGGTAAAAAAAAACCTCTAAGCAAAATATTTTTAAAAAAGATAATTTGAATACATATAATTATGGAATGGAACATAGATAAATAAAGTAAATAATAATTTTAAGAAATTAAATATAGTTCTTTAACTTTGAAATGATAATGAACATTAAATGGGTATGATATTTTAAGAAAGGGGCACTTTTGAACAGTGGCTGTACGACAGACGAAGTAAACAAATTATGTTTGTTTAAAACCAATTACTTTTACACAATTTAAAATTTTGGGGTCTATTGCTTTTAATTTGTTTGCAATTTACTTTCGTTCTTAAGAAATTGTCAACTTATACTTAGATCAATTTATGCTATCCCACTCTTTTTACAATTTGGAAATTGTATAAAAAGGAAAAAAATAATCCGGAAAGAGCAAAAAATAACTGTTACATTTGAAAAAGTTCACTAACGTTTTTTTTTTTAACTTTTAGAAACGGTTAGAATTAATTTTTTTATTGCGTATTGTAAATCTGGTGGCAACCGATTTCCAAAAATAAAACTAAAGCTCTTGAGGTTAACCTGAGTCATATTAAAAATAGATAGAAACCTATGGCTAATGAATCATTATTCCCATTATTTGATGGTATGATTAAAAAACGTCTTTTTTTAGCTGTATTCCAATGTGTAAACTTTTCTTTATTTTCATAGGTTATCAATTCACTTTTAAATCATTTAGCTTATTGGACTTTTCTGTAGTATATTGAGAAAATAGTTTTACGTTTAAAGCTATAAAATTAAAAATTTACACAATTAAAAAATTGTCGTGTCTCATTTAAAACTGTAACGATTTTTCAAAAGGAAAAAAAAGACGTTCAAACAATCTTTGTTATGTATTTATTAATATATTTTTGAAAGCAAAAGATATGCAAAATTTTTCCTCCCGTTTGAATACATGCACTATCTAAAATGGATAGTTTTTCCATTATTGGATTTTTTTTTAGTATTCTGTTAACCAGTTCTAATAACATGATTAATTTATTAAAGTATTTTTATAGACTTGCCTATATATGTTATTGTTGTTAGATAAGAATTTGATAAAACTTTTATAGATCACATTTGGATATGAATTATTAAAGAAAATGTACAGTACCAAGTTAATTCTAAGTTTGAAAGTTACCTCTGAAGAAGTTTGGTAACTTCATGGATAATTTCCAGGTAAGATTTCCCATTTTTCTTTTTTTTTCATTGATTTAAAACATCAATGAAAAAAAGAACATCTTGTTTGAAAAGAACGTATACGTTAATAAACAACTTCATTTTTATTACTACTTTACCGTTTGGGTCTTCTGGGGGATAAAATTGTTTAAAAAAAATATATATTTAAAACTTTTTTTTTCCAAAATATAAGTGTGATAAATCTTTTTCTATGTATTTTTTTACAAATCTAATGAAACAGTTGCTTCGAGTGTACACGCAAATTTAAGGAGATATATCGAGTTATTGCCGAGAAGTTAAGAGATTAATTCTTTTATTTTCAATTGGAAAAGAACAAGAGACTATTTTCAAAATAAAATTTCACCTAGACGCTTTAAAAATTGTAACACAAAGCGCATGTTACGATGTGCTTGTTTATTTAAAATCTAGTGAAATCAATGGAAATCAATACAAATAATAGATTAAGAGTTTTCAAGTCTTCAAAGTAGGACATTCTGAAACATGGTTGTTCGTGTTGCTCTAGTGCGACGATACTTCAAATTAAACCTAAAACATATTATAAAAATTATGACAACCCTAAACACTTCTTTAAAAACTGCCATGACTTGTAAAACTTGTGAACTCCAATTTTTTTCATCGGATTACTGTAAGTATTCAAAATTTGCTTATATGTGTTAACATATGAAATTGCGCAAAACCTTTTTAAAGAGGAAAAAGTTTTATTTTTTCAAAAAAAAATTAATATTGAAAACATGCATCTAAGTAGTAGTGTAGAATTACAAAACACTTGAAGAGTCCACGGGATGAACCACTTGATTTGGGGGTGATAGGGAAAAATCGCCTAAACTGGTGTAAAGAAACAAGTTACTAGCTTTGTTTTTCTTTCGCGGCAACCCTGATTCATGTTGTGATAAGTAGACACAAGTAACACGTTTGTACCTCAAATGAAGAACCAAAGGAAAAACCGGTTTCCTGTGGCCAGTGTCCGCCAAGCAGACACATAAAGTAAGACTCCTAAAAAATCAAGTGGTTCTTCCGGTGTACTCTTCACTTATGTATACAAGGAAAATCTTAATTTGGTTCCATTTGGTTTGTAGACATATATTTTCAGGCTTGTGTGCCTGGTCAGAGACCCGCTTATAAACCTTCGTCAAGTAAGATAGACACAACACACATACGCGACAGATGCTGCCATCTATTGCGCGCAACCTCCACAATTTAGACATGCCCCTGAAGTGAAGGGAAATAGTCTCCCGAGACATGTCCCCGTGGGAAACTGCGCAATATCCGCCCACAAGACTTTCGGACCCAACTGATTTAACGAGCACGTACTCTGCAAAAACTCGACGAACACAAACTTTCATGCCTTATCGGGATTCGAACCCGGACCCAGAAGCTCCAAAGGCTAGCGCCCTAACCATTGCGCCGCCTTAGTTCCATTATTTGAAAGGTTTAAGCTTTTTTAAGGCAACTATCTGCGCCGCGTTTTGCTATGAATAATAGTCAGTTGTCATTGCGGAAATTGCCCCTTGAAGTTGGCTTCGTAGCGACTACACTACCTTAAAGGTGAAACGAGTTCTACAGAAAAGCAACCGAAACGAGTTTGGCTTCTTGTATTACGAGTCTTGTAAAGGTGAAACAACTCTTCCAGAATTGAAAATGACGGTTTAGTGCAGTTGTTTCCCAACCGGTGGTACGCTTACCACTGGTGGTACGTGAGATAATTTCAGGTGGTTCGCGTGAGTGATGTGAGCAACATGATACTATTAATAGCTTCTGTACACATGAGCAGTAAGCACACAAGCATTTAACTCATTATATTAAGCATTAATATTATTTTAAAGAGAAATCTTTATTATACTTCAGAATCGGATGTAAAACCTAGTACCCTTTGAACTTCCGGCAAGCTCTGCTTTTTCTGATCCATTGGTACGGTTACTTATGTGAGAGAGAATTTTCTGAGCTCTAGTACATAAAAATAAACATAGAAGCACCATAGTGTTGAAGAGAACTTAAAAGTGAAGATAAGTTCCATTTCTCCTAACGTTAATATTTTAATCACGGGCAAACAAAAATTTTCGCTCTAAAGACGTAAAAGTATATTTTGTATGACGATTATTTTTTTGCTGAGCTTGTACTATTTTTCTTATTTGTATGTTTTTAGACCTATAGGTAATTAATAAAACTGTTAATTAATACTATTTTAACCTTTTTATTTATCCTTGCTTATAAGCATGTTATAAATAGGCAAATATCCAACCATTAAATATGAAATTTTCTCAGAAATTTAATTCAAAAAGCCTTTGAACATTTATGGAAAAGTAATTATACGTTTATTAAAATATTTAGATTTGCTGGCACGCCAAAATTTCTTAAAAAGTCAAGTGGTATGCAGGCGCAAAATGGTCGGGAACCCCTGTTTAATTCATTCGTTCGTGTGACTTTTAGTTCATTAGTGTTGGCCGAGTAAACAGAACCACGTGTTATTTAGCGATATAAAATTTTATGCCTAAAAAAAGCAATCCCACTAAAAAAAAGCTTTTCTCCCGTTCTTTCTGTTTAGATTTGTATGGGTTGATGTCACATTAGACTCGAACGACCGTGAAACCCATATACCCTGTTATATTTGAAGTCTTTACTTTTTATTTGATAAGGGGGAAAGAGCGCGCTGGATCGCGGATCCCCGAAACGAAGTGCATATGTGTTAATGGTACAGAGAAAAAAATATTTTCTCGGCTACATTACTACGGCTGTATTGAATATTTTTCACAAACGGAGTTTTTAAGGGGCTAAATGTAGCTGACTTACAGGTCCCGACAATCCCACTTTTTTAAATTGAACAACTAAAGTGTAAACGGGAAGAACCAATTGATTTCTCTAGATTCTTTCCGTAATTATCTCTGCTTGGCGGACATTGGCGACCAGAAACCGGTTTTTCTTATGGTTCTTCATTTGCGGTACAAACGTGACTCGTTCAACTCAACTCTGGCGTGAATTAGGGTTGCCGCGAAAGATAAACAAGGCGAGTAACTGGCTTCTTTACACCAGTTCAGGCGATTTCTCGCTATCATCCCCAAAGAGGCTATTAAGGAAAGCCTTGTACGAAATCAATCGGTTCTTCCCGTGTACTCTTCAACTGTCAGTTTCACATTGGATACGCCGTACTACCCATTGTCAAACCTCGTTGTCACGAACTGGCTGAACACGAAATTTCGCTTAATGAACTGAAAGCATTTCCCTAGCCTATAAAACTGGTTGTTTATTGCTTTCAATTACCTAATATGAAATATAAGGTAGTAGAAGTATTGCGAGGTGGTCGAAAATCATTAATGGAGATTTTGTGTTTTCGACATGCTTTGGATTGTGCTGATTCTGAAAAGGGTTTTTTTTGCGCATTGGTGTGCCTGTCTTAAACTACTCTATAGATCGAACAAAAAGAGCTACAAGGTTTAAATTTGGTACACAAGTTTCTAGTACTTGTTGGACGTCATGATAAGGTTTTCGCGAAAATCAAGCACGTTCAAATTGTAGTAGCAAAAGAATTTATTTAGTTTTAAGGGTATCATGTAATGTTGCACACCTCTAGATGATGAAATGATGATGCCAAATTGTCATTGGGACTGAAAGGGTTGAAAGAGCTCAGCTGAAGAAGTGATATTTTTAGAAAAATTTAGATTTTTGTTAACTATGTGAATAGAAACTAGAAATATTTCTGTTGTCACATACGATATTGAAATAATAACCTATGCATTTTATATGTAATAACTATAGCTCAAAAAAGACACCATTTTTTGGGGTTTTTTTTATTTGAAACTATTGAGGTGGAGCGAGGGTTACAATCTATTGAGGTGAACAACTATGGAATTTTTTTAATAAAATGAGACGAAATCACAAGGACGAAACAGGGACGAAACACATGACGAAGACACAATTTATATACACTATGTACACAACAGGCACTTTTGTCCTGTCGGTCGCCCCCTTCTCAGGCGATCTCTAGTCGGCCAGACTAAAAAAGAAAATTCCATGTTACAAATATTAATATTATAAATGCATATTTGTTAATAAATATTTCACTTGAAAGATCTAATTATTTGTCATAAAATCCTGTTTTAAAATAAAATGTTTAACTACTACTATTACATATATATTCTGGCTTGTATGCTTGATCAGAGACCCGCTTATGAAGCCTTCGTCAAGTAAGACAGACACAGAAGACATTTTTACTGTCACAGAGAAAGGAATATAGGCCCAGTGGTAGTGCTTCGCATTGCCACGCCACAGGCCCGGGGATCGAGTCCCGGACTGGGCGAGGTTGACCCAGCCTTTTATCCCTTGAGTGGGTCTATAAAATGGGTACCAAGCATGCTTGGGAACTAAACACTGGGGGTTTCACGTGTGGCTGACCACCTTACCGGGACATATGCCTATCACTCCTAGGTCACGAAAGTTGAAATGGGCACAGCAGACCTTGGCCCTGTAATGGGCTGTTGCTCCGGGGTGTTTAGTTTTTAGAGAAAGGAATATAAACCCAGGACGAAGGCGGTAATCGAACCCGCACCCGTTACAGCGCGCAGACTCCTAGCGTAATGGTCCAAACTATTAGGCCAAATGCTTAATACTCTGAGGGATAAGGAAATTGGAGATTATACAATTAGTAAAATTAAAACTAATGAATTTTTTGAAAGGTTTAAAATTTAAAAAATATATTGTTTTCTATTTCAATGGAAAATGTATGATTTGTAGCTTTCATCATGTATATTCTGTCCTATTCCCACAATGACCAATAGTGCTCTAGTAACTTTTAACAAAATGTTTGGGGAAAATCCATAATTACTAATATCATTGCTACTTCAGAAAAATAGTCAATTTTCGAACTAACCTTCTTTAGACAGTCACTCTGGAGGTACGGGCCATGTAGTGCGGCTCCGGCATTCTGCACAGCTTAGTGTCGCAGACCCATCTGTCTATGCCCACTTGTTGCCACAGTGAAGCTACAAAGGCTTCGCGGCGAATTTTCGCTGCTTTTTGTCGGCGTATTTCGGGGGGCCACCTAGGGAAGAAAAATTTGAGTTAGACACGTCCGGTTAAATTTTCGTATTAAACCCCAAACAACTCGATGTTGTAGGGTCTGACACAAATGGAGAAAGAGATTAAGTATAATTAGAAGTAAAATCCATATCACGAATTCATGCATATGACAATCACATTTGAAATTAGTTGAATACATGTTTTTTTTAATAACGTTTTATTTAGGATGTATTGCATTACTCTACCAATATCTCATGTGTTTAATCATATCTATCCAAACTTTATTTTTCACACTCACAGTTTGACACTCGCGATCAAAACTAAACTACAACTGATTCTGCATAAGGCTTTTTGAATGTAAATTGTTTCTGATATCCTAAAACTTTATCATTTGGTCTCTAGTTTTAACTGATGTAAATTCTAAACGTATATTAGAAGCGTTTACTTATTAAAATTAGAATCGAAGGCATACATTTCATTTATAATAACAAGAAAAAGAAAAATACTTACAAGTGCTTATAGCACCAGGCGAAGCATCCAAAACAGCCCATTGTTTGTTTGTAAGGTGCTTTTTTTCAAATGACCTCAAATTCGTGTGCAGGATTTAGCTGTCCTGGTTTTCAGTGCAACGAATTCAGGTACAGATATCGGCAAGTTTTTCCTTTTAGTGGAAGATTGCTTTGGATTTTATTAGTCCAAGCTATATAAAATTAACGAAGTTTTCTTTTTTACAGTAAAATCGCAAAAAAATTAATATTTGTTACCGTCAGACTTAAGATCGTCTGTCAAATGCTCAAATGGGACGAGAAAAGTTTTGTTGTGGTTTATTTGATCTGCAACAATGATTTTTCAATTTTAATTGATCCCATAATTCATTGTTGAAATTGAAAACTATTATTAATTTTTTTTTTACATTGTGAGAAAAGTTCATTGTTATGTGGTTGCTAAAATAATAAAATTTTCCATTCTGTTGACCCAGTGCCATATACTATGATTTTTATTAAGGAACAGGCCCTATAAATTAGTTATTTGTATGCGCGAAATAGTTGATGAGTAAAAAAATATATTTTTCATCATGAAGCTGTTTTTTTTTGCTGTAATCTATAATAACAAGATTTTATATTTGTTTTAAAAAATAATTTTGAAGAATTTTTAATATTAGATATTTAAATTTTTAAAGTATTTTGTTTTTGAAGAATCTTTTATACTTTTCACACGTAATGAGCGACCGATGCAAATAATTGACACTCTAAGGTGACGATTGTCTATTGTTTCTAAAAAAATATAAAAGAAATCCTTTCTCTGTTTTGTGCATGCTTTTGATGAGAATATAAAATTAACTTGTGTAATAAAAGTAATAATTCATACAATTTTCTACACGTCTACTATATATAAAGTACGCAGCCAATTTTGGAGACGTTGATTACAGATTATCATTGTGACTTGCTGCATAGATCTTTTTACTAAGTCTCATTTACTGAAACTGTGGTCAACGTTTTATAATTCGTTCGGAGAATATATTTTTAATTATTTTTTTATCCAAGATTTTTTTTATTTCGTTATTCTAAATTATTCTAAACTTCCGTTTAAGGTTCTTAAGTGTAATTTATAGCATCTTTTTACTATTTTAACTGAATTTATATATAGTATTGGTAGTAATAAAGTTCTTTACTGCACTCTCTTTTCTCTACTCTTTTATTTCAAGTTAATTATAATTGTTTTCTTATAACTATAGTTATTGTTATAACTTCAGCTTTGTCGATGCATAATCAGTCGCTTTACGATGCATAATCAGTAATCACATTACCTCATAATTTCTGCTGAACTTGTGTGACCTTTATTACAAGTAGTTTCTATATACCGTTGACTTCCTTAAAAATTTGGCGTATAGTTTTCATTAATCATTTCATTCCTTTAATGTTAATATGTTCCATCTAAGGATGCGTGCATTCAATATTAGTTATTTAATTACTTACTTGGAAAATACAAATAAAACTCATCTAGATGTAAATAGCTGTCTGAGCCCAGTATGTTAGGCACGCGCCTATAATGCGAAAGGTCCCATTTTCGGGTCCGGGCATCGCTAAAATAACTGCAGACCTATAACCGGCCCGTGCAGCCAAAAATGTCCGACGAATAATACCCCGTGTAAGGGAGTGCACGCTAAATATCCTTCAGAGTCCTAACGCTGCGTACGATGTCGCCTTTAACGGTTGCGTTGGGTGCCTATTCAGGTGTCGGCCCGTCACTTGACTGCGGTTTTGAAATACGACGCCCGTCGCCAATAACCCTCGGGTAGCTCTAGTGCGACGATAATTCAAACCTAACCTAATCTAACCTGTAGTAGTGAAGTATGTAAATTTCTAAACATGTATCATACCTCATTATCTTTTTTTTTGTCCTTCGCCTTTAGGAATAATTTTTAAAGAAATGTACTTTTGTACTCAATTTTTGAAAACTTCCACCTCTTTTTCCCTCCGAAAACCACCAAATTTTTAGCCAAATCTCATTTGGAGAAGAAAACTCGGATATTTTTTGTTGTATTTTTTAAGGTTGTTGGTATTCACAAAGTGACCTAATTTTTGAAGAATTTGAAGTTTTGAACTGAATTGTGATTTCATAGGGGAAATCTTTCACAAAAACTCCGACTTAGAAGATGTTCACTTTGAGTTATCGAGATAGTTTTTCAAAGAAAAGTATAGAAATGATTCGGGACTTGATCAAATATTCGAGTTAGCGGATTATTCGACTTATAGGAAGTCGAGGCTTGACTGTATGTCATTCTTTGTGCTGTTATCATGTTATAGCAAGCCAAGTCTACTTCGCCTCTGTGCACCATACCAATTGCACCAGTCCAAGACCCGTTAACCAAACGTCCGTATCCCAAGTTTTCTGGAATAAGCAATTTGTAATTGAGCCCGAGAGCAGTAAATAATTCTTTTAGGATTGACCTTTCTTGGCCATCGAGGATGTCTAGAAGGGCCACTGTTATGTTGGATGAAGGCTTCATAGTTCTGTTATTGATATTTGGATGAATTGCTTAAAAGGTGAGGCCTAAGGTGAAAATGCAACAGTTCTCCCAAAGAATGATTATGCTTTTGTTGAGAAAATATTTTCAAAATTTTAGACAATGAAGCCAAAAAATTTCATTTTTTTTTGTATTATAGTTAGTTTTTTAAGTATCCTTTGGTTACCCTAAATGAATTTTAGATGAAATGCTATGAACACTTACTCTTTATCCACACGAGAATTAAAGCAAGTAATGTTGATGTGTGAGAGATAGATATGAATCAGAAGAAGCAATGTATTGTAAGATGTATGAGAGACAGTAAAAAGAAAATCGGAAACTGATGCAGTTAACTGCAGGAGTTCTGGGAGTACACCTTTGTAATTTCGATATAACCCTCTGAAAAGTTAAAGTCAACTCTTTTAGCAATCTCGAAAGATGAGACTTGCTTCCGCAGATTTAATGACTTGTGTTATTGTTTAAAGTTATTAATGGTAAAAACTTGTTTTTGAATGATTGCGGTACTGGAATAGAAATCGCTATTGATCTATTTTTCAAACAATGTATATATATTCAAAAATGTGTCTGCAAGCTTTAAATGCCGTTAAACATCCGTTAAAAATATGTAATGTTTACTCATTATCGAATGTTGGTTAGAAAGTTTGCCATGCAAAAATAAGATTTTAAAAAGCTTTTCTAAATAAATAAATTTTAAGAAGACGACCAATGTACTGCGAAGTTTTTGTCGAAAGCCAATTAAGTATCACGAAAAACTGATTGTTATAATAAAAATTTACTTTTTTTAACGTAGGGGGTAATGGTACTCACAAATCGTTATTGGATTAATATGAATTATAGTGGTTTCTGGGGCGTAAGCTTCTACTTTGATTTCGATGACTTGCGTAATTTTTACAAGAATCGATTCTTATGTCATACATTGACGCTTATTTAATGTGAACAAACTCGTGAAAATGAAAAATAGATCAATAATGATTTTCTTTGGAAGGATGCTAAAACATTGAACCACACGTTTTCAGTTTCATTAACAGTTGGATCGAACTTTCAATTCATATTGTAGTGTATATTGGGCACACTCATAAAATTTGAATTTAATACCACATTTTTGTTATCAGTCTGAACAGTATTACCACTTGTAGCAAACTCGATAGATACTTCTTGCGCATATGTAATGAGTTTAGTTATTGATAGAGGCTTTTACATGTTAAATCATTGTTGATGACTGATATCGCACCTGGTTTATCGAGAACTATCTATTTTTCAAGTTAATCAAAATCTGCGTGCAAGCTTTTAATGATTTTTAACAGGGGCTGGGGAGCCCAGTCGGTTAGGGTGTATTGTAGTGTAATCGTTTCTGACTGCCTATATCTAACCTCCATTAGGAGCTTTAACACCGACAATAACGCCTCGTAATTTAGTACCCCGGTCAAGTGACAAGGTCGGTCAACACCTGAGCGGGCACCCAACAGAACTTCGAGCGACATTGTCGGTTAGGAACTCGCCTAGCATGCGAAAGGTCCCAGGTTTGGGTCCGGGCATCGCCAAAATAACTGCCGACCTATAAACGGCCTGTAAAATGTCCGACGAATAATACCCCGTGTAAGGGAGTGAATGTTAAATATCCTTCAAAGTTCCGCTGCGTACGTTGTCGCACTTAACGGTTGCGTTGGGTGCCTATTCAGGTGTTGGCTCGTCACTTGACTGTGGTTCTAAAATACGACGCCCGTCGCCAATAGCCCTCGAGTGCGACGATAATTCAAACCTAACCTAATGACTTTCAACCGCTTCAGCCCATGGAAGGTGACCAAAAATTAATGGTATTAACCCTTTCAGTCCCAGTGATGCCATTTGGCATCATCATTTTCAATATTTTTTTCAAAATGCTTATGTCCCGTTATGACATCCAAACACACATCATTCGATTCTTCATAATTTGTTCTATTCGACAATATTTTACATTAATCTCAATAGAAGTCAGAACTACTATTTTTTTATTTAGAAAATAGCCTACAAGCGTTTCACCTGATTTTTGATAAGTTCACTACAGTTCCGCATATTTAAAACACAATTTAAACTATTTCGGTTAAAATAATAACTATTTTTTTTAATAATATGGTCAAATACCTTAAAATATATAACTCGAAGTGTTTTTAAGTAATATATATATTTTTTATTTTGTTGTTTTCCACAGTTAAAAAATTTTGGCACTGTTTAAAAAAAAATTAATGGATTTTTTTTCTTATGGAATTCGTATATTTGACCTAAAATAAGCTTATTTTGTGATTACCAGATGTTTCTGTAGCGTAGTAAATTTTTGGGACTGAAAGGGTTAAGGATTCGCATTCACATCGCATTGGAAGACAGATAATAGATAAAAAAAATATAATCAATACTTAGTTAACTTTATTCAAATATATTTAAAAAATTCACCAAACCTTTACTGCTATAGATTTTGTTTTAAAAAATAAATATTGGTGACCCACTAATGAACATTGGTAAAAAAAAAACTCTAAGCAAAATATTTTTAAACAAAATAATTTGAATATACATAATTATGGAAATATACATAGATAAAAAAGTAAATAATAATATTAAGAAACTAAATATAGTTCTTTAACTTTGAAATGATAATGAGCATTAAATGGGTATGATATTGGAAGAAAGGGGCACTTTTGAACAGTGGCTGTACGAAAGGCGAAGTAAACAAATTATATTTGTTTAAGACCAATTACTTTTACACAATTTAAAAATTTGGGGTACATTGCTTTTAATTTGTTTGCAATTTACTTTTATTCTTAAGAAATTTTCAACTTATAATTAGATCAATTTATACTATCCCACTCTTTTTACAATTTTAAAATTGTATAAATGGGGAAAAAATAATCCGGAAAGAGCAAAAAATAACTGTTACATTTGAAAAAGTTCACTAACGCTTTTTTTTTTAACTTTTAGAAACGGTTAGAATTAATTTTTTTATTGCGTATTGTAAATCTGGTGGCAACCGATTTCCAAAAATGAAACTAAAACTCTTGAGGTTAACCTGAGTCATATTCGAAATAGATTGAAACCTATGGCTAATGAATCATTATTCCCATTATTTGATGGTATGATTAAAAAATGTCTTTTTTTAGCTGCATTCCAATGTGTAAAATTTTCTTTATTTTCATAGATTATCAATTCACTTTCAAATAATTGAGCTTATTGGACTTTTCTGTAGTATACAGAGAAAATAGTTTTATTTTTAAAGCTTGATACAATTAAAAACTTAAACTATTACAAAACTGTCGTGTTTCATTTAAAACTGTAACGATTTTTCAAAAGGAAAAAAAGCGTTCAAACTATATTTGTTAAATTAAATATTTATGAATATATTTTTGAAAGCAAAAGACATGCAAGATTTTTTCTCCCAAAGGCCGTTTTATAGGAAGTGTTTGAATATACTATCTAAAACGGATAGTGTTTCCATTATTGGATTTTCTAATATTCTGTTAAACTAATCATGTTATTAGAACTGGTTATTTAAGTCTTTTTATAGACTTGCCTATATATGTTATTTTTGTTAAATAAGAATTTGATAAAACTTTTATAGATCCCATTTGGACACGTCTTATTGAGGAAAATGTACAGTACCAAGTTATTCTAAGCTTGAAAGTTACCTGTGGAAGAAGTTTCGTAACTTCATGGATAATTTCCAGGTAGGTTTTTCCATTTTTCTTTTTTTCATTGAATGAAAACATCAATGAAAAAAAAAACTTTTTGTCTAAAAAGAACGCTTTAAAAATAGTAATAAAAAGCACATGTTGCGATGTGCTTGTTTATTTAAAATCTAATGAAATCAATGTAAATCACTGCAAATAATGGATAAAGGGTTTTAAGTCTTAAAATTAATTCTTCGCAATTTTTATTTGTAAATCTCAAGATTTTAAGCTGCACACCCGGAAGAGACATGCTTTTCATAATTTCTTGACGAATTTAGAAGTTTGAATAGAAGCTAAAACTTTTCTTTGTCATACCTGTAAACAATATTGCCACTCGATATAGTTCATAATTTTTCAAAGTTGTGATGCAGGGGCTGGGGAGCCCAGTCGGTTAAGCACTCACTTAGCATGCGGAAGGTCCCAGGTTCGGGTCCGGGCATCGCCAAAAAAAAGCTGCCGACCTATAAAACGGCCCGTGCAGCCAAAAATGTCGGACGAATAATACCCATTGTAAGGGAGTGCACGTTAAATATCCTTCCACGTCCTAACGCTGCGTACGATGTCTCCCTTAACGGTTGCGTTGGGTGCCTATAAAAGTGTTGGCTCGTCATCTAACTGTGGTTCTAAAATACGACGCCCGTCGCCAATAGCCCTCGTGTAGCTCTAGTGCTACGATAATTCAAACCAAACCAGAGTTGTGATGCTGGGTAAAGCAATCTTGTGGCAACCGATTTAAGGGGGTTCAGTATGTTGTATATCGGTAATAATAAATTGGCCGATTGCAATGTGTACTTTTCACAATTACTACTGATGAGATCATCTTAAAATTTTCTGTGTGTGTTATACCAACCTTATATTTTAATCTGAGGTTAAAAGTTTGTTTCAAATAACTGTTATTTTTTTTTAATAAAATAAGTTTTAAAGTACCCAAAAAATCACGAAATTTTTCACTTTTTTGCCCCATAAAATTTTTTTCACTTTAGTTTTATTAAAATTTATAACCTCAGATTAATCTATACTATGTATTCAATCATATAAAAAAAAAGTTTACGAGAAAACATAGCATAGTTTTTGAGAAAAAGTACATCGAGGTTCAAAAAATCAAGTTCTGAGAAAAACGCGTTTAAAGTTTTTATTGTTAACCCATTTCAGTAAGGAAAGGGTTAAATAAAATGGCTTTTAATGTCAAAAATATTTTTCTAATCGTCTTGATACTTTTAGACATTATTAATAAAGGTCGTAATAGTATTTTAAGCCAATAAATTCTTTTGATTTTTTCACCGATTTTGGGGTACTGAACCCCCTTAAAAAACCTCTTGAGAAGTCTGGTTAACTCGTGTCATATCCGAAATACATTAAAGCTAATGGGTATTATAAATCATAATGAAATATTATGGCTAATGAATCATTTGTCACATTATTTGCTGGTATGCTCAAAAAAATTTCAGAATATGCTTTTTTTAGCTGAAGTCCAATGTTTAAACTTAGTTTTTTAAAACACTTTTCTTTATTTTCATAAAACAAGTACATAATTGTCGTATTTCATTTTAAACTGTAACGATTTTTCATAAGAAAAGAGACGTTCAAACAATATTTGTTAAATTATATAATTATTAATATATTTCTGAAAGCAAAAGATGTGCAAGCTTTTTTCTCCCAAAAGTCATTTTATAAGACGTGTTTGAATACACTATCTAAAACGGATAGTTTTTCCATTATTGGATTTTTTTTTTATTTTGTTAAATTAGTCATTTTATTGGAACTTTTTATAAATGCATTTTTTTATCTGCTTGCCTATATATGTTATTATTGTTAAATAAGAAATTGATAAAATTTTTATAGATCCCATTTGGACATGCCTTATTAAGGAAAATGTACAGTACCAAGTTATTCTAAGTTTGAAAGTTACTTCTGAAGAAGTTTGGTAACTTCATGGATAATTTCCAGGTAAGATTTCCGATTTTTCTTTTTTTTTTTTCATTGATTTAAAACATCAATGAAAAAAAGATCATTTTATTTGAAAGGAACGCTTACAAAAATGGTAATAAAAAACGCATGATACGATGTGCTTGTTTATTTAAAATCTAATGAAATCAATGTAAATCAGTACAAATAATAGATGAAAGGTTTTAAGTCTTCAAAAGCAGGAAATCCTTAAACATGGTTATTCGTGCAGCTCTAGTGCGACGATACTTCAAACTAAACCTAAATCTAAACCTGAAACATGTTATCAAACTTATGACAACCCTAAACACTTCTTTAAAAACTGCCATAACAAGTAAATCTTGGGAACTCCGATTTTTCCATCGAATTACTGTAAATATACAAAATTTACTTACATTGTGTTAACATTTGAAATTGCTCAAAACCTTTAAAGAGGAAAAAGTTTTTTTTTTTTGAAAAAAAATTAATATTGAAAACATGCATCTAAGTAGTAGTGTCGATTTACAAAACACTTGATGAGTACACGGGAAGAACCACTTGATATCATAGAATTCTTTCCTTAATAGCCTCTTTGGGGATGATAGCGAAAGATCGCCTAAACTGGTGTAAAGAAACAGGTTACTCGCTTTGTTTTTCTTTCGCGGCAACCCTGATTCACGCCAGAGATAAGTAGACACAAATAACACGTTTGTACCGAAAATGAATAACCAAAGGAAAAACCGGTTTCCTGTCGCCAATGTCCGCCAAGCAGACACATAAGGTAAGACTCAAAATCAAGTGGTTCTTCCGGTGCACTCTTCACTTATGTATACAAGGAAAATCTTAATTTGGTTCCATTTGGTTTGTAGACATATATTTTCAGGCTTGTGTGCTTGGTCAGAGACCCGCTTATAAACCTTCGTCAAGTAAGACAGCCACAACACACACAGATTCGACAGATGCAGCCATCTATCGCGCGCAACCTCCTCAATTTAGACATGCCCCTGAAGTGGAGGGAAATAGTCTTCAGGGACATGTCCCCGTGGGAAACTGCGCAATGACCACCCACAAGACTTTCGGACCCAACAAATTTAACGAGCACGTACTCCGCATATACTCAACAAACACAAGCTTCCATGCCTTATTCGGGATTCGAACCCGGACCCAGAAGCTTCAAATGCTAGCTCCCTAACCATTGCGCCACCTTGGTTCTATTATTTGGGAAGGTCTAAGTTTTTTTAAGGCAACTATCCGCACCGCGTTTTGCCATGAATAATAGTCTGATGTCATGACGGAATTTGCCCCTTGAAGTTGGCTTCGTAGCGATTACACTACCTTAAAGGGGAAACGAGTTCTACAGAAAAGCAGTTCCTACGCGTTTAGCTTCTTGAACTTTGAGTCTTGTAAAGGTGAAACAACGTTTACAGGACTGAAAATTACGTTTTAGTTTAGGGGTTCCCAACCGGTGGTACGCGTGAGTGATGTGAGAACAGCACCATGATACTATTAATAGCTTCTGTACGCATGAACAGTAAGCACACAAACATTTACTCATTATATTAAGCATTAATATTTTTTTAAAGAGAAATCTTTATTAAATCTGTATTCGATGTAAAACCTAGTACCCTTTGAACTTTCCGGCAAGCTCTGTTATTTCTGATGTCATTGGTACGGTTACTTATGTGAGAGAGAATTTTCTGAGCTCTTGTACATAAAAAAATAAACATAGAAGCACCATAGTGTTGAAGAGAACTTAAAAGTGAAGATAAGTTCCATTTCTCCTAATGTTAATATTTTAATCACAGGCAAACAAAAATTTTTGCTCTAAAGACGTAAAAGTATATTTTGTATGATGATTATTTTTTTGCTGAGCTTGTACTATTTTTCTTATTTGTATGTTTTTAGACCAATAGGTAATCAATAAAACTTGTAATTAATACTATTTTAACCTTTTTATTTATCCTTGCTTATAAGCATGTTATAAATAGGCAAATATCCAACCATTAAATATGAAATTTTCTCAGAAATTTAATTCAAAAAGCCTTTGAACATTTATAGAAGAGTAATTATACGTTTATTAAAATATTTAGATTTGCTGGCACGCCAAAATTTCTTAAAAAGTCAAGTGGTACGCAGGCGCAAAATGGTCGGGAACCCCTGTTTTAGTTCATTCGTTCGTGTGACTTTTAGTTCATTAGTGTTGGCCGAGTAAACAGAACCACGTGTTATTTAGCGATATAAAATGTTATGCCTAAAAAAAGCAATCCCACTAAATAAAAGCTTTTCTACCGTTCGTTCTGTTTAGATTTGTATGGGTTGATGTCACATTAGACTCGAACGACCGTGAAACCCATATTACCCTGTTATATTTCAAGTCTTTACTTTTTATTTGATAAGGGGGAAAGAGCGCGCTGGATTGTGGGTCCCCGAAACAAAGTGCATGTGTTAATCGTACAGAGAAAAAATATTTTCTCGGCTACATTACTACGGCTGTATTGAATATTTTTACAAACGGAGTTTTTAAGGGGCTAAATGTAGCTGACTTACAGGTCCCGACAACCCCACTTTTTTAAATTGAACAACTGAAGAGTAAACGGGAAGAACCGATTGATTTCTCTAGAGTCTTTCCGTAATTGCCTCAGCTTGGCGGACAGTGGTGACCAGAAACAGGTTTTTCTTATGGTTCTTCATTTGCGGTACAAACGTGACGCGTTCCACTCAACTCTGGCGTGAATTAGGGTTGCCGCGAAAGATAAACAAAGCGAGTAACTGGCTTCTTTACACCAGCTTAGGCGATTTCTCGCTATCATCCCAAAGAGGCCATTAAGGAAAGCCTTGTACGAAATCAACCGGTTCTTCCCGTGTACTCTTCAACTGTCAGTTTCACATTGGATACACCGTGCTACCCTTTGTCAAACCTCGTTGTCACGAACTAGCTTATAACGAAATTCGCTTAATGAACTGAAAGCATTTCCCTAGCCTATAAAACTGGTTGTTTATTGTTTTCAATTACCTAATATGAAACATAAGGTAATAGAATATTGCGAGGTGGTCAAAAATCATTAATGGAGATTTTGTATTTTCCACATGTTTTGGATTGTGCTGAATCTGAAAAGGGTTTTTTTTTTGCGCATTGGTGTGCCTGTCTTAAACTACTCTATAGATCAGACAAAAAGATCTACAAGGTTTAAATTTGGTACACAAGTTTCTAGTACTTGTTGGACGTCATGATAAGGTTTTCGCGAAAATCATGCACGTGCAAATTGTAGTTGCAAAAGAATTTATTTAGTTTGAAGGGTATCATGTAATGTTGCACACCTCTAGTTTTAAAAGGATAACATTTCATAAATAAATAGTAATGTGAATATTTCGTATAATTTCAAATTTAATAAGGAGTATATATATGGTGGAACAATCCGAAGTTAACTCTTTCAGTCCCAGTGATGTCATTTAGCATCATCATGTTGCTGATCATAATTTAAAAAAAAATTATAGGACTCAAATCTATTGGTAGTAATGAAAAATATTTTATAATAGAAAAAAGTTTGAAGAATCGAATGTTGTGCTTTTTGATATCATAAATGGCTATAGACGATCAGAAAAAATTTTTCTAAAATGATGATGCCAAATTGTCATTGGGACTGAAAGGGTTGAAAGAGCTTAGCGGAAGAAGTGATATTTTTTAGAAAAATTTAGATTTTTGTTAACTATGTGAATAGAAACTAAAAATATTTCTGTTGTCACATATGATATTAAAATATTGACATATGCATTTTATATGTAATAACTATAACTCAAAAAAGACACAATTTTTTGGTTTTTTTTTATTTTAAACTATTGAGGTGGAGCGAGGGTTACAATCTATTGAGGTGAACAACTATGGAATTTTTTTATAAAATCAGACGAACCACAAGGACGAAACAGGGACGAAACACATGACGAAGACACTATATACACTATGTACACAACAGGCACTTTTGTCCTGTCAGTCGCCCCCTTCTTAGGCGATCTCTAGTTGGCCAGACTGAAAAAGAAAATTCCATGTTAGAAATATTAATATTATAAATGCACATTTGTAAATAAATATTTCACTTGAAAGATCTAATTATTTGTCATAAAATCCAGTTTTAAAATAAAATGTTTAATTATTACATATATATTCCGGCTTGTATGCTTGATCAGAGACCCGCTTATGAAGCCTTCGTCAAGTAAGGCACACAGAAGGAATTTTTACTGTCACAGAGAAAGGAATACAGTGGACTAGTGGTAGTGCTTCGCATTGCCACGCCACAGGTCCGCTGATCGAGTCCCGGACTGGGCGAGGTTGACCCAGCCTGTTATCCCTTGAGTTTGTCCACAAAATTGGTACCAAGCATGCTTTGAAACTAAACACTGGGGGTTTCGCGTGAGGCTGACCACCTTAGCGGGACATATACCTATCACCCCAGAGCCCTAGGTTATAAAAGCTGATATGAGCACGGTAGGCCTTGGCCCTGTAATGGGATGTTGCGCCGGGGAGTTTAGTTTAGGTTTTAGAGAAAGGAATATACACCCAGGACGAAGGCGGTAAACGAAACCGCACCCGTTACAGCGCGCAGACTGCTAGAGTAATGTTCCAAACTACTCGGCCAAATGTTTAACACTCTGAGGGAAAAGGAAATTGGATGTAGTGTAAACTAGTTTTCATTGCAAGAGTATTGTTTGCAGTGCTGTTTTAAATTTTTTAACTGAATATTTTTTAATTATTTTCTTTAAACTTTATTTCGGTTTCAGAGGATAATAAAAGGCTAAAAAGAAGGAAAACCCGACATTTTTTCAGGTGACGGGTTTATACGTATGTGGTTCTCGGAGGGTATACAATTAGTAAAAGTAAAACGAAGGATTTTTTAAAGGTTTAAAATTAAAAAGTTATTGTTTTCTATTTCAATGGATAATGTGTGATTTGTAGCTTTCATTATGTATATTCTGTCCTATTCCCACAATGACCAATAGTGCTCTAGTAAATTTTAACAAAATGTTTTGGGAAAATCCATAATTACTAATATCATTGCTACTTCGGAAAAATAGTCAATTTTCGAACTAACCTTCTTTAGACAGTCACCCTGGAGGTACGGGCCATGTAGTGCGGCTCCGGCATTCTGCACAGCTTAGTGCTGCAGACCCATCTGTCTATGCCCACTTGTTGCCACAGTGAAGCTACAAATGCTTCGCGGCGAATTTTCGCTGCTTTTTGTCTTCGACGTTCGGGGGGGGGGCACCTAGGGAAGAAAAATTTGAGTTAGACACGTCCGGTTAAATTTTCGTATTAAACCCCCTCTATCGTTAAACATGGCTTTTTCCACAGTTTATGCACCGCATTATTTAATACAATAACCTTAATTTTTCATTTATTTTTTTATTTTATTTTTTTATAATGGGGCTGCAATATTGGCAGTCAAGCCTTTGCAGACTCGGCATATTCCCCAGAACAGAGACACATTCTTTTGTGGCACCATCTAGGTGACTCTCGTTACCAAATTTGACGCCCAGATTACAATGAATCTGAGACACCTCTCAGCCACTGAGCCGCTACCCTAAAGTGTAAAATTTTATAAAAAAAGCATTTGCATTCATAATTTACTTTTTTCATTTGAAAATGATTTTAAAATCATCTCTTCAAAAATTATTCAAAGAACATTTATGTAATTGGACGTAACCCAACAAGACGTAAAACCGACAGGGGTAATTAAAATAGGGACATTATCCCTCGAGGTTCAAAAATCTCGACAAATCAAATATTAATGACGTTATGCCCAATTATGAACATTTTTACTATTAAATTTTGGTTGTCAGGATTCTGGGCTGTCAGTATTTTGGCTGTCGAGATTATGTCCCATACCCTAACTAACCATCATATTTTGTTCTGGGCCATTGTAGAACAAGTTTTTCTATTAATTTCAAAGAACTATTACAAAATCAAAATGTTATCTTGATTTTGAATAGTTAAAAACCAGTTTTGCTTATTTGCAAGATTAGTGTAGTGTTGTTTGTGGTTGATGTTGTATGGTCTGACACACATGGAGAAAGGGATTAAGTATAATTAGAAGTAAAATCCCTATCACGAATTCATGCATAGGAGAATCACATTTGAAATTAGTTGAATACGTGTTTTTTATTTATTTTTCACACTCACATTTTGACACTCGCGATCAAAACCAAACTACAACTGATTCTGCATAAAGCTTTTTGAATGTAAATTGTTTTTGATATCCTAAAACTTTATTATTTGGTCTCTAGTTTTAACTGATATAAACTCTAAAAGTACTATATTTGTTAGAAGCGTTTACTTATTAAAATTAGTATTGAATTCATACATTTTATTTATAATAACAAGAAACGAGAAATACTTACAAGTGCTTATGACACCAGGCGAAGCATCCGAAGCAGCCCATTGTTTATTTGTATGGGTTTTTCTTTCAAATGACCTGAAATTCGTGTGCAGGATTTAGCTATCCTGATTTTTAGTACAACGAATTCACGTACAGATAGCCGGTAAGTTTTTCCTTTAACTGGAAGATTTCTTTGGATTTGATTAGTCCAAGCTAGATGAAATTAACGATGTTTTCTTTTTTGCAATAAAATCGCAACAAAATTAATATTTGTTACTGTCAGAAATAAGATCGTCTGTCAAATACTCAAATGGGACGAGAAAGGTATTTTTGTGGTTTACATGATTTGCAACAATGATTTTTCAATTTTAATTGATCCCATAATTCATTGTTGAAATTTGAAAACTATTATTAACTTTTTTTTACATTGGGAGAAAAGTCCATCGTTATGTGGTTGCTAAAATAATAAAATTTTCCATTCTGTTGATCCAGTGCTATATACTATGGTTTTTATTAAGGAACAGGCCCTATAAATCAGTTATATGTATGCGCGGAATAGTTGATGAGCAAAAATATTTGGTTCAACATGAACCTGTTTTTTTCTTGCTGTAATCTATAAATAAAAAGATTTTATATTTGTTTTAAAACATAATTTTGAAGATTTTTTAATTTTAGATATTTTAATATTTAAAGTGTTTTGTTTTTGAAGAATCCTTTATACTTTTCACACTCGCAATGAGCTATCGATGCATTGTGTTAAATAAATAATTGACACTCTAAGGTGCCGATTGTCCATTGTTTCTTTAAAAAAATATATAGGAAATCCTTTCTCTGTTTTTGCATGCTTTTGAAAAGATCTAACCCTTATGTTATAAAGTACTAATTCATACAATTTTCTACACAAGTCTACTTTATATAAAGTACGCAGCCAATTTTGGAGACGTTGGCTACAGATTATCATTGTGGCATGATGCTGCACAGATCAATATAAACAAAAGACATAAATAATTACCCTTTACTAAGTCTCATTTACTGAAAGTGTAGTCAACGTTTTATAATTAGTTCGGAGAATACATTTTTGGTTATTTTATATTTTTATATTTTTAATTATTTGTCTTTGAGATATAACAGCATATTAGTTCATAAAAATTGTGTACGAGGAGAAATAGTTTAGGTGCAAAAGTAAATTCGTAAATATTTTTTATTGAATATTATTTAAATTGTATCCCATTATAAACTTACGATATACTGCTCAACGATATACTATTCCAAACAATTAGGGGAGTGTATGGTTTAAACCCTTTCACCCTTAATGATTACATTTGGAAACATCAGCTTCAGATTTATCTCACCCAAGTTGAGCTTGAACTTATTTAACTTTTGATGTAAGAATCGTGATTTCTGAGGAACTAAATGTTTGTTTTAATATTAAATAAAAATATGAAACACATGGTAAAATAACAAAAAGTCACTAGATAAATTTTATAAAATTAATTTACCCTAAATTCTTCAAGTTTGCATTTTTAGTTTGCTAAAAATTTTAAAAATAAATTTTGAAAAAAGCCATTGTTAAAAAATTATTAAATTTTTTCTCCTTAAATTTTAGTTAAAAATCAAGATTTTTTTATCTTGGTTTTAACCATTTCATTCTGGATGCATAATGAATCGATTTCACAAATTTTAGATTTTTAGAATAAAAAATTAAACGGTGGAACTGAAAGGGTAATCAAAAGGACGCAAAGTGCTCCCTTAAGGGGTCATAGGACTCTTTAAAATGTGCAAAGAAGGTACTACAAAGCATAGTTTGATCTTTCATGTAATTTTTTAACTGCTCAATATATAAGTATAATTTTTTATATGTAATTCTACAAGATTTATTTATTATAAAATAAATTTTAAAATTTATGAAACTAAAATAAATAATATTAAACATAAAGCTATTTGAACACATTGGGATTAAGCTTGCGCGGCAAATTTTGAGGTCAAAATTGAAAAAATGACCAAGAAAATGACTTTATATTGTACAAATATGTACAAACTAGGACTTGTACCTAAATTCTCAGCTCAATTTTAATTAGAAATTATTTTAAGAACTTTTTTCTAAAAAAATTCATAAATTTTTTTAAATTTTGATTTTTAGGTTTTTTTTAAATAATTTCTAATTAAAATTGAGATGAGAATTTAGGTACAAGTCCTAGTTTGTACATATTTGTACAATATTAAGTCATTTTTTCAATTTTGACCTCAAAATTTGCCGCGCAAGCCTAATCCCAATGTGTTAAAATAGCTTTATGTTTAATATAATTTATTTTAGTTTTGGCTAAAGTTTCATAAATTTTAAAATTTGTTTTATATTAAATAAATCTTGTAGAATTACATATAAAAAAATTATACTTATATATTGAGTAGTTAAAAAATTACATGAAAGATCAAACTATGCTTTGTAGTACCTTCTTTGCACATTTTTAAGACTCCTATGACCCCTTAATCAGTTTGAGTAATGCAGATTGCTTCTAAGTTTACCTATGAGATCTTCCTAAGTTTCTAAGAAGTAGACTTATTTTAGAAACGCATGCGTCTTTAATTACAATCTCTAATTAATTTAAAGACCTGTTTGTAAAGCGGATTTCTTATAATACTAAGTTTAAGATTAATTCAATTACTGAGTAAAAGTCATGTTTCTGATTAGTACAGTGTTGTTTAACTATTCGTGATTTTCACTAGAATCAAACAATCTCTTTGAGTCAAATCGCTTCTAGAAGTACAGGCTGGTTATAAAATAACGCTCGCTATTCGGAGTGGTCTGTAGCTTTAATGAATAATCCAAATACCAAAAAACTTTGAGTCATTTACTAATGAAGAAGGGGGAAAGAATGGAATCATAAAAAACAAACTCATCACTTGACCAGGGTTCTAAATTACGAGGCGTAATTGGATGTGTTAGCCGTAATTATCCATAATTGACGACACCTCGTAATTTAGAACTCTGGTCAAGAGACGCGTTTCTTTTTTTATTTTCTTTTACTTATTAAAATATTACTTTTTTTATTCCATTCTTTTTCCCCCTTCTTGATTAGTAAGTGTCTCAATGTTTGATGCATTTGGATTATTCATTCAAGCTACAGACCACTCCGAATAGCGAGCGTTATTTTATAACCACTCTGTACATATTTTCAATAAAATCTCGAAAACTGCAAAGAGAGAGCAAGTTCTCAATAGTTTATGATGACCCTACGGTTGACCTTACAGGCATCGCCAAAATAACGGCCGACCTTGTGAATGGCCCGTGCAGCCAAAAATTTGTTAAAACGTTAAATATTCCTCGAGGTCCTAACGCTGCGTACGTTGTCGCCCTTAACGGGCTATCATAAATAATATGATAAACGGAGATGGAGGTAATGTTTATTTTTCTCGAAACCAAATATCCCAATGTTACAATTTTACACTAAATGTAGTGTTCTTAACGCAATATATAGAATTGTTCAATCAACCATTCATCAAATTTATGAAAGAAGTACCCAATTCCTTTTTTAAATTAAATTCTAAATAGTTTTGCTATCATTTCATTTGCCAAATCCTAGTTTTGATTTATCTACAGTCAGTGCAATTTTTCTTTCATATTTAAATTGTTTTTCTTTAAATATTTTCGTTTTACTAACTTTTATTCGATGCTTCCTTCTTGTCATTTCGAAAATTCTAACTCACTACTATGCAGAAGGCATTCATAACTACAAATCCAGCCATGCAAGGAGGGTCAAATGACTTGTTCAGTTAATGAGTGAATTACTTTGTTTTTGACAAAGGCAATTTTAAGATTTACGAATTACGATTTCTCCTTATTTATCAGAAAAATACCTTCATTAATACTTCTCATCAAGAATCAAATGATTTTCATTACGAGCTTTCATTAAACATTTCTAAGACTCATTATAGGCATTACTGGTTCTAACCCTTGATGAAGGACCCTGACGTTCTTGTGGACTTTTATCCATTCTACCGTATTAGACTGCTTTAGCTTTTAGTTAGTTATTTCCTTACATATTCCACTCGATCAATTCATCTAGTTTTTTTTTTGTCTTACTCGAAGAGTTGGGTCTAAGTTTCTAAGTCTAAGAGTTGGTCCGCTAGGTTTTCCTATTTAGGAGTCATGGTCCTCTTTGCATGGCCACTGGACCACTTTGCGGCGCAACATAAAATTCTTTGTGCATTATATAAGCTTCTGTTCCAATTCTTCTTTATCACAAACTGCTCCAAAATACCTTCTCATTATAGTGTTAGTCTTCTTACACATACTCTTTGATAACTTCATCACTCTTTTTCATTATTCTTTAGAAGTAGAGTTGGTTAATGTCAGTTTAAAATATTTTTTTCCTGGATTTGTAACCAGTTTTCACAGGATCAAGAACATACTATCTGTGGTTGTTATGATAAGCGCGTCTACACCCGATAAGAAGTTGGAGTGCCAATATTAAAATCATAAATTTTGGCCTGTATGCAATAAGTACAGAAATCTTATTAATCTTTCTTAATAACCGTATTATTACCACATTGGCAATCTCCCAATAGAAACTCTGTAGCGTCTTCTAATTTTCTACTAATTTTTTCAAAAACAAAATTCATCATCAGGCAAGTAAACATTTTTTATATTGTAGTAACATATGAACCGTTGAATAACAATAAGAAGAAACATACTGCTTAGTAGTTTTTCTATTTGAGCAAATTTATTGCTTTGTCATTACTGTTCCCCAATAAAAGTTGTTATTCGGTGGACAATTTAAGTTAATGACAATTATTTTACAATTCGCAATTTTTTTTTAAATTTCAGGCACTCAAAAAGTATAATAAAACGTATTTACCTATCATTTGGATTGCAATAAGATGTTATTTAAAAATGAAATCGGCTTAACTTTAATATTTTTCCCCTTATTTTTAATCTAAAAATTTAACCCATTCAGTCCCAGTGATGCCATTTGGCATCATCATGTTTCTGATCATAATTTACAAAATAATAGAGCTGCATCTATTGGTATTAATTAAAAAAAATTCTAACAGAAAAGTTTGAAGAATCGAGTGATGTGCTTTTTTATATCATAAATCTCTATTGACGATCAGAAAAAAATGTGTAAGATGGTGATGACAAATTGTCTTTGGAACTGAAATTGTTAAATATTATTATTTTTTCTGATTACATTTTTTCTTTCGTTACCGATCGCATTAATTGAATGCTTAGATACATTAAAATATTATAATGACACTAGTGCTGAAAATTGAATATCAATTCTTCGTAATTTTATTTGTAAAACTTAATATTTTAAGCTACACACCCGGAAGAGACATGCTTTTCATCATTTCTTGACGAATATTGAAATTTGAATAGAAGCCAAAATATTTCGTTGTCAAACCTTTATTGCATACTGACATTGCCCCTCGAGATATTTTATAATTTTTCCGAGTTTTGAATCAAACTGCGTAAAACAATCTTGTGTCAATCGACTTTTAAAAATAAAACTAAAACTCTTGAGGTTAACCCGAGTCAAATCACGGCCTACTCAACTAGTAAGGCCAAAGAGGCTTTTTCAAACAAGCTCGGGGACGTAAAGTTTAACGTCATAGTTCCGAGTGACGTTGTTCCGAAGATGAAGGCAACCTGTCTCGAAACCTGTTCGGAACCACCTGCTTCACACGGCTGATCACATTTTTCTGCTTCCGAATGCGTCCGAACAAATTTCTCGATCTTCGGCACTCGCAACAGTGACGTCAAAATTTCCGTCTACGCTCATGTTTGGGAGAGCTTCTCTGGCTTTGTTATTGAAGTTGGCCGTGGTCAAATTCGAAATAGATTAAAGCCTATGGCTAGTGAATTATCTGTCACATTATTTGCTGGTATGATTAAAAAATTTCAGAATATCCTTTTTTAGCTGCAGTACAATGTTTGAAATTATTTTTTTAAACCTTTTCTTTATTAGATTCATAGATTACCAATTTACTTTTTAGTCATTGAGCTTATTGGACTTTTCTGTAGTTTACTGAGAAAATACAGTTTTAAGTTTAAAGCTGAATAAAATTAAAAAAACTTATATAAAAAAATGGTCGTGTTTCATTGAAACTGTAACGATTTTTCAAAAGGAAAAAAGGACGTTCAAGCAATATTTGCTAAATTATACATTTATTAATATATTTTTGAAGGCAAAAGATATGCAATACTTTTTTCTCCCTAAGGCGGTTTTATAGGACATGTTTGAGTACACTAACTAAAATGGATAGTTTTTCCATTATTGGATTTTTTCAGTATTCTGTTAAATTAATCATGTTATTGGAACTGGTTATTAATGTATCTTCATTGACTTGCCTATATATGTTATTTTTGTTAAATAAGAATTTGATAACACTTTTATAGATCCCATTTGGACATGCCCTATTAAGGAAAATGTACAGTACCAAGTTATTCTAAATTTGAAAGTTTTCTCTGGAAGAAGTTTGGTAACTTTATGGATAATTTCCAGGTAAGATTTCCCATTTTTCTTTTTTTTCATTGATTTAAAACATCAATGAAAAAAAAAAGAACATTTTGTTGGCAAAGAATTCTTTAAAAATAGTAATAAAAAACACAAGTTACGATGTGCTTGTTTATTTAAAATCTAATGAAATCAATGTAAATCAGTACAAATAATAGATTAAGGGTTTTAAGTCTTAAAAGTAGGTAATTCTGAAACATGGTTATTCGTGTAGCTCTAGTGCGACAATCCTTCAAACTGAAACTAACCCTGAAACATGTTATAAAAATTTTGACAACTCAAAACACTTCTTTAAAAACTGCCATGACTTGTAAAACTTTTGAACTCCGATTTTTTCATCGAATTGCTGTATTCAAAATTTGCTTATATGTGTTAACATATAAAATTGCGCAAAACCTTTTTAAAGAGAGAAAAAGTTTTATTTTTTGAAAGAAAAATTAATATTGAAAACATGTAAACATTTCTTAAGGCAACTATCTGCGCCGCGTTTTGCTATGAATAATTGTTCCTCCATGTGAATAAAAGTCTGTTGTCATTACGGAAATTGCCCCTTGAAGTTGGCTTCGTAGCGACTACACTACCTTAAAGGTGAAACGAGTTCTACAGAAAAGTAACCTACGCGTTTGGCTTCTTGTACTACGAGTCTTGTAAAGGTGAAACAACTCTTACAGAATTGAAAATGACGGTTTAGTGCAGTTGTTTCCCAACCGGTGGTACGCTTACCACCGGTGGTACGTGAGATAATTTCAGGTGGTACGCGTGAGTGATGTGAGCAACATGATACTATTAATAGCTTCTGTACACATGATCAGTAAGCACACAAACATTTTATTCATTGTATTAAGCATTAATATTACTTTAAAGAGAAATCTTTTAAACTTCTGTATCGGATGTAAAACCTAGTACTCGTTGAACTTCCGGCAAACTCTGCTATTTCTGATGCCATTGGTACGGTTACTTGTGTGAGAGTGGATTTTTTGAGATCTTGTGCATAAAAAATAAGCATAAAAGCACCATAGTGTTGAAGATAACTTAAAAGTGAAGATATGTTGCATTTCTAATAATGTTAATATTTTAATCACAGGCAAACAATTTTCGCTCTAAAGACGTAAAAGCATATTTCGTATGATGTTTACTTTTTTGCTTAGCTTGTACTATTTTTTTATTTGTATGTTTTTAGACCTATAGGTAATTAATAAAACAATAAATTAATACTATTTTAACCTTTTTATTTATCCTTGCTTATAAGCATGTTATAAATAGGCAAATATCTAACCATTAAATATGAAGTTTTCTCAGAAATTTAATTCAAAAAGCCTTGGGTCATTTATTAGTAATTTAGAGTAATTATACGTTTAGTAAAATATTTTGGTTTGGTGGCACGTCAAAATTTCTGAAACAGTCAAGCGGTATGCAGGCGCAAAAAGGCTAGGAACCCCTGTTTTACTTCATTCGCCCTTGTGACTTTTTAGTTCATTAGTGTTGTCCGAGTAAACAAAACCACGTGATATTTAGCGACATCAGTTTTTATGCCTAAAAAAGCAATCCTACTAAATAAAAGCTTTTCTCCCGTTCTTTCTGTTTAGATTTGTATGGGTTGATGTCACATTAGACTCGAACTACCGTGAAACCCATATACCCTGTTATATTTCAAGTCTTTACTTTTTATTTGATAAGGGGGAAAGAGCGCGCTGGATTGCGGGTCCCCGAAACAAAGTGCATGTGTGTTAAACGTACAGAGAAAAAAATATTTTCTTGGCTACATTACTACGGCTGTATTGAATGTTTTTACAAACGGAGTTTTTAAGGAGCTAAATGTAGCTGACTTACAGGTCCCGACAATCCCACTTTTTTAAATTGAACAACTAAAGAGTAAACGGGAAGAACCAATTGATTTCTCTAGATTCTTTCCGTAATTATCTCTGCTTGGCGGACATTGGCGACCAGAAACCGGTTTTTCTTAAGGTTCTTCATTTGCGGTACAAACGCGACGCGTTCCTCTCAACTCTGGCTGAATTAGGGTTGCCGCGAAAGATAAACAAAGCGAGTAACTGGCTTCTTTACACCAGCTTAGGCGATTTCTCGCTATCATCCCAAAGAGGCCATTAAGGAAAGCCTTGTACGAAATCAACCGGTTCTTCCCGTGTACTCTTCAACTGTCAGTTTCACATTGGATACACCGTATTACTCATTGTCAAACCTCGTTGTCACGAACTAGCTTAACACGAAATTCGCTTAATGAACTGAAAGCATTTCCCTAGCCTATAAAACTGGTTGTTTATTGCTTTCAATTACCTAATATGAAACATAAGGTAATAGAATATTGCGAGGTGGTCGAAAATCATTAATGGAGATTTTGTATTTTAAACATGTTTTGGATTGTGCTGAATCTGAAAAGGGTTTTTTTTTTTGCTCATTGGTGTGCCCGTCTTAAACTACTCTATAGATCAAACAAAAAGATCTACAAGGTTTAAATTTGGTACACAAGTTTCTAGTACTTGCTAGACGTCATGATAAGGTTTTCGCGAAAATCATGCACGTGCAAATTGTAGTTGCAAAAGAATTTATTTAGTTTTAAGGGTATCATGTAATGTTGCACACCTCTAGTTTTAAAAGGATAACATTTCGTAAATAAATAGTAATGTGAAAAGTTCGTATAATTTCAAATTTAATAAGGAGTATATGTATGGTGGAACAATCCGAAGTTAACCCTTTCAGTCCCAGTGATGTCATTTAGCATCATCATGTTGCTGATCATAATTTTAAAAAAAATTATAGGACTCAAATCTATTGGGAGTAATGAAAAATATTTTATAATAAAAAGTTTGAAGAATCGAATGTTGTGCTTTTTGATATCATAAATGGCTATAGACGATCAGAAAAAAAGTAAAATGATGATGCCAAATTGTCATTGGGACTAAAAAGGGTTCAAAGAGCTTAGTGGAAGAAGTGATATTTTTAGAAAAATTTAGATTTTTATTAATTACGAAACTAGAAACTAAAAATATTTCTGTTGTCAAATATGATATTGAAATAATAACATATGCATTTTATATGTAATAACTATAACTCAAAAAAGACACAATTTTTGGGGGTTTTTATATTTGAAACTATTGAGGTGGAGCGAGGGTTACAATCTATTGAGGTGAGCAACTATGTAATTTTTTTATAAAATCAGACGATATCACAAGGACGAAACAGGGACGAAACATATGACGTAGACACAATCTATATACACTATTTACACAACAGGCACTTTTGTCCTGTCGGTCGCCCCCTTCTTTGGCGATCTGTAGTCGGCCAGACTAAAAAAAAAATTTCATGTTACAAATATTAATATTTTAAATGCATATTTGTTAATAAATATTTCACTTGAAAGATCTAATAATTTGTCATAAAATCCTGTTTTAAAATAAAATGTTTAACTACTACTATTGCATATCTATTCCGGCTTGTATGCTTGATCAGAGACCCGCTTATGAAGCCTTCGTCAAGTAAGACAGAGGGAATTTTTACTGTCACAGAGAAAGAAATATAGGCCTAGTGATTCGCATTGCCACGCCACAGGTCCGGGGATCGAGTCCCGGACTGGGCGAGGTTGACCCAACCTTTTATCCCTTGAGTGGGTCCATAAAATGGGTACCAAGCGTGCTTGGAAACTACACACTGGGGGTTTCGCGTGAGGCTGGCCACCTTACCGGGACATATGCCTATCACCTCTGAGCCTAGGTCACGAAAGTTGAAATAGGCACGGCAGGCCTTGTAATGGGCTGTTGTGCCGGGGAGTTTAGTTTAGGTTTTAGAGAAAGGAAGATACACCCAGGACGAAGTGGTAATCGAACCAGCACCCGTTACAGCGCACACCCGTTACGTAATGGTCCAAAGTACTCGGCCAAACGTTTAATACTCTGAGGGATAAAGAAATTGGATGTAGTGTAAACTAATTTTCATTGCAAGAGTATTGTTTGCAGTGCTGTTTTAAATTTGTTAACTGAATATATTTTTTTTAATTTTATGAAACTTTATTTCGGTTTCAGGGGATAATAAAAGAAGGAAAATCTGACATTTTTTCAGGTGACGGGTTTATACGTATGTGGTTCTCGGAGGGTATACAATTATTAAAATTAAAACTAATGATTTTTTTAAAGGTTTAAAATTAAAAAGTTATTTTTTTCTATTTCAATGGATAATATATGATTTGTAGCTTTCATTATGTATATTCTGTCCTATTCCCACAATGACCAATAGTGCTCTAGTAACTTTTAATAACTTTTCTGTTTGGGGAAAATCCATAATAATAATCCTAACTAATATCATTGCTACTTCAGAAAAATAGTCAATTGTCGAACTAACCTTCTTTAGACCGTCACTCTGGAGGTACGGGCCATGTAGTGCGGCTCCGGCATTCTGCACAGCTTAGTGTCGCAGACCCATCTGTCTATGTCCACTTGTTGCCACAGGGAAGCTACAAAGGCCTCGCGGCGAATTTTTGCTGCTTTTTGTCGGCGTTGTTCGGGGGGCCAACTAGGGAAGAAAAATTTGAGTTAGACACGGTTCGGTTAAATTTTCGTCTTAAAACCGCCTCTATCGTTAGACATGGCTTTTTACGCAGTTTATGCACCATTATTTCCTACAATAACCATATTTTTTATATATTTTTTATTTTATTTTTTATAATGGGGCTGCAATATTGGCAGTCAAGCCTTTGCAGACTTGGCATATTCCCCAGAACACAGAGCCATTCTTTTGTGGCACCATCTAGGTGACTCTCGCTACCAAATTTGACGCCCAGATTACAATGAATCTGAGCCACCTCTCAGCCACTGAGCCGCTACCCTAAATTGTAAAATTTTATAAAAATTGCATTTGTATTCATAATTTACTTTTTTCATTTGGAATTGATTTTAAAATCATCTCTTCAAAAAAATTATTCAAGGAACATTTATGTAACTGGACGTAGCCCAACACGACGCAAGACCGACAGGAGTAATTCCAACAGGGACATTATCCCTCCAGGTTTAAAAATCTCGACAAATCAAATATTAATGACGTTATGCCTAATTAAGAACATTTTCACCATTAATTTTTTGGTTGTCAGGATTCTGGGCTGTCAGTATTTTGGCTGTCGAGAATATGTCCCATACCCTAACTAACCATCATATTTTGTTCTGGGCCATTGTAGAACAAGTTTTTCTATTAATTTAAACGAACTATTACAAAATCAAAATGTTATCTTGATTTTGAATAATTTAACCCCAGTTTTGCCTATTTGCAAGATTAGTGTAGCGTTATTTGTGGTTGATGTTGTAGGGGAAGGTGGGTTACCTTGGACCTATTTTGACTTTTCAATTTTTAATTTCTTAATTACTTGCAAAAAATGAATACAAATATTTTTACTAAATACTTTATGTTGTTATATACAACATATATTTATTTTAACATGTTATTTAAATGATTTCAACTATTTAAAAAATAAATACAGAAAATTGTAATTAGGACCAAGGTACACCACCGGCGGTGTACCTTGGTCCAACCGTTAGTGTACCTTGAACCAATTATTAACTGGTAGAGAGACTCGATTTACAGTCCGAAAACCAATATTTATTAGTCACATGAAATTCAAAAATACATTTTACAACCTACTCTTATTTCTTGCTAAGATTGTAGTAATTAGTTATGTTAGGTCAATTGGCTTAGTAAGGGGTTTTATTGCCCTAGTTTTTTTAGTGCCCTTTTGGCTTTTTCAGCTGCAATGCGATCTTTCTCATGTGTATCCGTTAAAATGCAGCATAAAATGAAACTGTTATTTCATGCCATAGAAAAACATGTGACTATCTTTCTGTCTTAAATTTGAAAAAAAAACCCCTCAAATATTTCCCCCTATGTTTATACAACTAGACCTAAACGTAAAAAGGATGTTCTGCTTAGATATTTATTATAAAGAATATCTTTTCAGATGAACATGCAATAAAGTTTTATAGGCTTCCATAAATCTAAATAATTAACTAGAGAAAATTTATTTATCACACCATATAAAAATTTCTTACAAATTGCCATTCTTCTAGATTTACAAATCAGGGTTGCTTATTAATAGCCTAAAATACTTAATTTTTCAAAAGGAAAAAATTTACTTGAATTTTAAAAAGGGTTTTCAACAATCTGGAGCATATAAGACCTAAAGTAGTGTACCTTGGACCAGTCCAAGGTACACCACTTGTAGTAGGTTCGAGGTACACCACTTGGATAATAAAAACAAAGTAGTTAATCACCAAGTTAATTTTAGACTTAACTTAATTTCAGGCTCACTGTTTTATAGCTAAAACTTTGCTTTATATTGCATAACCATCGTTTCTGAATAAACACTACATGTTTGAGTATAAAAATACTCTAAAGAATCTGACAAAAATTTACTTTTGAACTGTGAATTTAGTTTTTCGAAACCTCTTTAATAAATTAACTTTTTAAACAAACGGATAGAGGTTCACTGAGATCCCTGGTAGCAAATACTTTAACAGCATGGGGTGTTGTATCAATATCAAAGCTTATCGAGCTAGAATCGGCATAGGTTCGAGGTACACATATGTCCAAGGTACACCACTTACCCCTATGGTCTGACACACATGGAGAAAGAGATTAAGTATAATTAGAAGTAAAATCCTACCACGAATTCATGCATATGACAATCCCATTTGAAATTAGTTGAATACATGTATTTTTTATTTAATAACGTTTTATTTAGGATGTATTGCATTACTCTACCACTATCTCATGTGTTTAATCATATCTATCCAAACTTTAGTTTTCACACTCACATTTTGACACTCGCGATCAAAACTAAACTACAACTGATTCTGCATAAAGCTTTTTGAATGTAAATTGTTTTTGATATCTTAAAACTTTATTATTTGGTCTCTAGTTTTAACTGATATAAACTCCAAAAGTATATTTGTTAGAAGCGTTTACTTATTAAAATTAGCATTGAAGGCATATATTTCATTTATAATAACAAGAAAAAGAAAAATACTTACAAGTGCTTATAGCACCAGGCGAAGCATCCAAAGCAGCCCATTGTTTTATTTGTATGGGTTTTCTTTATAATGACCTAAAATTCGTGTGCAGGATTTAGCTGTCCTGGTTTTTAGTGCAACGAATTCAGGTACAAATAGCGGTTAGGTTTTTCCTTTTGCTGGAAAGTTGCTTTGGATTTTATTAGTCCAAGCTATATAAAATTAACGAAGTTTTCTTTTTTACAATAAAATTGCAAACAAATGAATACTTGTTACCGTCAACTTAAGATCGGCTGTCAAATGCTTAAATGGGACGAGAATGGTTTGTTGTGGTTTATTTGATCTTCAACAATGATTTTTCAATTTTATTAGATCCCATAATTCATTGTTGCAATTTGAAAACTAATATTAATTTTTTGTTACATTGTGTGAAAAGTCCATTGTTATGTGGAAGCTAAAACAATAAAATTTTCGATTCTGTTGATCCAGCGCTATATACTATGGTTTTTTTTAAGTAACAGGCCTTATAAATAAGTTATATGTAATGCGCGAAATAATTGATGAGCAAAATGATTTGGTTCACAATGAAGCTGTTTTTTTTTGCTGTAATCTATAAATAACAAGATTTTATATTTGTTTTAAAAAATAACTTTGAAGATTTTTTTAATTTTAGATATTTTAATTTTTAAAGTGTTTTGTTTTTGAAAAATCTTTTATACTTTTCACGTAATGAGCTACCGTTGCATTGTATTAAGGGGTCATAGGAGTCTTAAAAATGTGCAAAGTAGGTACTACAAAAAAAGTTTGATCTTTCATGTAATTTTAACTACGCAATATACAAGTATAATTTTTTTACATGCAATTCTACAAGATTTATATATTATAAAACTAAGTTTAAAATTAATGAAACTTTAGCCAAAACTAAAATAAATGATATTAATCATAAAGCTATTTGAACACATTGGGATTAGGCTTGCGCGGCAAATTCTGAGGTCAAAATTGAAAAAATGACCAAGAAAATGACTTTATATTGTACAAATATGTACAAACAAAGACTTATACCTAAATTCTCAGCTCAATTTTAATTAGAAATTATTTTTAAAAAAATTAAAATCAAAATTTTTAAATTTTTATTATTTTTTTAATAAAAAGTTTTTAAAATAATTTCTAATTAAAATTGAGCTGAGAATTTAGGTACAAGTCTTTGTTTGTACATATTTGTGCAATATAAAGTCATTTTTTCAATTTTGACCTCAAAAACAGCCTAACCCTAATGTGTTCAAATAGCTTTATGTTTAGCCAAAACTAAAATAAATGATATTAAAGTTTCATAAACTTTAAAATGTGTTTTATAATAAATAAATCTTGCAGAATTACATATAAAAAAATTATACTTGTATATTGAGTAGTTAAAAAATTACATGAAAGATCAAACTTTTTTTGTAGTACCTTCTTTGCACATTTTTAAGACTCCTGTGACCCCTTAAATAATTAATTGACACTCCAAGGTACCGATTGTCCATTGCTTCCTAAAAAAAATATAAAAGGAAAATCCTTTCTCTGATTTTGCATGCTTTTGATAAGATAAAACTAACTTGTGTATAAAGTACTTATTCATATAATTTTCTACACAAGTCTACTTTATACAAAGTACACAGCCATTTTTTAGACGTTGACTACATATTATCATTGTGACATGATGCTGCATAGATCAATATAAACAAAAGACATAAATAATTACCCTTTACTAAGTCTCATTTACTGAAACCGTGGTCAACGTTTTATAATTAGTTCGGATAATAAATTTTTAATTAATTTCTTATCTAAGACGTTAGGTTTTTTTCCTTATTCTATATTTTAGTGTTCTAAACTTACGTTTACAGTTCTTAAGTGTAATTTATAGCATCTTTTTACTATTTTAACTGAATTTACGGCCAGTATTGGTAGTAATAAAGTTTTCTTGGACTTTTTTGCAACTTTCTTGGTGGGAAAATCCACGGGACATCTGTACAGATGGCCCAGCCATAATTTTGTGGCCCAACTCTGAGGCCACCAGAAAGTGGTCATAGTCTACGTTTGCACCTCGAAAGGTTCGAATGAACGTTAGGCTGCTTCTATGCCTTAGATCAATGAGAATGTGATGTATTTGATTTTGGGTCTGTCCATCTGGAGATCTCCAGGTAACCTTATGCCTCGTTTTGCGCTTAAAAGTTGTACTTCCTATTTTCATGTTTGTAGAAAATGGCCAAGTTGAGAAGTCTCAAACCATGTGCACTCGTCACTTCTTGTAGGCTTTCATTTCCCATGAACCTACACTCTTAAAACAAACGATCGAATTTCACTCAATCTGAGTAATTTTCACTCCTCCAGAAAATGCACTTCTCCGAAAGGAGTGGGTACTTTTTGTGTTAAACCTCCGACAGGATCACTCCAAACGAGTGATTTTAACTCAGTCTGAGTTAATATTCACTCCTTTCCAGTGTCGAAAATGCACTTCTCCAACTGGAGTGGATTTCACTCTTTTGTTTTAAGAGTGTACTCATGTTAATGTAGTGTCCTTTCTTTGCGTTAAATCGCCCATAATCAGCTTCACGTCATTTGAGCGAGCATTCACTGTGTGAGTCTTTTCAAGATCATAAAATTCATCTTTAACCTCATCTCCCTTGTCCTCTGTGGGGGCATGGGCACAGAGTATTGAGATATTGTGCATTCTTAAAACGAAAAAAGACTGGGTTAAACGCTCGTTCGAGCGATTTTAACTCAGTCTTAGTTAATTTCACTCCTCCAGTCTGGAAAATGTACTTCTCCGAAAGGAGTGGATACTTTGTGTGTTAAACCTCCGGCAGGATCACTCCAAACGGTGATTTGAATTAAGTCTGAGTTAATATTCACTCCTTTCCAGTGTCGAAAATGCACTTCTTTAATTGGATTGGATTTCACTCTTTTGTTTTAAGTGCCGAGTTAGGTGTTTAAGTTAAGAGTGTGTGTTTTCCCCCTGATGCATAGTCCACAAATTCTCTCATTTATACTGGTGTTTAAACTCAATCGCTTTGTTTCTGATACGTTTACTGACTATAAAACCAGTTCCAAAGTAGTGTATTCTTTCATGACAGCTATAATAGATGCTGCAATTTCGATTGTTCATTACTCCATTCCCCCAGTCCATCGCAATTCTTGGACAGCGAGAAATCGAATGATAAAAAGCGCATTTTTTTAAAAAAAAATCTAAAGTAGATTACAATTATATTAAATCAATACAGTAATATCTTAGGAATTATAAGTCTTTCAAGCTAAAAATTTTAAATGTGCTATAAAAAAAATAGGAAACTAAACTTTTTTTAGGTCAGGACTAGTAAATTCCGATTTTTGCACTTATTTACTACATAGTTTCAGAATTTGCTGATTTTCTTTAACTCTAGACTAACATAGAAAAAAAGCGGTTAAAAATGTAAGGTTTTCTATACCTATTAAATAAATATTAAAATGTGTATATAAATAGTAGTGTAGTATAACAAAAGACCTCGGTAAACAAGCAAAATCTTTTGGGTAATCGAATGAAGTTAGCCGATTGCTTTACTTGCATAATTCCGAGTCCTGTCACCAATAACCCTCGTGAAGCTCTACACTCTCAGTAATAACACTTTCATTTTTGACGATTCATGAATACGCAAGCCTCACTTCGTTAATTTTGGGGATAATTTCGTCAAACTATCACGTAACTTTTGAGCAAACGCGAATCCTCACTTTTACGATCGTGATTTGACGATTCTGTATCTTGATTTTGAGGAAACTGAATCTCATTGTTATACTCAATGCTCGAAAATGACGAAATATTTATTTAGATTAGACGACATTCAAATTCTCATAAAAATGACGATTCAAATTTCTTCACTTTGAGGAAACGAAAACTCGGAGCATTTGCCATTAAAATGATCGTCTAAATTAAGGAAAATTTCGTTGTTTTTGAGCATTCATTTTTGAGAATGTAGTGCAGCGGTTTTTCAACCTAACTAAATTTGGTTCTTTAATTAATACAAGTATTTACAAAGTTGTCAGTGTAAGCCGTTCTTTTAAAGCAACTCTTTCCGTTCTACAGTGAATAATAGTTGTACGCCATTGCGCAAGTCGCTCCTTAAAGTTTGTTTCGTGGCAGTGACACTAACTTAAAGTTGAAACGAGTTCTACAGAAAAGCAACCTACGTTTTCTTCTTGAACTGCAAGTCTTGTAAAGGTGTGAAACAACGTTTACAGAACTGAAAACAAAGCTATATAATCCGGTGGTTTCCAACATTTTTACATGTGCGGCCCACCAATTTTATAAACTCAAACTATGAGGCCCACTAACTAATTTTTTTAAAATAAGCAAAGATAGTATTGTAAATAGATATTTTTCTGAAGCAAATATATTATATTAAAAAAAATTCAAAATATAAAAAAACAATAACGAAAATCAGTTACAAAATCTTAAAGGGACTTCTGTCATTGTTTTTCTTCCATAAGAGTCAATATCCGGTTTCATATTTGACCTTTCAGTCCCAAAAAATTACTACACTACAGAACCATCTGATATTCACAAAATAAGCTTATTTTAGGTCAAATATAAGATTTCCAAAAAAAAATAAATCATTTTAATTTTTTATATGGTGTTTGAAATGATGTCAAAAATTTTTAACTGTGGAAAACAACAAAATAAAAAAATATATATTACCTAAAAAACATTTCGAGTTGTATATTTTAAGGTATCTGACCATATTATTAAAAAAGTAATTATTATTATTTTAACCGGAATAGTTTAAATTGTGTTTTAAATATAAGGAACTGAAGTGAACTTTGAAAAAATCAGGTGAAACGCTTGTTAGCTATTTTCTGAATAAAAAAAAGCAGTTCTGATTTCTATTGAGATTAATGTAAAATATTGTCCAATAGAAAAGAGTGTGGAGAATCGAATGATGTGTGTTTGGATGGCATAACGGGGCATAAACATTTAGAAAAAAAATATTGAAAGTGATGATGCCAAATGGCATCACTGGGACTGAAAGGGTTAAGACGCAAGTCATTCTCAACGTCAAGTTTTATTTTTTGTTTTTAGCCCTTTCAGTCCCAGTGATGCCATTTGGCATCATCACTTTCAATGTTTTTTTTCAAAATGTTTATGTCCCGTTATGACATCCAAACACACATCATTCGATTCTTCATACTTTGTTCTATTAGACAATATTTTACATTAATCTCAATAGAAGTCAGAACTACTATTTTTTTATTTAGAAAATAGTCAACAAGCGTTTCTCCTGATTTTTGATAAGTTCACTTCAGTTCCACATATTTAAAACACAATTTAAACGATTTCGGTTAAAATAATTACTAAATTTTTTTAATAAAATGGTCAGATACCTTGAAATATATAACTCGAAGCGTTTTTAGGTAATATATATATATTTATTTTGTTGTTTTCCACAGTTAAAGAATTTTGGCATTGTTTCAAAAACAAATACAAAAATTTAAATGAATTTTTTTTTCTTATGCAATTCGTATCTTTGACCTAAAATAAGCTTATTTTGTGAATATCAGATGTTTCTGTAGTGTAGTAAATTTTTGGGACTGAAAGGGTTAAGGAAAACTAAAGTTCAAAAAGCTCGTTCGCAGAGATATGTGGTCGAAAAGACCAAGTACTTCAATGCAATTTGGGCGATAGCTGGATAATCTTGCCGTACTTTTATCCAGAACGAGACCAATTATATTTCTTCAAAAAGCTATTTTAAAGTCTGGTCGCACGATATTACAATTAATAAGTCTTCCTCACTTGATGACAATTTCACGAATTTTAGGTACTTTTCTTCAAAGGGGATTCCGATCCATTGATTTTCATCTTCATTTTTATTGAAGAATTTTCCAAAAAATGTATCCCCATGACGTCAAATCTCATAGTGAATCATCAAACATTAAAATTTAAAAAAAAAAGCCACTAATCCCAACACTCTCAGAAATAACACTTTCATTTTTGACGATTCATGTATCCTCAAGCCTCATTTCGTTAATTTTGAGGATTGTTTCGTCAAACTATCACGTGACTTTTGAGTAAACGCGAATCCTCACCTGTACGATCGTGATTTGACGATTCTGTATCTTGAATTTGAGGAAACTTAATCTCATTGTTGTACTCGCATGGTCAAAAATGACGAAATATTTCTTTAGATTGGACGACATTCAAATCCTCTTAAAAATGACGATTCAAATTTCTTCACTTTGAGGAAACGAAAACTCGGAGCATTTGCCAGTAAACGGAATCTTCAAAATTAAGGAAAATTTTGTTGTTTTTGAGTATTCATTTTTGAGAGTGAAACTACTATAGCCCAGTACCACTGGCCGTAGCCCACTGGTTGGGAACCACTGCTATTGACCATTTACCCAAGCGTGTGTCCATGTAAACAAATTCGCGTGATATTTAGCACTACTGGTTTAACCCTTTCAGTCCCAAAAATTTACTACACTACAGAAACATCTGATATTCACAAAAGAAGCTTATTTTAGGTCAAAAATAAGAGTTCCAAAAGAAAGAAAAAATAATTTAAATTTTTTATATGGTTTTTGAAATAATGCCAAATTTTTTTAACTGTGGAAAACAACAAAATAAAAAAATATATATTTTACCTAAAAACCCTTCGAGTTATATATTTTGAGGTATCTGACCATATTATTAAAAAAAATTATAATTATTTTAAACAAAATAGTTTAAATTGTGTTTTAAATATGAGGAACTGAAGTGAACTTTGAAAAAATCAGGTGAACGCTTGTTAGCTATTTTCTGAATAAAAAAAATAGTTGTTCTGTTTTCTATTGAGATTAATGTAAAATATTGTCTAATAGAACAGAGTGTGTAGAATCGAATGATGTGTGTTTTGATGTCATAACGGGCATAAACATTTAGAAAAAATATTGAAAGTGATGATGCCAAATGGCATCACTGGGACTGAAAGGGTTAAATGCCAAAAACAAATCTCCACACTAAGCAAACGCTTTTTACTCATATGCTTTCTGCTTAGTTTTGGTTGGGTTAGCATTGCACCAAGCTCGAACAAGTGCAAAAAAACCTATTTGTAGTTAAAAGTCCATGCAAATTTATAATCAATAAATATTTCAAGGTAGTCTTACCTTTCTATTTATTATTCTCTTTCCATTACGTAAAAGTTAGAATGCAATTACAAGTCGAAAGGAGGCATAGGCGTTGTAACATTTTCGATCATATGTGCACCCACTTAGGTAAGGTTTGAATTATCGTCGTACTAGAGCTACACGAGGGCTATTGACAAAGAGCGTCGTATTTTAGAACCACAGTCAAGTGACGAGCCGGCACCTGAATAGGCACCCAACGCAACCGTTAAGGGCGACATCGTACGCAGCGTTAAGACTTTGAAGGATATTTAACGTGCACTCCCTTACACGGGGTATTATTCGTCGGGCATTTTTGGCTGCACGGGCCGTTTATAGGTCGGCAGTTACTTTGGTGGTGCCCCGGACCCGAACCTGGGACCTTTCGCTTGCCAGACGAGTGCCTAACCGACCGGGCTCCCAAGCCCCCTGCACCCACTTACAAACTCCGTAATAATCGAAAATCCGACAAGCCGGATTCCCGACAGGGACGACATCCCTACAGTCCACAATTCCGACAAGAACAAAAAATAGACAGGCCATAAACCCGACAGATTCGTGATGCCAACAAATCTATAAATTAGTCCCGTTTAGCTTAAGTAAGGGCAATTTAAGAACTAATTTAATCCCGGATTGGGCAAGGCTGAATCACCCTTTCATCCCTTAAGTGGGTCGATAAAATGGGTACCAAGCAAGCTTTGGAACTAAACATTGGGAGTTCCGCGTGAGGCTGACCACCTTACCAGAACATATGCCTAGCACCCCAAAGCCCTGGGTCACGAAAGCTGAAATGGGTACGGCATGCCTTGGCCCACTAATGGGCTGTTGCGTCGAGGAGTAATTCTAGCGTTGGGAAGAGGAAGTTTTCTTTTAAGGCTATGCAAACATAAAATACTTTTTGATTTGTAAAAGGTGTTACATTCACAATGCATTTTATACGGAAATCAAAAACATAATTAAACGGAGTACTTTAAATAGTACAATGTTTATGTTTAATTTTTATAGCGTTTTCGTTTTATAATTTGGACTTCTTCTTCTTATCTCCTGCCTGGTCCAACGTTGTCAGACCAAGTAACAAAAAACGTACACTTTGAGAAAATCAATGAAAAGCAATAAAGAAGATGAGTATATCTCCTTTGCACAGTACAAGACAGTCCAGGATGTGATTCGGGTTGGCCTGAAATATTTGGCATTTCGGACACTGAGGATCTGGGATTTCGTAGCTGTCTATCTTTGAAAGAAAGGTTTTGAGGAAAATTATTGGTGCAGTGAACTTCTTCTTCTTCACAAGCTCAACAGCCTTTTGCAGGCCAAGGCTGACTCGCTGATCCTCCTCCAGTTGGCCCTATTAGCCGCAATGGCTCTCCATCGGTTGACTCCTATTATTTTGAGGTCCCTTTCGACATCGTCTAACCATCGTGTGGGTGGTCGTCCCCTACGTCTTGTACCTTCAATTTTGGAAAAAGTCACTTTATTGGTGGGAAAGTCCTCGGGACATCTGTACAGATGGCCCAGCCACCTAATTCGGGATGCTTTTATAGTTCTCACTATGTCGGTCCCGCCAAATTTACCGAATTTTCTGTAAATTTCATAGTTGTAAAGTATTCTCCACTCATTGTTCTCCTTAATAGGTCCAAATATTTACCTTAGCAATTTCCTTTCAAATATTAGCAATTTTTCTTCTACTGATTTATTGAGGGTCCAGCATTCACTTCCATATAGGACAATAGGTCTGAATTAAGTCTTATAAATGCTCAACTTGGTGTTTACAGAAATAAATTTAGACTTAAATTGGTTTCTGAGGCCATAAAAACTTCTATTAGCCATGAAGATTCTATTATTTATTTCAATTTTTAGATTATTGCTTCTTGAGATCAGAGTTCCCAGGTAGGTAAACTGTTTTACAGTTTCGAAAGTGTAGTTACCTATCTTTAAAGGGGACAAATCAGGAGAATTATTTGATGAAATCAAAAACTTTGTTTTGTCTGCATTTATAACAAGTCCCATCTCCCTTGCCGAGCTCTCAAGGGCTACAAAAGCATTGACAACAGAGCTTTTTGTTCTTCCAATAATGTCAATATCATCGGCAAAGGCAAGCAGTTGGATAGTTCTTTGCAAAATAGTACCACTTGTGTTTAAACCAGAGTCTCTAATGGCCTTTTCTAGAGCTATGTTGAACAGTAAGCAAGAAAATGAGTCTCCTTGTCGAAGGCCCTTTTCAGTGAAAAATGGTTCTGAGAGACTAGACAAAATTTTTACTCTGCAAGAAACTCCTTTTAGAGTCATTCTAGTGAGACTAACTAACTTCTTTGGGATTTTAAACTCCAACATAGCTTCTAATAGTTTTTCTCGGATGATGCTATCATAGGCGGATTTAAAATCGATAAAAAGATGGTAGGTATCAATATTGTATTCCTTTGTTTTCTCCAATATCTGCCTAATAGTGTGCAGTTGATCAGTTGTTGTTTTCCCCCTCTGGAATCCGCACTGGTAATTTCCAATGATTTTGGAGGTGTAAGTTTCCAGTCGGTGAAATAAAATGATGGAGAAGATTTTATATGCAGAATTGAGTAAAGAGATTCCCCTGTAATTACCGCAATCTAACTTATCGCTTTTCTTGTGGATAGGGCACACAGATGCCTCTTCCCACTCAGTGGGCATTTGCTCCTGTGTCCAGATGTTACAAATAAGATCATGGATTGCTTTGTTTAGACTCATTTCATTAGTTTTGAAGAGTTCAGCTTTGATGGTGTCGGGTCCCGCCGACCTATTATTATTTAGCTTTTTCATTGCTATTTCTATTTCATGCATAGATGGTGCATTAAGCTCCAAATCTTCACTATCCGAACTCATAGTTGGCAGCATGTTATGAGTGGTTAGATCTTCCACTTTGTCTTTACCCGCTAACAGTTCCACGAAATGCTCGCGCCAGCGAACCAATACTTCGTTCGGGTCTCGCGTAAGATCTCCATTTTTCTTCCTGCAGGTAGTAGTTCTTGGATTAAAATCTGCCCTGACATTATTCACAAGTTGGTAGAACTTTCTGGCTTCCTTTTGGGTTTTCAAATTTTCGATGTCTCGATATAAATCTTCCATATACTCTCGCTTTTTCTTCTTATGGATTTTCTTTTCCTCTCTCCTCAGTTCTTTATACCTTTCCTCGGCAGCTCTTGTATAATGTTTCTGAATCATAGTTTTGTATGCCTCGTTCTTCTTTGTGATGTCACTACACTCTTCATCAAACCAAAGGTTATTTTTCCTTAATTGCATTTCTGGAATGGTCTTTTTCGATGCATTGATGATGGTCTGTTTCAAATCCTGCCACAAAATCTCCACTGTAGGATCAACGTCTCTCACCACAATTGTACTTTTTAGTTCTTTTCGGTAATCATTCACAATCTTCGTATTCTTCAGATATTCAATGTCAATATTCTTATTGACATTATTTCTCTTTTTATGATAACTTCTGTTAATTTTGTGACGCAACTTTGAGGCCACCAGAAAGTGGTCAGAGTCTACGTTTGCACCCCGAAATGTCCGAATGTCTATTAGGCTGCTTCTATGCCTTAGATCAATGAGAATGTGATCTATTTGGTTTTGGGTCTGTCCATCTGGAGATCTCCAGGTAACCTTGTGTATATTTTTGTGCTTAAAAATAGTACTTCCTATTAACATGTTTGTAGAGATAGCAAAGTCGAGAAGTCTTAAACCATTTGCGCTTGTCACTTCGTGTAGGCTTTCATTCCCCATGAACCTACTCATGTTAATGTCGTGTCCTATCTTTGCGTTAAAGTCACCCATAATCAGCTTAACGTCATTTGAGCGGCATTCACTGTAAGTCTTTTCAAGGAGATCATAGAATTCATCTTTAACCTCATCTCTCTTATCCTCTGTGGGGGCATGGGCACAGATAATTGAGATATTGTGTGTTTTCCCCCTGATGCGTAGTCTGCAAATTCTCTCATTTACTGGTTTAAACTCAATCACTTTGTCCCTGATACGTTTACTGACTATAAAACCAGTTCCAAAGTGGTGTATTTTTTCATGACAGCTATAATAGACGCTGCAATTACGCTTGTCCATTACTCCATTCCCAGTCCATCGCATTTCTTGGACAGCGAGTACATCTAGCTTATAATCCATGAAAACGCCTGTGAGTTTCCTCAGTGCTCCACCTCTATACAAAGTTCTAACATTCCAGGTTCCAAAAATCATGTCCGATTTCGCGCCAGGTCGTTTAACAAGAGCCAGTCCGGAAGTATTTCTTTGAGTTTTCTGAATCAGTGAGTTTTTAAGAGGCAAGGGGATTGGCCTTGCGCTCAACCCATTTTAGTCGCCTTCTACGACACGCATGGGATACGTTGGGACTAGATTCTTACCCCCCGGTCACCACACGGGGCGGTGCAGTGAACATCAATAGTATATGGAGGCACATATATAATAGGGAACTGTATAAGATAAATAGGGAGGCAGATATCATCAACTACATTAAAGAGAACCGGATGAAATTTGTTGGACATCTGTGCAGAATTCATTCACGGAACTCTTTAACATCAAGAGTCTTCCACTATAAACCAGAGTGGCTCGATAAATAGTAAGGTACGAAGACTTGCGCGAAGTAAAAGTTCGTTCTTTTATTTAGGCTCTCTACTATAAACCAATCGGCACCAGGGCAAGAGGGAGGCCCAAACTTCGATGGATTGACTGTGTCGACGTGGATTTTAAGACGTTAAAAGTTCGAAACTGTAGGTCGTCTTACAAAACAAGATCAGAATGGAAGAAGATTCTGAAGAAGGCCCTGGCCCACAAAGGGCTGTCGAGCCAATAAAGAAGAAAGAGGACACTGAGGAAAAAAATTTTCGCCTTGAGAGAACTTCAAACATTTGGGCTGTGAGGCGCCCTGTGGTCAGAGTAGCGATCTACGGATCGGAAGGTCCCGCGATCAAAACCTGGTCGCTGAAACTCACCGTGTATATGCGGAGTACGTGCTCGTTAAATCTGCTGGGTCTGAAAGTCCTGTGGGCGGTCATTGCGCAGTTTTCCATGGGTACAGGTTCCTGGAGACTATTTCCCTTCCCTTCAGGGACATGTCTAAATTGTGAAGGTGGCGCGTGATAGATGGCAGCATCTGTCACGTATATGTGTGCATGTGAGTGTATGTGTTGTTACTGTCTTACTTGACGAAGGTTTATAAGCGGCTCTCTGAGCAAGCACACAAACCTGAAAATATATATGTATATCAACCAACCAACTGTTCAATCATTTCAGGTGACCACTTAACACTTTGAAGACGGGCGTCGACTGACCCATAGACTAAGACCACTCTAAGTTTGAAACTCTCATTGGAGAATTTCTACATTAAAATTGACATAAGAAACTAGCGCGCCCGTTGTATCTAAGGCAACTAATGTAATGGTTTCTGGCTGCCTTTTGCAGCCACCTTTAGGAGCTTTAACAGAGCCAATTACACCTCGTAATTTAGAACCCTTATTAAGTGACGATAGGGATCTATTTTGGACGACAACTTATTTTCGACTTTATTTTTGAATATGTACAGCTACCCATTGTCATCCAATAGAATCGGACCCTTTTGACATTTTGAACAATTAACATTCTGAGTTAACTGCATGACACAAAATTTGCATAAGGGGCCATCTTCATATTAAAAATGTTACTAACTTTAAAATTTCCAATAGCAACACCACTTTTTGAATTAATATTTCAAATCTCTGACATATTTAAATTCGAAATGAAAAATTTTGTTAGTTTTTAAGCATAATTAGAGGAGTTAGAGACGTGCAAAGTTTAGGTCCCATAATGTTAAATGAGGTGCACATAAAAAACTATCCCAATCTATAAATAATAATGATAATGAAACGAATTTTTTACTGAAAAGAAATTAAAATAATCCAAACAAAATACATTCAATATTGGGGTATTTAAAACATTTTTTTTATATTTTTAAATAATTATTACATTAATTAAAAATATATATATATTAATAGAAACCCCTTAATTTTCTTAAAGAAATAAATTTAAGACAGGAAGCTTAAGCGAAATCCCAATTTAAAAAAAAATGTTATTCATAATTTGCCGAGTAAATCACAAAATACCTTTTAATTACCCTTTAGGGGACTGTGTATAAGATTACGTGTGTAATTGATAAATTAAGACGGCCTTGCATGCATGCTTGCTTGTCATTTTAGAGTTGGTCCCCCAAAGTTCCACAAGTGATTCGATTGAATAACTCGTCAAATATTCATCCAAATGTAACAAAATCTTAGATTTAAGGGTTTTCAAGAGTGCTTAACATTTCTAAGTTATTAAAATTGGGTTTTGCTATTGGAAATTTCAAAGTTCGTAACATTTTTAATATGAAAACGGCCCCTTATGCAAATTTTGTGTCATGCAATTAACTCACTCCTACCAATTTACTTTTAAGTCATTGAGCTTATTGGACTTTTCTGTAGTTTACTGAGAAAATACAGTTTTAAGTTTAAAGCTCAATAAAATTGAAAACTTATACAACAAAATGGTCGTGTTTCATTAAAACTGTAACGATTTTTCAAAATAAAAAAAAGACGTTCAAACAATATTTGCTGAATTATACATTTATTAAAATATTTTTGAATTCAAAAGATATACAATATTTTTTCTCCGTAAGGCCGTTCTATAGGACATGTTTGAGTACACTATCTAAAATGGATAGTTTTTCCATTATTGGATTTTTTTTTTTAGTATTCTGTTAAATTATGTTGTTAGAAATGGTTATTAAAGTATTTTTATAGACTTGCCTATGTATGTTATTTTTGTTAAATAGGAATTTGATAAATCTTTTATAGATCCCATTTGGACATGCCTTATTAGGGAAAATGTACAGTACAAAGTTATTCTAAGTTTGCAAGTTACCTCTGAAGAAGTTTGGTAACTTCATGGATAACTTCCAGGTAAGATTTGCCAATTTTTCTTTTTTTCGTTGATTTAAAACATCAATGAAAAAAAGAACAACATTTTGTCCGAAAAGAACGCTTTAAAAATGGTACTAATAAAAAAGCACATGTTACGATGTGCTAGTTTATTTAAAATCTAATGAAATCTATGTAAATCACTACAAATAATGGATTAAGGGTTTTAAGTCTTAAAATTAATTCTTCGCAATTTTTATTTGTAAATCTCAAGATTTCAAGCTACATACCCTGAAGATACATGCTTTTCATAATTTCTTGACGAATTTAGAAATTTGAATAGAAGCTAAAGCCTTTCTTTGTCATACCTGTAAACAATATTGCCCCTCGAGATAGTTCTTAATTTTACAGAGTTGTGATGCAGGGGCTGGGGAGCCCAGTCGGTTAAGCACTCGCTTAGCATGCGGAAGGTCCCAGGTTCGGGTCCGGGCATCGCCAAAAAAAAAAAAGCTGCCGACCTATAAAACGCCCCTTGCAGCCAAAAATGTCCGACGAATAATACCCCGTGTAAGGGAGTGCACGTTAAATATCCTTCAAAGTCCTAACGCTGTGTACGATGTCGCCCTTAACGGTTGCGTTGGGTGCCTATTCAGGTGTTGGCTCGTCACCTGACTACGGTTCTAAAATACGACGCCCGTCGCCAATAGCCCTCGTGTAGCTCTAGTGCGACGATAATTCAAACCAAACCAGAGTTGTGATGCTGGGTAAAGCAATCTTGTGGCAACCGATTTAAGGGGGTTCAGTATGTTGTAGATCGGTAATAATAAATTGGCCAATTGCAATGTACGTTTCACAATAACTACTGATGAGATCATCTTAAAATTTTCTGTGTGTGTTATACCAACCTTATATTTTAATCTGAGGTTAAAAGTTTTTTTCAAATAACTGTTATTTTTTTTTTATTAAATTAGGTTTTAAAGTACCCAAAAAATCATGAAATTCTTCACTTTTTTGCCCCATAATTTTTTTTCACTTTAGTTTTTTTTTTTAATTTATAACCTCAGATTAATCTATACTATGTATTACATCATATAAAAAAAAGTTTACGAGAGTTTTTGAGAAAAGGTACATCGAAGTTCAAAAAATCAAGTTTTTATTGTTAACCCATTTCAGAAAGGAAAGGGTTAAATAAAATGGCTTTTAATGCCAAAAATATTTTTCCAATCGTCTTGATACTTTTAGACATTATTAATAAAGGTCGTAATAGTATTTTAAGCCAATAAATTCTTTTTTGATTTTTTCACCGATTTTAGGGTACTGAACCCCCTTAAAAAAACCTCTTGAGAAGTCTGGTTAACTCGTGTCATATCCGAGATAGATTAAAGCTAATGGGTATTATAAATCATAATGAAATATTATGGCTAATGAATCATTTGTCACATTATTTGCTGGTATTCTTAAAAAAATTTCAGAATATCCTTTTTTTTTTTAGCTGAAGTCCAATGTTTAAACTTTTTGAAATCACTTTTCTTTATTTTCATAATACAAGTACATAATTGTCGTATTTCATTTAAAACTGTAACGATTTTTCATAAGAAAAGAGACGTTCAAACAATATTTGTTAAATTATCATATAATTATTAATATATTTCTGAAAGCAAAATATATGCAAGCTTTTTTCTCCCTGAAGTCATTTTATAGGACGTGTTTGAATACACTATCTAAAACGGATAGTTATTCCATTATTGGAATTTTTTTTTATTATTTTGTTAAATTAGTCATGTTATTGGAACTTTTTATTAATGCATTTTTTTTATCTGCTTGCCTATATGTTATTTTTGTTAAATAAGAAATTGATAAAACTTTTATAGATCCCATTTGGACATGCCTTATTAAGGAAAATGCACAGTACCAAGTTATTCTAAGTTTGAAAGCTACTTCTGAAGAAGTTTGGTAACTTCATGGATAATTTCCAGGTAAGATTTCCGATTTTTCTTTTTTTCATTAATTTAAAACATCAATGAAAAAAAGATCATTTTATTTGAAAGGAACGTTTTAAAAATGGTAATAAAAAAACACATGATGCGATGTGCTTGTTTATTTAAAATCTAATGAAATCAATGTAAATCAGTACAAATAATAGATGAAATGTTTTAAGTCTTCAAAAGTAGGAAATTCTGAAACACGGTTATTCGTGTAGCTCTAGTGCGACGATACTTCAAACTAAACCTAAATATAAACCTGAAACATGTTATGAAACTTATGACAACCCTAAACACTTCTTTAAAAACTGCCATAACAAGTAAAACTTGGGAACTCCGATTTTTCCATCGAATTACTGTGAATATATACAGAATTTGCTTATATTGTGTTAACATTTGAAATTGCTCAAAACCTTTTTTAAAGAGGAAAAAGTTTTATTTTTTTAAAAAAAATTAATATTGAAAACATGCATCTAGTGTCGAATTACAAAACACTTGATGAGTACACGGGAAGAACCACTTGATATCATAGAATTCTTTCCTTAATAGCCTCTTTGGGGATGATAGCGAAAGATCGCCTAAACTGGTGTAAAGAAACGGGTTACTCGCTTTGTTTTTCTTTCGCGGCAACCCTGATACACGCCAGAGATAAGTAGACACAAATAACACGTTTGTACCGTAAATGAATAACCAAAGGAAAAACCGGTTTCCTGTCGCCAATGTCCGCCAAGCAGACACATAAGGTAAGACTCAAAATCAAGTGGTTCTTCCGGTGTACTCTTCACTTATGTATACATGGAAACTTTTAATTTGGTTCCATTTGGTTTGTAGACATATATTTTCAGGCTTGTGTGCTTGGTCAGAGAACCGCTTATAAACCTACGTCAAGTAAGATAGACACAACACACATACGCGACAGATGCTGCCATCTATTGCGCGCAACCTCCACAATTTAGACATGGCCCTGAAGTGAAGGGAAATAATCTCCAGGGACATGTCCCCGTGGGAAACTGCGCAATATCCGCCCACAAGACTTTCGGACCCAACTGATTTAACGAGCACGTACTCTGCAAAAACTCGACGAACACAAACTTTCATGCCTTATCGGGATTCGAACCCGGACCCAGAAGCTCCAAAGGCTAGCGCCCTAACCATTGCGCCGCCTTGGTTCCATTATTTGGAAAGGTCTAAGCTTTTTTAAGGCAACTATCTGCGCCGCGTTTTGCTATGAATAATAGTCAGTTTTCATTGCGGAAATTGCCCCTTGAAGTTGGCTTCGCAGCGACTACACTACCTTAAAGGTGAAACGAGTTCTACAGAAAAGCAACCTAGACGCGTTTGGCTTCTTGTATTACGAGTCTTGTAAAGGGTGAAACAACTCTTTAAGAATTGAAAATGACGGTTTACTGCAGTTGTTTCCCGACCGGTGGTACGCTTACCACTGGTGGTACGTGAGATAATTTCAGGTGGTACGCGTGAGTGATGTGAGCATCATGATACTATTAATAGCTTCTGTACACATGAGCAGTAAGCACACAAACATTTAACTCATTATATTAAGCATTAATATTATTTTAAAGAGAAATCTTCATTATATGTACTTCAGAATCGGATGTAAAACCTAGAACCCTTTGAACTTCTCGTAAGCTCTGCTTTTTCTGATGCCATTGGTACGGTTACTTATGTGAGAGAGAATTTTATGAGCTCTTGTACATAAAAAATAAACAGAAGCACCATAGTGTTGAAGAGAACTTAAAAGTGAAGATAAGTTCCATTTATCCTAATGTTAATATTTTAATTACAACAAAAATTGTCGCTCTAAAGACGTAAAAGTAAATTTTGTATGATGATTATTTTTTTGCTGAGCTTGTACTATTTTTTTATTTGTATGTTTTAGACCTATAGGTAATTATTAAAACTGTAAATTAATACTATTTTAACCTTTTTATCTATCCTTGCTTATAAGCATGTTATAAATAGGCAAATATCTAACCATTAAATATGAAGTTTTCTCAGAAATTTAATTCAAAAAGCCTTTGAACATTTATAGAAAAGTAATTATACGTTTATTAAAATATTTAGATTTGCTGGCACGCCAAAATTTCTTAAAAAGTCAAGTGGTACGCAGGCGCAAAATGGTCGGGAACCCCTGTTTTAGTTCATTCGTTCGTGTGACTTTTAGTTCATAAGTGTTGGCCGAGTAAACAGAACCACGTGTTATTTAGCGATATAAAATTTTTTGCCTAAAAAAAGCAATCCCACTAAATAAAAGCTTTTCTCCCGTTCTTTATGTTTAGATTTGTATGGGTTGATGTTACATTAGACTCGAACGACCGTGAAACCCATATACCCTGTTATATTTCAAGTCTTCACTTTTTTATTCATAAGGGGGAAAGAGCGCGCTGGATTGCGGGTCCCCGAAACAATGCATATGTGTTAATCGTACAGAGAAAAAAATATTTTCTCGGCTACATTACTACGGCTGTATTGATTATTTTTACAAACGGAGTTTTTAAGGAGCTAAATGTAGCTGACTTACAGGTCCCGACAATCCCACTTTTTTAAATTGAACAACTAAAGAGTAAACGGGAAGAACCAATTGATTTCTCTAGATTCTTTCCGTAATTATCTCTGCTTGGCGGACATTGGCGACCAGAAACCGGTTTTTCTTAAGGTTCTTCATTTGCGGTACAAACGCGACGCGTTCCTCTCAACTCTGGCTGAATTAGGGTTGCCGCGAAAGATAAACAAAGCGAGTAACTGGCTTCTTTACACCAGCTTAGGCGATTTCTCGCTATCATCCCAAAGAGGCCATTAAGGAAAGCCTTGTACGAAATCAACCGGTTCTTCCCGTGTACTCTTCAACTGTCAGTTTCACATTGGATACACCATGCTACCCATTGTCAAACCTCGTTGTCACGAACTAGCTTAACACGAAATTCGCTTAATGAACTGAAAGCATTTCCCTAGCCCATAAAACTGGTTGTTTATTGCTTTCAATTACCTAATATGAATCATAAGGTAATAGAATATTGCGAGGTGGTCGAAAATCATTAATGGAGATTTGGTATTTTCCACATGTTTTGGATTGTGCTGAATCTGAAAAGGTTTTTTTTTGCGTATTGGTGTGCCTGTCTGAAACTACTCTATAGATCAAACAAAAAGATCTACAAGGTTTAAATTAGGTACACAAGTTTCTAGTACTTGTTGGACGTCATGATAAGGTTTTCGCGAAAATCATGCACGTGTAAATTGTAGTTGCAAAAGAATTTATTTAGTTTTAAGGGTATCATGTAATGTTGCACACCTCTAGTTTTAAAAGGATAACATTTCATAAATAAATAGTAATGTGAATAGTTCGTATAATTTCAAATTTAATAAGGAGTATATGTATGGTGGAACAATCCGAAGTTAACCCTTTCAGTCCCAGAGATGTCAGTTGGCATCATCATGTTGCTGATCATAATTAAAAAAAATAATAGGACTCAAATCTATTGGGAGTAATGAAAAATATTTTATAATAAAAAGTTTGAAGAATCGAATATTGTGCTTTTTGATATCATAAAAGGCTATAGACGATCAGAAAAAAAAGTAAAATGAAGATGCCAAATTGTCATTGGGAAAGGGTTCAAAGAGCTTAGTGGAAGAAGTGATATTTTTAGAAAAATTTAGATTTTTATTAATTACGAAAATAGAAACTAAAAATATTTCTGTTGTCAAATATGATATTGAAATAATAACATACGTATTTTATATGTAATAACTATAACTCAAAAAAGACACAATTTTTGGGTTTTTTTTTATTTGAAACTATTGAGGTGGAGCGAGGGTTACAATCTATTGAGGTGAGCAACTATGTAATTTTTTTATAAAATCAGACGAAATCACAAGGACGAAACAGGGACGAAACATATGACGAAGACACAATCTATATACACTATTTACACAACAGGCACTTTTGTCCTGTCGGTCGCCCCCTTCTTTGGCGATCTGTTGTCGGCCAGACTAAAAAAAAAAAATTTCATGTTACAAATATTAATATTTTAAATGCATATTTGTTAATAAATATTTCACTTGAAAGATCTAATAATTTGTCATAAATCCTGTTTTAAAATAAAATGTTTAACTACTACTATTGCATATCTATTCCGGCTTGTATGCTTGATCAGAGACCCGCTTATGAAGCCTTCGTCAAGTAAGACATACACAGAAGGAATTTTTACTGTCGCAGAGAAAGGAATATAGGCCCAGTGGCCCAGTGGTAGTGCTTCGCATTGCCACGCCACAGGTCCGCAGATCGAGTCCCGGACTGGGCGAGGTTGACATAGCCTTTATCCCTTGAGTGGGTCTATAAAATAGGTACTAAGCATCTTGGGAACTAAACACTGGGGGTTTCGCGTGTGGCTGACCACCTTACCGGGACATATGCCTATCACCCCAGAGCCCTAGGTCACGAAAGTTGAAATGGGCACAGCAGGCCTTGGCCCTGTAATGGGCTGTTGCTCCGGGGAGTTTAGTTTTTAGAGAAAGGAATATAAACCCAGGACGAAGGCGGTAATCGAACCCGCACCCGTTACAGCGCGCAGACTGCTAGCGTAATGGTCCAAACTATTAGGCCAAATGTTTAATACTCTGAGGATAAGGAAATTGGATGTAGCGTAAACTAGTTTTCATTGCAAGAGAAACAGTGTTTGCAGTGCTGTTTTAAATTTTTTAACTGAATATTTTTTTTTTAATTTTATAAAACTTTATTTCGGTTTCAGAGGATAATAAAAGACGAAAAAGAAAGAATACCTGACATTTTTTTAGGTGACGGGTTTATACGTATGTGGTTCTCTGAGGGTATACAATTAGTAAAATTAAAATTAATGAATTTTTTTAAAGGTTTAAAATTAAAAAGTTATTGTTTTCTATTTCAATGGATAATGTATGATTTGTAGCTTTCATCATGTATATTCTGTCCTATTCCCACAATGACCAATAGTGCTCTAGTAACTTTTAACAAAATGTTTGGGGAAAATCCATAATAACTAATATCATTGCTACTTCAGAAAAATAGTCAATTTTCGAACTAACCTCCTTTAGACAGTCACCCTGGAGGTACGGGCCATGTAGTGCGGCTCCGGCATTCTGCACAGCTTAGTGTCGCAGACCCATCTGTCGATGTCCACTTGTTGCCACAGTGAAGCTACAAAGGCGTCCCGGCGAATTCGTGCTGCTTTTTCTCGGCGACGTTCGGGGGGCCACCTAGGGAAGAGAAATTTTAGTTAGACACGTCCGGTTAAATTTTCGTATTAAACCCCAAACAACTCGATGTTGTAGGGTCTGACACAAATGGAGAAAGAGATTAAGTATAATTAGAAGTAAAATCCATGTCACGAATTCATGCATATGACAATCCCATTTGAAATTAGTTGAATACATGTTTTTTTAAATTTAATAACGTTTTATTTAGGATGTATTGCATTACTCTACCACTATCTCATGTGTTTAATCATATCTATCCAAACTTTATTTTTCACACTCACATTTTGACACTCGCGATCAAAACTAAACTACAACTGATTCTGCATAAAGCTTTTTGAATGTAAATTGTTTTTGATATCCTAAAACTTTATTATTTGGTCTCTAGTTTTAACTAATATAAACTCTAAACGTATACTAGAAGCGTTTACTTATTAAAATTAGAATCGAAGACATACATTTCATTTATAATAACAAGAAAAAGAAAAATACTTACAAGTGCTTATAGCACCAGGCGAAGCATCCAAAGCAGCCCATTCTTTATTTGTATGGTGCTTTTTTTCAAATCACCTCAAATTCGTGTGCCGGAGTTAGCTGTCCTGGTTTTCAGTGCAACGAATTCAGGTACAGATAGCTGTTAAGTTTTTCCGTTTACTGGAAGATTGCTTTGGATTTGATTAGTCCAAGCTAGATGAAATAAACGAAGTTTTCTTTTTTTACAATTAAATCGCAAAAAAATGATATTTGTTACCGTCAGACTTAAGATCGGCTGTAAAATGCTCAAATGGGACGAGAAAGGTTTGTTGTGGTTTATTTTGATCTTCAACAATGATATTTCAATTTTACTCGATCCCAAAATTCATTGTTGGAACTTGAAAACTATGATTAATATTTTTTGTCACATTGTGTGAAAAGTCCATTGTTATATGGCTGCTAAAACAATACAATTTTCCATTATGTTGATCCAGTGCTATAAACTATGGTTTTTTATTAAAAAACAGGCCATATAATTTGGTAATATGTATGCGCGAAATAGTGCTGATGAGCAAAAATTTTTGGTTCATCATGAAGCTGTTTTTTTTTGCTGTAATCTATAAATAACTAGATTTTATATTTGTTTTAAAAAATAATTTTTAAAGATTTTTTAAATTTAGATATTTTAATTTTTAAAGGTATTTTGTTTTTGAAGAATTCTTTATACTTTTCACGTATTAAGCTACCGATGCATTGTATTAAATAAATAATAGGCACTCTAAGGTGTCGATTGTCCATAGCTTCCTAAAAAAAATATAAAGGAAATCCTTTCTCTGTTTTGTGCATGCTTTTGATTAGAAGATAAAAATTAATTTGCGTGATAAAGTACTATTTCATACAATTTTCTACACAAGTCCACTTTATATAAAGTACGCAGCCAATTTTGGAGACGTTGACTACAGATTACCATTGTGACATGATGCTGCATAGATCAATATAAACAAAAGACATAAATAATTACCCTTTACTTAGTCTCATTTACCGAAACTGTTGTTAACGTTTTATAATTAGTTCGGAGAATAAATTTTTAATTATTTTCCTATCCAAGATGTTTTTTATTTCGTTACTCTAAATTTTATTGTTCTAAACTTCCGTTTACGGTTCATAAGTGTAATTTATAGCATGTTTTTACTATTTTAACTGAATTTACGGCTAGTATCGGTAGTAATAAAGTTCTTTATTGCACTCTCTTTTCTCTACTCTTTTATTTCAAGTTAATTATAATTTTTTTCCTTCAACTATAGTTATTGTTATAACTTCAGCTTTGTCAGAGTCTTACGACGCTTTATGATGCGTAATCATTAATCGCATTACCTCATAATTTCTGCTGAACTTGTGTGACCTTTATTACATGTAGTTTCTATATACCGTTGACTTCCTTAAAAATTTGGTGTATATAGTTTTCATTAATCATTACGTTCCTTTAATCTTAAGATGTTCCATCTAAGGTTGCATGCATTCAATATTAGTTATTAAAGTACTTACTTGGAAAATACAAATAAAACTCCTCCAGATGTAAAGGGCTATGGATCCCAGTTTGTTAGGCACTCGCCTGGCATGCGAAAGGTCCCAGGTTCGGGTCCGAGCCTCGCCAAAATAACTGCCGACCTATAAACGGCTCGTGCAGCCAAAAATGTCCGATGAATAATACCCCGTGTAAAGGAGTGCACGTTAAATATCCTTCAAAGTCCTAACGCTGCGTACGATGTCACACTTAACGGTTGCGTTGGGTGCCTATTCAAGTGTCGGCTGTCACTTAACTGTGGTTCTAAAATATGACGCCCGTTGCCAATAGCCCTCGCGTAGCTCTAGTGCGACGATAATTCAAACCTAACCTAACCTGTAGTGAAGTATGTAAATTTCCAAACATGCATCATCTCTCATCCTTTTTTTTTTTTCGTCTGGAGAAATAATTTTTTTTAAAATGTACGTTTGTATTCAATTTTTGAAAACTTTCGCCTCCCTTCTCCCTCCAAAAACCACCAAATATTTAGCCAAATCTCATTTGGAGAAAAAAACTCGGATATTTCTTGTATTTTTTTAAGTTGTTGGTATTCACAAAGTTACCTAATTTTTGAAGTTTTGAACTGAATTGTGTTTTTAAAGGGGAAATCTGGCACAAAAACTTCGACTTAGAAGATGTTCACCTCGAGTTATCGAGACAGTTTTTTAAAGAAAAGTATAGAAATGATTCAGGACTTGATCAAATATTCGAATTAGCGGATTATTCAACTTATGTTAAGTCGAGGCTTGACTGTATGTCATTCTTTGTGCTATTATCGCGATGTTACCGCAAGCCAAGTCTGCTTCGCCTCTGTGCACCATACCAATTGCACCAGTCCAAGATCCGTAAATCAAGCGACCGAATCCCAAGTGTTCTGGAATGAGCAATTTGTTAGTGAGTCCGAGAGCAGCCAATACTTCTTTTAGGATTGACCTTTCTTGGCCATCGAGGATGTCTAGAAGAGCCACTGATATGTTGGATAAAGGCTTCATAGTTCTGTTGTTGATATTTGGATGAATCGCTTAAAAGGCGAGGCCTATGGTGAAAATGCAACAGTTCTCCCAAAGAATGATTATGCTTTTGTTGAGAAAATATTTTCAAAATTTTAGACAATGAAGCCAAAAAATTTCATTTTTTTTGTATTATAGTTAGTTTTTTAAGTATCCTTTGGTTACCCTAAATGAATTTTAGATGAAATGCTATGAACACTTACTCTTTATCCACACGAGAATTAAAGCAAGTAATGTTGATGTGTGAGAGATAGATATGAATCAGAAGAAGCAATGTATTGTAAGATGTATGAGAGACAGTAAAAAGAAAATCGGAAACTGATTCTGTTAACTGCATGAGTTCTGGGAGAACACCTTTGTAATTTCGATATAACCCTCTGAAAAGTTAAAGTCAACTCTTTTAGCAATCTCGAACGATGAGACATGCTTCCGCAGATTTAATGACTTGTGTTATTGTTTAAAGTTATTAATGGTAAAAACTTGTTTTTGAATGATTGCGTTACTGGAATAGAAATTGTCTATTGATCTATTTTTCAAACAATGTATATATATTCAAAAATTTGTCTGCAAGCTTTAAATGTCGTTAAACATCCGTTAAAAGTATGTAATGTTTACTCATTATCGAATGTTGGTAAGAAAGTTTGCCATGCAAATATAAGATTTTAAAAAGCTTTTCTAAATAAATAAATTTTAAGAAGACGACCAATGTACAGCAAAGTTTTTGTCGAAAGCCTATTAAGTGTCTCGAAAGACTGATTGTTATAATAAAAAAATTGTTTTTTTAACGTAGGGGGGTAATGGTATTCTCAAATCGTTATTGGATTAATATGAATTATATATATAGTGTTTTCTGGGGTTTAAGCTCCGACTTTGATTTCGATGACTTGCGTCTTTCTTACAAGAATCGATTCTTATGTCATACATTGACGCTTTTTAATGTGAACAAACTCATGAAAATGAAAAATAGATCAATGATTTTCTTTGGAAGAGGTTGCTTAATCATTGAACCACACGTTTTTAGTTTCATTAACAGTTGGATCCATTTTTTATTTCTTATTGCATTGTAAATCAAGTGCACTCATGAAATTTGAATTTACTGCTACATTTTTGTTATCAGTATGAACAGTATTTCCACTTATAAACAAAATCGACAGATACTTCTTGCGCATATGTAATGAGTTTAGTTATTGATCGAGGCTGTTAAATGTTAAATCATTTTTGATGACTAATATCGCACCTGGCTTATCGAGAACTATCTATTTTTCAAGTTAATCAAAATCTGCGCGCAAGCTTTTAATGATTTTTAACAGGGGCTGTTGATCCCAGTCGGTTAGAGTATAGTGTAGTGTAATCGTTTCCGGCTGCCTATTTCTAGCCTCCATTACGAGCTTTAACACCGACAATAGCGCCTCGTAATTTAGATCCCTGGTTAAGTGACGAGGCCAACACCTGAGCGGGCACCCAACGGAACTTCGAGCGACATTGTCGGTTAGGAACTCGCCTAGCATGCGAAAGGTCCCAAGTTCAGGTCCGGGCATCGCCAAAATAACTGCCGACCTATAAAAGGCCAGTAAATGTCCGACGAATAATACCCCGTGTAAGGGAGTGCGAATTAAATATACTTCAAAGTTCCGCTGCGTACGTTGTCGCCCTTAACGGTTGCGTTGGGTGCCTATTCAGGTGTCGGCTCGTCACTTGACTGTGGTTCTAAAGTACGACGCCCGTAGCCAATACCCCCCGTGTAGCTCGAGTGCGACGATAATTCAAACCTTACCTAATGACTTTCAACCGTTTCAGCCCATGGAAGGTGACCAAAAATTAATGGTATTAAGGATTCACATTCACATCGCATTGGAAGACAGATAATAGATAAAAAAATATAATCAATACTTAGTTAAATTTATTCAAATATATTTAAAAAATTCACCAAACCTTTACTGCTATAGATTTTGTTTAAAACAATAAATATTGGTGACCCACTAATGAACATTGGTAAAAAAAAAACTCTAAGCACAATATTTTTAAACAAGATAATTTGAATATATATAATTATGGAAATATACATAGATAAAAAAGTAAATAATAATTTTAAGAAATTAAATATAGTTCTTTAACTTTGAAATGATAATGAACATTAAATGGGTATGATATTGGAAGAAAGGGGCACTTTTGAACAGTGGCTGTACGAAAGGCGAAGTAAACAAATTATGTTTGTTTAAAACCAATTACTTTTACACAATTTAAAAATTTGGGGTATATTGCTTTTAATTTGTTTGCAATTTACTTTTATTCTTAAGAAATTTTCAACTTATAATCAGATCAATTTATGCTATCCCACTCTTTTTACAATTTGGAAATTGTATAAAAAGGAACAAATAATCCGGAAGGAGCAAAAAATAACTGTTACATTTGAAAAAGTTCACTAACGTTTTTTTTTCCAACTTTTATAAGCGGTTAGAATTTTTTTATTGTGTATCGTAAATCTGGTGGCAACCGATTTCCAAAAATAAAACTAAAACTCTTGAGGTTAACATGAGTCATATTCAAAATAGATAGAAACCTATGGTTAATGAATCATTATTCACATTAGGGTCACATGGGGGAATTATGGATCACTCTCTTTCCGGGGTAAATAATGATCACTAAGTTTTAAGGATTAAAAATGGTTTTTAGAAAAAAAAAATCATGCCAAGTCATCCTTATACATTCTATTTTCTTATATCAAGTTCAAAAACAAAGTAACTCTGCAGCAAAAAATAGGAAACAAATGCTTTTTACACTACTATAAAATCATCTTCAAAAAAGATTGTCTTTGAAAAACATGATTTTTTTTAAGATCCATACTGGAGAAACATATTTGAACTAACTATTTTGTTGGTGCTATTTTTCAATAGGAAAAGGTCTAAGCTTTTCAATCCGATAAAAAAAATTTCATAATAATTTTTTTTAATGATTTTAAAGGTATATCGATTTATCCCCCAGTTTACTGGGGTAATTCTTGATCACTGGGGTAATTCTGGATCAGTGATATTTTTTAATTTTTCATGTGTTTTTAGCTAAGTGGTATATGTCATTTTGAAGCATAAAATCAGATTAGGCTGCAATCCAAATTTCATTAAAAAAATTCAAATTAGAAGTTTATTTAAAATTTAAATAACAAAAAATTTAATCTACATTGAAATAGCATGAAAATTCTATCTTTATTCAATATTTTCACTGTTGCCATTGCTTAAAACTTATGAGAAACTTTTTTTAAAATAAAAACTTTTGAAAGAATATTTATTTGTGCGATATAATTCAGTTTGGATTGCTGTAATAGTCATTGAATTTTTTTTTGTCAAAATAGAGTTCCTTTGATGGTTCATTATACATGTATGAAGAAAGATGCATAGAGAATTCTAACTTGGCATTAAAAAAATAAGCCAAGTTTCACTTTCATTACTTTTATGTGCTAAAATAATCTTTATGAGCTAAAAAAGTTATAATTTGGAATATTAATTTACTTTTAATATGCATTACAATAAAAAAAAGGGGTGATCCATAATTACCCCATGTGTGATCCATAATTGCCCAAATCCGGGGTAATTCCTGATCACTCAATAATTAAAATAAAACTAATAATAATTAAGTTTTAGGTAAAGTGATTATTTAAATAAATTCTAAATTATTTAAGCTTACTCCATGCAAAATTAAATCTTTCTATCTTTCATACTTTAGAAAAAAATAGGATGTTGTGATTTTTTGATCCATAATTCCCCCATATAACCCTATTTGATGGTATGATTAAAAATATCTTTTTTTAGCTGCATTCCAATGTGTAAACTTTTCTTTATTTTCCAAGATTATCAATTCACTTTTAAATCATTTAGCTTTTTGGACTTTTCTGTAGTATATTGAGAAAATAGTTTTACGTTTAAAGCTATAAAAATTAAAAATTTACACAATTGCAAAAATGTCGTGTCTCAATTAAAACTGTAACGATTTTTCAAAAGGAAAAAAAGACGTTCAAACAATCTTTGTTAATTATGTATTTGTTAATATATTTTTGAAAGCAAAAGATATGCAACTTTTCCCTCCCGTTTGAATACATGCACTATCTAAAATGGATAGTTTTTCCATTATTGGATTTTTTTTAGTATTCTGTTAACCAGTTCTAATAACATGATTAAGTTATTAAAGTATTTTTATAGACTTGCCTATGTATATTATATTGTTGTTAGATAAGAATTTGATAAAACTTTTATAGATCCCATTTGGACATGAATTATTAAGGAAAATGTACAGTACCAAGTTATTCTGAGTTTGAAAGTTACCTCTGAAGAAGTTTGGTAGCTTAATGGATAATTTCCAGGTAAGATTTCCCATTTTTCTTTTTTTTTTCATTGATTTAAAACATCAATGAAAAAAAGAACATCTTGTTTGAAAAGAACGTATACGTTAATAAACAACTTCATTTTTATTACTACTTTACCGTTTGGGTCTTCTGGGGGATAAAATTGTTTTAAAAAAAATATTGAAAACTTTTTTTTCCAAAATATAAGTGTAATAAATCTTTTTCTATGTATCTTTTTACAAATCTAATGAAACAGTTGCTTCAAATGTACACGCAAATTTAAGGAGATATATCGAGTTATTGCCGAGAAGTTTAGAGAATATTTTTTTTTATTTTCAATTGGAAAAGAACAAGAGGCTATTTTCAAAATAAAATTTCACCTAGACGCTTTAAAAATTGTAATAAAAAGCGCATGTTACGATGTGCTTGTTTATTTAAAATCTAGTGAAATCAATGTAAATCAGTACAAATAATAGATTAAGAGTTTTCAAGTCTTCAAAGTAGGACATTCTGAAACGTGGTTTTTCGTGTAGCTCTAGTGCGACGATACTTCAAATTAAACCTGAAACATGTTATAAAACTTATGTGTGACAACCCTAAACATTTCTTTAAAAACTGCCATAACAAGTAAAACTTGTGAACTCCAATTTTTTCATCGGATTACTGTGAGTATTCAAAATTTGCTTATATGTGTTAACATATGAAATTGCGCAAAACCTTTTTAAAGAGGAAAAAGTTTTACTTTTTGAAAAAAAATTTAATATTGAAAGCATGTATCTAAGTAGTAGTGTAGGAATTACAAAACGCTTGAAGAGTGCACGGGAAGAACCACTTGATTTCGGGGTGATAGCGAAAGATCGCCTAAACTGGTGTAAAGAAACAGGTTACTCGCTTTGTTTTTCTTTCGCGGCAACCCCGATTCACGCCAGAGATAAATAGACACAAGTAACACGTTTGTACCGTAAATGAATAAGCAAAGGAAAAACCGGTTTCCTGTCGCCAATGTCCGCCAAGCAGACACATAAGGTAAGACTCAAAATCAAGTGGTTCTTCCGGTGTACTCCTCACTTATGTATACAAGGAAGGAATGTTAAGATTTTAATTTAGTTCCATTTGGTTTGTAGACATATATTTTCAGACTTGTATGCTTGGCCAGGGACCCGCTTATAAACCTTGGTCAAGTAAAATAGACACAACACACACACGACAGATGCTGCCATCTATCGCGCGCAACCTCCACAATTCAGACATGCCTCTGAAGTGGAGGGAAATAGTCTCCAGGGACCTGTTCCGGTGGGAAACTGCGCAATATCCGTCCATAAACTTTCGGACCCAACTGATTTAACGAGCACGTACTCTGCAAAAACTCGACGAACACAAACTTTCATGCCTTATCGGAATTCGAACCCGGACCCAGAAGCTTCAAAGGCTGGCACCCTAATCATTGCGCTGCCTTGATTCCATTATTTGTAAAGGTCAGAGTTTTTTTAAGGCAACTATCTGCGCCGCGTTTTGCTATGAATAATAGTCTGTTGTCATTGAGGAAATTGCCCCTTGAAGTTGGCTTCGTAGCGACTACACTACCTTAAAGGTGAAACGAGTTCTACAGAAAAGCAACCTAAACGAGTTTGGCTTCTTGTATTACGAGTCTTGTAAAGGTGAAACAACTCTTCCAGAATTGAAAATGACGGTTTAGTGCAGTTGTTTCCCAACCGGTGGTACGCTTACCACTGGTCGTACGTGAGATAATTTCAGGTGGTACGCGTGAGTGATGTGAGCAACATGATACTATTAATAGCTTCTGTACACATGACCAGTAAGCACACAAGCATTTAACTCATTATATTAAGCATTAATATTATTTTAAAGAGAAATCTTTATTATACTTCAGAATCGGATGTAAAACCTAGTACCCTTTGAACTTCCGGCAAGCTCTGCTTTTTCTGATGCCATTGGTACGGTTACTTATGTGAGAGAGAATTTTCTGAGCTCTTGTACATAAAAAATTAACATAGAAGCACCATAGCGTTGAAGAGAACTTAAAAGTGAAGATAAGTTCCATTTATCCTAATGTTAATAATTTAATCACAGGCAAACAAAAATTTTCGCTCTAAAGACGTAAAAGTATATTTTGTATGATGATTATTTTTTTGCTGAGCTTGTACTATTTTTTCTTATTTGTATGTTTTTAGACCTATAGGTAATTAATAAAACTGTTAATTAATACTATTTTAACCTTTTTATTTATCCTTGCTTATAAGCATGTTATAAATAGGCAAATATCCAACCATTAAATATGAAATTTTCTCAGAAATTTAATTCAAATAGCCTTTGAACATTTATAGAAAAGTAATTATACGTTTATTAAAATATTTAGATTTGCTGGCACGCCAAAATTTCTTAAAAAGTCAAGTGGTACGCAGGCGCAAAATGGTCGGGAACCCCTGTTTTAGTTCATTCGTTCGTGTGACTTTTAGTTCATTAGTGTTGGCCGAGTAAACAGAACCACGTGTTATTTAGCGATATAAAATTTTATGCCTAAAAAAAGCAATCCCACTAAATAAAAGCTTTTCTCCCGTTCTTTCTGTTTAGATTTGTATGGGTTGATGTCACATTAGACTCGAACGACCGTGAAACCCATATACCCTGTGATATTTCAAGTCTTTACTTTTTATTTGATAAGGGGGAAAGAGCGCGCTGGATTCTAGGAGGATAGAAAGAACAGGAATCGTCACGCGGATTCAAACGCACGGGAACTGAGTGAAGCCAGAGGTGGAGGGGAACCAGGGGAAGGCAGCTGCCTTTATCTATACCCCTAGTTAACATGGGGTTCTGATTTTTCGTTTTAAATGAAAAAAAAATATGATCACATTATGAAAAACGAATACACATATGTATATTTCTAATGTGCTCAGTAGATATACATGTATTATTTAAAATACAATAACAAATAAACACTCAAAACTAGGCGATATTAATATTGGTTCCTCTGGAAATCTTAAAATTATTTAATCATAACTTGGATTTTTCAAAAAAATCTTTTATTAAATCTTAAAAATCTGCTGTTCATCATTAATAGTTATTATTTTTGATCGAACAGATTGTTTAACGAATAATAACAGAACTTTTATTTAAGTTGCATATGAAATGCAAAATAAGGTAATCTGATTAGTATATTTGATTCATATAACTTGCATATTTATTCTTTTTATTAAACAATTTTAATTAATGATAACCAATAAATGCTTAAAACTGATTTGATTACTTTTTTTATGTCTACTTGTTAATTTTAAGAAAGCTAATATATTAAGTATTTTTTTTTTACCAATTTGAAATAATTACTGCGATACTTATGCTACTAAATCACTAATACTTGTAGCTATTTTTTTTTTGAATAAATAAAAAATCAACTAATACTTTTTTTTAATCAAAAATACATTAAATGGAATTTTTACAATCAAAGTTGTATAAATAGATTTAATTACCAGGTTTTTATATTATGTTTGTCACTATTTTCATGAATAAAATAGAAAATCCACTAATAAAGATTTTTTCTTTTTTTTTAAATAATCAATGATACAATGTTTACAATTGAAGTTATATATATAAAAAAACATTAGATTTTAAATCTATACTGGATCTTTAATAGTTCAAATTTTGTTGCCAGTCATTGTTAATGGGTTAAATATATAAAATTTTTGAAGCTTGAGCAGATAAAAATATTTGTTATAACTTTGACACATGCATGAATTGAACTCTACATCTAATAAGTTTTCTTTCTTCTGGCTAATAAATTTTTTAAAAGTAAAGGGTTTTGCAGAATAGTTATATGGGACCGATTACTGACAGAGAAAGAGGACCCATTTTGTTTTAATTTTTTTTTCTTTCATAACAAATGTACTTCATTATTGCGCAAATCATGCTATAGATTTCATTAATTATTTATTTTCATTAATTATTACTAATTCATGAAAATTCGAGGTTTCGCAAATTGCTAAAAACTAAGGTTTTCAGTGTGATGGCGTAGAGAGGGAGAGGAGAAGTACCTTAAATTTTTTGAAATTAATAAAATATATAAGCGATTTTCGCAAAACAAATACTTTCCAAACTTTAATGATGATTGACTTTAAAGAGTTCTTCATTAGGGCAATTCCATTAGTTGATTTTCTATTTTTTTTTACAAAAATAGCGACAAGTATTAGTGGTTTAGTAGTATAAGTATCACAGTAATTTATTGCAAATTGGTAAAAAAAAAATACTTAATATATTAACTTCATTAAAACTAACACGTATACATCGAAAATATTAATCAAATCAGTTTTAAGCATTTCTTGGTAATCATTAATTAAAATTGTTTAATAAAGAGAATATACGCAAGTTATGCGAATAAAATATAATATATTACTTTATTTCGCATTTCATATGCAACTTAAATAAAAGTTATAATATATATTCGTTAAGAAATCTCTTCTATCAAAAATATTAAACGTTTAATAATGAACAGTAGATTTTTAAAATTTAATAAAAGATTTTTAGAAAAAATGAAGTTATAACAAAATAATTTTAAGATTTCCAGAAGAACCAATATTAATATCGCCTAGTTTTGGGTGTTTATTTGTTATTGTATTTTAAATAATACATGTATATCTACTGAGCACATTAGAAATATACATATGTGTATTCGTTTTCCATAATGTGATCATATTTTTTTTCATTTAAAATGAAAAATCGTAAATTCTCCCATAGAACCCCAGGTAAAAGTGGGGTAGATAAAGGTCCCTTTCTCCCAAGAGGGAGGGGAAAGCTTTTTCGCTTCACGCCGAAGGCCACATATGACGACTCCTGTTCTTTCTATCCTCGTAGGTCCCAAGTTAGACTTTCTTTAACACATTGGATATGATTGCGAGTTATTTTATTGAGGTTGCACACTGTAACCGCAGGAAAATCAGACTCCCTTACTCTTTGATATTTTAAATCGATTAGAACTGGATACTGCAAATATACTTGAAGGAAGATGTAGACTTGGTAAGCGCATCCACTTAAGGTTATCACAAGGACTATTATCCAAAATATTCTAGCGCAACTGGATTTTGCTTGTGAGAGTTGTGACAAAGCGTGCACGGACGACTTTCCGATTGCTTCGCAATTTAACATCATCCATTTCGAATGTTCCTTTGAAGATTTTTTACTAAGTTCCATGTTAATATTCAAACAAAATGTAGCATCAGTTCATGTACTAACTGTAATGCTGGTTACTTTTCTCCTCGCATTTGGAACAATAAATGCCTGATCTCAAAATGAACTTTTTAAACAGAAACTTCGCCCACCAGAAAATAAAAGAACCAATCTCTAATATCTCCTATACAAATAAATTAACAGAGTACTTTTAAATACATGGATGTGATGATGGTTAATTTAATTAACCCTTTATGGGAAAATTATGTGTCCTGAAGCTTGTTACTACATTTTAACTTATTAACAGTGCCATCAAGGCCATGACTAATAAAACTAAAATGTTTCCCGTGATGACAGAGTAAAATTTAATGAGTTCTTTTTTTTCTTTTAAAGTAAAGAAATATTTTCGTGACATTAACTCACGCAGGGATAGGTGAAATATTCATTATACTTAGGAAAGCTACTGGTTAACGCCCAAAAATACAACGCTTTCAAGCATGCACACACTTAAAATTTTGTATAGTGCTATCATCATATTATTACGTTTGTAAATGGGGCTGTTTTATTCGATTGTTCGGTTTTTAATTTCAATTTCATTTCGAAAACAAATTTTAATTTTTTTTATAAATATTAGCATGAATTATTAATAAGATAATATCTACATGTAAAGTGCAAGTTTCATTAAGTATAGATTAGTTTTATTAAAGTAATTAAAACTATTCTGCAAGTTTTGTCTTGCTTTTCATCAGCTGAATAATTAATTTAAAACTCTGCATTATTCGTTTTAAATATAATGTGTTATTTGGTATTAGTAATTTTTTTAAATGGTGCGTAATTTGATTTAGATTTTTTAAGACGTATGAAAAAAATATTGTATTTTGAACTGGCAGTTAATATCTAAATAGTATTGTTTTAAGCGGAGTTTTCTCAATATGAATTTTAATGCGTATGTAGCGCCACTTTCACAAAAAGGAACACTTTTTCTGCGAACTCATACATGGCAACAAAGACAAGCCCAACCACAAACTTAAGTTTCCACCAAGTTGCGAGTATAACTCAGAATCAGAGAACATGGGCTTCTGAACATAAATCTTATTCTCTAGAGTTTTAAAGAAAACTTTCAGCTTCGTCGGAGGTGTTAGTGCTTTTTCGCCCCGGCACTCTTCTGGTTCATAGATTTTTCCGAAATGTCTGTCAGACATCACACTTCGCATCACCGAAGACCAATTCATGACCGTGTTCTGAAGCTGCACATCGTACTCCGTGTTGAAGCAGGGTAAACGGCAGTCGCACGTATGCAATCGCACTTCGACATTCGAGCCCAACAAGTCCAACACTCTACCCATACACGCAGTCTGAGTTTCGTTCAACAGGTTGCAGAGGACCTTTTGCGGACGAGTTGCCATCAGAAAGGGATCGACGCAGCCGCAGAGTTCCATGCTGACCCGTTGTATGCACTCGTCGACGCAATTCAATCCGCCAGATGGTGGATAGTTCTTGCAGTCATCCCTGTAGGGGGATGCCAGTCTGTGGAACGATGTCTTGGCCAGAGACAAGTGGGATTCCACACCAACCGGGATGTTTACTCCCTTTATGGCAGGGTGAGGGTCTTCTTGGGGATTGTGGATGACCACTCGAACGCCAAATGAAGGTGTGATATTAGAGTATGAATTCAGTCCGACGTCCAAAACAAGTTCCAGTCCGCTTTGTGGACCTGCCCTCTTCACAATGCGAGGTTTCGCACTAAAATCATTTTCTGTTTTTCTATTGAAGGTGAAACAGTTTCCATACTGTTTGCTGAGGAAGAACTCAAAGTCACTGAAGTCGCAAGTCACGGAATTGAATGAGCACTTCAGAACGAAATCGTCTAGTCTGTGCCCGTAGCACCTCCTTGACATGTCGTCCAACTTAGTGTAATGATTCAATAAGTTTTTCGCAAATTCATTGTAACTCTTTTGCAACTCACTTGTATTTGGTGTAGAAGTTAGGCTCTGTGCTTCAGTCTGGTATAATGAGATTCCTCCTCCTCCTCCATGACTTTCAAAACCACTATGAGGCAATCCAGCTAGGCACATACTATAAAGACAAAAAGTTCTTCTCTTGTAAGAATGACATTGTTCCCAAGTTAGACTTTCGTTGACACATTGGATATGATTGAGAGTTATTTTATTGAGGTTGCACACTGTAACCGCAGGAAAATCAAACGCCTTTACTCTTTGATATTTCAAATCGATTAGAACTGGATACTGCAAAAACACTTGAAGGAAGCTAAGTACTTGGTAAGCGCATCCACCTACAGTAACCACAAAGACTATTAGCCAAAATACTCTAGCCGAACTGGATTTTGCTTGTGAGAGTTGCGACAAAGCATGTACGGACGACTTTCCGATGGCTTCACAGGACATCATACATTTCGAATGCTCCTTTGAAGATTTTTTACCAAGATCCATGTTAATATTCAAACAAAGTGTCTCATCAGTTCATGTACTTGCTGTAAACTGGTAACTTTTCTCCTATTATTGTTCTAATAAATGGCGGAATTATATCTAAAAATGATGGCACTCCTTCTACAGAAACTTTGACTTCCAGAAAATAAAAGATTTAGTCTCTATCTCCTACATCAGATAAACTAACAATATTTTCAAAATACAAGGATGTGTGATGATGGTTAGTTTAAATAACCCTTTATGTGGGAAAATAATATGTCCTGAGGCTTTTTATTACATTTAAACTGATTAACAGTGCCATCCAAACCCATGAATAATAAAACTAAAAGGTTTTCCGCAATGGCAGAGTATGTTTCGATGAGTTTCTTTTAAAGTAAAGAAATATTTTTCGTGACATTAACTCACGCAGGCGAAATATTAATTAATAATTAAAGCTACTGGCTAACGCCCAAAAATATTACGCTTTCAAGAATGTTCACTTTTAAAACTTTGTATTGTGCAATCAGCATTATTACGTTTGTGAATGCGGTTTATTCGGTAATTACTTACCGTTACTGGAGTCGAGAGGAGTTCGAAAGGGATGAAGACTGGAGAGGGGTTTGTTTGTGGGCTAGAAGCAAAGAGTTCTATAGTAGGGTAGAGACTGAACCTACCAACCGTGCTATGGACCAATACGGAGGCAATATAGGGTGGCATGTGGGGCCCCATTGCCCAGTAGTTTGGATCGCTGGCCATAACGCTTGCAGTCGGCGCGCTGGGGCGACGGGGGAGGGCTCGATTCCCGCCTTTGCATCGAATGTACTTCCTTTCTCAGTACCAACATTATAACTTAACTAACACTTTTTCCACTCTATTAGGGCTCAATAGTGAGCCATGGCAGCCGATGGCAGCTCAATACCACACAAGTCGTTCCTCCACCTTACTATAGATTTCTTTGGCTACACTCTTAAAACAAAAGACTGAAATCCACTCATATACGAGAAGTGCATTTTCGACACTGGAAAGGAGTGAAAATTAACTCAGACTGAGTTGAAATCACTCGTTTGGAGTGATTCTGTCTTAGTTTTAACTAAACAAAAGAGTGAAATCCACTCCAATAGGATAAGTGCATTTTCGACGCTGAAAAGAGTGAAAATTAACTCAGACTGAGTTAAATTCACTCGTTTGTTTTAAGAGTGTATAGAAGACAATGATGGACGTAACTGATGCATCACTGTAAGCAGAGCTATTTTAGTTTACACGAAATTAGCAGCCCGTTGAATCGTATGTGGGGTTTAAGACGATTCATGAGGTGACTCATTTATTCTATCCATCCGCCAGTGCTAAAAGTTATGAAGTTTTTTTTATCTACTCACAATAGCTATTGCAACACGAAAGTTGATTTTAATTTTCCTTCTTGGATGCCTTCCTTCGTGGATTCTCAATGGATTTTCAAGTAAAAGTAAGGACTCAATCTTGGTTTCTAACAGGTAACCAAGACAAGTTAAAAACTTTTCTCAAAGACTACTTCTCGTTAGGTTACGTTGAATTATCATCGCACTGGAGCTATTGGCGACGGGTCTCATAATTGAGAACCACTTTCAAGTGACGAGTAGGCCCCCAACGCATATTTTACGGGTGACATCGCACGCGACTTCGGGACTTTGAAGCATATTTAAAGTGCACTCCCTCTACATGGAAGTACTTTCTCATGCAGAGCGAGCTGTGACTTCCAGTTACGAAATATTTCTCGGATTTGGCAGTATGGATTAAATTTCTTACGCACATCTACTTCCTCTCGGCTTCTGCAAGTTAACAACCAGAAGATATTGACCTAAAATTTATCGCTATCAATGCGTCAGCTTGAGCCAACTATTAATTTCATTTATTTTGAAGACACCGAAAGAAATATTTAATTAAAAAAATAACGTAGGCATTTTAACGCTATTACACAATACACAATTGTTAGAATAAACATACTTTTAAGTGTAATATATGTGGGTGTTAACCGGTGTCCACCTTTAGTAATGAATTTCACGTAATTAAATTACATTTTCCTGAAATGTAGTCACGAAAGTTTTTTTTATTAAAAAATGCACTCGCGTAATTGTTCTTTCGTAAACCATTTAGTTTCCCTATTCAAGCTCATTTTACGTAAACTGGGGAAAATATTAGCGCATACATGCTTTCAGAAAATATTACTTTCTCTCGAAAGGGTTATTTAAATAAAGTTGTCTCCCTCGTAGTTCCCAAATAAATGAAAGTATGAAATACTGAAAGTAGGTATTATAGTAGAGTGTTTTATAACAATTAATTATGCTTCTTGATAACTAGTTGAGCTTAAAGAAAATAACCACCTATGTCGAATTTCGCTTGTCTGTTGATGTTGTAAGAAGTCCTATTCCAAGATTTGACTCAGCCATTGAGTATACCGAATTAAAAAAAGAAAAGAACCAACTTTACAGTACAGTAACTGATTACACACAATGGTTATGCTATCATGGAGCCTAAAGTCAGATCGTCAAGTAATCATTCGAAATGGCAGATGTCTTGTGAATTTATCGGAAAGTCATCGGTGCATTCTTTGTCCCGATTGTCGCAATCTAAATCCTGTTACAGTAAAGTATTTTGGCTAATTGTCTTTGTGGTAACCCTAAGTGGGTGTGTTTACCAAGTCTATAGCTTCCTACAACTTTACTTCCAGCATCCAGTTCTAGTCGATTTGAAATTACAACGAGTAAAAACTTTTGATTTTCCAGCAGTCACAGTGTGCAACTTAAATCGAATAACTCTCAATCATGTCTCCTGTGTTAACAAAAGTCTAACTTGGGACCAATGTTATTCCTACAGAAGCCAAACCGCGAACCAAGGTCCTCCTCAAGGCTAAGGAGCAGGTAGACCGACAGTGCTGTTGACTGAAGCAAAGGGGCTAACCTCAAAATCGAAAGCAACAAGTGAATCAGAAAGTAAATTAATGAAAAATCTAATAAGTCGCTACGTCGAGTTGGACGCTGTCTCGAAAAACTGTAACGGACACAGGCTCGATGACTTCATTCTGAAGTGCTCCTTCAATTCCCTGCAGGGTTGTCACAATTTTTGGTAAAAAAAATTCAAGGACTATTTAAGGACTTTTCAAGGATATATTTCCATTTTCAAGGACTGTATATTCGAACATGCATCAACTAAATTTCACAGTAGTTTTTAAAATTCATTTATTTAACAAATAAGAAGGCTCTTACTTTCAAATGAACTTAAATATGCATTATAAAATAACCTTTTAGTTATTAAAAATACCATCAAAATCACATGCTTTGCCGTCTTGAATTATACATAAACAATGAATCAAAAAGTGAAATAGTAGGAACTGATACCTCCACAGCGTACCTCCACAGCAAATAATATGGAAACTGCTTCACCTTCAACAAAAAAGATCGCAGCACCAAGCCCTGCATCGTGAAGAGGGCGGGCCCACAGAGCGGACTGGAACTTGTGCTGGACGTGGAACTGCTTTCCTACTCGAACATCACTCCTGCGTTCGGAGTCCGAGTTGTTGTCCACAGTCCCCAAGAAGACCCTCACCCCTCCGAGAACGGAGTTAGCGTCTCGTTTGGTACCGAAACACACTTGTCTCTGTCCAAGACAACGTTCCACAGACTGCCCTCCCCGTACAGGGATGCCTGCATGAACTATCCATTGAGCGGAGAGCTGGATTGCATCGATTGCATGCAACGAGTCAGCATGGAACTCTCCCACATAGCCATTCATTATCCAGTAGACATCTATAAGACGTTATTCGGAAAATCCATGATATCCATTAGAATTTGAGTTTACCATCCATAGACGTCTTATAGACATCCGTAGTTTCCGCCGAGTGATATCCATTAGGAAACTATTTGACAGCGATATTCTAGACATTACGGACGTGTTTTAGACTTTCTGGATAAATTCGTGCTATGGTGAACGTCCATTAGAGGTTAACAAACTCCATGAGCAGTCTTATGTACTTTGTGGATATCTATTAGACCAACCCTAACAACAAAACATTTCTCGACGAGGTCTACAATATCTAATAAATATACCAATTCTAGACATGTTGGATACATTTTGAATTTATGGATGTGATAGAATGTACTTAGAACAAATAGTTTAAAAATGAAAAGATAGGTGGCGCCACTAATGAATTTTTAAAATGGGTTTAAAAATTATTTTTTTGTTTAAAAATTATTTTTTACTAGGGTTTATATGTTACATTCTCCTACTGAGCGCATGACTTAATTTACAATGTTCTTCATTTTCAATGCTGGGAGATGCTCTAAGCGGGATTCGAACCACGGATCTTCTTGTCTGTAGTCTAGTGCGCTATCCGTTGTGCTACGGGGATTTGGTTGTTAGAGGTACAGAAAAGTTTTTAAGGAAAAGTCAAATGCTTTGCAAATAGGGATGGTTTTTTTTAGCTCTATGAAGTTCCATGAAATTACTTAGAGATTTCTTTGCACCAATTTATTTTTAATTGCTGGATTTTTTTAAAAATTTAATTATAAATTTAAACTCATGATTATAATTTTTCAAAAAATAAAAGTTTCATTAAAATGAACCATTTTGACATTTGCTATAAGTTAAAGTGGGTTTCTTTGTAACTTTTCATTATTTTATCGTATTTTATTTAATTTAATTTTTCACACATTTTATTATTTAAACCCAGAACAAGTATTTAAAAATTATACATTATATCCAATTAAATTTAAAGCTTCATAAAAGCGCAAATAGCGTTGAATAGTTATTTTAAAATTTTCTTTTACGTAGAAGGTTCCTCTTGTATTGATTTTTGGAATTTTCTAATTTGTTTCTGGATTATTTAATATGCATACTTTTAGAATCTCCCTTTTTATAAAAATCAGATACCTAAGAAATTTTTTTAATTAAAAATGTAAAAAACATGGTTTGTTCAAATTTTTCTTTCATAAAAGATAATCGATTTATTTTCCTTTTGCACACATTTTATGATTTTTGTGCATTTGACATCGAAATTCTAGGCATTACCGACATTTTCTAGAAGTTCTGGACTACTTCGCTATATAGTAAAATATCCATTAGAAGTCTACAAACTCCATAAGCAGTCCATATTGACATTCCATAAGCAACCATATTGACATTTGATATAATTAGAGTTTCTTTCTTCTTTGAAACTTTTATTGTTCCATCGTATTTTTGGAATTTAAAACTTCTTAAAATCGCAAGAGGAGTTTAAGATTCGCTTTAAAAGTTGCTGTCACTTACTTTTTACTGTATATGGATTTTTGTAATTTTCTCATTTGTTTTGATTATTTAGCATCAGCAAAATTTTAGAATTTTGCAGTTTATTAAAAATTATATTGTACATTAAAAACAGTTACCTAAGAAAAAATTAAATTGAAATATAAAAAAACCCTAACTAACTAAACCACTCTAAACGAACTATTAACTTAAAAAAATTACGTTTCCAAAATTTTTAATAACTTCGTGTCGATTTTAATCTTATTTAGTCGCTATCCGTTTAATTTGACAAAGTGTTTAGCTCAAAAATGTTGAATATTTATTTTTATATGCTCGAAATCATTTGTCTGCAGTTTCTATGTTGATTATACAACGGTAGATGGCGCGAATAACTGATAATTTGGCGACTACTAAAAAGCGATGTATTTCAAAATGTGGTAATCACGCTCTTACCTCCCCCTCCCCCCTAATTGCCCGAACCCGACCCTGTCTGCAGACTGGGGGGGGGGGGGGGGGGCCGCCGGCCACAGCTGTGGTCCTTCGCTTAGGAACAGGCATTTGGCCATTTATTTTATCAGCCTCTTGGGAATGTGTTTAAAGTATAATAAACTGAACTGTAATTTGAAGACAGTTGTGAAAAATTCGCCATTTCAACAATACTATTTATGTATCTAAGGGAAAAAAAATATTGAGGTACACAGCTCATGTTTAATTATTTGCTTTTTTCTCAGGTCATAAACTAAACTCATAAAAAGTCAAATGCATATGATTTATTGATTTAGCGAATAAAATTAACTGTCCTGCAAAAATTACAATTTGCTTAGATTTTCAGATTAACCCATTAAGACCCTTTCAGGTGGCGCTAATTTAAGGTTATGAGACTAAAATGTTAAGAGTTTTACCGGAAAAGTTGCCTTAAACAGCATCAATGTCCTTGGGTCAGTTGAAATGTACATTACATACTATTGAATACTACGGAGCAATTTTTTAATTGAAAAGTTGATTCATTAAAAATTGCGAAATTTTTTTAAAAGTGTCCCTAAAAAGGGACGCCAGACATTAATGGGTTAAAAATGACGTTTGTATAAATTCTATCTTTTTTTTGTATTCCTACCATTTGGTTAAATATATTTTGAAACCATTTTTCATGATGACCGTGAAAGAAGAATTATAAATATTAAAAAAGGTATGTACACATTAAATTAGTTAATTACCAAAAATATGTGTTTTAACTAGCCCTTAAAAATTGAAAATTTTAGCATTTGTAGATAATTATCTCGATCAATGGAACGAACCCTTTAATTTTATTTCGATGTTAATGAACCCAACAAATTTGTTGTGATTTAAATCAACTCAACGAATTAAAAAAAACTGTGGGTGGTCCATAAAAACGATTTTTTTAATTTCAGAAAGACCTTTAATTTGTTCGTTTATGTGAAAATGATTCGAGCAAAATTTTAGCCTACTCAATTAAGAATTGCACGTGCCGCACGAGACTTAAAGTTTTAAAAAACTTAAAATTAAAGTTTTTTTTTACCACATTTCCATTAGAATCAATGTCTACGCCAAACACGGAAACATAGTCAATAAAAATAATATTATAGACACTTTGTCATTGGAAATAAAGATTATTCACAAAGCTATTTGTGTAGCAAAATAACATTTCAAGAAATTAAATGATGTTCATAGAATCACGGCGGGTTGCAGTTACAATGTGGTAGGAAGCGATACACATTGCGGTTAAAAAAGGTGTTTTGGGACAATATCTCCATGGGTTCCCTATCTCCATGTAATATTACCCGAAGCGCTTATTAATTTTTAGGTTATTTTTCAGACATTATGTAGAGTATATTTACTGAACGTTAAAGTAATATTCAGATTATTTTTTAAATCTGATCAAAACCTCAAAAAAAGTATGTGTGAGTTTGTGAATTTTTAATGAATATGAGTTATTTTCCTTCAATTTATTAGAAATAATCACTTATTATTTTTATGGTCACGTTTTTTGACGTTATGTAATAGTTATTTAATCAACTAGTGTCGAAAGTAACACTTTATTAAGCAAGTGGCGAATTTCACGAGACCGTAGGTCGAGTGATATAATGACAAGATCTTAATAAAGTATTATTTGGCACGAGCTTGCTTACAATGTTTTTTATAATAATTTGCAAAAGCGTGAAATTTGTGTTCTTATTTTATTTCCTTTAATATTTTTTGTAGTAGTTGTAGTTTCCATGGAGATATTAGAAAATGCAAAAGTAATGAACCAATAGAACTGAGTGAGTTTCATGACCATTTAGTTTCCATGAAAATATTCACGACGGCCTTTTGTTTTTCTACCAATCAAACACTCTTATTTATTTTACATCCCTAGTGCCGAAAGTCCCACTTTCGGCACGTAAAGTGTCATTTTCGCAACGATTTATGAAAGAATATGATATAAAAAGTTAACTTCTTTGTACGCTATTATAAAAAAAAATATTAAGTAAAATAAATGCCATATTCAAATTATTTTTGAATTTATGATAAAAAAAATAGTTTGCACGTTGCTGACAATTTGAAATGGCAGTCGAGTGATTTCCAAAAAATAACAACATGCTTTCTTTCTTGTGCTCAACTTCATGTGAAATGTTTCAGTCGACTAGGTTTTATAGATGATGCGGCGCATCTGGGAAAAAAAAGTTTTTTTTTTTCGTTCGTTAGTAGTAATCGGTTTATTTTAAAGCTCCACGAATCGGTTCAGTGTTGCAGCATGTTACTTTTTTTACAAAGTTATTTTCTCTCTTAAATTTAAATTTATTTGGTTGAAAATTAAGAAATATTATCAAGATAACTTTAATTTTAATATTGTGCATTTTTAACGACCCCTTTAGACGCTGGAATATGTTTAAAATAAGCATTATTGAAATTCAGAATAAAATATTACGATTTAGATTGACGTATTGGACAACATTGCGAAATCTAGTTATGCGATTCACTGCGCAGTGTCATTTAAAAATTCGCCAAAACAAGGGTTGCAGCTGAAAAATATGTATTTTAAATTAAAATAGTTTGAAAACGTTGCATTTAAGGTGGGTTTAAGCGGAGATTTTTTGTAGGTCACTTTAAAGATGAATTTTTTAAACGGATTTTGAAACTTCATTTTCAAGTATACAAATTGCATAAATGTAAAATCTGTTATATTCCCTGAAAAAATCATATTTTAATTCATATGTTTAACCAATAAATACAAACCGCGTTCAGCGTGAATGAAAAGTAAGAAAAGAAAAAAAAATGCATGTGGGTTCAATTTGCTGGATTGTTAATTGAATATCAGTATTTTATTATATTTATTGATTCTTAATCTTTTGACTTTTTTATGGATCAGATTTAATCAACTAGATTTTTATTATGTTTCCGGATGTTTACAAATGGTAAGTAATGAAACTGAAGGAATATTTTCAGCATAAATAAGGTATTTGTTTTTTTATATGAAAATTTTCCAACCATACAAGAGGATGAATGTCATTTTTGTTTCCTGATGTTAAGAAGGCTTAAGGGCATTGGCGGCTTTGGCGAAGTTGAAAATTTAACGTGGGGTAACTATTCCTACCCAGAAGCATGGGATAGGGTTAATTTGAATTATCATCAGAGCTACACGAGGGCTATTGACCACGGGCGTCGAAATTTAGAACCACAGTCAAGTTACGAGCCGACACATGAGTAGGCACCCAATGCAACTTATAAATGTGACATCGTACGCAGCGTCGGGAATTTGGAGGGTATTTAAACTGCCTTTCCTCTAAATGGGGTATTATTCATTGTATATTTTTAGGCTGCACGGGCCGTTTATAGGTCGGAAGTTAAATTAGAGATGCCTGGACCTGAACCTGGGACCTACCGCATGCAAGGCGAAAGTCTTTACCAACTGGTCCCTCCCAGCCCTATCGAGTTGTATGAAATATGGAGTGGAATTTCTTTTACATTTGGTCAGTTTCGTTGGGCTAATCGTGAAATAGAAACAGGCCATTATATCATACAGCTGTTCTGGCAATTTGAACAGGTATAGGAAATCCCTCTTACTCCTAAAAGGTCCTCTGGGCACAACACAATCAACCCGTCATATCAGAATGAGAGGAGATTATAATATCCAGATGGAGTGGACCAGTGGAGAAGGGATAAGTGGGTATTAAAAAAAAGTTTACATAAAAAAAACTACTAATTAGGTTTATTAAGGGTACACCCGTGCAACGCCGGGTTTATAAAGCTAGAGCTGGGACAGATTGACATGCAAACAACTGACTAAACGAGCGACAGACAAGGTCGGAAAAGACCTGAAAACGGCCAAAATTCTTGCATATTTTTACTTCTCAATGAAAACGTTTAAAAATTCGTCATTGTACCCTTCTGAGTTGATCCAGACCATAGTTTGTATAATTAACCAATTTTAAGTTACAACTGAGTTTATGAAAATATAACGTATAAAATCACTATCGAGTTATATGACATTTATATTTTTACACTTTAAAACGATAAATAAATCATTTTATGTTAACATCATTTGGTAGTTTAATTTTTCAAATAAAAGAGTTAAAAAAAGAAAAAAACACTTCATAGAACTTTGAACGTTTGGAGAGGGGCTTATACAATTTTATGTATAGTATAATAGAGTCTGATTCCCGGTTGTGTGTAAAAAATCATCTACGATCATCCGCGGCTTGAAATTGAAGTTTGTGGGATTAAGGCTGCTTGATAAAATGTTTCATTAAGTTGAACGTTGATTGCAAACAGAGGAAACTAATACATTTTGAAACAGTTAAAAATCACTTGTTGACCTATACAACTAAAAACTTAATTCAAAAGTAATAAATAAAAGCTGTAAAAGTAATAAGTACGAGCGCCGTTCCAAGCTACCGTTTTAAGCCCGAAGAATCAGTGAAAAAAAATTAGAATAGGTTTTTAATAAATAAGGTTATGCATTTTTATATTTTTGATAGTTTAAACTTTCTGTTTTTAAAATACGAGATACTTAATATTTTTATTGTTTGAAAATTATTGATTTCTAGTCCAGTGAATAAAGGAGTTTATCATACAAAAGGTCCAGTATCGCAGATTTTTTTTATATGTTGTGGATGACTCCTAGGAAGTAATAAGTGTGAGTTTTCGTCATCCACGTTCTATTGCTTTTTCCAAAACCGTGAAAAAACGTTCGAAATTTCGTCCATTTCCGGTTTTTGGCCTATAACTTTTTCCTAAGCATTTTTAAATCGAACTTTTTGACACCAAAAGTTACAGAAAACCAAATATTCTTCAAAATCTTTACTTTTCCACGACTTTATATCACCGTAACTCACATTAGACTTAAATTTTTCAATAAAATAGGATTTTACAAATTGTGGGAAATTTAATTTTTTAAAAATACACATTTCAAAAATAAGTTTCTTATAGAATGCATGAAGAAAGGTTAAATTTACAGAAACACGAAAAAAGGGCTATTTTCACCCGACGATTCGACGTTTTATTTTTTTAACTTATAGCTCTTTCAAAGTGTATTTTTCAGTATTTTTGTGAATACAAAACTTGTAGAAGATAATTTATCTTTAAATGTTTCTTTTGTGTGTTCCATACGATGAAATGTAAAGGAGCTACATGGTGTCAAAAATGACGTAAAATCTTGATTTTGGCCATTATGTTCCGCTAAAACAATGATTTTTTAAATATTGGAATGAGTGGTAAGAAAAAAACGCTTGGCGAAAACCAAGATTTTAGCCATTTTTGGAACTATGTAGCTCCGTTACATTTCATCGTTCCAAAAATGGCGTAAAATCTTGATTTTCGCCAAGAGTTTTTTTTTACCACTTATTAACATGATAAAAAAAAGTCATCGTTTTAGCGGAACATAATGGCCAAAATCAAGATTTTACGTCATTTTTGACACCATGTAGCTCCGTTACATTTCATCGTATGGAACACACAAAAGAACCATTTTCAAGAAAAATTATCTTCTACAAGAATTTCCTGCAATTTGTAAAATTCTATTTTATTGCTAAAATGAAGTCTTATGTGAGTTACGGTGATATAAAGACGTGTGTACATTCTTTTTACTTCTTCTTAGCTTTTTAATTGTTTGTCGTAGAAAAACACTTTTGATACCGATTTTGAAGACAATTTTGCTCTCTACGACTTTGTGTTAAAAAGTTATATTAAAATTTTTTGCCAATCTATTGAATCAATATGTTTAATCAGTCTCCGGATACTGGTTTAAATACTTAATACCCATAGATAACTGTAATTCGTACATTGTAGCATTATTTTAATTAAAAATAGTTGATTCCAATCTTCTGAACAGCTTTAAAATTAAGATTTTCGATCTCCCAGATCACTGGACGTTAATTGCGCTATGTTTTTCCACAACAGCGTATTTTTGACAATTTTTATTGAAACTATGACTGTGCTGTGACAGATTGTGTGGCAACTGATGTTTTTTTAAAACATATATTATTTCAAAAACTATTTAAAAATTAGGAATACTTTGGCGCATAATAGTTACACTTTTTTAAATAAGTGAAAACATGATATTTTAGAAACCTGAGTCATCCTCTATGCTCCCTTGCTGGCTGTACCTAAAAAGCCTTTCGCGAATTATCGGAATATACAAAAGGATGCCCCTGGCATTATGCCCCTGGCGTAGTAGCTGGAACGGCACTGTCTTGTGTTCGGGTCACTTGAAAGACACTCTTTTTTCCGAAGAAGACCCTCCCTTCTGCCCCACCTTGGCCCTTGCTGCGAGCCTGCTGAGACCCTATCTTATCAATCAATCTCAATGAAGTATGTCAAATTACACATGTCCATTGTCCAAATGGTCTGAGCATGCAGTTCACCAAGAGAGATTTTACAGGGTTGCCAACAAACACATTTGGCACTTTTCTCTAGGAGGGACTACATGTTTTGGCTCATAAAGAAACCTTTTTATTTTGCACTATAAAGAAGTATTAGTGCTGACATCTGTATATTAGCAAACGATTTATTCAAGCATTTATAATTAAAATATTAGTTATTGATCGATCAATGCAATTCTGTATTTTACCAAAAATTTTTTGTCCCTTATAATTTTTTAAAAAATATAATATAATTGTTCACCAATTGACATCCAATATATATTTTAATGCAAAACCTCTATTATTATTTTAATGGTACATTCCAACGTGCGGAACTGGAAATACGGATACTTACATGGTTATAATTTTTATTATAAATATTACTCCTTTAAAAAAATAATTCTCAAATACTCATATTTATTTTTATTATTTTTTTTAAATTGCCGGATTTAAAAAATGAAATTTTCATTAGAAAAAAATGACTTTTCTCATCTGATGGTTATCGGTTTAAAATGCAGTAAAAATGTTTTCAGTTATCACTATAAATTGTATCTATAGCAAGCATTAAAAAATAAATAAAACAACAAATAAAATAAGGCTAAGTGCCGGATATCACAGATTTTCTTAATTTGATATTCATGGCTGAATATCCATACGAGGCTGGATTGGAATCGGATCAAACTTGGATCTCAAAGTCGTTTATTAGTTGTAGTAGACGTTTAATAGATATATGTGCATTAGTAATAGGTTTTAGAATCCTTATAGAACTCATAGATTCATATTATTTCAAACGGACTACTAGTGGATAATTGGATATACAAGTTACAAAGTATCGAGCATTTTAATTTCCAGCCTTCATTAGACATAAGACGTGTATCGAATAAATGTGGATATGCTCATGTGAAGAAACGGTGAGAAAGTTCCTTGCGGAGCACCCGAAAGTCTATCTTTTTATGAAGAATCTAACAATAAGACCAAATATCTTCGAGCTCCTTGATTTAGACGTCAATTAGATATCTAATTTTGGTAAGTCGAAAAATATAACGACATGAACATCTATTAGCTATCCAGAATATCGATGTCTAATAACTAGGAGTTGATGCACATCTATTAAATGTCCGAAATGTCTACGTCTATTTTTGTCTACACATAGATAGCTAATAGACATCCAACGAATAGATTTTGTGGACAGATATGCATTAGATGTCCAATAGACATCTCGAGCGGCTAAAGGATCATGTAGATTACCAATAGATATCTTGTAGACTATAGTGGTTGTGTGGGCTGTGGCTGCGTCGATCCTTTTTTGAAGCAGCTCGTCCTAAAACGGTCTTTTGCGATCTGTCGAACGAAACGCAGACTTCGTGCATGAATAAAGTGTTGGACATGATGAGTTCGAAAATTCTGACGTGTGATTGCCCCTTGCCCTGTCTCAGCACGGAGTACGATGTCCAGCTTCAGAGCACGGTCATGAACTGGTCTTTGGTGATCAGGGCCGTCGCTATAGGGGGGCGAAGGGGGCGTCTCGCCCCCCCAAGTTTTATTTTTAAATGGTCATTCGGCAAATTTGAGAAATTTTTGTCATTTTTATTTTGATATCGAAGTATGAAATTTTTAGTGAAACGTATGTACACCGATCAAAATCCGAACACAACGCAAATGCCAACTCACAAAACTCCTAACTAACTATTAAGTCATTCGGCAAATTTAACAACTGTTTTTCATTTATACTCTAATGCTGAACTATGAATTTCTGCTTAGTGAAATGTGTTTTGTGTGCATCTATCTAAATCCGAACACAACGCAAATGCCGACTCACAAAACTCCTGACGAACTCTTAAGTCATTCGGCAAATTTAACCAATCTTTGTCATTTATACTCTAATGCCGAACTATGAATTTCTGTTTAGTGAAATGTGTTTTGTGTTCATCGATCAAAATCCAAACACAATGCAAATGCCGACTCACAAAACTCCTGACGAACTAATAAGTCATTCTTCAAATTTAACAAATGTTTGTTATTTATACTTTAATGCCGAACTATGAACTTTTGTTTAGTGAAATGTGTACACAGATCAAAATCCGGACACCAAGAAAATGCTGACTAAAATAACTACTGACGAACCAATAAGTCATTCGGCAAATTTTACAAATGTTTGTCATTTATATTTTAATGCCGAACTATGAGTTTTTGTTTAGTGAAATGTGCAAACCGATCAAAATCCGGACACTACGCAAATGCCGACTTATCTCTTGACGAACCATTCAGACATTCGGTATATTTTTAAAATGTTTGTTATTTATTTTTTAACCCAGAACTATGAACTTTTGTTTAATATGTATACAGATAAAAATACTATGCACTGCATAGGGGCCCGTAAAAAGCTAAAAGTGCTTTTTTTTTCTTCGAATAAAAAAAAAGTATTCGCAAAAAATCTGAAGTTAATGACTCATGTGGGTCCAGAAATTTTATTCTACGATAAAAGACAATGCAGAAAGTGTACTTAGTTTTGTAAAATTCGTTATCATTATCTATTATATTTCAATTGGACTTTTCAACATTTTTTTCAAAAACGTCCTTTTTCTTTCTTTGAAAAAAAATTACTGAATATGCGAAATTTTTCAATGCAGTAATATATTTAACTGGAAGGGTCCCTAGGAGATTCATAGAGGATAGAGGATATTAGTTTTTAGTCAGATTTATCAACGGGCTCCTTCAGACCATGCCTAGAACCACCAGTAATTTAGGAATTTTAAAAAGTATTTTATTAAGAAAAATGTAGCAGAAATAAGAAATGTTTTCTTCTTAAAACTCAAAAATTATATAATTTAATCCTCCTAAAATTGAAACTAAAAATAGTTTTTTCTACATAAATAAATTTCACAAGAAGGGCCCTTATCAGTTCCAGGTTATGCCCCAAAGGCAGCAAATCTGAAGGCGTAAATTTGGCCGATGAGAAAAAATATTGATAAGTTTATAATTATTACAGATCCAGGCCTCGCTTCAGAGGCGAATGAACCAGATTTGTTTAGTAGCATTTTAATTTTAAAAAATCAGATACATCCATATTTTTTAAAGTTGAGAATTTCATCGTTCGACAAGAGAAGATTCATGAAGGAAACGACGTAGATTACTGGCGCAAATAGTTTATTCAGTATCTTCTTTTTTAATGAATAAAGAATTTTTTGTTAATAATCTACTTTGTTTTTTTAAAGAGTTCTTAAGTATCATTGGCAAATTTGAAGATTTTTTCTTAATATTCATCTTTCGAGTTGATAAAAAACAACACGTCAGCACAAAACAGATGATTCAAACTAACTGTAAAAGGGGGAAAATGGAAACATCTCTGTTCCCCAGTCTCACAGCACACGTAACGGTAATAAATGGTTCAAGGGAAGTTATCTGAGGCAATAAAATGACCACCGTCTTCCACGAAAAACTTACAAGGGGGTATTTTTGTTCGACGCCCCACTCCCCTAGGGGGTCGGGGAAAGGGTCGAAGTGTTTTGCGTGGGAAAGGATGGTTGGGGATTTTTCTTGTCGCCTCTACTCCAAGAACAAAACCCGATTCCCTATTGTTCAGCTTCAGCAAAAATTATCTATGATTTTTATCAAAGCAGGAGATGAAACCGTTAAGATTTTATGACCAAAGAAAACGGCAGGGTCCACCATACCGGAGCAGGGTCCTTGTTTGAAACTCGAGACAATTATTTTTAAGACCTCCCACACTTTGCTTTTCTTAGAAGAACTAGTATTTTTCTCAGTACTTGCCAGATGTTTGAGCAGAGCAGTTTCCCAGACTGACCAATGTACGGAAAATAGATAAGGCACTAAATTTATTGCTGGTGCGTCACTAAGTCCAATCTTTAGCCTTAGAATCTTTGGTTTTGGCAGCATGGTATTTTACTCTGTGCTGACTGCTGAAAGGTTTAACGTTGATATTATTTCCCTCTCTGCATGGATCTTGACAAGTTTTATGTCATTCGTGAGTCTGAGTGGCTAAATGCCCGCTTAAAGGTAAAAATTTAATTGACAACAATTCATTTGCAATAGTTTTCAATTTTTAAATTAATTGTGTCTTAAAAATATAAAATGTGTTTTTAATGTGCTATTTTCATAAACATTGTCATAGAAAAGTAGTGTCCAGTGAGCAATTTTTTAAATTTTTGATCATTCACGAATCGCGTTTTTCCGTCCGAATTTAAGATTTATTGGTATGATAAATTAATTGCATTCCTATTTTATGATTATGATGGCGTAAAAATGTGTAGTGATACAAATTAAGTTTGTTAAAGTCAAATTAGTGTTACATAATTTAAAAATTTGGACTATTGCTTTTAATTAGTTTGTAATTTTCCTTTTTCTAAAGAAATCGGCAATATATTCTTAGTTTGATTAGCAATATTCCATCCCTTCAGTATTTTAATATTGTACAAAGGGAGAGAAAAAGGTGTAGGTGGGAAAAAAATAGCTGTTCGATTTAAAAAAGCTACCTATCATTTTTTTACCTTTAAATATGATTATACTATGAGTATTTTCTTTTTCTATTCTATGTCTTAAATAATACAGTAATTTAAGTTGTGTATTAAAATTTAGGATGAAAATACCGTTTTTAAAGTTCTGGCTCCTATAATAATAAGCGATACTCGAGTGATATTATATAACCGTCGTAGTATTGTTTTAGAACTTTTTGCAATAAATAATTATTTAGAAAATGATTAAGTTAGGAATATGTTTTTATCAGCGTGTTGGGAAATTTTCGCTCTTGCTTATTAGCTAAAGTGCAAACTTTTTTTCACTGCATAAGATTAAACTGTAAAATTTTAACTAAAAAAAAATTTAATTTCTTTAATTTTTTAAAATTCGTATTTCTGTAAGATGATAAAAAATAACTCTTCCATGATTCAAATTTTAAAATTAAAATATATAAATGTGTGATGCTGGAAAACCTGACAGTCAGGTGACGAATTTATACGTCTGTAACAGGAATAACGTAACGTAAAGTATTTGGCAAACATAATTATAGCTTTTTAAACCAAAACACAACTTCAATTTTTAACTTGCAGTTTCAATTACCCAAGTTAAAAATAATTATCTCGTTTTTCGTGTTTGGAATTTTTTTTATCTTGAGTTATTTCAGTTGTTATTATTTTGTTTTAGTTAGTTTAACTCACAAATAAAAATATATATATCGTAATATATTTCAATAAAATGTCTAGTTTGTCCCATTTTATTTGGTAAAACTAAAAGAAAACACCGTTTTCTTCTGGGGAGGATAAGAATTTATTTTTCGAAATTATCGTCTTTTTAAATAGGCAGCCTTAGATTTCCCCAAAACGTGAAAATTTTGTTAACTAATAATAAATCAGTAATAATAAACCGAAATAAGGATTTTAAAGTGCTTTTTAATAATTACCATAAGTTTAAGTTCATTGTTAATGAAGAAATCCGACTTCTTATAATAAAATTAATTTTATTATTAATAAATATGTTAATTGCTAATTTTAATTAATAATATTCTTGAATTAGCATCACCACCAATTAAATTGATAATTAATTATAATTATGTTTCCTTTAAACCGATTCGGCAACTTCGAGAGCTAAATTAATATTTTATTCGGCAAAAGTGGCATACGCCCCCCCAGTCGATTTTTGTTAGCGACGGCCCTGTTGGTGATGCAGAGCGTGAATTCTGACAAGAATTTCGGAAGGAGCTTCGAGCCTGAGTTTTGCCGTGGCCAAAGAGCACCTTTACCTCCGACGAAGCTGAAAGTTTTCTTTAAAACTCTAGATCATAAGATTTACGTTCAAAAACCGATGTACTCAGATTCGGAGTTCTACTCACAACTGGGTGGAAATTTAAGTTTGTGGCTGGGTTTGTCTTTTGTTGCTTTGTATGAGTTCGCTGAAAAAGTATTTATTTTCATGAAAAATTGCGCTTTCTCTTCACAGAGATTCTGAATGCATTACATTAGCTAACAATGAAATACACATTTATATATATTTGTTTTAACTTTAGATTTTAAAGTTGCAACAATAACAATGAGAAATGTCACGCAATAGCCTCAATCTTTTCCACTGCAACTTTGTATAGTAACTTTTAAAATTATATGTAGATGTATAAACTGTCATATTTTGAAAATCGTCATTTTTTTTCATTATACCATAAAATGTATATGCCTTAAAAATGAATGTATAATTTATTTTATGCTTAATATAACTAACTTATACAATAAGGAAATTACAATATTTACTGTAGGATTTTAAATTGAGTTTTCAATCAATAATTGACCAAATCAATCGTTAAATCGTAAAAAATATTTTATTTACAAAACCATATTTGAACTCAAAAAATCTAGGATACATATCCACATGAGACATATATTTTAGTCAAATATCCTTTTTTATGAACTTAGGTTAGGAAACTGCATTTGTCAGTGCCCTCAAGCAATCCTAATAGCACACAATATTAAAGTTTTGTTTGCTTTCATAGTTAAATAAAAGAGCATATTAACCAAACGAGCGGATTTTTTTAAAAATATTTATCTGGCCTAAAATATATATAAAAAAAATTCGGTTACTTTTTGGAAACTTTGATAATAATATAATTAGCACTTCCTAAAAAAAAGAATAATCTTTTTGAAATATACAATTTTAAGATCAGAGTTCTTTCTTAATTGCGGTCAAGACGCTTTTTTTTCAAGAAATTTTGTGCTATTTTACTTGTCACACGTCGCCAAAAGCAAAAAAAGTAGTTTTTAAGAATTGTTAAAAAAATCTGAAAGCATGGTTCATGTAAAGATAGTTTTGGACATATGATTGTAGTTACTATTGGATACACCGTGCTACCCATTGTCAAACCTCATTGTCACGAACTAGCTTAACACGAAATTCGCTTAATGAACTGAAAGCATTTCCCTAGCCTATAAAACTGGTTGTTTATTGCTTTCAATTACCTAATATGAAACATAAGGTAATAGAATATTGCGAGGTGGTCGAAAATCATTAATGGAGATTTTGTATTTTCCACATGTTTTGGATTGTGCTGAATCTGAAAAGGTTTTTTTTTTGAGCATTGGTGTGCCTGTCTTAAACTACTCTATAGATCAAACAAAAAGATCTACAAGGTTTAAATTTGGTACACAAGTTTCTAGTACTTGTTGGGCGTTATGATAAGGTTTTCGCGAAAATCATGCACGTGCAAATTGTAGTTGCAAAAGAATTTATTCAGTTTTAAGAGTATCATGTAATGTTGCACACCTCTAGTTTTAAAAGGATAACATTTCATAAATAAATAGTAATGTGAATAGTTCGTATAATTTCAAATTTAATAAGGAGTATATGTATGGTGGAACAATCCGAAGTTAACTCTTTCAGTCCCAGTGATGTCATTTAGCATCATCATGTTGCTGATCATAATTAAAAAAAAATAATAGGACTCAAATCTATTGGGAGTAATGAAAAATATTTTATAATAGAAAAAAGTTTGAAGAATCGAATGTTGTGCTTTTTGATATCATAAATGGCTATAGACGATCAGAAAAAAAATCTAAAATGATGATGCTAAATTGTTATTGGGACTGAAAGGGTTGAAAGAGCTTAGCGGAAGAAGTGATATTTTTAGAAAATTTTAGAGTTTTGTTAACTATGTGAATAGAAACTAAAAATATTTCTGTTGTCACATATATGATACTGAAATAATGACATATTAATTTTATATGTAATAACTATAACTCAAAAAAGACACCATTTTTGGGGTTTTTTTTATTTGAAACTATTGAGGTGGAGCGAGGGTTACAATCTATTGAGGTGAACAACTATGGAAATTTTTTTATAAAATCAGACGAAATCACAAGAACGAAACAGGGACGAAACACATGACGAAGACACAATCTATATACACTATGTACACAACAGGCACTTTTGTCCTGTCTGTCGCCCCCTTCTTAGGCGATCTCTAGTCGGCCAGACTAAAAAAGAAAATTCCATGTTACAAATATTAATATTATAAATGCATATTTGTTAATAAATATTTCACTTGAAAGTTCTAATTATTTGTCATAAAATCCTGTTTTAAAATAAAATGTTTAACTACTACTATTACATATATATTCTGGCTTGTATGCTTGATTAGAGACCCGCTTATGAAGCCTTCGTCAAGTAAGACAGACACAGAAGACATTTTGACTGTCACAGAGAAAGAAATATAGGCCTAGTGGTAGTGCTTCGCATTGCCACGCCACTGGTCCGGGGATTGAGTCCCGGACGGGGCGAGGTTGATCCAGCCTTTTATCCCTTGAGTGGGTCCATAAAATGGGTACCAAGCATACTCGGAAACTAAACACTGAGGGTTTCGCGTGAGGCTGACCACCTTACCGGGACATATGCCTATCACCCCAGAGCCCTAGGTTACGAAAGCTGAAATGGGGACGGCAGGCCTTGGCCCTGTAATGGGCTGTTGCGTCGGGGAGTTTAATTTAGGTTTTAGAGAAAGGAATATACAACCAGGGCGAAGGCGGTAATCAAACCCGCACCCGTTACAGCGCGCAGACTGCTAGCGTAATGGTCCAAACTATTAGGCCAAATGTTTAATTTTCTGAGGGATAAGGAAATTGCGAAATTGGATGTAGTGTAAACTAGTTTTCATTGCAAGAGTATTGTTTGCAGTTCTGTTTTAAATGTTTTAACTGGATATTTAATTTTTTTTATTTTATAAAACTTTATTTCTGTTTCAGAGGTTAATAAAAGACGAAAAAGAAGGAAAACCTGACATTTTTTCAGGTGACGGGTTAATACGTATGTGGTTCTCGGAGGGTATACAATTAGTAAAAGTAAAACTAATGAATTTTTTTAGAAGGTTTAAAATTAAAAAGTTATTCTTTTCTATTTCAATGGATAATATATGATTTGTAGCTTTCATTATGTATATTCTGTCCTATTCCCACAATGACCAATAGTGCTCTAGTAACTTTTAACAAAATGTTTGGGGAAAATCCATAATAATAATCCTAACTAATATCATTGCTACTTCAGAAAAATAGTCAATTTTCGAACTAACCTTCTTTAGACCGTCACTCTGGATGTACGGGCCATGTAGTGCGGCTCCGGCATTCTGCACAGCTTAGTGTCGCAGACCCATCTGTCTATGTCCACTTGTTGCCACAGTGAAGCTACAAAGGCCTCGCGGCGAATTTTCGCTGCTTTTTGTCGGCGAATTTCGGGGGGCCACCTAGGGAAGAAAAATTTTAGTTAGAGACGTCCGGTTAAATTTTCGTATTAAAACCCCCTCTATCGTTAGACATGGCTTCTTCCGCAGTTTATGCACCATGCTTTCCTACAATAGCCTTAATTTTTTTTTCAATTATAATTGGGCTGCAATAATGGCAGTCAAGCCTTTGCAGACTCAGCATATTCCCCAGAACTGAGAGCCATTCTTTTGTGGCACCATCTAGGTGACTCTCGCTACCAAATTTGACGCCCAGATTACAATGATTCTGTGCTCTGTGTGGATGTTAAAGTATACCGAGATTTAATTTTGCCGAGAGAACTTTGTCAGCATTTTGGCTGTCGAGATTATGTCCCATACCTTAACTAACCATCATATTTTGTTCTGGGCCATTGTAGAACAAGTTTTTCTATTAATTAAAAAGAACTATTACAAAATCAAAATGTTATCTTAATTTTGAATAGTTTAAAACCAGTTTTGCCAATTTGCAAGATTAGTGTATCGTTGTTTGTGGTTGATGTTGGATGGTCTGACACAGAGGGAGAATGAGATTAAATATAATTAGAAGTAAAATCCATATCACGAATTCATGCATATGACAATCACATTTGAAATGAGTTGAATACATGTTTTTTTATTTAATAATGTTTTATTTAGGATGTATTGCATTACTCTACCACTATCGCATGTGTTTAATCATTGCTATCCAAACTTTATTTTTCACACTCACATTTTGACACTCGCGATTAAAACTAAGCTACAACTGATTCTGCATTAAGCTTTTTGAATGTAAATTCTTTTTGATATCCTAAAACTTTATTATTTGGTCTAGTTTTAACTGATATAAACTCTAAAAGTATATTTGTTAGAAGCGTTTACTTACTAAAATTAGCATTGAAGGCATACATTTCATTTGTAATAACCAGAAAAAGAAAAAATACTTACAAGTGCTTATAGCACCAGGCGAAGCATCCAAAGCAGCCCATTGTTGATTTGTATGGTGCTTTTTTCAAATCACCTAAAATTCGTGTGCAGGAGTTAGCTGTCCTGGTTTTTAGTCAGCGATTTGAAGTACAGATAGCGGTTAAGTTTTTCCGCTTGCTGGAAGATTGCTTTGGAAATGATTAGTCCAAGCTATATGAAATCAACGATGTTTTCCTTTTTACAGTAAAATCGCAGAAAAATTAATATTTGTTACCGTCAGACTTAAGATCGTCTGTCAAATGCTCAAATGGGACGAGAAAAGTTTTGTTGTGGTTTTATTTGATCTGCAACAATGATTTTTCAATTTTAATTGATCCCATAATTCATTGTTGAAATTGAAAACTATTATTAATTTTTTTTACATTGTGAGAAAAGTTCATTGTTATGTGGTTGCTAAAATAATAAAATTTTCCATTCTGTTGATCCAGTGCCATATACTATGATTTTTATTAAGGAACAGGCCCTATAAATTAGTTATTTGTATGCGCGAAATAGTTGATGAGGAAAAAATATTTGGTTCATCATGAAGCTGTTTTTTTTTTTGCTGTAATCTATAAATAACAATATTTTATATTTGTTTAAAAAAATAATTTTGTAGAATTTTTAAATTTAGATATTTAAATTTTGAAAGTATTTTGTTTTTGAAGAATCTTTTATACTTTTCACACGTAATGAGCGACCGATGCAGATAATAGACACTCTAAGGTGCCGATTGTCTATTGTTTCGAAAAAAATATAAAAGAAATCCTTTCTCTGTTTTGTGCATGCTTTTGATAAGAATATAAAATTAACTTGTGTAATAAAAGTAATAATTCATACAATTTTCTACACGTCTACTTTATATAAAGTACGCAGCCAATTTTGGAGACGTTGACTACAGATTATCATTGTGACTTGCTGCATAGATCTTTTTACTAAGTCTCATCTACTGAAACTGTGGTCAACGTTTTATAATTAGTTCGGAGAATAAATTTTTAATTATTTTTTTTATCCAATATTTTTTTTATTTCGTTATTCTAAATTGTTCTAAACTTCCGTTTACGGTTCTTAAGTGTAATTTATAGCATCTTTTTACTATTTTAACTGAATTTATATATAGTATTGGTAGTAATAAAGTTCTTTATTGCACTGTCTTTTCTCTACTCTTTTATTTCAAGTTAATTATAATTGTTTTCTTATAACTATAGTTATTGTTATAACTTCAGCTTTGTCGATGCATAATCAGTCGCTTTATGATGCATAATCACTAATCAGTAATCACATTACCTCATAATTTCTGCTGAACTTGTGTGACCTTTATTACAAGTAGTTTCTATATACCGTTGACTTCCTTAAAAATTTGGCGTATAGTTTTCATTAATCATTTCATTCCTTTAATGTTAAAATGTTCCATCTAAGGACGCGTGCATTCAATATTAGTTATTTAATTACTTACTTGGAAAATACAAATAAAACTCATCTAGATGTAAAGAGCTGGGGAGCCCAGTATGTTAAGCACGCGCCTATAATGCGAAAGGTCCCATTTTCAGGTCCGGGCATCGCCAAAATAACTGCAGACCTATAAACGGCCCGTGCAGCCAAAAATGTCTGACGAATAATACCCCGTGTAAGGGAGTGCACGCTAAATATCCTTCAGAGTCCTAACGCTGCGTACGATGTCGCACTTAACGGTTGCGTTGGTTGCCTATTCAGGTGTCGGCTTGTCACTTGACTGTGGTTCTAAAATGCGACGCCCTTCGCCAATAGCCCTCGCGTAGCTCTATTGCGACGATAATTCAAACCTAACCTGTAGTAGTGATGTAAATTTCCAAACATGCATCATCTCTCATCCTCTTTTTTTTGCCCTTCGCCTGGAGGAATAATTGTTTTAAAAATGTATGTTTGTAGGGTAGACTAACCAGTGAATGATCGTTTTAGGCGTCATGTTCGCCAGTGAATGAACACCAGGATATAATGACCAGGACAACACACAACCAACCATTGTCAGACAGCTTCCTACTACATGGGAGGAACTCAGTATTGCCAATCCATATCGTGGAATGATTTTCAATCCTTCTTGTTTAATTATATTTACCAAATGTTCATTCGCTGGAGCCTGTTCACTCACTGGTCAGTCTACCCTACTCAATTTTTGAAAACTTTCACCTCCCTTCTCCCTCCGAAAACCACCAAATTTTAAGCCAAATCTCATTTGGAGAAAAAAAAACCTCGGCGGATATTTCTTGTATTTTTCAAGGTTGTTGGTATTCACTAAGTGACCTAATTTTTGAAGAATTTGAAGTTTTGAACTGAATTGTGATTTTATAGGGTTTGGTTTGGTTTGAATTATCGTCGCACTAGAGCTACACGAGGGCTATTGGCGACGTGATTTTATAGGGGAAATCTGGCACAAAAACTTCGACTTAGATGTTCACTTCGAGTTATCGAGACAGATTTTTAAGAAAAATATAGAAATATGTTTCGAGACTTGATCAAATATTCGAGTTAGCGGATTATTCGACTTATTGGAAGTCGAGGCTTGACTGCGTTTCATTCTTTGTGCTGTTATCGCGATGTTCCGCAAGCCAAGTCTGCTTCGCCTCTGTGCACCATACCAATTGCACCAGTCCAAGACCCATAAATCAGAAGGCCGAATCCCAAGTGTTCTGGAATGAGCAATTTGTAATTGAGTCTGAGAGCTGCAAATAATTCTTTTAGGATTGACCTTTCTTGGTTATCGAGGATGACTAGAAGGGCCACTGTTATGTTGGATAAAAGCTTCATAGTTCTCTGTATTGATATTTGGATAAATTTCTTAAAAGGTGATGCATATGGAGAAAATGCAACAGTTCTCCCAAAGAATGATTCTGTTTTTGCTGAGAAAATATTTTCGAAATTTTAGACAAAGAAGCTAAAGAAGCTTTTCTTTGTATTATAGAAAGTTTTTATGTATCCTTTGATAACTCCAAATGAATTTTAGATGAAATGCTATGAACACATGCCCTTTATCCACACGAGAATTAGAACAAGTAATGTTGATGCGTGAGAGCTAGATCTGTATCAGATTAAGCAATGTATGGTAAGTAGCCTGATAAACATGGTATGAGGGTCATTCCTAAGAAAACGTACAATTTGAGGAGAAAAAATCTCGGAAAAAAATATTGATGAAAGTTTTTGAAACTTTGGATTTGAGTTACCCTTACGTACTGCATTGGAAAAATAACATCAGTCCAGATCGTACAGTTAATATTAATTATTTATATAGTAATACATGGACCGAATACACGGACTAATGGTACACGGACATGACAAAATCGTAAATAAGAGCTTCCTGGCGCAAAAGGTTTAAGCTTTAGAGAATGAAACTTGCCAAACTGGCAATATACCTTATTTCTTTCTATACATACAAAATTATAGGTAAAAATCGTCTTACCTTCTCATATCTTGACCACAGAAATGACGCTATGATCTTGTCAATTTCCTATTTTTTTTAACTTTTAACTTTGAATTACTTTTTATCTATTGTGGTATTCAAACTATCGACGTGATACAACATTTAAAGTGTATTATTGAATGCTAATAACACTGAAACAGAGTACTATTATCATTTCTAGATAGTTATGCAAGCTACAGAATACATTTTACAGACGGATATGACGAAAATCTGTGGGACATTTTAATTTCATGGAATTTATATCTTATATTCATTTTAATGATTATATTTTGTGTTTTGCATGTTCTAATAGTGTCAGTTGAACTAAAAATCAACTTTAGTTTGAAAAATTGGTATTTACTTAGTATAAACTAACACAAACAGTTCCCGGACATGACGGTGAGACTGCTCACGGACATGAATTGTTATAGTCTGTGGACACAAACTTTTACACAAAATATTTAATTTTTTTAATTGTTTCAACGCTATTAAGTAGTTAAAATATTCCTTATTTTAATTTATTCATGTGGAAGCATAACTTTTCTTCAGATGAAAGATATCCTGCGGGGACATGTTTTTGTACATTCTCAGGAATGATCCATGACAGTAAGAAAGAAAATCGTAAGATTTAACTGCATCAAAAGTGCTAGGAGAACACCTTTGTAACTTCGATAAAACCATCTAAAAAGTTAGTCTCCTCTTTTTGCAATCTCGAAAGATGAGACATGCTTTCGTAGATTTAAAGACTTGCATTATGTTTGAAGTTATTAATGGTAAAAACTTGTTTTTGAATGATTGCGTTACTGGAGTAGGAGTTCTATTTTTCAAGCAATGTATATCTATTCAAAAATTTGTCTGTAAGCTTGGAATGTCTCTAAACATCCGGTTAAAAATATGTAATGTTTACTCGTTATCGAATATTGGTAAGAAAATTTGCCATGCAAAAACAATCTTTTAAAAAGCTTTTCAAATTTAATACATTATAAGAAGACGACCAATGCGCTGAAAAGTTTATGTCAGAAGCAAATTAAAGTGACACGAAAGACTGATTGTTATAACAAAATTTTAACAGTTTTTTTTTAACGAAGGGGGTAATGGTATTCACTGTTAAGAATCTCTGTTCCTGGAAGTGGGTTAGCAGACTAAAAAAGGACCAGCAGACGAGACAATTGGTAAGATTCTGTTTATTATGATTGCGGGAGCTGTATTTATAAACTGTTTTACAAAACTGTTGCCAGATGCACGTCAATAAATAACAATAAAAATACATATCGATATAAATAAATAATCGATTCACAACATTCTCCCACCTTTTGTCTGGTAAGCAGACAAAATACATTAAAGTTATATAAAAGTATTTAAATATTCAAAAAAATGAAATTCAATTCCAAAAAATAGCACTAATATTTTAAGATTAGACATTTCTTAATTATCATATAAAATTAATGTAAATTTTGACTTTAAAAATTTGAACTAAACTACATTAATTTTGATTATAAAATTTTAACTAAACTACATTAACAATTTTCGTAGCTAAGGAAAAATAAACTTGAACAGCAAAAAAAGTCTTAATTTCAAAGTCTCATTGGCCTCTTCACCTGCCGTCCACTGCGTGTTGTCTGAATCTGAGGTTCTATAGATGTTGGTAACTCAGAAGAACCTCTCATTGGCACCTTCACTGGCCTTTCACTACACGTTGTCTGAGGTTCTATGGACGTAGGTAGATCTAGCTCAGGACAACCTGCAGTAGCTCTTGGCAGCTGTTCAGACCGGATCTCTAAAGGATACAACCGCTGAAGTGGTCGAATTATGCTTGAATTGGCCAATTTGAGCCGAGCCACCCGCTGTCCGCCATCCTTACCGGAAAAAAGCTGTACCACACGAGCCAACGGCCAATCTATCCTCTTTGAATTCTCAGACCCCACAAGCACAATGTCTCCCTCCAAAATATCAGATCTCTTTGATTCAGGGTTCTTGACGAGCTCCGATAGGTACTCTTTCTGGAACCTCTTTCGGAAACAATCTCTAACTTTCTGCAGATACCTCAGTCTTTTACGAAGATGATTTCCATCTAGTAGATCTAGGTCTATGGTGTCACAGCATACTGGTGAACTAACTTCTCGCAGAAAATGAGCAGGTGTTAACGGCTGTGGCTCATTTGGATCTTCCGACAAATATGTCAACGGCCTCTGGTTTATGGTACTCTCGCAGTCAGCAAGCAAGGTGAACATCTCCTCGTAACCAAGGCAAGCTTTTCCGAGACTTCTCTTCAGAAGGTCCTTGAGAACACGTATCATCCGCTCCCACCATCCACCGTACCAAGGGGCGCTTGGAGGACTGAAGTTCCACTTTATTTTCTTCACTGCACTCTCTGCTTGAATAGTATCCCAGTCTAGACTCTGAAGTGCCCTTGAGGCACCACAAAAGTTCGTGCCATTATCCGTGTAGATTATCGAAATTCTTCCCCTACGTGCAATAAATCGACGCAGAGCTTGAATAAATGCATCAGTGGATAGTGATGTTATCAACTCGAGATGTACAGCTCGGTAGACACCACAAGTAAATAGGACGATCCAAGCCTTTATCCCTCCCCGCAAAAAAATAGGACCCGCCAGATCAGCTCCTGTGACTTGAAATGCAGCAACTCTCTGGATACGGTCAGCAGGTAATGGGGCAGTTTCAGTAGTCGCGGCTTTTGCTGAATAACGTTTGCAGGGTATGCACCTGGACAGCACCTCGCGAATAATTCTTCGCCCTCTAGGAATCCAAAATCTTTCACGTAGTTGGCTTAGGGTCGTCTGTACACCAGCATGGTTTTGGCTTCTGTGGGTGTACTCTATTAGACGTCTTGTTATTGCATGGTCAGGTAGAACCGTAGGAGATTGAAATTCTGCATCATCTTCTCCGTAAACGAGTCGTGTTTGTATCTTCCACAGGCCATCGATTTCGAAGAATTTCATAGATTTTTCATGCTTTTTCTTTCCTTCTACTAACCACTCACTTTGAATCATTTTTATTATAGCGGTTTCGGCCCTTTCAAATTCCTCACTCGACAAGGTAGTTCCAATCTTCTTATTACCTTTCTTGGAGTTGTGACAAAACCTAAAAATCCAAGCAACCATGCGTACTATCATAGGGTAACTGGAGAAATACAGAAATCTGCTACTTATTATTTCTTTCTGAAAATTCGATGCGCTCACTATTACCTTTCTAAGTTCTATCAAAGCCTCCGCTGGACAAACCAACTGTGATGTCGGCCAAGAAGTTTCTGGTTCCTGCAGCCACGAAGGACCCTCCCACCATCTCGTCTCGTAAAGATCAAGCCAAGTACAAGAACGAGAGGGTAGATCAGCCGGATTAAGGTCGCCAGGAACATGCCTCCAGTTGTCGGTGTCGGTCAGAGCTCGAATTTCCTTTACCCTATTTCCAACAAAAGTGTTCCAGGGCTCTTTATTCTTTATCCAAGCCAGAACCACCATCGAGTCAGTCCAGAAGAAGGTTCTCAAAGGCAAATTTAGAGCTTCCATCGTAGATTTATATAAACGCGCAGCCATTGCAGCACCTAGTAATTCCATTCTTGGGATAGTAGGTCGGTTCATTGGCGCAACTCTTGATTTCGCTGAAACTAAGCTTATGTATACCTTATCTTGCTCTTCACAGCGTAGAAATATACAACAAGCATACGCAGCGGCTGAAGCATCGGAAAAGACGTGCAAAGAAGCATCTGCTACTTCACCACGGAACATTCTTCTTGGTATAGTGCATAGCTTGATCATGTCCATATGTTTTGCCCACTTATTAAATTCCATTTGCAGCTCTTTTGGGAGGGGGTCGTCCCAACCTATATTCTTTTTCCAGGCTTCCTGCAGAATTAATTTGGGGAACAGCATGGCAGGACAGGAGAATCCTATGGGATCGTAAACACTGTTCACTATTGACAGCAAACTTCTCTTCGTTGGCTCAGGAGTGGTCAGAGCTTTAGGTAATGCACATGTCAACTCATCAGCACTATTCCACCTCAAACCCAGTACAGGTTGGTCATCCATATCCCCTGTTGGTGTAGTGGTCCAACACCGAAGATCAAAACAGCCAGCCTGCATTATTTCTCTCGCCTGACTTTGTAGCACTTGAAATTCTTCTTCGTTTTCGACACTAGTGATTAAATTATCCACATAGAACCCTTCTTTTAACCTTCCCATTGCAAAAGCCATGTCTTCTCTTTGAAACCTTTCCAGTCCAAGGTGATGAGATATCGTTGCATTCAATAGGAATGGAGAAGATGTGACACCAAAAACTACTCGGCAATGCCTATACTCTTTAATACGCTTGCAGTCCTCGTCACTCCACCACAGAAACCTCAACACATCTCTATCCTCTGGACGGACACTCAGCTGCAGAAAGGCTTGTTTTATATCCGCTGTAACTCCCATAGCACCCAATCGAAATCTATTAAGCAAGGGCGGGATTTCTTCTGTCAAACTGGGACCCGTGCTTAGACACTCGTTTAAGGAAGCACATCCAGTTGTCTTCAGTGAGGCATCAAACACGGGGCGGATCTTGGTCGTTGCACTCGTCAACTTGATCACCGGTCTGTGAGGTAAATAATATAATGGAGGAGTCGCTCCTGAAAACTCTACCTCTTCTATGATACCCTCACTTTTCCACTGAAGAAAAACCTCGTGATATGCTTTCAAAATATCCTCTTTGACCAAGCGTTTTGTGACTCCTCTTAATCTGGATTCAGCAATTTCGCGATTGTTATAGAGTGGGGGATGTCCCACCAACCATGGTAATGACACCTCATACCGTTGTTCGTCGTTAATCTTTAAAGTTTCCTGAAAATGTACTAAAGTTTCTTCATTTATTACTTTTTTAGTCTTATCTTTAGATGGATCAGTTATTCCTAAAGTCTCCAGATCCCACAGCTTCTGTACATCAAAATTTTGCAAAGCGAGAGTAACCATATTGACGACATCTTTCTTCTTTCCTAGACCTAAAATTGACCATCCGAGTAATGTTTCAATAGCCGAAACTCCAGATTGGAAAATTTCAATTCTTCCGGTCAAAATCCTTCCCAGCACATCGGCTCCAATAAGAACTCTTATGGGTGGTGCATCTTTTCCAACATCTGTCAGATGTATCCCCCTGGAAGATAGCTCAGAAAGCAAATCGTTGTCCCGCATTCCAGGAAGAGTAGTGCAAATCTTGGGTTGATCGAGGAATGAAATTGACGTGGTATACTTCCTGTCTAATCCCTCTACGGTGACCTTGTATACCTTGTGTTCCGTGGCAGGGGTGGTACCACCTCCGAATAATCCCTGCGATAATATCTCTCTTCCCGTCGGTGCAAGACCCAGCTCTTCAGCCAAACTCTTCTCAATGTATGACCGATGCGACCCGTCATCTAATAGAGCTCTTGCACATATATTCTTTCCCTTGTGCCGTAGTCGTATCATAATTGTCTTTAAATAAATCTCACGTTGCAAAGGCTGAGCCGAAAACATCGCTGTGGTTTCCTCTCCATTCATTTCATCTTGGCGTGTAGAGTCAGTTTTCTTCTTGACGGTCAAATCCGGACAAAGCAGAACATAATGTCTCTGGTTGCATATTAGACATCGGACATTGCTTCGACAATTACGAGAAAAATGGCCAATCTTCAGGCATGTTAGACAACCCTTCCTCTTCGTAACTGCAGCCCTTTTATCCTTCATCGACATCTGAGCAGCTCTTCTACAATCCTTGCTATTGTGGCGCTTATCGCAGAAGAGGCAATTGGGGGCAAACGCTGTACCGGCAGACGACAGAAGTGACGACGCTGAAGGCACATCCACAGGAAGAATTTCTTTAGCTTGCTTCTTTTCTTTAGAGAATCCAGACTCTGCTAAAGAACGATGTTCTTCACCTTCAACCTCATGGCCTAGAAAAATCATCATATTGTTCAACATGTCTTCCTTTGTTATGGCATGAGGGTCCTCAACGTCAGACTTACTGTTTAGCCTGTACCTGTCCCAAGCCTTCAAAATTTCTGTAGGTAAACAGGACTCCACCACAGGATACAGCATCGCCGCGTAGTTCTGCGTAGTTACACCCAGTGTTTCAAGTGCTCTCAGATATGATCCTAGTTTATCGTACAATTCCGAAAGTCTAATATTTGATCGGTTGTTCACCAAAGCTAACAGATCCCGTATATACACCTCGATGAGCAAGTCTCCTCTTCCAAATCTGGATTTCAGGTGTTCTATAGCCTTTCCATAATTAGCCTTCGACGGGGGGTAGCTTTCTACAATATCACGGGCCTTTGTTTTAGGCTTCAAGGAAGAAATTAAGTACTGGAACTTATCTTCCTCTCTCAAATCCACATCCTCATGAATGCGACCAAACTGGCCCCAAAAGGCTACCCATGTCCTAGGAACAAGCTCAAATTCTTTTAAGATAAGTTTCGGAAGTTTCAGGCTGTACATAACGACTTTGGATCTTGTTGATCTAACATCATCTTCGGGTTGTTTGAAGTCGCACTGTAAATGCTTACTGTATTCAGACTTTAAATCGGTTAACTTGTCCCTGTAAGACTCAATTGCATCAAATTCTTCATCTGTATATTCTAGCACTACAGTGTTTATTTCCTCATCGACTTTAAAGAGACGTTCTGCCTTCTCAACAATCTTGTTAAACTCGGATGAAATATCTTTAGCTGGAGTACCAGCGCTTTCCAAAGCATCGCTAAACCGCTTTGCAGCATTCGTAAACACACGGCGTAATTGACTTCGCTCTGCTTTCAACTTTTCAAGTTTCGCAGTTTCTTCAGTCGTCATGTTTTCCGTAGACATGCAAACGGCAAGACCAATCAGCCACAGAAAATTTCAGCTAGCTTCAAAACGTTGTTCAGTTGAAAAAAGTCGGCTTGCTTCAAAACTGGTTTCAATGCAAACTTCAACAGGCTAATTCGAACACAGCCAAGTCCAATCGGCTACAGAATATTCAACTAGCTTCAACGTTGTTTAGTTGAAAGGCGGTGGCTTCAGAACTCAAATTTGGATGTTATCGCGGAGTCCAGCATGTCATTCAAACACGGCCACGTTCCTTCAGCTACGAATAATCCACGTCAGCTTCCAATATGTCCGCCACCTCCAGGAATAAACTAATCTTGCAAACTAGCAGAAGATATGCAGTAATACTTTTTACTTCGCGGACGCCATGTTAAGAATCTCTGTTCCTGGAAGTGGGTTAGCAGACTAAAAAAGGACCAGCAGACGAGACAATTGGTAAGATTCTGTTTATTATGATTGCGGGAGCTGTATTTATAAACTGTTTTACAAAACTGTTGCCAGATGCACGTCAATAAATAACAATAAAAATACATATCGATATAAATAAATAATCGATTCACAACATTCACAGATCGTTATTGGATTAATATGAATTATATAGTGGTTGCTGGGGCGTAAGCTCTTACTTTAACTTCGATGACTTGCGTCTACTGGCGGTTTCTACTGATTTTTGGTTGCTGAAGTCGAGATGAGTTCACAGCGTCATTTAACTGCTTGTGATTGGCACCAGCATAATACACTACATGGTATCTCAAGATATTTTATTTCTTTTTCGTTTTCCCCCTTACCTAAACCAAAATACTACGTTTATAATTTTAAGGTAGTTCTCCAAACGTGGTCAAGTGAAGCCATCAAAAAACTCATGAAATATGTATGCTGTACCGTACACTTAAGGGAGATTCGTATAACATTATTCGCATATATAAAGGAGATTCGTTATATGGTATCTCAATATATTTTAATTCCTTTTGTTTTTTCATCTACCTAAACCTAAAGACTACGTTTATAATTTTAAGGTAGTTCTCCTAACCTGGTCAAGTGAAGCGATGAAAAAAACTCATCAAATATGCATGCTGTACTGTACACACACAATGGAGATTCGTTGATACACTCTTAAAAATAACACTTTCATTTTTGACGATTCATGAATACTCAAGCCTCATTTCGTTAATATTGAGGATTGTTTCGTTAAATTATCACGTGACTTTTGAGTAAACGCGAATCCTCATTTTAACGATCTTGATTTGACGATTCAGTATCTTGATTTTGAGGAAACCGAATCTCATTGTTGAACTCACACCGTTGCATTCTGGGATTGGAAATTTGCGAAAACCTCTGATCGAAACCTAGGAACCGGGAAGGCCTAGTAAACTTGAATCGCAGCCTATTAAATTAACATATTGCACTGTATCGGGTGCAGGTTAGGATTAAGCCCACAAACCGGATAACGCATGTACCAACCTACCTAACCGTGCCTAACCAAATTACAAAACACGAAAACGAAGTTCTGCTATGAAAAGATTCGTAGAAAGGTTAGTATTCATTTAAAATGTATTTCAATTTATTGACAACTCTGTATGTTTTTTTTGCTCTTTAATCAATATTTATTTTAATGCGTGTTCTGTGTTAAGAGCAAATCTTTCTAAATTAATTTATTCTTATTGTTTCCGCGATTGCTACCGGTTCATTTCATTAGGCTTAAATTAAGCCTAAAAGTCTTCGATTACGTTTTTTCAGTGGCTTTAATAAAAAGTTGAAATTTGTTTATATTCTTAATATTTTTATTAATAATTGATATTGCTTATACTTCCACGTAAGATGTTAGCTGTAGCAACGTACAAAATCACGTGATCCGAATTATATACTTACAAATCAAAACAAATGCTAACGGTATAGCGCTTGTTATTGAATCTTGTTGACAAAGTTATCTTCCGATATTTTACTTTTAAAAGTTAATTGTTGTGTAGAATTGTAACAAGATTCATCTCTAAATTAGTAAGTGCAATAGTACTCCGTAATCAGATTCCAAGTTTCTTCTAGTTAGAATGTATGTATCTGTATGTGATGTTTAAATTCCACCAGCAGCATTCCCGGCCAGTTCACAATATTTAATTTATTGAGTATGGTGAAGTTGTCTACTCAGCTAACACAGCCAATCTTCTCTTGCGGCCCAAAGAGACGCAAGTCTTGGGAACAGCAAGCATATTATGGCCAGAATGCTATTTGAGGACTTTGGCGTTCATGAAAAACTAAACGCATACTTGCTGTAGCAACAAGATTGCTGTAAACATCTATTGAGTTGAACTGGAGTATTTACCTAATTAAGAGTACGTATTCGCTACTTGGCTACAAAAGGAAAGCCGCCAAAAGTCGAGACTGGCCATAATACCCTAGCAGTACTGAGTCTTTTGGGAAGCCTTTGTCGCTTTTGGCCCCATCCCAAGACAACTTGACAGAGCCAATGGTCGAGAGGTCTAGAATGGGCGTTGGATATATTAGACTATATAAATATCAACACAAGTTAAAAACAATAAAAATAGTTTTTTTTAATCTTGTTATCATATACTGATGTCAAATGCTCCTTTTACATTATTACTCCTATAATTCATGTACTAAATTATAACTGGTTTTCAGGGATCAACTGATGCATAGAACTCGTCAATTGTACCATCGGCAGCCAATGTTACTTAGGGACAAAGTAAGACACACATTATAAATTAAAAAAAAATATATATATGATGGTGATTAATACTTATTTATTTTAGTTGTTTTCACGTGAGAAAACAGAATTTCGAATTTGATTTTTCCCATGGGCCGATGGGAAAAAAATAATCGGCCCATCTGCTGATATTATTTTTATTCGATCGGCATGGAACAAAAAGGGCCATTGGTCGATCTCACAGGTTTTAACTTGCTTTGAAAAAATATTTGATAATAATATTTTAATTTTATTGATAATAATTTGAGAACTTTTTGATACATATATCTAAAATTTCTTTTTTGTAATGTGTTTAATGTATTCCTCAAAGCCTTTTTCATAAAATTCAAACGAAACATAACCAGATAAAGATTTTGTGAATAAAATAATCATATATTCATGCCAAGTGTTCATTTTTCTGTTATTATTCATAAAAGTAACTAGTTGTTAATTTCTTTTTACTGAATATTTGATAATAAATTGCACTATTGGTTAAAATTCTATTAATTTTAAAAGTATGTGTAATTATTTCTGTGATGTCTGTCTGAATTGTGAATGTCTGTGTAATTATTTCTGATTTAATATGTTAAATTTAGACCCTATAAAACACAATTTTGCTAAAATTGTGATTTAGGTTTTTGAAAAAAATTGATTCACTTTAGATAATGTTTGTTTTTAAGGTAGAAGTGAAATGGAAACTAAAAAAAATAAAATAATCTGAATACTGCACCTTGCTGGTCAATGTAACGCGTACAACAGGTGCTTTAATTTTGAAGCCCAATGTTATTCAGTTTTAGTTTTTAGTAAAAGAGTTTTTAGTTTTAGATAAATTTTTTTGCTACTTTATATGTTTCAAAATGTGCTAAAATTAAAATACATGGCAATATGCTAAAAAACCTATAACAATTATTATAACTTTTTGTTGCGAATTGCACAATTACATAATTCTTTGAATTTCAGACATTAAGTTCGACCACCATGGATTGAACTTGCATACAAATTGCTGCGTGAGGTAAGAATAATATTTTTGGTGTTTGTATTTTTCAGAAGTTAAACTATTTAAAATTATCAGAAAAAGATAGTAGGATTAATAGATTAGGTGAGGTAAGCATAATATTTTTACAGTTGTATTTTTCAGAGGTTAAACTAGTTAAAATCTGCAGAAAAAGGTATTAGGGTTAATAGATTTTATTTAGAAATGTACTAAATTTTATTTTAGTTTTAATTTATTACATGATTGTTGTTTTCATAAAAATGTCGGCTAACTTTTGAACTAAATTTTTTTTATAGTAATGTGAAATTTTGTGGTATGATTAGGGATCGACCGATGGCGAATTTCGGCCGATGCCGATTGTTTGGCCGATTGACTAAAAGTTACATCAGCCGATGTTTCCCGCTTTCCATCGGCCGATGCCGATGGAAAGACCAAAATATAAAATTCGGTAAATCCATGTGTGATCCGAAAGTCGCGAAACTCCGGGGATCCGAAAGTTGCGGAACTCCGGGAATCCGAAAGTCGCGGAACTCCGGGGATATATGAAAGTCGCGAAACTGCAGCGATCCGAAAATCGCGAACGTACTGCGATTCGAAAGAGTTGAGGCAATTTGGTCGTAGAGACCCCTCAATCGGGAGGAAAATGTAGGATTAAAAAAACATCGGCCTACATCGGTTGGCCGGTGGCCAATTTTTTTCACTAAACTACCATCGGCCGCCGATGGTAAAATTTTCAAACAATCGGCCGGGCCGATGCATCGGTCTATCCCTAGGTATGATGAACTTTCATACAGGGTTATAAATTTTTCTCGATAAAAATCTGCCTTGCCCTGAGGTTTCCAAAAATGTATTACAGGCTTATCTCACTCATTAGTATGTTTGATGAACCCACTTAAAAAGCATTTCTCTGTACGTCAAAATTTGGACGACACTGCATTAATTGCCATCTTGTGGCTTAAAACTTAACTGGTATATTTAACTACTATTCTATCAGTGTAATTTGTTTCTAGACATCAAGACCTTTCTGATGAGGTGTGACAATCTCCCTTTCAGTTAATATTTAAGCCTTCAGAAGCAAATTTTGGTTTTTCAAGGCCCCCCCTTTGGAATAACATGGACAAAACTCAGTTTCTTCCCTCTGACACTATTCATTGTTTTAAGGTTCGGTTTTTTTGAACTGTACACCCTCACCAAGGCTAGATCTAACTTAGGCAACTTAATTTTGAACAGGTTTATGTATGTTTACAATCCAGTTCTGTACCTTTGTCATAATTGCAATTCCTCGGTAAACGCTAGTTAAGACACATTTGGACATAAACCTCGGGGACAGGTAGTGCCTAAAATTTTGTTGTGTTTTTTTTTGTAAAGGCCAAGTCCTTTGTTTCGATGTAAAAGAGTGCCACCTTCAGTCAGTTTTTTAACATCCAGGTCAAAATTTAATTTTTCAGCCATGCCGCTGCACTAATCACAACTCAGCATCGTTCAGTGTTTTACAATTTCATATATGAAGTAAATTTCTAGGGATCGACCGATGGCAAATTTCGGCCGATGCCGATTGTTCAAAAGTTACATCGGCCGATAGTTCGATGTCGATGGAAAAACCCAAATACAAAATTCGGTAAATCCATGTGTAATCCATAAAAAAAACAGAAAATATCCTTACGATTCCGCCGATTTCCATATTTTTTTAAAACTGTATATCTGGGGTTCCGAAATTCGCGAAACTCCGGGTATCCGAAAGTCGCGAAACTGCGGCGATCCGAAAGAGTTGAGGCAATTTGGTCTTAGTGACCCCCCAATCGGGAGGAAAATCTAGGATTAAAAAAACATAGGCTTACATTGGTTGACCGATGTTTTTTGAGGCCGATTGCCGATTTTTTTCACTAAACTACCATCGGCCGCCGATTGCAAGGCCGATGGTAAAATTTTCAAACAATCGGCGCTAGGGATAGATTGATGCATCGACCTGGCCGATGCATCGGCGCCGATTGTTTTAAAAATTTACCATAGACCTTGCCATCGGCGGCCGATGGTAGTTTAGTGAAAAAAAAATCGGCGTTTGAAAACATCGGCCAACCGATGTAAGCAAATGTTGTTGTTTTTTTTTGTTTTTTTAATACTCCTACATTTTCTTTCCGATTGGTGGGTCTCTTCGACCAAATTGCCTCAACTCCTTCGGATCGCCGTAGTTTCGTGATTTTCGGACCGCAGTAGTTTCGAGACTTTAGGATCAACGGCGTTTCGCGACTTCCATATGGATTTACCGACTTTTGTATTTTGGTTTTTCCATCAGCCATCGGCCGATGGAACGCGATAAACATCGGCCCATCGGCCGATGGAACTTTTGAACAATCGGCCCATCGGCCGAAATTCGCCATCGGTCGATCCCTAATCGGCGCCGATGCATAGGTCTATCTCTATAAATTTCCCAATATATAACAGCCTGAATTTTAATGGGTTTGAAAAAAAAACAAAGAAATATTGAATAGAGATGTAGGAGATTATCTTGAAGAAACCACAAAAATTGATTTAATATAGTATATGATTTTTTTCACATGGACTGTGTTGATTCCAATCTTCAGGAATGGAGATTTGGATCTCCAATAGAAATATTTAAAGACAAGATTAAATTTGAAGCTATAAAATTCAAAATAAGCCTAACTTTTTAAAAAGAATTATTTGTTTAAAAAAGCTGTTCCACCCCAAAAAAATCCTAAAATTTAAATTTCAGTAAATTTGGAGTGTTAATATTCCACTTAAAATTGTAAGTTAAACAAATACTATATTTTTTGTTTTAGCTTTTTTTAAAAAAAAATTTTAGACTCGCCTTTATAATGGTTGGACCAATTAAGTTATGAAACATTTATTAAATGCTTCCTTTTTTTTAGAAGACAAATATGATGTAATGATACGATTGAAGTAGCAGTTTGTGAAGTACAACACAAAGTGCCAGCCTGCCCAGCAGTTTCCAGCCCACCGGCACCGTCATCATATAATCAATATGTATATTAAAAAAAATTCAAAATTAGTTTTTATTTTGATAAATAAATATAAAGATTCAAAAAAGTGAAATGTTTTTTTGTTGTAAAAATAAATGAACAATTAAAAAGTGGATTTGCTAGATTTGAATGTAATAAACTGACTATAGTTTATATTCAAAGCATATTTTGGTTCCGAAATACAATGATAATCTTTTTAATATTTTATAAACATTAGATATATAATATTATAGTTTTACATGCAAATAGTCAATTTTGTATTAAATAAAATGTCTTCAATACATATGGATTAGAGTCCTTATAAAAGACAACTGTGAAAAATAATTATTAGTATTTTTCACCCAAATGCAAAAAAGTTATAACAAATGATGTAGTAAAATCCTATAAAACATCCCAAAAACTTTTTTTAAAAAATGCATATCCTCAAATATGATGAAACTATAGTTAAACTCATAGTTTCCTTGCACAGAAGCCACGACCATGGGAGGAGCTATAAAACGCACGGAACAATCAGATCGACAAAAGAAAACGGCTGAAATTGTCTCATCTGATTGCTGCGCGCGTCTTATAGCTTCGCCCATGGTCGTGGCTTCTGTGGAAGGAAACTACAAGTTCAACTATAGAGCTGTCCAAACACCTAAATATATATGCTCAAAAATGACGATGCCTAACTCTCAAATGAACAATAATAGTCCTCAATTTAACGAAACTAGAACTATCAAAACAGCATCACATACTCAAATTTGACTATACCAAACTCTCAAATCAAGAATAACAATCCTCAATTTAACGTAATCAGAACTATCAAAACAAAATCACATGCTCAAAAATGACGATCCAAACTCTCAAATCAAAAACAACAATCCTCAATTTAAGGAAACTAGCTCTCAAAACAACTAAATTCACATGCTCAAAAATAACGAAATTTTTCTTTAGATTAGACGACATTCAAATCCTCAAAAAAATGACGATTCAAATGTCCTCACTTTGAGGAAAGGAAAACTCGGAGCATTTGCCAGGAAACTGAATCCTCAAAATTAAGGCAAATTTCGTCGTTTTTGAGCATTCATTTTTAAGAGTGTATACATAGCAAATTACTAAGTAAAGGTTATGTGAACAAAAACCATACATAATTTTATTATTTGGCTACTGATCATACATATACGCACTTTGGAAGTATTCCACTTTTTTACATATAAAAATTGGTGGTTAAAAAAAAGTTAGGGGTAGAGGTAGGTACATATATATTCCGACTTGTGTGCATATGATCCATTTAAAAAAAAGTTACCGTGTACGACAAAGCTCCAGGGGTCGGGGCTATACCGTACAGTTTAAAAATTATTTGTTTTGATAAAGTAATGATTGTTATGCAATGATTGTAATGCAGTAGATTACTGTACGAAAACATGTCATTACTTATAAAGGTCTAACTAAACTGTGTTTCACAATTGTAAAATTTTAAAGGATTTTATAAAGTTTTCGAAAATTAAAAAAAATTCGATACTGTTGTTTTAGAAACTGTTCTATTGGGTTAAGGATTCGCTTTTGAATCCCATGTTCATCTGTTTTGAATTTTTCTACCCCATCTTTTTAGCTTTTATCTTTTCGTGCAGTTGTTGATTTTTTCCTTTTTTTTAAAACTGAGACAATGATACTCATTCGCATAGTGAAACGATATCTATACTCTAAGTTGACAGACTATAGCACTTGACGGGATCGTCTAGCCTGAAATTTAAGTTTAAAAAAATTGGGCACAGTTTAGTCCCACTCTCCCCTATTTGGATAAGATATCTCAATATTTAAAAAGTTATTTCATGTCGCTCAATTACTTTCATAGTTTTCTTACTTTTTAATTAATTAGAAAAATAAATTTATTTTTCACAACATTACTAAAATGTCGGTATATAAAACCAACACTAAACATAACTATTATCCAATTGTTATGTTTAGTGTTAATGCCATTATCTCAACTGTACGTGGAAGAAATTTCTAAACATTTTAAACAACATTTGCATGTTAATCCATAGGATATTAATAAGATGTTATTGTTTTTATTTCATGTAAAAATAATTCACCCAAGTTGTATTAATAAAACCTTATAATTTTAAATAAAACTATTTCCCCAAACAGAATTAAAATGGCCACAGAAATACCAACACTAAATATAACAATAATGCCAGACAGATCCTTAATTGAGATTGTTTCAGGTTCAGTATTCCACCTCTTAGTTTTTGCATAATTTAGCTGTTTCTTAAAAATAGCACGGTCAATAATATGATTAATTATACCTGCACTTCTAAGTCTAGAAATAATTCGATTCAATTTGATTTTGCAACAAAACTTTTTGTTGATGGCGATCCCATTTGTCACTGTGGTCAGAAAATCTTTGGAAATTAAAATGTTCTGGGACGAATCTAAAATAAATTCTAAGGCCGATTGAGAACCTAAAATAGCAGTGTTTGGGTCTATCATACTTCTAGCATTGAAAGATTCGGATTCAGAAGGTAAATACCACTTGTTTCTGTCAATATAGCTTCACCCAACTCTTGCAAATGTTTCTCTTCGGTAGCGTTGAGGAAGGTTATTAGATACGAACCTTCAGGCACAAAGCATCGATGTGTTCCCCTCTTAAGAGGGGTCATTAGTGATATCGAAACTAATATCTCACCACAAGCTACGCAAAAGCAGCTTTCAGTAGGTGGAGCTTATTGACCTCCTCACTACCCAAATCCAACCAACCACAGAACTGGACATCATGATTGACTGCGTCAATCAAACACATTAGGAGACAGAGATTTAAACCCTCCGTATTCCGAGAAAAAGCTGGAGGCATAACATGTGGTGCATCCAACCCAGGGCTACTTTCTATGGCCCAGCATCCAACCCCTCTTTCCTTTGTTCAAGTAACTGGAGAAAGATAACAAAACTTGTTTTTAGTCTTTAGGTTTTTCGCATGGCCAGGCGAAAGTAGAGATTTGATAATTTCAGTCGTCGGTCCTTGTTAGATTAGAAATTTCACGCAACAAAATATGTGTTCGTTTTTTCGATAATTTGTTTTTATCGTTTTCATCAAAAAGCTATTTTTAGTCTCCTTTAAAAAGTCATGAAACAAAATCATTTCTGTTGTTTTCTTTCCTGAAAAGGAATACTTTGACTTTGTTTTGTTTAAAAAGTTATTGGCCATAGATATTTGAAAATGCCATTAATAATTAGTCGAATTGCTACATTGATGTAACTCATATCATACGGCAGATAATCATTAGTAGACAATTAGAGGAACTAGGGATGTAAGGACATAGTAAAACTTCAACAACAATGTAGTAAAATGTTACAACGTTAAATGTTACAAAACAAAAAAGTAGTTTCCGCCTTGTAATCGACTCATTCTTGTAAAGTAGTGCAAACCACTACCGTTTGATTGAAGAATTTGAAAGTATATAACGTTCTCTCATTTTATTCTGGTTGGATTGTGGACAAAGAAAGTCTCCTGCTTATGGCTCTAATGGAGAAATTTTAATTGTCACGAAAAATGCAGGACATTTTTTGCAGTTCAAAAACCAGGACATTTTACATATTTTATGACTCTTTGAAAAAAGTAGGACAAAGGTTAAAAAGTATTGCAATGCGAAATGCCGTACGTATGGTTCCCGTTCCCCAAATTATACCTTGTACGAAAATTTCAATAACTTTAAAACCTTAAACAAATCTATGGCATAATCCTTCGCGCATACGCGATTTTCTCAAAAACCTTATTATGACATTCGACATATACTTGGAACTCGTTTCCCAAATTTAAATACAGTTGCTCTGTTTGTTTCTGATCCTTCTGAGCTGATCCTCTCATGAAACTGCGCGAACTGTCCGGCCTATTTCTGAAATCAAGGAAAAATTGAATATTGACCAGCCAATTTACAGCTTCCTTAGCCAATTCGCAAAGTGGCCGAATTCGGGTTTTGGTCGTAACATTTACACATTATTTCTTAAAAATTGTTTTTTGTGCAATTAAATTTACTTATTTAATTAATTTTCATAAATTAAATACATTTTAAATTTATCTTTAGACTATTCTCTTAATCTTGTAAAAAACTGCATTTACAATAGAAAATAAAATTAAAAATTAATTTTGATTAAAGTAATTTAAAAATTGCCTTTGAAAAACATGGTTTTAATTTTTTACGCAGATTTTTTGTAAACTAAAATAGCTCAAAAGAGTATACCCGGAATAACTTATTTAAACAAAAAAAGAAGCTAGTTTCTTATAATTGGCTATACCAACTTCATTAAAGGTCATTATCATCTGGAATCTCTTTAAAATTACATCTCAATTTAATATCATCTCTTTAAAATTACATAAAATGTCCTCTAGTACGAGTTCATTCAGCTTCCTTTTTCAGTACTATGCAGACTTTGAATCTGGAGCATTTTTTTTTCATACATTTCATATGATGAAAAATAATTCGGTTTTGGGAATATGTAGCTTAATTTACAAAGGTTGAAGCTTTTTTTTCTAAAAGCCATTGTTGGAAAACTTGCTGTGAAATTTTGAAAAACATGTCCCGCCGTCATATTTTGACTTTAATAAAACCTTGACGAGTAGAATTTTAAATTATTTTGGAAACGGATGTATAGTTTAAGTAGAGAGAAGGGTCACCTTTTATAATGCGCAACAATAAAACTGTAAGTTTAATAAAATTACGTTTAATTTTGGTTTGATAGTAAGCATGAAAATTCACGCAACGTTGAAATTAAAAAAAAAAAAAAAACAGCAGTATAACGAAAAGTTTACAACACTAACTGAGTAAAAATTATTGTGGGGTGACATAAAACGAGTTGCTTCTTAAACCAAGCAGCCATTTGACGCCTCCTAAAAGGCTCTTTTCTTGTATAAAGCCTGGTGGAAAACTTACCCCGAGAAAACTGATCCCAGTCTCTTCTATAGTAATAATATACTGTATTATTATGATGTTCATTATATAAGTCGATTAAAAATTGTATTTTCTGTACTAGTGTATTTAACTTGCTAAATTTCCAACTTTGAGGTGGTTGGGGGCCCCAAATGTCAAGTGCCTAGGGGCCCTGGGTCTTTAAATCCGGCACTGACACTTCCTTATAGGTTTGTGAACATAACGATTGTAAAATTATTACAAGGCAGATCTTATTCGTACATCGTAAAAACTAAATAAATATACAACGTATACGAGCTGTATACTAGCATTTTGCCAGGTGTAAGTTAGATGCAAAATGCAAATTAACAAATGTGTCATTTATATGAGATCTGGTCTTTCATATATTATTCTGAATAAGCACAAGAATCTTTTATTATTTTTTTTTAAAAATGATATGGTTTCACGGGATCTTTTTAACTTCACATTATTTATCTGAAATACGCATATATGTAATTTCAAACTTTTAGTAAGAAGATGCAAATACAATAGAGGAAATGTGTTCATTTAAACCTCCAATATACAGGACAAGAAAGCAGCTCTTGGTTCTCATCACATCCTTTGTTTGTTTTCCTTCCTAAAACGAAGGTGTGAATAGTGATAAAGAAAAGTTTTTTTATATTTAAAAGAACACACGTTATAAATATCTTTCTCCTACACAACCATATGTTATGTTGTGCAATTTAGCTATTTTTTTAGAATTAAAAAAATATAGAAAGTAGGTATTGACATAGTGAGATCCATCTGTCAGTATTCTCTCCTACTTCCGATTTCGGTTCTATCCGTTGGATGTTTTTTTTTCTTTTTGTGATGTAGGAAATTAGAGACTTATTTATTTTTATACTTTTTGTCAATCGGTATGTACGTGCGGACATCTATACCAGTCTGATAACGGTCTGTCTAGGGGTTGGTTCTACTAAATATTAGATTGCAATTTAAAATTATTTCTTCCAACCATAAACTAGTTATTTTCATTCTATAAACAAAAATAACTCAATAGAAGAGTAATTATTACAATTGCTCTAGTGAATTGCTTACACTAAATAAAATACGTATCAAAAATTGGCATTTGATAATATTTTAAGAAATTCTTGGGGGTAACCAATTATCAATATAATAACGTGCTCAAATGAGGGACCGAAATTCAGAAGGAAAATTGCGGAAGCTATTTACCTGCCCAGAACCCGTCCAGGACAAGTTTTTCCATTTAGCGAGGCGACAATAATCACTAATAGTTTGAATTTAAAGTATAATTATTTTTGATATTTTTTAAGCATTGGATTCGCTCTTCGAAATTTTACTTTCTGGTACTCTGCTGCATTTTTTCCATGTGAATGCAAGAAAATGTCACTAGACATTTAAGTAAGTAAGAGTATTTTTGTAAAGAGACATTTTTAAATATTTTTTGTTCCGCTTTCTTTTTATGATGAAATGCTCTATCAAGGGTACGTAACTTTCAATTTTTAACATTTTTCTTTAAATCATTAAAATGTCCGAGCAGTTCACAACATTATACTGCAAGAACCAAGCAAACGCTCTTTCGAAATTTAATTTAATAGTATTTTTTTCTGAAAAACTTTAAGTTTATTATTTCACTATTTATATAGCTTATACACTAAAATTATATTAAAATAATTTTATTTAAACTTAAAATGTAATATAAAAGAACTCAGAATGAACTAGTACTCTTCTAATCAAGAAAATGAATCAAACAGAAGAACAAAACTATCATTTCCTGATTTATGCGATTCCTACATTTGGCATCAAAACCAAATCAACTTCACTTTCTGAGTTCGACACTTGTAGCTAGTAGTCTGGGCTGTGAAATAGAAACGTCGAAGAACGCTATGAGTTCAAATGACAAAGCACTAAGAAAATACAAAATAAAAAGACCCTCGCACTCGCAACTCGCACCCTCAACCAGCGTCTGCGGTGCGTTTTTCTGCGAAATTCTCTTTTCAAAGGTGGAAAAAGTCCCCCCCCCTGGCCCCCCACACTTAAGACCACATGTGAAGCTTCCCCGTCCTTGATAAAACGTACTGTCTGAACTAAATGAACCCTGAGAAGGGGAGGTTCTTGCGGGAGGCGTGGCTTTGCACAATTTTTTGGCACTTGTCTTCACATTTAAATTAATATCTTAGGTTCAAATTATCCAATTTGAAAGTTTAAAGTCAAGTTTAAGACAGAAATGTTCAATCTCGGAACCTGTGGATTCACTTTTTTAATATCTTGTACTCAATTTTTAAAAAATGAAGTTAAAGTTAACTTTTTATGTAATTTTTTATAACAAAAATTTAAAGAAAAATAACATTCATGGAATTGTATATTTAAGTCAAATCTATCTAACGGCACAAACCGCGTGAAAATATTCCAATAATTTCTTGTGATATGCATTCGAAAAGTGTCACGATTTTACCATAGAGTTACTATTGAGAGACGACCGCTAGGTGGCGTCTGACGAACCCTCTTAACCGCTTCGGAAAGTTCTCTGAACGTTTCAATTGTTTTCCCCTGCCCTGGCACAGTCATGTAGGACAGAAGTCTTCCTTTGTAGCAGACGGACAGCAAAATCGCAAAAAAAGACCAAAGCAAGAGCTGAGTTTTCGCAGATGATGAGTTGCCATTCCTGACTGCGAAAGGCTGCCCTATAGAATGACCAATGAGTTCAAGAGCGATTCTTGCACAGGAGTACTTTCTTTTGAAGATACTCCACAAGGTTAACGACATTACAATGAGACTTCCCAAGAAGCACATCCACAATGACAAAGGAAACGGATGAAAATATGCGTTCTCGGCTCCGAGTGTTGACACCCGGTCGATTGCAAAAGTCAAAGGAGATTCTCTATAAGATGTGCGGAAATCAACGTATTCCATTCTTTGTGCAGTTACAGCGATGCTACCGCAAGCCAAGTCTGCTTCGCCTCTGTGTACCATACCAATTGCACCAGTCCAGGACCCGTTAATCAGGCGGCCAAACCCCACATTTTGTAGAATGAGCAATTCGTAATTGAGGCCAAGAGCAGCCAATAATTCTTTTAGGATTGACCTTTCTTGGCCATCGAGGACGTCTAGAAGGGCCACTGTTATGTTGGATAGAGGCTTCTTAACTTTTCTTTGATATTTGGATAAATTCTTAGAAGGGGAGGCTTATCGAGAAAATGTAACAGTTCTCCCAAAGAATAATTTTTCTTTTGCTGAGAAAATATTTACAAAATTGTAGATATTGAAGCTAAAAAATTTCATTTTGATTGTATTATAGTGGGTTTTTTTCAGTGCGGCTGTATCAGTGCGGTGGGAACATCTTTGTGACTGATATTTCCTTCTGAGATGATTAAGTCTCTACTTTTAGTAATCTGGATAAATATACTTTCTTCGGCCTATGTCTTGAGTTTGGTTATTGGTTGAGTCTGTTAAATGCAAACACTTGCTGTTTATTAATCCGCTGGTTTATCTGGCTTCATCTATTAATCACACATCTGCGTGTAAACTTTTAATTACATGACACTACCGCTCTGGCCCAAGGAAGGTGACCTAAAGGTATTGGTATTTCAGTCGCGTGTTAATATTTTATGAATAGAACAATTTTTGTATTAAAACTAAAGCTAAAACAAAATTATTTGCATTTCACGATAATGATTTTTTTGGGGGGTTAACTGTGATTACTGTCGGAATAAGTTTCAGCTAAAATGCCGCAAACTTTTATTTTTTATACACACACAATCGGGCCTCTGAATTGCTGTATGAAAGGACACTTAAATAATCGGGTATGTCTAGAAAGAAGAGTTGCATCACAAAATGAGGACAGCTTTGTAACTGAAACCACCAGAGCACCTGAAAAGATTAAGCCCCCGCCTTTTACAAACTTGATTTAGGGGAGAGAAGGGTAATTGCGCCCACTTAAGGAAAAGTGAATGCCACAAGCATAATACGACACTTAGATTATGTTTTTTTTATTGATATTTATAAATAAACAAATATGAAACAGAATACCATATCGTTAAACATGAAAACAATAAAATTTGTGCTGCAAAATTGAAAACAAGAAAATATTACATTGAGCGCCATTACAAGAGCGTGTTGGGTAATGCCGCTCACTGCGACGGGCTCATTATTCAAATCCTTTAAACAACAGATTTCGCAACTGACTAAAATAATTTTACAATTTGCAAATAGTTACAAACATAGTTTTTTTTTTTTTTTTGCTTTATCCATGTCCACAGCAATCTTAGTGGCTCTGGAGTCTCGAAGGGCCTGTTATTGGTGATGTTTCAGAAAATGACACTCCAGCTGAAGAAGAGGACCTTTATTCCAGTTAGGATAAGATAATTGTAAATGGAAAATATATCAGGTTTATTCAACTTGTGTATGAAAATATTTATTTATAGTTTTGATTAGTTATAATTCGACTCTTCCAACAGTTGAGAGTAATGCCACCCATCCGAGCGTCATTACTCGATCGCGCCATATTTCATTTCTTGCGTTCTAATTCGGCCCGCAATGTATTTAATGAAATAAATTTAGTTACATTAGATATCAAGATTATTATGCTTCGTAACTTTGCAATTTTTAGATGAAAATACGCTATATTTTGTTTACTGACGGAAGACTATGTATTTTTTGCTTTTCCAGCCAGTATTATCACAATGAGCATTGAACTGCATTCGGCTAGCTGGCAGTAGAGTTCAATTAACTAAAGGATTGTCCAGTTTGTCACAACTTGGCTGAGCGTGATTACCCTCTGAACGTTATTACCCGTCTCTCCCCTCTTAGATATTCTTTTGCATATATAATGAGTTCTGCTATTGGACGAACCTGTTAATGGTAAAAACATTTAGAATATTTGTGTTATATCAATAGCTATCTATTAATTTGTTTTTCCAATAATATTTTTTTTTAATTCAAATCACAATCAATTAATGGATTTACGCAGACGGTTTGACACGCGTAATAGGCCATGAAACTAATGGCAATATAGTTGCCAGTACAATTTGACTTAGAAACGAAGAAAATGCTTTTAAAATCCTTATAATCAATAATTCATTTTTTGTGATACAAAGAGTTGGTGAAAAAAAAATTGAGTGTCGTATAAATCTTTTTAAAACTATATAATGTTATACAAAAATATGTATTGTTGTTGTAACAATATTTTAAAGAAATTTTTAAATGCGAAAAATCAAAAAATCTCAACCAACAAACTTTTAAAACGACTTCCAAATCGCAATCATTTTATATAGAATAAATTAAGTTACACGAAAAACTACTCGATTCAATTTCGAATAATAATTTTGATTTGGTAATTCAAGGTTCTTAAGATATTGACTCATCGTTATGAGTAATGAATGAGGTTGATATAAATACGCTTTTTTAAAGGCAAAAGTCATTAGAGGGCAAGTCATTGAAAGGGCACAAATCACTTTGTTGACTTAGATCCATTAGATGATGAAATGATCCATTATCTCTTTTTAATGTTAACAATCAAGTATAAACGAAAAATAGATCTATGATTACCTATGTAAGAGAAAAAATATTGAGGCTTTTACATACTCAGTTTCATTGAGTACTTACTCACGTCGAGTCAATTCTAACTAAAACAGCGATTTTTCTTTTATTTACACTATTAACAAAACTTTTGATGGTTTATGAGGCTAATAATTTCCACTTTTAAATAATCGGAAAAAAACTATGAAATTTTAATAAAAAATAAACAAATTTCGTTTTTTAAGGCATAGAGCTACCTAAAATATCTCGTTAAAAATTTATCCAAAAGTAACACAAACTGAGATTAAAGGGTTTTTTACTGCGTTTAATATCTCTAAGATATTAAAAAAAAATCTAATGAAGTATTTAATATTTTTAAACAAAATTTATAGCTAGACGATAAATTATGAAAATTGTTTATCATGCAATGAACCAAAGTTACGTGTGAAATTACGTTTTTTGTAGTATTCAAAGAATAATATTAGTACTAAATACTAATAAATTGTTTTGAAAAATTAATCATAGTTAAAAAGGGTTATTTTGAAATAATTTTAGTAGTTTTCTAGTCATTATTATCAAAATTGGAATTTTGCAGTTGGTTTTTGTCTTACGGAAAAAATTTAAAAAATTGAAATTATTTTAATTCTAATGCAGTTAAATTTTTTTTAAATATTTTTCCCATAATGTGTGAGTATTAAAGATCATATATACATAATATTTTTGGGGATGAAAATAAAAATTCATGCATTAGAGGGTTAAATTCATAAAGTTGATATTTAATACTTCAAAAGTGAAAAAAGATACACTTTTAACTAACTTTGGATTTTCCAAGACAACAATTATTCTCTCATATCAGCACATGCTTTTAAGTGCCAATCTTTTTTGTTAAATTTGAAGTCTAACTGTTACAATTATGTAGTATAGAAATATTCGTAAAAAAGTATATTTTCCCCCGCTTTAGGCCCCTTGTCCCATTAGCCCTGCGTCCCAATAGCAACCACTTTCCTTTATATTATAAGTAACGGTGCCTTAAAAAAAATTGCTCTGTTTGAGGTTCAAGTCCATCTTAATAACCCTCTATACCTTTAACAAATATATAATCCCTTGTATCACAATTTATATCGGCCACATCAAACAGCAATATTTTTGTTTTTGCACCGGAATTTCAATTGCACTATTTATTATGCCCAAGAAATTTTAAGTAAGAGATTTCATTCTTTTGTATCACGGCTTTGTTAGCGACGAATTTCATAAGGACTTGGTTTTTTGTTATAAAATAAATGCATCAGGTTTGTTCTTTTTTATTAGATTGGTTGATTTACTTTTCCAAAGATTATTTTTTTTTTGGGGGGGGGAACACTGATACATTGTTATTTTAAATAATATTATTTCCAGTATTACACTTCTGTTTTTTTGTATAATTAAGCTGTTTCTTAAAAACAGCCCGTTCAATGATATGCTTGATGGTCCCTGTACTTACAAGTTTAGAAATAATTCGATTCAATTTTCTTTTGCAACAAAAGTTTCGGTTGATGGCGATTCCACTTGACAAGGTGGTCAGGAAATCTTTGGAAATAATATGTTCTGGGGCCGATCTAACACACTTTCCAAATCCGATTCGGCATCAATCACAGCTGTGTTCTGGTCAATCAGGTCTCTGACATGGGATATATCAGATTCGAGTGGGTAATACCAGCTGTTTCTGTCAATAGCTTCACCGAGCTCTAGCAAATGTTTCTCTTCGGTAGCGTTGAGGGAAGTTACTAGATACGAACCATCTGGTACAAAGCATCGATGGGTTGGAAAATAAATGAAAATAGATTAATAATTAAGCGGCTCAGTGGCTAGAGGTATTACGTGTCCGCCTCATAAGTCAAGTTTGCGGGTTCGAACTGCGGCTGAGTCATTGGATAATCTGGATGGGTAAATCGTGAGCACGCATGTCATATGTCTACGTAGCACGTAAAAGATTCCTTGAATACAATTTAGGTAAAAATGCTTCAATACCCCGGCAGGGCTCAAATTCATTGTAATCTGAGCGTCGGTAATCTGAGCGTTTAAGTACCCAAAAAATCATGAAATTTTTCACTTTTTTGCCCCATAAAATTTTTTTCACTTCAGTTTTATTAAAATTTATAACCTCAGATTAATCTATACTATGTATTGCATCATATAACAAAAAAGTTTACGAGAAAAGGTACATCGAAGTTCAAAAATCAAGTTCTGAGAAAAACGCTTTTAAAGTTTTTATTGTTAACCCATTTCAGTAAGGAAATGGTTAAATAAAATGGCTTTTAATGCAAAAAATATTTTTCCAATCGTCTTGATACTTTTAGACATTATTAATAAAGGTCGTAATACAATTTTAAGCCAATAAATTATTTTTTTAATTTTTTCACCGATTTTGGGGTACTGAACCCCCTTAAAAAAAACCTCTTGAGAAATCTGGTTAACTCGTGTCATATCCGAGATAGATTAAAGCTAATGGGTATTATAAAGAATAATGAAATATTAGGGCTAATGAATCATTTGTCACATTATTTGCTGGTATGCTTAAAGGATCACAGGAGTCTTAAAAATGTACAAAGAAGATACTACAAAGCATAGTTTGATCTTTCATGTCATTTTTTAACTACTCAATAAATAACTATAATTTTTTTACGTGTAATTCTAAAAGATTTATTTATTATAAAACAAGTTTTAAAATTTATGAAACTTTAGCCAAAACTAAAATAAATGATATTAAACAAGAAGCCATTTGAACACATTTTGATTAGGCTTGCGCGGCAAATTGTGAAGTCAAAATTGAAAAAATGACCAAGAAAATGACTTTATATTGTACAAATATGTACAAACAAAGACGTATACCTAAATTCTCAGCTCAATTTTAATTAGAAATTATTTTAAGAACTGTTTTCTAAAAAATAATAAAAATGTTAAAATTTTGATTTTTTAAAAAATTTAAAATCAAAATTTCAAGTCTTTGTTTGTACATATTTGTACAATATAAAGTCATTTTCTTGGTCATTTTTTCAATTTTGACTTCACAATTTGCCGCGCAAGCCTAATCAAAATGTGTTCAAATGGCTTCTTGTTTAATATCATTTATTTTAGTTTTGGCTAAAGTTTCATAAATTTTAAAACTTGTTTTATAATAAATAAATCTTGTAGAATTACATATAAAAAATTATACTCATACATTGAGTAGTTCAAAAATGACATGAAAGATCAAACTATGTTTTGTAATACCTTCTTTGCACATTTTTAAGACTCCTATGACCCCTTAAAGCAATTTCAGAATATCCATTTTTTTAGCTGAAGTCCAATGTTTAAACTTAGTGTTTTTAAAGCCCTTTTCTTTATTTTCATAATGCAAGTACATAATTGTCGTATTTCACTTAAAACTGTAAGAAATTTTCTTAAGAAAAGAGACGTTCAAACAATATTTGTTTAATTATATATTTATTAATATATCTCTGAAAGCATAAGATATGCAAGCTTTTTTTTATCCCAAAAGTCATTTTGTAGGACATGTTTGAATACACTATCTGAAACGGATAGTTTTTCCATTATTCGATTTTTTTTATTATTCTGTTAAATTAGTCATTTTATTGGAACTTTTATAAATGTATTTTTTATCTGCTTTCCTATATATGTTATTTTTGTTAAATAAGAAATTGATAAAACTTTTATAGATCCCATTTGGACATGCCTTATTAAGGAAAATGCACAGTACCAAGTTACGCCAGAGATAAGTAGACACAAATACACGTTTGTACCATAAATGAATAACCAAAGGAAAAACCGGTTTCCTGTGGCCAATTTCCGCCAAGCAGACACATAAGGTAAGACTCAAAATCAAGTGGTTCTTCTGGTGTACTCTTCACGTATGTATACAAGGAAAATCTTAATTTGGTTCCATTTGGTTTGTAGACATATATTTTCAGGCTTGTGTGCTTGGTCAGAGACTCGCTTATAAACCTTCGTCAAGTAAGATAGACACAACACACATACGCGACAGATGCTGCCATCTATTGCGCGCAACCTCCACAATTTAGACATGCCCCTGAAGTGGAGGGAAATAGTCTCCAGGGACATGTCCCCGTGGGAAACTGCGCAATATCCGCCCACAAGACTTTCGGACCCAACTGATTTAACGAGCACGTACTCTGCAAAAACTCGACGAACACAAACTTTCATGCCTTATCGGAATTCGAACCCGGACCCAGAAGCTCCAAAGGTTAGCGCCCTAACCATTGCGCCGCCTTGGTTCCATTATTTGGAAAGGTCTAAGCTTTTTTAAGGCAACTATCTGCGCCGCGTTTTGCTTTGAATAATAGTCTGTTGTCATTGCGGAAATTGCCCCTTGAAGTTGGCTTCGTAGCGACTACACTATGTTAAAGGTGAAACGAGTTCTACAGAAAAGCAACCTAAACGAGTTTAGCTTCTTGTATTACGAGTCTTGTAAAGAGTGAAACAACTCTTCCAGAATTGAAAATGACGGTTTAGTGCAGTTGTTTCCCAACCAGTGGTACGCTTACCACTGGTGGTACGTGAGATAATTTCAGGTGGTACGCGTGAGTGATGTGAGCAATATGATACTATTAATAGCTTCTGTACACATGAGCAGTAAGCACACAAGCATTTAACTCATTATATTAAGCATTAATATTATTTTAAAGAGAAATCTTTATTATACTTCAGAATCGGATGTAAAACCTAGTACCCTTTGAACTTCCGACAAGCTCTGCTTTTTCTGATGCCATTGGTACGGTTACTTATGTGAGAGAGAATTTTCTGAGCTCTTGTACATAAAAAATAAACATAGAAGCACCATAGTGTTGAAGAGAACTTAAAAGTGAAGATAAGTTCCATTTCTCTTAACGTTAATATTTTAATCACAGGCAAACAAAAAATTTCGCTCTAAAGACGTAAAAGTATATTTTGTATGATGATTATTTTTTTGCTGAGCTTGTACTATATTTCTTATTTGTATGTTTTTAGACCTATAGTTAATTAATAAAACTGTTAATTAATACTGTTTTTACCTTTTTATTTATCCTTGCTTATAAGCATATTATAAATAGGCAAATATCCAACCATTAAATATGAAATTTTCTCAGAAATTTAATTCAAAAAGCCTTTGAACATTTATAGAAAAGTAATAATAAGTTATTAAAATATTTAGATTTGCTGGCACCCCAAAATTTCTTAAAAAGTCAAGTGGTACGCAGGCGCAAAATGGTCGGGAACCCCTGTTTTAGTTCATTCGTTCGTGTGACTTTTAGTTTATTAGTGTTGGCCGAGTAAACAGAACCACGTGTTATTTAGCGATATAAAATTTTATGCCTAAAAAAAGCAATCCCACTAAATAAAAGCTTTTCTCCCGTTCTTTCTGTTTAGATTTGTATGGGTTGATGTCACATTAGACTCGAACGACTGTGAAACCCATATTACCCTGTTATATTTCAAATCTTTACTTTTTATTTGATAAGGGGGAAAGAGCGCGCTGGATTGCGGGTCCCCGAAGCGAAGTGCATTTGTGTTAATCGTACAGAGAAAAAATATTTTCTCGGCTACATTAGTATGGCTGTATTGAATGTTTTTACAAACGGAGTTTTTAAGGAGCTAAATGTAGCTGACTTACAGGTCCCGACAATCCCACTTTTTTAAATTGAACAACTAAAGAGTAAACGGGAAGAACCAATTGATTTCTCTAGATTCGTTGCGTAATTATCTCTGCTTGGCGGACATTGGCGACCAGAAACCGGTTTTTCTTAAGGTTCTTCATTTGCGGCACAAACGTGACGCGTTCCTCTCAACTCTGGCTGAATTAGGGTTGCCGCGAAAGATAAACAAAGCGAGTAACCGGCTTCTTTACACCAGCTTAGGCGATTTCTCGCTATCATCCCAAAGAGGCCATTAAGGAAAGCCTTGTACGAAATCAACCGGTTCTTCCCGTGTACTCTTCAACTGTCAGTTTCACATTGGATACACCGTACTACTCATTGTCAAACCTCGTTGTCACGAACTGGCTGAGCACGAAGAAATTTCGCTTAATGAACTGAAAGCATTTCCCTAGCCTATAAAACTGGTTGTTTATTGCTTTCAATTACCTATTATGAAACATAAGGTAATAGAATATTGTGATGTGGTCGAAAATCATTAATTGAGATTTTGTATTTTCCACATGTTTTGGATTGTGCTGAATCTGAAAAGGGTTTTTTTTGCGCATTGGTGTGCCTGTCTTAAACTACTCTATAGATCAAACAAAAAGATCTACAATATTTAAATTTCGTACACAAGTTTCTAGTACTTGTTGGACGTCATGATAAGGTTTTCGCGAAAATCATGCACGTGCAAATTGTAGTTGCAAAAGAATTTATTTAGTTTTAAGGGTATCATGTAATGTTGCACACCTCTAGTTTTAAAAGGATAGCATTTCATAAGTGAATAGTAGTGTGAATAGTTCGTATAATTTCAAATTTAATTAGGAGTATATGTATGGTTTAACAATCTGAAGTAAACCCTTTCAGTCCCAGTGATGTCATCTGGCATCATCATGTTGCTGATCATAATTAAAAAAAAAATAATAGGACTCAAATCTATTGGGAGTCATGAAAAATATTTTATAATAGAAAAAAATTTGAAGAATCGAATGTTGTGCTTTTTGATATCATAAATGGCTATAGACGATCAGAAAAAAATCTAAAATGATGATGCCAAATTGTTATTGGGACTGAAATTGTTGAAAGAGCTTAGCGGAAGAAGTGATATTTTTAGAAAAATTTAGAGTTTTGTTAACTATGTGAATAGAAACTAAATATATTTCTGTTATCACATATGATATTAAAATAATAACATACGCATTTTATATGTAATAACTATAACTCGAAAAAGACACAATTTTTTTGGTTTTTTTTATTTGAAACTATTGAGGTGGAGCGAGGGTTACAATCTATTGAGGTGAACAACTATGGATTTTTTTTTATAAAATCAGACGAAATCACAAGGACGAAACAGGGACGAAACACATGACGAAGACACAATCTATATATGTACACAACAGGCACTTTTGTCCTGTCTGTCGCCCCCTTCTAAGGCGATCTCTAGTCGGCCAGACTAAAAAAGAAAATTCCATGTTACAAATATTAATATTATAAATGCATATTTGTTAATAAATATTTCATTTGAAAGATCTAATTATTTGTCATAAAATCCTGTTTTAAAATAAAATGTTTAACAACTACTATTACATATATATTCCGGCTTGTATGCTTGATCAGAGACCCGCTTATGAAGCCTTCGTCAAGTAAGGCACACAGAAGGAATTTTTACTGTCACAGAGAAAGGAATACAGTGGCCTAGTGGTAGTGCTTCGCATTGCCACGCCACAGGTCCGGGGATCGAGTCCCGGACTGGGCGAGGTTGAACCAGCCTTTTATCCCTTGATTGGGTCCACAAAATGGGTACCAAGCATGCTTGGAAACTAAACACTGGGGGTTTCGCGTGAGGCTGACCACCTTACCGAGACATATGCCTATCACCCCAGAGCCCTAGGTCACGAAAGCTGAAATGGGCACGGCAGACCTTGGCCCTGTAATGGGCTGTTCTGCCGGGGAGTCTAGTTTAGGTTTTAGAGAAAGGAATATACACCCAGGACTAAGACGGTAATCGAACCCGCACCCGTTACAGCGCACAGACTGCTAGCGTAATGATCCAAACTACTCGGCCAAATGTTTAATACTCTGAGGGATAAGGAAATTGGATGTAGTGTAAACTAGTTTTCATTGCAAGAGTATTGTTTGCAGTGCTGTTTTAAATTTTTAAACGGAATATTTATTTATTTTTAATTTTATAAAACTTTATTTCGGTTTCAGAGGATAATTAAAGACGAAAAAGAAGGAAAACCTGACATTTTTTCAGGTGACGGGTTTATGTATGTGGTTCTCGGAGGGTATACAATTAGTAAAATTAAAACTAATGAATTTTTTTAAAGGTTTAAAATTAAAAAGTTATTATTTTCTATTTCAATGGATAATGTATGATTTGTAGCTTTCATTATGTATATTCTGTCCTATTCCCACAATGACCAATAGTGCTCTAGTAACTTTCAACAAAATGTTTGGGGAAAATCCGTAATAACTAATATCATTGCTACTTCAGAAAAATAGTCAATTTTCGAACTAACCTCCTTTAGACAGTCACCCTGGAGGTACGGGCCATGTAGTGCGGCTCCGGCATTCTGCACAGCTTAGTGTCGCAGACCCATCTGTCTATGCCCACTTGTTGCCACAGTGAAGCTACAAAAGCTTCGCGGCGAATTTTCGCTGCTTTTTGTCTTCGACGTTCGGGGGGCCACCTAGGGAAGAAAAATTTGAGTTAGACACGTCCGGTTAAATTTTCGTATTAAAACCCCCTCTATCGTTAGACATGGCTTCTTCCGCAGTTTATGCACCATTCTTTCCTAAAATAACCTTAAATTGTAAAGTTTTATAAAAAAAAATACATTTCTATTCATAATTTACTTTTTTTCTTTGGAAACGATTTTAAAATCATCTCTTCAAAATATAATTCAAGAAACATTTATGTAATTGGGCGTAACCCAACAAGACATAAGACCGACAGGGGTAATTCCAATAGGGACGTTATCCCTCGAGGTTCAAAAATCTCGACAAATCAAAAAATTAATGACGTTATGTCTAATTAAGAGCATTTTATCCATTAATTTTTGGTTGTCAGGATTCTAGGCTGTCAGTATTTTGGCTGTCGAGAATATGTCCCATACCCTAACTAACCATCATATTTTGTTCTGGGCCATTGTAGAACAAGTTTTTCTATTAATTTAAACGAACTATTACAAAATCAAAATGTTATCTTGATTTTGAATAGTTTAAAACCAGTTTTGCCTATTTGCAAGATTAGTGTAGCGTTATTTGTGGTTGATGTTGTATGGTCTGACACACATGGAGAAAGATATTAAGTATAATTAGAAGTAAAATCCATACCACGAATTCATGCATATGACAATCACATTTAAAATTAGTTGAATACTTGTTTTTATTTTATTTAATAATGTTTAATTAGGATGTATTGCATTACTCTACCACTATCTCATGTGTTTAATCATATCTATCCAAACTTTATTTTTCACACTCACATTTTGACACTCGCGATCAAAACTAAACTACAACTGATTCTGCATAAAGCTTTTTGAATGTAAATTGTTTTTGATATCTTAAAACTTTATTATTTGGTCTCTAGTTTTAACTGATATAAACTCTAAAAGTATATTTGTTAGAAGCGTTTACTTATTAAAATTAGCATTGAAGGCATATATTTCATTTATAATAACATGAAAAAGAAAAATACTTACAAGTGCTTATAGCACCAGGCGAAGCATCCAAAGCAGCCCATTGTTTTTTTGTATGGGTTTTCTTTATAATGACCTAAAATTCGTGTGCAGGATTTAGCTGTCCTGGTTTTTAGTGCAACGAATTCAGGTACAAATAGCGGTTAAGTTTTTCCTTTTGCTGGAAAGTTGCTTTGGATTTTATTAGTCCAAGCTATATGAAATTAACGAAGTTTTCTTTTTTACAATAAAATTGCAAACAAATTAATACTTGTTACCGTCAACTTAAGATCGGCTGTCAAATGCTCAAATGGGACGAGAAAGGTTTGTTGTGGTTTATTTGATCTTCAACAATGATTTTTCAATTTTATTAGATCCCATAATTCATTGTTGGTATTTGAAAACTAATATTAATTTTTTGTTACATTGTGTGAAAATCCATTGTTATGTGGAAGCTAAAACAATAAAATTTTCGATTCTGTTGATCCAGCGCTATATACTGTGGGGTTTTTTTAAGTAACAGGCCTTATAAATAAGTTATATGTAATGCGCGAAATAGTTGATGAGCAAAATGATTTGGTTCACAATGAAGCTGTTTTTTGCTGTAATCTATAAATAACAAGATTTTATATTTTTTTTAAAAAATAATTTTGAAGATTTTTTTAATTTTAGATATTTTAATTTTTAAAGTGTTTTGTTTTTGAAAAATCTTTTATACTTTTCACGTAATGAGCTACCGTTGCATTGTATTAAGGGGTCAAAGGAGTCTTAAAAATGTGCAAAGTAGGTACTACAAAAAAAGTTTGATCTTTCATGTAATTTTAACTACGCAATATACAAGTATAATTTTTGTACATGCAATTCTACAAGATTTATATATTATAAAACTAAGTTTAAAATTTATGAAACTTTAGCCAAAACTAAAATAAATGATATTAAACATAAAGCTATTTGAACACATTGGGATTAGGCTTGCGCGGCAAATTCTGAGGTCAAAATTGAAAAAATGACCAAGAAAATGGCTTTATATTGTACAAATATGTACAAACAAAGACTTATACCTAAATTCTCAGCTCAATTTTAATTAGAACTTATTTTTAAAAAAATTAAAATCAAAATTTTTAAATTTTTATTATTTTTTTAAGAAAAAGTTTTTAAAATAATTTCTAATTAAAATTGAGCTGAGAATTTAGGTACAAGTCTTTGTTTGTACATATTTGTACAATATAAAGTCATTTTTTCAATTTTGACCTCAAAAGCAGCCTAACCCCAATGTGTTCAAATAGCTTTATGTTTAGCCAAAACTAAAATAAATGATATTAAAGTTTCATAAATTTTAAAATGTGTTTTATAATAAATAAATCTTGCAGAATTACATATAAAAAATTATACTTATATATTGAGTAGTTAAAAAATTACATGAAAGATCAAACTTTTTTTTTGTAGTACCTTCTTTGCACATTTTTAAGACTTTTGTGACCCCTTAAATAATTAATTGACACTCCAAGGTACCGATTGTCCATTGCTTCCTAAAAAAAATATATAAGGAAAATCCTTTCTCTGTTTTTGCATGCTTTTGATAAGATAAAACTAACTTGTGTTATAAAGTACTTATTCATATAATTTTCTACACAAGTCTGCTTTATCAGACGGAACGGTCGTTCCGCCCGCCAATCTCAAAATGACGCCAAGGGCTAAACGGCAGTTATGTATATATACAGAAAACATTTCGCTATGTTAACAGCGAAATTGATTTTATTTTCTACCAGGCAAACTAAACTTCGTAGAACAATAAAAAAAATACAGTAAATAGGTTTCGTAGATTACTTTCAATAAAAAAAAATTGGTTATTCAAGAGTCAAAAACAGCGGAGAAAAAAAATATGGAAATTTTCGAAAATGAAATCTTTCGAGCAGTTTTAGTCAAATTTTGACCTAATTTTTGAAGTGACCTACAGCCTTTTCAAGGCCATGAATCTGGAAGCGGTTTTTACTAAACGATTGAGAATGCTGCAATTCAGCCCCTTTCATGGGTTTGAAGTTTCAAAAATAACTTTTTCTATTTTTAATTAATTAAAATCTATATTACCTTTGGCTGTATGAATGCGCGATAAACAAGCCTTCCTAGCGGCCAAGTACCTCCGAAAACGAGCCAAGGTTTACTGTATTTTCATCGTTAAGCCGCATAACAGCGCTGTTAACTATTAAGTTATTATAACAGCGTCTAAAATATATGATTAATCTAATATCTGAATAGGCAGATTGAAAAAAAAATTCTAATTAATAAACGGAATGCTTCATTTAAACTTTTTGGCGTTTTTATTTAGAAAACTTATGAATAACTCGAGTTAACGGATAGATCGATTGACTAGAAATGTAAACAATCATATTTGCCTATTTGGTTGCCATATTCAGTTACCAATACCATTCAAAAAATAGTGTTGGGTTTTTTTTTCATAAAAAGTGAAAAATATATCTTAAGCCTAAAAATTATTGAGGAATATTTAATTATGTCAAAGTAATCTTTGCTTATTTTTTTTATGAAAAGAAACGATTTTTTTTTCTAAAATTTATTGAGGAATATTTTATTATGCCAAAATAATATTTTATAATTAAAGTTACATTTTTTAACATGAGCTGTTACTAAATGTTTGTAATATAACACATAACCTAATAATTGCATTTGGTTATTGTTTTTTCTTGAATATTCAAGATACTTTTTAGTTTTATAAAAGAAAATTGAAGTTAAATATGCCTACAAAAGTTAACAAAACTAGGCATAAGAGACGGATGTGGTACACGAAAAATAAAAGCTGCGATGTAATCTCGAAATGTGTCGAAAACAATGTATCGGGAATAAAACGTCATCCAGAAACTGTTCCTGAAAATAACAAACGGAAACGTTACGATTATGAAGATTCGGTTATTAAAACTGTTCCAATTGTTCAGTTAACAGATGAAACAGGGAAGAGTTCTTACCAACCAATTTCAAATAGCGTTAAAGAATCGAAAATAAAGAAAAGGAAATAAAGTTCAAAGGCGAATCGAGGAGCGATAAATTGTAAGAGTTGCGCCAATACATGCAGCAGCTACCATAAAGAAGACAATTTGGCTACTGCCCACAAAGGCGCTAACAGAACACATCAACGGAAAAATGCTTGAAATGATCCCCGAAACTGTCGTTGAGCTTATAGCGAAAGATGACATTGAGGTCTAGAAGTAAAGTACCCAAAAATCGAGCTTTGGAAAATCTGAATGCCTATATGAAGAAGATAACTTTCGCTTTGCCGGACTGGAAAGGATTAAAGTGAAAAGGGGGGCCGGGTTTAGGTGAAACATTTAATAATTATCATTTTCGTTAAAGATGCCAGCTGCCAAGTGAATTCCAACGATGTGCAGTTCACTTTCACCAATTGCAATATTTCATATTGATGCTTAACCTTTTTGACTTCAATTCGGCATTGTTGATTAACCATGGAAATTATTTTATTTTATACATATTGCCTTTACATCCTTTGAACTTGTTCATAAAACGTGTTGGTAATCCACCCTACCTTAAAAAACATATCATGAAATAAATTTAAAAAAAAAACTACTGATATCCCCCCAAAAAAACTTCGTTAAAGTAAACAAACGCCAATCTCAAAAAAAAAAAAAAAACCTATGCATTTATTTAATAACAAAAAAGTCATGAAAGTTGTCGCTAAAAAAGCCGTGATATAAAATGAATGCCAATCTCTTATTTAAAACTTTTCGGTCGCAATAAATAGAATAATTTAAGTTTTGCTGCCATAAAAAAATTACACTGTTTGAGGTTGGTGCCCCATCTTAAACCCCCTAAAATATTAAATCACGCAAAAGAACTTAAATTACTAAATCAAAATAACGAAGGATACTTTAAAAAAAAACCGTTAACAATAATATGATCTCAATACATTTATATAAAGGTATAGAGGGTGGTAAAGATGGGGCACCAACCTCAAACAGTGCAATTTTTTTATGGCAGCAAAACTTAAATTATTCTATTTATTGCGACCGAAAAGTTTTAAATAAGAGATTGGCATTCATTTTATATCACGGCTTTTTTAGCGACAACTTTCATGACTTTTTTGTTATTAAATAAATGCATAGGTTTTTTTTTTTTTTTGAGATTGGCGTTTGTTTACTTTAACGAAGTTTTTTTGGGGGGATATAAAGTACACAGCCATTTTTAGACGTTGACTACAGATTATCATTGTGACATGATGCTGCATTGATCAATATAAACAAAAGACATAAATAATTACCCTTTACTAAGTCTCATTTACTGAAACTGTGGTCAACGTTTTATAATTAGTTAGGATAATAAATTTTTAATTAATTTCTTATCTAAGACGTTAGGTTTTTTTCCTTATTCTATATTTTAGTGTTCTAAACTTACGTTTACAGTTCTTAAGTGTAATTTATAGCATCTTTTTACTATTTTAACTGAATTTACGGCTAGTATTGGTAGTAATAAAATTTTCTTGGACTTTTTTGTAACTTTCTTGGTGGGAAAATCCACGGGACATCTGTACAGATGGCCCAGCCATAATTTTGTGGCACCACTTTGAGGCCACCAGAAAGTGGTCATAGTCTACGTTTGCACCTCGAAAGTTTCGAATGTCCGTTAGACTGCTTCTATGCCTTAGATCAATGAGAATGTGATTTATTTGATTTTGGGTCTGTCCATCTGAAGATCTCCAGGTAACCTTATGTCTCTTTTTGCGCTTAAAAGTTGTACTTCCTATTACCATATTTGTAGAGATGGTCAAGTTGAGAAGTATCAAACCATGTTCACTCGTCACTTCGTGTAAGCTTTTATTTCCCATGAACCTACACTCTTAGAACAAACGATCGAATTTAACTCAATCTGAGTAATTTTCACTCCTCCAGAAAATGCATTTCTCCGAAAGGAGTGGGTACTTTGTGTGTTAAACCTCCGACAGGATCACTCCAAACGAGTGATTTTAACTCAGTCTGAGTTAATATTCACTCTTTTCTAGTGTCGAAAATGCAATTCTCCAACTGGAGTGGATTTCACTCTTTTGTTTTAAGAGTGTACTCATGTTAATGTAGTGTCCTTTCTTTGCGTTAAATCGCCCATAATCAGCTTCACGTCATTTGAGCGGCATTCACTATGAATATCTTCAGGAAGATAATAAATATCATCTTAAACCTCATCTCCCTTGTCCTCTGTAGGTGCATGGACACAAATAATTGAGATATTGTGCATTCTTAAAAAGAAAAAAAGACAGGGTTAAACGCTCGTTCGAGCGATTTTAACTCTGTCTGAGTTAATTTCACTCCTCCAGTCTGGAAAATGCACTTCTCCGCAAGGAGTGGATACTTTGTGTGTTAACCTCCGACAGGATCACTCCAAACGAGTGATTTTAATGCAGTTAGTTAATATTCACTCCTTTCCAGTGTCGAAATGCACTTCTTTAATTGGAGTGGATTTCACTCTTTTGTTTTAAGAGTGTGTGTTTTCCCCCTGATGCGTAGTCTACAAATTCTCTTTTTTACTGGTGTTTAAACTCAATCGCTTTGTTTTTGATACGTTTACTGACTATAAACCAGTTCCAAAGTAGTGTATTCTTTCATGACAGCTATAATAGATGCTGCAATTTCGATTGTTCATTACTCCATTCCCAGTCCATTGCAATTCTTGGACAGCGGGAAATCGAATGATGAAAAGCGCATTTTAAAAAAAATATATAAAGTGGATTACAATTATATTAAATCAATACAGTAATAGCTTAGGAATTATAAGTCTTTCAAGCTAAAAATTTTAATGTGCTATAAAAAAAATAGGGAACTCAACTTTTTTTTAGATAGTCAGGACTTGTAAATTCCGATTTTTGTACTTATTTACTACACAGTTTCAGAATTTGCTGATTTTCTTTAACTCTAGACTAGCATAGAAAAAAAAGCGGTTTAAAATGTAAGGTTTTTTCTATACCTTTTAAATAAATATTAAAATGTGTATCTAAATAGTAGTGTAGTATAACAAAAGACCTCTGTATACAAGCAAAATCTTTTGTGTAATCGAATGAAGTTAGCCGATTGCTTTACTTGCATAATTCCGAGTCCTGTCACCAATAACCCTCGTGTAGCTCTACACTGTCAGTAATAATACTTTCATTTTTGACGATTCATGAATACTCAAGCCTCACTTCGTTAATTTTGGGGATAATTTCGTCAAACTATCACGTAATTTTTGAGCAAACGCGAATCCTCACTTTTACGATCGTGATTTGACGATTCTGTATCTTGATTTTGAGGAAACTGAATCTCATTGTTATACTCACATGCTCGAAAACGACGAAATATTTGTTTAGATTAGACGACATTCAAATTCTCATAAAAATGACGATTCAAATTTCTTCACTTTGAGGAAACGAAAACTCGGAGCATTTGCCAGTAAAATGATCGTCTAAATTAAGGAAAATTTCGTTGTTTTTGAGCATTCATTTTTGAGAGTGTAGTGCAGCGGTTTTTCAACCTAACTAAATTTGGTTCTTTAATTAATACAAGTATTTACAAAGTTGTCAGTGTAAGCCGTTCTTTTAAAGCAACTCGATCCGTTTTACAGTGAATAATAGTTTTACGCCATTGTGCAAGTCGCTCCTTTAAGTTTGTTTCGTGGCAGTGACACTAACTTAAAGGTGAAACGAGTTCTACAGAAAAGCAACCTACGTTTTCTTATTGAACTGCAAGTCTTGTAAAGGTGTGAAACAACGTTTACAGAACCGAAAATAAAGGTATAATCCGGTGGTTCCCAACACTTTTACTTGTGCGGCCCACCAATTTTATAAACGCAAACTATGAGGCCCACTAACTAATTTTTTTAAAAAATAAACAAAGATATTGTAAATAGACATTTTTCTGAAGCAAATATATTATATTTAAAATAATCCAAATATAAAAGAAACAATAACGAAAATCAGTTACAAAATCTTAAAGGGACTTCTGTCATTGTTTTTCTTCCATAAGAATCAATATCCGGTTTCATATTTGACAATTTAAGAAGCAATTCATTCTCAGTGTCAAGTTTTTTTTTTTTTAATTTTTAAGGAAAACTAAAGTTCAGTAAGCTCGTTCGCAGAGATATGTGGTCAAAAAGACCAAGTACTTCAATGGGGCTGGGGAGCCCAGTCGGTTAAGCACTCGCTTAGCATGCGGAAGAGCCCAGGTTCAGATCCGGGCATCGCCAAAATAGCTGCCGACCTATAAACGGCCCGTGCAGCCAAAAATGTCCGAAGAATAATACCCCGTGCAAGGGAGTGCACGTTAAATATCCTTCAAAGTCCTAACGCTGCGTACGATGTCACCCTTATGGGTGCCTATTCAGGTGTCGGCTCGTCGCCTGACTGTGGTTCTAAAATACGACGCCCGTCGCCAATAGCCCTCGTGTAGCTCTAGTGCGACGATAATTCAAAAACCTAACCTAACCAAGTACCTAGCCTAACCTAAAATATAATGCCAAAACAAAAGTTATTTCAGCAAACAAATGATGACAAACCGTTGGAGATTTTGCCACTCAAGACGTGGACTTCTTTCGTCACTTGAATAGGTTTTTATATTACGAAATGTTGTAAGCTGTGTTTAAGCTGTTTACAGAGACGAGAAAACGAAAACATCATCTATGTTTTCGTTCTTCAACAAGCTCACACAAAGACAATGCGTCTTTCCGTGGCAGAGTGGTTAAGAGGACTCCCTTCGGAATTTCACATCTTGAAAATCGTAATGTTATTCCTATGGAGAATATTCGGTAGCCGATTTCCACCACAATTTTAATAAAAGGTTACTAATTTTTTGTGTCATTGTAAAGAACGGAAGGAGTAGATGGGCTCTTAACAATTTGTTTTGTGAAAATCACACATTTAGTATTTTTAATAATTTTTTGAAAGTAGTAAAAAATGGAGTTAACTTTAAGTTCTAACTTTATAGTATTATAACTATCTAACGAATAAAGATAGAGCAAAAATTCTTCCTTTTGGCCTTAGAATAGACTTTTCCACATCGAATTAAACTGTTTAAAAAAATTTAATGTAAAAACTTGTATTTTTTAGAAATTTTCAAAGAAAAGTTACACAGAAATGGAAGTACATGTACAGCAACCCTAAATGGCCTAATGATCCTGTTATCTGCCCTCTGCAGGGGGTCAATTAGCTGTTGGGTGATAATAGTAGAAACATCTGGTTTGGGGGCAGGGAGCTTCTTGAATCCTCGGGCCTGGATTTTTGCATTTTGTCAATGAGCTCGACTGGGTTAGGCAGGAGATCCTGTATCACGAAAATACTTCTGAAGACACGCATTCGGCGGCTGGCTATAAGCGGCTGGCTATAGGCGGTAGACTAATATAATCTCTGATTTGGTTTACAGGAGGATTTCACAGTAGTATTTATATACCAAACCGGGGGCGGATCCAGAATAAAATTACAGGGGGTGTCAAAAATTTCATTGGAAGAAATTAATGAAAATTAGAAAAAAATCGTATTTATAAAATGCTGACTGCAAATTAATATCTTAATTTATTATTAAAGTTAATTTATAATTAAGATTCCCATCAAAGAAATAGCTCGTTCGTATTAGTTATTAAATAAATACACTAGTAATTACCAGTGGCGGATCTAGCCAGGGGGCGCGGGGGGCGCGCGCCCCCTCCTCAAGACCTGTTGATCGTTTTTTTTTTATTATTGAAAACAAAATTAAAAGAAAAAATTTCGACAAAATTAAATAACCACACTCCCTTTACACAGATAATTAATCATCGAATATTTTTTGGATGCACGGTCCCGGTCCGTTAATAGTTAAGCAGTTATTTTTGGGATATTAAAAGGAACTTGCACCTTTAGTTAAAATTAAGTTGTTATTTTTATATAATGGCATACATACATACAATTTGAAAATTGTTTCACATCGGGGATTCGCGCCTGTACGACATCCTAAAATTAACTAAGAAAAAATATTAATTAGCTTCTGCGAAGTTTAAAATATTAAATCAATTGATTATTTTATTGGCGAGCTTTCACATGTGGTATTTAATTTAAAAGTTAGTTACTTCAATAAAAAAAAAAAAAAACTATCGCAGTACATAGAAAAGTGAAAACAAGAACGTTCCATCATCTGAAACATTCCCATTAATTGATTTTTCCCTATTTATTGCACTTCTTTTTTTTAATTATTCATCAATAAACTATTTAACAATATAAACGTTAGTTAGGTAAAGTAAAAAACTAATGTTAGTTCATACATAGTAATTATAGTAAATAAAAAATATCTAGTAAAAATATGTATTTACCATGGGGAATTAAATTAAAAAATAATGTTAATCAAAAATGTAATGTAAATCAGATTATAGTAAAAATATGTACTTACCATGGAGAATTAAATTAAAAAATAATGTAAATCAACAATAAATAATGGAAATAAAAAAATAAAATAATGTTAATTAAAAATAATTTCAATAAAAAAAAGTTATTAAAAATAAAATGATAAAATTTACCCCCCCCCCTCCCTCAGAAATTTTTTCTAGTTGCGTCCCTGCTTTTGTGATAGTATAGTTGGGTTTTCAGGCAAGCTTTTGGGTGCGCCCCTCCCTCAGAAAAATCCTAGATCCGCCACTGGTAATTACTTAGCACTCAATTTAATGGCAATTAATAAACATAATTAATATTAATTAATAATAAACATCATACTTAAAATTGCAACTTTCTTGATATGAGTTTATACTAGTTGATGTGGTTTATACTATCATATAAAATAAATTAAATATTTAGGGTGAAGTTAATTGATTTTTATTTAATATTTTTTTATTATTAAATGTTGTAATGGAAAGTTATTTAATCTGCATTAATAGTTATTTAAGCAACTAGTGCCGAAAATATCACTTTATTAAGCGAGTGGCTTTTATTTCACGCGACCGTTGGTCGAGTGAAATAATGACAAGAGATAAAGTATTATTTGGCTCGTGTTTGCTTACAATATTTTTTATAATAACGTGCAAAAGCTTGAAATTCGTGTTCTTACTTTTGCCTTATTTAATTTCCTTTAATAATTTTTCTAATACTTGTAGTTTCCATGGAAATATTAGAAAATGCAAAAGTAATGAACTAATAGAAATTAGTGAGTTTCATGACCATTTAGTTTCAATGGAGATATTCATGACATCATTTTGTTTTTCTACCAATCAGATACTCTTATTTACTTTACCGCACTAGTGCCGAAAGTCCCACTTTCGGCACTGTCTGCGACGTAAGCACGTAAAGTGTCATTTTCGCAACAATTTCTGAAAGAATATGATATAAAAAAGTGAACTTTTTTGCACGTTGTTATAAAAATGTATTTGATTGATATAACGTTTTTACTTGACGTAGTTTTAATATTTCAATAGCAAGTACAATCTGTTTGTTTGAAAGATTTAATTTTTTTTTCTATAATTCGGAGAAGATGAACTGTTTTACGTTCTTTAATTTAAATTAATTAATTTTTGTGTTTAAAATTAATTTGTTTTGTGTACAAGTAACAAACGTCTTAAAACAAGAAATTAATTAATAACTAATTAAATCCGTATATTTTTTAAGAATTTTATCTTAGGCATTTTACATTCGAATAATGGCTAGCATAGAGCAGAAGGAATAACAGGATAATAGTTGGGAAAAACATATAGTTTGCTAAATTAATGTAGAAGAAAAATATTTAAAAGTAAAAAAGCATTATCTTCAGTGCCTACTACACCAAAAAAAGCATAATTAAAGACCAATTTAAGAAATGGCTAGTTGTGACGCACGGGAATCTTTCTTTTAACATTATAACTTTATAAAAACAAAAACAAAAAATGAGTTTCTCTATAGTAATGCTTTTTTTTTTCCGCGTGCTTTTTATCCGTTGCTCTTATTTCCATATTTTTTTTCCTGTGCTTTTATTTTCGAGATTCAATGTATATTTATTATAGAAATTAGATTAAAATATTTTCATGACAGTTAATTCAACATTTGAGTATTAGTCCTTAGTAGGGGAGACCGGGTCAAGTTGATACACTTTTTACTTTCTGATTTTTGTAATTTTTTTCTGTCAATATTTTGAAACAAACTAAGTGTAGTTAGTAACTATAACTCTTTGGCTAACGCCTGATATTTTTATAATCTAAATAGAATTGAATTTTCACTGACAAAAAAAATGTTTTTTAAAATGTTGCAATGTGTATCAACTTAACCCGATCTGGGTCAAGTTGATACGGCATTGGGTCAAGTTGATACGCATATGAGTAAGCTGAGACGGTGCTAGGAAATATTTAAATATATCAAATAAAAAATGCAGTAATTACGAAAAGTGTTTTATTTTACAATATAAATCGGTTTTTAACTTTATATGATACAAAGTTTTACACGATAGGGCCGACATTGATTGTAACTGATTACTCCGAGTCTGAGAAATTGGCATATGATTGACAATTGAAACACGTGTAAAATGGATTGTCTTCAGCACCTGCAATGTGTGCCCACTTCTTACAGGATATGCATTGTATCCAGTCCTGGCCAGGCTTTGACGTTGAATATGTTTTGAAGCACGCCAAACAAAAAGACTCTTCGCCTTCATCAGAGTCTGATTCATTTTTTTCAATTTTTCTTCGTTTCTCTCTTTTTTTATTTTTTAACTTCTTTTGTCAGGTTTTCTGTTCTTTATTTTCGATTCTTTTCTGTTCTTCCATTCTTGGTAATATTACCCCCTAATGATTTAAACAATTTTAACTTTTATTTTCTTGTTAAAATATATCTGCTAAGCTCCTCCTCAAGTTCGTCAGTCAATATTTGTCGATGTTTAGCATAACCCATTTTTACAACCTCGTCAGTAGCCTCTGGCATTTCAAGTTTTATTTTCCCTTTTTTGTCTTGAACCTGTAAAGAGCTATTGTGTCTATATTAAAGATTTTGGCCGCTTCCCTAATATACATTCTGCCATTTCTAATCTCTTCATAAGCTCTTCCAAAAATATCAATTGGTATTTCGCCTCTTGTAGTTTCTTGGTATCTATAAATAAATGCAACATATGAAAATTCTTGTGGGTTAAGTTGATACACCGTATCAACTTGACCCCAATGAAGCGTATCAACTTGACCCAACCGTCGCCATTACACTAAACCGCAAAATACGGAAAACCAATAAGAGCTAGAACAAAGTCTACTAGGTTACATTCTTGCCTTTATAGCATGTAACAATGTAATGTTATTTATAACACAATCCACTAACAAGTAAACTTTCAATAACACTTCAAATACAGGGGTAAAAATTTACTTTTAAAGCTCAAAACCAGTATTTAATTCACAACTCATAGAACAAAGCAACCTCCTCTAAGTGCTCACGCGTGGTTGTTGACGACGGACCGGTCGTCCAGTCAAGTGAGTACCAGTTAATTGCGCCTGCGCATTACGGAGTTATTTTGACTGTATCAACTTGACCCTGTATCAACTAGACCCGGTCTCCCCTAATATCTAAGCATCCAGCACATTTTACTCCAACAAAAGTAGGTATAATTACCCCCCCCCCCCCCAAGAGAACTATTTTCTCTAAATCACCCCAACACTATCTACCATACATATAAAAACAACACAATGTAAAATAGACTGGTTACATCAGCGAAATTTCGTTCCTGGACTCAGCTCAAAAAATGGCCATCCATTTCCACCTGTTGTGGTCGCATGCCCCAGGATACAGACTAGAGGTGCATGTGATTGTGATGTCAGAGTCCCCCCCCCCCCCCCCCCCCCCAAGTGCGAGTTCGCCCGTAACTATCTTTGTGCTATTCAACTTCTCAAACCCCCTTTCATAGAAGCGCAATTATCTGATTATTGTTTTTAATAAAAAATATTTGTCTAAATTTATACATAATTACTTGTGTAAATTTATTTGTCTATATGCATTATTTATTAATATTAGTGCAAACCACTTTTGTTTTTCTCCTGTATACATTTTAGTTTTTAGGGTGCCTACCAATTTGTTATCGATGTTTTCAAACAATCACTTTAATATTTTTTATTGTGAGTGCTAATTTTTATTTAGCGTAAGAAATATTTGCTGTCGCCAATACCAAGTTGAAAAAGGGGTTTACTGATAAATTCTTGTATCCAATATTAAGAAAAGTAGTTTACTGATAAATTAAACAATATAATAAGAAACACACAAGGCCAGATTACCATTTAGACAAAGCAAATGGGCCTTGCAGCTTCCAAATGGCCCCATAGAACCATTTTTCTTTTGTTTCAGAATAACCAACTTCCTGGTTGTTGTTGTTTTTTTAAACTCAATTTTAATAAACATTGATAATTATGACATCCAACAGGTGATAGGATTTCGTGTACCAAATTTTAAATTTGGGTCTCTTTTAGTTCGAGTTTCAGACACACAGAATGACTGAGGACAGACGGACCCAAAGTTCAAAACCACATTTTGGAATCGGCTTTCTCCAACACGCGTCGAAAACACAAAATATCTATTTCGGATTTTCGACCTCATTGCAATATTTAAATTCATCATCATCAGCATTGGCACGACAGCCCATTGTGGGCCTTGGCCTTCTTCAGAAGACTCTGCCATTCCGCCCTCTTTTTAGAAATCGACCTCCAGTTCCTGACTTTAAGTACACCGAAGTCTTCCTCCAGGCAGTCTTTCCATCTCTTTTTTGGTCTTCCTCTTGGTCTACTTCCAAAGGGAGTGGTGTTGAAAACCTTAAGAGGTGTTCTCTCTGCATTCATTCTCAGAAGGTGGCCTGCCCATCTCATTCTAGACAGTTTTATCGATTTAATAATGTCGTCCTCTCTATAAATTTTGTACAGTTCAAAGTTATATCTTTTTCGCCAGGTATTATTTTCCAGTACAGCACCAAAAATAGCTCTCAGGACCTTTCTCTCAAAAATTGCTAATGTCCTCTCTTCCTTCATTGTCAAGGTCCATGTCTCTGAGGCGTATGTTAAAACTGGTTTAATTAATGTTTTGTATAACATAATCTTTGTCCTTCTCTTGATTAGGTGGGATTTCAGAAGAGGTCTTAATCCAAAGAAACAGCGATTTGCAGCAATGATCCTCCTTCTGATTTCAGGATTGATGTCATTTTGGTGGTCAATCTCTGAGCCCAAATAGCTGAAGTTCTTCACCGACTGAAATTGAAATGTTCCGATCTCAAAAGTTTCAGACTGGTGTTCTTTTTTACCACAAAACATATGTTTTGTTTTTTCCATGTTTACCCTGAGCTTCATCTTCCTAGCTGCTTCTTCTAATGCCAAAAAAGCTGCCCTCAGGTCAGTTTCAGATCTTGAAATTATGTCAATGTCATCGGCATATGCTAAAATTTGTACCGATTTATTGAATATAGTGCCTCTTGTATTAATGCCAGCGTCTTTTATCACTTTCTCAAGAGCTATATTAAAAAGGAGGCAAGCCAATGAATCCCCTTGCCTAACTCCATTGTAGACCTCAAAGGGAGTAGATATTTCTCCCTGGACTCGTACCGCAGAATAAGTTCTTGTGAGAGTGAGCTTTATGAGCCTAATTAGCTTTGTAGGAACTTTAAATTCAAAAAGTGCATTTAGTAGCTCAGTTCTATCGATACTGTCATAAGCTGCTTTGAAGTCTACAAATAGATGATGGGTGTCAATTCCATATTCTTTACATTTCTCCAAAGTTTGTCTCAAAGTGAAGATTTGGTCAGTGGTGGATCTTCCTTTTCTAAAGCCACATTGATACTCGCCAACAACAGTATCAATGATAGGAGACAAACGACTAAATAAAATATTTGAAAACACTTTATAAGCAACAGGAAGTAAACTTATTCCTCTATAATTCTCACAGTTCAATACATCCCCTTTTTTGTGAATTGGGCAGAGGATACTTAATTGCCAGTCCAATGGTAGGATTTCATTCTCCCAAATCAATATTATAATTTCCCAGATAATATTTGTCAGGTCTTTTCCACCACATTTTATTAGTTCAGCAGGTATGGCGTCTGGTCCAGCTGCTTTGTTATTTTTGAGTTTATCAATTGCAAACTGGGTTTCTTCAACAGTTGGAAGGTCAACTAATTGATTTTGAGTTTCCCCTTCTGGTATCTCTGGATTGCCTGATACATCCGAGTTAAGCAAGTCGTTGAAGTGCTCAACCCATCTATCCAGAATTTTGTCTCTTTCATTAACTATCGTTCCATCTCTGTTTTTACAGAGAGTTATCCTGGGTTTAAAGTCTCTACGTCCCTCATTAATGGCCTTGAAGAAAGCTCTGCTTTCATGGTTAGACCTAAGGAGTTCGACTTCTTTAAGTTGATTCTCTCTGTAAATTTTTTTCTTTCTTTTATGTATTTTCTTTTCTTCTTTACGGGCATTTTTGTATTCATCAACTGCTCTTCTTGTAGCTCTTTTATTGAGCATATTTTTATAGGCTTTATTTTTATATTCATTGGCTCTTCTACACTCATCATCGAACCAATCAGGTCTTCTTGATTTTTCGGCTTTGCCTATCAGCGTGTTAGCCGTTGATACAATTGACTTCTTAACAAGTTGCCATTTTTCATTTGCTTCATTATCTGTTACTTTCTCTTTGAGTTCATTCGACAACTGTTTTTGATATTCTGTACGAGTTTTAGGGTCTTTTAGCTTCTCACAGTTAAATTTCTCAGAGACAACCTTTTTTGCCTTCCTGGCCAATGAGATCTTTGCCCTAATTTTACAAATCACAAGGTAGTGATCAGAATCTACATTGGCTCCTCTATAAGTTCTTACATCCAGAAGGTTTGAAAAATGTCTAGAGTCAATCACTATATGATCAATCTGATTGTTATAAAGTCCATCGGGGGATCTCCAGGTTGCTTTATGAATATCTCTATGCTGAAACATTGTGCTGCCAACTACCATATTGCGAGAGGCAGCAAAACTTATAAGTCGATTACCATTATCATTAGAGTCAGTATGTAGGCTGTGCTTTCCTATTACTGGTCTAAATTGTTTCTCCTTTCCAACTTTGGCGTTAAAATCGCCCATTACGATTTTTACATCGTATTTTGGACATGATCCCAAGAGCTGGTCAAGATCATCATAAAAAGAGTCTTTTTCATCATCATCCTTTTCCTCGGTTGGAGCATACACATTAATCATAGAGTAGTTAGCATACTTTCCTCTTAGGCGTATAGCACATAGTCTGGGCGAAACGGCCCGAAAGTCCATAACAAGGTGGCCTATCCTTTTGCTCAGGATGAATCCAGTCAATATTTAAATTACCTAAAGTTTAATACTAGTTAATAGTAGTAAGTAATTAGTTTTATGAATATGTGAAAGGCTTTTTTAATGATAAAATAAACTTTTATGCACGAATTTTCAAATGAAATTTAAAATGTCTATAGCTTGATAATTAACTATAATACAACGCCCCCTTAGAATATTTTTTTTTGCTTTAGAATAACCTAAATAACTTCATTTTTTTAAAACTCAATTTAAATAAATATTACTATTAATTCTAAAATGATAATTAAGAAAAAAAAAGGAAGAGAGCAAAATTTTCGTTTAAATAAACAATAGACATAGGATTTTTATCGAGGCAACGGCCGAGCACAACATAAAACGCAACACCAGAAACCATCTAAAACCACCAAAAGGCCCGTTTCACTGTTCCCTGATCAGCCCCCTAGGCATAGTGGGGGAGGGGGACATGTGGTCACAGTGGGGGGCCATTTTGTTTGAATGGGCAAGATCAATCGTATTCATGACAGCGAAAGGCGATAAAGTGCAGATTGTTGTCCACCTGGATTTCGGCAAATCTAGAAGGATGACTTGGAGCGTCCAAGTGGAGTCCTCTTAAGGCATCAGCCCCAGAATTAAACCTTCTCAGGCTTGAATCCCACCAACTGCCAGTCATCCTATAAATCGGATATCTGTACTGGAAAGAGTAGACAAAGCCAACTCGTGACGGATGGGCCCGAGTACACTGGGACAGACGTGCTCGTTAAATCTGTGGAGTCCAAAGTCCCGACGGCTTCTGCGTACGATGTCGCTCGAAGTTCCGTTGGGTGTCCGCCAGGTGTTGACCTCGTCACTTGACCAGGGTTTAAAATTACGTGGCGTTACTGGCTGTGTTAAAGCTCCTTATGGAGGCTAGAAGTAGGCAGCCGGAAACGATTACACTACACAACAACACTCACTACCAATGCGTCTAAATTTATATATTTGACTAATTCAATAATTATATTTTACTACAGCATTTGCCAGTGTTGAACAATTACTTTTAACCCAAGCAAATCAAGTAAGTAATGCAAAGTTAGCGATAATTTTTTGATTCCATTTAGTAAAAAGTGCTTCGATATATACGGTCGAACTCAGTGACGCGTTTATACATGTTGGGGCCATATAGGCGAAAGAAGGATGAACCAGTTTGTAAATTGGGATTCTCCCCTCCACTTTTTTGGAGCATGAAATGCTAGTGACGCAATCTGGACTGAAAAATAAGAACCATGGTCTTAGTTAATTATTACAAGGGACAAGAATTCAATATATACTTATTATGCCCTTATATTTATACTAATTTTCCATTTACAATTTTCGGTAGAAATTTACTGTATTAACTACTAAATTAACTATTGGCGAACTTTCCGAAATCGCGCCAAAAGTCCGTATTCTGGAACAAAAACCCAATCGAAATGAGCAAAAAGCGGTCAGATAGAGTTGCCGGAAAACGTCATCGAAGCTAAAGAATTTCAATCATCAGTCAAAGTCAGACAGGTTGCCACAAATAACTATTTATCGCATGAAAATCGCGCCAATAGTTACCGTACAGTAAAGGTAAAACTTTCTGCATTTTCTTTTAGCAAATTCGTTTATTACCTCGTCGAAATAATTTTTTTTATTCCTTTGATTCGATGTTCAGAATCTCTAAGGCGGATCTATCCAGTGTCCAATCATATTTCTTTGCACATTCGTTATTCTTTTTAGTGCAAAAGAACGTTACGTTCTCCAGTTGCATTGCTAATCGGAATTTCGACTTCGTCAGCGGAAACATCTTCTTTATACTAATCATTTAAAAAAACAATCCAAACAGACTAATGATTTTTCTTATGGACTTCAGTCTGTTATCGAGTTCAAAAATCAACTTATCTCTAGATAATATAAAATTGTAATTGTCGGACGCTTGAAAGCCACGTGACTTACGCGGCTTCAGTCAGCCAATCAAAAACGTCAGAAACGCTGGAAGTAAGTGTGGCGGTGTGCTTGTTTTGTGCCGGGGCTGCTTCAGGTTGTGTCCCGTGGCTTTGGTAGAGATCGTTGCTCAACGCTAGAGCTATGTGATGCCCTGGCGCAATCCCACGGAAACTAGCCAGTTTGTGTAGATGAGCATTCATTCCTACATTGGCAGTATCCTCATATTAGTCTTGCATGTTTGTTTGTGGAGCAAACAAATAAGAATTGCGTAGGAATTTTCAGGGGTTGGTGAGCGGAAGCGAGCAGGGGGCTTTGCCCCTAGTCACAAATAACATTAACAGTATCCTATGAAGTTTTCTCGTCCATTAACAACAAGCTCATTCTCCATGTTTTATAGTAGCGCGCTTGTATAGTTTGGTAATAAGAGACGCGAAAAAGTGACAATTCAGCGATCAATTATTATGTTCGTATGCAAACAGTTGTAAGTCTAGGTATTAGTTATTAATTTTGAAATTTGGGGGCCCTCGCAATCTTGGGGCCACAGGCCTCTAACGCCGATTGGTAAATGCGCCGCTGGTCGAACATGACCATGCAATTTTACAGTTTAAGTTTCTATCCTCTCATGAAAGTATGGAAGATTTGTAGTCTCTGTCTTATAGTTTTGTTTTGTAGTGGCAGCTTTAGTGAAGGATTTCGTTTTGACAACCAACAGTTTATTAGGATTAATGCTTCGGCGTTGTGTTGAATTTCAAAACAGAAGCACTTAATTTTGGCAACTTATGAAAACACGCCAAGCAGCACCAAATATTAAAGATTTTCCAAAACCACTGCTTTGCATATAAAGTTTACATTAAAGTACTAATTAAATTTAACTTTAAGTGCTCACCAAAGAATTTCTTTATAGTCCCTCCAAAACTAAATTATTATTTTTTTCTTTGCAGGTTTCTACGAGCCTCAACTTGTATTATACTTCATTGCCAGAAACCTTGTGAATTCATTAGGTTTGCACTTATTTTTCTTCCAAAAATTAATCTATGATAAGTTTAAGAAATAAAATTGTTTTCCCAGCATCACATAAGTGTTTCCTTATATCCTGAAATTTCCTAAACAAGTGCCTAAAGTCAACTGAAAGAATTTTTCAGGACCGTAGAACTTCTGATTACAACACAAGCTTCACAATAACTTTCTTCTCCTACCACCCGACTGCCAAGAGCACATGCTGTCCCATTAAGAAGAAAACCTGTTCACTCACAAGGAATGTCAAGAGGCTTTTGCTTTTGAATCCAGCCTGCAAAAGCATCTATCCAAAACCACTTCAAAAGCTCAATATGAATGTGATTTATGTGGAAAGAAATTGAAGTACAAATCTCAACTTAACACACATTACTTGGTACACAACGAAGAAAAACCTTACAGTTGTGAACTATGTAATAAGGCATTCAGTCATAGTTCCAACCTTAAATCTCATTTCCTGACCCACACTAAAGAAAAACCTTACAGTTGTGAACTGTGTAATAAGGCATTTTGTAGAATGTCCCACCTTAATTCTCATTTGCTGACCCACACTAAAGAAAAACCTTACAGTTGTGAACTATGTAATAAGGCGTTCAGTCATAGTTTCAACCTTAAATCTCATTTGCTGACCCACACTAAAGAAAAACCTTACAGTTGTGAACTGTGTAGTAAGACATATCGTCAGAAGGGCACCCTTAAAACTCATTTGCTGACCCACACTAAAGAAAAACCTTACAGTTGTGAACTATGTTATAAGGCATTTAGTGTAAGGTTGAGCCTTCAATCTCATCTGCTGACCCACACTAAAGAAAAACCTTACAGTTGTGAACTATGTAATAAGGCGTTCAGTCAAAGTTCCAACCTTAAAACTCATTTGCTGACCCACACTAAAGAAAAGCCTTACCGTTGTGAACTGTGTAGTAAGACATATAGTCGGAAGGGCACCCTTAAAACTCATTTGCTGACCCACACTAAAGAAAAACCTTACAGTTGTGAACTATGTAATAAGGCATTCAGTCAAAGTTGCAACCTTAAAACTCATTTACTGACCCACACTAAAGAAAAACCTTACAGTTGTGAACTATGTAATAAGGCATTTAGTGTAAGGTCGAGCCTTAAATCTCATTTGCTGACCCACACTAAAGAAAAACCTTACAGTTGTGAACTATGTAATAAGGCATTCAGTCATAGTTTCACCCTTAAATCTCATTTGCTGACCCACACTAAAGAAAAACCTTACATTTGTGAACAATGTAATAAGGCATTCAGTCAAAGTTGCAACCTTAAAACTCATTTACTGACCCACACTAAAGAAAAACCTTACAGTTGTGAACTATGTAATAAGGCATTTAGTGTAAGGTCGAGCCTTAAATCTCATTTGCTGAACCACACTAAAGAAAAACCTTACAGTTGTTAACTATGTAATAAGGCATTCAGTCATAGTTTCAACCTTAAATCTCATTTGCTGACCCACACTAAAGAAAAACCTTACAGTTGTGAACTGTGTAGTAAGACATTTAATCACAAGGGCCACCTTAAAACTCATTTGTTGACCCACACTAAAGAAAAACCTTACAGTTGTGAACTATGTAATAAGGCATTTAGTGTAAGGTCGAGCCTTAAATCTCATTTGCTGACCCACACTAAAGAAAAAAATTACAGTTGTGAACAATGTAATAAGGCATTCAGTAAGAAGAGCAACCTTAAATCTCATTTGCTGGCCCACACTAAAGCAAAACCGTAGTGTTGTGAACTATGTAATAAGGCAGGGGTTCCCAACCGGTGGTACGCGTACCACTGGTGGTACGTGACATAATTTCAGGTGGTACGCGTGAGTGATGTGAGAAACCAGATGCTTGCTATTGATAGCTTATGTAATACACATGAGCAAGTGAGCTCTCAGACATATTACTCAATTATTTTAAAGAGAAATCTTTAACTTCTGGGTCGGATATAAAAAACCTAGTACCCTATGATCTTCCAGCAATCTCTGTTATTTTTTAGGCTATTTGTTACGCTATCTAATGCTATATTTTTTTTGTGTGTGTGTGTGAGAGTTGATTTTCTGAACTCTTATAACAAGTTTCACACTTAAGACTATAAAAAGTATATTTTGTACGATGATTAATTTTTTGCTGAGTTTGTGCAATTTTTTTATTTCTATGTTTTTAGACTTATGGGTAATTGATAAAACTGTAAATTAATACCATTTTAATAGTTTTACTTGTCCTTTATTATAAGCATGTTAAAAATAAGCAATTATCTAATTATTAAATACGAAGTTTTCTCAGGAATTTTACTTAAAAAACCATATGAACACTTTTAAAAGAGTAAATATTTTACGTTTATTAAAATATTACGGTCTGGTGGTACGCCAAAATTTTTCGAAAAGTCAAGTGGTACGCAAGTGCAAAAAAGTTGGGAACCCCTGTAATAAGGCATTTAGTCGTAATTATAACCTTCAAAAGCATTTGTTGATCCACAGTAAAAAAAAACAGGTAAACCTTCTATTGAATTGTTAATGAACACTATTCAAAAACCTTACACAGTTGAATTATGCACTATGGCTTTTAGTCATACTCAATGTCTTCATAGGCATTTGTTGGCCCACTCTGGAAAGAAACACTCGAGTATTGAATTATGCCATAATTCATTTCGTCATGAGTATCGCATTCATTTTCTATTGTTAATCCCCCTAAAGGTTAAGTTTTACATTTGGGGTATACTTAAAAAGGGAAGTTTTATAATTAAAAGTCATTTTTTAACTATAAAACTATCCTCAATTTTTAATATTGTTGTAGAATCAACTATGGAAAGTCTTCTTTTTGTAAACTGTGTGAAGTCATTTTTTGTTAAAGAATGTATGTTCAACAGCATCGTTGAGAGTTTCATAGTAAAATAACAAATTTATAAACTTTGTTTAATTGTGTTACTTCTCCAGTTTTTTTTTTTTTAAATAAAAGTGTCATGTATTGCATTTGTTCTTTAAGTAGTTGTATTGCATTGTTAGTAGTTGTATATGTTAAGTATTTGTATATTGTTCTTAAGTGTCTTGTATTGCATTTGTTAAGCTTAAGTGTCATGTATAGCAAATTAATTATGTGTAATTAAAAAAATTACATTTTTTGGACAGTGATGATTCATATATTTTTTTCTTACCTTAGTTGAATTATTACTTTTAACAGATTTTTAGAACACTCTATTCTTAACTTTAGTAAAATCTTATTTTTAATGCTGATGAATCCTTAAATCTCATTAAAGTAAACTTGCCTATACAATAGACCCTCTCAAACAGCATAAGTAGGACCAATGGTAAACTGTTCAAGTAAATTCTGCTTAAACTTCAAGAGGTGATATAAAATATGCTCTAGATGCACAGTTGATTGCACATTTCTACATTGATGATAACTCAGATAAATATTTTATTGTTGCTCCATTTCATGTATACACATTTACTGTATTAAATTGCACACTTAATGTATTAATTCTTTTATATTGTACATACCATTCAAATAGTACGAGGTCGCTTGCTAAATATACATATGTTTTTTTTATTAAAGTAACATTTACATGCAAATGGTAAACAGAACACCTGGGTGAAAATGACATATAAAATACTAGCAGTATGGTCCCGCCTTACTGGGAACCCGTTAACTTCGCATTGCTTCCTTTTAGAGGCATGCTTACTTGTGAAAATACACTCAAAATCAAAACAAAATTAAATTCGTGTTGGCGCTGGCGCACTTAAAAAAAAGCAAACACTAATAGAGGATGAAGCAGCCTTAGGGCGAGCGCGTATCTCACTAAACTCAATCAATCAAACTAATAGAGGATGGCGTCAAGCCCCCGTTTTGGCCCGGTAAATGTATTTTCAAGCCTTGTTATGGTCCCGCAATCCCACGCGGATGACGTTTTTTTTTAAAACTAATTATATTAATTAAAAATAACAATCAAATATGAACAAACTAAGCCTCAGGTGCACACGTAAGTATTAAAAGGAATCTATATTAAGAATTTCGAATTTTTGTAGAGCAGTCTAAGTAGGTCTTTTGCGATCCACAGACATACACACAGACAGACTCTTTCTTTTATTATTATAGATTTCTTTGTTTAAGTGGATATCAGGTGTATAGGGAGTCTACTGTGGTTAAATTCTGTTTATGTTTGATGATCTGGCATTTCCTTGCTTCGATGCTAAAGAATTTACCCCTTTTTATAAATTGCCTCAATTGAAATTCCTACTAGGAATGAACTCAAAAGCTCTGTACTTAATTTTTTATTCACATTTTTAAAAAATTGGTGATGCATGTTTTTTTTTTAAAGTTTTTTCTTTATTCTCTTAATTTGTTATTTTTGCATTGTTTGTTTTACTTATTAATTTACTTTGTTTTAATTGTTGTTTGAAATAAAAAGTGGTTATTTGATGTCAATTATTGTTTATTGAGGGTTAACACGAAGCTTTGACTCTTCCTCCAAGTAAACGTTAAGGTAGGCGAATACCCAAAATTCTAAAATTTTTACTATTGCTTTAATCTTTTCCAAATTTGGTATAGTGATTTCAAATATAATGAATAATTCTATTTAAGCTTTTGTTTTTATTTAAATATAATTTATTTATTTTAAACGGTGTTTTTCTACTTAAAAAAAGAGGTTTACGCCAACAAGTCTACCACATTGAATTTTCATCCTATGAACATTTATTATGTGTTAAATTCTTCGTTTTGAACTGATACATGCAATGATCCTCTAGAGCTACATACAAATTACAAGAAAAAAAGTTATTATGAAAAATGTTTTAAATTAACCACAAAATAAGGATTTTTTTCGATTAACTTACACTTGGACATTTTTTAAAAAAAAACTTGTATACTTACACCAGATGTTAGAGGTTCATGGCACTGATATATATTGAAATAGTATCTTTGAAAAATTTCCGGTAAATTCATGTAAAACTTTTTATGCTAAAAGTGTTGGCGTAACCCCCCTTTTTTTAGTTGAAAAACACAGTTTAAAATAATTCAATTATATTTAAATAAAAAATAAATTCCCAAAAAGATTTGTTCATTATATTATTTGAAATCACTATGTCAAATTTGAAAAAGATTAAAGTAATAGTAAAAATTTTAGAATTTTGGGTATTCGCCTACCTTAAGTTTGATAGTATATGTCACCACGTCTTCATGTACCAATTTGGCTCTTTATGAACTGAAATGGTTCAATGGAAGTAGGATCTGCAAAATACTTTTCAATCTTCAATTGCAGGTATGGGTAAGTTATTTTTATTCAAAAAATGGCAAAGTAAGAAGGGTCAAGGAGAACAATGTTTTTTCAGCAGTACATTTTAAAGCATTAAGAAAAAATGTTTGAATGACAATTGCAGAGCTTAGTGGAAGAACGTGCTAAGTAACAAAAGGTGAAAATGGGCTTTAAACTTCCAATCGTTACACAAGTTAGCAATATGTTCAGTGAAACACGATTTTTTTCAAAAATGTCAGTAGCACTCCTTAGGAAAAACTTATGGTAACCTTTGGAAACCATAAGATTTTGTATGGTAATCGTATGGCAATGTACCATAAGCTATGATTCTCTTATGGAAATGTGCCATATACGTAAGGCAAACTTATGGGAGCACACCATACATTTATGGCAGGGTCATGGGAACATGCCATAGGTTATCTCAAGCTTATGGTAAAGTTCCATACACCTATGGCAAGTCTATGGAAACACACGTAAGCTTATGGTAAGGCTATGGGAACACAACAAGCATGCGTCGTCTATATTCTATATGGTAAAGTGGAATAACTGCCGAAGGGTTATAGCGAGCGTATGTATAGTACCATACACATATGGCGAGTCTACGGAAATACACCACAAGCTTATAGTATGTTGTATATCGGTAATGTTAAATTGGCCAATTGCACAGTACTTTTCACAATAACTACTGATGAGATCATCTTAAAATTTTCTGTGTGTGTTATACCAACCTTATATTTTAATCTGAGGTTAAAAGTTTTGTTTTTCAAATAACTGTTAAATTTTTTTAAATAAAATAAGTTTTAAAGTACCCAAAAAATCATGAAATTTTTCACTTTTTTGCCACATAAAATTTTTTTCACTTTAGCCTTATTAAAATTTACAACCTCAGATTAATCTATAATATGTATTACATCATATAAAAAAAAGTTTACGAGAAAACATAGCATAGTTTTTGAGAAAAGGTACATCGAAGTTCAAAAAATAAAGTTCTGAGAAAACGTGTTTAAAGTTTTTATTGTTAACCCATTTCAGTAAGGAAAGGGTTAAATAAAATGGCTTTTAATGCCAAAAATATTTTTCCAATCGTCTTGATACTTTTAGACATTATTAATAAAGGTCGTAATGGTATTTTAAGTTAATAAATTCTTTTTTGATTTTTTCACCGATTTTGGGGTACTGAACCCCCTTAAAAAACCTCTTGAGAAGTCTGGTTCCGAGATAGATTAAAGCTAATGGGTATTATAAAGAATAATGAAATATTATGGCTAATGAATCATTTGTCACATTATTTGCTGGTATGCTTAAAACAATTTCAGAGTATCCATTTTTTTTAGCTGAAGTCCAATGTTTAAACTTTTTGAAATCCCTTTTCTTTATTTTCATAATACAAGTATATAATTGTCGTATTTCATTTAAAACTGTAAAGATTTTTCATAAGAAAAAGGGGACGTTCAAACAATATTTGTTAAATTATATATTTATTAATATATTTCTGAAAGCAAAAGATATGCAAGCTTTATTCTCCCAAAAGTCATTTTATAGGACATGCTTGAATACTCTATCTAAAACGGATGGTTTTTCCATTATTGGATTTTTTTTATTATTCTGTTAAATTAGTCATGTTATTGGAACTTTTTATTAATGCATTTTTTATCTGCTTTCCTATATATGTTATTTTTGTAAAATAAGAAATTGATAAAACTTTTATAGATCCCATTTGGACATGCGTTATTAAGGAAAATGCACAGTACCAAGTTATTATAAGTTTGAAAGTTACTTCTGAAGAAGTTTGGTAACTTCATGAATAATTTCCAGGTAAGATTTCCGATTTTTCTTTTTTGTTCATTGATTTAAAACATCAATGAAAAAAAAATTTATTTGAAAGGAACGCTTTAAAAATTGTAATAAAAAACACATGATACGATGTGCTTGTTTATTTAAATTCTGATGAAGTCAATGAAAATCAGTACAAATAATAAATGAAAGGTTTTAAGTTTTTAAAAGTAGGAAATTCTGAAACACGGTTATTCGTGTAGCTCTAGTGCGACGATACTTCAAACTAAACCTAAATCTAAACCTGAAACATGTTATACAAATTATGTGACAACCCTAAACACTTCTTTAAAAACTGCCATAACAAGTAAAACTTAGGAACTCCGATTTTTCCATCGAATTACTGTAAATATACAAAATTTGCTTATATTGTGTTAACATTTGAAATTGCGCAAAACCTTTTTTAAAGAGGAAAAAGTTGTATTTTTTGAAAAAATTAATATTGAAAATATGCAACTCGGTAATAGTGTCGAATTACAAAACACTTATGTATACAAGGAAAATGTTATGCAGAATCGAAAGGAGTGCAAGTGAAGCAATCGGCTAGAAATTCAGTAGTATAGTTCTGTATTTCTACTACGACGTTATTTAAACTTACTAAACTCGGTTACATTTATTTGGTAGACATATATTTTCAGGCTTGTGTGATATGGTCAGAGACCTGCTTATAAACCTTCGTCAAGTAAGACACACAACACACACATACGCGACAGATGCTGCTATCTATCGCGCGACTATATAACTATATATACATCCACATCCACAATTTAGACATGCCCCTAAAGGGGAGGGAAATAGTCTCCAGTGACCTGTCTCCGTGGGAAACTGCGCAATGACCGCCCACAGGACTTTCGGACCCAACAGATTTAACGAGCACGTACTCCGCATATACTCGACAGACACAAACATCCATGCCTTACCTCGATTCGAGCCTGGACCCAGAAGCTTCATAGGCTAGCACCCTAATCATTGCGCTGTCTTGCCTCCATTATTTGTAAAGATCTAAGTTTTTTAAGGCAACTATCCCCCCCGCGTTTTGCCATGAATTATAGTTTGATGGCATTAGGAAATTGCCCCTTAAAGTTGGCTTAGAGCGATTACACTACCTCAAAGGCGAAACAAGTTCTACAGAGAAGTTCCTACGCGTTTGGCTTCCTGAACTACGAGTCTTGTAAAGGTGAAACAACTTTTACAGAACTAAAAATGACGTGTTTAGGTCAGACGCGTGGGACGCGTACCACTGGTGGTACGCGGAAAAATGTCAAGCGGTACGCTTGAGTGATAAGAGCAACATTGTTACGAGTTACTTGTGTGAGTGGATTTTTAGAGCTCTTGCACACAAAAAATAAACATGGAAGCAGAATAAGTGTTGCAGAAGACTTAAGTGTGAAGAAAAAATCCATTACTCCTAATTTTGATATTTTAATCAAAGGCAAACAACAACAAGTTTCTCTCTAAAGACGTAGAAGTATATTTTGTATGATGATTATTTTTTTTGCTGAGATTGTACTATTTTTTTTTATTTGTATGTTTTTATACGTATGGGTAATTAGCAAAATTGTAAATTAATACTATTTTAACCTTTTTATTTTTCCTTGCCTTGCTAATAAGCATGTTATAAATAGGCAAATATCTAACCATTAAATATGAAGTTTTCTCAGAAATTTAATTCAAAAAGCCTTTGAACATTTATATAAGAGTAAATATTATACGTTTATTAAAATATTTAGGTTTGGTAGTTCGCAAAAATTTCTGAAAAGTCAAGTGGTACGCAGGCCCAAAATGGTCGGGAACCCTTGTTTTAGTTCATTCGTTCATGCGACTTTTAGTTCATTAGTGTTGGCCGAGTAAACAGAACCACGTGTTATTTAGCGATATCAAATTTTATGCCTAAAAAAAGCAATCCCACTAAATAAAAGCTTTTCTCCCGTTCGTTCTGTTCAGATTTGTTGGGTTAATGTCACATTAGACTCGAACGACCGTGAAACCCATATACCCTGTTACATTTCAAGTCTTTACTTTTTATTTGATAAGGGGGAAAGAGCGCGCTGGATTGCGGGTCCCCGAAACAAAGTGCATATGTGTTAATCGTACAGAGAAAAAAATATTTTCTCGGCTACATTACTACGGCTGTATTGAATATTTTTACAAACGGAGTTTTTAAGGAGCTAAATGTAGCTGACTTACAGGTCCCGACAATCCCACTTTTTTAAATTGAACAACTAAAGAGTAAACGGGAAGAACCAATTGATTTATCTAGATTTTTTCCGTAATTATCTCTGCTTGGCGGACATTGGCGACCAGAAACCGGTTTTTCTTAAGGTTCTTCATTTGTGGTACAAACGTGACGCGTTCCTCTCAACTCTGGCTGAATTAGGGTTGCCGCGAAAGATAAACAAAGCGAGTAACTGGCTTCTTTACACCAGCTTAGGCGATTTCTCGCTATCTTCCCCAAAGAGGCCATTAAGGAAAGCCTTGTACGAAATCAACCGGTTCTTTCCGTGTACTCTTCAACTGTCAGTTTCACATTGGATACACCGTGCTACCCATTGTCAAACCTCGTTGTCACGAACTAGCTTAACACGAAATTCGCTTAATGAACTGAAAGCATTTCCCTAGCCTATAAAACTGGTTGTTTATTGCTTTCAATTACCTAATATGAAATATAAGGTAGTAGAAGTATTGCGAGGTGGTCGAAAATCATTAATGGAGATTTTGTGTTTTCCACATGTTTTGGATTGTGCTGAATCTGAAAAGGTTTTTTTTTTGCGCATTGGTGTGCCTGTCTTAAACTACTCTATAGATCAAACAAAAAGATCTACAAGGTTCAAATTTGGTACACAAGTTTCTAGTACTTGTTGGACGTCATGATAAGGTTTTCGCGAAAATCATGCACGTGCAAATTGTAGTTGCAAAAACATTTATTTAGTTTTAACCCTTTCAGTCCCAGTGATGCCATTTGGCATCATCACTTTCAATATTTTTTTCAAAATGTTTATGTCCCGCTATGACATTCAAACACACATCATTCGATTCTTCATACTTTGTTCTATCAGACAATATTTTGCATTAATCTCAGTAAAAGTCAGAACTACTTGTTTTTTAATTTAGAAAATAGCTAACAAGCGTTTCGCCTGATTTTTGAAAAAATCAATTCAGTTCCACATATTTAAAACACAATTTAAACTATTTCGGTTAAAATAATTACTTAATTTTTTTAATAATATGGTCAGATACCTTAAAATATATAACTTGAAGTGTTTTTAGGCAATATATACATTTTTATTTTTTTGTTTTCCACAGTTAAAAAATTTTGGCACTGTTTCAAAAACCATATAAAAAATTTAAATGATTTTTTTTTCTTATGGAATTCGTATATTTGACCTAAAATAAGCTTATTTTGTAAATATCAGATGTTTCTGTAGTGTAGTAAATTTTTGGTACTGAAAGGGTTAAGGGTATCATGTAATGTTGCACACCTCTAGTTTTAAAAGGATAACATTTCATAAATAAATAGTAATGTGAATAGTTCGTATAATTTCAAATTTAATAAGGAGTATATGTATGGTGGAACAATCCGAAGTTAACTCTTTCAGTCCCAGTGATGTCATTTAGCATCATCATGTTGCTGATCATGATTAAAAAAAATAATAGGACTCAAATCTATTGGGAGTAATGAAAAATATTTTATAATAGAAAAAAGTTTGAAGAATCGAATGTTGTGCTTTTTGATATCATAAATGGCTATAGACGATCAGAAAAAAAATCTAAAATGATGATGCCAAATTGTTATTGGGACTGAAATTGTTGAAAGAGCTTAGCGGAAGAAGTGATATTTTTAGAAAAATTTAGAGTTTTGTTAACTATGTGAATAGAAACTAAAAATATTTCTGTTGTCACATATATGATATTGAAATAATGACACATTCATTTTATATGTAATAACTATAACTCAAAAAAGACACAATTTTTGGGTTTTTTTTTATTTGAAACTATTGAGGTGGAGCGATTGTTACAATCTATTGAGGTGAACAACTATGGATTTTTTTTATAAAATCAGACGAAATCACAAGGACGAAACACATGACGAAGACACAATTTATATACACTATGTACACAACAGGCACTTTTGTCCTGTCGGTCGCCCCCTTCTTTGGCGATCTCTAGTCGGCCAGACTAAAAAAGAAAATTCCATGTTACAAATATTAATATTATAAATGCATATTTTTTAATAAATATTTCACTTGAAAGATCTAATATTTTGTCATAAAATCCTGTTTTAAAATAAAATGTTTAACTACTACTATTACATATATATTCCGGCTTGTATGCTTGATCAGAGACCCGCTTATGAATCATTCGTCAAGTAAGACCGACACAGAAGACATTTTTACTGTCACAGAGAAAGGAATATAGGCCCAGTGGTAGTGCTTCGCATTGCTACGCCACAGATCCGGGGATCGAGTCCCGGACTAGGCGAGGTTGACCCAGCCTTTTATCCCTTGAGTGGGTTCACAAAATGGGTACCAAGCATGCTTGGAAACTAAACACTGGGGGTTTCACGTGAGGCTGACCACCTTACCGGGACATATGCCTATCACCCCAGAGCCCTAGGTCACGAAAGCTGAAATGGCTGAAATGGGCACGGCAGACCTTGGCCCTGAAATGGGCTGTTCCGCCGGGGAGTCTAGTTTAGGTTTTAGAGAAAAGAATATACACCCAGGACGAAGGCGGTAATCGAACCCGCACCCGTTACAGCGCGCAGACTGCTAGCGTAATGATCCAAACTACTCGGCCAAATGTTTAATACTCTGAGGGATAAGGAAATTTTATGTAGTGTAAACTAGTTTTCATTGCAAGAGTATTGTTTGCAGTGCTCTTTTAATTTCTTTAACTGAATATTTAATTTTTTTTAATTTTATAAAACTTTATTTCGGTTTCAGAGGATAATTAAAGACGAAAAAGAAGGAAAACCTGACATTTTTTCAGGTGACGGGTTTATGTATGTGGTTCTCGGATGGTATACAATTAGTAAAATTAAAACTAATGAATTTTTTTAAAGGTTTAAAATTAAAAAGTTATTATTTTCTATTTCAATGGATAATTTATGGTTTGTAGCTTTCATTATGTATATTCTGTCCTATTCCCACAATGACCAATAGTGCTCTAGTAACTTTCAACAAAATGTTTGGGGAAAATCCGTAATAACTAATATCATTGCTACTTCAGAAAAATAGTCAATTTTTGAACTAACCTTCTCTAGACAGTCACCCTGGAGGTACGGGCCATGTAGTGCGGCTCCGGCATTCTGCACAGCTTAGTGTCGCAGACCCATCTGTCTATGCCCACTTGTTGCCACAGTGAAGCTACAAAGGCTTCGCGGCGAATTTTCGCTGCTTTTTGTCGGCGAATTTCGGGGGGCCACCTAGGGAAGAAAAATTTGAGTTAGACACGTCCGGTTAAATTTTTGTATTAAAACCCCCTCTATCGTTAGACATGGCTTTTTCCACGTTTATGCACTATTATTTCATATAATAACCTTGATTTTTTATTTATTTTTTTATTTTATTTTTTTTATAATGGGGCTGCAATTTTGGCAGTCAAGCCTTTGCAGACTCGGCATATTCCCCAGAACTGAGAGCCATTCTTTTGTGGCACCATCTATGTGACTCTCGCTACCAAATTTGACTCCCAGATTACAATGATTCTGAGCTCTGTGTGGATGTTAAAGTATACCGAGATTTAATTTTGCCGAGAGAATTTTGGCTGTAGAGATTATGTCCCATACCCTAACTATCATATTTTGTTCTGGGCCATTGTAGAACAAGTTTTTCTATTAATTTAAAAGAACTATTTCAAACTCAAAATGTTATCTTGATTTTGAATAGTTTAAAACCAGTTTTGCCTATTGGCAAGATTAGTGTAGCGTTGTTTGTGGTTGATGTTGGATGGTCTGACACACAGGGAGAAAGAGATTAAGTATAATTAGAAGTAAAATAGATACCACGAATTCATGCATATGACAATCACATTTGAAATTAGTTGAATACTTGTTTTTATTTTATTTAATAATGTTTAATTAGGATTTATTGCATTACTCTACCACTATCTCATGTGTTTAATCATATCTATCCAAACTTTATTTTTCACACTCACATTTTGACAGTCGCGATCAAAACTAAACTACAACTGATTCTGCATAAAGCTTTTTGAATGTAAATTGTTTTTGATATCTTAAAACTTTATTATTTGGTCTCTAGTTTTAACTGATATAAACTCTAAAAGTATATTTGTTAGAAGCGTTTACTTATTAAAATTAGCATTGAAGGCATATATTTCATTTATAATAACAAGAAGAAGAAAAATACTTACAAGTGCTTATAGCACCAGGCAATGCATCCAAAGCAGCCCATTGTTTTTTTGTATGGGTTTTCTTTATAATGACCTAAAATTCGTGTGCAGGATTTAGCTGTCCTGGTTTTTAGTGCAACGAATTCAGGTACAAATAGCGGTTAAGTTTTTCCTTTTGCTGGAAAGTTGCTTTGGATTTTATTAGTCCAAGCTATATGAAATTAACGAAGTTATCTTTTTTACAATAAAATTGCAAACAAATTAATACTTGTTACCGTCAACTTAAGATCGGCTGTCAAATGCTCAAATGGGACGAGAAAGGTTTGTTGTGGTTCATTTGATCTTCAACAATGATTTTTCAATTTTGTTAGATCCCATAATTCATTGTTGGTATTTGAAAACTAATATTAATTTTTTGTTACATTGTGTGAAAAGTCCATTGTTATGTGGAAGCTAAAACAATAAAATTTTCGATTCTGTTGATCCAGCGCTATATACTGTGGGGTTTTTTTTAAAGTAACAGGCCTTATAAATAAGTTATATGTAATGCGCGAAATAGTTGATGAGCAAAATTATTTGGTTCACAATGAAGCTGTTTTTTTTTTGCTGTAATCTATAAATAACTAGATTTTATATTTGTTTTAAAAAATAATTTTAAAGATTTTTTAAGTTTAGATATTTTAATTTTTAAAGTGTTTTGTTTTTGAAGAATTCTTTATACTTTTCACGTAATAAGCTACCGATGCATTGTATTAAATAAATAATAGACACTCTAAGGCAGTGGTTCTCAACCGGTGGATCGCGACCCCCTGGGGGGTCGCGAAGGGAGCCTAGGGGGGGAGGTCTCAAAAAGTTTAAAAAAAATACGTTTTTAAGTAACGTTTTATCTAATAATTTTACAACTAGAATGGAAGAAAAATATCACCACACATTATTTTACTTTATATCTTGGTTAATTTACATTTCAACTTTTTTTATGTTATTATTACATAATTTTAATTCCAGTACGTTACGTTGCAACAAGCTAATGAGAAACTTGTGCTTGTCGGAACTTTTAAATTTGTAACATAAATGGAAGTTTTCAAAATTAGATTTCTTAACTTTAGCAGCATAAAGATTCAGTTTCTTTAAGAATCCATTAATTTTGTCTTTGGTTTTGATTATTGTGAAATTTCGACCTTGTACCTCGGTATTTAGCTCATTTAGGTGCATAAATATGTTTGCTAAGTATGAAAGTTGAAACAACCAAGTTGGGGAGCTAAAAAAATCAGGCCAATTCTGGTTTAGTATCTTGTAAAAATATCAGCATTTCAGATCGCAGCTCAAATAACTTGTTCAAAACCTTTCCACGGGACAGCCATCGTAAAATAAAAAACAATTGCCCAGATATAATAGTTAATAAAGAGTACAGCATGTGTAGGTCAGGGGGGGGGGGGTCGCGAAGTTATTTTGTGGCATTAGGGGGGCATCACCTACAAAAGGTTGAGTACCACTGCTCTAAGGTGTCGATTGTCCAGTGCTTCCTAAAAAAATATAAAGGAAATCCTTTCTCTGTTTTGTGCATGCTTTTGATAAGAAGATAAAATTAACTTGTGTTATAAAGTACTAATTCATACAATTTTCTACTCAAGTCTACTTTATTTTAAGTACGCAGCCAATTTTGGAGACGTTGATTACAGATTATCATTGTGACGTGTTGCTGCATAGGTCAATATAAACAAAAGACATAAATAATTAGCCTTTTTTACTAAGTCTCATTTACTGAAACTGTGATCAACGTTTTATAATTAGTTCGGAGAATAAATTTTTAATTATTTTCCTATCAAAGATGTTTTTTTTTATTTCGTTACTCTAAATTTTATTGTTCTAAACTTCCGTGTACGGTTCATAAGTGTAAATTATAGCATCATTTTACTATTTTAACTGAATTTACGCTAGTATTATTAATAATAAAGTTCTTTATTGCACTCTCTTTTCTTTACTCTTTTATTTCAAGTTAATTATAATCATTTTTCCCCTTCAACAATAGTTATTGTTATAACTTCAGCTATGTCAGAGTCTTATGACGATTAATGATGCGTAATCAGCAATCGCAGTACCTCATAATTTCTGCTGAACTTGTGTGACATTTATTACAAATAGTTTCTATATACCTTTGACTTCCTTTAAAATTTGGTGTATAGTTTTCATTAGTCATTACTTTTCTTTAATATTAATATGTTCCATCTAAGGTTGCATGCATTCAATATTATTATTTAATTACTTACTCTGAAAATACAAATAAAACTCCTAGATGTTAAGGGCTGGGGAGTCCTGCTCGTTAGGCACAACGCCTAGCAAGCGAAAGGTCCCAGGTTCGGGTCCGAGCATCGTCAAAATAACTGCAGACCTATAAACGGCCCGTGCAGATAAAAAATGTCTGACGAATAATACCCCGTGGATGGGAGTGAACGTTAAATATACTTCAAAGTCTTAACGCTATACGTACGATGTCGCACTTAACGGTTGCGTTGGTTTTCTATTCAGGTGTCGGCTCGTCACTTGACTGTGGTTCTAAAATACGACGCCCTTCGCCAATAGCCCTCGCTTAGCTCTAGTGCGACGATAATTCAAACCTAACTTAACCAGCAGTAGTGAAGTATGTAAATTTCCAAACATGCATCATCTCTCATCCTCTTTTTTTTTTGCCCTTCGCCTGGAGGAATATATTTTTTTTAAATGTACGTTTGTACTCAATTTTTGAAAACTTTCACCTCCCTCCGAAAACCACCAAATTTTTAGCCAAATCTCATTTGGAGAAAAAAAAACCTCGACGGATATTTCTTGTATTTTTCAAGGTTTTTGGTATTCACAAAGTGACCTAATTTTTGAAGAATTTGAAGTTTTGAACTGAATTGTGTTTTTATAGGAGAAATCTGGCACAAACTCCGACTTAGAAGATGTTCACTTTGAGTTATCGAGACAGTTTTTCAAAGAAAAGTATAGAAATGATTCGGGACTTGATCAAATATTCGAGTTAGCGGATTATTCGACTTATGGGAAGTCGAGGCTTGACTGTATGTCATTCTTTGTGCTGTTATCGTGATGTTATAGCAAGCCAAGTCTGCTTCGCCTCTGTGCACCATACCATATCCTAATTGCACCAGTCCAAGACCTGTTAATCAAACGTTAGAATCCCAAGTGTTCTGGAATGAGCAATTGGTTAATGAGTCTAAGAGGAGGCCAATAATTCTTTTAGGATTGACCTTTCTTGGCCATCGAGGATGTCTAGAAGGGCCACTGTTATGTTGGATAAAGGCTTCATAGTTATCTGTATTGATATTTGGATAAATTGCTTAAAAGGTGATGCCTATGGAGAAAATGCAACAGTTCTCCCAAAGATTGATTCTGTTTCTGCTGAGAAAATATTTTCAAAATTTTAGACAATGAAGCTAAAAAATTTCATTTTCTTTGTATGTATTATAGAGAGTTTTTATGTATCCTTTGATTACTCCAAATGAATTTTATAGGAAATGCTATGAACACATGCCCTTTATCCACACAAGAATTCGAACAAGTAATGTTGATGCGTGAGAGCTAGATCTGTATCAGATTAAGCAATGTATGGTAAGTAGCCTGATAAACATGGTATGAGGGTCATTCCTAAGAAAACGTACAATTTGAGGAGAAAAAATCTCGGCAAAAAATATTGATGAAAGTTTTTGAAACTTTGGATTTGAGTTACCCTTACGTACTGCATTGGAAAAATAACATCAGTCCAGATCGTACAGTTAATATTAATTATTTATATAGTAATACATGGACCGAATACACGGACTAATGGTACACGGACATGACAAAATCGTAAAAAAGAGCTTCCTGGCGCAAAGGTTTAAGCTTTAGAGAATGAAACTTGCCAAACTGGCAATATATACCTTATTTCTTTCTATACATACAAAATTATAGGTAAAAATCGTCTTACCTTCTCATATCTTGACCACAGAAACGACGCTATGATCTTGTCAATTTCCTATTTTTTTTAACTTTGAATTACTTTTTATCTATTGTGGTATTCAAACTATCGACGTGATACAACATTTAAAGTGTATTATTGAATGCTAATAACACTGAAACAGAGTACTATTATCATTTCTAGATAGTTATGCAAGCTACAGAATACATTTTACAGACGGACATGACGAAAATCTGTGGGAAATTTTATTTTCATGGAATTTATATCTTATATTCATTTTAATGATTATATTTTATGTTTTGCATGTTCTAATAGTGTCAGTTGAACTAAAAATCAACTTTAGTTTGAAAAATTGGTATTTAATTAGTATAAACTAACACAAACAGTTCCCGGACATGACGGTGAGACTGCTCACGGACATGAATTGTCATAGTCTGTGGACACAAACTTTTACACAAAATATTTAATTTTTTAAATTGTTTCAACGCTATTAAGTAGTTAAAATATTCCTTATTTTAATTTATTCATGTGGAAGCATAACTTTTCTTCAGATGAAAGATATCCTGCGGGGACATGTTTTTGTACATTCTCAGGAATGATCCCTGACAGTAAGAAAGAAAATCGTAAGATTTAACTGCATCAAAAGTGCTAGGAGAACACCTTTGTAACTTCGATAAAACCATCTGTAAAGTTAGCCACCTCTTTTAGCAATCTCGAAAGATGAGACATGCTTTCGTAGATTTAAAGACTTGCATTATGTTTGAAGTTATTAATGGTAAAAACTTGTTTTTGAATGATTGCGTTATTGGAGTAGGAGTTATCTATTGATCTATTTTTCAAGCAATGTATATCTATTCAAAAATTTGTCTGTAAGCTTGGAATGTCTCTAAACATCCGTTAAAAATATGTAATGTTTACTCGTTATCGAATATTGGTAAGAAAATTTGCCATGCAAAAACAATCTTTTAAAAAGCTTTTCAAATTTAATAAATTATAATAAGACGACCAATGCGCTGAAAAGTTCATGTCAGAAGCAAATTCATGTGACACGAAAGACTGATTGTTATAACAAAATTTAAAGGTTTTTTTTTTAACGAAGGGGGTAAAGATATTCACAAATCGTTATTGGATTAATATGAATTAGTGGTTGCTGGGGCGTAAGCTCCTACTTTGACTTCGATGACTTGCATGTACTGGCGGTTTCTACTGGTTTTTGGTTGTTACAGTCGAGCATCATACACTACATGGTATCTCAAGATTTTTTTATTTCTTTTTCTTTTTCCCCCTTACCTAAACCTTAAGATTACGTTTATAATATTAAATTAGTTCTCCAAATGTGGTTAAGTGAAGCCATCAAACATTTCATGAAATATGTATGTTGTACCGTACACTTAATGGAGATTCGTATAACATTATTCGTATTCGTACACATAAAGAAGATTCGTTATATGGTATCTCAAGATATTTTATTTCTTTTTTCCCCTTACCTAAAGACTGCGTTTATAATTTCAAGGTAGTTCTCCAAACGTGGTCAAGTAAAGCGATAAAAAACTCATCAAATATGCATGCTGTACCGTACACACAACGGAGATTCGTTGATATACATAGCAAATTACTAAGTAAAGGTTATGTGAACAAAAACTATACGTAATTTTATTATTTGGCTACTGATCATACATATACGCACTTTGGAAGTATTCCACTTTTTTACATATAAAAATTGGTGGTTAAAAAAAAAGTTAGGGATAGAGGTAGGTACATACACTCTTAAAAATGAATGCTCAAAAACGACGAAATTTTCCTTAATTTTGAGGATTCAGTTTCCTGGCAAATGCTCCGAGTTTTCCTTTCCTCAAAGTGAGGACATTTGAATCGTCATTTTTTTGAGGATTTGAATGTCGTCTAATCTAAAGAAATATTTCGTCATTTTTGAGCATGTGAATTTAGTTGTTTTGAGAGCTAGTTTCCTTACATTGAGGATTGTTATTCTTAATTTGAGAGTTTGGCATCGTCATTTTTGAGCATGTGATTTTGTTTTTATAGTTCTGGTTACGTTAAATTGAGGATTGTTATACTTGATTTGAGAGTTTGGTATCGTTATTTTTGAGTATGTGATGCTGTTTTGATAGTTCCGGTTTCGTTAAATTGAGGATTATTATTGTTCATTTGAGAGTTTTGCATCGTCATTTTTGAGCATATATATTTATTGTTCGGGCATCTCTATAGTTAAACTCATAGTTTCCTGGCACAGAAGCCACGACCATGGGCGGAGCTATAAAACCCTCGGGGCAATCAGATGAAGAGAAAATTTCAGTCGTGTTATTTTGTCTTTATCTAATTGTTCCGTGCGTTTTATAGCTCCTCCCATGGTCGTGGCTTCTGTGCAAGGAAACTATGAGTTTAACTAGAGTTACGTCGCATTCGGTCTAGTTTCATCATATTTGAGAGATGCATTTTTCTAAAAAGTTTTTAGGATGTTTTATAGGATTTTACTACATCATTTTGTTATTGGTATTTTTCACCCAAATACAAAAAAAGCTATAATTATATTCCACGTTTGTCTTTTTTACGGACACGAATGCATCTATGTACAACTTCTGAAATATTGAAGGCATTTTGATACAAAATTGACTATTTGCATGTAAAACTATAATATATAATGTTTATAAAATATTAAAAAGATTCTCAATGCATTTCGGAACCAAAATTTGCTTTGAATATAAGTTATACAATCAGTTTATTACATTCCAAATCTAGAAAAGCCACTTTTAAATTGTTCATTTATTTTTACAACAAAATAACATTTCACTTTATTTAAATCTGTATATTTATTTTATCAAAATAAACACAAGTTTCGAATTTTTTTTATATACATATTGATTATATGATGACGGGCCGGTGGTCTGGGAACTGCTGGGCAGGCTGGCATTTTGTGTTGTACTTCACAAACTGCTGCTTCAATCATCAGTACTTCAGTCGTATCATTACAGCAGTTTTGTCTTCTAAAAAAATAGGAAGCATTTAGTATACTTTTCATAACTTAATTGGGCCAACCCTTATAAAGGCGAGTCTAAAAAAACAACAAATATAGCATTTGTTTAACTTACAAGTTTAAGTGGAATACTAACACATCAAATTTACTGAAATTAAAATTTTAGTATTGGGGGGGGGGGGGGAGGGATGAGACAGTTTTTTAGAAGTTATGCATTTAAACAATAAAATAGTACACAAAATTTCAGGTGGATAATTTTCTCAAACAAAAATTACAGAAAGAACTTTTTTTTAAAAAATAATTCTTTTTAAAAAGTTAGGCTTATTTTGAATATTATAGCTTTACATTTAATCTTGTTTTTAATTATTTCTATTAGAGATCCAAATCCCTATTCCTGAAGCTTGGAATCAACATAGTCCATGGCACAAAACTGATATACTATATTAAATCAATTTTAGTTGTATGTTCGAGTCGAACCCAAAAGCATCTACCTAAAAAACAAGGCCGTTAAATATTATATTAAGAAAAAAAACTTATTAATTACGGTATTTTATTAAATACTTTTTGCATTAAAAGTACCTTTAAAGAAAAAAAAATATGGAAATATAATGCATTCAGTGCACATAAAATTTTATCTTTCAGTGTGAAATATTTTTTAATTATAAAACCATAATTTAAAGACACAAATTATGCATCGTCAAAATAATACTTTTCACTTTTAATAAGTATGCAGAATATAAATAATTTTTTTTATTAATAGTTAACTAATAATTACTTTATACCATATTAGTTGAATGAAGAAAATAAACCATTTTTATTTTGATACAAAATGAAATGACTTAAACTTACCTTAATAAATATTGATAATAATCCAAATACTTTCCAACAACATAACCCCTTTCCTATATATTTTAACTTTTTTCCGTTTCTACTTCACATATTTAAAAAAAAAATCCTAGAGTATCGAAGTTCGAATTTAGCAATGGCACCTGGCGATGATCACATCTGCTGTCCGAATAAAAAGCAGTTTATTATCATAGAAAGGCGAACTTCGAATTTCATGTTTAGAATTCGACACCTGTCGTTTTTTAACACATAACAAAGTGTAATGTCGTCTTCCTTTTTTCAGTTGGCTCAAAACTTTATGTGACTACTTTGTACTAATTCGTATATTCTATCGAGCTTCTAATTTCACCGAAAGAAAACGAAAAAAAGAATTTTTCTTTTTCAAAAAAGAAGAGTTGAGCAGTACCATGCAATCTTCAAAAGTTTTTCAAACGATTTACGAATATTTAAAGTTGCTTTAAAATATTATGTTTTATTATTTAATGTGTTCCGTTTATGCACTCATTATCTAATTATTTTTTTTAAATACTGTTCTTAATTTTGTTATGCAAGTTTTATTAAGTCGTTTGATGAAACCTCTTATTTGCAAAGCGTTCTTTAGCTGCGTTAAACTTGATTCAAGAGTGCAGTGTAAATTAGCAGTTGAAAATCAGCATCAATAGTAAACAAAAGCTATAATTCCGTTCTATTTTTATAATACTTACATATTCTAATGAAGGCAAATAGTTTTATGTTTAGAAACATGCAACTTCTTGTTCTTTACTGTAAAATTTAATGTTCAAGCTGCTTGTATATATTACGAATTATTATGTTAGGCCTAACCAAACTTCAAGAAGCCGCCATTGTTTGAACCGCTAAGTTCCAATCCCAGAATGCAACGGTGCGAGTACAACGAGATTCAGTTTCCTCAAAATCAAGATACAGAATCGTCAAATCACGATCATAAAACTGAGGATTCGCGTTTACTCAAAAGTCACGTGATAGTTTGACGAAACAATCCTCAAAATTAACGAAATGAGGCTTGAGGATTCATGAATCGTCAAAAATGAAAGTGTTATTTTTAAGAGTGTATATTCCGATTTGTGTGCATATGATCAGTTTAAGAAAAGTTACCGTGTACGACAAAGCTCCAGGGGCCGGGGCAATACCGTACAGTTTAAAAATTATTTGCTTTGATAAGTAATGTTTGTAATACAGTAGATTATACTGTACACAAACATTTCATTACTTGTAAAGGTCTAACTAAACTGCGTTTTACAATTGTAAAATTTTAGAGGATTTTATAAAGTTTTCGAAACTTTAAAAAAATAGATACTGTTGTTTTAGAAACTGTTTTATTGGGTTAAGGATTCGCTTTTGAATCCCATGTTCATCTGTTTTGAATTTTTCTGCCCTATCTTTTCAGCTTTTATCTTTCCGTACAGTTGTTGAATTTTTTTTTAATTGAGACAATGATACTCATTCGCATAGCGAAACGATATCTATACTGTAAACTTCAGCTGGACTATAGCACTTGACGAGATCGTCTAGCTTGAAATCTAAGCCAAAAAAGGGGGCACAGTTTAGCCCCACTCTCCCCTACTTGGATAAGATATCTGAATATTTAAAAAAAATATTTCATATCGTTCAATTACTTACTAACAATTCATAGTTTTCTCACTTTTGTATTAATTAGCAAAAAAAATTATTTCTCACAACAGTGTTAAAATGTCGGTAGATAAAAGCAACACTAAACATAACCATTTTCCAAGGGTTATGTTTAGTGTTAATGCCTTTTTCTCAACTGTACGTGGAAGAAATTTCTAAACATTTTAAACAACATTTGCATGTTAATACTTAGGATATTAATAAGACGTTATTGTTTTTATTTCATGAAAAAATAATTCACAAAAGTTGTATTAATATAACTTTGTAATTTTAAATAAAACTTAAAAGGTATTCAAGAAGAAAGTCTGTAATAGGTACTTTTGCTTGGGCAAAAAATACCCCATTCAACAGTACCTGCCTGGGCTGGGGAGAGTATTCGGTAAGGTGTTTTCCTTGCACGCGAAAGGTCCCAGGGAAGCATTGCCAAAATAACTGACGACTGTGAATTGTATTTCATGGTCTTCGAGTAATATATTTTGCTATTTTTCAGTTTTTCAAAGGCCTCGCTTCTGCTGGTGCCTGGGCATGTTTTGACAAATTCAACCGAATTGAATTGGAAGTCCTTTCAGTTGTGGCACAACAGGTACTTTTTTTGTCTCAGAAAAATGATAATTTATTTTCATTGTGATACTTATAGACATAAAAGATAAAGATAATGAAGTTTTCCCTAAAGAAAATATTACTCACATTTTAAACTCGATATTTTGTAGTAACATGAATTTCAATAAGGTGAGGAAAACCTAGAGGACATTGTTGGGTACTTTCGAATTTTTTTCTGTAAGTCAACTGTTCACGTAGCTGAGACGTCAATATGGGAGTGTCCATTCTACTCATCCATTCAATTAGATTACGCTTAAATAAGCGAATAAAATATGTTTCAATAGTTGACATTCTTCCAGTTCTAATGGCTGATCTTTTTCTCTCATTAAATTTTGAATTTCAGATACTGTGCATTATCCGAGCAGTGCGCGGGAAAGTTGAAACTTTCAACTTCGAAGGCAAGGAGTTAAGATTGAACCCCAACTGTTATGTGAGCATTACCATGAATCCCGGATATGCTGGGAGGTCAGAACTCCCGGACAATTTGAAGGTGAATTAAGTTTTAGCTAGATAAGCAGAATCTTAGCTTGCAAGTAACTACATTATTTAAAAAGCTATTTCAAGAGTTAATTTTAAAAAACCGTTTTAATTGTGCGCTTAAAACTTATATGGGATTATTGTTTAAGCTTATTAGTTGGGTGCATTTTTTTTTCAGAAACTTTTTTTTGTGTAGCTATTTTTTCTTCCAAAATCTATTCAAAATTACTTTTGAAATGTGGTTAGGTAAAATTTTCTTTTTAAGTAGATTAGTATCCTTTCTTTATTTAATTACTGGTACATTAAGTAATATGAATTTAAAGCATTATTTTAAGATGTGTTTAATGGTATAAACAGGTTACCTCAGTTCATGTTCGGTGTAACATAAGTTTGCGAAAGTGAGACAACTTAGATATAAGTTAAAAGCATATTCCTAATATCCTATTTAATTAATTGTATTGTTCCACTGAGTTTTAAAGCATGGTGACTGATTTGGAAATAAAAATAAAATGTTTAACTTAATAACACCTTCATCTCCAAATCAAAAAATTTACCTTAAACGTTTTTTTATAATTCATCTTTTTTTGTGTAACTTAATTTATCGTACATAAATTTTTCAGTACCATGGTCTTTGTTTGCCTTATATAACTTGTATATTTGGATGAATTTAAGCAAAAAACTTATTATTAAAATAACTTTATTAATATCAACCAAGAAAATATATGAATAAATACAAAAACAAATCATATTAGCAGCTTAGGGGAACATTCCCGTTCAAGCAGCCTAGAAGTTTAAATTAAATAAGTTTTAACAAAACACAAAGAGTAATAACTAATGATAAATTACAGCATCACAGTATTTGGCAAGATACTTCTTTTAAAAAAATTACTTATGTTTCGTGCATAAAAAAATAAAAATAACTGTCTATGTTGTCGATAAGTATAACAAATTTGAAGAGAGAGCGCTTAAAAGATGAGCATTTGTCAATATTTTGAATACAAATTGGTAAACTATATTAAAGAATTCAGGAGATAACTAATAAAAATGTTTTCTAAAGATTTTTTTTTATTAAAATTAAGAATTGTGTAAATTTTGGGGGTTCTTCTTGGAGATATATCTATCTTTAAATTCACGAACATCTTTATTGCGTCGCAAATAAACCATGTCTGTTTTTCATATCAAATCATTTTGCCAATCGGAGTTAATGGATTAAATATTTCACACCTGCACATCTACTTGCAACTGCAACTCGCAACTTGTGGTAACCTGGTTTTTCGGGTTCCACAAAAAATTATTTATCTCTCAATTTGGCAAGTTTCATCTTTGAAAGCAAACTTTAATCAAACTATAGGCATCGTTTGCATCAAACAGAAATTTATGTTTCCGAACTTCCTTAATTAGATCAATTTCCATTTTTGCCATCCATTTACTACCCATTTTTAATTGCTCAGATTTTTGCAAGCAAGGAAAGTTGGCGTCGTAAAAAGTCAACAAACAACCAGTTGGCGAAATCTAGTTCACCACAATGCAGCCAAAGAAATACTGAGTGCTGATTGGCTAAGGGTACATGCAACTGCGATTTTTTCGTGCTAGCATGAACAAATCGCACGACTTGAGTGCAACTTTTTAATGCACGGTGTCCTATGGGAGTTGCAAGTAGTTGTGACAAGGTGTGAAATGGGCTTTACGGGTACCTGGACGCCCGCAACTTGGCCGTCAAAATCGTCACCACCTCTCTGTTCGGAGCAACTGTCCTCCCAGCACCACTACGACTACGACTACGGCATGAGAGCGGTGAAGGCGGTTCTAGCCGCTTCGGTGAACCTCAAGCTCAAGTTCCCGGACGTCAAGGAAGATATTCTTGTAGTATTACACCATATTGTACACCTATTCTTGTAAGTATTACTCCCTATTATACACTCTTAACACAAAAAAGTGAAATCCACTCCAGTTGGAGAAGTGCATTTTTGACACCGTAAAGGCATGCATATTTACTCAGACCGAGTTAAAATCACTCGTTTGGAGTGATCCTGTCGGAGGTTTAACACACAAAGGATCCACTCCAAAAGGAGAAGTGCATTTTCCAGTATGGAGGAGTGAAATCCACTCAGACTGAGTTAAATTAGGAGTGTTTGTTTTAAGAGTGTACATCCTATTCTTGTAAGTATTACACCCTATTATGCACCCTATTCTTGTAAGTATTATTTAACCCTTTCAATCCCGAGGGCTGGTGAGCCCAGTCGGTTAGGCACTCGCCTAGCATGCGAATGGTCCCAGGTTCGGGTCCGGGCATCGCCAAAGTAACTGCCGACCTATAAACGGCCCGTGCAGCCAAAAATTTCCAACATATAGTACCCCTTATAAGGGAGTGCACGTTAAATATCCTTCAAAGTCCTAACGCTGCGTATGATGTCGCCCTTAACGGTTGCTTTGGATGCCTATTCCGGTTGTTGGCTTGTCACTTGACTGTGGTTCTAAAATACGACGCCCGTTGCCAATAGCCCTAGTATAGCTCTAGTGCAACGATAAATCAAACCTAACCTTTCAGTCCCGAAAGAAATCATGCGCAAATATTCTTTACATAAATATGTTTTTCAAACAATCATATACACTCTTAAAACAAAGGAGTGAAATCTATTCCTGTAGGAGAAGTGCATTTTTGACACTGTAGAAGTGAAAATTAACTCAGACTGAGTTAAAATCGCTCGTTTGTTAAAGTGTGGGGAACATTTGGGGACAAACCTCCCCACAAACAATTAACACGTTAATCAATTCCGAAATTGACCTGGTCCGATATAAGAGGATCGGAATATCAATATTCAGCCTTTGACTACAAGTACCAGTCATTTACTTCTATAAAAAAAGGTCAATACGATATTAGAGTTCTTAAAATTGCTACGTTATTTATTTATTCAAAATTGTACATGTTTCAACGGGAAGCCGCTGAAGAAGGCAAGGTTCAGACTCGCTGAAACATGTACAATTTTTACCAAATAAACTATTTGGGCCAATAATATACGATGTTTCCTTCTTGAATACTCTCTCTTGAGTTCTTTGTAATCATATAAGTAGAGAGTTCATTTTTTTAGTTATAAAAAAAATTGTACTATTTTTTTACCTGACATTTGAACTCGGAAACTTCCTCCGAAATCAAATGTCTTTTATGATAGGTCTGGTTAGCCGGTTCTGTTTCGAGACAGACCGTTTTCCAGGGACGCCACGAGGAGGCCAACCTATCTTCGTCCCCGTTCGGTGGCCCAGGTGTCCTGGCCACCAGGAGGTCAGATGTTCGACCCCCCTAATAACCTTTGGAAAGGAATTCGGTGATGGAATTTTACCAAGGTTTTGGCTTGACATGTTTCACCAATTTGTGTGTTATTTGAATTCAATAAATGAATGCCTGTTGTGCTTCAAGGAAGTCACAAAGGACGTCATATCAATGGGAATATAGAGAATACTGTCTCAAATGTGCTTCCAGGAAGTCACAAAAGACGTCATGTCAACGGGAATATAGAGAATATTGTCTTAATTGTGCTTCTAGGAAGTCACAAAAGACGTCATGTCAACGGGAATAGGGAAAATATTGTCTCAATTGTGCTTCCAGGAAGTCACAAAGGACGTCATGTCAACGGGAATAGAAGGAATATTGTCTCAACTGTGCTTCTAGGAAGTCACAAAGGACGTCATGTCAACGGGAATAGAGGGAATATTGTCTCAACTGTGCTTCTAGGAAGTCACAAAAGACGGCATGTCAACGAGATTAGGGTTTGTCGTCATAATCAGAGGATCAGTTGTGTCGTCATAACGTGTAGAGCTAGTGAGATGAAGAGAGAGTGTTAGATGTGTCATTGGTTTCAACTGAGATGTTCTTAGGTGCTCCTCAAGTTGATTCAAGCTCTCTTCATCCCCTTTCCTCGATCATAAGGTTTCAGCGACGACGACCGCCGCAGCAGAAGACTCTGCGCAGCAGTCGTGCGACCCTGCCCTTAAAAGAGCGTCTCCGAGGCGAGGCTATCTCGCCCATCAACTTGAAGGGCACATCGTAGCCCAAGGCTCGGAACTGCTGGAGCAAAGGGGCAGAGCTCCTCCCCACAGACTCCTTTACCACAGGGGCAACGGACTCTATGCACCCCAGCCGTATGAGACCCCTCGCGATCTCACCAGAGGTTTGAGAGCAACGGAGTGCTGCCTGATGGGCCTGAATGCGCGCCGAGGCCTCGAAAAGGAGGCCGCACACGAATTCAGACGCCACCCGGCGAACCTCGTCGTCCCAATCTCCACCACTATTGTGTGGAGCCCCTGTCTCTACCTTGACTTCCGACTGCCCGATAGAAGGTCCATCGCCACCTTCGAGGCCGCTTGTAGCACCCCGCAGAATAAATGGCTTCATGGCGCCGTGAAGAGCCGCGAAACCCTGCCGAAACAAAATTCGCAACTCCTCTTCTGACTTTAATTCAGTCGTGGCTGGTTTTTGAACCGGCTTGTCGTAGAACAGGGCAACCGAGGCTTCAGCGCGTCGGTCCTCACGGTCACGGACTTCAGGATGAGCCACTTCTTGCGACTCGATGAGGACCTCGGCCGAATCTCCGGCATCATTGCCCGGAGTCCCCGTTTGGGCCGCCTCTTTCTCCTGTTCCACGGAAGACTGATCGCCGCCTTCGAGGCCAACTGAAACATCGCCAAGAAAACCCTTCTTCACGACTCCATTTTTGAGGGGCTTAGCCATCTCTCCTGCTGGCAAGGATACATTGAAATCCATTGCTCAGTACACCAAGTTGGTCAACCAAACAAGAAAATTCAATTTCAAAAGTCACAAAGCTCTTTTTGGCGCGTTTGCCTGATACACAGCTAGAACGCCAAATAATAAATATCGGTAGCAAAAATCACAAAATATCTTAATGGATGTTCGCAAAAACTATAATAAAATATCGGTTTCTTCAACCAAACACGAACATTCAACTTTCGATGTTATAATTCAAATTTCCGCTCTTGCTATAAAAGCTAGTTCGCCAAACAAGAGATTTCGAAATTCACAACGATCGTTATACTTCTGTAGCAGATTTGCAAACAAATACAAACTAATCAACTATCGGTTTATTAACCAAACCAAACACGAAGAAATACTTTTTCTCAAGAAAACTAATTCGCTTTATCAGAAATACTAGTCTCAAAATGACAAAATTTTCGTAGCTGTTTAGCTCACAAAAGTTTTGGAAAGACTGGTAAAAAGCATTGTTTAAATTCTGTGACGTATGAAAATCCTGATCTGATTGTTGCAGCTCGAGATTTAATGTATTAAATATTTTCACGCGAATATAATATTTATTAAACTAAAGAAAAATGTTTCGGTTATCGCCCATTTTAGACCTGTAGGGAAAAATATGATATATTTTTTTAATTTTGATATTGTGTTCCAAATTTAGAAAAAATTGGAAAGGATTCTTTAGACAGTTGTCAATAAAACTGCGTATTTTTTTAAAAAAATATAGAAAACATGAAATATTCGTAAAATAGTATTTTTTAATTGTGTCCCTTTGCAAGTTTTCGCCCATTAGCAGAAAATGTGGGTTTGGAGTAAAATTTATTATTTTGATGCCGAAAATCTAATATTTTTATTTACATAAAAATTATAATAAATGAACGTAAATAAGTAATAAAACATATAACTGTTAACACTTAAAGGGTTACAGACGTATAAACTCTTGCGATCTGGCGTCCCCATTTGGGGATACTTTTTTAAAACTCCCCACAAACAATTAACACGTTAATTAGTTCCGAAATTGAAATGGTTCTATAGAAGATCAAAATAAAAGTTTTCAGCCTTTGATTAAAGGTATCAGTAATTTTTTTCTTTAAAAAAATGAAGTTAAACGTTGGTTGTTAGACAAGCCGTCCACAATTACGAGCAAAATTTTTGAGTTTTTTGAGTCCTGGTATAGGTATATTTGGAGGTTCTAGACTGGGGAGTTCTAGGAACATTCTAGTTTGCAATAAAAAGTTTGAATTAGGAAAAATTGAAATTGTGAAGTAGATACTACAAAGGTTTACTTATGTTTACAGCTGGAGAGAGGAGGTTAAATGGTTCAATGTGGGACTTTCATTTAAAAAAAATGCAAATTGATCTGGTAGAATTTTAAAAGCTTTTTAAACGTGTTGAACTTAGAAATATACTTAATTTTTTAAAACTTTTTAATATACAATTTCTGATTAAACATTTCTAATTAATTTGTTTTTTATTAAATAAGTCTCTAATATTTATTAGCATAGACTATCTTGGAAAAGCATTTATTTTATCCTACAAAATCTCATTTAGCTATTCTGCCAAAAAAAATCCAAATTCTTTTAACTAGCGAAACGAATAAAAAATTTATTATATTTTTTGAAATTAGGTATAATTTTAAACGAGTTTTAAGATATTTAGTATTTAATTATATTTTTATATGTGCATAAAAATAAAATTTTGATGTAGTTTAAATTGTATTATTATTCATTTTTTTCTTTAAAAGAACTTAGCCAAAATATAGTATTCATTTACTTATAATAAAAAAAAACTAAATAAAAATTTAGGCTTTCGAAAAATCATGCTTCTTTTGTTGTTAAAAATATGTAGTATTTGAAAATAACTGCTTAAGAACCTTTTTATCTTTCTAGCTCTTAAGATCCATTCTTGATGATAACTTGCCAAAGTCTTTGTCTCACGACGTTCCTTTATTCGAAGGCATCTGATCTGTTCCCAGGCGTTACTCTCCCAAAACCAGATTACGAGGTTAGTAATTTTTCCCTTTAAAAAAAAAACGGAATGCGTTCAAAATAATTTGAATTTTATTTTAAAGTTTCCCGTCTGCTATGTAACAACACAGGTTGTAATAAAACACCTTCCTCAAAAGATGGTTGTTGAATTTTTTTTCAGTAATTTATATTTAATGTTTGGTTGCTGTTAATGTTTAAAAGTTTTTTTTTTTTTTCATTTTCATGACATTATGGTTTATGACTTGGGGGGGGGGGGGATTACGCACATGGGACGCGAAACACGCCCGTTTGCATAGTATTACAATTTCAATAATTATTTCAACTTATGCGTTCATGATGGCGCCTCAAGGACAATTTAGAAACCTGCATTACTACATAAGAAAATTTTTCACAAAATTTCACTAGTGTTCCCCCCCCCCCCTTCCAACAAGGCTGCCTTATTGGCAGATAAGCATGTGTACTGTGTACACTCGGTATATTTCTCAGAATTGAGAGCCAGTTTTTGTGCACCATCTAGGCGGACTCTCACTACCAATATTGACACTCGGATAACCATGAATCTTAGCTATCTGAAGTTGTTAAAGCACGCAGAGATAATTTGACTAGTATAATTATGTTTAATTTGCATTAAAATAACTTTCCGCTACGCTTCTGACTGAAAATATTTTGTAAAGTTGTCTTCAGTGGCAAGTAAGTATTATCAAGGAAAAACAACTTTTACATATATGAAAATTTTGATTTTGGGGGAAAACACGGATAGTTTTCTACATGGATAATTATTCAGCCTACTTAAACCCTTGTTGTTTTTAACATAAAATGGCGTGGAATGTTTTCTGAGTACTTGTTCATAATGAAAATGGATTGGCATAATTGAAGAGCTTAGTGGAAAAACATGCTAAGTGACAAAAAGGTAAAACGAGAAAATGAGCTTTAAAGTTTTTCGTTAGCACTTAAATCCGTTGAAAACAGTACTTGCAAACGGTAAAAAAATACACTTAATTTTAAGTTTATGAAATAGAGGAAGCTTGTTATCTTTATCCAAAAATATGAAATTTTCCAAGAATTTCACTTAGCACGTTCTTCCACTAAGCTCTTCAATTTTGCAACAGTAAATATCCTATTCATGCTATCAATTTTTCATGCTATCAATTTCTAATAGGTATTCCTCGAAGCTGTCAATGAAGTATGTGCTAAACGAAATCTTCAACCTGCTGAAGTGTTTATAGACAAAGTTATTCAGACGCATGAAATGATGGTTGTAAGACATGGGTAAGTTAAATAAATATTTATAAAATAATTTATTTTTTAAAAACTTGTTAGCATTTGTACGATTAATACGATATTTTTATTAAATAATGGACTCTCAGTGAAGATATGAAAATAACAAGTGATGAACTTATTCTTTGAATGTTTCATTTTATTTTATATAGCTATCTATGTTTTTGTTAATGTTCAACAATTTCAGATAACTAAGTTTGACTTTCAATAAGTTCCCTATGTTTCATAAATATCAATTAATATTTTTTATACGTAAAACAAATTATCAATAATTTATTTCAATTGTAATTACTTTTGTTAGTCTTCTTATGACTAAAAGAATTTACACAACCGTTAAAAAATAAAAACGTCAAACGAAAACAAATCAACATAATTCAATACGTTACACACATTCTTGGATATTTGTTTTCGTTCAATTGTAAATTCAGTCATATTAAAACCATTCTAATTCCAAATATTAAACCCCCCAAAAAGTTAATTTCTGTTTCAATTTTATTATTTCTCTAGTTTCATGCTCGTTGGACCCCCTAATGCTGGTAAAATAATAATTAAATATAAAAATTCGCCCTGAGCCACTTACCACTGATACATTCATAACCACTCTATTTAATATGAAACCTCTCCATCACCACACACAACAGCTCTCTACAATTAAAAGGGGATTCCTGTCCCATTAAGTTAACTTGGCAAAAGAGCCATTTTTCTGCGTGCTTTGTGGCATGATTCACCCGTACCTTATTTTGGACGCAGATTATTTTGAAACTAAGGGCTGGCCAATAATCCCGTAATGATAGCTCCGGTTATTGATGAGTGATGATTCATACATCCACGTGCCGTTTGCCTTTTCCGTTTTTCAATAGAAATCGGAAAAATAACTGCGTGTTTGTTTGCGGTTTCTGAAATTGCTACCTACACATGTTCTGAATCAGCGTTTTAGACCATTTTTCTTTCTACTGATTCTTCATAAAAATTTCGTTTAAATAATAATAGTATTTTATATATTTTAACAATAAATATTTGATAATTGAATAAAAATGCCATTACGCCTTGCTTTTTCATAAGAGGAAGAATATACAAATCATTTAGTATACCTGATTTTATGAAATCTATCTATCAGGGCTCGAAAAACCGCCCGTCCCCAGCGGTAAAAAATTCCACGAGGACAACAAATTTCTCAAATCCGGCGTCCTCGTGGCCGACCATTTCCCCCTTAATGCTCGTGGTACATTTTAAATTATTTCATTAAAGAAATATTATTTAACTTGAAGTAACCTACACTCTTAAAACAAAAGAGTGAAATCCACTTCAGTGCATTTTCGACACTGGAAAGGAGTGAATATTAACTCAGACTGAGTTAAAATCACTCGTTTGGAGTGATCCTGTCGGAGGTTTAACACACAAAGGATCCACTCCAAAAGGAGAAGTGCATTTTCCAGACTGAAGGAGTGAAAATTAATCAGACTGAGTTAAAATCGTTCGTTCGTTTTAAGAGTGTAGTATTTCTTTACTGTGTAATGTAATTCTAGTTACTTCTAATTTATTAAGAAATTTGCATATATGTTTGTAATAAATAAGATTAAATACTATTTTTATTTATTTAGAAGCTATTTATTTAGTTAGCTTGACGTATTAATTTCAATGGAGGGCGGGTACATTGTTGGACAACCCGTCCACTTGGACGGATAAAATTTCTGAGTTTTTTCGAGCCCTGCTATCTATGGAGCTATCCAATTTAATTTCCCCCTCGTTTTCCCCTTTTTACGTTTTCATCTCGACATGAGTTTAAACAACACAAATATATTCTTTACAATATCTCTGAGCTAAATAAACTCAACTATTTTTGGGGTCTCTTTTCAATTGGTTGTAGTATTAAATACAAATTCCAATCTCTCTGCATCCAACTGGTATTTAAATATTTTATTCTAAAAACTGTTTTAATGTTCAGCTAATCATTTCAATAACTTTTTATGAAAAGAAAATAGATAGTCATTTTCAAAATTTTAACCTCCCTCAAAAGTCTGGCAATTGTTACATTTGCAAAAGAAATTCGGAAAATCGTAAAAAATTCTGTATTTCCGGGTTAAATCCGGGTAGTTGGTGCGTCCGAATTAGTATGCTTGTACAAAAAGAACTGAGAACTGAAGAGTGAACGGGAAGAACCGATAGATTTCTTTAGAGTCTTTCCGTAAGTGTCACTGCTTGGCGGGCATTGGCGACCAGAAACCGGTTTTTCTTATGGTTCTTCATTTGCGGTACAAACCTGACTCGTTCCACTCAACTCTGGCGTGAATTAGGGTTGCTGCGAAAGATAAACAAAGCGAGTAACTGGCTTCTTTACACCAGTTTAGGCGATTTCTCGAAATCATCCCCAAATTGGCTATTAAGGAAAGCCTTGTACGAAATCAATCGGTTCTTTCCGTGTACTATTCAAGTGTCAGTTTCACATTGGATACACCGTACTACTCATTGTCAAACCTCTTTTTCACGAACTGGCTTAACACGAAATTTCGCTTAATGAACTGAAAGCATTTCCCTAGCCTATAAAACAGGTTTTTTTTATTGCTGTTAATTACCTAATATGAAATATGAGGTAGTAGAAGTATTGCAAGGTGGTCGAAAATCATAATGGAGATTTTGTGTTTTCGACATGTTTTGGCGGGTGCTGATTCTGAAAAGGTGGGTTTTGCTCATTGGTGTGCCTGTCTTAAACTACTCTATAGATATAGATTAGAGATAGTTTTCGCGAAAATCATGCACGTGCAAAGGGTAGTTGCAAAAGAACTTATTTAGTTTTAAGGGTGTCATGTAATGTGTCACACCTCTAGTTTTAAAAGGATAACATTTCATAAATAAATAGTAGTGTGAATAGTTAGGATAATTTCAAATTTAATAAGGAGTATGTGTATGGTGGAACAATCCGAAGTTAACCCTTTCAGTCCCAGTGATGTCATTTGGCATCATCATGTTGCTGATCATAATTTTAAAAATAATAATAGGACTCAAATCTATTAGGAGTAATGAAAAATATTTTCTAATAGAAAGAGTTTGAAGAATCGAACGTTGTGTAGTTTGGTATCATAAATGGCTTTTGACGATCCGAAAAAAAAATCCAAAATTATGATGCCAAATTGTCATTGGGACTGAAAGGGTTGAAAGAGCTTAGCGGAAGAAGTGATATTTTTAGAAAAATTTAGATTTTTGTTAACTGTGTGAATAGAAACTAAAAATATTTCTGTTGTCACATATGATATTAAAATAATAATAATATATGCATTTTATATGTAATAACTATAACTCAAAAAAGACACAATTTTTGGGTTTTTTTTATTTGAAACTATTGAGGTGGAGCGAGGGTTACAATCTATTGAGGTGAACAACTATGGAATTTTTTTTATAAAATCAGACGAAATCACGAGGACGAAACAGGGACGAAACACATGACGAAGACACAATCTATATATACACTATGTACACAACAGGCACTTTTGTCCTGTCGGTCGCCCCCTTCTTAGGCGATCTCCATTTGGCCAGACTAAAAAAGAAAATTCCATGTTACAAATATTAATATTATAAAAGCATATTTGTTAATAAATATTTCACTTGAAAGATCTCATTATTTGTCATAAAATCCTGTTTTAAAATAAAATGTTTAACTGCTACTATTACATATATATATTCCGGCTTGTATGCTTGATCAGAGACCCGCTTATGAAGCCTTCGTCAAGTAAGACAGACACAGAAGGAATTTTTACTGCCACAGAGAAAGGAATATAGCACCAGTGGCCTAGTGGTAGTGCTTCGCATTGCCACACCACAGGTTCGGGGATCGAGTCCCGGACTGGGCGAGGTGGACCCAGTCTTTTATCCCTTGAGTGGGTCCATAAAATGGGTACCAAGCATGCTAGGAAACTAAACACTGGGGGTTTCGCGTGAGGCTGGCCGACCACCTTACTGGGACATCTGGGACATATGAATATCACCCCAGAGCCCTAGATCACGAAAGCTGGAATGGGCACGGTAGGCCTTGGCCCTGTAATGGGCAGTTGCGCCGGGGAGTTTAGTTTAGGTTTTAGAGAAAGGAATATACACCCAGGACGAAGGCGGTAATCGAACCCGCACCCGTTACAGCACGCAGACTGCTAGAGTAATGTTCCAAACTACTCGGCCAAATGTTTAACACTCTGAGGGATAAGGAAATTGGATGTAGTGTAAACTAGTTTTCATTGCAAGAGTATTGTTTGCAGTGCTGTTTTAAATTTTTTAACTGAATATTTTTTAATTATTTTTTTAAAACTTTATTTCGGTTTCAGAGGATAATAAAAGGCGAAAAAGAATTAAAACCTGACATTTTTTCAGGTGACGGGTTTATACGTATGTGGTTCTCGGAGGGTATACAATTAGTAAAAGTAAAACTAAGGATTTTTTTAATGGTTTAAAATTAAAAAGTTATTGTTTTCTATTTCAATGGATAATGTATGATTTGTAGCTTTCATTATGTTTATTTTGTCCTATTCCCACAATGACCAATAGTGCTCTAGTAAATTTTAACAAAATGTTTGGGGAAAATCCATAATAACTAATATCATTGCTACTTCAGAAAAATAGTCAATTTTCGAACTAACTTGCTTTAGACAGTCACCCTGGAGGTACGGGCCATGTAGTGCGGCTCCGGCATTCTGCACAGCTTAGTGTCGCAGACCCATCTGTCTATGCCCACTTGTTGCCACAGTGAAGCTACAAAGGCTTCGCGGCGAATTTTTGCTTTTTTTTTGTCGGCGAAGCTCGGGGGGCCACCTAGGGAAGAAAAATTTGAGTTAGACACGTCCGGTTAAATTTTCGTATTAAAACCCCCTCTATCGTTAGACATGGCTTTTTTCACAGTTTATGCACCGCATTATTTCCTACAATAACCTTAATTTTTTATTCTTATTTTTATTTTATTTTTTTTATAATGGGGCTGCAATATTGGCAGTCAAGCCTTTGCAGACTCGGCATATTCCCCAGAACAGAGAGCCATTCTTTTGTGGCACTATCTAGGTGACTCTCGTTACCAAATTTGACGCCCAGATTACAATGAATCTGAGCCACCTCTCAGCCACTGAGCCGCTACCCTAAATTGTAAAATTTTATAAAAAATGCATTGGCATTCATAATTTACTTTTTTCATTTGGAAATGATTTTAAAATCACCTCTTCAAAAAATTATTCAAGGAACATTTATGTAATTGGACGTAACCCAACAAGACATAAGACCAACAGGGGTAATTCCAATAGGGACATTATCCCTCGAGGTTCAAAAATCTCGGCAAATCAAATATTAATGACGTTATACCTAATTAAGAACATTTTTACTATTAATTTTTGGTTGTCAGGATTCTGGGCTGCCAGTATTTTGTCCCATACCCTAACTAACAATCATATTTTGTTCTGGGCCATTGTAGAACAAGTTTTTCTATTAATTTCAAATAACTATTACAAAATCAAAATGTTATCTTGATTTTAAATAATTTAAAACCAGTTTTGCCTATTTGCAAGATTAGTGTAGCGTTGTTTGTGGTTGATGTTGTATGATCTGGACGCACATGACGAAAGAGATTTAGTATAATTAGAAGTAAAATCCATATCACGAATTCATGCATATGACAATCACTTGAAATTAGTTGAATACATGTTTTCTTATTTAATAATGTTTTATTTAGGATGTATTGCATTACTCTACCACTGTCTCATGTGTTTAATCATATCTATCCAAACTTTATTTTTCACAATCACATTTTGACACTCGCGATCAAAACTAAACTGCAACTGATTCTGCATAAAGCTTTTTGAATGTAAATTGTTTTTGATATCCTAAAACTTCATTACATTGTCTGTAGTTTTAACTGATATAAACTCTATAAGTATATGTGTTAGAAGCGTTTACTTATTAAAATTAGCATTGAAGGCATATATTTCGTTTATAATAACAAGAAAAATACTTACAAGTGCTTATAGCACCAGGCGAAGCATCCAAAGCAGCCCATTGTTTATTTGTATGTTGCTTTTTTTTTTTTCAAATCACCTAAAATTCGTGTGCACGAGTTAGCTGTCCTGGTTTTTAGTCAGCGAATTCAGGTACAGATAGCGGTAAGTGTTTCCTTTAGGTGGAAGATCGCTTTGGATTTGATTAGTCCAAGCTACGTGAAATTATCGTTTCTTTTTTTACAGTAAAATCGCAAAAAAATATTATTTGTTACCGTCAGACTTAAGATCGCCTGTCAAATGCTCAAATGGGACGAGAAAGGTTTTTTTGCGGTTTATTTGATCTGCAACAATGATTTTTCAATTTTACTCGATACCAAAATTCATTGTTGCAATTTGAAAACTATTATTATTATTTTTTTACATTGTGTGAAAAGTCCATTGTTATTTGGCTTCTAAAACAATAAATTTTTCCATTCTGTTTATCCAGTGCTATAAACTATGTTTTTTATTAAGAAACAGGCAATATAAATAAGTTATATGTATGCGCGAAAGAGTTGATGAGCAAAAATTTTTGGTTCACCATGAAGCTGGTTTTTTTGCTGTAATCTATAAACAACAAGATTTTATATTTGTTTTAAAAATTATTTAAAATTTTTTAATTTTAGATATTTTAATTTTTAAAGTGTTTTGTTTTTGAAGAATCCTTTATACTTTTCACACTCGCAATGAGCTATCGATGCATTGTGTTAAATAAATAATTGACACTCTAAGGAGTCGTTTGTCCATTGCTTCCTAAAAAAATATAAATTAAATCCTTTTTCTGTTTTGTGCATGCTTTTGATAAGAAGATAAAATTAAATTGTGAAAAATAAATAATTAAAATTAGAAATTACTAATTCATACAATTTTCTACACAAGTCTACTTTATTTTAAGTACGCAGCCAATTTCGGAGACGTTGACTAAAGATTATCATTGTGACATGATGCTGCATAGATCAATATAAACAAAAGACATACATAATTACCCTTTACTAAGTCTCATTTACTAAAACTATTGTCAACGTTTTATAATTAGTTCGGAGAATAAATGTTTAATTATTTTATATTTTTAATTATTTGTCTTTGAGAAATAATAGCATATTAGTTCTTACAAAATGTGTACGGGGAGAAATAGTTTAGGTGCAAAAGTAAATTTGTAAAGATTTTTTTATTTAATATTATTTAAATTGTATTCCATTATAAACTTAAGATATACTGTTCAACGATATACTATTCGAAACAATTAGGGGGAGTATATGGTTTAAACTCTTTCCCCTTTAATGATTACATTTGAAATCATCCAAGATCATTTGAATCATCCATTTTTCTCACCCAAGTTGAGCTCGAACTTATTTAACGTTTGATGTAAGAATCGTGTTTTCTGAAGAACTAAATATTTGTTTTAATATTAAATAAAAATATGAAAAACATGGTAAAATAAAAGACACTTGATAAACTTTATAACATAAATTTACCCTAAATTCTTCACGCTTGCATTTTTAGTTTGCTAAAAATTTTAAAATAAATTTGTAAGTTTTGAAAAAAGTCATTGTTAAAAACTGATTTAATTTTTTCTCCTTAAATTTTAGTTAAAAATTTAGTTTTTTTTTATCTTGGTTTTTTTACCATTTCATTCTGGATACATAATGAATCGAAAATTTTAGACTTTTTGAATAAAAAATTAAACGTTGGAACTGAAAGGGTAATCAAAAGTGTGCAAAGTGCTCCCTTAATCATTTTGAGTAATGCAGATTGCTTCTAAGATTACCTATGAGATCTTCCTAAGTTTCTAAGAAGTAGACTTATTTTAGAAATGTATGCGTCTTTAATAACAATCTCTAATTAAGGGGTCATAGGAGTCTTAAAAATGTGCAAAGAAGGTACTATAAAGCATAGTTTGATCTTTCATGTAATTTTTTAACTACTCAATATATGAGTATAACTTTTTTATATTTAATTCTATAAGATTTATTTATTATAAAACAAATTTTAAAATTAATGAAACTTTAGCAAAAACTAAAATACATGATATAAACAAAGCTATCTGAACACATTGGGATTAGGCTTGCGCGGCAAAGTTTGAGTTCAAAGTTGAAAAAATGACCAAGAAAATGACTTTATATTGTACAAATATGTACAAGAAAAGACTTATACCTAAATTCTCAGCTCAATTTGAATTAGAAATTATTTTAAGAACTTTTTCTAAAAAAATTAATAAAAATTTTAAAATTTTGTTTTTAAATTTTTTAAAAAATAATTTCTAATTAAAAAAAGCATTCATAGCATTTTTAAAATTGTTTAACAGTTACTAAGAAACACACCTTGAGCTTTAAAACTACAATTTTTTTGTGCTATAAATACAACACAAAAGGCCGTATCACTTATTTGTAGTTAACAGTTTATTTAATGTTGTTTTAAATCAAAATGCCTCTAAAATTATCTTCGAAAAGCACTTTTTGAAAAGTTTGGAAAAAATAACAATATTTCAAGAACTCTAATATCGTATTGACCCTTGTTTAACTTCATTTTTTTTATAGAAATGAATGACTGATGCCTATAATCAAAGGCTGAAAACTGATATTTGGATCTTCTATCGGACTATGTCAATTTCGGAACTAATTAACCTGTTAATTTTGTGTGGGGAGGTTTTAAAAAATGTCCCCAAATGGGGACGCCAGATCCCAAGAGGTTGAACTATTAAAAGTGGTTCTTTACAACTTTTTTCTCCTTTGTAATCGTTTTATAACAGTAAAAACAACGGTGCACTTCAAAATTCCTTAAAGATGGGATGAACAGTCATTTTTACTATGTATTTTTTAAATTCTACCAGTTAAAATTATTTCAAGCGAAAATACATTATATTGCACTTACTTTAGCAATTACAAAAACACAAAGCTACCTAGATGGGTAGCGAAATGTGATATGAATACTTTAAATTGTTACAAATCATGCTAGTGCAAAATAAAAACAAATCCAAAATAACTTGGGATAACAAAAAAATATGCTTTTAATGTCTCAGCAAATTTTTGCCGTGACTTTAACCCTGTAATGCATTAATTTTTTTTATCCCGAAAAAATATATTTGTATCCTTAATACTCATACATTATGGAAAAATACTGAAAAAAAATTAACTGCATTAAAGTTTAACCCTCTAATGCATGAATTTTCATTTTCATCCCAAAAAAATATATATGTATCTTGAATACTCACACATTATGTGAAAAATACTAAAAAAAATTTAACTCCATTAGAATTTAAATAATTTAAATTTTTAAATTTTTTTCCATATGACAAAAACCAACTGCAAAATTCCAATTTTGATAATAATGACTAGAAAACTACTAAAAATATTTCAAAATAATCCTTTTTAACTATGATTAATTTTTTAAAACAATTTATTAGTTTTTAGTACTAATATTATTATACTTTGAATACTGCTAAAAACGTAATTTCACAAAAATTAATAACTTCACTCTTTAATTTTGAATACACTTTTACTACTGTCATCCATGAGGATTATTAGTAACTAAAACTTCAAAATGAAATGTAATAGATGAAAAACACACAGATTTGTAGAGAGGGAGCTCTAATTTAATAGAAGAAAGTGGATTATGTTACTTGTTACCAAACGGTAACAGTATGCATTAGAGGGTTATATAATTTCAATATTTAAAATTTTTGCCATATGGCAAAGACCAACTACAAAATTCCAATTTGATAAGAATGATTAGAAAACTACTAAATATATTTTTAAATAACCATCTTGAAGTATATTTTTTCAAACAATTTATTTGTAATTTAGTTCTAATATTATTATACTTTGAATACTGCTAAAGGCGCAATTTCACAACAGTTAACAACTTCACTCTTGAATTTTGGATACACTTTTACTACTGTCATCTATGAAGGTTATTGGTAACTAAAACTTCATAATGGAATGTAATAGATGAAAAAACAGATTCGGCGAGAGAGAACTCTACTTTAATAGAATAAAGTGGAATGTTACTTGTTGCCAACTACTTGTTGCCATATGGCAAACAGTATGCATTAGAGGGTTAAGCTAACAGTAGGCTTTAAGAGGACTCCCTTGAAATTCCACATCTTGAAAATCGTAATGTTATTCCTATGGAAAACATTCGCAAGTCAATTACCGCCACAATTTTAATAAAAGTTGACTAGTTTCTTGTATCATTGTAAAGAACGGAAGGAACTAAAAGGCTAAAATTAATTTGTTTTGTGAAAATCACATATTTAGTATTTTTAATATTTTTTTGAAGTTAGTATAAAACGGAGTAAGCATTAAGTTCTAATTTTAAAAAAATTATTAAAAATACTAAATACGTGATTTTCACAAAACAAATTAATTTTAGCCTTTTAGTCCCTTTCGTTCTGTACAATGATACAAGAAACTAGTAACCTTTTAATAAAATTGTGGCGGTAATTGACTTGCGAATATTCTCCATAGGAATAACATTACGATTTTCAAGATGTGAAATCCCAAGGGAGTCCTCTTAATGTGTTTCTGTAGAACTTGTTTTTCCTTTGTAAGAGTGTTATAGAAGAAAAAACAACTTGCAGTGAAAGTCTAAATTTGTTCTTTATCTTCCTCACGCATGCAGTAAATCTTGCATATTCTTTATCAAAGTATATTTTTCAATATTTTTTTTTATTCAAAAGTATGTTTTGCAGGTTCATTTTTCTAATCTGGCTTGCATGCTATTTTTCGCTCGATTTCGTTTATTACTACATCATTACTCCTTTGACAATCCTCCAAATATTCGCATCTAGTTTGAGCGAGTCCTTTGCCTCTAGTGCGGCGATATTCAAACCTAACCAAACCAAGAGCACCTTATAGAAATACAAGAAGTTCTTGAATAAAAGTTTTTCTTTGTCCAGGTAAATAAAATGTTTATAAATTGTGGTTCCATTTAACCGTCTCGTTAACTTTCATCTTAGTGCTCTCTGAATAGTTTGAAACATTTCCTTCTTATCAGCGTAAATCCTTCATTACCTTTGGTAAAATGTATTAACATAACCGGGGGGGGGGGACATTTTTTTTTACGTTCGCAGTAATCATTTTTTGCTGCGATCTTTGGTAATAAAGAGCTTTAATTGGCTAAAGTACCAGAAATTGAGTTAAAAATTAATTTATCTTATCCCCTTAAATAATAATTGAAAACTCAGTTTGTATGTTGTACAGTTGAAAGTGGTTCTGTAGAACTTGTTTCTCCTTTAGTAGAGTTTTATAACAGAAAAAACAACTTTCAGTACACCTCTAAATTCTCCCTTATGCTTTTTAAATGTATTAGTGGTAGTTTCTAAGTGGTGAAAGATCCTTCGAAAGTTTTTAATAGATCATAACAACTAACATAAGTACAAATCACATTGAACGAGAGTCCAGCGCCCACAAACTTAAGTGATTTTCTCACAAATGAAATGTATTGGATTAGGTTTTCATTTACTTTTAGTGTATGCGTACTCACTAGACTGGACTGACGGCCAATTTACAGGTTTCAGATGCAAAAAGTAGGTAAATTATAAGATAACTTCATTCAAATCAATTTCTCAATTCTGATTGTTACGTATTGTATTGTAAAAAAAATATTTTAGAAATTAATAATCAAACTGCCAGACACTTTCCTCCTTTTAGTTAGAATGCAGATAGCGCCATATCGCGTCTCCAGATAAGCGGGACAAAGACTGAATTTTACAGGGTTGTTTAAGGGGGTATAGGACACAAAATCTTCAAACAAAAATATTATCTTAAAAAATAACACAAATATTTTGGAATAATTTAAAACCAAAATTTTATTTATATCTGCAGTAGAATGTGAGATATGTAGCTTTTTGTGTCATGACATCTGTGTTAGCCAACCACGTTTATAATTGTGCTTCCTCGTAATATTTGATAGGAATAACGTTATCGAATCCTTAGTTGTTCGGGCTGTTTGGAGAGCTGAGAAAATGTGTTTGTTACTTAATTATTTATAACTACGACAAATAACTCACATCTTTGTTAGTAAAAATATCAACAGTCATCAAATATTAATTAAAAATTTTATGATATTGCACTTGTACTTCTGTTATGTAAATGTTGAAATTTATTTTACAACAAACTTAAATTTCTAAACTTCTTGATTTAAATAACTTAACGCTCTAGTATCGTATTCGATTTTAAAAATACATTTCTCATTCAAAACACTTATTGTTTGAAGTCATAATACATAAATTAAAACATCAGTTCACTAATAATTTGTTACTTCTGGTTTAAAAAAAAACAAGCACTATTAGTAGATGGGGGGGGGGGGATCTATTACATTCAGAAGTGAATATTAGAATATATATTAAAATATTTTACTATTATAGCAAATTTAACTTTTAATAATTATTAAGGACGTGCATCAATATATTTTTTGAAACTAAAAGTATTTCTAAAGTTGCATGGGGGTACAATGGACCGTGGTCCATTGTACCCCAGATTTTGGGGTCCATAGTGCCCCACATTGTACTTGAACAAAAAACAAAATTAAAATATGATGTATTTTAATTTCAGAAATTAATTTATGGATCATATAGAAAGATAAATATCTTGCCTTTCAACTATGCTAAGCCACTTTATCCAACTATTGTTACTTAAATGATGAAAAGATAATTTCTAGGAGAGAGCTTTTTAATTTCACCTGGTTAATACACATCAATAATAAAAAATGGCAAATGTGTGAGCTAACAACATGCTTTTTCATAATAACTAGATCAAGACTGTTATGTCATCTATTCTTTATAATAACAGCTTATTTGGAAAATATACAAAATAAATAATAGGAGTTGGTCCATTGTGCCCCGGTCTCCCCTAACTTTCCAATTCCTGGTTTCAAGGCTTCCTCATAGACCCCATTAGAATTGCCAATTTCATAAACATAGAATAATCGGGTCCAGGCATAGATATCATAGTTAAAGTATTAGATTGGCTGATCACGTGACCTCAAATGCTAATGACTGGACGCTCATGGAGACCAGAATTGGAGGACCATGTGGCCAGTGTTGCCACCACTTTAAGGGGAAAAGTGCTACGAAATAATAAAATTTAATTCTAAAATTACAAAAATATACAATACTAGCTTCAGTTTGGAATATTTTTAGTGACTATAAAAAAAACGTAAACGTTTTTCAAGAATTCGTTATAGTATTTTTTTTTTTGTAATTTTAGAACTAAATTTTATTTTTTCGTAATACTTTTCTCCTTAATGTGGTGGCAACACTAGCCCATGCCCCTCCAATTCTGGAATTCTGGTTCCCATGCGCGTCCCGAAGTTAGCATTTTAGGTCACGTGATCTGCCAATCTAATACTTTAACTATGATTTATATGAACGATTCACATGCTGCTGCTAATTTGCAAGAACTGACATGTGTTCAAGGTTTCCTTGCATATGGAAAGCATGGATTGGAAAGTTATTAAAAAAGTAACTTTAAATCCATGCTTTAAAAAAGTAACTTTGTTCCAGTTAATGCGAAAAGTAACCTTATCGCAGCTACTTTTAGAAATTTCAAATCACAAGGAAAATTTAAATATAGCCAATTTACTGTTTTTCAAAGAGAACCAAGACTAACAAAATAGGGATCATTGGAAAAAGTTTAAAAAAGATTCAATGTAGTTAAAAGTTAAATTTTAACCAATTAAATTTAAGCCGGTTGGGTCTTTTCCTCCCCCCGGTGTTTGAAGGCAACATTCAATACTACCAAGCCGCCAGCCCTTCCTCTCTGATATTTTTGGTGCTGCCATCTAGCATCTGTTTTAAAAACCAAACCTTACCCTACATAAATTCGTAACAGTTCTTAGTCCACAGATTTTTCACATGCAGTGAATTCATTTTCCTGAAAACATTACTTCCTATTTATATCCCACTAATGTCTTGATATGAGAACGGAATGAGACGAGAAGGATGCATCACTTGCTTCATCTCAAAAAACCTTCTTTCGCTAAGAAAAAAAACCTTTTAAAAAACACCTGTTTCGATTATCCCCCGAGTTTGTGAGCCGTCGGATTTTGAAACAGCATGGTAAATAGATGCCGTAGACAAATTTCTAAGAAATGAATATTTTTTTTTTCAATTTTAAAATATATGTTTGACCAAACTTTCGTCAAGTAAGACAGACACAACACACATACATGCGTGACATATGCTGTCATCTATCGCGAGCCACCTCCACAATTCATACATGTCCCTGAAGGGGTGGGAAATAGTCTCCAGGGACCTGTACCCGTGGGAAACTGCGCAATGACCGCCCACAGGACTTTCGGATCCAACAGATTTAACGAGCACGTACTCCGCATATACTCGAGACAAACACAAACTTCCATGCCTTATCGGGATTCGAGCCCGAACGTACAAGCTCCAAGGGCTAGGCTCCTTAACCATTGTGCCGTCAGGTCGGCCCTTTCCCAAGGATTCTGTAGAAGTTGTTTCACTATGCTAAGAGTATCTGCGCAAAGAAAACAGCAACCAGGGGTAAAATAAAACAGATTTATAGGATAGGATAGTTTAAATTACCTTCGCACCAGAGCTACACGATAAAATAAAACTGAAGTTTGCTCTCCATTTCTTTGACTGTTATTGTAAATCCGTGAAAAAAATCGTGTAGGTAGCTCTAGTTTGATGATGATTCAAACTAATCAAAACCAAACTAAATTAAAGCTCTCAAATTCTTGCTCTTTTGTGCACTCACTCCTACTCAACGAAGACTATTTGAGTCGTAGTTTTGCACCTCGGTCAAGTCAAGAAGACGTCAACTGAACTGACATCCAACGCAATCTTATAGTTGTATCAATATACGGGGCTTAAGCCTCGGTTTTCTCGGAGTCTTTCGCCAGAAAAATGCGACCACTATTATACGTGGATGACGTCACCCTACCGGCCTACCGTCACCCTATCGGAACGTTACGTTGACACGAAACTGGAAACCTAGTGAACTCACTCAACTAACTCAGTTGTTGTTTTGGTTTTCGTCTCAGCATGTCAAAAATGGAAAATTTAGGTTCTTCGTGATTTCTCACAAAATCAATTAGCATTTCTTTCTCGGCAAGCGTAAAACAGCTCTCGCCTTCCGTCATTTCCTCAAATTTTTTATTTTGGGCAAGCACACCGCACAACAGACAACAGAAAAAAACGTTGTCATCAGGATTTCTCCAACGCACTCAACAGCAACTCAATCTGGCGGTCGTGTTGAGCTGTCCGGCAACGCTTCCGAGGAAACCGCTCTAGCGTAATCAATGTCAGTAGTTTGTATGACGTCTTTCACCGCATTTGTCCGACCGCGTAACTCTGTTGACGGACTCCGCGGAAACCGAGGCTTTAGGATTTCAAATCAAGAAGATTTAGCGTCAGGAGTGCGAGATCCGAAATGTGCCTCGACACCAAAGAGTTCTAAAGTAGGGGTAATTACTTTGTCGCAGACGGTTCAGTATTGGGCTCGCATGCAAGAGGTTCCTGGAAGAGGTATAAACCGGGACCGGTTTTGATCCAGGATTGTCTCAATCACGTGACTCTTTGCACGTCTTAAAATTTCACAGAGGAACAGATGCATTTGATGGATTGTGAGTGTGACGTCACGTCAACAAAGATAAAAACAGTAATAAACTGTTTTTCTAAAGAAGTTTCAAACTGTAAAAAAATAGTATTTAATTGTAAAAACAACTGGTTTTTTTTACAGTGTCGGGCTTTAAAATTAGACTTTTAAACGCAAAAAAATTGAATATTTTCCTTATTTTCTATCTCAAATTCAGAATATATTCTTTATCGTTTACTACTTTTGTTTGAATTTGAAAAAAAATGCAATTGCATCTCTAGTACTGTTTTGTTCTACACAACTCCTTGAGCGGGCCTCAACATGTCAGGGGAGAGGAGTCAGCTTTTTTTTTATCAGTAATTTTTTGTGGCAACTAATTTTGGCCCCTTTTTTGGTAATTATTATTTTACAAATATTTTCACCCCCCTTGAAAAGCTTCTAAAAAAGTGCAAATTTGGTAATGAAGCAAAATCAAAGAGTTTTATAGTAGGGTAGAGGAGCGACTCGCACTGAGCTGCCATCGGCAGCCATGGCTCACTACGGAGTCCGAATAGAGTGGCAAAAGTGCTAGTTAGTTTATAATTTTGATACTGAGAAAGGAATTACACCCAGGATAAGGGCGGGAATGGAGCCCGCACCTGTTACAGCGCACGGACTGCTAGCGTTATGGCCTGCGATCCAAACCACACTGCCATATTGGGCCCCACATGATTATCTCCGTGTTGGTCCATGGTGCGGTTGGTAAGTTCAGTCTCTATACTACTATAGAACTCTATTTATGTCTATACTATGACGGTTCAAAGCTATGAATGTAACTTTTATTCATCTAAACAATGAAGCAACATCGGTTATATAACACTTACTGTCCAAAATTTGTTAAATTTAGAGGTTTAAGATTAACCTAGGTTATTTTTGTAAAAATATTGCTTTCTCTCGAGCTAATGCAAGTGGTATAATGCCCCCTCCCCCCTCCCGTTTTAATGATATTAGCACGCGTCTACATCAGTGTAACTAATAATCAGAGGCAAGCAATTTTGGGCGAAAAAACAGGGTTTAAAAAAATCCAGCCGTTGTTGTATGCGTCTTAGCGAAAATTGGTCCAATCCAAAAGATTAAAATTGCAATATGTGAGCAGCATATAGGTTTTAAATTATCATCGCACTAGAGCTACACGAGGGCTATTGGTGACGAGCGTCGCCTTTTAGAACCACAGTCAAGTGACGAGCCGACACTTGAATGGGCACCCAACGCATTCGTAGAAGGTGACATCGTACGCAGTGTTACACTATTAAAACAAAAGAGTGAAATCCGCTCATGTAGGATAAGTGCATTTTCGACACTGGAAAAGAGTGAAAATTACTCAGACTGAGTTAAATTCACTCGTTTGTTTTAAGAGTGTAGGACTTTGAGATATTTAACGTGCACTCCCTTACACGGGGTATTATTCTTCGGACATTTTTGGCTGCCCGGGCCGTTTATAGGTCTGCAGTTATTTTGGCGATGCCCGGACCGGAACCTGGGACCTTCCGCATGCTAGGCGAGTGCCTAACCGACTGGGCTCTCTAGCCCACAATATGTGAGCAAATAACATATAACGAAGCATATTTCTAATGCAATGGTGCGAGCGATGTTGTCGTAAGCGGTAGAGTTTGTACCTACAAGGTGTCGTCACTTGACTGTGGTTATAAATTTCGACGCCCGTCACTAATAGCCCTCATGTAGCTCTAGTGCGACAATATTTCAAGCTGACCTATTATAATGCAAGGGTGCATACGATATCGCCCTTAACGGTGGAGTTGGGTGCCTACAAGGTGTCGTCACTTGACTGTAGTTATGACTTTCGACGCCCGTCGCCAACAGCCCTCGTCTAGCTCTAGTGCGACGATAATTCAAACTAGCCAAACCTCATGCAATGGTATTAAGGTTAGTTAAATTTAATATGCCAGATTTATTTGTGTATGATTGATTGTGTTGTCTTTTGGTTAAGGTCCGATATCCCTAGCACACAGAAATTATCGGTGAGCAAGTTAAGGTTTAATCAGCGTCGCACTAGAGCTAAACGAGAATTAGTGACTGCGTATCCCTCAACCCTTTTCCCAGGTCAAGTGACGAGGCCGAAGCCCCGATGAACAGGATTTCGTAATTAAACAGTAGGCGCGCTTACATGAGCCATTGAATCCATGGACTGAAGTGCAAACTCAGCAATTTTTCCCTATCGGGGATTTTCTCTGAGAAAGAACCGGAACTGCAGGACACATTGGAGGATTTCGCAAACCTTCCAATGAAGGATGGTTTAATGTTTCATACCATGGATTCGGCCACAGACTATCATTTGGCTTAGCATTCCATGGATTCGATGGCTCATGTAAAGTCGAATAGTATAATAATGTAATGATAACTTTTAAGTTGAGATGCTTTACCAACTTATTTTAGAATGAGTTAAATTTTTGGAGAGGAATGCTGCTCATAGTTCAAACGATTTGCTGTTAATAATGTAATGTAATCGTTTCCGACTGCTTATTTCTAGCCTCCCACTTCTATGCTAAAACTCCGATAGCTCCACGCATGGCCCTGTTTCTACTCTGCGTGAAACTGGCAGCGGGTGTGAATCCAATCAACGAACAAGTGATGTTATAAAACAGAGAAGCTCCCTTTCAGAGTATCGCTTTAGTGGCAAAAAAAAAAAAATCGAGCGTTGTGATAGATTTGTTTATTGATAGATTTTTAATTGCGCTTTTTTAAAGCGTGTTTGTTTGTGGGAGGCTGGAAGCGTTTGAGTAGTCGGATGCTCTTGGATGCATGTTTGCATGCTTTTTTGGATGCTTTTAGAGTTTTCACTCTATTTTGGATTTGATAGTAAGTGCCTTTTTTTTTAAATTTGTACATGGTATACTTTTGTAGCTTACTATATCTGTGTATTTACCTGTATCACGCTTAGTTAGATTTAATTGGATCGCGTATGTGCGAGAGTGTTTAGTGTAATTGTTCAATTGTACCGGCTTAATCGTGTCTTGTAATGTTCCTTATCAGTTTACATTTTTTTTGGAAAAAGCATTTGTTTTTGAAGTAATATTTTTGATACAATCACACTAATTTTATAGCGTGTTTATTATAAATGTGAATAGGGAGTACACATTACAGTGTATAGTGATGTACTAGATCTATTCATTACACTTGGTTTTTACACTCTCAAAACGAACGAGCGATTTTCACTCAGTCTGATTAATTTTCACTCCTCCAGTCTGGAAAATGCACTTCTCCTTTTGGAGTGGATCCTTTGTGTGTTAAACCTCCGACAGGATCACTCCAAACGAGTGATTTTAACTCAGTCTGAGTTAATATTCATTCCTTTCCAGTGTCGAAAATGCACTTCTCCAACTGGAGTGGATTTCACTCTTTTGTTTTAAGAGTGTACTTATTTCGCTACAAACGCTTTGAAATATCTCTCCTGACTAGTTTTAATTGTTATTTAATTGGTGTTTGTTTATTTCTTACGTGAATACGAGTTGTTTCATGTTTGAATACGTGTTTCCCGTTAAAGTATCTGCAAACATACGAACTGTTAAAACAGTTGCGTTTCCATTTTGCTATACCTATACCAATGAATGAAATTTGATTTGCAGCTGTTGAGGGAAAATTTGTTGTATTAGAATATTAGTATTAGTCGTATTAGAATTAGAAATCTGTAATCAAATTAATCTTTATTGAATTTATTTTCTATCGATGCAAGGCAGCGGGGCGGTGCTCAGCAATGGGTTCGCCGCGTTTCTAATAACCACGCGACGGCCCTGTTCATAATTCCAAAAATATTTGTTTTGATTATGACTTTGAATAAACGCCGATTTTTTTACCCCCCAATCAACCCCGTAGGTTTCATGGCAACTAATAATTAAACTTTAATAAATTTAAATGTTTTCTGTTAGTAATATATGAACAGTTTATTTTGAACTTTTTTATAATAAGCCCTCAATTTTTGAAATTCCTCATTTTGCTTACTATTTTAATTTAAAAAAAAAACTTGCGATTGTTATTGAGGTTTCGTTTAACTTTAACGCGTCCTATTCTAATTTTAATGAGCAACTCGTTCATAACACTTTTTTTTTTTTTGATCTTTGGTTTTCTGTCGCTAAATTTTTAAAATGATCGGTGCTAAATTGACTAATTATTGCGATAAAACCAAAAGAAGTTGCATTTATTTGACAAAAGTAACTTGCATTATTTGAAGTAACACGTTTTTAATTTATTGATTTGTTTGGGTAAATTAGCTTACCATCTATAGATCGACATGTAAGCTAAAGGAGATGGATCTCTTAATTTTGAGTTTTGAAACTATGGATTTAACGTGCGCCAGAAAAGTATACAGGGAGCTATTTTTTAATTTTTTTTTTGTCTTGCTCGATCTTACAAGATGGCTGAAATGAGGGCAGTACCCAGGGTGGCGGTAAATGTGCAACAGAGCAAAATAGTTGCTTCCATTTCTTCCATTGAACAATCGGATCCCAAAGCGTTATTTACCAAAATGAAATTATTAAATATTTCAAAAACGAAAAAACAAATTTTAGTTAGTTTCTTTCTAAATGAACTATGATTCACATCATATTATTAAAGTATCTGAAATTACTGAAACTTTTCAAATAACTTGGTGCTAACACGTGCTTTTCTGGAAACTATCGGGCCTGCTTATTAAAAATAGTACGACTAATCCTCCTAACGGAGAGGGACTGGGGAACGCAGTCGGTTAAGTACACACTTAGCATGCAGAAGGTCTCGGGTTCGGGTCCGGGCATCGCCAAAATAGCTGCCGTCCTATAAACGGCCCGTGCAGCCAAAAATGTGCGACGAATAATACCCTGTGTAAGTGAGTGCGCGTTAAAATATCCTTCAAAGTCCTAACGCTGCGTACGATGTTGCCCTTAACGGTTGCGTTGGGTGCCTATTTAGGTGTTGGCTGTGCACTCTTAAAACAAACGAGCGAATTTAACTCTGAGTAATTTTCACTCCTCCAGTCTTGAAAATGCACTTCTAAGAAAGGAGTGGATCCCTTGTGTGTGAAACCTCCAACAGGATCACTTCAAACGAGTGATTTTAACTCAGTCTGAGTTAATATTAACTCCTTTCCAGTGTCGAAAATGCACTTTTCCAACTGGAGTGGATTTCACTCTTTTGTTTTAAGAGTGTGGCTCTAAAATACGACGCCCGTCGCCAATAGCCCTCGTGTAGCTCTACACTCTCAGAAATAACACTTTCATTTTTGACGATTCATGAATCCTCAAGCCTCGTTTCATTAGTTTTGAGGATTGTTTCGTCAAACTATCACGTGACATTGAGTAAACGCGAATCCACACTTTTACGATCGTGATTTGACGATTCTGTATCTTGATTTTGAGGAAACTGAGTCTCATTGTTGTACTCGCATGCTCAAAAGTGACGAAATATTTCTTTAGATTAGACGACATTCAAATCCTCATAAAAATGACGATCCAAATTTCTTTACTTTGAGGAAACGAAAACTCGGAGCATTTGCCAGTAACGGAATCGTCAAAATTAAGGAAAATTTTGTCGTTTTTGAGCATTCATTTTTAAGAGTGTGGAGTGGATTTCACTCTTTTGTTTTAAGAGTGTGGCTCTCAAATACGACGCCAATAGCCCTCGTGTAGCTCTAGTGCGACGATCATTCAAACCTAACCTTTTCGTTTGCAGAATATGGCGCATCTGTTGAATGTGAGCCCTGTGCTACAGCAGCAGGGGCGCGGCGTGTACTGCGGTCCCCGGCGAGTGGCGGCGGCCGTCCCGGACTTGTTTGGCAGCGGCAGCCTCGCGGAGATGGCGGAGCGGGTGTTCCAGCATCAAAAGATAAAGAAATGCGAGATTCCGCCTGATGACTGTCCCTACTACTGTCCCAATTGCAAGCACTGCCAGAAGATGTAAGTAAACATTTTTGCATGCCTATTCTGTGTATCTTGAATTTCATGATTATTTGAGAAATTGAAAGGTCAAAAACTTTACCCTCTGCTGGAAGGATACCTTTTGGTGAAAGTGTAAGCTTGTTTTCACCGCATTACATTGCAAGTCTTGACTTGTTTCTTGGTTAATATTCGAAAATATATATTGCAAAATATAGGGTTTAAAAATGTCCCAACTTTTTTTAACTGAATGAAACTGAGAATTCATTAAACTATAATTATCTAAAGCAAAATAGTCCCTTGTCAGGTTTAAACTTCGGTATCCTTTCTGATGGCAGGAAGGAAAAAATGCTGTTAGCTAAAACATGGTACTAGTTTGTGGGTGAACTGAACCTTTTCATTTTTAAAAATCCTTAATTTTTATGAATGGAACCATTCTTCGTTGAAAAATCTTCAATTTTGCTCTAATTTGTTTTTTGTTTTTTTTGGAATTTTTGCACTGTTTCCCATCGCGAGGCCAACTGAACTTAAACTTGTAATTTATTTTTCAGTAAACATCTTCTTAACAACCCCCTGGTACATCTGCCTCTGGGGCAGGGGAAATATTACGATAATATAAGAAAGAAGCTGGAAAAAGACGCGCAACGTAAAAGGGACAAGTTTCTTAGAGAACAGGAGGAGGAGGAGGAAGCCGAGGAAGTTGAAAGGAACAGGGACCTGCCAGAAGAGGTCGAAGGAGATTTAAGAGCGGCACTAGGAGACCTTGTGGCTGATGTGGCGGCAGCGCAAGGCGACCTCCTGGCAGGAGACGCGGCTGCGCAAGACCAGGCGGCAGAAAACGGAGGAGAGGGAGGGGCACAAGACCAGGTGGCACAAAACGGTGGAGAGGCAGCTGCGCAAGACCAGGCAGCGGTAAACATGGAGGCAGCCGAAGACCTCCTGGCAGAAAACGGAGGAGAGGGAGCGGCACAAGACCAGGCGGCGGTAAACAGGGAGGAGGCAGCCGAAGACCTCCCTGTAGACAACATCGCAGAGGAGGCTGCCGAGAACAACTCCGGACGGATAGTTCCTCGTAACATCAGCGAAAACGCCATACCCCTCCCTCATCTTTTATTCACAACATAGACGTCCCCCACAACAGCCCGAGGGTGACGATGGACTTTGAATCCGACTACGTGGCAACACCGGCGGTCATCAATAAGGTGCCGAACATCCCCGCTCCACCTCGAAGGGTAAGCTTGGTTTACTTAGCCACTATAATAGCTTAACCACTGTACATAATGAATACCTAAAATCTTCTTCCCAGCAAATTTAAATCCTAAATCAGTCGTTTAGAGTGTTTAAAATTCAGCTTTTCGATTGCCACTTAGGCCTCTGAGGAATAAGCGAATCGACTGAAGTGAAAACGTAAAACCTGACGGAGGGTTAAATCGGGGCCTTATTCAACGACTCTATACTAAAAATCTAAAAGGACTCCAATTAGGTTTTAAACTTCAATTACTCTGGAAGTATGTTGAGATTTTGTAAAATAAGACTTCTATCATTTTTTTTTTTTTGAATTAAAATGTTTCAGGTCTTAATATAATTTATTGCATAAAGCAGGTCACAAACAACTAAACCGATAATATCTGATTTCTTGATTGGTTTGGTTTTTGTTTACCAGCAGTAGCGCGCGTTTAATTTATACTTATTTTAAATGCAAGTTATTGGCAGAATTTGAAACGCATACCTCAACATCGTTTGCGTAAATAACCTCTTATTTCGAATAATAAACGATTCGAAATACAAATGAACAGAGTCCACTTTTTGTCAGTTTCGAAAAAGCAGCGCAAAAACAAGCACTAACCGTGTGGAATTTCAGTGTATTAATGGAAAAAGTAAATAGTTCGGATAATATCGGCTAGATAGTGGCAATTAAAAAATGTTTAGAGGTAATTTTGTTATAATAGCTTGAATTTTTGATTATATTGTATTTCAAATAATGTTCCCTCTTCCATATTAGTTGTGATAATTCTAAACAGCACTTGGCACCTTATTTTACAACTAACCAGATGTATATTTTCCGAAATGGGAGAATACTGTGTTAGGGGTGGCAAATTGATCGTAGCCTACAGGCGACCTGTCTTTAAATCCGTCCCTGGTTATTGCAATTGCTTTTCACCTAAATAAAACTTCGGCTAATGTAAGTTATACCCCCCGTCAGTTAAGTCGCCAAGTTGGCAACCCCGCCAAATCTGTTTTACGGCAACCCTAGGCGACAAAAATTTGGCAAGATCGCCAAATATCGTGCTTTGAGCAATTTTTGCCACTTCTTGCAACCTTCCCGCTGATGTATTTTCGAAAAAATCTGGTCCAAGTTCGGCAACCATACTTGTTGTTTTTTATTTTTCACAAGAAGCAGTAGTTCGTACAATTTGTTGTCATTTTGACTTGCCGACAAATTTTTAATGTCGCCAAATCCGGGAGGTAAAGCTTACATTAATCAAAACTTCTAATATCCCTTGAAGCTGAAATCGATGCCTGCTTAGCAATGATCATTCTATTTTAACATGTTTAATATTTTTTTATGAAGTTAACAGATAATTATTTCAATTTTCAGCGCTGCCACAAGGATTGCAGATGCTGTGATGCCAACTGTCCATGCTCACACAATCCCAGCAATGTGCCTGTTTTACAGGCACAATGCATCTGCGTATGCCACAAGAAGTAAGAACTATTTTAAATTTAAATGTTAAATATTTTATTGTTCCAAGGTATCGGTATTTTACGAGAAACCTTAATTAAAATTTTAAATACTATAAAGTTTTCCCATATAAATCGGTTGCGAATGAGGCCATAAAATATAGAACACTGAGATATTTTGAATGTTCATTATTTGTCTACTAAGGAAGCTATTTGGAAATTAGGAATGCGAAATTAGAATATTTTTTGAGAAAATTTCGCAATTTTATCAGAATGAAAAGTGTATTTTTGTTTAATTAAGATCATTTTGTATGTAAATATTACCTTAGAAGAGTTTCCAACTAAAGGACCAATCGCGCTTTCCCCTTGCCTTTTTACTATTTGTTTTTACCCAAGTTAGGTTGGCACCGACTGTAGGCATAATATTCTAAAATGTGTGGCATACAATGGTGGCCAAAAGTGTGGAAGTTTTTTTTAAAAGTTTCATGTTTTTGAACATTGTGTGCTTGCATAATATATTAATTTTCGCCTATATGTATGCTAAAAAAGGCAATATGTATTACTAAATTTTACATTAAATTACTTTCAATTTAATCTATAAACATTTGTATTCAGTGAAAATTAATATATTTTACAAGCACACAAAGTTAACATGAAACTTTAAAAAAAAAATCCACACTTATGGTCACCACTGTATATTCGCCGCCAGCCAAATAAGAAACAGTAGGGAAAGCGGTTTTTCAGAAAAAAATGATGTTTCGAAAACCGGTTTTTGGGTTTTACTTAACCTTAAGACCGGCCTTATAAAAAAGATTTTTTGATCAAAAACCAGGGAAAAAATGGTTTCGGTGTTCCATCCCTAAAGTGTTTCAAATAAGGTATAGCGGGAAGTATAGTTGTGTTTATGATTTATGTTACTGTGAATGTTAAGTTTTGTTAATGATATTTTTTTCTTCTAGACAAAACAAAACGCCCTCTTCTAAGGAGAAGACAAAGGCGGCAGAAGGGGGGGCAACGGCGGCCGAAGGATGGGATTCCTTTTTACTACCCGGAGTAGCCGCCGGCTCGCGATGTCCCGATCTCTATGAGAGAAGTCCTCGGTGGGCAGAAGGGAGTTCTTTCACCGACGTGCCGAAGAAAAGGTAAGCATCTATAATAATATAGTCTGTCTGTCTATGTGTATGTCTGTGGATCGCAAAAGACCTACTTAGACTTCTAAAAAAATTCGAAATTTTTAATATAGATTCCTTTTAATACCTACGTGTGCACCTGAGGCTTAGTTTTTTCATATTTGATTGTGATTTTTAATTAATATAATTAGTTTCAAAAAACCGTCATCCACGTGGGATTGCGGGACCATAACAGGGCTTGAAAATGCATGGACCGTTCCGAAACGGGGGCTTGCCGCCATCCTCTATTAGTTTGATTGAGTTTGGTTGAGATATGTGCTCGCCCTAAGGCTGCTTCATCCTCTATTGGTGCTTGCTTTTAAGTGCGCATGTGCCAACATGAATTAATTATTTTTGTTTTGATATTGAGTGTATTTTCACAAGTAGGCATGCCTCCAAAATCAAGCAATGCGAAGTTAACGGGTTCCCAGTTAGGCGGGACCATACTGCTAGTCTGAAATGTGGGATGTGAAACATAAAAAGGTTTTTTTAATTAAAAAGGGGGCTGGGAAGCCTAGTACTTCCTTTCTCGGTATCAAAATTATAAATTAACTAGCACTTATTAGGCTTAACTGCTGCTCGATTTGGGCTCCATAGTGAGCCATGGCTTCCAATGGCTGCGCAGTACGAGTCGTTCCTTTACCCTACTGTAGAACTCCTTGGTACTAGACTACAAGATATATATTTAGAAATAAGGCTGTCGATCGATATATTTTATTTTTGAATATAAACTGTCTTTATTTTGATTTAGCTTTAAGTTTGAACTTGAATAAATTAAAGACTTATTAAATTCGTTATTTGCTACTCGTGAATCCCTTTTAAAGTAGTTGACATCCATTGCATTCATCGTAAAATTCTGTAAAAAGGCAGGGCTAGGGAGCTCAGTCGATCAGGCACTCGTCTAGCATGCGAAAGGTCCCAGGTTCGGGTCCGGGCATGGCTAAAATAACTGCTGACCTATAAACGGCCCGTGCATCCAAAAATGTCCGACAAATAATACCCAGTGTAAGGGTGTGCACGTTAAACATCCTTCAAAGTCCTAACGCTGCGTACGATGTCGCACTTAACGGTTGCATTGGGTGCCTATTCAAGTGTTGACTCGTCACTTGACTGTTGTTTGAAAATATGACTCCCGTCGGCAATAGGCCTCGCATAGCTCTAGTGCGATGATAATTAAAATCTAACCTAATCTGTAAAAAGGTGAAACATCCTTTATGGTACTTAGATAATGGAGCAATAGCAACATGTCATCAAGGTCCTTTGCATTAATTGGTTAATTTTATCCCTGGACCTTGGTAAAAAAAATTCACTGCCTTGGATTTAAATTTTAATGCATCAAAATCTTATTCCATTTATAGTTTTTAATATTATTAACTTTGCTTAAATTTTCAAAGCTAATTCCTAATGTCAAGTTTTTTTTAAGGGCAAGCCCTAAGAAACGGGCTACTGCTGAAAAGCAGGGGGCAGAGACCAGGACGAAGGGGACCAGTAAGTATATTTGCAATTTTCTTAATTGTTTGAAAATAATTCGTACTAATTTAGAAATGAGTATTTAAGGAGTTTATATAATCAAGTATGGTAGCATCGATTACTTCGACCCTGAAAGGTCATTTGCAATTTAGTATAGAAAACAATTATTTGTTAATGTGTAATATTTAACTATAAGACGAGTTCAATACATATTCGGCATCCTCTCGGAAATAGTTATTTTTTTAAATACTCGGCACATTTTTTCGGGGTATTGTTAGTTGTCGATACTGTCGGTTTTGCATCTGTTTAAACATAACCCCAAAGAATGCTTTTCTGGCTCTCAATCTTAAAAGTAATCTTAATTGAAGAAATTAAAAAACAAGCAAAAGCAAATGGGCGTTGCACCCTGAAAAATGTATTGTTACACTGACAACTGTTTTAGTCGTTGTCCCATCAGACCATATAAAATTACTTTAAATATCTGATCTAGTATATTTACATAAATTAAGGAAAAATGACCTAATCCATTTTGTTTATTTAAATTTGTTTTTAAATATCATATGCTGTAATTAAACATTTCTTTGCAGAGCGGCAGCGAGCGGAGGGCGAAATAATTGAAAAGTAAGTTTTCCATATATACTTTTGATTATTAAAGTTAGAAAATTAAATTGTCTCCATTAATATTAGACTTATAGATCTCAAGTTTTATGATAATGTATAAGTTTGAAGTTTTTTTAATCCTAAAAATTTTCTACTTCTAAATTTTACTATTTTGATAGATCTAAGCTTATGTATTCATACTACCAAGTTCAAAGTTTTTTCAACATAAATGTACAGTATAAAAAACAATTACTACAATAAGTGTCAATCGGAAGTCTCGACCAGTTATAATCTGCGAGATAAAGAATTGGATAAAAAGATAATATCAGTATCCCCATCTATAGTGTTGATGAAATTTTTTTCATGTAACAAATTTACTGGCTAAAGATCAGTCGGGTATTTTTATTGATTTTTAATAACTTCATACACTTTGATATTGGATATAAATAAGTTGGATATTTAGAGACAATGTAATGTTATAAGTCCTTCCATATTTAAGTAACAATTTAATTTTTTTTATAGTAAGGGCTTTAAACGCTTTGCTCCGGAAGCGGTGGCACATAATCTGGGAGACGTTGGCTTCGAAAACGCCTTCAATGGGACCAAGGTACCGATGGCCCTAAGGTGCCTTGGGTTCAAAAGAATCCCAGATGTGGTGTAAGTATTGGAATAAGCACTTTAAATAGATTATTTATAATATAAAATTTTTGTTTGACTGGGTGTAATACTAATTCCTTTTAAATTCAAAATTGCACCAAATTGACTTTACGTATCGTTAGCGTGCTAAACTATCAACATCAAATTGTCTTTCAGCAATGCTAAACATGTTTAGAATTAAGAAAATATTAAATACTTAGTGAGGCATACTTTAAGATGTAATATGAACTGTTATGGTAAATCCTATCAGCTTTGTTTCGTTGTTAAAAGTAATGAAATACATATAAAAAGAACTTTCACCCCATTACTTTTTTAAATGACAAAGAAAATGTATTAAACCAGTTTCTGCCTATTTTAAAGCATTAATTACCAGTTAAAAATTTAATTTTTGGCTTGCATTCTAAAGTTCTCATCTGGTGCTGACTTTGAGAAATAGTTGTACCAATTCAACTCTTATATCATTTGAACTGTTAATGTTAATTTGATTTTAACTTTTCAGGAAAAGCGGCAGTGGGCTGAGACGGAGCAAAAGACTTGCCCGTTAGGAATAAAAATAAAGAGGAATCCCGCCCATAATAAATAGAAGATGCCGCCCATAATAAATAGAAGATGCCGCCCATAATAAATAAAAGATGCCTCCCCCAATAAATAAAAGATGCCGCCCCCAATAAATAGAAGATGCCGCCCCCAATAAATAGAAGATGCCACCCCCAATAAATAGAATATGCCGCCCCCCAGACGTTCTTTCCGGGCCTCCTGTGACTGATGCCCCCAGAGCCCCCAGACTCTTTCCGGACCGCAAGGTGTGCCTCCTGTGACTGATGCTCCAAGAGCCCCCAGACTTTCTTTCTGGGCCTCCTGTGACTGATGCTCCCAGAGCCCCCAGACTTTCTTTCCTGGCCGCAAGGTGTGCCTCCTGTGACTGATGCTCCCAGAGCCCCCAGACTTTCTTTCCTGGCCGCAAGGTGTGCCTCCTGTGACTGATGCTCCCAGAGCCCCCAGACTTTCTTTCCTGGCCGCAAGGTGTGCTCCCTGTGACTGATGCTCCAAGAGCCCCCAGACGTTCTTTCCGGGCCTCCTGTGACTGATGCTCCCAGAGCCCCCAGACTTTCTTTCCTGGCCGCAAGGTGTGCTCCCTGTGACTGATGCTCCAAGAGCCCCCAGACGTTCTTTCCGGGCCTCCTGTGACTGATGCTCCCAGAGCCCCCAGACTTCCTTTCCTGGCCGCAAGGTGTGCCTCCTGTGACTGATGCTCAAAGAGCCCCCAGACTTTCTTTCTGGGCCTCCTGTGACTGATGCTCCCAGAGCCCCCAGACTTTCTTTCCTGGCCGCAAGGTGTGCCTCCTGTGACTGATGCTCCCAGAGCCCCCAGACTTTCTTTCCTGGCCGCAAGGTGTGCTCCCTGTGACTGATGCTCCCAGAGCCCCCAGACTTTCTTTCCTGGCCGCAAGGTGTGCTCCCTGTGACTGATGCTCCCAGAGCCCCCAGACTTTCTTTCCTGGCCGCAAGGTGTGCCTCCTGTGACTGATGCTCCAAGAGCCCCCACACTTTCTTTCTGGGCCTCCTGTGACTGATGCTCCAAGAGCCCCCAGGCTTTCTTTCCGGGCCTCCTGTGACTGATGCTCCCAGGGCCCCCAGACTTTCTTTCCTGGCCGCAAGGTGTGCTCCCTGTGACTGATGCTCCCAGAGCCCCCAGACTTTCTTTCCTGGCCGCAAGGTGTGCCTCCTGTGACTGATGCTCCAAGAGCCCCCAGACTTTCTTTCTGGGCCTCCTGTGACTGATGCTCCAAGAGCCCCTAGACTTTCTTTCCGGGCCGCAAGGTGTGCTCCCTGTGACTGATGCTCCCAGAGCCCCCAGACTTTCTTTCCTGGCCGCAAGGTGTGCTCCCTGTGACTGATGCTCCCAGAGCCCCCAGACTTTCTTTCCTGGCCGCAAGGTGTGCTCCCTGTGACTGATGCTCCAAGAGCCCCCAGACGTTCTTTCCGGGCCTCCTGTGACTGATGCTCCCAGAGCCCCCAGACTTTCATTCCGGGCCGCAAAGTGTGCTCCCTGTGACTGATGCTCCCAGAGCCCTCAGACTTTCTTTCCTGGCCGCAAGGTGTGCTCCCTGTGACTGATGCTCCAAGAGCCCCCAGACATTCTTTCCGGGCCTCCTGTGACTGATGCTCCCAGAGCCCCCAGACTTTCTTTCCTGGCCGCAAGGTGTGCTCCCTGTGACTGATGCTCCAAGAGCCCCCAGACGTTCTTTCCGGGCCTCCTGTGACTGATGCTCCCAGAGCCCCCAGACTTTCTTTCCTGCCCGCAAGGTGTGCCTCCTGTGACTGATGCTCCAAGAGCCCCCAGACTTTCTTTCTGGGCCTCCTGTGACTGATGCTCCCAGAGCTCCCAGACTTTCTTTCCTGGCCACAAGGTGTGCCTCCCTGTGACTGATGCTCCCAGAGCCCCCAGACTTTCTTTCCGGGCCGCAAGGTGTGCTCCCTGTGACTGATGATCCCAGAGCCCCCAGACGTTCTTTCCTGGCCGCAAGGTGTGCTCCCTGTGACTGCTGCTCCAAGAGCCCCCAGACTTTCTTTCCGGGCCGCAAGGTGTGCTCCCTGTGACTAATGCTACCCGAGTCCCCAGACGTTCTTTACGGACCGCAAAGTATGCTTCCTGTGACTGATGCCGCCCATAATAAATAGAAGATGCCGCCCATAATAAATAGAAGATGCCGCCCATAATAAATAGAAGATGCCGCCCATAATAAATAGAAGATGCCGCCCATAATAAATAGAAGATGCCGCCCATAATAAATAGAAGATGCCGCCCATAATAAATAGAAGATGCCGCCCATAATAAATAGAAGATGCCGCCCATAATAAATAGAAGATGCCGCCCATAATAAATAGAAGATGCCGCCCATAATAAATAGAAGATGCCGCCCATAATAAATAGAAGATGCCGCCCATAATAAATAGAAGATGCCGCCCATAATAAATAGAAGATGCCGCCCATAATAAATAGAAGATGCCGCCCATAATAAATAGAAGATGCCGCCCATAATAAATAGAAGATGCCGCCCATAATAAATAGAAGATGCCGCCCATAATAAATAGAAGATGCCGCCCATAATAAATAGAAGATGCCGCCCATAATAAATAGAAGATGCCGCCCATAATAAATAGAAGATGCCGCCCATAATAAATAGAAGATGCCGCCCATAATAAATAGAAGATGCCGCCCATAATAAATAGAAGATGCCGCCCATAATAAATAGAAGATGCCGCCCATAATAAATAGAAGATGCCGCCCATAATAAATAGAAGATGCCGCCCATAATAAATAGAAGATGCCGCCCATAATAAATAGAAGATGCCGCCCATAATAAATAGAAGATGCCGCCCATAATAAATAGAAGATGCCGCCCATAATAAATAGAAGATGCCGCCCATAATAAATAGAAGATGCCGCCCATAATAAATAGAAGATGCTGCCCCCAAGACGTTCTTTCCGGGCCTCCTGTGACTGATGCTCCCAGAGCCCCCAGACGTTCTTTCCGGGCCGCAAGGTGTGCTCCCTGTGACTGATCCCAGAGCCCCCAAACGTTCTTTCCGGGCCGCAAGGTGTGCCCCCTGTGACTGATGCTCCAAGAGCCCCCAGACGTTCTTTCCGGGCCGCAAGGTGTGCTCCCTGTGACTGATCCCAGAGCCCCCAAACGTTCTTTCCGGGCCGCAAGGTGTGCTCCCTGTGACTGATGCTCCCAGAGCCCCCAGACTTTCTTTCCTGGCCGCAAGGTGTGCTCCCTGTGACTGATGCTCCCAGAGCCCCCAGACTTTCTTTCCTGGCCGCAAGGTGTGCTCCCTGTGACTGATGCTCCAAGAGCCCCCAGACGTTCTTTCCGGGCCTCCTGTGACTGATGCTCCCAGAGCCCCCAGACTTTCTTTCCTGCCCGCAAGGTGTGCCTCCTGTGACTGATGCTCCAAGAGCCCCCACACTTTCTTTCTGGGCCTCCTGTGACTGATGCTCCAAGAGCCCCCAGACTTTCATTCCGGGCCGCAAAGTGTGCTCCCTGTGACTGATGCTCCCAGAGCCTCCAGACATTCTTTCCGGGCCTCCTGTGACTGATGCTCCCAGAGCCCCCAGACTTTCTTTCTGGGCCTCCTGTGACTGATGCTCCCAGAGCCCCCAGACGCAAAGTGTCTTCTTGGGGACAATGCTGCCAAGGCTCCCAGACTATCTTTCTTAGTGCCAAGTGTCGTCTTTGGGGCTGATGCTCCCTGAGCCCCCCCAGACTTTCTTTCCTGGCCACAAGGTGTGCCTCCCTGTGACTGATGCTCCCAGAGCCCCCAGACTTTCTTTCCGGGCCGCAAGGTGTGCTCCCTGTGACTGATGATCCCAGAGCCCCCAGACGTTCTTTCCTGGCCGCAAGGTGTGCTCCCTGTGACTGCTGCTCCAAGAGCCCCCAGACTTTCTTTCCGGGCCGCAAGGTGTGCTCCCTGTGACTGATGCTACCCGAGTCCCCAGACGTTCTTTACGGACCGCAAAGTATGCTTCCTGTGACTGATGCCGCCCATAATAAATAGAAGATGCCGCCCATAATAAATAGAAGATGCCACCCATAATAAATAGAAGATGCCGCCCATAATAAATAGAAGATGCCGCCCATAATAAATAGAAGATGCTGCCCCCAAGACGTTCTTTCCGGGCCTCCTGTGACTGATGCTCCCAGAGCCCCCAGACGTTCTTTCCGGGCCGCAAGGTGTGCTCCCTGTGACTGATCCCAGAGCCCCCAAACGTTCTTTCCGGGCCGCAAGGTGTGCCCCCTGTGACTGATGCTCCCAGAGACCCCATACTTTCTTTCCGGGCCGCAAGGTGTGCCTCCTGTGACTGATGCTCCAAGAGACCCCATACTTTCTTTCCGGGCCGCAAGGTGTGCCTCCTGTGACTGATGCTCCTAGAGCCCCCAGACTTTCTTTCCGGGTCGCAAGGTGTGCTCCCTGTGACTGATGCTCTCAGAGCCCCTAGACTTTCTTTCTGGGCCTCCTGTGACTGATGCTCCCAGAGCCCCCAGACTTTCTTTCCGGGCCGCAAGGTGTGCTCCCTGTGACTGATGCTACCCGAGTCCCCTGACGTTCTTTACGGACCGCAAAGTATGCTTCCTGTGACTGATGCCGCCTATAATAAATAGAAGATGCCGAACATAATAAATAGAAGATGCTGCCCCCAAGACGTTCTTTCCGGGCCTCCTGTGACTGATGCTCCCAGACTTTCTTTCTTGCGGGCTGCAAAGTGTCTTCTTGGGGACAATGCTGCCAAGGCTCCCAGACTATCTTTCTTAGTGCCAAGTGTCGTCTTTGGGGCTGATGCTCCCAGAGCCCCCAGACTTTCTTTCCTGGCCGCAAGGTGTGCTCCCTGTGACTGATGCTCCCAGAGCCCCCAGACTTTCTTTCCTGGCCGCAAGGTGTGCTCCCTGTGACTGATGCTCCAAGAGCCCCCAGACTTTCTTTCCGGGCCGCAAAGTGTGCTTCTTGTGACTGATGCTCCCTCAGTCCCCAGACGTTCTTTACGGACCGCAAAGTATGTTTCCTGTGGCTGATGCCGCCCATAATAAATTGAAGATGCCGCCCTCCAGACTTTCTTTCCGTGACTCCCGTGACTGATGTTTCCTGAGCCCCCAGAAATTCTTTACGGGCCGCAAAGTGTGCTTCGTTTTGCTGATGCTGCCAGAACTCCCCAGACGTTCTTTCCGGCCCTCCAAGTGTCTTCTTTGGAGCCAAGGCTCCCAGACTCTTTCTTGGTTGCCAAGTGTTTTTGGAGCTGATGCCCCCAGACATTCTTCCCGGGCCACAAAGAGTGCTCCTTGTGACTGTAGCTTCCAGAGCCCCCCAGACGTTCTATCCCGGCCTCGTAGTGTCTTTTTGGGGCCAATACTGCCAAGGCTCCCAGACTCTTAGTTGCCAAGTGTCTTCTTTGTGACTGATGCTCCCAGAGCCCCCCAGACGTTCTATCCCGGCCACAAGTCCTTCTTCCGGGGCCTCTGATGCTTGTGTCAGAATGCCCTTTGATCATAATCAAAGGTAATTATTTTTTTGCAACATTTTAAAAATTTGTTCAACCTTTTCTTTTAACATACTTTAAAACACTTAAAAGTTGTACACTTTTCTATCATTTAACTCAATTTTTCCATAAGCGCTTTGCTTAAAAACCTTAAATAAGACTAATATGCAGCCGTGACTATTCCTTGTACACAGCAATTTTTAAAATCCTAAAATTTTAAATTACAAATACGATATCATACTTCTCTTTTAAGATTAGTATTCGTTTGCCTTCCCTAAAAGCTCCCGAAAATTTTTTTGGGGGGCCCTTCTAACTCTGGAAATTTGGGTCTTATTCCCTTTTATTGTCTCAATCTCCTAAAAAAACTTGATGCATCATTTTCTCCTTTCTCTGCAGTTTTTCTAATGTACTTCATTAGGTTGTTCAAGAGTTGTAAAAGTTATGAAATCGGGGCAGAGTAGAGTACACAAAAAAAATCAAGAAAAGGAGTTTGGCTTTTCCACAATATTTACATACCTTGTTTCTGATTTCATTCTCGGTCTCTGTGTTCAAAAACTAAAACTTTAATTTACTATAATTTTAATAAGAAATAAGTTAAAATAATAAATTTTATTTTAAAGATTACTATTTACTTTTAGTTACTATTTCCATTGAAATTGCAATTATTCTGAGCTAGATTTTTAAATGAAGAAATTAGTAATTTACGAGCGATATTGTTGCATAATGAATGTTGCTTCTCATGCACGCACAACAGTAAGCAGTATCTTAAGATATTTGGTTGTTTTTTTGTAATTGCAACTTTCACAACTAGTTTTAAAGCAGAAATCCTAAAGCTTTCTTTCTTCCCCGATAATTTAAGCCATCTAATAGTTTGAAACTTTTCAAATTAAAAAAAATTGCAATTGCATGAATTTCATAAGTTTTTCGTAACTGGTTGGGACATAATTAAATGTTGAAATTGTATTGAATTGCAGGTATTTCACAACATTAAGATCGTCTGAATTGGATGTCTATAAAGAATTCTGTGGAGCTTCTCTTTGTAGTTTTGACCTTTAAAAACTAAAAAAAAATTGAAACTACACCGCCACAGGATTCTCCTCTTTGGACTGACTACTCTACTTCGTTCTGCAATTCAAGTCCCAAAAGAAATGAAAATTGTAGTTTGAGCATCTATGGTATGTTTCCCATTTCAAATTACTTTATAACATCATCTTAGGAGTATTACCATGTAGCCATAATTAACCAAAAGAAAGCTTGTACCACTTAGTCAAACTCGGATTCACGCATATAGTTCTTCACTCAGAGATTTGATTACATAATAGAAATGTAAAACTTTAGCATTAAAAGTTTTTCATGTTTCAGCCAAAGAAATATTTTACTTAAATTAATGGTGCGGCTTTAGAAAAATTTGCATTGCTCAATTAACACATTTAGTGTACTTCTATATAATGAAAGTGTAAATTATTTGTGAGAGTAGGGTAGACTAACCAGTGAATGAACACCAGGATACAATGACCAGGACAACCAACCATTGTCAGATAGCTCCCTACTACATGGGAGAAAGTCTGTGTTGCCAATCCATATAGTGGAATGATTTTCAATCCTTATTTTTGAATTATATTTACCAAATGTTCATTCACTGGAGCATGTTCACTCACTGGTCAGTCTACCTTACCCGATGAATATTAATAACTGCATCAGTTATACACAATCCAAAGTAACTGCACCCAATAGCAATTTTATAGAAATCGCTTTCTTTTTAAAGTTAATTAATTTATTGCAATAGTTTCTGATAAAAATGTTTTAGTCTCTTATATAAGGTAATTTTTTTTTTCAGATTCAATTTCTTTGGGAAAATCAACTTTAAGCCTTTCTGGTTTCCATTCATCAAAAGTGATGGAAGCTGTGGATTAATTCTACATAAGGTATGGGAAAAGCTTTTTACTTGTATTTTAGGATATACTGATCGATTTAGTTTTTTTGGGGAGCTCTAAAAATGAACGTCAGTAGGAGTCAATGGTGGTTTTCCTCCTGCGAAATTTAAACATTTAAAAAATAATTTATCAAGGAATATTGAGAGTTGATTCTCTTAATTGGATATTTATAGGATTATAATGCCTTAGCTTTCAAATCAATATGTCTTTGTGGTAGCAACTACTTATACACTGCTCAGAACATTAGAGGAGCACTTTGAGTACTGTTGCTTACCCGTTCAGTTCCAGCTTTTTTTATTTAAAAAAATCTAAATTTTGAAATAGATTTATGTATCCAGAATGAAATGGTAACAAAACGGGAAGAAATCTTGATTTTTTTTTGCATAAAATTTAAGGGGAATAAATTAAAATTGAATGTTTTTAATAAATTATAACTTTTTTTTGCAAATTTTATTTGTCAAATAGTTCAAATCAAATTTTTAACATCTAAAAACTTAACATTGGAATTTTGGGTCAATATATGTAAAATGTTTCCGTTAATTTTATTTTACCTTGTTTTTCATATTTTTGTTTAATTAAATTAAACGTAATTAAAGTCTTTTGTATACATGAGCAGTGAGCACAAAAACATATTGCTCTTAATTTTATACCTTAACATTATTTTGAAGAATACTTTTCGATCCATCTGATCTAGCAAGATTTTCAAAGACCTTACTTCGGTAAAACCAAAGTTAGGAGTAGATCTCGGATAGCCCCACATTGCTAGAACCGTTTTTTAAATTTCAATTCCTTTACAATAGAAACTTGTAATTTCCTATTTAGACCTAGCTTTCTGGTTAATATGACGCATCCGCAATAATGAAGATGACGATAATATAAATTTTGATAGATTTAATACATTTTCAACTCTTATTGGCGATATTGAAATTTTTTAAAGTGGTGAACATTTTGTTTAAGCATACTTTTTATATTGTTTATTTCAATAAAATTTTGTTGTGTGCAATCTTTTAATGCTCGGCTGTCTCATGTTATAATTGATTTTTTTTCTATTTGCAGAATTTTTGCTCTTCAATTTAATCTTGGACAGAGCTGATGACAAGAATAGTTAAACGGGTTTCATTGCAGCTCGATTTGAACAGTTCGACCGGAACCTCTACTCCTGTGCAATGGACAATCCATGCGATAATCCAAAAATCTTCCTAAATAAGCAAATCTACCCCATGATATTCGACAAAGAATGATTGAAACCATCACGTGAATAACTTGTGAATTTGTTTACAAATATTAGCTTGAACTTTGTACACAAGAAACAATTATCTACTATGAGAATGTGCTGCTAGGTCAACTAAAAAATGGCTGAAACTGCAATCTTGTCTCGTACGGCAGTATATATGAATGACTACTTCAAGTAACTGAATCGCAAGATAGTTTTAATATCACAAGTGAAAAAAAATCTGATTTTGCACTTTGTAGCTCTAATTGAGATAGAGAAGGTTTATTTCTACGTTATTCAAGTAACAATCTTTACTTTGAAACAAAGATCCTGGACAGAGCTGATGGTAAAAAGTTAGATGTGGCATTTTGATTTGATCAATTGAACTGCAAACGTCTGAAACTAATCTCATTGAAGAAATTTATTGGTTTATGCGTGTGGTGGGTTGAAAACAAGTCTGAACTACATTTCAAGCAGATGCATTTGCTTCTCTGCCATCTGCAAAATGTATCATCGACAGAGTGTAATTATAGGATGACCTGCAATTCTGCTGCACATTAACACACAATTAATGCTAGTACATTTATTCAAGAAATAATTAATTCGGCTGGTGGTTACAATAACCAGTGTGTATCTATCCTAACTTGATTTAGTACGAACTACATTGTTTAAAATGTGCGTTTCGTCCAGCAAAGTTTTAAAAAAAATTGTTGGCTGAAACTGATTGGGACTGATCTGCAATTGTGGATACCTCCTTTGCTTCTATAAATACTCTGAACTAATCACAATGAAGAAATTTATTTTTGTGTGTGTGTGTGGTGTAAAAACAAGTCTGAACTACATTTCAAGCTTGACGAATGTGTTTGCTTCTCTGCCATCTACAAAATGTAACATCGACATAGTGTAATAGAGGATTAAGCTATATTTCTGCTGCACATTTAACTTTCAATTAATCCTAGTACATTTATTCAAGAAATAATTAAGGCGGCTGTTGGTTACAATAACCCTTGTGTATCTATGCTAACATGATTTAGTGTGAACTACACCATTTAAAATGTGATTTTCGTCCAGCAAAGTTAAAAAAAAATTGGCCGAAACTGACTGATTCTGCAATTGTGGATGCCTCTTTTGCCTCCATAAAGACTTGTCCACTATAGATGAACGTTTCCACATCATTGTGAAGTATCTATCATAAATATTTATACAGTAAAAAATATGAACACTATCTCCTAATCTACATTTGAATGAAAGTTGGAACCTGGAATTCATTAACTCTTCGTCTGTTCTTCAATTTGTGGAGAAACTGCAGAAATGTCGGAATGATGACAGTAATTTAATGGTAATTATATTTCCCTACTAACCTTTGCAATCTTTTGCATATTTTCAATTTAAGGTCTTGTATGGTAAGAAAAGTATCTCTATTAAATTCCAATGGGTAAACTTTTGACCCTATTTTTGAATAAAATATGACATGTACTCACGAAAACTGACCAAAAATAGTTATTTTACCAATAAAATTATTAATTAGTAATTAAAACCAAATTTTAGTTATTCACAAACTACAGATGGCAGCACCAACGGCATATAAATATCGAAATATATATTTTTGTTTTAATTATAACTAATATCTTTAAAATTATACTTGTTAGTTATTTTAATGGCCAAATAACTTTCTTCAGGGTCAGTTTAGGTGAGTATCCGTTTTATTCTTTTAAAAACAGGGTCAAAAGTTTCCTTATTTTAAGATTACATATATCTATACAATTCCATGAATCCTTAGAAAATTAAAAAAATTTATTTTCAGAAGAATTGTATTATAGTTAAAAGGAATGGGTATTTCATATATAACAACTTTAATTTCAAATGCTTTTAAATATGCTCTAGAATTTGGTATTTGTTAAAATTCTTCCTTTTCAAAACATTTAAAACAATCATTTTAAAGCATGATTTATCCTTACTTTAAATTGCATTTTCAAATTTTAATTGATTTAACTTTAAAACTACTTTTCGCGATGCATGTTTATCCAGGTAAACTCAATGTTCATTTTTGAAAGCTTATCTAATTTAGTTTCATTTTCATTGAAATTGCAACTATTCTGAGCTAGATTCTTAATGAAGAAATTAGTAAGTTACGAGCAATATTGTTGTTGCATAATGAATGATTGCTTCTCATGCACGCACAAAAGTAAGCAGTGTCGTAAGATATTTGGTTGTTTTTGAAACTGCTACTTTCACAACCAGTTAAAAAAACAAAAATCCTATTAAAGCTTCATGTTTTCTCCGATAATTTTTAAGCTGTAATCTTTTAAAACTTTTCAAATTAAAAACTTGCAAGTAAATTTTCAAATGAATTGCATAATAGTTATGGGCAGCTGATTGTGACATAATAAAATGTTGAAGTTGTATTCAATTGCAGGTGTTCCACAACATTAAGATCTTCTGAATTGGATGTCTATAAAGAATTCCTTGGAGCTTCTCATTGTAGTTTTGACCATTAGAGAACCAAAAAAAAGGTTGAAACTACACCACCATAGGATTCTTGTTACTCTTCGGGCTGACTACACCACTTCGCTCTGTGATTCAAGTCCCTAAAAAGATCAAACTACAATTTCCAATTTCATTGAGGATCTATGGTATGTTTCCAATTTCACTTGACATAACATCATTTAAAGAGTATTACAGATGATGTAGCCATAATTAACCAAAAGAAAGCGTGTGCCACTTAGTCAAACTCGGATTCACACGTATAGTGTTTCTCTCAGAGATTTGGTTTTCATTTCGTAAAATAAATTTAACTTTGGGCATTAAAAGTTTTGTATGTTTCAGCTAAACAAATGTTTGGCTTTAATTAAAGGTGCTGCTTTAGGAAAATTGGCATTGCTCAATTAATACATTTAGTGTTCTTGTATCTAATGAAAGTGTAAATTACTTGTGCAAGTACTGAATATATTAATAACTGCATCCGTTGGAGATCAACTGCTTGTGGCATAAGATATCTGGACACTGAATAACATGTAAAGATCGGTGTTTTATCATCAAGAATTACACCACTTTAAGTTTGAGAGGAGATGAAAAAGTATGATAACTATAAAAATAAGTTTGCTAAAGTCTCCAGGTTCCAAGCAATGCTTACAATGAAGAGAGAATCGTCCTGCACAAACCTTTTCCTATAACGGCTTCGCCATCGCATGCACAGTCTCCAGTAAAGCATGTATTGGCTGTGATCTTGGTTAAAGAGATCTTGGTTAAGACTTACCATCTAGTTATTATAAATTCGTAAAGATTGACGTGGTTAGTGTTTTCTTCTTAACATGGTAAGTGTTGGGTAGCAACAGAAGACTTGTTAGTTAAATCAGTTTTGTGGTTATCATTCATTTTTATTTCTGACCATACTTAATGGTGAAGTTTTTAACATTAAATAAATACCTCCAGATTTTTTTTCATATTGTTAAGAGTCCAGATCTCCTACATTTATTCTTCAAATTAGATCAGCCACACACTTATCTTAAAAGTAGGGTGTATGACCTTTTTTATTCAAAATATATATTACGGAGAGGGAAATCCTTTAATTTTTTTTATTTGCAATTTAATTGATTTTAATATTCTTTTATTGCATCCGTTTACAGTTTAAAAGTACATCGGCTAATCATTTATTGGGAAAACAAGCATTAGAAATTTAGTGCTTTTTATTAAATTAATAAAAATTATGATGAAAGCTTAATTTATAATCATGGTATCAAATTGATAACAATAATAGTAATAAAAAAACCTTCTAGTTGTACGTAATTCAAAGTTTCTGCATCCAATAACAATTTTATTGAAATCACCTTCTTTTTAAAGTTAATAAATTTATTGAAATAGTTTCTGATAAAAATGATTTTGTCTCTTATACAAGGTAATTTTTTTTTTCAGATTCTAATTCTTTTGGAAAATCAACAAGCCTTTCTGATTAAAAGTGATCTTTATCAAAAGTGATGGAAGCTGTGGATTAATTCTACTTAAGGTATGGGAAAAGCTTTTTACTTGTATTTTAGGATATACTGATCTATTTAGTTTTTGGGGGGCTTTAAAAATTTACGCAACATGAACCTCACTAGGAGTCGATGGTGGTTTTACTCCTAGGAAATTTTAAACGTTTAAAAAATAATTTATCAAAGAATATTTGTAGTAAATTCTCTCTTAATTAGATGTTAATAGGATTATAATGCCACCTTATCTTTCACATTATTATGTCCTTGTGGTAGCAACTACTTATACACTGCTCATTATATTAGAGGAGAGCTCAGAGTACTTTTGTTGATCCTTTCAGTTCTGACTTTTTATTTTTTATTCAAAAATCTAAATTTTGAAATAGATTTATGCATCCAGATTAATATGGTAAAAAACAAGAGGAAATCTTTATTTTTTTTACATAAAGGGGAAAAAATTAAAATAGAATATAATTATAACTATTTTTTTCAATTTTATTTGTCAAATAGTTCAAATCTATTATTAAACATCTAAAAATTTAACATAGAGAATTTAGGGTCAATGTAATTTTTAAAAATTGTTCCATGGTGAATTTTATTTTACCTTGTTTTTTATATTTTCATTTAATTAAAACAATCATTATTAGATTATTCAAAAGACGTGATTATCACATCCTACAATAAATAAGTGGGAGCTTAACTAAGTGATAAAAAAAATCGCAAGCTGAGGATTCTAAATGGAATCATTGGGGTTAAAGGGTTTAAACCATTTCCTCCCCTAAATGTTTGAAGCAGTGTATTTCCCTATAATTTGTATACACATTTACATTAGATTTTCGTAAAATATAAAGAACTACAAAGAATAGTTAGTCTATGAGAAATACAAAATTTTCAAAATATGACTTGCATAAATTCCTCAAAGCTCGAATTTCTTTTTATATGCATGTAGCTTGATAATAATAGCTGTTTATTTGTTTTAAAACTGAAAACCAGTGTATATAAAAAATCTTAATGTAATACTGTTCATTTTATTTTTCGCAAATGAATTTTTAAAACGAAGAAATGTGTTCATAGGTTTTGATGCATTTAAGTCTTCCCAAGTTATCCTGTGTGCATCATCTTTATCCAAGTGTGTCAAGCCTTCATTGAAAGACGGTTGCGTTAGATAAAGAAATGAAGCCTGCTTCCAAAGATGTAATGATGCCATATCATAAGATTGTGCCATCTACAGAAAGTTAACTTTTAGCTGATATGGACAGATTTATGGTAAAATACTGCAAGACTTCCATGGAGGCCAAAACTGTTTTCATTTATGAAGTGTGTTAATTGTCTTTCATGTGTTTCCTGCTTCATGCCTCTTAAAATCCTTTCTCATATAATCTTAGTGTAGACCTTTTGAAAGAACTATATCTTTAAAAGTATTTTTGAAAGGTTAGTGTTTTGTTTAATATAAGCTGAGTGGCACATCTATTTGATAGAATCTTCATTTTTGAGCTTTAAAAATGCACCTTTTGTGCTTTATGAATAAACAAAAATGCTGACAATTTTTTAGCAGTCGGTCCATTCAAGCATTTTTTATGCAAGCTGTATTGGATAATTTCCGCTCAAAATAAGTTTATTACTGATCCTACATAATTTTTTTCTGTCCAGATGATAAACAAGCTGCTTCCGTATATTTAAAAAAAGCTAGAATATTTTAGTTAATACAAAAGTTACTATTAAAAAGATCATGAAATGTTGTAAAAGGTATTCAACGAAGGTCTGCTTGTGTGTACCTCTGTAGCAAAGAGTGTTAATTTAAACACACTTTTCTTTTGCAAATTAATTACTTGCGAAAAGTCAAGTAACCCCAGTCATCTAAGTAACCCCAGTAAGCTAATTTCAAAGCATAATGCTTTCTGCTTCCCTACGCCTATATTTGAATTAAATGCTGTTACATAAACTTAAGAATGAATTGGCATCTTCAACTTTGAAATGAAATGGAATTTTCACCAAATTTGGTCACTTGCGCTGATTTCAAATGTGGAATGCCTCAGCAATGTAAATTCTAGTGGTCAAATCAACCATTTAACTTCAACAACAAACAAAATTTATAAATGTTTATTGCATTGCAGTTGTAACTTTGCAAAGGAAAAATAATTATTTCTATCTTGAAATGTTTGAGGCCAATTATGTATAATAATTTGGTTAATTAACTATTGCTTCCTAAAATAAATGAAAGAGGATGAAAGAACAAGAGAAAATAACTTTGTGACATGTAGTCAAAATTAACATCCAAAAATTTGACCCTTTATTGAACTAAGTAAAACTACTTTTTCTAATGTTAAATTTCTAAAATGCGTCTCGTATTTGAAGTAATAAAACAAGTCCCGTTCTTGCGATGAGTTTGCTTCAGAAATGAAATTGCACAGGAAAAGTGTGAATCAAGTTTGCATTGTGCTAGGACCATGGTCGTGGCATAATTAAGAGTTATTTTTAGTTTCGGCCGGTACCAAACAAATTCAGTGTGAAGATTGATTTTTTTAGTCTTTGCACGCCTCTTGAATATGTTGTGATCTGGGAGCAGCTTCTTGCAAATTGATACATGGCTTTTCCATTACCTGTAAACTTGAAAAATGGACTGACCTTTCACTGAATAAAGATGAGAAAATAGGAAAATAATCTTTTTCATAAGACCTTCTATTTGGTGAAGTATATTATACGACCTTCAATTATTAAAAAAATTAAACTCCTGCAACTAAACTGTAACAAGCGAGTTTTATTTCAATGCAAAGTCACAACTCCTGCAATAAACTATCCAATATCAAATAGAATCGTTACTTCATATTTTAATTCATTCAAGCCACCAACGTTTGTTGGGCTTGTATAATTAAAAAACAAATAAGATTTGGAAATTTTGCTGATTAAATTTGTGCAAGTGACCATCAGAAATTAATGATCAGATTCTGCAGCATGTTTTTACTGACGGCTTTAAATGTTCCAAAAAACGCCTTTTTGGCAGACCACTAAAAATTTACTGTAATTGAAGAAATGTTTAGAACCATGATTTCATCAACTTTTATTGTAGGGGGTTCAGTATTTTGTTCAGTACAATTTACATGATTATCAAAATTTGAAAACTTCAAAACTACCACCTATAATTCAGAGACTTGGAAGCAGTGAACTAATTTTACATGACTTATATTTTTGAAAAATGTGTTAAATGAATTTATAATTAAACTTAGTTTTGATATTGATTGCATTTTAAATGTGAATGCTTATTGTGAGTAATATATCAAGATCCTAGGTCATTGTGCCTATTCAGGTGTCGGCTCATCACTTGACTGTGGTTATAAAATAAGATGCCTATCGCCAATAGCCCTTGTATAGCTCTGGCGCGGCGATAATTCAAACCTAACCTTGGTCAAATTGATTTATGCAAACTAATTCTTTGGTATTTTGTAGAAACTTGAGCTTGTAATTCCTTGAACTTGTAGTGTTGCAATGCCTTGTTTTCAAATCATAATCAATTGCTACTTGCAAATTGCTCACATATTGGGATTAAAAATTCTTCAATTGCAAAGTTGCTTTCTCCTTTGTTATAGTGCCTACTTCTATAAGGGAAAGTTGTAGACATTGTCACTTGATATTAGTTCAAATTTCAGAGGACAGTCATCAATAACCTGATCCTTCTTGTTTCCTGATAATTTGAATATACTAGGAAAATATTTGGTAATTGACTTTCCTAAAATATTGTGACTTTTATTTGTGAACAAGATTTGTTCTGAAAATTAGTCGAGTGTCTAAATGAAAAACTGAACTATGCTCACCCCAACAGTTGCCTAGTTTTCAATTAATGAGCCATTTGCATGTAGTAATTAAGTATTGGTGTCTAGTATAAATGTTTCAAATTAAGCTGCTTAATTGTTAAAGTACTTATTTCTAGAAGGTCATAGTGTTTGAATTTACTCTATTTGAATTTCGGAGGCTAGTCACTAATAACCCTTGTCTATTTTTATGAAATTTTGAGTATACTAGGAAAATATTTGTTAGTTGACTTGAGATTTTCCTAAAAATATTGTGGTGTTATGCTAATTTTTGGAAAAAATATTCCTATCTTTTTGTTTACCATTGCTAAGATATGCTTCTCCAACAGTTAAATATAACTATTTATGGAGTACCAGCAAACTTTTATTCCTCAATCCGTCTCCATTTAAATGTAAGCTTTAATTGAATTATATATTCAATGGTTTTCATGTTTATTAAAGGGAAATTCATCGACATTCAATACTACCCTTATGTTAAGTTGAATAAACCAGTCTGTTGCATCAGCAACAAAATCTCTACACACATTTCTGCATCGGCATATAAATCATAAGCGAGCTATTAAGACTTAATTTTTGGCATTAACCAGTGTGACCCCACCAAACTGAACCTCGGTGGTACTCTGCATGTATAAAAGTTCTTGCTTGATCAAACTGTGATAACAATTACAATTCTTTTAGATTAGTGCTTTGTTTTGATCGTTCACATTGCTGTATAGGTGATGTACGCACAAAATCTGTAGTTCTTTTTTCCATGATGCTTGGCAATCTAATTTGAATTCCTCTCCTATATTGGAAAAAAATCTGTCCCTGGCTGAAAGTATTTTCTTTAACCTGCTTTAGGCATGAGATCTAAAGTATGTTTTGGTAGAATATAATCCCTTAGTCGAAAGTAATCAAAGTGTTAAGTGTAAAGCTCTTACCAATTCAAAATATCATCTCTTCCATAGTCACTATGCAAAAATCTTAAAATTGCGACAAATAACTGCAGTATTTTGTCAAATTTTCAAGATTTATGCAAATAAGTTTCTTTCTGAAATGGGAAATTGCGCTTTCAATTCAAAAAGCTAGCGTTTGTGTTAAAAGCGTAATGATCATTTCTGATTTGAACCAATCCTACATGGAAGTAGTACATCCCTTCTGCTATTTCAATGGCACAACAGCCCCTAGAAGCGCTGCCTTCCTTAAAAGTCCTTTCCAGGCCATTCTATTCCTGGTCAATGATATAATTATTTACTGCACTTTTCATCTAGAAGTTATATGGACTTGAGAGATATGAAAGTCTTCACGTAGATAGTTTCATGAACTTATTCATTCTACTTAACATGATTTGTTTCCTTCAGGAAAAAACGGATAGCACGGAATTGATCAAGCAAGTCATTTTTAGCCTTTTCATACTTTTTAGTCAAAATTAGCTCTGTAATTTTGCTTTGAGCGTGAGCGATATTGTTCACTAAACTTTACATTTTAAGTAAAGTTTCGCTTATAACAAACTTTTTTTACTAGACGTGATTCTGACTTTGAGGCGTTCAGTCATAATCCCACAGATTGTGGCTTTGCACCACTGGTCTCTCGCACAAGCACATGAACCAAATGGTTATTTTTAACACAAGTTAATTTGAAAGTTGGATCTCCTATTCGTTTTCTAAATGAATTTTTAAACTATCGTGAAATTTAGGTGTTGCATGTTTGAATATACAGTCCTTGAAAATGGATAAATATATCCTTGAAAAGTCTATAAATAGTCCTTGATTTTTTTACCACAAAGTGCGGCAACCCTGACCAAGTGTCTGAACCTGCCGTTCATCTTGTACTCAGCAGGATTACTATCGCAATGACGAGTCATCAGTTGGTTAAAACTAACCTGTCCCGACTTTTTGCGCACATGTAGCAGCATATCTGCAAAAACAACTCTTGTAGATAATATACCCTTGTAGATAGTGTGTTATTGCATCCAAAATGTTATTATGGTCATAAGTCTGACCTTTTTTGTTTGAACAAAGATGTTCCGATTTGTTAATATTTTTTCTGAAAAAAAAATTGTTTTTAATTCTAGTTTGTTTAGTTGCAATTCGCAAAAACAACCCTGGTAGATAGTGTCTGTTATTACATCCAAAATGTTATTATGGTCAAAAGTCTGACACTTTTTTTGTTTGAACAAAGATGTTCTGATTTGTGTTGGTATTTTTTCTGAAAATAAAAATTGTTGCTTTTAATTCTAGTTTGTTTAATTGTTGTCAATTGTGTCATAACTGCTTGTGAAATGTTGTTATCAATCGAAGTGACTGTGAATAGTGCACATTGTTTTAGTTTGTTGGGTGAAATAGAATGTTAACTAACTTGGTGTTTGCGGCAAAATATGTTTAATTGGCTTCATAATTTATGCCATTTATCAATGTGCAGATTTTTCAGTACGACAATGCAATTAATAGGTCTGTCTTTACGTGCCGTTAAGGATTTCCAAACCTCTGCTTCCATTAAAATTGTTTTGATAATTAAAATTGTCTTCTGAGCACCTCCAAATTTTAAGTGCAAGTGAATCCGTCCTTCCGAAAAGAGTTATCTGAAGATTTGTGTAGGAATTTATTCCAAAGAACGAGAAGCAATGCTATTACGAGACAAAGTGCTTCAAAGAGATGGGTAAGTCAAAATTTTGCAATTTTTATATTGTATGTTTTTGAGTTCGGTATCGGTTTGCATTTCGTTACGTTTCTTTAGAAGAAATATATAACAAATATTAGTTTAATACGAGTTATGACTGTGAAACATTGATGAACATTGATGAACATTGATGCAAAGCAACTGCGAAATCTGTACAAAAGGTTATTGCACATTTAAACTTTGTCAAAAGCAGACTTGTTGTCAAAAGCAGATAACTATTGATACTTTTTGTAACTAATATTTAACTGTACTTGTGTTAATAATAGGTAAAGAAACGAGATGTTCCTATACTGTTTCGCCAGTCAAAAAAAAAAACCGAAATGTAGAAAAGCTCAAACTGCGGAGATATGCTTCCGGGTTCCGGGGGGAAAAAAAGCACGGCAGAATAGTTGAATGTAGCTCTTGTGTGACATTATTACAACCAAATCGGTGTTCTTATGGAATAAAGTTTATCATTTCGAGATAACACTAAATTGAAGTTCTTGTAATTACTACATGCTTCAATCTGTCATAGATATTTCTATAAAATTAAATAGTTTAAATTGAATTTCCTATAAATGCCATTTGTTGAATTATCTCGATAAAATAAATATCCGTTTAAATCTTGAATTGGTTTGGCCTTAAGAATTGAGTTCGCTATGTTTCCAGTTTCGTGTCAACGTAACGTTCCGATGAAGCGGTGGCCGGTAGAGTGACTCCATCCTCGTATAATAGCGGTCTCATTTTTCTGGCGACAGACTCCGAGGAAACCAAGGCTTTAGGCCGAAGAAGCTTTCGAAAAACAATCTCGGGGACGGAAATTTTGACGGGGGTCATAATTCCGAGTCACGTTGTTACGAAGATGAAGAAAACCTGTCTCGGAACCACTCGTTCACGGCTAACTACATTTTTAGGGTTCCGAATGTGTCCGAACGAGCTTCTCGATCTTCTGCATTCAGAACAGTGACGTCAAAAATTCCGTCTACGCTCATGTTTGGGAAAGCTTCTCTGGCCTTGTTATTGAAGTTGGCCGTGGTCAGTGACGGACTTCATCTCCGGCTATTTCCTGTGACTTTGACCCTCAGGTATTCCCTCACGTAAATCCTGTCATCAGCGTAGCATCTATTTACTAATGTGGGGCATCCCTTGCGTGTTTTGTAAGTTAATGTCTAACAGCATAAATAAATTAGTAATTTTGATTTGCACACTTAAACGAACTTGTGTAGTACTAACCACTACAAATATGCTAACCTTTGGCAGTTTATGAAGTCATTATCTATGAAATATATTTTTTTTACATATAAAATGCTACTTCGGCTTCTTTGATATTCTTGAATGCTAATTTTTGCGTTTGCACTTTTCTAGTATTCTATGTTCTTTCTTTTATATTATCTATTTTAGTATTTCTCTTTTGTGTTATCTTGTTTTCGTGAAACTTTATTTTTAGCTGCCGCGCTACGTGTATAACGTAAAAAGTGGAACGTTCAGCCCGTCTAACGTTTGTCACCCACTTTCATAGCCCAAACTACAATTGCTACAAGCGAGTGTGTTACGTCAAAAAAATCAGTGCATCGAAATAGAGATTTTCTGTTTTCTGCACGTTTTGGAGGTCTAAATGGGTTTCGAATATTTGTAAGTCTGTCTGTTTGAAACCACTCTACGAAATAAATGATCTACGCGTACTTCAAAATTGGTATACGAGTTCTCGGTTCTTGTCATAATAGGAATTTCGAGAAAATGACTAGGGCTATTGTTAGCTGATATAAAATCTAAAATCTTAAAGTTATTTTAATTGCCTAATATGGTATATAATTACTTGCCTCATCACTAAATTGATTGAAAGTTGTGTAGTGTTACTCCCATCTTAGCTGTTTCATGCGGATTTAATCTTTAAGGAAACCTTAAAAATAAATCCCGGCGACTGCGGCGCTACTATAGGATTATTTTACCGAAGTATTTCAATAAATGCAAATTATAATAACTTAACCTTAACGTGTTTTACTACTGTTTTTTTTTATTTTTGTATAATTGTGAATAACTTCTAAAAATTTTTCTTAAAAAATAAGTCTAAGTCGTGTTTTGGTGGAAGATATCGCAAAGCAGCTCATTTAATATTGCGGCCGTTGAACTTCCCATATCTATGAACAATTAGTATACAAAAATTTATGAAACTTACACTCGTAAAACAAGAGTGAAATACACTCCTGTAGAAGTGCATTTTCGACACTGGAAAGGAGTGAATATTAACTCGGACCAAAAAAAAGGGGGCTGGGGAGCCCAGTCGGTTAAGCACTCGCTTAGCATGCGGAAGGTCCCAGGTTCGGGTCCGGGCATCGCCAAAATAGCTGCCGACCTATAAACGGTCCGTGCAGCCAAAAATGTCCGACGAATAATACCCCGTGTAAGGGAGTGCACGTTAAATATCCTTTAAAGTCCTAACGCTGCGTACGATGTCGCCCTTAACGGTTGCGTTGGGTGCTTATTCAGGTGTGGCTCGTCACCTGACTGTGGTTCTAAAATACGACGCCCGTCGCCAATAGCCCTCGTGTAGCTCTAGTGCGACGATAATTCAAACCAAACCAAACCACCAAAAAAAAATCGGGATATTCAGTTGTGGATAATTATTTCTTTCAGAAATGCTATTAATATAGTTAACTTACTATTTGTTTTAAGTTTTATTGTACTTGAATGGTATATAAAAAAACAAAGGGTGTGTTTCTTAAATGCAGTTGGTACTTAGCCCATTATCGTGAGAAACCACTTCTTCATTCGAAGTTACTGGATGGGTAGCATTACTGCTGACAGATTTAGAGAAGCAAGTCGTTAAAAACGTTAGGGTTACAGTGCTGCATTTTGAATAGCCATTTATGATATGTTTTGCTTGATGAGCATTGCCCTACAGTGTTTAAAAAGTTTAAATTAAGTGCCTGAAATTTGGTAGTAAATATTGATGTAACAATTTAATCTGGTTAATAATATAGTTTCTGACCGAGTATAACCTCAATATTTTTTATATGAGTGATCCGTTTAGTATTTCATGCTCCATTAATAAATTAACATTACACCATGCTAAATTTTCTAGATATGTGGTCGATCTTTAATGCATATATTACTAATAAAATTCCGAACCTTAATAAATATCTTTTGGTTTTTTTTAGTATCAACCAAGCCAACCTGTAAGTTTAAAATTAAATTTTAATTACATAACTTAATTTTAAATGTAAATTTTTTTAAAATATTTTATGTCTCAGATGACTTTTTTAATCATGCTTTAATATTTATTTTAACGTTAAAAAATGTATTTTGATTAAGAAATGAATTTGAAATTGAGACTTCTCTTCAGAACTACACGTTCGTTGTTTACGTCCGTCAAACAACTTTTCCTTAGTCAACAACATTGTAAAGTTTCGTGATCAGATGGTGCAATTATTGGAGCACTTAAATGGCTTTTGAACTTTCACTATAAATTTTGTTAACTTCTATTTTCAAGAGTCTTTACTGCTATGTATTAACAGATCTGATGTCTTAGGTACATTTTTATCGGTTGTGCTATACTACATGTTTTTTTATGGTGTTACGTTTTAGAAACCTACGGTAGTCTTAGTTCCTCATTTTCTGCGAAAGTTTCCTCTTTGGCACAATAGTATACATCAACGATTTTCGATTGCTTTGATCCTGAAATATTTCCTAACTAATTAATATGGTGAATGGAGATGGAAGTAAAGTTTATTTTTTCATCAAATGAAAATCTCCTAAATTTAAAAATTTTGATTATCAAACTCTTATGTGTTTCAATATATGGAATTGTTTAATCATTCGTTCATCTAATTATGTAATAGAAGTATCCAACTTTGGACTTTTAAAAATGGCAAATAGTATTGCTATTATTTGATTTTCAAAATCCTAGTTTGGTTTATCTATAATTAGTATCATTTTACTTTTTTGAACTGAAACTGTACATCGTCGGATATTTTTGCTAGGGGAGACCGGGGTTAGTTGGCACAGTTTTCACTTCAAAATTTTTCTAATTTTTTGGTTTGAAGATATTTGAAATGTAAAAAGTTGGTAATGTAGGTAAACATTTTGGCTACAAATCACACATACCATTGAAAACATATATTGTTGCCACTTAGTGTGAAAAATGTTTTTCCTTGTTCAGGCAAACTATGCCAACCTACCCCGGTATCGGGGTTAGTTGGCATTGGTAGTGGGGTAAGTTGGCATAAGTGAGGCAAGCGTTTTTACTCGTCTTTATGTAAGGTGTAATTATAATGAATGTTAATCAGCTTAAAATTAAACATTCCATATATCCTGGGCAGTAAATGTATGTTGGTTCATTACTGATTATAGGAGGTTGAAAAATCTTTGAACATTATGTGGGTTGAAACTGGACGTTCGAGTCAAACTCGTTGCCGCGGGGGTACGTATTGAAAGTTGTGGGTGACGTTTTAGGAAAAAAGAAAACCAGTCAACACCTGCTGATTCTTTTGAGTCCCAACTACTAGGATGTGCAGTGCCATTAGCAACTGCATATTGATATGCCAACTGCCTCTTTTGGGCTCAGGCCGAAGTATATGTCACTTGCCTTCATACAATGGTGGCCAAAAGTGTGGACACATTTTGAAATTTTCATATTTTTCAACTTTGTGTGATTACAGAATATATTAATTGTATATCAAATTAAACAATTGTATATCAAATTTAAAGTAATTTAATCTTTATGAGGACCACTGTGTGCAGATCGCTGAAGCCGTCTATGAGGCCTTTAGTCCCATATAATCTATATACATGGACACACCATCATCATCATCAAAGTAATTTCATGTAGAATTAAAAATAAATACAATAGTACTATATATGTTTTACGAATAAGTTATGCAACTAATAGTGTGATCTGTCTTAGTTTTGCAAGTCATTGAACCACCAACTTGTATTGCAATTTCAGCATAAGAGAATCCATTGACTGTGCTTGCTTGTTCAACTAAAATGAGCATAACTTTATTTGTAATAAAGATACTTTAATTCTGTTTTTTTATTGAAATTCTACATTAAATTACCTTTAATTTAATATTTAAATGTTTGTATTTAAGCGAAATTTAATAGATGCGAGAACACTATTAACAATTGAAACACATGAAACTTTCAAAAAGTGTCCACACTTTTGGCCACCACTGTAAGGTATTCACTCAAAGCAAAGTCTTGTTCAGGAGTGAACACCTGCCGCACTATCCCATATCCTCTAATACCCTCTGGAACCCTTTAGGCAGAGATAATTCATTTTTAATTTTGCGATCTTACAATACCATGCGAGACTTCTAACAAAGATCTTAAATTCATCCGCTACTTTTCGCATCCTTTTTTTTTCAAGTAAGTGTGCCTCAACAGTTCTCTTTCGATGATTTGCTGTCATTGTAGCTCTCTCAGTTTTTCGTTTATAGGTACTCATAATCTGAACAAAAAATATTTACATTATCATAGATAGGTAAGGCAGCAAAAAGTGAACCTACAGTTTCCGTTTATTACATAATAATAACTAGATAACCGTTTGCTTGAAATCGAGCTGAAATTTGTATAGTCTTAAATTATGCAATTTTTTTAAAACTCTGAGTATGGCAAATCTACGTAAAAGTATCTAAAGTAAAAGTTATATGTCCAGCCGTTATTGAGTTATGACTGTGAAAAGAAAACGCCTTCCGCATTTATATACTATGTATAGATAAAAATAATTTATTATTATGAAGTAGCCTATACCTAACTAAAATTAGGTCGCTATGAATGTTGGCATACTTATGTCAACTTACCCGTTGTTGCGGGGCTAGTTGGCATACCCAGCCAGCTTATGTCAACTAGCCCCCGAGTCCCTATGCCAACTAACCCCAATAGTGCAAGTAAAATAAACATGGCGACCAAAACTTTTGTTTATCAACTACAGCAGAAATGGACTTATAACCTCGTAGCTAAATGCCCAAAGATACTAAAAACTTGTGAATGTTATTCCTGAATTACTATACTATACTACTGTACAAAACGACAAATACTGAATAATCAAAATTTTACTTTCTTATATGAAAATCACGTTTTCCATCCTTCCTCTAAAGACAATGGCTGGATCCAACTGGCGTTCTCATGCAAGTTGGACGTTTAAATGACGATCATGTGACAGGCTCAGTAGAGCTCTTAATAAACAGTGAAATTTTTTAAAGGCACAATGCCAACTAACCCCTTATGCCAACTAACCCCGGTCTCCCCTATTATGTAGAACGCATTCGCAGCAGCAAAATCAGCAATGCATGAAGGATCAAATGACATTTTCAGTTTACGAGTGAATTACTTCAAATTTGAGGTTGTCAAAAATAAAATTTATTAATTTCAATTTCTGTTTATTAGAAATCAAAATTTTATTAATTTATATTTCTGATTAGAAATCAAATTTTTCAGATTTCATTAAAAGCATTGAAATTTTTTTAAGGTTCATCATAGTGTTCACTGCGGCTATTTGCTTGATGATGGGGCCCTGGCGTTCTTCAACACTTTTCTCTATTGTACCCTGTCAGACCTATTTCTTCCAGTTAGTGATTCGCCAACTTTTTTTGACCTTCCATTTGATCACTAAATCGAATTATTGGTCTTCCAAGTCCTCTAGGCTTTCTTTTCGGGAATCTTCGTAATCTTTGCATGGCCACTGGACTTGATTGTCTTATCTCTACCACAACTTGCAAATATTTGCATATTTTATGGATATCCGTTCTTGTATCTTATCCGTCCTTTTTCTAGGGTTACATTTCCGAAACCATCATCCGGCTTTGTTCCCTCCTCATCTTGTACAGGCAATTGCCCCATTGTAACAATGGACAACGATGTTCGATGCTGAAGGGTTTCCCAACTGTATAATATGATAAACGGAGATTGAACAAAGTTTATTTTTTCTCAAAACAAACTCTCCTGAAGTTACAATTTTACACTAAATATAGTGTTCTTAACGCAATATATAGAATTGTTTAATCAACCATTCATCAAATTTATTAATAGAAGTACCCAATTCCTTATTTAAATTTAATTCTAAAGAGTATTGCTATCATTTCATTTGCCAAATCCTAGTTTTGATTTATATACAGTCAGCGCAATTTTTCTTTTATATTTAAATGGTTTTTCTTTAAATATTTTAGTTTTACTTTTCTTCTATGCTTCCTTCTTGTCATTTCGTGAATTCTAACTCGTTACTTTGTAGAAGGCATTCAAAACTACAAATCCAGCCATGCTTGGAGGGTCAAATGACATGTTCAATTAAAGAGTGAATTACTTTATTTTTGACAAAGGCAATTTTAAGATTTACGATTTCTCCTTATTTATCAGAAAAATACCTTCATTAATACTTCTCATCAAGAATCAAATGATTTTCATTACGAGCTTTCATTAAACATTTCTAAGATTCATTATACGCATTACTGGTTCTAACCCTTGATGAAGGACCCTGACGTTCTTGTGGACTTTTATCCATTCTACCATATTAGACTGCTTTAGCTTTTAGTTAGTTATTCCCTTACATATTCCACTCGATCAATTCATCTAGTTTTTTTTGTCTTACTCGAAGAGTTGGGTCTAAGTTTCTAAGTCTAAGAGTTGGTCCTCTAGATTTTCCTATTTATTAGTCATGGTCCTCTTTACATGGCCACTGGACCACTTTGCGGCGCAACATAAAATTCTATGTGCATTATATAAGCTTCTGTTCTAATTCTTCTTTATCACAAACTGCTCCAAAATACCTTCTCATTATAGTGTTAGTCTTCTTACACATACTCTTTGATAACTTCATCACTCTTTTTCATTATTCTTTAGAAGTAGAGTTGGTTAATGTCAGTTTAAAATATTTTTTTCCTGGATTTGTAACCAGTTTTCACAGGATCAAGAACATACTATCTGTGGTTGTTATGATAAGCGCGTCTACACCCGATAAGAAGTTGGAGTGCCAATATTAAATTCATAAATTTTGGCCTGTATGCAATAAGTACAGAAATCTTATTAATCTTTCTTAATAACCGTATTATTACCACATTGGCAATCTTCAATAGAAACTCTGTAGCGTCTTCTAATTTTCTACTAATTTTTTCAAAAACAGAATTCATCATCAGGCAAGTAAACATTTTATATATTGTAGTAACATATGAACCGTTGAATAACAATAAGAAGAAACATACTGCTTAGTAGTTTTTCTATTTGAGCAAATTTATTGCTTTGTCATTACTGTTCCCCAATAAAAGTTGTTATTCGGTGGACAATTTAAGTTAATGACAATTATTTTACAATTCGCAATTTTTTTTAAAATTTCAGGTACTCAAAAAGTATAATAAAACGTATTTACCTATCATTTGGATTGCAATAAGATGTTATTTAAAAATGAAATCGGCTTAACTTTAATATTTTTTCCCTTATTTTTTATCTAAAAATTTAACCCATTCAGTCCCAGTGATGCCATTTGGCATCATCATGTTTCTGATCATAATTTACAAAATAATAGAGCTGCATCTATTGGTATTAATTAAAAAAAATTCTAACAGAAATGTTTGAAGAATCGAGTGATGTGCTTTTTTATATCATAAATCTCTATTGACGATCAGAAAAAAATGTGTAAGATGGTGATGACAAATTGTCTTTGGAACTGAAATTGTTAAATATTTTTTTTCTTCTGATTACATTTTTTCTTTCGTTACCGATCGCATTAATTGAATGCTTAGATACATTAAAATATTATAATGACACTAGTGCTGAAAATTGAATATTAATTCTTCGTAATTTTATTTGTAAAACTTAATATTTTAAGCTACACACCCGGAAGAGACATGCTTTTCATCATTTCTTGACGAATATTGAAATTTGAATAGAAGCCAAAATATTTCGTTGTCAAACCTTTATTGCATACTGACATTGCCCCTCGAGATATTTTATAATTTTTCCGAGTTTTGAATCAAACTGGGTAAAACAATCTTGTGTCAATCGACTTTTAAAAATAAAACTAAAACTCTTGAGGTTAACCCGAGTCAAATCACGGCCTACTCAACTAGTAAGGCCAAAGAGGCTTTTTCAAACAAGCTCGGGGACGTAAAGTTTGACGTCATAGTTCCGAATGACGTTGTTCCGAAGATGAAGGCAACCTGTCTCGAAACCTGTTCGGAACCACCTGCTTCACACGGCTGATCACATTTTTCTGCTTCCGAATGCGTCCGAACAAATTTCTCGATCTTCGGCACTCGCAACAGTGACGTCAAAATTTCCGTCTACGCTCATGTTTGGGAGAGCTTCTCTGGCTTTGTTATTGAAGTTGGCCGTGGTCAAATTCGAAATAGATTAAAGCCTATGGCTAGTGAATTATCTGTCACATTATTTGCTGGTATGATTAAAAAATTTCAGAATATCCTTTTTTAGCTGCAGTACAATGTTTGAAATTATTTTTTTAAACCTTTTCTTCATTAGATTCATAGATTACCAATTTACCTTTTAGTCATTGAGCTTATTGGACTTTTCTGTAGTTTACTGAGAAAATACAGTTTTAAGTTTAAAGCTGAATAAAATAAAAAAAAACTTATATAAAAAAAATGGTCGTGTTTCATTGAAACTGTAACGATTTTTCAAAAGGAAAAAAGGACGTTCAAGCAATATTTGCTAAATTATACATTTATTAATATATTTTTGAAGGCAAAAGATACGCAATACTTTTTTCTCCCTAAGGCGGTTTTATAGGACATGTTTGAGTACACTAACTAAAATGGATAGTTTTTCCATTATTGGATTTTTTCAGTATTCTGTTAAATTAATCATGTTATTGGAACTGGTTATTAATGTATTTTTATTGACTTGCCTATACATGTTATTTTTGTTAAATACGAATTTGATAACACTTTTATAGATCCCATTTGGACATGCCCTATTAAGGAAAATGTACAGTACCAAGTTATTCTAAATTTGAAAGTTTTCTCTGGAAGAAGTTTGGTAACTTTATGGATAATTTCCAGGTAAGATTTCCCATTTTTCTTTTTTTTTTCATTGATTTAGAACACCAATGAAAAAAAAAAGAACATTTTGTTGGAAAAGAATTCTTTAAAAATAGTAATAAAAAACACAAGTTACGATGTGCTTGTTTATTTAAAATCTAATGAAATCAATGTAAATCAGTACAAATAATAGATTAAGGGTTTTAAGTCTTAAAAGTAGGTAATTCTGAAACATGGTTATTCGTGTAGCTCTAGTGCGACAATCCTTCAAACTAAAACTAACCCTGAAACATGTTATAAAAATTTTGACAACCCAAAACACTTCTTTAAAAACTGCCATGACTTGTAAAACTTTTGAACTCCGATTTTTTCATCGAATTACTGTATTCAAAATTTGCTTATATGTGTTAACATATAAAATTGCGCAAAACCTTTTTAAAGAGAGAAAAAGTTTTATTTTTTGAAAGAAAAATTAATATTGAAAACATGTAAACATTTCTTAAGGCAACTATCTGCGCCGCGTTTTGCTATGAATAATTGTTCCTCCATGTGAATAAAAGTCTGTTGTCATTACGGAAATTGCCCCTTGAAGTTGGCTTCGTAGCGACTACACTACCTTAAAGGTGAAACGAGTTCTACAGAAAAGTAACCTACGCGTTTGGCTTCTTGTACTACGAGTCTTGTAAAGGTGAAACAACTCTTACAGAATTGAAAGTGACGGTTTAGTGCAGTTGTTTCCCAACCGGTGGTACGCTTACCACTGGTGGTACGTGAGATAATTTCAGGTGGTACGCGTGAGTGATGTGAGCAACATGATACTATTAATAGCTTCTGTACACATGAGCAGTAAGCACACAAGCATTTAACTCATTATATTAAGCATTAATATTATTTTAAAGAGAAATCTTTATTATACTTCAGAATCGGATGTAAAACCTAGTACCCTTTGAACTTCCGGCAAGCTCTGCTTTTTCTGATGCCATTGGTTTGGTTACTTATGTGAGAGAGAATTTTCTGAGCTCTTGTACATAAAAAATAAACATAGAAGCACCATAGTGTTGAAGAGAACTTAAAAGTGAAGATAAGTTCCATTTCTCCTAATGTTAATATCTTTATCACAGGCAAACAATTTTCGCTCTAAAGACGTAAAAGCATATTTTGTATGATTACTTTTTTGCTTAGCTTGTACTATTTTTTTTATTTGCATGTTTTTAGACCTATGGGTAATTAACAAAATTGTAAATTAATACTATTTCAACCTTTTTATTTCTCCTTGCCTTGGTGTATATTTATAACATGCCTATTTGCCTAACAACATATTTGCCTATTTATAACATGCTTATAATATAAGCATGTTATAAATAGGCAAATATCTAACCATTAAATATTAAGTTTTCTCAGAAATTTAATTCAAAAAGCCTTTGAACATTTATATAAGAGAAAATATTATACGTTTATTAAAATATTTAGGTTTGGTGGTACGCCAAAATTTCTGAAAAGTTAAGTGATACGCAGGCGCAAAATGGTCGGGAACCCCTGTTTTAGTTCATTCGTTCGTGTGACTTTTAGTTCATTAGTGTTGGCCGAGTAAACAGAACCACGTGTAATTTAGCGATATCAAATTTTATGCCTAAAAAAAGCAATCCCACTAAATAAAAGCTTTTCTCCCGTTCTCTCTGTTTAGATTTGTATGGGTTGATGTCACATTAGACTCGAACGACCGTGAAACCCACATTACCCTGTTATATTTCAAGTCTTTACTTTTTATTTGATAAGGGGGAAAGAGCGCGCTGGATTGCGGGTCCCCGAAACAAAGTGCATGTGTGTTAATCGTACAGAGAAAAAAATATTTTCTCGGCTACATTACTACGGCTGTATTGAATGTTTTTACAAACGGAGTTTTTAAGGAGCTAAATGTAGCTGACTTACAGGTCCCGACAATCCCACTTTTTAAAATTGAACAACTAAAGAGTAAGCGGGAAGAACCAATTGATTTCTCTAGATTCTTTCCGTAATTATCTCTGCTTGGCGGACATTGGCGACCAGAAACCGGTTTTTCTTAAGGGTCTTCATTTGCGGTACAAACGTGACACGTTCCTCTCAACTCTGGGTGAATTAGGGTTGCCGCGAAAGATAAATAAAGCGAGTAACTGGCTTCTTTACACCAGCTTAGGCGATTTCTCGCTATTATCCCAAAGAGGCCATTAAGGAAAGCCTTGTACGAAATCAACCGGTTCTTCCCGCGTACTCTTCAACTTTCAGTTTCACATTGGATACACCGTGCTACCCATTGTCAAACCTCGTTGTCACGAACTGGCTTAACACGAAATTTCGCTTAATGAACTGAAAGCATTTCCCTAGCCTATAAAACTGGTTGTTTATTGCTTTCAATTACCTAATATGAAACATAAGGTAATAGAATATTGCGAGGTGGTCGAAAATCATTAATGGAGATTTTGTATTTTCCACATGTTTTGGATTGTGCTGAATCTGAAAAGGATTTTTTTTGCGCATTGGTGTGCCTGTCTTAAACTACTCTATAGATCAAACAAAAAGATCTACAAGGTTTAAATTTAGTACACAAGTTTCTAGTATTTGTTGGACGTCATGATAAGGTTTTCGCGAAAATCATGCACGTGCAAATTGTAGTTGCAAAAGAATTTATTTAGTTTTAAGGGTATCATGTAATGTTGCACACCTCTAGTTTTAAAAGGATAACATTTCATAAATAAATAGTAATGTGAATAGTTCGCATAATTTCAAATTTAATAAGGAGTATATGTATCTTGGAACAATCCGAAGTTAACCCTTTCAGTCCCAGTGATGTCATTTGGCATCATGTTGCTGATCATAATTTTAAAAATAATAATAGGACTCAAATCTATTGGGAGTAATGAAAAATATTTTCTAATAGAAAGAGTTTGAAGAATCGAACGTGTGCTGTTTGATATCATAAATGGCTTTAGACGATCAGAAAAAAAAAATCCGAAATGATGATGGCAAATTGTCATTGGGACTGAAAGGGTTGAAAGAGCTTAGCGGAAGAAGTGATATTTTTAGAAAAATTTAGATTTTTGTTTACTATGTGAATAGAAACTAAAATATTTCTGTTGTCACATATGATATGAAAATAATAACTTATGCATTTTATATGTAATAACTATAACTCAAAAAAGACACAATTTTTGGGGTTTTTTTTTTATTTGAAACTATTGAGGTGGAGCGAGGGTTACAATCTATTGAGGTGAACAACTATGGATTTTTTTTTATAAAATCAGACGAAATCACGAGGACGAAACAGGGACGAAACACGTGACGAAGACACAATCTATATACACTATATACACAACAGGCACTTTTGTCCTGTCGGTCGCCCACTTCTTAGGCGATCTCCATTCGGCCAGACTGAAAAAGAAAATTCCATGTTACAAATATTAATATTATAAATGCATATTTGTTATTAAATATTTCACTTGAAAGATTTAATTATTTGTCATAAAATCCTGTTTTAAAATAAAATGTTTAACTACTACTATTACATATATATTCCGGCTTGTATGCATGATCAGAGACCCGCTTATGAAGCCTTCGTCAAGTAAGACAGACACAGAAGGAATTTTTACTTTCACAGAGAAAAGAATATAGGCCTAGTGGTAGTGCTTCGCATTGCCACGCCACAGGTCCGGTAATCGAGTCCCGGACTGGGCGAGGTTGATTCCTTTGCCGAGATTGATTTCCAGCCTTTTATCCCTTGAGTGGGTAAATAAAATGGGTACCAAGCATGCTCGGAAACTAAACACTGAGGGTTTCGCGTGAGGCTGACCACCTTACCGGGACATATGCCTATCACCCCAGAGCCCTAGGTTACGAAAGCTGAAATGGGCACGGCAGGCCTTGGCCCTGTAATGGGCTGTTGCGTCGGGGAGTTTAGTTTAGGTTTTAGAGAAAGGAATATACACCCAGGACGAAGGCGGTAATCAAACCCGCACCCGTTACAGCGCGCAGACTGCTAGCGTAATGGTCCAAACCACTCGGCCAAATGTTTAATACTCTGAGGGATAAGGAAATTGGATGAAGTATAAACTAGTTTTCATTGCAAGAGTATTGTTTGCAGTGCTGTTTTAAATTTGTTAACTGAATATTTAATTTTTTTATTTTATGAAACTTTATTTCGGTTTCAGAGGATAATAAAAGAAGGAAAATCTGACATTTTTTCAGGTGACGGGTAAATACGTATGTGGTTCTCGGAGGTTATACAATTAGTAAAATTAAAACTAATGATTTTTTTAAAGGTTTAAAATTAAAAAGTTGTTCTTTTCTATTTCAATGGATAATATATGATTTGTAGCTTTCATTATGTATATTCTGTCCTATTCCCACAATGACCAATAGTGCTCTAGTAACTTTTAATAACTTTTTTGTTTGGGGAAAATCCATAATAATAATCCTAACTAATATCATTGCTACTTCAGAAAAATAGTCAATTTTCGAACTAACCTTCTTTAGACCGTCACTCTGGAGGTACGGGCCATGTAGTGCGGCTCCGGCATTCTGCACAGCTTAGTGTCGCAGACCCATCTGTCTATGTCCACTTGTTGCCACAGTGAAGCTACAAAGGCTTCGCGGCGAATTTTTGCTGCTTTTTGTCGGCGTATTTCGGGGGGCCACCTAGGGAAGAAAAATTTGAGTTAGACACGTACGGTTAAATTTTCATCTTAAAACCGCCTCTATCGTTAGACATGGCTTTTTACGCAGTTTATGCGCCATTATTTCCTACAATAACCATATTTTTTTTTATATATTTTTATTTTATTTTTTATAATGGGGCTGCAATCTTGGCAGTCAAGCCTTTGCAGACTCGGCATATTCCCCAGAACAGAGAGCCATTCTTTTGTGGCACCATCTAGGTGACTCTCGCTTCCAAATTTGACGCCCAGATTACAATGAATCTGAGCCACCTCTCAGCCACTGAGCCGCTACCCTAAATTGTAAAATTTTATAAAAAATGCATTTGTATTCATAATTTACTTTTTTCATTTGGAATTGATTTTAAAATCATCTCTTCAAAAAAATTATTCAAGGAACATTTATGTAACTGGACGTAACCCAACACGACGCAAGACCGACAGATCAAATCTCGACAAATCAAATATTAATGACGTTATGCCTAATTAAGAACATTTTAACCATTAATTTTTTGGTTGTCAGGATTCTGGGCTGTCAGTATTTTGGCTGTCGAGAATATGTCCCATACCCTAACTAACCATCATATTTTGTTCTGGGCCATTGTAGAACAAGTTTTTCTATTAATTTAAACGAACTATTACAAAATCAAAATTTTATCTTGATTTTGAATAATTTAACCCCAGTTTTGCCTATTTGCAAGATTAGTGTAGCGTTATTTGTGGTTGATGTTGTATGGTCTGACACACATGGAGAAAGAGATTAAGTATAATTAGAAGTAAAATCCATACCACGAATTCATGCATATAACAATCCCATTTGAAATTAGTTGAATACATGTTTTTTTTTATTTAATAACGTTTTATTTAGGATGTATTGCATTACTCTACCACTATCTCATGTGTTTAATCATATCTATCCAAACTTTATTTTTCACACTCACATTTTGACACTCGCGATCAAAACTAAACTACAACTGATTCTGCATAAAGCTTTTTGAATGTAAATTGTTTTTGATATCTTAAAACTTTATTATTTGGTCTCTAGTTTTAACTGATATAAACTCTAAAAGTATATTTGTTAGAAGCGTTTACTTATTAAAATGAGCATTGAAGGCATATATTTCATTTATAATAACAAGAAAAAGAAAAATACTTACAAGTGCTTATAGCACCAGGCGAAGCATCCAAAGCAGCCCATTGTTTTATTTGTATGGGTTTTCTTTATAATGACCTAATATTCGTGTGTAGGATTTAGCTGTCCTGGTTTTTAGTGCAACGAATTCAGGTACAAATAGCGGTTAAGTTTTTCCTTTTGCTGGAAAGTTGCTTTGGATTTTATTAGTCCAAGCTATATGAAATTAACGAAGTTTTCTTTTTTACAATAAAATTGCAAACAAATGAATACTTGTTACCGTCAACTTAAGATCGGCTGTCAAATGCTTAAATGGGACGAGAATGGTTTGTTGTGGTTTATTTGATCTTCAACAATGATTTTTCAATTTTATTATATCCCATAATTCATTGTTGCAATTTGAAAACTAATATTAATTTTTTGTTACATTGTGTGAAAAGTCCATTGTTATGTGGAAGCTAAAACAATAAAATTTTCGATTCTGTTGATCCAGCGCTATATACTATGGGTTTTTTTTTTTAAGTAACAGGCCTTATAAATAAGTTATATGTAATGCGCGAAATAATTGATGAGCAAAATGATTTGGTTCACAATGAAGCTGTTTTTTTTTGCTGTAATCTATAAATAACAAGATTTTATATTTGTTTTAAAAAACAACTTTGAAGATTTTTTTAATTTTAGATATTTTAATTTTTAAAGTGTTTTGTTTTTGAAAAATCTTTTATACTTTTCACGTAATGAGCTACCGTTGCATTGTATTAAGGAAGGGGTCATAGGAGTCTTAAAAATGTGCAAAGTAGGTACTACAAAAAAAGTTTGATCTTTCATGTAATTTTAACTACGCAATATACAAGTATAATTTTTTACATGCAATTCTACAAGATTTATATATTTTAAAACTAAGTTTAAAATTTATGAAACTTTAGCCAAAACTAAAATAAATGATATTAATCATAAAGCTATTTGAACACATTGGGATTAGGCTTGCGCGGCAAATTCTGAGGTCAAAATTGAAAAAATGACCAAGAAAATGACTTTATATTGTACAAATATGTACAAACAAAGACTTATACCTAAATTCTCAGCTCAATTTTAATTAGAAATTATTTTTAAAAAAAATTAAAATCAAAATTTTTAAATTTTTATTATTTTTTTAAGAAAAAGTTTTTAAAATAATTTCTAATTAAAATTGAGCTGAGAATTTAGGTACAAGTCTTTGTTTGTACATATTTGTGCAATATAAAGTCATTTTTTCAATTTTGACCTCAAAAACAGCCTAACCCAAATGTGTTCAAATAGCTTTATGTTTAGCCAAAACTAAAATAAATGATATTAAAGTTTCATAAATTTTAAAATGTGTTTTATAATAAATAAATCTTGCAGAATTACATATAAAAAAATTATACTTGTATATTAAATTAAAATGTTTAAAAAATTACATTAAATAAAATGTTAAAAAATTACATGAAAGATCAAACTTTTTTTGTAGTACCTTCTTTGCACATTTTTAAGACTCCTGTGACCCCTTAAATAATTAATTGACACTCCAAGGTACCGATTGTCCATTGCTTCCTAAAAAAATATATAAGGAAAATCCTTTCTCTGATTTTGCATGCTTTTGATAAGATAAAACTAACTTGTGTATAAAGTACTTATTCATATAATTTTCTACACAAGTCTACTTTATATAAAGTACACAGCCATTTTTTAGACGTTGACTACATATTATCATTGTGACATGATGCTGCATAGATCAATATAAACAAAAGACATAAATAATTACCCTTTACTAAGTCTCATTTACTGAAACTGTGGTCAACGTTTTATAATTAGTTCGGATAATAAATTTTTAATTAATTTATTATCTAAGACGTTAGGTTTTTTTCCTTATTCTATATTTTAGTGTTCTAAACTTACGTTTACAGTTCTTAAGTGTAATTTATAGCATCTTTTTACTAGTTTAACACGTTGGATGCCACTGACTCCTTAAGGAGTCGCGTGGTTCCGATTCACCGATAACAGCACATTCTGATGAAATTCATAGTACCATTTCGCCAGCCGTTCTTATGAGTCCAAGTTCGTTTGTAACTTTTGCAACCGATCCTTCTGTGCTTGGAATAATACTTGGTGATTTGAAAAAGGGCATTCTATTTAAAATTACGAGGAAATTAAATCCTTCGTCTTAAGTGTAGGGCGACCAGACACATGACATACCGCATTTCGTAAAGTGATTCAGTTTGTTATTCAACAATCTAGCTATAAAAAATTGCAAATAGTCTGTTTTATTTATTTTTAATTTTTTTTTCAAACAAAAGCTACCCAAAAATAAGAAACAAATCTGGTAATTGGCTTTCAATTCAATTATTAGTGACAGATGATGAGTTATCCGGTTGGAAAAGGCCAGGAACAATTCCTTGTATTTTTACGACTAGGTAGCTATCGTGTAGCTTTAGTTAGTGACGTTAATTCAACCTAACCTTGCTATTTTACGATCTCGAACTAAGATTGGTACTTGTTCAAAAATGAACAGTTAGTTTATTTCTATTGTAACGAACAGGTTTAAAAAAACATGATGCTTTTCTACTTCACCAGCCTCTATCGATAAAGACTCTATCGATGATTTAGTGGCAGCGAATGTGTTAACTGAATTTACGGCTAGCATTGGTAGTAATAAAGTTTTCTTGGACTTTTTTTGCAACTTTCTTCGTGGGAAAATCCACGGGACATCTGTACAGATGGCCCAGCCATAATTTTGTGGCCCAACTCTGAGGCCACCAGAAAGTGGTCATAGTCTACGTTTGCACCTCGAAAGGTTCGTATGTCCGTTAGGCTGCTTCTATGCCTTAGATCAATGAGAATGTGATCTATTTGATTTTGGGTCTGTCCATCTGAAGATCTCCAGGTAACCTTATGTCTCTTTTTGTGCTTAAAAGTTGTACTTCCTATTATCATGTTTGTAGAGATGGTCAAGTTGAGAAGTCTCAAACCATGTGCACTCGTCACTTCGTGTAGGCTTTCATTTCCCATGAACCTACACTCTTAAAACAAACGATCGAATTTAACTCAATCTGAGTAATTTTCACTCCTCCAGAAAATGCACTTCTCCGAAAGGAGTGGGTACTTTGTGTGTTAAACCTCCGACAGGATCACTCCAAACGAGTGATTTTAACTCAGTCTGAGTTAATATTCACTCCTTTCCAGTGTCGAAAATGCACTTCTCCATCTGGAATGGATTTCACTCTTTTGTTTTAAGAGTGTACTCATGTTAATCTAGTGTCCTTTCTTTGCGTTAAATCGCCCATAATCAGCTTCACGTCATTTGAACGGCATTCACTGTGTGAGTCTTTTCAAGATCATAAAATTCATCTTTAACCTCATCTCTCTTGTCCTCTGTGGGGGCATGGGCACAGATAAGTGAGATATTGTGCATTCTTAAAAAGAAAAAAGACTGGGTTAAACGCTCGTTCGAGCGATTTTAACTCAGTCTTAGTTAATTTCACTCCTCCAGTCTGGAAAATGTACTTCTCCGAAAGGAGTGGATACTTTGTGTGTTAAACCTCCGACCGGATCACTCCAAACGAGCGATTTTAATTCAGTCTGAGTTAATATTTACTCCTTTCCAGTGTCGAAAATGCACTTCTTTAATTGGAGTGGATTTCACTCTTTTGTTTTAAGAGTGTGTTTTCCCCCTGATGCGTAGTCTACAAATTCTCTTTTTTACTGGTGTTTAAACTCAATCGCTTTGTTTTTGATACGTTTACTGACTGTAAAACCAAGTTAAAACCAAGTTCCAAAGTAGTGTATTCTTTCATGACAGCTATAATAGATGCTGCAATTTCGATTGTCCATTACTCCCTTTTAAGTCCATCGCAATTCTTGGACAGCGAGAAATCGAATGATAAAAAGCGCATTTTTTTTTTTTAAATCTAAAGTAGATTACAATTATATTAAATCAATACAGTAATATCTTAGGAATTATAAGTCTTTCAAGCTAAAAATTTTAAATGTGCTATAAAAAAATAGGAAACTAAACTTTTTTAAGATAGTCAGGACTAGTAAATTCCGATTTTTGCACTTATTTACTACATAGTTTCAGAATTTGCTGAATTTCTTTAACTCTAGACTAGCATAGAAAAAAAGCTGTTAAAAATGTAAGGTTTTCTATACCAATTAAATAAATATTAAAATGTGTATCTAAATAGTAGTGTAGTATAACAAAAGACCTCTGTATACAAGCAAAATCTTTTGTGTAATCGAATGAAGTTAGCCGATTGCTTTACTTGCATAATTCCGAGTCCTGTCACCAATAACCCTCGTGTAGCTCTACACTCTCGGTAATAACACTTTCATTTTTGACGATTCATGAATACTCAAGCCTCACTTCGTTAATTTTGGGGATAATTTCGTCAAACTATCACGTAACTTTTGAGCAAACGCGAATCCTCACTTTTACGATCGTGATTTGACGATTCTGTATCTTGATTTTGAGGAAACTGAATCTCATTGTTATACTCACATGCTCGAAAATGACGAAATATTTATTTAGATTAGACGACATTCAAATTCTCATAAAAATGACGATTCAAATTTCCTCACTTTGAGGAAACGAAAACTCGGAGTATTTGCCAGTAAACTGATCGTCTAAATTAAGGAAAATTTCGTTGTTTTTGAGCATTCATTTTTGAGAGTGTAGTGCAGCGGTTTTTCAACCTAACTAAATTTGGTTCTTTAATTAATAAAAGTATTTACAAAGTTGTCAGTGTAAGCCGTTCTTTTAAAGCAACTCTTTCCGTTTTACAGTGAATAATAGTTGTACGCCATTGCGCAAGTCGCTCCTTAAAGTTTGTTTCGTGGCAGTGACACTAACTTAAAGGTGAAACGAGTTCTACAGAAAAGCAACCTACGTTTTCTTATTGAACTGCAAGTCTTGTAAAGGTGTGAAACAACGTTTACAGAACCGAAAATAAAGCTATAATCCGGTGGTTCCCAACACTTTTACTTGTGCGGCCCACCAATTTTATAAACGCAAACTATGAGGCCCACTAACTAATTTTTTTAAAAAATAAACAAAGATATTGTAAATAGACATTTTTCTGAAGCAAATATATTATATTTAAAAAAAATCCAAATATAAAAGAAACAATAACGAAAATCAGTTACAAAATCTTAAAGAGACTTCTGTCATTGTTTTTCTTCCATAAGAATCAATATCCGGTTTCATATTTGACAATTTAAGAAGCAATTCATTCTCAGTGTCAAGTTTTTTTTTTTTTTAAATTTTTAAGGAAAACTAAAGTTCAGTAAGCTCGTTCGCAGAGATATGTGGTCAAAAAGACCAAGTACTTCAATGGGGCTGGGGAGCCCAGTCGGTTAAGCACTCGCTTAGCATGCGGAAGAGCCCAGGTTCAGATCCGGGCATCGCCAAAATAGCTGCCGACCTATAAACGGCCCGTGCAGCCAAAAATGTCCGAAGAATAATACCCCGTGCAAGGGAGTGCACGTTAAATATCCTTCAAAGTCCTAACGCTGCGTACGATGTCACCCTTATGGGTGCCTATTCAGGTGTCGGCTCGTCGCCTGACTGTGGTTCTAAAATACGACGCCCGTCGCCAATAGCCCTCGTGTAGCTCTAGTGCGACGATAATTCAAAAACCTAACCTAACCAAGTACCTAGCCTAACCTAAAATATAATGCCAAAACAAAAGTTATTTCAGCAAACAAATGATGACAAACCGTTGGAGATTTTGCCACTCAAGACGTGGACTTCTTTCGTCACTTGAATAGGTTTTTATATTACGAAATGTTGTAAGCTGTGTTTAAGCTGTTTACAGAGACGAGAAAACGAAAACATCATCTATGTTTTCGTTCTTCAACAAGCTCACACAAAGACAATGCGTCTTTCCGTGGCAGAGTGGTTAAGGCATCAGCCCCAGAATTAAACCTTCTCAGGCTTGAATCCCACCAACTGCCAGTCATCCTATAAATCGGATATCTGTACTGGAAAGAGTAGACAAAGCCAACTCGTGACGGATGGGCCCGAGTACACTGGGACAGACGTGCTCGTTAAATCTGTGGAGTCCAAAGTCCCGACGGCTTCTGCGTACGATGTCGCTCGAAGTTCCGTTGGGTGTCCGCCAGGTGTTGACCTCGTCACTTGACCAGGGTTTAAAATTACGTGGCGTTACTGGCTGTGTTAAAGCTCCTTATGGAGGCTAGAAGTAGGCAGCCGGAAACGATTACACTACACAACAACACTCACTACCAATGCGTCTAAATTTGGCCGTTGCTACACGGCCGCCAGGAAGTCAAATAGCAACCAATCATATCGGTTCCGCCTGCCGTATACGACAGTCGGAAACTCGTCCGACTGTCGTAGCTTTAGAAACTGGTGTCCAGATGGAAACCAGATTTGGCATTATATCGCCACTTGTATTAATGTATTAATTTCTACAATGTTTACGAAATTGGAAATTTCCAAGCGGTTGCAGTGTTGTACTGTTATTTTCTGAATACATAAATATGTTTTTTTAATTTTTATACGAATTATAAATAAGTTTTTATGCAAATTTAAACATTTGTTGATAAATAATTAGTTTTTTATGCAAAATTATAATTAGTTTTTTATGCAAATTAAAAAAAATCATGAATAATTAGTTTTTTTAATACGTTTTTGGTGTTTCTTGAAAACTGATGTTCCCTTCAACAAATAACATTTGATTTAATTAATTTATTTAATAAATTTAGTAGAATCATTTTGCTTGCTATAGGTTAGGATCAAGGTATCGCTGTACAAACCAAAGAACTTCCTATAAAAAAAAACTTAACATATTTTCTATGCTTTTTTTTTTTTATGTAACGGATTCGCTTAGTCTCACTACTTAAATTAAATTATATATTCCTTACATCTGGGTGTAGTAAAATTATCTGGTGGTACAGGTACTAAAGTATAAAAAGTCTGTTACAAACTAGGTTACCTTTTGTGTGGTAAATCTCGAACGTGAAAAACCCCTCCTTAGCATTAATTAATATACACTGATCAACGCAATTAGCGAGCACGTTTTACTTCCAACTTTTACTTCACCCAACTTTTTAATTTTCATTCTAAAAATCTAGAATTTGTGAAATTAGGTTCATAATACATCCGGAAAGAAATAGTAAAAAACAGGTGAAAAAACTTCTAAATTAGAACAGCAATCTTTTCAAAACTTTATTTGTTAAAAAAGAAGTTGAAATCTATTTTTAAACATCTAAAAAATGCAAGAACACCCTAAATTGACCCTAAAAAAATTTAGGATCAATTTATTTTCTAAAACTGTCTTAGAGTTAATTTTACCTTTGGTTAATTTTATTTATTGCAGTGTATTTCAAACCCAATACCTTTGCCGAAAAAGAAAAATTCACAAACATGATCATCCCCCCTGTATAATTCTTTGCCCCCTCTAAGTAAATTATGTAATGCATTCCTTATCATTTATTGCTTCATCATGTTGCGACGTTCTAACGTAAACTATCTGTTGCAAAGTGAACTTTTTTGTTTTTGAATAAATGAGGTTCACAAAATGCATCTTCACCATGTATATGAAGATTTTGTTTTTATAAATCCGATTTAAAAATTATACAGGTTGATTTGACAAACTTTTTGCTATATAATTTTTTTAAAAATATTAATATGACACTAAAATACTAAATAGTTTTTATACCTTTATTACTATAAAGATAATAATTACGATTATTTCTCAATTATTCGTTGTTTATTATGAGAGTTATAGGAAACATAATGTTTTGGTTTAGAAATTTGGTCACATTAGCTTTAGGCACAAGATTTTAAAGAAAATTATAAACATTAACAATTTATATTCTGATAAGTTAAAATCTTAGAATATAAGGGAAAGCAACTGCTTTATTGAAAGATCTCTTTTGTTATAATTCATTCATTAGCAATACTGAACTAATATTTAAGGTTTCATATCCAGCACAGCATAAGCTGACATACTCCAACAATCAATAAAAACTTAAAATATCATTTTCGTATTTCATTCATGCATTTTGTTGACAAAAAATTATTGAATTGCCATAATTTTTCAAAATCTCCTTAATTCATCAATTGAAGATAAGCAGAAATACAGCTAGTGATGATAAGAGTTTTAAAAAAGGACAATGTTCTACTTGGGAAAACACTAATTTTATTCTTTATTCCAAGCTCATATTGTGTTTTGTAATAATTTCTTTATACCTTTCTGCGATAATTCAGGAATTAAACATATGAAGTATTAAGAAAACAGGGTATGATAGCAGCTTCTTAATCCACTGATTACAAAGATGACTATCTACTATCAATTAGCACGAAAAAATGTTTTATTTTTTTAACCCCCTCAACCAGTACTTATAGGCACCACTGAACCTGGCTAATTAAAAAGTACAAAAATTACAATGGAAATCAATTTCTTTCAAATTATCGAGAAATTTTGTTTCAATTTATTACCATTTGACAGTTAAGTTAAATCATTTGTAAGATATTATTAAAATCAAGTTAAGATTAAAAAAAAATCCATTACTAAATTTGAATGCATAAAATACATTCTTCCTAATGGTAATGAACTGACAAATATAAAATTTTATATTAGCTTGACTTTATTTTTCATCAAAGTTTACAATAAAACATTTTTTATTTTGTTCACACAGATAAGAAACAACATTTTAAAAATTTCACTTTATTATGCAAACAAATATTTATTGTATATATTACACATATGAACAAAACAGCTGCAATTTTATAGAAACTAGCTAAGCAGAATTATACATTTAAAAACTTTCAACTGAATAATTCCTAGACTTAACAATATTGAACTCAATATTAATGAAGTAGCAGTTGTGATTTAATAAAAATAATAATGATGTAAATACATTGTTTAAATAATATTCTACTGTCAAAACTTTTAAAACCGAGGAAAAATTCCTGTTAATTTAAAGAGAACAAGTACAAGTAATAATACTGCCATCAAATATCTCGAAAATGTAGACGCATTGCATTAATGTACAAAAGTTTAAAATTTGTTAAGGCAATAATTGCATACTATCTTGCATATTCTTGGGAATTTGATTACCGACTTTTTTACTTGTCACTTAAAAAATACTATAAGCTTGAAGAATATTTCAAATTTATTCTCTTAAAAACCATGAATACTAATAAATGGATTATATTTTTAGTTCTACAATCTGAACTATTTAAATTAACAACCGCATCCTGGAAGGCCAATTTCCGCTTCCTGGTGGATAAGAGTGCGATAAAAAAAAATTGGGACACAACTATTAAATCTATAAATGACATCTTTTCTACTCACAACTTATAATTTGCAATGCAAAAAACAGCAACTTTAGTGTCAAGGAAATTTGCTCGAATCTACCTCTCAAATTTATACACAGATATTTTATTATCTTGATTTTTCCATTATCAATAATGCATGCTTAGTGTGTTACTTACTCACCCCAATGGATTCCGAAAAACCAAACTGCAATGAGATGCCACTATCTTTTAATTTGGGACAAATCAAAGAGGATGGTCATTAGGATATATCCATTATTAATCATAGAAAACCCACATGAACATATAATATAATGCTCTAGACTGGGAATTTTTAATAGTAGCCAGTGGCTACCAGAATGACAAAAAATGATAGCCACATTTGGATTTATAGTAGCCAGTTTCAAATTTAAGTATATAAGGCAAAAATAAACTGCGATTTTCCACAAAACACAATTTTATTAAAGACATTTTTGGTAAAAAAGATTGACAGTAAAAAAAGGATCATACCAAATATGTAAGTATTATGTGATTGGCCATTGTTAAAAGAAGAAAATTAATTTATGTACTTACTATATACTATTAGTTTCGGAGAATTCGAATCGCCACAATAGTTCATGAAATTTTCTCATATCAGAATTGTTTAAAGGAATAGTTGAGATCTTAATCAGCTGTAAATCAATCACTTGTAAATTGCAGCGATCGTAAAGCAAGATTTGAAAATCAAATTTGCATTTAAGATTTTCGTCGCCCAGCTCCATTTACGTCACACGGAGGGCGACTCAGTGACATCCACACAAAACACCGGCCAATGATGAAGGGAAAATTTCACTGACAAGTAACAACTGTCATCAAGTCTTTCTTTCCGACAGAATCGAATCTGAGCGTTTTATTATTATTATTTTAGAAATGCAGCTTCAGTATTAATTATTTGTTGAACAAAAATTAAAAAATATGATAGCCACTTTTGGCGACTGGGGTTCGATTTTTAGGTAGCCACTTTTGGTGTAATAGTCTCCAGTTGGCGACTGGCGACCGTTAATCTAGAGCTTTAATATAATTGTATTTTGTAACTCTTTTACTTACACTTTCAATTTGACGTAATAATCCAGCTTAGTGGTAACCTGTGGAAATTATGCTATTATTCTTTAAACCATCAAAATGCATGTTTTACTCACCATGTGCATACTATCAGAAGATTTATTCGCAGTTTTCAGAACACTTAAAAATTAGAAATCTAAAAGAAGAATATACTGACCTTGTGCTCTTCATGGTAGGCTGATTGCACATGCATCGATGACGACATGACGAATCTACCTCTCAAATTTTTTCACAGATATTTTATTATCTTGATTTTTCCATGATCAATAATACATGCTTAGTGTGTTACTTACTCACCACAATGGATTCCGAAAAACCAAACTGCAATGAGATGCCACTATCTTTTAATTTGGGACAAATCAAAGAGGATGGTCATTAGGATATATCCATTATTAATCATAGAAAACCCACATGAACATATAATAGCTGTATTTTGTAACTTTTTACTTACACTTTCAATTTGGTTAATTTCCACCATCTGGTGCATTTGTCGCCAAGGGATTTGGCGTTTTTTTGTAGCAAGCGATAAACAATTTTATTTGGTGATACGGCGAAAAATCTTTTCGTCCAATTGTCGGCGCTGGTAATACTTGCACGGAATTGTGGGTAAGAAGCCCGGATGATGTGCGCGCACAATGGAATTATTTTGTTCTTAATTTATTTTTTCGTCCAACCAACGACGCTGTTGATACTTGCGAGCGATGAATTGTGGGTAAAGTTGCGCGCGCATCGTAATCGCGGTTACAGTTAACTATGAATATCTAGTTTGGGTTATTATATTTCGGTTATTTTTTATTCTGAATATTTTGTCGATCCGAAGAGGGCCGGTCTGCTAGCTGCCGGGGGCCCCAAACAAAATTTTATGCTTTCAACAGACTCTTCAATACTGCCTGATGTTGGATACTAATGTTTTTTTAGAGAAAAAAAAAATTGCCCGGGGCCCCGAACGGGTATTTCGGCTTTCAATGGGCCCTACAATACTGCCCGATGTTGGATACTGATGTTTTTTTTAGAGAAAAAAAATTGCCCGGGGCCCTAAACGGGTATTTCGGCTTTCAATGGGCCCTACAATACTGCCCGATGTTCGATACTGATGTTTTTTTAGAGAAAAAAAAATTGCCCGGGGCCCCAAACGGGTATTTCGGCTTTCAATGGGCCCTACAATACTGCCCGATGTTCGATACTGATGTTTTTTTAGAGAAAAAAAAAATTGCCCGGGGCCCCAAACGGGTATTTCGGCTTTCAATGGGCCCTACAATACTGCCCGATGTTGGATACTGATGTTTTTTTAGAGAAAAAAAAAATGCCCGGCCCCAAACGGGTGCGTACTGGATTGCCACTCGCGTAGCCCTAAAGCGACGAAAATTAAAACGAAACTAAACTGAGTACGGGATAGCCCATAGAGTTAAAATGGATAGCCACTTGTGTAGCTTTAGTACGGCGTTAATTCAAACCAAAGTGGATTGCCAATCGTGCAGCTCTATTGCGACGTTAATTCCAACTAGACTGGATGTTTGGGTTTGACCTGGGAGAAAAAAATGACTTCCAACTCTCCCGTAGCTTTCCGCGATCCATTAACCTTAGAGATCAGTGAAAGAAACTAGGGTTGCATCGGCGTAAAGGAATCTGGCAATGATAAAGCTCGCGAATTTCGCCAAGAATTTGTTGTTTTTCGACAAGCGCCAAGCTGCACCAAATCCTGGAAATTTACCTTCAATTTGACATAATAATCCAGCTTAGTGGTAACCTGTGGAAATTATGCTATTATTCTTTAAACCATCAAAATGCATGTTTTACTCACCATGTGCATACTATCAGAAGATTTATTCGCAGTTTTCAGAACACTTAATAATTAGAAATCTAAAAGAAGAATATACTGACCTTGTGCTCTTCATGGTAGGCTGATTGCACATGCATCGATGACGACACTTCCAATTTAGTTACATTCTTTCGTCTGTTAAGACAGTGCGGCTTTTTTTACTTACGTCATTGTTAGGGTCATTTTATATCAATAAATACAAGAACTAACATCCCAAAATTCATTATACAAAGAATGGGGGAAAAAATCATTAAGAATTGAAAAGTTTTTGCAAATCCTTCATGCAGTTCTCTAACTCTAGGCATGGGTTTTTCTTCAAGAAAGTTATTTTTATCAAATAAAAACATTTTATTTTGAGTTGAGAGATTTAAGCATTTAATTTAGAAAATTTTCGCATCAGACAATACAGAATCACAAAGAAAAAAATTTAAATGACTGTATTTACTTATATTTTCATTACTACTGCCCATATTTGATATAAAACCGATTTGAGCAGCATCCTACAAAAAGAGAATGTTATTTAACTTGCACTTTAGTCAATTATTAAACTTGCAACGCACGCTATGGAATAATTTAAAACAATTTCAATTTACAAGCATTTTACAATATACAGTTAGCGAAATCTATATTACATCGGGATATTTTGAAATTGTTATTTACATATTTTCACACAATACTTCAGACCAGCGTTAGTTGTAGCTGAGGAATTTTAGACATTTCTTTTGACTAGAAAAACACATGTTCAAGATTAATGGTAAACAGCATTAATTTCTACGGCAATTAATTTGATCGTAAAACATAGTTAAGCAAAAGAAGTTACACAAATTTCATTCATTACTCACCACGTGCATACAGGTAGAAGATTCAATTTTTCAAACTAATAAAAGTAAGTACATACCTTAGACTCCTTAAAATATAAACACATAATTATTAATATTTTTATTAGTTGTGGCACTAAATCGGCATAATACGTTCGAAAAACTCAACAAAAAAAATATAACGTAACGAGCTTCAAGGCGGCCGACATGGGTTGTTGCGAAAAATAAATCGCCATCGCCAACTACTTTGAAGTCGCCAACTTCGGTGCCGAGTATTGAAGGCTGATGCGCATGCGTCGAAGAGGATAACTTCCACTTCCTGGCGGGTGATAAGTCAGTGCGTCTAAATTTATATATTTGACTAATTCAATAATTATATTTTACTACAGCATTTGCCAGTGTTGAACAATTACTTTTAACCCAAGCAAATCAAGTAAGTAATGCAAAGTTAGCGATAATTTTTTGATTCCATTTAGTAAAAAGTGCTTCGATATATACGGTCGAACTCAGTGACGCGTTTATGGATGTTGGGGCCATATAGGCGAAAGAAGGATGAACCAGTTTGTAAATTGGGATTCTCCCCTCCACTTTTTTGGAGCATGAAATGCTAGTGACGCAATCTGGACTGAAAAATAAGAACCATGGTCTTAGTTAATTATTACAAGGGACAAGAATTCAATATATACTTATTATGCCCTTATATTTATACTAATTTTCCATTTACAATTTTCGGTAGAAATTTACTGTATTAACTATTGTGATTTACTGTATTAACTACTAAATTAACTATTGGCGAACTTTCCGAAATCGCGCCAAAAGTCCGTATTCTGGAACAAAAACCCAATCGAAATGAGCAAAAAGCGGTCAGATAGAGTTGCCGGAAAACGTCATCGAAGCTAAAGAATTTCAATCATCAGTCAAAGTCAGACAGGTTGCCACAAATAACTATTTATCGCCAAATCTGAAAATCGCGCCAATAGTTACCGTACAGTAAAGGTAAAACTTTCTGCATTTTCTTTTAGCAAATTCGTTTATTACCTCGTCGAAATAATTTTTTTTATTCCTTTGATTCGATGTTCAGAATCTCTAAGGCGGATCTATCCAGTGTCCAATCATATTTCTTTGCACATTCGTTATTCTTTTTAGTGCAAAAGAACGTTACGTTCTCCAGTTGCATTGCTAATCGGAATTTCGACTTCGTCAGCGGAAACATCTTCTTTATACTAATCATTTAAAAAAACAATCCAAACAGACTAATGATTTTTCTTATGGACTTCAGTCTGTTATCGAGTTCAAAAATCAACTTATCTCTAGATAATATAAAATTGTAATTGTCGGACGCTTGAAAGCCACGTGACTTACGCGGCTTCAGTCAGCCAATCAAAAACGTCAGAAACGCTGGAAGTAAGTGTGGCGGTGTGCTTGTTTTGTGCCGGGGCTGCTTCAGGTTGTGTCCCGTGGCTTTGGTAGAGATCGTTGCTCAACGCTAGAGCTATGTGATGCCCTGGCGCAATCCCACGGAAACTAGCCAGTTTGTGTAGATGAGCATTCATTCCTACATTGGCAGTATCCTCATATTAGTCTTGCATGTTTGTTTGTGGAGCAAACAAATAAGAATTGCGTAGGAATTTTCAGGGGTTGGTGAGCGGAAGCGAGCAGGGGGCTTTGCCCCTAGTCACAAATAACATTAACAGTATCCTATGAAGTTTTCTCGTCCATTAACAACAAGCTCATTCTCCATGTTTTATAGTAGCGCGCTTGTATAGTTCGGTAATAAGAGACGCGAAAAAGTGACAATTCAGCGATCAATTATTATGTTCGTATGCAAACAGTTGTAAGTCTAGGTATTAGTTATTAATTTTGAAATTTGGGGGCCCTCGCAATCTTGGGGCCACAGGCCTCTAACGCCGATTGGTAAATGCGCCGCTGGTCGAACATGACCATGCAATTTTACACAGTTTAAGTTTCTATCCTCTCATGAAAGTATGGAAGATTTGTAGTCTCTGTCTTATAGTTTTGTTTTGTAGTGGCAGCTTTAGTGAAGGATTTCGTTTTGACAACCAACAGTTTATTAGGATTAATGCTTCGGCGTTGTGTTGAATTTCAAAACAGAAGCACTTAATTTTGGCAACTTATGAAAACACGCCAAGCAGCACCAAATATTAAAGATTTTCCAAAACCACTGCTTTGCATATAAAGTTTACATTAAAGTACTAATTAAATTTAACTTTAAGTGCTCACCAAAGAATTTCTTTATAGTCCCTCCAAAACTAAATTATTATTTTTTTCTTTGCAGGTTTCTACGAGCCTCAACTTGTATTATACTTCATTGCCAGAAACCTTGTGAATTCATTAGGTTTGCACTTATTTTTCTTCCAAAAATTAATCTATGATAAGTTTAAGAAATAAAATTGTTTTCCCAGCATCACATAAGTGTTTCCTTATATCCTGAAATTTCCTAAACAAGTGCCTAAAGTCAACTGAAAGAATTTTTCAGGACCATAGAACTTCTGATTACAACACAAGCTTCACAATAACTTTCTTCTCCTACCACCCGACTGCCAAGAGCACATGCTGTCCCATTAAGAAGAAAACCTGTTCACTCACAAGGAATGTCAAGAGGCTTTTGCTTTTGAATCCAGCCTGCAAAAGCATCTATCCAAAACCACTTCAAAAGCTCAATATGAATGTGATTTATGTGGAAAGAAATTGAAGTACAAATCTCAACTTAACACACATTACTTGGTACACAACGAAGAAAAACCTTACAGTTGTGAACTATGTAATAAGGCATTCAGTCATAGTTCCAACCTTAAATCTCATTTCCTGACCCACACTAAAGAAAAACCTTACAGTTGTGAACTGTGTAATAAGGCATTTTGTAGAATGTCCCACCTTAATTCTCATTTGCTGACCCACACTAACCCCAGTAGCATCGAATATGGGCCCAATATTGGTTACAATGTAGAGCCAATATGCTAACCCTTATTGGCCCAGCATTGGGAGGAAACATTTTGCCAATATTGGCCATTATTGGCTGCCATTATAGGACCAATATTATCCAAAAACATATAACCAATATTGACTGCCATTATAGGACCAATATTATCCGACGACTTTTTTAGAAACGGTTGGGTAGATAGAAAAATCGGCGAACACATATCCCATTATTTTTGGTGTGTGACCCCTGGGGGTTAGGGGTCAATTTTAAAATGGAACCTCCTACATTGCAAATTCGAATTGTATGCTTCAAGCGACATCGTACGCCAACGCCGTCGGGACTTTCGACTCCACAGATTTAACCAGCACGTATATCGCAGTGTACTCGGGCACCCCGGTGAATTAGGAGGAATTTTTCTACCAGCATGAATACGTCTATAGTATGGCTAGGACAAGGACAGAACCAAGAACCTTCTCGGTGTGAGGCTCGTCGCTTACACCTCTCGGCCACCGAGTGGAGTGGCCGTTTGGCTGTTCTTCTTCTTAATCCCATCAAGGAAAAATATGACAAACGCGAGCGCCCCCTAGGTATATGCCAACCAATATATCCCCAATATTGGTCCTATTTTGGCAAATTTTAACTTTCGAAATATTGGTTTCGTATATTGGGCCAATATTGGCTGAATGTTGTAAAACTTGCTATATTTGCCCAAGATAACCAATATTGGCCAACGTCACACCAATATTGGGCCAATATTCGATGCTACTGGGGAAAGAAAAACCTTACAGTTGTGAACTATGTAATAAGGCGTTCAGTCATAGTTTCAACCTTAAATCTCATTTGCTGACCCACACTAAAGAAAAACCTTACAGTTGTGAACTGTGTAGTAAGACATATCGTCAGAAGGGCACCCTTAAAACTCATTTGCTGACCCACACTAAAGAAAAACCTTACAGTTGTGAACTATGTTATAAGGCATTTAGTGTAAGGTTGAGCCTTCAATCTCATTTGCTGACCCACACTAAAGAAAAACCTTACAGTTGTGAACTATGTAATAAGGCGTTCAGTCAAAGTTCCAACCTTAAAACTCATTTGCTGACCCACACTAAAGAAAAGCCTTACCGTTGTGAACTGTGTAGTAAGACATATAGTCGGAAGGGCACCCTTAAAACTCATTTGCTGACCCACACTAAAGAAAAACCTTACAGTTGTGAACTATGTAATAAGGCATTCAGTCAAAGTTGCAACCTTAAAACTCATTTACTGACCCACACTAAAGAAAAACCTTACAGTTGTGAACTATGTAATAAGGCATTTAGTGTAAGGTCGAGCCTTAAATCTCATTTGCTGACCCACACTAAAGAAAAACCTTACAGTTGTGAACTATGTAATAAGGCATTCAGTCATAGTTTCACCCTTAAATCTCATTTGCTGACCCACACTAAAGAAAAACCTTACATTTGTGAACAATGTAATAAGGCATTCAGTCAAAGTTGCAACCTTAAAACTCATTTACTGACCCACACTAAAGAAAAACCTTACAGTTGTGAACTATGTAATAAGGCATTTAGTGTAAGGTCGAGCCTTAAATCTCATTTGCTGAACCACACTAAAGAAAAACCTTACAGTTGTTAACTATGTAATAAGGCATTCAGTCATAGTTTCAACCTTAAATCTCATTTGCTGACCCACACTAAAGAAAAACCTTACAGTTGTGACCTGTGTAGTAAGACATTTAATCACAAGGGCCACCTTAAAACTCATTTGTTGACCCACACTAAAGAAAAACCTTACAGTTGTGAACTATGTAATAAGGCATTTAGTGTAAGGTCGAGCCTTAAATCTCATTTGCTGACCCACACTAAAGAAAAAAATTACAGTTGTGAACAATGTAATAAGGCATTCAGTAAGAAGAGCAACCTTAAATCTCATTTGCTGGCCCACACTAAAGCAAAACCGTAGTGTTGTGAACTATGTAATAAGGCATTTAGTCGTAATTATAACCTTCAAAAGCATTTGTTGATCCACAGTAAAAAAAAACAGGTAAACCTTCTATCGAATTGTTAATGAACACTATTCAAAAACCTTACACAGTTGAATTATGCACTATGGCTTTTAGTCATACTCAATGTCTTCATAGGCATTTGTTGGCCCACTCTGGAAAGAAACACTCGAGTATTGAATTATGCCATAATTCATTTCGTCATGAGTATCGCATTCATTTTCTATTGTTAATCCCCCTAAAGGTTAAGTTTTACATTTGGGGTATACTTAAAAAGGGAAGTTTTATAATTAAAAGTCATTTTTTAACTATAAAACTATCCTCAATTTTTAATATTGTTGTAGAATCAACTATGGAAAGTCTTCTTTTTGTGAACTGTGTGAAGTCATTTTTTGTTAAAGAATGTATGTTCAACAGCATCGTTGAGAGTTTCATAGTAAAATAACAAATTTATAAACTTTGTTTAATTGTGTTACTTCTCCAGTTTTTTTTTTTTTTAAATAAAAGTGTCATGTATTGCATTTGTTCTTTAAGTAGTTGTATTGCATTGTTAGTAGTTGTATATGTTAAGTATTTGTATATTGTTCTTAAGTGTCTTGTATTGCATTTGTTAAGCTTAAGTGTCATGTATAGCAAATTAATTATGTGTAATTAAAAAAATTAAATTTTTTGGACAGTGATGATTCATATATTTTTTTCTTACCTTAGTTGAATTATTACTTTTAACAGATTTTTAGAACACTCTATTCTTAACTTTAGTAAAATCTTATTTTTAATGCTGATGAATCCTTAAATCTCATTAAAGTAAACTTGCCTATACAATAGACCCTCTCAAACAGCATAAGTAGGACCAATGGTAAACTGTTCAAGTAAATTCTGCTTAAACTTCAAGAGGTGATATAAAATATGCTCTAGATGCACAGTTGATTGCACATTTCTACATTGATGATAACTCAGATAAATATTTTATTGTTGCTCCATTTCATGTATACACATTTACTGTATTAAATTGCACACTTAATGTATTAATTCTTTTATATTGTACATACCATTCAAATAGTACGAGGTCGCTTGCTAAATATACATATGTTTTTTTTATTAAAGTAACATTTACATGCAAATGGTAAACAGAACACCTGGGTGAAAATGACATATAAAATACTAGCAGTATGGTCCCGCCTTACTGGGAACCCGTTAACTTCGCATTGCTTCCTTTTAGAGGCATGCTTACTTGTGAAAATACACTCAAAATCAAAACAAAATTAAATTCGTGTTGGCGCTGGCGCACTTAAAAAAAAGCAAACACTAATAGAGGATGAAGCAGCCTTAGGGCGAGCGCGTATCTCACTAAACTCAATCAATCAAACTAATAGAGGATGGCGTCAAGCCCCCGTTTTGGCCCGGTAAATGTATTTTCAAGCCTTGTTATGGTCCCGCAATCCCACGCGGATGACGTTTTTTTTTTTAAAACTAATTATATTAATTAAAAATAACAATCAAATATGAACAAACTAAGCCTCAGGTGCACACGTAAGTATTAAAAGGAATCTATATTAAGAATTTCGAATTTTTGTAGAGCAGTCTAAGTAGGTCTTTTGCGATCCACAGACATACACACAGACAGACTCTTTCTTTTATTATTATAGATTTCTTTGTTTAAGTGGATATCAGGTGTATAGGGAGTCTACTGTGGTTAAATTCTGTTTATGTTTGATGATCTGGCATTTCCTTGCTTCGATGCTAAAGAATTTACCCCTTTTTATAAATTGCCTCAATTGAAATTCCTACTAGGAATGAACTCAAAAGCTCTGTACTTAATTTTTTATTCACATTTTTAAAAAATTGGTGATGCATGTTTTTTTTTAAAGGTTTTTTCTTTATTCTCTTAATTTGTTCTTTTTGCATTGTTTGTTTTACTTATTAATTTACTTTGTTTTAATTGTTGTTTGAAATAAAAAGTGGTTATTTGATGTCAATTATTGTTTATTGAGGGTTAACACGAAGCTTTGACTCTTCCTCCAAGTAAACGTTAAGGTAGGCGAATACCCAAAATTCTAAAATTTTTACTATTGCTTTAATCTTTTCCAAATTTGGTATAGTGATTTCAAATATAATGAATAATTCTATTTAGGCTTTTGTTTTTATTTAAATATAATTTATTTATTTTAAACGGTGTTTTTCTACTTAAAAAAAGAGGTTTACGCCAACAAGTCTACCACATTGAATTTTCATCCTATGAACATTTATTATGTGTTAAATTCTTCGTTTTGAACTGATACATGCAATGATCCTCTAGAGCTACATACAAATTACAAGAAAAAAAGTTATTATGAAAAATGTTTTAAATTAACCACAAAATAAGGATTTTTTTCGATTAACTTACACTTGGACATTTTTTTTAAAAAAACTTGTATACTTACACCAGATGTTAGAGGTTCATGGCACTGATATATATTGAAATAGTATCTTTGAAAAATTTCCGGTAAATTCATGTAAAACCTTTTTTTAGTTGAAAAACACCGTTTAAAATAATTCAATTATATTTAAATAAAAAATAAATTCCCCAAAAGATTTGTTCATTATATTATTTGAAATCACTATGTCAAATTTGAAAAAGATTAAAGTAATAGTAAAAATTTTAGAATTTTGGGTATTCGCCTACCTTAAGTTTGATAGTATATGTCACCACGTCTTCATGTACCAATTTGGCTCTTTATGAACTGAAATGGTTCAATGGAAGTAGGATCTGCAAAATACTTTTCAATCTTCAATTGCAGGTATGGGTAAGTTATTTTTATTCAAAAAATGGCAAAGTAAGAAGGGTCAAGGAGAACAATGTTTTTTCAGCAGTACATTTTAAAGCATTAAGAAAAAATGTTTGAATGACAATTGCAGAGCTTAGTGGAAGAACGTGCTAAGTAACAAAAGGTGAAAATGGGCTTTAAACTTCCAATCGTTACACAAGTTAGCAATATGTTCAGTGAAACACGATTTTTTTCAAAAATGTCAGTAGCACTCCTTAGGAAAAACTTATGGTAACCTTTGGAAACCATAAGATTTTGTATGGTAATCGTATGGCAATGTACCATAAGCTATGATTCTCTTATGGAAATGTGCCATATACGTAAGGCAAACTTATGGGAGCACACCATACATTTATGGCAGGGTCATGGGAACATGCCATAGGTTATCTCAAGCTTATGGTAAAGTTCCATACACCTATGGCAAGTCTATGGAAACACACGTAAGCTTATGGTAAGGCTATGGGAACACAAACAAGCATGCGTCGTCTATATTCTATATGGTAAAGTGGAATAACTGCCAAAGGGTTATAGCGAGCGTATGGTATAGTACCATACACATATGGCGAGTCTACGGAAATACACCACAAGCTTATAGTATGTTGTATCCACCAAAAAAACTTCGTAAAAGTAAACAAACGCCGATCTCAAAAAAAAGAAAAAGAAAAGAAAACCTATTTATTTTATAAAAAAGTCATTATGAGAATTGTGGCTAAAAAAGCCGTGATATAAAATGAATGCCAATCTCTTGTGTAAAACTTCCTGGTCATAATAAATAGTATAATTTAAGTTTTGCTGCTATAAAAAAAAATTGCACTGTTTGAGGTTGGTGCCCATCTTAACCACCCTCTATATCTCTCTATAAATGTATTGAGATCATACATTTGCTAAAGTTTTTTTTTAAAGTATCCTTTCTTTATTCTGATTTAGTAATTCAAGTTCACTTGCGTGATTCAATTTTTTTAGTGGGATTAAGATAGGCACCAACCTCAAACAGTGCAATTTTTTTTATAGCAGCGAAACTTAAATTATACTATTTATTATGACCAGGAAGTTTTACACAAGAGATTGGCATTCATTTTATATCACGGCTTTTTTAGCCACAATTCTCATAATGACTTTTTTATAAAATAAATAGGTTTTCTTTTCTTTTTCTTTTTTTTGAGATCGGCGTTTGTTTACTTTTACGAAGTTTTTTTGGTGGATATCAGAAGTTTTTTTTAATTTATTTTATGAGATTCTTTTTAAGGTAGGAGGGAATGTCTATGGAAAGTTGTATTACCACCGGGAACAATGCCGAAGGGAAGCTAAAATGGTTCAGCATCAATATTGTAAATGGTGAAAGTGAACTGCACATCGATGAAATTAAATTAAAACGTCATCGACATCTAGAGATAAATTTCTAGATGACTTTTTTTTCTCTAATGGTGCTGAAACGCTGGCGTACAAGCCTTTGCAGACTCGGCATATTCCCCAGAACTGAAAGCCATTTTTTGTGGCACCATCTAGGCGACTCTCGCTACCAATGACGCCCAGATTACAATGAATCTGTAGGGGAAGGTGGGTTACCTTGGACCTATTTTGACTTTTCAATTTTTATTTTCTTAATTACTTGCAAAAAGTGAATAAAAATATTTTTACAGAATACTTTATGTTGTTATATACAACATATAATTATTTTAACATGTTATTTAAATGATTTCAACTATTAAAAAAATAAATACAGAAAATTTTAATTAGGACCAAGGTACACAACCGGCGGTGTACCTTGGTTCAACCGGTAGTGCACCTTGGACCAATTATTAACAGGTAGAGAGAGACTCGATTTACAGTCCGAATACCAATATTTATTAGCCACATGATATTCAAAAATACATTTTACAACCTACTCTTATTTCTAGCCAAGATTGTAGTAATTGGTTATGTTAGGTCAATTGGCTCAGTAAGGGGTTTTATTGCCTTAGTTTTTTTAGTGTCCTTTTTGGCTTTTTCAGCTGCAATGCAATCCTTCTCGGGTGTATTCGTTAAAATGCAGCATAAAATTAAACTGTTATTTCATGCCATAGAAAAACATTTGGCTATCTTTCTGTCTTAAATTTGAAAAAAAAAAAAAAAAACTCAAATATTTCCCCCTATGTTTATTCTAAAAACCTAAACCTGCCTAAACGTGTTCTGCTTAGATATTTATTATAAAAAATATCTTTTTAGATGAGCATGCAATAATTATTTTCTATATTATATCAATATGGTTAAAATTTTATAGGCTTCCATTTATCTAAATAATTACCTACAAAAAAATTCTTTATCACATCACATCAAAAATCTTACAAATATCCATTTTTCTAGATTTTACAAATCAGGGTTGCATATTAATAGCTTAAATTACTTAATTTTTTCAAGGAAAGAATTTACTTGAATTTTAAAAAGGGTTTTCAACAATTTGAAGCACATAAGACCTATAGTAGTGTACCTTGGACCAGTCCAAGGTACACCACTTGTATTAGGTTCGAGGTACACCACTTGGATATTAAAAACAAAATAGTTAATCACCAAGTTTAGGTTAGACTTAACTTAATTTCAAGCACACTGTTTTATAGCTAAAACTTTGCTTTGTATTGCATAACCATCGTTTCTGAATAAACACTACATGTTTGAGTAAAAAATTACACTAAAGAATGTGACAAAAATTTACTTTTGAACTGTGAATTTAGTTTTTCGAAACTTCTTTAATAAATTGACCTTTTAAACAAACAGATAGAACTTCACTGAGATCCCTGGTAGCAAATACTTTAACTGCATGTGGTGTTGTTTCAATATCTAAGCTAATCGAGCTAGAATCAGCATAGGTTCGAGGTACACATACGTCCAAGGTACACCACTTACCCCTACTCTCTGTGGATACCAAGATTTAGTTTTTCCGAGAGAACCCAGGCTAACTTGGCCCTCAAGGGATCTTTTACATGCCACATAAGCATTTGACATGCGCGCCCAGAATTTTCCCATCCAGAAAATCCGACGACTCAGCCGGGGCTCGAATCCGCGATCAAGAGGCGGACGCGTTTAACTTCTCGGTCACTGAGCCGCTTAGATGACGTTTTTTCCCCGATCATTGTTTTCAACGCATTTCGAGCTTACATCGCAATTTTTATTTTTTGTTTACCGCAACCGTCTGTTATACCTTGTTTCATACACTTTTGAAGGCATATTTATTTCAGTTTTCTTTTATTAAAACCAAAAAAATATAAAGCCTATTCAACGAAAAACAATAACCAAGTACAATTCTTTAAAAAAAAAAAACTAATTTTTTAACCTTTATAAAACTTTAAACCTTTATATTAAAAAAAAAGATTAATTTCTTGAATGGTATTGGCAACTGAATATGGCAACTAAATAGGCGAATATGATTGTTTACATTCATAAATCAATTAGTCCATCCATTCATTAACTCGCGTTAATCATAAGTTTTCTAATAAAAATGCCAAAAAGTTTAAATGATGCATTTTGTTTATTAATTAGCCATTTTTTTCAATCTGTTTATTTAGATATTAGGTTAATCATATTTTACAAGCTGTTATAATCCCTCCAATAGTTAACGGCGCTACTAACTGCTCTTCGTCGAAAATATAGCAAACCTTTGCGCGTTTTAGGAGATACATGGCCGCTAGGATGGCTTGTTTATCGTGCAACCATACCGCCAAAGGTAATATAGATTTTAATTAATTAAAAATAGAAAGAAGTATTTTTGAAACTTCAAACTTGCGCAGAATGTGAATTGGGGCATTCTTAATCGTTTAGTAAAAACCGCTTCGAGATTCATGGTCTAGTAATGGCTGCAGGTTTCAGCAAAAATTAGGTCAAAATTTGACTAAAACTGCTCGAAAGATTTCATTTTCGAAAATTTCCATAATTTTTTTCTCCGCTGTTTTTTATTCTAGAATAACCAATTTTTTTTTATTTAAAGTAATCCACGAAACCTGTCTACTGTATTTTTTAAGTTGTTCTAGGAACTTTAGTTTTGCTGGTAAAAAATAAAATCGATTTCGCTGTTAACATAGCGAAATATTTCCTGTATATATACATAACTGCCGTTTGCCCTTGGCGTCATTTTGAGATTGGCGGGCGGAACGACCGTTCCGTCTGATATCGGTAATGTTAAATTGGCCAATTGCACTGTACTTTTCACAATAACTACTGATGAGATCATCTTAAAATTTTCTGTGTGTGTTATACCAACCTTATATTTTAATCTGAGGTTAAAAGTTTTTTTTTCAAATAACTCTTAAATTTTTTAAAAATAAAATAAGTTTTAAAGTGCCCAAAAAATCATGAAATTTTTCACTTTTTTGCCACATAAATTTTTTTTCACTTTAGCCTTATTAAAATTTACAACCTCAGATTAATCTATAATATGTATTACATCATATAAAAAAAAGTTTACGAGAAAACATAGCATAGTTTTTGAGAAAAGGTACATCGAAGTTCAAAAAATAAAGTTCTGAGAAAACGTGTTTAAAGTTTTTATTGTTAAAGCATTTCAGTAAGGAAAGGGTTAAATAAAATGGCTTTTAATGCCAAAAATATTTTTCCAATCGTCTTGATACTTTTAGACGTTATTAATAAAGGTCGTAATGGTATTTTAAGTTAATAAATTGTTTTTTGATTTTTTCACCGATTTTGGGGTACTGAACCCCCTTAAAAAAACCTCTTGAGAAGTCTGGTTCCGAGATAGATTAAAGCTAATGGGTATTATAAAGAATAATGAAATATTATGGCTAATGAATCATTTGTCACATTATTTGCTGGTATGCTTAAAACAATTTCAGAGTATCCATTTTTTTTAGCTGAAGTCCAATGTTTAAACTTTTTGAAATCCCTTTTCTTTATTTTCATAATACAAGTATATAATTGTCGCATTTCATTTAAAACTGTAAAGATTTTTCATAAGAAAAAGGGGACGTTCAAACAATATTTGTTAAATTATATATTTATTAATATATTTCTGAAAGCAAAAGATATGCAAGCTTTATTCTCCCAAAAGTCATTTTATAGGACATGCTTGAATACTCTATCTAAAACGGATGGTTTTTCCATTATTGGATTTTTTTTTATTATTCTGTTATTTTAGTCATGTTATTGGAACTTTTTATTAATGCATTTTTTATCTGCTTTCCTATATATGTTATTTTTGTAAAATAAGAAATTGATAAAACTTTTATAGATCCCATTTGGACATGCGTTATTAAGGAAAATGCACAGTACCAAGTTATTATAAGTTTGAAAGTTACTTCTGAAGAAGTTTGGTAACTTCATGAATAATTTCCAGGTAAGATTTCCGATTTTTCTTTTTTGTTCATTGATTTAAAACATCAATGAAAAAAAAATAATTTTATTTGAAAGGAACGCTTTAAAAATTGTAATAAAAAACACATGATACTGTGTGCTTGTTTATTTAAATTTTGATGAAATCAATGAAAATCAGTACAAATAATAAATGAAAGGTTTTAAGTTTTTAAAAGTAGGAAATTCTGAAACACGGTTATTCGTGTAGCTCTAGTGCGACGATACGTCAAACTAAACCTAAATCTAAACCTGAAACATGTTATACAAATTATGTGACAACCCTAAACACTTCTTTAAAAACTGCCATAACAAGTAAAACTTGGGAACTCCGATTTTTCCATCGAATCACTGTAAATATACAAAATTTGCTTATATTGTGTTAACATTTGAAATTGCGCAAAACCTTTTTTAAAGAGGAAAAAGTTGTATTTTTTGAAAAAATTAATATTGAAAATATGCAACTCGGTAATAGTGTCGAATTACAAAACACTTATGTATACAAGGAAAATGTTATGCAGAATCGAAAGTAGTGCAAGTGAAGCAATCGGCTAGAAATTCAGTAGTATAGTTCTGTATCTCTACTACGACGTTATTTAAACTTACTAAACTCGGTTACATTTATTTGGTAGACATATATTTTCAGGCTTGTGTGATTGGTCAGAGACCTGCTTATAAACCTTCGTCAAGTAAGACACACAACACACACATACGCGACAGATGCTGCTATCTATCGCGCGACTATATAACTATATATACATCCACATCCACAATTTAGACATGCCCCTAAAGGGGAGGGAAATAGTCTCCAGTGACCTGTCTCCGTGGGAAACTGCGCAATGACCGCCCACAGGACTTTCGGACCCAACAGATTTAACGAGCACGTACTCCGCCTATACCCGACACAAACTTCCATGCCTTATCGGGATTTGAACCCGGACCCAGAAGCTTCAAAGGCTAGCACCCTAACCATTGCGCCACTTTGGTTCCATTATTCGGAAAGGTCTTAGTTTTTTTTTCAGGCAACTATCCGCGCCGCGTTTTGCCATGAATAATCGTTTGATGTCATTACGAAATTTGCTCCTTGAAGTTGACTTTGCAGCAATTACACTACCTCGAAGGCGAAACAAGTTCTACAGAGAAGTTAATACGCGTTTGGCTTCTTGAACTAAGAGTCTTGTAAAAGTGAAACAACTTTTACAGAACTGAAAACGACGTGTTTAGGTCAGACCCGTGGTACGCGTACCACTGGTGGTACGCGGAAAAATGTCAAGTGGTACGCTTGAGTGATGTGAGCAACATTGTTACGAGTTACTTGCGTGAGAGTGGATTTTTAGTGCTCTTGCACAAAAAATATAAACATAGAAGCAGAATAAGTGTTGCAGAAGACTTAAGAGTAAAGATAAGTGGCATTACTCCTAATTTTGATATTTTAATCAAAGGCAAACAACAACAAGTTTCTCTCTAAAGACGTAGAAGTATATTTTGTATGATGATTATTTTTTTTTGCTGAGATTGTACTATTTTTTTTATTTGTATGTTTTTATACTTATGGGTAATTAGCAAAATTGTAAATTAATACTATTTTAACCTTTTTATTTCTCCTTGCCTTGCTAATAAGCATGTTATAAATAGGCAAATATCTAACCATTAAATATGAAGTTTTCTCAGAAATTTATTTCAAAAAGCCTTTGAACATTTATATAAGAGTAAATATTATACGTTTATTAAAATATTTAGGATTGGTGGTACGCCAAAATTTCTGAAAAGTTAAGTGGTACGCAGGCGCAAAATGGTCGGGAACCCCTGTTTTAGTTCATTTTTTCGTGTGACTTTTAGCTCATTAGTGTTGCCCGAGTAAACAGAATCACGTGATATTTAGCGATATCAAATTTTATGCCTAAAAAAAGCCATCCCACTAAATAAAAGCTTTTCTCCCGTTCTTTCTGTTTAGATTTGTATGGGTTGATGTCACAATGTTACATCACACTCGAACTACCGTATATACCCTGTTATATTTCAAGTCTTTACTTTTTATTTGTTAAAGCCCTTCCTTTTTTAAAAACATATAGGTTACGGCAGTGAGTACCCCCTTGAAAATGCCCTACCTACCATCCTATTTCAAAAGTTTCTTATTTTAGTTGTTAGGTGTGCGAGGACATAAATTTTGATCGTTCATGCTACTTTTCTGCCTTTTGATGCGCACTTTAAAAATTCTGTAAATATTAAATAACATGAAAGTATGCTGTTCTTGTTCTTTCTTAACTTCTTGGATTACGCTTTTTTCGTATTTCGAACATGAAAGTTCTATTTTTTGGAAAGTGAAGTAAATGTTCTGATTTCTACCTATAAAATCAACACACTAAATTTCATTAAAATTGGTCAATCTTGGGAGTCAAATTGTATTTTGCCTTCATGATTTTATATGGAATGACCCTTTTTATAATTGCTGGAATACTATTTTGACCATCCATCATTTGATTTTTTGCAAATGCTATTAGTTTTCATACAATTTTCATCCTGACAGTCAAACAAAACTACTAATCAGAAACCAATAATCTTGGTCTTAAATTAAAGTTATAAATATGCAGATTAAAAATAAAAGAAAAACGGAAAATCGACATTTCTGACCCAAACACCTCGCCGACTGCCCTTAAAAAAATCCCTACATATTTCGATGGAATGTAGTGACTGATTTAATTAATTACTTCGTAAGATCTTGACGCAATAGGATCGATCTGTATTGGAGCTTTCCAATTTTCCCCTCGCTTTCTCCTTTTTACGTTTATCATCTCAACATGAGTTTAAACAACTCAAATATATTCTTTACAATATCTCTGAGCTAAATAAACTCAACTCTTTTTGGGGTCTCTTTTCAATTGGTTATAGTATTAAATACAAATTCCAATCTCTCTGCATCCAACTGGTATTTAAATATTTTATTCTAAAAACTATTTTAATGTTCTCCGCTAATCATTTCAATAATTTTTTATGAAAAGAAAATAGATAATCATTTTCAAAATTTTAACCTCCCTCAAAAGTCCATCAATTGTTACATTTGCAAAAGAAATTCGGAAAATGGTAAAAAAAATTCGGTATTTCCGGGTTAAATCCGGGGAGTTGGTGCGTCCGAATTTTTATGCCTGTACAAAAAGAACTGAGAACTGAAGAGTAAACGGGAAGAACCGATTGATTTCTTTAGAGTCTTTCCGTAATTGTCTCTGCTTGGCGGACATTGGCGACCGGAAACCGGGTTTTCTTATGGTTCTTCATTTGCGGTACAAACGTGACGCGTTCCCCTCAACTCTGGCGTGAATTAGGGTTGCCGCGAAAGATAAACAAAGCGAGTAACTGGCTTCTTTACACCAGCTTAGGCGATTTCTCGCTATCATCCCAAAGAGGCCATTAAGGAAAGCCTTGTACGAAATCAACCGGTTCTTCCCGTGTACTCTTCAACTGTCAGTTTCACATTGGATACACCGTACTACTCATTGTCAAACCTCGTTGTCACGAACTAGCTTAACACGATATTCGCTTAATGAACTGAAAGCATTTCCCTAGCCTATAAAACTGGTTGTTTATTGCTTTCAATTACCTAATATGGAATATAAGGTAATAGAAGTATTGCGAGGTTGTCGAAAATCATTAATGGGGACTTTGTGTTTTCGACATGTTTTGGAGGGGGCTGATTCTGAAAAGGGGGGTTTTGCGCATTGGTGTGCCTGTCTTAAACTACTCTATAAATCGAACAAAAAGAGATACAAGGTTTAAATTTGGCACACAAATTTCTAGTACTTGTTGGACGTCATGATAAGAATCATGCACGTGCAAAGGGTCGGTTGCAAAAGAAATTATTTAGTTTTAAGGGATGTCATGTAATGTTGCACACCTCTAGTTTTAAAAAGAAAACATTTCATAAGTAAATAGTAGTGTGAAAAGTTCGTAAAATTTCAAATTTAATTAGGAGTATATGTATGGTGGAACAATCCGAAGTTAACCCTTTCAGTCCCAGTGATGTCATTTGGCATAATCATGTTGCTGATCATAATTTTAATAATAATAATAGGACTCAAATCTATTGGGAGTAATGAAAAATATTTTATAATAGAAATAAGTTTGAAGAATCGAATGTTGTGCTTTTTGATATCATAAATGGCTATAGATGACAAAAAAAATCTAAAATGATGATGCCAAATTGTCATTGGGGCTGAAAGGGTTGAAAGAGCTTAGCGCAAGAAGTTATATTTTTAGAAAAATTTAGATTTTTGTTAACTGTGAATAGAAACTAAAAATATTTCTGATGTCACATATGATATTGAAATGTAATAACATATGCATTTTATGTGTAATAACTATAACTCAAAAAAGACACAATTTTTGGGTTTTTTTTTATTTGAAACTATTGAGGTGGAGCGAGGGTTACAACCTATTGAGGTGAACAACTATGGATTTTTTTTATAAAATCAGACGAAATCACAAGGACGAAACAGGGACGAAACACATGACGAAGACACAATCTATATACATTATGTACACAACAGGCACTTTTGTCCTGTCGGTCGCCCCCTTCTCAGGCGATCTCTAGTCGGCCAGACTAAAAAAGAAAATTCCATGTTACAAATATTAATATTATAAATGCATATTTGTTAATAAATATTTCACTTGAAAGATCTAATTATTTGTCATAAAATCCTGTTTTAAAATAAAATGTTTAACTACTACTATTACATATATATTCTGGCTTGTATGCGTGATCAGAGACCCGCTTATGAAGCCTTCGTCAAGTAAGACAGACACAGAAGACATTTTTACTGTCACAGAGAAAGGAATATAGGCCCAGTGGTAGTGCTTCGCATTGCCACGCCACAGGCCCGGGGATCGAGTCCCGGACTGGGCGAGGTTGACCCAGCCTTTTATCCCTTGAGTGGGTCTATAAAATGGGTACCAAGCATGCTTGGGAACTAAACACTGGGGGTTTAGCGTGTGGCTGACCACCTTACCGGGACATATGCCTATCACCCCAGAGCCCTAGGTCACGAAAGTTGAAATGGGCCCAGCAGGCCTTGGCCCTGTAATAGGCTGTTGCTCCGGGGAGTTTAGTTGTTAGAGGAAGGAATATAAACCCAGGACGAAGGCGGTAATCGAACCCGCACCCGTTACAGCGCGCAGACTCCTAGCGTAATGGTCCAAACTATTAGGCCAAATGTTTAATACTCTGAGGGATAAGGAAATTGGATGTAGTGTAAACTAGTTTTCATTGCAAGATATTGTTTGCAGTGCTGTTTTAAATTTTTTAACTGAATAATTTTTTTTGATTTTATAAAATTTTATTTCGGTTTTAGATGATAATAAAAGACGAAAAAGAAGGAAAACCTGACATTTTTTTAGGTGACGGGTTTATACGTATGTGGTTCTCGGAGATTATACAATTAGTAAAATTAAAACTAATGATTTTTTTTAAAGGTTTAAAATTAAAAAGTTATTGTTTTCTATTTCAATGGATAATGTATGATTTGTAGCTTTCATCATGTATATTCTGTCCTATTCCCACAATGACCAATAGTGTTCTAGTAACTTTTAACAAAATGTTTGGGGAAAATCCATAATTACTCATATCATTGCTACTTCGGAAAAATAGTCAATTTTCGAACTAACCTTCTTTAGACAGTCACCCTGGAGGTACGGGCCATGTAGTGCGGCTCCGGCATTCTGCACAGCTTAGTGTCGCAGACCCATCTGTCGATGTCCACTTGTTGCCACAGTGAAGCTACAAAGGCTTCGCGACGAATTCGTGCTGCTTTTTCTCTGCGACGTTCGGGGGGCCACCTAGGGAAGAAAAACTTTAGTTAGACACGTCCGGTTAAATTTTCGTATTAAACCCCAAACCACTCGATGTTGTAGGGTCTGACACAAATGGAGAAAGAGATTAAGTATAATTAGAAGTAAAATCCATATCACGAATTCATGCATATGACAATCACCAAATTAGTTGAATACATGTTTTTTTTTATTTAATAACGTTTTATTTAGGATGTATTGCATTACTCTACCAATATCTCATGTGTTTAATCATATCTATCCAAACTTTATTTTGCACACTCACATTTTGACACTCGCGATCAAAACTACAATTTTCCATTATGTTGATCCAGTGCTATAAACTATGGTTTTTATTAAAAAACGGGCCATATAAATTGGTAATATGTATGCGCGAAATAGTTGTGATGAGCAAAAATTTTTGGTTCATCATGAAGCTGTTTTTTTTTTGCTGTAATCTATAAATAACTAGATTTTATACTTGTTTTAAAAAATAATTTTACAGATTTTTTAAGTTTAGATATTTTAATTTTTAAAGTATTTTGTTTTTGAGGAATTCTTAATACTTTTCACGTAATAAGCTACCGATGCATTGTATTAAATAATTATAAGACACTCTAAGGTGTCGATTGTCCATAGCTTCCTAAAAAAATATATAAAGGAAATCCTTTCTCTGTTTTGTGCATGCTTTTGATAAAAAGATAAAAATTAATTTGCGTGATTAAGTACTAATTCATACAATTTTCTACACAAGTCCACTTTATATAAAGTACGCAGCCAATTTTGGAGACGTTGACTACAGATTATCATTGTGACATGATGCTGCATAGATCAATATAAACAAAAGACATAAACAATTACCCTTTACTAAGTCTCATTTACTGAAACTGTGGTCAACGTTTTATAAATAGCTCGGAGAATAATTTTTTAATTATTTTCCTATCCAAGATGATTTTTTTTTATTATTTCGTTACTCTAAATTTTATTGTTCTAAACTTCCGTTTACGGTTCTTAAGTCTAAATTATAGCATCATTTTACTATTTTAACTGAGTTTCAACTAGTATTGGTAGTAATAAAGTTCTTTATTACACTCTCTTTTCTCTACTATTTTATTTCAAGTTAAATTGGAATATTTTTTTTTCTTTCAACCATAGTTATTGTTATAACTTCAGCTTTGTCAGAGACTTATGACGCTTTACGATGCATAATCAGTAATAGCATTACCTCCTAATTTCTGCTGAAATTGTGTGACCTTTATTACAAATAGTTTCTATATACCTTTGACTTCCTTAAATATTTGGTGTATAGTTTTCATTAATCATTACTTTTCTTTAATATTAATATGTTAAATCTAAGGTTGCATGCATTCAATATTATTATTTATTTACTAACTCTAAAAATACAAATAGAACTCCCCTAGACGTAAAGGGCTGGGGAGCCCAGTATGTTAGGCACTCGCCTAGCATGCGAAAGGTCCTAGGTTCGGGTCCGAGCATCGCCAAAATAACTACAGACCTATAAACAACCCGTGCAGCCAAAAATGTCCGACGAATAATACCCCGTGTAAGGGAGTGCACGTTATATATACTTCAAAGTCGTAACGCTGCGTACGATGTCGCCCTTAACGGTTGCGTTGGGTGCCTATTTAGGTGTCGGCTCGTCACGGAAGGTACGGTAGAATAGTTAAATATGTAGCTCTAGTGTGACATTCCAACGAAATCAAAGTGTTCTTATGGAATAAAGTTTGTCTTTTGGATATAACACTCAATTGTAGTTCATGAATAATGTACTCCAATCTGTAATAATATGCTTAGCCCTTGTGTAGCTCTAGTGCGACGATAATTCAAACCAAACCAAAACCAAACTGTTATAATATGCATGTTTATATAAGTTTAAACTTTTGAATTGAATTTTCCATCAAATGCCTTTTTTTGTTGATTTTATTAACAATAAAGTAAACTAGGGGCTACGCCCCCTGCCCGCTATCGCTCGCCAACCCCCGGGAATTGCTGCGCCATTCCCATTGGCCGCTTCGCGACCGGCTCGCTGCGCTCGCTCGCTGGTGAATATAAATAAGATTATGTGCTAGCAATTTAAAAACAAATGTGGAGCACTACATACATGCACATGAAGTAAAAAAGTTACTAAACATATCATTTAACGGACATCATAGTTGGGTTTTCGAGAAAAGTCTTTCTTTCTTTTCCTATCCCCAAAGTCCAGCGGAGCTAGACAAGGTCCATGAGTCCAAAAACCTTAATTAAGTCCAGGACCATCAGCGAACTTCTCAGTAGATTCATGTATATGTTGAAATTGCAGCTTTCGTTGCCTTGCGACAAGAGCACCGGTGGTGGTGGAAGTCTGATTCTGCTCTATTGCTTGCAGACCTCAGCTGAGCATAACGGAATGGTCTTCACGCCTTGGGAGAAAACCGTATTTGGGATAATGTCCGCTTCTGGAAAATTTTATATTAAAAAGCAATTTAAATTTTCTTATAATATGCATAGTTACTTTTAAATAGATTTATTGATGTGGATATGAAAGTTTGTAGTGTTACATGCCTCTAGTTAATCAAGTGGATTTAACCTTTGAGAAAACATTGAAAATTAATTTTAGCGACGCAACAATTTGATTTAAATAAATGTAGATTAATTAAAAAAAATTTAGCCTTAAACTATTTTATTGCTCAAATTTTTTTTAAAAATAGGATACAACTGCCGAAAAAATAACTGTAAAAATAAGCAAAATAATGTCTATTTTTTGAAGAGAGATATTGCAAAGTATTATGTAACAAAAAAAAAAAACGCTTAAAAAGTTAGAAATTGTACCAAAGGGATAGTTTAATGTCTACAACTAGTTTAATTTTACGACCGTTGAACTTCCTGTGTCTATAAATAGTTTATTGATAGAAATTGGCATTTCCTATTGAACTTTTTTATAGATTTGAAATCTGATCTAAAAACATTAGCACTCCATTTTTATGGAGTGTTACTGTCTTAAGTACAGGTTGCCTTTTTTGAATTTTTAGCTCAAGCAAATTCTGTTTGGGCAGTCCATCTGGAATTACGGTATGATGTCTAGTTTCCATATATGTCTGCAGGTAAATTTACCCGTTTGCGTTAATTTAGTTTACCTGAGTTACATTAAAAAATATATTATTTGGGGGAGGGGGAGGGCTTTATCTATTCTCGCCAAATTATTACCAAAAATGCGTCGATGACCAAAGTGTTTCTTTGGTTTTTTTTTCAGGCTGTTCCTAAGTTTTCGTGATTTAGAGCTGTATCAAAAACTGTTGAATATTCATTTTTGCGCCAAATATGTTGTCAGAATGCTCTGTTTTTACCACATTATTGAGATTTTGACACGAAATCACATTATTATAGAATTATACTTCATTTTTATTTACCATTGAAATTTCTATGGCAGTAAGTTCTTATTAAGCACGATTTTTGTGATATGAGGATGCGCATTTTACAGTGATGCATTTTCATTTTGAAATTTTAAGGCAATATAAGAAACAGGATTATATTTAGAGATATATTGTATATTGATTTTGATATTTTTTGTCCGTGCGAAGAACGAGTTATTATTTGCTAGTTTCCTAATAAAAACATTCACTTCCAGTTTTGAATTTATTTTTAATTGTAACTTAATTTGCTCTATGTAATGCTAGACTTTATTATGGTATTTATTTGTCTTGTATGTATTTTTCTTTATGTAAGCAGAAAACTCATTTTCGAGTGGCATATTTTCTTGGCAACTGTTATGACTTTACCTTCTAATGCAACAAGTAACCTAATCCACTTTATTCTATTAAAGTAGAGTTCCCTCTCGACAAATCTGTGTTTTTCATCTATTACATTCAATTTTGAAGTTTTAGTTACTAATAACCCTCATAGATGACAGTAGTAAAAGTGTCTACAAAATTAAGAGGAAATTTATTAACCGTTGTGAAATTACGTCTTTGGCAGTATTCAAAGTACAATAGTAGACTCCCTCTTAACCGGCTTAAACGGGACCGAGGGTAAGCCGGTTAAACGAAAATCCGGTTAAACCGGAGAAATTAAATAAATTGATATTTAGATGGTTATTTGATAGCACTTTTGTTTATTGATGATACTTGCCTTATGAAATAATTGTACAATTGAAATATTTTACTGGTTATTTTATATATTATTAGTAGTATTTTACATATTTGATTACATACCTTAAAAAACGACACCGAAAGCCGATTGAACTAACCAAAAACTTGTATTTTTAGCTATTTTTGGCATTTTAAGGGTGGAAAATTTTTAGCCCGGTTAAAGCGGAGATCCGGTTAAACGGAGGCCGGTTAAGAGGGAGTCAGTACTAAATACAAATAAATTGTTTTGAAAAAAAAATTCAAGGGGGTAATTTTAAAATAAATTTAGTGGTTTTCTCTAATCATTCTTATCAAAATTAAAAGTTTTATAGTTGGTTTTCACCATATAGCACAATTTTTAAAAATTGCAATTATTTAATTTCCAATGCAGGTACTTTTCCAGTATTTTCCCATAATATATGAGCATTAAAGCTACAAATATATTTTTTTTGGGATGAAAAAAAATCATGCATTGCAGGGTTAATAGATCTGATGTTTTATTAGCATTGAAAAGATCGATTTTAATCGTTGCTATACGGCCATTTTTTCTGGTGTTATGTTCCTGAAACCTAGGACAATCATTGTTCCTTCCTTCATCTTCTTCAGAAAGTTACCTCACTGGAGCAAGGACACACACCAGCGAAGTTCGATCACTTTGGTACCGGGAAATCCCACTTCGTGTGATTATAATACCATGAATGGATTGAAAATATTTCTCATTTTGTCTCCAAACAAAAACTCTTACATTAATTTTTTTTTCAAACTCTTAAGTGTCTGAATCTATGTATAGAATTGTTTAATCAGTCGTCAATCCAATTTGGTAAAAGAAATACTCAATTCCGGGTTTTGAAAAGGTGACAACTAGCATTGCTATAAATTCATTTGCCAAATCCTTGTTTTGATTTATTTACAATCAGTGTCATTTCGCTATTGAGTTGAAGTAGTATTTCTTCAAATGTTTGGTTAGGTTTGAATTATCGTCGCACTAGAGCTACACGAGGGCTATTGGCGACGGGCGTCGTATTTTAGAACCACAGTCAGGTGACGAGCCAACACCTGAATAGGCACCCAACGCAACCGTTAAGGGCGACATCGTACGCAGCGTTAGGACTTTGAAGGATATTTAACGTGCACTCCCTTACACGGGGTATTAGTTGTAGGACATTTTCGGCTACACGGGCCGTTTATAGGTCGGCAGCTATTTTGGCGATGCCCGGACCCGAAACTGGGAGCTTCCGCGTGCTAAGCGAGTGCTTAACAGACTGGGGTCCCCTGCCCACTTCTTCAAATGAATAAATTTTAATAACCTTTTCTTCGATGCTTTCTTGTAATTTCTCAATTTCTAGGTAATTACTACTACTTCTTCTTCATAAGCTCAACAGCCTTTTGCAGGCCAAGGGTGACTCGCTAATCCTCCTCCAGTTGGCCCTATTACCCGCAATGGCTCTCCATCGGCTGACTCCTTTTATTGAGGTTCCTTTAAACATCGTTTAACTATCGTGTGGGTGGTTGTCCACTACGTATAGTACCTTCAATTTTAGAAAAAGTTACTTTTTTGGTGGGGAAATCATGCGGGGACATCTGTACAGATGGCCCAGCCACCTAATTCGGGATGCTTTTATAGTTCTCTCAATTTCGGTCCCGCCAAATTTTTCTGTAAATTATATTGTTGTAAAGAATTCTCCACTCACTGTTCTCCTTAATAGGTCCGTATATAGCTACTTGCAGAAGACATTTAAAACAAATCCAGCCATGTATAGAGATCTAAATTTGTGGTTTAAAAAAGAATTACTTCAAATTTTCAATTGTCAAATAGGAAATCAACGAATTTAAAATTCGATTTTTTTATGTAGCATGAAAAAAATTTCTTCGTTAATATTTTTATTACAAATCAACTGATTTTCTTTGCGAGCTTTTTCGTTAAACACATTAAACATTTTTAAGATTCATCATAGTCTTCACTGGTTCTAACCCTTGATGAAGGACCCTAGCGTTCTGAAGGTATCTATCCTACTGGGTAAGTCATTTTGGATGAGATTTTCGATTTGTTATTTTTATGATCTACTTTTATAACCTGTTTTATTAGCTTTCCAAAACAGCTTTATTTTTGCTTCTACGTTTTGTATTATCTAAGTCACAAGCTTTCGAAGCAAAGTCGCTCGCCCAAAAAGCGAAATATTTACTTCTAAGTCGTTTCGTGAAAATGGATTTTTTCTAATTATCTATTCAAGAAAACAGTTCTAGACCAAAATGGTTTAGTAGTAACTGTCTAACATTTTCTGTGATGATTTAATAATTGAGTTTGTTTTTAACCAAAAGCTAATGTCTATGTTTAGCATATTTTAAAATATGAGTGATTCTGTAAACATTTTCTCTATTTTACGGCGTCTTTTTCTTTAAAATATGGAATTGGTCTCGTTTAGCTGTATCTCGGTGATCATTTGAGATCAATAAAAGGTTTTATTTCAAAATACGGAAAAGTATCTAACGTTTATTTTCCTTAACCCTTTCAGTCCCAGTGACGCCATTTGGAATCATCACTTTCAATATTTTTTCCAAATGTTTATATCCCGTTATGACATCCAAACGCATGCAATTCGATTCTTCACACTTTGTTCGATTAGAAAATATTTTACATTAATCTCAATAGAAGTTAGAACTACTATTTTTCAAATTAGAAAATAGCTAACAAGCGTTTCACCTGATTTTTGAAAAGTTCACTTAAGTTCCACATATTTAAAACGCAATTTAAACTATTTCGGTTAAAATAATTACTAAATTTTTATAAATATGTTTTTTAATATAACCTGAAAATATATAACTCGAAGTAGTTTTAAGGCAATATATATTTTTTTATTTTGTTTTTTCCACAGTTAAATTTTTTTTGCATTATTTCAAAAACCATATAAAAATTAAAATGAATTTTTTTCTTATGGAACTCTTATTTTTAACCTAAAATAAGCTTATTTTGTGAATATCAGATGTTTCTGTAGTGTAGTAAGTTTTTGGGACTGAAAGGGTTAAAGGTTTTTTATATGTACATAAAAGTTTTTTTTCAAGAATTTTTTCGCTAACATCAAAATTGTATCAAACTATTGAGAAATTTTATATAAAAAGTCCCTTAATTTATTAAAAAACCATCTAGTCCAAAATTTTAGTATTTTTCCATAGTTTTTAGTCAAACTCCTACTAAAACGAAAAATAACGGCAACATTAGTGACTTTTCTTTTTTTAAAAAAAAGCCCTCAAACCCAGTCGGTTATCTTAGACTTTTATCCATTCTACCATATTAGACTACTTTTGCTTTTAGTTAGTGATTCCCCTACTCTTTTGGTCTTCCACTCGATCAATCCATTGAATTATTTTTTTTCTTCCTCTAAAAGTTGGTCCTTTACACTTCTTGCCAACCTAAGTTGGATAAATATGCTATGGAGAAGATCCTTCCGCGCATGTAAGAGTTCCATAAATTATTTGTGAATCCATCCAGAAAACATGTTTAAAATATTAATTTCGATTAAGGTCTAACAGATTTGAATATTATTTGAGAAAATTTTTGCAAGATTATCAGAATGAAAAGTGCATTTTGGTTAAATTGCATTCAGATCATTTTGGATGTAAATATTACCTTACAAGAGTTTCCAACTAACGGACCAACCGCACTTTTCCCTCTGCCTTTTTACTCTTTGTTTTTACCTAAGCTGGGTTGGCAAGGAGTGTAGTGTTAGTCTTCTGTCACATAATCTTTAACGAATATTCATCATTCTCCCTCACAGTCCGTAAGAAATTGGTTAGTGTCAGTTTAAATATTGTTATTTTTCTCCAGGATTTGTAACCAGTTCTCTCAGGATCAAGAAGATACTATACCTTGTATATTTATTGGGCGAGCTTCAAAAACACTTTCTTTCCCCATCCCTTCGCTTGGTTTTCTAGGAAACGGGGGAAGCATCGCTTCTCTAAACCTAACGCGTTAAAAGTTCTGTTGTGAGGTTAACAGTTCAAATGCAAGTGGGGGAAATATACGCTCACGCCGCCGTTTCGAAGAAAACCACATGAGAGGTGGGTTAAGAAAATGCTTTCAAAGCTCACATTCTGGCTAGAAATAGTATATCTGCGGATGGTTATGATAAGCGCGTCTACACTCGATAAGAAGTTGGTGTGCCAACATTAAATTCATAAATTTGGCCTATAAGAAGTTGGTGTGCCAACATTAAATTCATAAATTTTGGCCTATATGCAATAAGTGCAGAAAACTTATTATCTCACGTTGGCAATCTCCCAACAGAAACTCTGTAGCCTTTTCTTATTTTCTACAAATTTTTTGAAAAAAAAAATAGAATTTAAGCAAGTAAAAAAAAATTTAATATTGTAGTAACATTTATGAACCATTAAATAACAAAAAGAAGAAACGTACTGTTTAGTTGTTTTTCTATTTGAGCAATTTTATTGCTTTGTCATTACTGCTCCCCAATAAAAGTTGTTATTCAGGGGACAATTTAAGTTAACAATTGTTTTACATTTCACTATTTTTTTTTCAAGTACTCACACGGTATAATAAAACGTATTTGCCTATAGTATTTGGATTGCAATTAAATTTTATTTAAAAATAAAATATATTCTAAGTTTGTGTATTTTTTCCATTATTCTTTAATCTAAAAATTTGAGCATTCATTTTTCTGATTGAGTGTTTTCTTTCGTTACAAATCATTCATTGAATACTTAGATACATTAAATTATTATAATGACACTTTTGCTGAAAATTTAATATTAATTCTTCGTAATTTTATTTGTAAAACTTAAGATTTTAAGCTGCATATCCAGAAGAGACATGCTTTTCATCATTTCTTGACGAATTTAGAAATTTGAATCGAAGCCAAAACCTTTCGTAGTCATATCTGTAAACAATATTGCCCCTCGAGATTGTTTAAAATTTTTCAGAGTTGTGAATCAAGCTGGGTAAAGCAATCTTGTGGCAACCGATTTTTAAAAATAAAACTCTTGAGGTTAACCTGAGTCAAATCACGGCCAACTCAACTACAAAGGCCAAAGAAGCCCTTCCATACACGCTCGGGGACGGAAAGTTTGATGTCATAGTTCCGAGTGACGTTGTTCCGAAGATGAAGACAACTTGTCTCGAAATCAGTTTGGAACCACCTGCTTCACGGCTGACCAAATTTTTCGGCTTCCGAATGCGTCCGATACAGTTTCTCGATCTTCGGCACTCGGAACAGTGACGTCAAAATTTACGTCTACGCTCATGTTTGGGAGAGATTCTCTGGCATTGTCATTGTAGTTGGCCGTAGTCAAGTTCGAATTAGATTAAAGCCTGTTGTTAGTGAATCATGTCACATTTTCTGGTATGATTAAAAAATTTCCGAATACCCTTTTTAAGCTGCAGTCCAGTATTTAAACTTAGTTTTTATAAAACCTTTTCTTCATTTTCATTCATAGGTTACCAATTCACTTCTAAGTCATTGAACTTATCGGTTTTTTTTTCTGTAGTATATTGAGAAAATACAGTTTAATGTTTAAAGCTTGATAAAATTAAACACTTACATTTACAAAATTGTCGTGCTTCATTTAAAATTGTAACAATTTTTCAAAAGGAAAGAAAGACGCTCAAACAATATTTGCTAAATTATACATTTATTAATACATTCTTGAAGGCAAAAGATATGCAATATTTTTTCTCCCTAAGGCCGTTTTATATGACATGTTTGAGTACACTATCTAAAATGTATAGTTTTTCCATTATTGGATTTTTTAGTATTCTGTTCAATTAATTATGTTATTAGAAATGGTTATTAAAGTATTTTTATAGACTTGCCTATGTATGTTATTTTTGTTAAGAATTTGATAAATCTTTTATAGATCCCATTTCGACATGCCTTATTAAGGAAATATACAGTGCCAAATTATTCTAAGTTTGAAAGTTACCTATGAAGAAGTTTGGTAACTTCGTGGATAACTTCCAGGTAAGATTTGCCCATTTTTCTTTTTTTCATTGATTTAAAACATCAATGAAAAAAAAAAAGAAATTTTTGTCTAAAAAGAACGCTTTAAAAATAGTAATAAAAAAGCACATGTTGCGATGTGCTTGTTTATTAAAAATCTAATGAAATCAATGTAAATCGCTACAAATAATGGATTAAGGGTTTTAAGTCTTAAAATTAATTCTCCGCAATTTTTATTTGTAAATCTCAAGATTTCAAGCTACCATACCCTGAAGAGACAGGCTTTTCATCATTTCTTGATGAATTTAGAAATTTGAAAAGAAGCCATAACCTTTCTTAGTCATACCTGTAAACAATATTGCCCCTCGAGATAGTTCACAATTTTTCAGAGTTGTATTCAAACTGGGTAAAGCAATCTGGTGGCAACCGATTTCCAAAAATAAAACGAACTCCTGAGGTTAAGGGGGTTCAATACCCAAAAATCGGAGAAAAAATCAAAACAAAAATTATTGGCTTAAAATACTATTACAACCCTTATTAATGTCGCAAAGTATCAAGACGATTGGAAAAAATATTTTTGACATTAAAAGCCATTTAAATGTCATGGCTTCGTAAGGAAATGGGTTAACAATGAAAACTTTAAACGCGTTTTTCTCGGAACTTGATTTTTTGAACTTCGATGTACCTTTTCTCAAAAACTATGCTATGTTTTCTCGTAAACTTTTTTTTATATGATGTAATACATAGTGTAGATTAATCTGAGGTTATAAATTTTAATAAAACTAAAGTGAAAAAAAATTTATGAGGCAAAAAAGTGAAAATTTTCATGATTTTTTGGACTACTTTAAAACTTATTTTATTAAAAAAAAATCTAACAGTTATTTACAAAAAACTTTTAACCTCAGATTAATATATAAGGTTGGTATAACACACACACAGAAAATGCTAAGATAATCTGATCAGTAGTTATTGTGAAAAGGTACATTGCAATTGTCCAATTTAACATTACCGATATACAACATACTGAACCCCCTTAACCTGAGCCATATTCGAAATAGATTGAAACCTATGGCTAATGAATAATTTTTCACATTATTTAATGGTATGATTAAAAAATATCCTTTTTTCAGCTGCATTCCAATGTTTAAACTTTTCTTTATTTTTATAGATTACCAATTCACTTTTGAATCATTGAGTTTATTGGACTTATCTGTAGCATATTGGGAAATTCAGTTTTATGTTTAAAGCTTGATAAAATTAAAAACTTAAACAATTACAAAATTGTCGTAATTCATTTAAAACTAACGATTTTTCAAAAGAAAAAAAACCGTTCAAACAATATTTGTTAAATGAAATATTTATTAATATATTTTTGAAAGCAAAAGACATGCAAGATTTTTCTCCTAAAGGCCGTTTTATAGGACATGTTTGAATACACCATCTAAAATGGATAGTTTTCCCATTATTTGATTTTTCTAGTATTCCGTTAAACTAATCATATTAAAACTGGTTATTAGAGTATTTTTTAAAGATTTGTCCATTGTTATTGTTTTTAAATATTAATTTGATAAAACTTTTATAGATCCCATTTGGACATGCCTTATTAAGGAAAATGTCCAATACCAAGTTATTCAAGTTTGAAAGTTACATCTGAAGAAGTTCGGTAACTTCATGGATAATTTCCAGGTAAGATTTGCCCATTTTTCTTTTTTTCATTGATTTAAAACATCAATGAAAAAAAAGAACTTTTTGTCTAAAAATAACGCTTTAAAAATACTAATAAAAAAGCACATGTTGCGATGTGCTTGTTTATTTAAAATCTAATGAAATCAATGTAAATCAATATAAATAATGGATTAAGGGTTTTAAGTCTTAAAATTAATTCTTCTCAATTTTTATTTGTAAATCTCAAGATTTTAAGCTGCACACCCGGAAGAGACATGCTTTTCATAATTTCTTGACGAATTTAGAAGTTTGAATAGAAGCTAAAACCTTTCTTTGTCATACCTGTAAACAATATTGCCCCTCGATATACACTGCTCAAAACAATTAGGGGAGCACTTTGCGCACTCTAGTTTACCCGTCCAGTTCCAACTTCTTATTTTTTTCTTATAAAATCCTAAAATTTGTGAAATAGATACCTTATGGATCCAGATTGAAATGGTAAAAAACAGAGAAAAAAATCTTACTTTTTAACTAAAATTTGAGGGGCAAAAAATTCTAATCATAACTTTTGAATAAATTATGACAATAATTTTTTCGAAATTTTAATTGCAAAAAAAAGGGAAAATAAAATTTTAGACTTCCAAGAATGCCACCGTGAAGAATTTAGGGTCAATTTATTTCATTTTGGGGGTTAATTTTACTTTACCGTGTTTTTCACATTTTCATTCAATTAAAACAAATATTATTTAATTCTTCAAAAGACATGATTCTTCCATCTGACGGTAAATAAGTACGATTTCGACTTAATGAGAAAAAAATCGGAAGCTGGTGATACCAAACGGAATCATTGGGGGCGAAATGGTTTAAACCATGCATTCCCTAATTGTTTTGAGCAGTGTAGTTCATAATTTTTCAGAGTTGTGATGCTGGGTAAAGCAATCTTGTGGCAACCGATTTAAGGGGGTTCAGTATGTTGTATATCGGTAATAATAAATTGGCCAATTGCAATGTACTTTTCACAATAACTACTGGTGAGATCATTTTAAATTTTCTGTGTGTGTTATACCAACCTTATATTTTAATCTGAGGTTAAAAGTTTTTTTTTCAAATTACTGTTAAATTTTTTTTTAATAAAATAAGTTTTAAAGTACCCAAAAAATTATGAAATTTTTCACTTTTTTTGCCCCATGAAATTTTTTTTAAATTTAGTTTTATTAAAATTTATAACCTCAGATTAATCTATACTATGTATTACATCGTATAAATAAGTTTACGAGAAAACATAGCATAGTTTTTGAGAAAAGGTACATCGAAGTTCAAAAAATCAAGTTCTGAGAAAAACGCGTTTAAAGTTTTAATTGTTAACCCATTTCAGTAAGGAAAGGGTTAAATAAAATGGCTTTTAATGCCAAAAATATTTTTCCAATCGTCTTGATACTTTTAGACATTATTAATAAAGGTCGTAATAGTATTTTAAGCCAATAATTTTTTTTTTTGATTTTTTCACCGATTTTGGGGTACTGAACTTAAAAAACCTCTTGAGAAGTCTGGTTAACTCTTGTCATATCCGAGATAGATTAAAGCTAATGGGTATTATAAAGAATAATGAAATATTATGGCTAATGAATAATTTGTCACATTATTTGCTGGTATGCTTAAAACAATTTCAGAATATCCATTTTTTTTAGCTGAAGTCCAATGTTTAAACTTAGTTTTTTAAAACCCTTTTCTTTATTTTCATAATACAAGTACATAATTGTCGTATTTCATTTAAAACTATAAAGATTTTTCATAAGAAAAAAGGGACGTTCAAACCATATTTGTTAAATTATATATTTATTAATATATTTTTGAAGGCATTAGATGTGCAATATTTTTCTCCCTAAGGCCGTTTTATATGACTTGTTTGAATACACTAAAATGAATAGTTTTTCCATTATTGGATTTTTTTATTATTCTGTTAAATTAGTCATGTTATTTGAACTTTTTATTAATGAATTTTTTATCTGCTTGCCTATATGTTATTTTTGTTAAATAAGAAATTGATAAAACTTTTATAGATCCCATTTGGACATGCCTTATTAAGGAAAATGCACGGTACCAAGTTATTCTAAGTTTGAAAGTTACTTCTGAAGAAGTTTGGTAACTTCATGGTTAATTTCCAGGTAAGATTTCCGATTTTTCTTATTTTCATTAATTTAAAACATCAATGAAAAAAGATAATTTTAGTTGAAAGGAACGTTTTAAAAATGGTAATAAAAAAACACATGATACGATGTGCTTGTTTATTTAAAATCTAATGAAATCAATGTAAATCAGTACAAATAATAGATGAAAGGTTTTAAGTCTTCAAAAGCAGGAAATTCGGAAACATGGTTATTCGTGTAGCTCTAGTGCGACGATACTTCAAACTAAACCTAAATCTAAACCTGAAACATGTTATAAAACTTACTTATGACAACCCTAAACACTTCTTTAAAAACTGCCATAACAAGTAAAACTTGGGAACTCCGATTTTTCCATCGAATTACTGTAAATATACAAAATTTGCTTATATTGTGTTAACATTTGAAATTGCTCAAAACCTTTTTAAAGAGGAAAAAGTTTTATTTTTTGAAAAATAATTAATATTAAAAAAAAAATGCATCTAGTGTCGAATTACAAAACACTTGATGAGTAAACGGGAAGAACCACTTGATATCATAGAATTCTTTCCTTAATAGCCTCTTTGGGGATGATAGCGAAAGATCGCCTAAACTGGTGTAAAGAAACGGGTTACTCGCTTTGTTTTTCTTTCGCGGCAACCCTGATACACGCCAGAGACAAGTAGACACAAATAACACGTTTGTACCGTAAATGAATAACCAAAGGAAAAACCGGTTTCCTGTCGCCAAAGTCCGCCAAGCAGACACATAAGGTAAGACTAAAAATCAAGTGGTTCTTCCGGTGTACTCTTCACTTATGTATACAAGGAAAACCTTAATTTGGTTCCGTTTGGTTTGTAGACATATATTTTCAGGCTTGTGAGCTTGGTCAGGGACCCGCTTATAAACCTTCGTCAAGTAAGATAGACACAACACACATACGCGCCAGATGCTGCCATCAATTGCGCGCAACCTCCACAATTTAGACATGCCCCAGAAGTGGAGGGAAATAGTCTCCAGGGACATGTCCCCGTGGGAAACTGCGCAATATCCGCCCACAAGACTTTCGGACCCAACTGATTTAACGAGCACGTACTCTGCAAAAACTCGACGAACACAAACTTTCATGCCTTATCGGGATTCGAACCCGGACCCAGAAGCTCCAAAGGCTAGCGCCCTAACCATTGCGCCGCCTTGGTTCCATTATTTGGAAAGGTATAAGCTTTTTTAAGGCAACTATCTGCGCCGCGTTTTGCTATGAATAATAGTCTGTTGTCATTGCGGAAATTGCCCCTTGAAGTTGGCTTCGTAGCGACTACACTACCTTAAAGGTGAAACGAGTTCTACAGAAAAGCAACCTAAACGAGTTTGGCTTCTTGTATAACGAGTCTTGTAAAGGTGAAACAACTCTTCCAGAATTGAAAATGACGGTTTAGTGCAGTTGTTTCCTAACCGGTTTTACGCTTACCACTGGTGGTACGCTTTCCACTGGTGGTACGTGAAATAATTTCAGGTGGTACGCGTGAGTGATGTGAGCAACATGATACTATTAATAGCTTCTGTACACATGAGCAGTAAGCACACAAGCATTTAACTCATTATATTAAGCATTAATATTATTTTAAAGAGAAATCTTTATTATACTTCAGAATCGGATGTAAAACCTAGTACCCTTTGAACTTCCGGCAAGCTCTGCTTTTTCTGATGCCATTGGTGCGGTTACTTATGTGAGAGAGAATTTTCTGAGCTCTTGTACATAAAAAATAAAAATAGAAGCACCATAGTGTTGAAGAGAACTTAAAAGTGAAGATAAGTTCCATTTCTCCTAATGTTAATATTTTAATCACAGGCAAACAAAAATTTTCGCTCTAAAGACGTAAAATTATATTTTGTATGATGAGTATTTTTTTGCTGAGCTTGTACTATTTTTCTTATTTGTATGTTTTTAGACCTATAGGTAATCAATAAAATTGTTAATTAATACTATTTTAACCTTTTTATTTATCCTTGCTTATAAGCATGTTATAAATAGGCAAATATCCAACCATTAAATATAATATTTTCTCAGAAATTTAATTCAAATAGCCTTTGAACATTTATAGAAAAGTAATTATACGTTTATTAAAATATTTAGATTTGCTGGCACGCCAAAATTTCTTAAGTCAAGTGGTACGCAGGCGCAAAATGGTCGGGAACCCCTGTTTTAGTTCATTCGTTCGTGTGACTTTTAGTTCATTAGTGTTGGCCGAGTAAACAGAACCACGTGTTATTTAGCGATATAAAATTTTATGCCTAAAAAAAGCAATCCCACTAAATAAAAGCTTTTCTCCCGTTCTTTCTGTTTAGATTTGTATGGGTTGATGTCACATTAGACTCGAACGACCGTGAAACCCATATTACCCTGTGATATTTCAAGTCTTTACTTTTTATTTGATAAGGGGGAAAGAGCGCGCTGGATTGCGGGTCCCCGAAACAAAGTGCATATGTGTTAATCGTACAGAGAAAAAAATATTTTCTCGGCTACATTACTACGGCTGTATTGAATGTTTTTACAAACGGAGTTTTTAAGGGGCTAAATGTAGCTGACTTACAGGTCCCGACAATCCCACTTTTTTAAATTGAACAACTAAAGAGTAAACGGGAAGAACCAATTGATTTCTCTAGATTCTTTCCGTAATTATCTCTGCTTGGCGGACATTGGCGACCAGATACCGGTTTTTCTTAAGGTTCTTCATTTGCGGTACAAACGTGACGCGTTCCTCTCAACTCTGGCGTGAATTAGGGTTGCCGCGAAAGATAAATAAAGCGAGTAACTGGCTACTTTACACCAGTTTAGGTGATTTCTCTATCTTCCCCAAAGAGGCTATTAAGGAAAACCTTGTACGAAATCAATCGGTTCTTCCCGTGTACTCTTCAACTGTCAGTTTTACATTGGATACACCGTGCTACCCATTGTCAAACCTCGTTGTCACGAACTGGCTTAACACGAAATTTCGCTTAATGAACTGAAAGCATTTCCCTAGCCTATAAAACTGGTTGTTTATTGCTTTCAATTACCTAATATGAAATATAAGGAGGTAGAAGTATTGCGAGGTTGTCGAAAATCAGTAATGGAGATTTTGTGTTTTCGACATGTTTTGGAGGGTGCTGATTCTGAAAAGGGTTTTTTTCGCATTGGTGGGCCTGTTTTAAACTACTCTATAGATCGAAAAAAAGAGCTACAAGGTTTAAATTTGGTACACAAGTTTCTAGTACTTGTTGGACGTCATGATAAGGTTTTCGCGAAAATCATGCACGTTCAAATTGTAGTTGCAAAAGAATTTATTTTGTTTTAGGGGTATCATGTAATGTTGCACACCTCTAGTTTTAAAAGGATAACATTTCATAAATAAATAGTAGTGTGAATAGTTCGTATAATTTCAAATTTAATAAGGAGTATATGTATGGTGGAACAATCCGAAGTTAATTCTTTCAGTCCCAGTGATGTCATTTGGCATCATCATGTTGCTGATCATAATTAAAAAAAAAAATAATAGGACTCAAATCTATTGGGAGTAATGAAAAATATTTTATAATAGAAAAAAGTTTGAAGAATCGAATGTTGTGCTTTTTGATATCATAAATGGCTATAGACGATCAGAAAAAAAAATTCTAAAATCATGATGCCAAATTGTCATAGGGACTGAAAGGGTTGAAAGAGCTTAGCTGAAGAAGTGATATTTTTAGAAAAATTTCGAATTTTGTTAACTATGTGAATAGAAACTAGAAATATTTCTGTTGTCACATACGATATTGAAATAATAACATATGCATTTTATATGTAATAACTATAGCTCAAAAAAAACCACAATTTTTTTGGTTTTTTTTTTATTTGAAACTATTGAGGTGGAGCGAGGGTTACAATCTATTGAGGTGAACAACTATGGAATTTTTTTTATAAAATCAGACGAATCACTAGGACGAAACAGGGACGAAACACAAGACGAAGACACTATCTATATACACTATGTACACAACAGGCACTTTTGTCCTGTCGGTCGCCCGATTCTTAGGCGATCTCCAGTCGGCCAGACTAAAAAAGAAAATTCCATGTTACGAATATTAATATTATAAATGCATAGTTGTTAATAAATATTTCACTTGAAAGATCTAATTATTTGTCATAAAATCCTGTTTTAAAATAAAATGTTTAACTACCACTATTACATATATATTCCGGCTTGTATGCTTGATCAGAGACCCGCTTATGAAGCCTTCGTCAAGTAAGACATACACAGAAGGAATTTTTACTGTCGCAGAGAAAGGAATATAGGCCCAGTGGACCAGTGGTAGTGCTTCGCATTGCCACGCCACAGGTCCGCAGATTGAGTCCCGGACTGGGCGAGGTTGACATAGCCTTTATCCCTTGAGTGGGTCTATAAAATAGGTACTAAGCATCTTGGGAACTAAACACTGGGGGTTTCGCGTGTGGCTGACCACCTTACCGGGACATATGCCTATCACCCCAGAGCCGTAGGTCACGAAAGTTGAAATGGGCACAGCAGGCCTTGGCCCTGTAATGGGCTGTTGCTCCGGGGAGTTTAGTTTTTAGAGAAAGGAATATAAACCCAGGACGAAGGCGGTAATCGAACCCGCACCCGTTACAGCGCGCAGACTGCTAGCGTAATGGTCCAAACTATTAGGCCAAATGTTTAATACTCTGAGGGATAAGGAAATTGGATGTAGTGTAAACTAGTTTTCATTGCAAGAGTATTGTTTGCAGTGCTGTTTTAAATTTTTTAACTGAATAATTTTTTAAAATTTTATAAAACTTTATTTCGGTTTCAGAGGATAATAAAAGACGAAAAAGAAAGAATACCTGACATTTTTTTAAGTGACGGGTTTATACGTATGTGGTTCTCGGAGGGTATACAATTAGTAAAATTAAAACTAATGAATTTTTTTAAAGGTTTAAAATTAAAAAGTTATTGTTTTCTATTTCAATGGATAATGTATGATTTGTAGCTTTCATCATGATATTCTGTCCTATTCCCACAATGACCAATAGTGCTCTAGTAACTTTTAACAAAATGTTTGGGGAAAATCCATAATTACTAATATCATTGCTACTTCAGAAAAATAGTCAATTTTCGAACTAACCTTCTTTAGACAGTCACCCTGGAGGTACGGGCCATGTAGTGCGGCTCCGGCATTCTGCACAGCTTAGTGTCGCAGACCCATCTGTCGATGTCCACTTGTTGCCACAGTGAAGCTACAAAGGCTTCGCGGCGAATTCGTGCTGTTTTTTCTCGGCGCCGTTCGGGGGGCCACCTAGGGAAGAAAATTTTTAGTTAGACACGTCCGGTTAAATTTTCGTATTAAACCCCAAACAACTCGATGTTGTAGGGTCTGACACAAATGGAGAAAGAGATTAAGTATAATTAGAAGTAAAATCCATATCACGAATTCATGCCTATGACAATCACATTTGAAATTAGTTGAATACATGTTTTTTTTTTTATTTAATAACGTTTTATTTAGGATGTATTGCATTACTCTACCAATATCTCATGTATTTAATCATATCTATCCAAACTTTTTTTTTCACACTCACATTTTGACACTCGCGATCAAAACTAAACTACAACTGATTCTGCATAAAGCTTTTTGAATGTAAATTGTTTTTGATATCCTAAAACTTTATTATTTGGTCTCTAGTTTTAACTGATATAAACTCTAAACGTATATTAGAAGCGTTTACTTATTAAAATTAGAATCGAAGGCATACATTTCATTTATAATTACAAGAAAAAGAAAAATACTTACAAGTGCTTATAGCACCAGACGAAGCATCCGAAGCAGCCCATTGTTTATTTGTAGGGTGCTTTTTTTTCAAATGACCTGTGAAATTCGTGTGCAGGCTTTAGCTGTCCCGGTTTTCAGCGCAACGAATTCACGTACAGATAGCGGATAAGTTTTTCCGTTTACTGGAAGATTGCTGTGGATTTTATTAGTCCAAGCTATATGAAATTAACGAAGTTTTCTTTTTTACAATAAAATCGCAAACAAAATTGATATTTGTTACCGTCAGGCTTAATATCGGCAATCAAATGCTCAAATGCGACGAGAAAGGTTTGTTGTGGTTTATTTGATCTTCAACAATGATTTTTCAATTTTACTCGCTCCCATAATTCATTGTTGAAATTTGAAAACTATTATTATTTTTTGTTACATTGTGTGAAAAGTCCATTGTTATGGGCCTGCTAAAACAATGCAATTTTCGATTCTGTTGATCCAGTGCTGGTTTTTATAAAGGAACAGGCCCTTTAAGTTAGTAATATGTATGCGCGAAATAGTTGATTAGCAAAAATATTTGGATCACCATGAAGCTGTTTTTTTTGCTGCAATCTATAAATAAAAAGATTTTATATTTGTTTTGAAAAATAATTTTTAAGATTTTTTAATTTTAGATATTTTAATTTGAAGTGTTTTGTTTTTGAAGAATCCTTTACACTTTTTACGAAATGAACTACCGATGCATTGTATTAAATAAAAAAAAAGACACTCTAAGGTGTCGATTGTCCATTGTTTCCTAAAAAAATATAAAGGAAATTCTTTCTCTGTGCATGCTTTTGATAAGAAGATAAAAATTAACTTGTGTTATAAAGTACTAATTCATACAATTTTCTACACAAGTCTACTTTATATAAAGTACGCAGCCAATTTTGGAGATGTTGACTACAGATTATCATTGTGACATGATGCATAGTTTAATATAAACAAAAGACATAAAACCCTTTACTAAGTCTCATTTACTGAAACTGTGGTCAACAGTTTACAATTAGTTCGGAGAATAAAGTTTTAATTATTTTCTTATACAATATGTTTTTTTTTTAATTTCGTTATTCTAAATTTTATTGTTCTAAATTTTATTGTTCTAAACTTCCGTTTACGGTTCTTAAGTGTAATTTAAAGCATCATTTTACTATTTTAACTGAATTTACGGCTAGTATTGGTAGTAATGAAGTTCTTTATTGCACTCTCTTTTCTCTACTATTTTATTTCAAGTTAATTAGAATAATTTTTTTTCTTTCAACTATAGTTATTGTTATAACTTCAGTTTTGTCAGAGTCTTATGGCGCTTTACGGTGCGTAATCAGTAATCGCATTACCTCATTATTTCTGCTGAACTTGTGTGACATTTATTACATGTAGTTTCTATATACCGTTGACTTCCTTAAAAATTTGGTGTAGTTTTCATTAATCATTACGCTTCTTTAATATTAATATGTTCCATCTAAGGTTGTGCATGTATCCAATATTAGTTATTTAATTACTTACTTGGAAAATACTGATAAAACTCCTCTAGATGTAAAGGGCTGGGGATTCCAGTTCGTTAGGCACTCGCCTAGCATGCGAAAGGTCCCAGGTTCGGGTCCGAGCATCGCCAAAATAACTGCAGACCTATAAACGACCCGTGCAGCCAAAAATGTCTGACGAATAATACCCATGGGTGTGCACATTAAATAACCTTCAAAGTCCTAACGCTACGTACGATGTCGCCGTTAACCCTTTCAGTCCCAGTGATGCCATTTGGCATCATCACTTTCAATATTTTTTTCAAAATGTTTATGTCCCGCTATGACATCCAAACACACATCATTCGATTCTTCACACTTTGTTCTATCAGACAAAATTTTACTTTAATCTCAATAGAAGTCAGAACTACTATTTTTTTTATTTAGAAAATAGTCAACAAGCGTTTCTCCTGATTTTTGGTAAGTTCACTTCAGTTCCACATATTTAAAACCCAATTTAAACTATTTCGGTTAAAATAATTACTAAATTTTTTTTAATAATATGGTCAGATACCTTAAAATATATAACTCGAAGTGTTTTTAGGTAATATATATATTTTTATTTTGTTGTTTTCCACAGTTAAAGAATTTTGGCATTGTTTCAAAAGCCATATAAAAAATTTAAATGAATTTTTTTTTCTTATGGAATTCGCATATTTGACCTAAAATAAGCTTATTTTGTGAATATCAGATGTTTCTGTAGTGTAGTAAATTTTTGGGACTGAAAGGGTTAACGGTTGCGTTGGGTGCCTATTCAAGTGTCGGCTCGTCACTTGAATGTGGCTCTTAAATACGACGCCCGTGGCCAATAGACCTCATCGCGTAGCTCTAGTGCGACGGTACTTCAAACCTAACCTAACCTAACCTGTAGTGAAGTATGTAAATTTCCAAACATGTATCATCTCTCATCCTCTTATTTGCCCTTCGTCTGGAGGAATAATTTTTTAAAAAAAAATTACGTTTGTACTCAATTTTTGAAAACTTTCACCTCCCTTCTCCCTCCGAAAACCACCAAATATTTAGCCAAATCTCATTTAGAGAAGAAAACTCTGATATTTCTTTTTTTATTTTTAAGGTTGTTGGTATTCACAAAGTTACCTTATTTTTGAAATTTTTAGCTAAATCGTGTTTTTATATGGGAAATCTGGCATAAAAACTTCGAGAAGATGTTCACTTCGAGTTATCGAGACAGTTTTTTGAAGAAAAGTATAGAAATGATTCTGGACTTGATCAAATATTCGAGTTAGCGGATTATTCGACTAATGAGAAGTCGAGTTATCGAGGCTTGACTGTATTCCATTCTTTGTGCTGTTATCGCGATGTTACCGCAAGCCAAGTCTGCTTCGCCTCTGTGCACCATACCAATAGCACCAGTCCAAGACCCGTAAATCAAACGGCCAAATACCAAGTGTTCTGGAATGAGCAATTTGTAATTGAGTTTAAGAGCAGCCATTAATTCTTTTAGGATTGACCTTTCTTGGCCATCGAGGATGTCTAGAAGAGCCACTGTTATGTTGGATAAATGCTTCATAGTTCTTTTATTGATATTTGGATGAATTGCTTAAAAGAAGGAGAAAATGCAGGAGTTCTCCCAAAGAATAATTTTTCTTTTGCTGAGAAAATATTTACAAAATTGTAGATATTGAAGCTAAAAAATTTCATTTCGATTGTATTATAGTGATTTTTTTCAGTGCGGCTGTATCAGTGCGGTGGGAGCATCTTTGTGACTGATATGGCCTCTTCTGAAATGATTCTCTACTTTTAATTATCTGGATAAATTATACATTCTTCGGCATATGTCATAAGTCTGGTTATTGGTCGAGTCTGTTAAGTGCAAACACTTGCTTATTATTAATCCGCTGGTTTATCTGGCTTCATCTATAAATCCCACATCTGCGTGTAAGCTTTTAATTACATTACACTACCGCTCTGGTGCAAGGAAGCTGACCTAAAGGTAGTGGTATTTCAGGCGCGTGTTAACATTTTATGAATAGAATTTTGTTTTATTAGAACTAAAGCTAAAACAAAATTATTTGCATTTCACGATAACGAATTTTTTTAGGTTAACTGTGATTACTGTCGGAATGAGTTTCAGCTAAAATGCTCCAAACTTTTATTTTTTTTATACACACACACAATCGGGCCTCTGAATTGCTGTATGAGAGGACACTTAAATAATCAGGTATGTCTAGAAAGAAGTATTGCATCACGGAATGAGGATAGCTTTGTAACTGAAACCACCAGAGCACCTGAAAAGATTAAGTCCCCGCCTTTTACAAACTCTTAATTAGCAATGAGGGAGGAGCTAACGAGGATATATTAAACAGATTAAATAAAGCTCGAATAAGCTTTTCTATCTTCAATAAATTCTGGAAAAATAAAAATATATAGCTTTCAACTAAAATAAGATTTTTTAATACAAATGTAAAATCCATATTATTATATGGAGCGGAAACATGGCATGGGAACAAATCAAACATGAAAAAAACTTCAAATCTTTATTAACAAATGCGTTCGAAAAATTCTTAAAATCAAGTGGTTCCATAAAGTAACAAATACTGAAATATTAAAAACATGTAATCAAAAACCAATAGAATATAAAATTAGAAAACGAAAATGGCGGTAGATCGGGCATGTGCTACGCAAGCCGGAAAAGTTCAAGGTAAAAGAGGCCTTAGAATGGAACCCGCAGGGCTAAAGGAAAAGAGGAAAGCCGAAAACAACGTGGCGTCGAACAATTACCAGCGAAGTTAAAGAGCTTAACAAGTCATGGGGAGAGATTAAGCCCATTGCAGCCAACAGGGTGAGGTGGCGGACCATGACGGAGGCCCTATGCTCCATGTTGTAGTGAAAGAGGTATAAGTAAGTAAGTTTTCGTTAGGATTCTAGCCTTTGGAGCTGCTGAGGTCGGGTTCGAATCCCGGTCAGGCATGGATGTTTGTGACCGTCAATAAATGTTGTTATTTGTCTATGTGTTTGTGTCGTCTCTTTCTTTGTGTGTCTCTTGTGACTGTATCATTTCTTGGGGTTGAATACAATAGACCTAAGGTCGCAGTGTTCGGCGAACTTGCCCCCCACCAAAGAAGTCATAAGTCATAAGTAAGTTTTACAAACTCGATTTATTAAATATTCTTTTGCACTTGTAATTAGTTTTTCTACTGGACGAACCTGTTAATGGTAAGCACATTTTGAATAATTGTGTTATATCAATAGCTATCTATTAGTTTGTTTTTCAATATAATATTTTTTAAAAAATTCAAATCACAATCATTTAATGGATTTACGCAGCCGCTTTGAGACGCGTAACATGCCATAAAACTAATGGCAATATAGTTGCCTGTACAATTTGCCTTAGAAACGAAGAAAATGCTTTTAAAATCCTTATAATCAATATTTCGTTTTTTGTGATACAAATAGTTAATGAAAAACATAATTTTTTAGTGTCTTATAAATATCTTTTTAAATCTATATAATGTTTCACAGAAATATGTATTGTTCTTGTAACAATATTCTAAAGAAATTTTTAAATGCGAAAAATAATCAAAAAATCTCAATCAACAAACTTTTAAAACGACTTCCATATTGCAATCATATTATATAGAATAAATAAAGTTACACGAAAAACTACTTGATTCAATTTCGAATAATAATTTTGATTTGGTAATTCAAGGTTTTTAAGATATTGAATAATCGTTATGAGTAATGAATGAGGTTGATATAAATACGCTTTTTTAAAGGCAAAAGTCATTACAGGGCACTAGTCATTGAAAGGGCACAAGTCACTTTGTTGACTTAGATCCATCAGATGATGAAATGATCCATTATCTCTTTTTAATGTGAACAATCAAGTAAAAACGAAAAATAGATCTATGATTGCCTATGTAAGAGGCAAAATATTGATTCTTACACACTCTGTTTCATTGAGTACTTACTCTCGTCGAGTCAATTCTAACTAAAACAACTTTTTTTATTTATTTGCACTAGAAACAAACTTTTTATGGTTTATGAAGCTAAACGGGCTGGGGAGCCCAGTCGGTTAAGCACTCGCTTAGCATGCGGAAGGTCCCAGGTTCGGGTCCGGGCATCGCCAAAATAGATGCCGACCTATAAACGGCCCGTGCAGCCAAAAATGTCCGACGAATAATACCCCGTGTAAGGGAGTGCACGTTAAATATCCTTCAAAGTCCTAACGCTGCGTACGATGTCGCCCTTAACGGTTGCGTTGGGTGCCTATTCAGGTGTTGGCTCGTCACCTGACTGTGGTTCTAAAATACGACGCCCGTCGCCAATAGCCCTTCGTGCAGCTCTAGTGCGACGATAATTCAAAACCAAAACCAAACTATGAAGCTAATAAATTCCGCTTTTGAATAATCGAAAAAAGAAAAAGAAAACTAGGAAATTTTAATGAAAAAATAAACAAATTTCTTTTTTTTATGGTATAGAGCTACCTTAAATATTTCGATAAAAACTTATCCAAAAGTAACACAAACTGAGATTAAAAGGTTTTTTATTGTGTTTAACTTCTCTAAGATATTAAAAAATATATAATGAAATATTTAATTTTTTTTAAAAAAATTAATAGTTGGACGATAAATTATGATAATTCTTTATTATGTAATGAACCAAAATTTGTATATCAACAATACCCCAAAAAGGCCCCATTCTCTATGATGAATAACGGCTACTAAAGTAAAGAGTGGTAACTATTCTTTTGAAAAGCTGGCACTTGTAAAAAATTTATGTCCTATTCGCCCCCACAGTGTTGTTTTTTATAAATGATCCGACACAAAAAGCACTTATATTTCACCACAGTATTTGACATATAATATCTTTATCTATGATACGTCATCTACCTAAAACTATAGTTAACCCTCTACTGCATACTGTCACCGTTTGGTAACAAGTAACACAATCCACTTTATTCTATTAAATTAGAGCTCCTCCTAGACAAATCTGTGTTTTTTTTCATCCATTACATTTCATTTTAAAGTTTTAGCTACTAATAATCCTAATAGATGACAGTAGTAAAAGTGTATTCAAAATTAAAGAGTGAGGTTATTAACTTTTGTGAATTACGTTTTTTGTAGTAATCAAAGAATAATAATATTAGTACTAAATACTAATAAATTGTTTTGAAAAATTAATCATAGTTAAAAAGGGTTATTTTGAAATAATTTTAGAAGTTTTCTAGTCGTTATTATCAAAATTGGAATTTTGCAGTTGGTTTTCGTCTTATGGAAAAAATTTTAAAAATTGAAAATATTTTAATTCTAATGCAGTTAAAAATTTTTAGTATTTTTCCCATAATATGTGAGTATTAAAGATCATATATATTTCTTTGGGATGAAAATAAAAATTCATGCATTAGAGGGTTAAATTCATAAAAAGTTTTTATTTAATACTTCAAAAGTGAAAAAAAAGATACACTTTTAACTAACTTTGGATTCTCCAAGACAACAATTATTCTCTCCACATCAGCACATGCTTTTAAGGTCCAATCTTTGGTTGTTAAACTTGAAGTCTAACTGGTACAATTCTGTAGTGCAGAAATATTCGTAAAAAAGTTTATTTCCCCCGTTATCGGTAGCGTTGATGAAAGTTACTAGGTACGAGCCTTCTGGTACAAAGCATCGATGGGTTCCTCTCTTCACCGCTTCGGAAAGTTCTCTGAATGTTTCGATTGTTTTTCCCCCCACCGGCACAGTCATGAAGGACAGAAGTCTCCCCTTGTAGCAAATAGATAGCACCATCGAGAAAAAAGACCAAAGCACGAGCTGCATTTTCACAGATGTTGAGTTACCATTCCTGACTGCAAAAGGTTGCCCTAAAAAGTGGGCAGTGAGTTCAAGAGCGATTCTTGCATAGGAGTACTTTCTTTTGAAGTTGACCCATAAAGTTACAGACATTGCAATCAGACACCCGAAGAAGAACATCCACAATGACAATAACTTAAATGAATTTAAATATGCGTTCGCCGCCCTGGTGGCTCAATCGTTAGCACGCTGGCCTGTGGGACTGCTGGGGTCGGGTTCGAATCCCGGTCAGGCATGGATGTTTGTGACCGTCAATTTATGTTGTTATTTGTCTATGTGTTTGTGTCGTCCTTCTTTGTGTGTCTCTTGTGACTGTCTCTTCTGGCGAGCTGGGTAATGGGCTATAAAGCCTACACTCTCCCTTCTAGAGGGCGCAATCACTGTCATTTTGTTAATATGCGTTCTTGGCTCCCATGGATGTCGCCCGTTCGATTGCAAAAGTCACAGGAGATTCTCTGTAAGATGTGCTGAAATCTACGTATTCCATTCTTTGTGCTGTTATCGCGATGCCACCGCAAGCCAAGTCTGCTTCGCCTCTGTGCACCATACCAATTGCACCAGACCAAGACCCGTTAATCAGACGGCCGAATCCCAAGTTTTCTGGGATGAGCAATTTGTAATTGAGGCCAAGAGCAGCCAATACTTCTATTAGGATTGACCTTTCTTGGCCATCGATGATGTCTAGAAGGGCCACTGCCATGTTGGATAAAGGCTTCATAGTTCTTTTATTGATATTTGGATGAATTGCTTAAAAGGTGAGGCCTATGGAGAAAATGCAACAGTACTCCAAAAGAAGGATTTTGCTTTTTGCTTAGAAAATATTTTCAAAATGTTAGACAATGAAGCTAAAGAAGCTTTTCTTTGTATTATAGTAAGTTTTTATGTATCCTATGATAACTCCAAATGAATTTTAGATGAAATGCTATGAACACATACTCTTTATCCAAATGAAAATTAGAGCAAGTATGAGATGTAGATCTGTATCAGAAGAAGCAATGTATGTTAAGAAGCTTGAAAAACATGGCATGACAGTAAAAGAGAAAATCGGAACATTTAACTGCATCAGAGCTAAGATAACACCTTTATAACTTCGATAAAACCATCTGAAAAGTTAGTCCCCTCTTTTAGCAATCTCGAAAGATGAGACTTGCTTTAGCACATTTAATGACTTGTGTTATTGTTTGAAGTTATTAATGGTAAAAAACATGTTTTTAAATGATTGAGTTACCGGAATAGGAGTTATCTATTGATCTATTTTTCAAGCAATGTATATCTATTCAAAAATTTGTCTGCAAGCTTTAAATGTCGTTAAACATCCGTTAAAAATATGTAATGTTTACTCATTATCGAATGTTGGTAAGAAAGTTTGCCATGCAAAAATACGATTTTAAAAAGCTTTTCTAAATAAATAAATTTTAAGAAGACGACCAATGTACTGCAAAGTTTTTGTCGAAAGCCAATTAAGTGTCACGAAAGACTGATTGTTATAATAAAAAATTATTTTTTTAACGTAGGGGGTAATGGTATTCACAAATCGTTATTGAATTAATATGAATTATAGTGGTTGCTGGGGTGTAAGCTCCTACTTTGATTTCGATGACTTGCGTCCTTTTTACAAGAATCGATTCTTATGTCATACATTGACGCTTTTTTAATGTGAACCAACTCACGAATATGAAAAATAGATCAATGATTTTCTTTGGAAGAGGTTGCTAAATCATTGAACCACACGTTTTCAGTTTCATTAACAGTTGGGTCCATTTTTTAATTCTTATTGTATTGTAAATCGCGCGCACTCATGAAATTTGAATTTCTCCCAAATTTTTGTTATCAGTCTGAACAGTACTGCCACTTATAGCAAACTCGATAGATACTCCTTGCGCATATGTAATGAGTTTAGTTATTGATCGAGGCTGTTAAATGTTAAAACATTTTTGATGACTAATATCGCACCTGGTTTATCGAGAACTATCTATTTTTCAAGTTAATCAAAATCTGCGCGCAAGCTTTTAATGATTTTTAACAGGGGTTGTTGAGCCCAGTCGGTTAGGGTGTAGTGTAGTGTAATCGTTTCTGGCTGCTTATTTCTAGCCTCCATTAGGAGCTTTAAAACCGACAATAACGCCTCGTAATTTAGAACCCTGGTTAAGTGACGAGGCCAACACCTGAGCGGGCACCCAACTGAACTTCGAACGACATTGTCGGTTAGGAACTCGCCTAGCATGCAAAAGGTCCCAGGTTCGGGTCCGAGCATCGCCAAAATAACTGCCGACCTATAAACGGCCAGTAAATGTCCGACGAATAATACCCCGTGTAAGGGAGTGCGAATTAAATATCCTTCAAAGTTCCGCTGCGTACGTTGTCGCCCTTAACGGTTGCGTTGGGTGCCTATTCAGGTGTCGGCTCGTCACTTGACTGTGGTTCTAAAGTACGACGCCCGTTGCCAATACCCCCCGTGTAGCTCGAGTGCGACGATAATTCAAACCTAACCTAATGACTTTCAACCGCTTCAGCCCATGGAAGGTGACCAAAAATTAATGGTATTTACGATTCGCATTCACAATCGCATTGGAAGACAGATAATAGATAAAAAAAATATAATCAATACTTAGTTGACTTTATTCAAATATATTTAAAAAATTCACCAAACCTTTACCGCTATAGATTTTGTTTTAAAAAAATAAATATTGCTGACCCACTAATGTACATTGGTAAAAAAAAAACCTAAGCAAAATATTTTTAAACACGATAATTTGAATATATATAATTATGGAAATATATTCATAGATAATAAAGTAAATAATAATTTTAAGAAATTAAATATAGTTCTTTAACTTTGAAATGATAATGAACATTAAATGGGTATGATATTGGAAGAAAGGGGCACTTTCGAATAGTGGCTGTACGAAAGGCGAAGTAAACAAATTATGTTTGTTTAAAACCAATTACTTTTACACAATTTAAAAATTTGGGGTCTATTGTTTTTAATTTGTTTGCAATTTACTTTTATTCTTAAGAAATTTTTAACTTATAATTAGATCAATTTATGCTATCCCACTCTTTTTACAATTTTGAAATTGTATAAAAATGAAAAAATAATCCGGAAAGAGCAAAAAATAACTGTTACATTTGAAAAAGTTCACTAACTTTTTTTTAAACTTTTAGAAACGGTTAGAATTATTTTTTTATTGTGTATCGTAAATCTGGTGACAACCGATTTCCAAAAATAAAACAAAAACTCTTGAGGTTAACTTGAGTCATATTCAAAATAGATAGAAACCTATGGTTAATGAATCATTATTCACATTATTTGATGGTATGATTAAAAAATATCTTTTTTAGCTGCATTCCAATGTGTAAACTTTTCTTTATTTTCATAGATTATCAATTCACTTTTAAATCATTTAGCTTATTGGACTTTTCTGTAGTATATTGAGAAAATAGTTTTACGTTTAAAGCTGTAAAATTAAAAATTTACACAATTACAAAATTGTCGTGTCTCATTTAAAACTGTAACGATTTTTCAAAAGGAAAAACAAGACGTTCAAACAATCTTTGTTAAATTACGTATTTATTAATATAGTTTTGAAAGCAAAAGATATGCAACATTTTTCTTCCCGTTTGAATACATGCACTATCTAAAATGGATAGTTTTTCCATTATTGGATTTTTTTTAGTATTCTGTTAACCAGTTCTAACAACATGATTAATTTATTAAAGTATTTTTATAGACTTGCCTATATATGTTATTGTTGTTAGATAAGAATTTGATAAAACTTTTATAGATCCCATTTGGACATGAATTATTAAGGAAAATGTACAGTACCAAGTTATTCTAAGTTTGAAAGTTACCTCTGAAGAAGTTTGGTAACTTCATGGATAATTTCCAGGTAAGATTTCCCATTTTTCTTTTTTTTCCCCATTGATTTAAAACATCAATGAAAAAAAGAACATCTTGTTTGAAAAGAACGTATACGTTAATAAACAACTTCATCTTTAATACTACTTTACCGTTTGGGTCTTCTGGGGGATAAAATTGTTTAAAAAAATATTTAAAACTTTTTTTTTCCAGAATATAAGTGTGATAAATCTTTTTCTATGTATTTTTTTACAAATCGAATGAAACAGTTGCTTCGAGTGTACACGCAAATTTAAGGAGATATATCGAGTTATTGCCGAGATGTTTAGAGAATAATTTTTTTTACTTTAAATTCGAAAGAACAAGAGACTATTTTCTAAATAAAATTTCACCTAGACGCTTTAAAAATTGTAATAAAAAGCGTATGTTACGATGTGCTTGTTTATTTAAAATCTAGTGAAATCAATGTAAATCAATACAAATAATAGATTGAGTTTTCAAGTCTTCCAAGTAGGGACATTCTGAAACATGGTTGTTCGTGTAGCTCTAATGCGATGATACTTCAAATTAAACCTAAAACATGTTATAAAAATTATGACAACCCTAAACACTTCTTTAAAAAATGCCATGACTTGTAAAACTTGTGAACTCCAATTTTTTCATCGGATTACTGTAAGTATTCAAAATTTGCTTATATGTGTTAACATATGAAATTGCGCAAAACCTTTTTAAAGAGGAAAAAGTTTTATTTTTTGAAAAAAAAATTAATATTGAAAACATGTATCTAAGTAGTAGTGTAGAATTACAAAACACTTGATGAGTACACGGGAAGAACCACTTGATATCGTAGAATTCTTTCTTTAATAGCCTCTTTGGGGATGATAGCGAAAGATCGCCCAAACTGGTGTAAAGAAACAGGTTACTCGCTTTGTTTTTCTTTCGCGGCAACCCTGATTCAAGCCAGAGATAAGTAGACACAAATAACACGTTTGTACCGTAAATGAATAACCTAAGGAAAAACCGGTTTCCTGTCGCCAGTGTCCGCCAAGCAGACACATAAGGTAAGACTCAAAATCAAGTGGTTCTTTCGGTGTACTCTTCAATTATGTATACAAGGAAAATTTTAATTTGGTTCCATTTGGTTTGTAGACATATATTTTCAGGCTTGTGTGCTTGGCCACAGACCCGCTTATAAACCTTGGTCAAGTATGATAGACTCAACACACACACACATATGCGACAGATGCTGCCATCTATCGCGCGCAACCTCCACAATTTAGACATGCCCCTGAAGTGGAGGGAAATAGTCTCCAGGGACATGTCCCCGTGGGAAACTGCGCAATATCCGCCCACAAAACTTTCGGACCCAACTGATTTAAAGAGCACGTACTCTGCAAAAACTCGACGAACACAAACTTTCATGCCTTATCGGGATTCGAACCCGGACCCAGAAGCTCCAAAGGCTAGCGACATAACCATTGCGCCGCCTAGGTTATTTGGAAAGGTCTAAGCGTTAAGGCAACTATCTGCGCCGCGTTTTGCTATGAATAATACAGTGGTGGAAATTGATTTATGAACTATCATTCTTTTCACCAGATATAGCTTTGTATTAAGTGCTAACAATTCAAATTTTGTGTGTTGGATATTCAAAGCACAATAAAGGAATTACACACATAATTTTTTTCAAAACATGATATTAAATAAAAATATATCTAATTTTAGTTTTTAAGCATGTCAAATGATGGAAATTGAATTATGAACTCAACTTTATTTTGAACCCAGGTATCAAATATTTTAACTAGTTCTATATTTGAACTTCAGGGGAGCTTACTATCAGTGTTTATAAATAAGATTAAAGCCAAATTTGTTGAAATTTATCTGTTTTATTCCCATTTTACTAAATAGGAAAGCTTGCGGGATTGCCTGAAACCAAAAAGGTAAAAAATGACCCTTATAATATTGCAACAAATCTTTAAGAGAAATTAGCATATTAATTAAAAGATCAACAAATATAATTCATAAATATTTAAAGAATCATTCTGACTTCGGCAAAAACCATCATTAAAAAAGGTGTAACCCTCGTGGGACGAGGGACAAAAGCAGGATTATTGGACTGGTATCCCGAAAAGTTACCATTTGTGTCAGCATTTGTGCATTACAGGACGAATTTGTTATGAACAATCACTTCCTGTAACTCCCAGAAGAGTAGGACAAATATTGATATCGTCGTCGAACTTGAAATGTTCCAAAATGAAGGCTGGTCCAAAGCTTACTCTTCACCATAAGAACAGGCTATTAAAGTATAGTCGTAACTACATGAAAATTGATTGGGTGGAGGTGGAGGGAGAGAAATGGGGAAAAAGTGACATTTGCTGATGAAAAAAGTTCAATTTGGATGGACGTGATGGTTTAAAATGTTATTGAAAGGATCTTCGGAAATAACCAAAATCTGTCTTCAGCAGAAATGTTAGTGGTGGAAGTTTGATGGTTTGGGCCCCGATATCTTATGATCGAAGAAACAAGGTTATGTTTCTGAATTGTTGACAAACATCACTTTATTGCAGATCAGTTCTAGAAAATTATTTAATTCCTTTTTGCGTTGCAAAACTGCGCTTTTGATTAGATTTTTATGTATGATAATGCAAGTATCCACATTTCAAACGAAATTAAAGACTGTTTAATAAGCTAAGTGTTGTTCATTTAGATCATCCTGCCAATAGCCATCACTTAAACCCCAAGAATAATGTCTGAGATCAATTGGTTTGAATAATTTACTCAAATAGAGTATGGTTTTAATGATGTGTGCATCGGTTATGGAATAGAAGGACTTAATCATTAAAAACTGCAAATTTCTTGACCAAAACTTGACCCAAAGTTTTGTGTTGTCTGTGAAAAATAAAATCAAGGAAGCATTCGCGACAAAAAATAGTTTTAGCAATTTTTAATTGAGATTGAATGCAAAAGTTCATAAATCAATTTCCCTATGCTAAAACTAAAATGTCAAGAAAATAAATTGTTTACGAATTTATATAAAATTTTATTTACGTGTATAGTTTATAATGCAAAGCCTGTATAGTACATAAAATTTAAATCGATAAAAATGCATTTAATAAAGAAATAATGTTAAAAAACTGTCAGTTCATAAATCAATTTCCACCACTGTAGTCTGTTGTCATTGCGGAAATTGCCCCTTGAAGTTGGCTTCGTAGCGACTACACTACCTAAAGGTGAAACGAGTTCTACAGAAAAGCAACCTAGACGCGTTTGGCTTCTTGTATTACGAGAAGCACCATAGGGTGTTGAAGAGAACTTAAAGGTGAAGATAAGTTTCATTTCTCCTAATGTTAATATTTTAATCACAGGCAATCAACAATGTTCGCTCCAAAGACGTAAAAGCATATTTCGTATGATGATTACTTTTTTGCTGATTTTGTACAATTTTTTTATTTGTATGTTTTTAGACCTATGGGTAATTAACAAAACTGTAAATTAGTACTATTTTAACCTTTTTATTTCTCCTTGCCTTGCTTATAAGCATGTTATAAATAGGCAAATATCTAACCATTAATATGAACTTTTCTCAGAAATTTAACACAAAAAGCCTTTGAACATTTGTAGAAGAGCAAATATTATACATTTATTAAAATATTTAGGCTTGGTGGCACGCCAAAATTTCTGAAAAAGTCAAGTGGTACGCAGGCGCAAAAGGTTAGGAACCCCCGTTTTACTTAATTCGCCCATGTTACTTTTTAGTTCATTGGTTTTTCCCGAGTAAACAGAACCACGTGATATTTCGCGATATCAGTTTTTATGTCTAAAAAAAAAAGCAATCCTACTAAATAAAAGCCTTTCTACCGTTCGTTCTGTTTAGATTTGTATGGGTTGATGTCACATCACACCCGAACTACCGTGAAACCCATATTACCCTGTGATATTTCAAGTCTTTACTTTTTATTTGACAAAGCCCTTTCTTTTTTAAAAACATATAGGTTACGGCAGTGAGTACCCCCTTGAAAATGCCCTACTAAACATCCTATTTCAAAAGTTTCTTATTTTTGTTGTTAGGTGTCTAACGAAATAGCCACTTACCACTGATACATTCATAACCACTCTATTTAATATGAAACCTCTCCATCCCCACACACAACAGCACTCTACGAGGAAAAGGGGATTCCTGTCCCGTTAAGTTAACTTGGCAAAAGATCCCTTTTTCTGCGTGCTTTGTGGCATGATTCGCCCGTACCTTATTTTGGACGCCCCCGCAGATTATTTTTAAACTGAGGGCTGGCCAATAATCCCGTAATGATAGTTCCGGTTATTGATGAGTGATGATTCATAGTTACATCCACGTGCCGTTTGCCTTTTCTGTTTTTCAATAGAAATCGGAAAAATAACTGCGTGATTGTTTGCGGTTTCTGTAATTGAATCGGTGAGGGCAGGAACAACGTCAGTCACAAATTTCAAATTTTTCAGGAGGGAGAAAAAACGTAATAACTCCTCCTCTATTTCTGCACTATACACTCGAAACAAACGTCCTCTATTTACGGAACTACTCAACAGACTAACGTAGTTTCTGCACCCAACACGCATCTTGCCTTTCTACGCTTATTTTCATTGAAAACGAGTTTTTGGATTTTTTTTGACTGAATTGGTTTCTGCACTCACCGATTCAATTGCTATAGACCATTTTTCTTTCTACTGATTCTTATTTAAAAATTTCGTTTAAATAGTTTTTTATATATTTTAACAATAAATATCTGATAATAGAATAAAAATGCCATTACGACTTGCTTTTTCGTAGAAGAGGAAGAATATACAAATCATTTAATATACCTGATTTTATGAAATCTATCTATCAGGGCTCGAAAAAACGCCTGTCCTCGGCGGTAAAAAATTCCATGAGGATAACAAATTTCTCGTATCCGGCGTCCTCGTGGACGACCATTTCCCCCTTAATGCTCGTGATACATTTTAAATTATTTCCTCAAAGAAATATTATTTATCTTAAAGTAACCTAGTATTTCTTTACTGTGTAATGTAATTCTAGTTACTTCTAATTTACTAAACAATTTGCATATATGTTTGTAATAAATAAGATTAAATACTATTTTTATTTATTTAGGAGCTATTTATTTAGTTAGTTTTGACGTATCAATTGCAATGGAGGGCGGGTACATTGTTGGACAACCCGTCCACTTGAACGGATAAAATTTCTGAGTTCTTTTCGAAACCTGCTACCTATGGAGCTATCCAATTTTCCCCTCGCTTTCCTCTTTTTATGTTTATCATCTCAACATGAGTTTAAACAACTCAAATATATTCTTTACAATATCTCTGAGCTAAATTAATTTAACTATTTTTGGGGTCTCTTTTCAATTGGTTGTAGTATTAAATACAATTTCCAATCTCTCGGCATCCAACTGGTATTTAAATATTTTATTCTAAAAACTATTTTAGTGTTCAGCTAAACATTTCAATAACTTTTTATGAAAAGAAAATAGATAATCATTTTCAAAATTTTAACCTCCTAGCCTTTAAAACTGGTTGTTTATTGGTTTCAATTACCTAATATGAAACATAATTTAATAGAATATTGCGAGGTGGTCGAAAATCATTAATGGAGATTTTGTATTTTCTACATGTTTTGGATTGTGCTGAATCTGAAAAGAGTTTTTTTTTTGCGCATTGGTGTGCCTGATTAAACTACTCAATAGATCAAACAAAAAGATCTACAAGGTTTAAATTTGGTACACAAGTTTCTAGTACTTGTTGGACGTCATGATAAGGTTTTCGCGAAAATCATGCACGTGCAAATTGTAGTTGCAAAAGAATTTATTTAGTTTTAAGGGTATCATGTAATGTTGCACACCTCTAGTTTTAAAAGGATAACATTTCATAAATAAATAGTAGTGTGAATAGTTCGTATAATTTCAAATTTAATAAGGAGTATATGTATGGTGGAACAATCCGAAGTTAACTCTTTCAGTCCCAGTGATGTCATTTAGCATCATCATGTTGCTGATCATAATTTAAAAAAAATAATAGGACTCAAATCTATTGGGAGTAATAAAAATATGTTATAATAGAAAAAAGTTTGAAGAATCGAATGTTGTGCTTTTTGATATCATAAATGGCTATAGACGATCAGAAAAAAAAAATCTAAAATGATGATGCCAAATTGTTATTGGGACTGAAAGGGTTGAAAGAGCTTAGCGGAAGAAGTGATATTTTTAGAAAAATGTAGAGTTTTGTTAACTATGTGAATCGAAACTAAAAATAATTTCTGTTGTCACATATATGATACTGAAATAATAACATATTCATTTTATATGTAATAACAATAAATAAAAAAAAGACACCATTTTTGGGTTTTTTTTTATTTGAAACTATTGAGGTGGAGCGAGGGTTACAATCTATTGAGGTGAACAACTATGAAATTTTTTTTATAAAATCAGACGAAATCACAAGGACGAAACAGGGACGAAACACATGACGAAGACACAATCTATATACACTATGTACACAACAGGCACTTTTGTCCTGTCTGTCGCCCCCTTCTTAGGCGATCTCTAGTCGGCCAGACTAAAAAAGAAAATTCCCTGTTACAAATATTAATATTATAAATGCATATTTGTTAATAAATATTTCACTTGAAAGATCAAATTATTTGTCATAAATTCCCGTTTTAAAGTAAAATGTTAAACAACTACTATTACATATATATTCCGGCTTGTATGCTTGATCAGAGACCCGCTTATGAAGCCTTCGTCAAGTAAGGCACACAGAAGGAATTTTTACTGTCACAGAGAAAGGAATACAGTGGTCTAGTGGTAGTGCTTCGCATTGCTACGCCACAGGTCCGGGGATCGAGTCCCGGACAGGGCGAGGTTGACCCAGCCTTTTATCCCTTGAGTGGGTCCACAAAATGGGTACCAAGCATGCTTGGAAACTAAACACTGGGGGTTTCGCGTGAGGCTGACCACCTTACCGGGACATATGCCTATCACCCCAGAGCCTTAGGTCACGAAAGCTGAAATGGGCACGGCAGACCTTGGCCCTGTAATGGGCTGTTCCACCGGGGAGTCTAGTTTAGGTTTTAGAGAAAGGAATATACACCCAGGACGAAGTAGGTAATCGAACCCGCACCCGTTACAACGCGCAGACTGCTAGCGTAATGATCCAAACTACTCGGCCAAATGTTTAATACTCTGAGGGATAAGGAAATTGGATGTAGTGTAAACTAGTTTTCATTGCAAGAGTATTGTTTGCAGTGCTGTTTTAAATTTTTAAACTGAATATTTAATTTTTTTTAATTTTATAAAACGTTATTTCGGTTTCTGAGGATAATTAAAGACGAAAAAGAAGGAAAACCTGACATTTTTTCAGGTGATGGGTTTATGTATGTGGTTCTCGGAGGGTATACAGTTAGTAAAATTAAAACTAATGAATTTTTTTAAAGGTTTAGAATTAGAAAGTTATTATTTTCTATTTCAATGGATAATGTATGATTTGTAGCTTTCATTATGTATATTCTGTCCTATTCTCACAATGACCAATAGTGCTCTAGTAACTTTCAACAAAATGTTTGGGGAAAATCCGTAATAACTAATATCATTGCTACTTCAGAAAAAATAGTCAATTTTCGAACTAACCTTCTCTAGACAGTCACCCTGGAAGTACGGGCCATGTAGTGCGGCTCCGGCATTCTGCACAGCTTAGTGTCGCAGACCCATCTGTCTATGCCCACTTGTTGCCACAGTGAAGCTACAAAGGCTTCGCGGCGAATTCGTGCTGCTTTTTCTCGGCGACGTTCGGGGGGCCACCTAGGGAAGAAAAATTTGAGTTAGACACGTCCGGTTAAATTTTCGTATTAAACCCCAAACAACTCGATGTTGTAGGGTCTGACACAAATGGAGAAAGAGATTAAGTATAATTAGAAGTAAAATCCATATGACGAATTCATGCATATGACAATCACATTTGAAATTAGTTGAATACATGTTTTTTTTTATTTAATAACGTTTTATTTAGGATGTATTGCATTACTCTACCACTATCTCATGTGTTTAATCATATCTATCCAAACTTTAATTTTCACACTCACATTTTGACACTCGCGATCAAAACTAAACTACAACTGATTCTGCATAAAGCTTTTTGAATGTAAATTGTTTTTGATATCCTAAAACTTTATTATTTGGTCTCTAGTTTTAACTAATATAAACTCTAAACGTATATTAGAAGCGTTTACTTATTAAAATTAGAATCGAAGGCATACATTTCATTTATAATAACAAGAAAAAGAAAAATACTTACAAGTGCTTATAGCACCAGGCGAAGCATCCACAGCAGCCCATTCTTTATTTGTATGGTGCTTTTTTTCAAATCACCTCAAATTCGTGTGCAGGAGTTAGCTGTCCTGGTTTTTAGTGCAACGAATTCAGGTACAGTTAGCGGTTAAGTTTTTCCGTTTACTGGATGATTGCTTTGGATTTGATTAGTCCAAGCTTGATGAAATTAACGAAGTGTTCTTTTTTACAATAAAATCGCAAAAAAAATGATATTTGTTACCGTCAGACTTAAGATCGGCTGTCAAATGCTCAAATGGGACGAGAAAGGTTTGTTGGGGTTTATTTAATCTTCAACAATGATTTTTCAATTTTACTCGATCCCAAAATTCATTGTTGGAACTTGAAAGCTATTATTATTATTTTTTTGTTACATTGTGTGAAAAGTCCATTGTTATATAACTGCTAAAACAATGCAATTTTCCATTATGTTGATCCAGTGCTATAAACTATGGTTTTTATTAAAAAACAGGCCATATAAATCAACCCTTTACTAGGTCTCATTTACTGAAACTGTGGTCAACGTTTTACTAAGTCTCATTTACTGAAACTGTGGTCAACGTTTTATAAATAGTTCGGGGAATAAATTTTTAATTATTTTTCTATCCAAGATTTTTTTTTTTATTTCGTTACTCTAAATTTTATTGTTCTAAACTTCCGTTTACGGTTCATAAGTGTAAATTATAGAATCTTTTTAGTATTTTAACTGAATTTACGGCTAGTAATGGTAGTAATAAAGTTCTTTATTGCACTCTCCTTTCTTTACTCTTTTATTTCAAATTAATTAGAATCATTTTTTTTATTTCAACTATAGTTATTGTTAAAACTTCAGCTTTGTCAGAGTCTTATAACGCTTTATGTTGCGTAATCAGCAATCGCATTACCTCATTATTTCTGCTGAACTTGTGTGACATTTATTGCATGTAGTTTCTATGTACCGTTGACTTCCTTAAAAATGTGGTGCAGTTTTCATTAATCATTACGCTCCTTCAATATTAATATGTTCCATCTAAGGTTGTGCATGCATCCAATATTAATTATTTAATTACTTACTTGGAAAATACAAATAAAACTCATCTAGATGTAAAGGGCTGGGGATCCCAGTTAGCTGGGCACTCGCCTAGCATTCGAAAGGTCCCAGGTTCGGGTCCGAGCATCGTCAAAATAACTGCAGACCTATAAACGGCCCGTGCAGCCGAAAATTTCTGACGAATAATACCCCGTGGATAGGAGTGCACGTTAAATATCCTTCAAATTATTAACGCTACGTACGATGTCGCACTTAACGGTTGCGTTGGTTGCCTATTCAGGTTCGGATCGTCACTTGACTGTGGTTCTAAAATACGCCAATAGCCCTCGCGTAGCTCTAGTGAGACGATAATTCAAACCTAACCTAATCTAACCTGTAGTAGTGAAGTATGTTAATTTCCAAACATGTATCATCTCTTATCCTCGTTTTTTTTGTCCTCCGCCTGGAGGAATATTTTTAAAAAAAATATACGGTTTGTACTCAAATTTTGAAAACTTCCACCTCCCTTCTCCCTCCGAAAACCAACAAATTTTTAGCCAAATCTCATTTGGAGAATGAAATCGGATATTTCTTGTTTTATTTTTTAAGGTTGTTGGTATTCACGAAGTTACCTTTTTTTTTTGAAGAATTTGAATTTTTGAACTGAATTGTGTTTTTATAGGAGAAATCAGGCACAAACACTTCGACTTACAAGATGTTCACTTCGAGTTATCGAGACAGTTTTTTTTAAAGAAAAGTATACAAATGATTCGGGACTTGATCAAATATTCGAGTTAGCGGATTATTCGACTTATGGGAAGTCGAGGCTTGACTGTGATTCATTCTCTGTGCTGTAATCGCGATGCCACCGCAAGTCAAGTCTGCTTCGCCTCTGTGCACCATACCGATTGCACCAGTCCAGGACCCGTTAACCAGACGGCCGAATCCCAAATTTTGTAGAATGAGCAATTCGTAATTGAGGCAAAGAGCAGCCAATAATTCTTTTAGGATTGACCTTTCTTGGCCATCGAGGATGTCTAGAAGGGCCACTGCTATGTTGGATAAAGGTTCCTTAGCACTTTTTATTGATATTTGGATAAATTGCTTAAAAGGTGATGCATATGGAGAAAATGCAACAGTTCTCCCAAGGAATGATTTTTTTTTGCTGAGAAAATATTTTCGAAATTTTAGACAAAGAAGCTAAAGAAGCTTTTCTTTGTATTATAGTAAGTTTTTATGTATCCTTTGATAACTCCAAATGAATTTTAGATGAAATGCTATGAACACATACTCTTTATCCACATGAAAATTAGAGCAAGTATGAGATGTAGATCTGTATCAGAAGAAGCAATGTATGCAGAAAATCGGAAGATTTAACTGCATCAGTGCTAAGATAACATCTTTATAACTTCGATAAACCCATCTGAAAAGTTAGTCTCCTCTTTTAGCAATCTCGAAAGATGAGACTTGCTTTCGCAGATTTAATGACTTAGTATTATTGTGTTATTGTTTGAAGTTATTAATGGTAAAAAACATGTTTTAGAATTATTGAGTTACCGGAATAGGAGTTATCTATTGATCTATTTTTCAAGCAATGTATATATATTCAAAAATTTGTCTGCAAGCTTTAAATGTCTTTAAACATCCGTTAAAAGTATGTAATGTTTACTCGTTATCGAATATTGGCAAGAAAATTTACCATGCAAAAATAATCTTTTAAAAGCTTTTCTAAATAAATAAATTATCATTATGACGACCAATGTACTGAAAACTTTTGTCGGAAGCAAATTAAGTGACACGAAAAACTGATTGTTAGAATGTTATTCCTGAGAAAACGTGCCATTTAAGGAGAAAAAAATCTAAAAAAAAAATATTTATGAAAGTTTTTGAAACTTTGGATTTGAGTTTCCCTTACGTACTGCATTGGAAAAAATAACATCAGTCCAGATCATACAATTAATATTAATGATTCATATAGCAATATATGGACCGAATACACGGACATGATGGTACACGAACATGGCGAAATCGTAAATAAGAACTTCCTGGCGCAAAAGTTTTAGGCTTTAGAGAACGAAACTTTCAAACTAGCAATATATACCTTATTTCTTTCTATAAATACAAAATTATAGGTAAAAATCATTAGCTTACCTTCTCATATCTTGACCACAGAAATGACGCTATGATCTTGTCAATTGCCTTTTTTTAAATTTTAACTTCGAATTACTTTTTATCGATTGTGGTATTCAAACTATCGACGTGATACAACGTTTAAAGTGTATTATTGAATACTATAATAACACTGAAACAGAGTACTATTATCATTTCTAGATAGTTATACAAGCTAAAGAATACATTGGACACGGACATGACGAAAATCTGTGGGAAATTTTTTTCACGGAATTTATATATTTATATTTATTTTAATGATTATATTTTATGTTTGTATGTTCTAGTCGTGTCAGTTGAACTAAAAATCAACTTTAATTACGAAATATTGGTATTTAATTAATGTAAACTAACACAAACAGTTCCCGGACGTGACGGGGAGACTGCTCACGGACATGATTTGTCATAGTCTGTGGACACAAATTTGTACAAAAAATACTTAATTTTTTAAATTTGTTTAAACGCTAGTAAGTAGATAAAATATTCCTTATTTTAATTTATTCAAGTGGAAGCAGAACTTTCTTCATATGAAAGATTTCTTGCGGGGTCATGTTTTTGTACGTTTTTAAAGAAATTACCCTAGAACAAAAAATTTAAGGGTTTTTTTTAACGGAGGCGGTAATGGTATTCCCAAATCGTTATTGGATTAATGTGAATTGGTGGTTGCTGGGGCGTAAGCTTCTACTTTGACCTCGATAACTTGCGTCCTTTTAACAAGAATCTTTTCTTATACACTCCTAAAACAAAAGAGTGAAATCCACTCCAGTTAGAGAAGTGCAGTTTCGACACTGGAAAGGATTGAATATTAACTCAGACTGAGTTAAAATCAGTCGTTTGGATTGATCCTGTCGGAGGCTTAACCCTCTAATGCATGAATTTTTTGTTTCGTCCCGAAAAAATATATTTGTATCTCTTATGCTCACACATTACGGGAAAAATACGGGAAAAATTAAATGCATCGGAATTTAAATAATTGCATTTTTTAAAATGTTACCAAACGGTAGCACCATGCATTAAGTACTAAATAGATGCTTAAAGTTCGGTGTACTAATATTTATTTTTATTCAAATTATTACCTTTTTTACTTAAGCTAAAGAACTTTTTTTAATATTTCTAATAAACTATACTTAAAAATAAAGCTTATTGATAATTTAATTATCATATAAGAAGTTGCAGATGCACACAGACACATAGTTTTAGGTATAAAATCTTTAATGAAAACGTGTATAACAAACAAAAAAGAGTATTAATATTTAGTACAATTAGATTTTTTTAAACAAGAAAAATTAATTATATAAATAATTGTATGAATAATAGTTACTTTTGAAACAAAATTAATGTACAAATAGTAGGCAAAAGCAGGTTTAGTACAAATATATGGTATTTATGAATAAAAATATACAAAAAAAAAAAAAACATTTTTAAACATAATTGTTTAAAGTGGCAGAATGATACGACATAAAACAGTTATTTTTACTCTTAAAACAAAGTGGTACCAAACATTTTAAACTCTGAACTCTTGTGAATCCTTTACAGAGATACACACACATAAGCAAACAAAAGTTGTGTTACCGTTTAATATTATCATGCACATTAAACACATGTAAAAACCAACTACAAACTACCAATTTCGAAAAGAATGATTAGAAAACTACCAAATATACTTTAAAATAACCCTCTTGAACTATAATATTTTTTTCAAAGCAATTTATTTGTATTTAGTTTTAATATTATTACTTCAATTATTGCCAAACACGTAAATTCACAACAGTTAGAAACTTCACTTTCTAATTTTGAATACGCTTTTACTACTGTCATTTATGAGGGTTATAACATTATAGACCTGGTTTAGCTCTGCTAAGCCAAGGAGATAAGCAACAACAACAACATGAGGGTTATTATTAACTTAAACTTCAAAATGGAATGTAATAGATGAAAAAAAAACACAAATTTGTCGAGAGGGAGGTCTACTTTAATAGAATAAAGTGGATTATGTAACTTGTTACCAAACGGTAACAGTATGCATTAGAGGGTTAACACACAAAGAATCCGCTCCTTCCGGGTAAGTGCATTTTCCAGATTGAAGGAGTGAAATTAGCTCAGACTGAGCTAAAATCGCTCGTTCGTTTTAAGAGTGTATATTTACGCATTTTTAATGTGAACAAACTCGTGCAAATGAGAAATAAATGAATGATTTTCTTCGTAAGAGGTTGCTAAAAGATTGAACTACAAGTTTTCAGTTTCATTAACAGTTATATCGAACTTTTAATTCTTATTGTATTATAAATCGGGCAAACTCGTAAAATTTGAATTTACTACCACATTTTTGTTATAAGTCTAAACAGTATTTCCACTTATGCGCAAGAATGCTTAATCTATCGAGTTTGCTATATGTAATGAGTTTAGTAATTGTTAAATCGAGGTTGTTATATGTAAACCATTGTTGGTGACTAATATCGCAACTGGTTATTCGAGAACTATCTATTTTGCAAGTTAATCAAAATCTACGTGCAAGCTTTTAAGGACTTTCAACTGCTTCTGCCCACGGAAGGTGACAAAAATGTATGGTAATAAAGATTCACGTTCACATCGCTTTGGAAGACAGAAAATAGATTAAAAATATAATCAATAATTAGTTTACTTTGTTCACAACTATATAAGCGATTCTCTGAACAAGCACACAAGCTGGAATATATATGTATAATGTATATCATGCCATACCACACCACAACTATATAAAGAATTCACCAAACCTTTACTGCCATAGATTTCGTTTTGAAAAAATGAATATTTTGGGCTCACTAATGAATATCGGTAAAAAAAAATCGAAACAAAAGTTTTCCAAACAAGATCATTTGAATAAATATAATTAAGGGAATATACATAGATAAAAAAGTAAATAATAATTGTAAGAAATTAAACATACACTCCGTTGCCAACCTAACTTGGGTAAGAACAAAGTAAAAAGGTAGAGGGAATATCGCAATTGGTCCGTCAGTTAGAAACTCTTGTAAGGTAATATTTACATACAAAATGATCTGAATACAATTCAACCAAAATACACTTTTCATTTTGATGAAATTGCCCAGTTTTCTCAAATACTATTCGAATTTGTTCGACCTAACTCGATTAATGTTTTAGCCCTTTCAGTCCCAGTGATGCCATTTGGCATCATCACTTTCAATATTTTTTTCAAAATTTGTATGACCCGTTATGACAACCAAACACACAACATTCGATTCTTCACACTTTGTTCTATCAGACAATATTTTACATTAACCTCAATAGAAGTCAGAACTACTATTTTTTTTATTTAGAAAATAGTCAACAAGCGTTTCTCCTGATTTTTGATAAGTTCACTTCAGTTCCACATATTTAAAACACAATTTAAACTACTTCGGTTAAAATATTTGCTAATTTTTTTTAATAATATGGTCAGATACCTTAAAATGTATGACTCGAAGTGCTTTTAGGTATATTTATTTTGTTGTTTTCCACAGTTAAAAAATGTTGGCATTGTTTCAAAAACCATATAAAACATTTTAATGAATTTTATTTCTTATGGAATTCGTATATTTGACCTAAAATAAGCTTATTTTGTGCATATCAGATGTTTCTGTTGTGTAGTAAATTTTTGGGACTGAAATTGTTAAACGTGTTTTCTGAATGAATTCACAAATAATTTTTGGAACTCTTTACATACACGGAAGTATCTTTTCCATAGCATATTTCTATTTACCCAACTTAGTAGGTTGGCAAGAAGTGTTGCTCTTTTACTTTGAAATGATATTGAACATTAAACGGGTATGATAGTGGAAGACTTTTGAAACCAAGCATAGCCATCTTAGTTATATTCGCACTGTTCTTCACATTTTCTAGGGAAGGACCTGCGTGTGCACTATTCGGGTGTGACACTAGCCTTTAATTATTATTTACAAGCTGTTATAACGCCGAAAAAATAAATGCACTTTAAAGACAAAAACTAATTAACTCCCCGGCACTAGTCCATGCTGGACCATGGCCTGTCCTACAATCCGACTCCAAAGCCGCCTGTCTCTGGTCTTCGCTTTCCAGTTCTTAATTTTCGTGGCCTTTATATCTCTCCACATCATCTACCCATCTTTTTCTAGGTCTTCTTCTTCCTCTTTTTTCCTGACATTGCCACTTGAAAATTTTCTTCGTGACTCTGCTATCGTCCATTCTCTCCACATGTCTCAGCCATTGAATTTTCCAAACTTTAAAGACAACTGCTTTAAATACAAATATTTATGTCGTTACATTTTCCAATCAATATATCCCAACAGAGTTGGGGGAAAACTTTACTTAACTTTTACTTCAAAAACTTTTACTTTTTTACTTCAAATGGGAAATTCATTTTGTAACTTAAGTGATGAAGAGCAAGTAGTAAGACTTCACTCTCGTACTTCATTGGGCATCTTCGGTGACTTTACCACATTTGAAGAGCTTAGTGGAAGAACGTGCTAAGTGACAAAAAGGTGAAAACGAGAAAATGAGCTTCAAAGGTTTTAGTTTGCACTCAGATTTGTTGAAAACGGTACTTGTAAAACATAAAAAATATACTGAGCTTAAAGTTTTTGGAAAAGGTGGAACTTGTTTTCGTTAAAGAAGTTAGTAATATATTCATTGACACAGAAATCTCAAGTTTTTCAAAAATGTCACTTGGCACGTTCTTCCACTAAGCTCTTCATTTGTTAATGAATCCAACTAATTTTTCTCGAGATAGCCTCGTCTTGTGAAAGGTTAACATACGCGGAAACTTTGAGCGTGACCCATTCGTTCTTCCGTTCTATTATCAGTCAATTCTATAAGTTCTGGTTGGTTCGATGGTTAAATGATGTACTGTGATGATGATGATGTACTGTTTAGCTCCAATGGTTTGCAATGGCGACCTTGCTGCATTACATTAAAAAAGCCTTAAATTCTATCACTTAACCAATCATCGCTAGCAACCAAGAGAGAGCGTAAGAGAAGTAGTTTTTTAGGAGGTCACAGTTACTTGCATACAAGAAAAGATTTTTCACTTAACTTTAATTTAGTACGGGATGGAAATTAGAAAAAAATTAGTAAAAACAGTTTTTTAACTGAGACAATAATACTCATTCACATAGCGAAGCGATATCTACACTGTAAACTTGCGCGATCTGCAGCTAGACTATAGCACTTGACGGGATTCTAGCTTGAAATCTAAGCCAAATAAATGGAGATACGGTTTAGTCCCGCTCTCCACTACTTGGATAAAATATCTAAATATTTGAAGAGGTATCCCCATGTTGTTCAATTACTTACTAATAATTCACGATTTTCTTACTTTTTGAAATAATTAACAAAAATTATATTATTTCTTCCTTCAGTACTAAAATGGCGGAAGATAAAACCAACACTAAACAGAACCATAATCCGATGGTTATGTTTAGTGTGAATGCCATTTGAGCAACTGTATTTGGAAGAAATTTCTAACCATTTTAAACAAAATTTGCATCTTAATCCTTAATCTATTTATGAAACATTATTTTTTTTATTTCTCGTAAAATTAATTCACCCAAGATGTATTAATAGTACTTGTAATTTTAAATAAAACTATTTCCCCCAACAGAACTAAAATGGCAGTAGAAAGACCAACACTAAATATAACCATAATCCCAGACACATCCTTAATCGCGATAGCTTCAGGTTCAGTATTCCACCTCTTAGTTTTTGCATAATTTAGCTGTTTCTTAAAAATAGCACGCTCAATAATATGATTAATTATACCTGCACTTCTAAGTCGAGAAATAATTCGATTCAATTTTCTTTTGCAACAAAACTTTTTGTTGATGGCTAACCCATTTGACACTGTGATCAGGAAGTCTTTGGAAATTAAAATGTTCTGGGACGTATCTAAAATAAATTCTAGGACCGATTGAGTAACTAAAATAGCAGTGTTCGGGTCTATCATACTTCTAGGAGCGTGGAATGATAAAAATTCAGGAGGTATGTACCACTTGTTTCTGTCAATGGCTTCCCCCAGCTCTTGCAAATGTTTCTCTTCAGTAGCAAGGAGGAACGGTACATGGTAAGAACCTTTTGGTACAAAGCATCGATGGGTCCCTCTCTTAACCGCTTCGGAAAGTTCTTTGAACGTTTCAACTGTTTTTCCCTGCCCTGGCACAGTCATGAAGGACAGAAGGCTCCCCTTGTAGCAAACGGACAGCACCATCGCAAAAAAAGACCAAAGCAAGAGTTGAATTTTCACAGATGATGAGTTGCCATTCCTGACTGCGAAAGGCTGCCCTATCGTATGACCAATGAGTTCAAGAGCGATTCTTGCATAGGAGTACTTTCCTTTGAAGATAGTCCACAAGGTTAACGACATCGCAATCAGACATACCAAGAAGCACGTCCACAATGACAAAGGAAACGGATGGAAATATGCATTCTCGGCTCCGAAGGATGGCGCCCGTTCGATTGCAAAAGTCAAAGGAGATCCTCTATAAGATGTACTGAAATCAACGTATTGCATTCTTTGTGCTGTAATTGCGATGTTACCGCAAGCCAAGTCTGCTTCGCCTCTTTGCACCATACCGATTGCACCAGTCCAAGACCCGTTAATCAAACGTCCGTATCCCAAGTTTTCTGGAATAAGCAATTTGTAATTGAGCCCGAGAGCAGTAAATAATTCTTTTAGGATTGACCTTTCTTGGCCATCGAGGATGTCTAGAAGGGCCACTGTTATGTTGGATAAAGGCTTCATAGTTCTGTTATTGATATTTGGATGAATTGCTTAAAAGGTGAGGCCTATGGTGAAAATGCAACAGTTTTCCCAAAGAATGATTATGCTTTTGTTGAGAAAATATTTTTAAAATTTTAGACAATGAAGCCAAAAAATTTCATTTTCTTTGTATTATAGTTAGTTTTTCATGCATCCTTTGGCTACAATAAATTAATTTTAGATGAAATGCTATGAACACTTACTCTTTATCCACACGAGAATTAAAGCAAGTAATGTTGATGTGTGAGAGCTAGATATGAATCAGAAGAAGCAATGTATTGTAAGAGGTATGAGAGACAGTAAAAAGAAAATCGGAAACTGATGCAGTTAACTGCATGAGTTCTGGGAGAACACCTTTTGAAATTTCGATATAATCCTCTGAAAAGTAAGAGTCAACTCTTTTAGCAATCTCGAACGATGAGACATGCTTTCGCAGATTTAATGACTTGTGTTATTGCTTGAAGTTATTAATGGTAAAAAACATGTTTTGAATGATTGTGTCACTGGAATAGGAGTTATCTATTGATCTATTTTTCAACAATGTATATCTATTCAAAAATTTGTCTGCAAGCTTTGAATGTCTTTAAACATCCGTTAAAAATATGTAATGTTTACTCGTTATCGAATATTTGTTAGAAAGTTTGCCCAGGAAAAATAAGCTTTTAAAAAGCCTTTCTAAATAAATAAATTATAAGACGAGACGACGACCAATATACTGAAAAGTTTGTGTCGAAAGCAAATTAAGTGTCACAAAAAATGATTAATATAATAATTTTTTTAAACGTAGGGGGGTAATGGTATTCACAAATCGTTAATGGATAAATATGAATTATTGTTTGTTGTTGCGTAAGCTTCTACTTTGACTTCGATGGCTTGCGTCCTTTTTACAAGAAACGATTCTTCTGTCATAACTTAACGCTTTTTCAATGTGAACAAACTCATGAACTAAACTCATGAAAATGAAACATGTTTCATTAACAGTTGGATCGAACTTTTAATTCTGATTGTAATGTGTATTAGGCACACTCATAAAATTTGAATTTACTACCACATTTTTGTTAGCAGTCTAAACAGTATTGTCACTTATAGAAAACTCGATAGATTAAGCATTCTTGCGCATATGTAATGAGTTTAGTTATTTGTCGCGGCTGTTAAATGTAAACCATTTTGGTGATTAATATCGCAACTGGTTTATCGAGAATCTATTTTTCAAGTTAATCAAAATCTGCGGGCAAGCTTTTAATGACTTTTAACAGGGGCTGGGGAGACCAGTCGGTTAGGGTGTAATGTAGTGTAATCGTTTCCGAGTGCCTATTTCTACACTCTTAAAACGAACGAGCGATTTTAACTCAGTCTGATTGATTTTCAATCCTCCAGTCTGGAAAATGCACTTCTCCTTTTGGAGTGGATCCTTTGTGTGTTAAACCTCCGACCACTCCAAACGAGTGATTTTAACTCAGTCTGAGATAACATTCACTCCTTTCCAGTGTCGAAAATGCACTTCTCCAACTGGAGTGGAATTCACTCTTTTGTTTTAAGAGTGTAGCCTCCATTAGGAGCTTTAACACAGCCAATAACATATCGTAATTTAGAACCCTGGTCAAGTGACGAGGTCAACACCTGAGCGGGCACCCAACGGAACTTCGAGCGACATTGTCGGTTAGGAACTCGCCTAGCATGCGAAAGGTCCCAGGTTCGGGTCCGGGCATCGCCAAAATAACTACCGACCTATAAACGGCCAGTAAATTTCCGACGAATAATACCCCTTGTGAGGGAGTGCGAGTTAAATATACTTCAAAGTTCCGCTGCGTACGTTGTCGCCCTTAACGGTTGCGTTGGGTGCCTATTCAGGTGTCGGCTCGTCACTTGAGTGTGGTTCTTAAGTACGACGCCCGTTGCCAATACCCCCCGTGTAGCTCGAGTGCGACGATAATTCAAACCTAACCTAATGACTTTCAACCGCTTCAGCCCATGGAAGGTGACCAAAAATTAATGGTATTAAGGATTCGCATTCAGAATCGCATTGGAATACAGATAATAGATAAAAAAATATATAATCAATACTTAGTTAACCTTATTCAAATATATTTAAAAAATTCACCAAACCTTTACTGCTATAGATTTTGTTTTAAAAAATAAATATTGGTGACCCACTAATGAACATTTTTAAAAAAAACTCTAAGCAAAATATTTTTAAACAAGATAATTTGAATATATATAATTACGGAAATATACATAGATAAAAAAGTAAATAATAATTTTAAGAAATTAAATATAGTTCTTTAACTTTGAAATGATAATGAACATGAAATGGGTATGATATTGGAAGAAAGGGACACTTTTGAACAGTGGCTGTACGAAAGGCGAAGTAAACAAATTATGTTTGTTTAAAACCAATTACTTTTACACAATTTAAAAATTTAGGGTCTATTGTTTTTAATTTGTTTGCAATTTACTTTTATTCTTAAGAAATTTTCAACTTATAATTAGATCAATTTATGCTATCCCACTCTTTTTACAATTTTGAAATTGTATAAAAAGGATAAAATAATCCGGAAAGAGCAAAAAATAACTGTTACATTTGAAAAAGTTCACTAACGTTTTTTTTTTTTAACTTTTAGAAACGGTTAGAATTAACTTTTTTATTGTGTATCGTAAATCTGGTGGCAACCGATTTCCAAAAATAAAACTAAAACTCTTGAGGTTAACATGAGTCATATTCAAAATAGATAGAAACCTATGGTTAATGAATCATTATTCACATTATTTGATGGTATGATTAAAAAACATCTTTTTTTAGCTGCATTCCAATGTGTAAACTTTTCTTTATTTTCATAGATTATCAATTCACTTTAAAACATTTAGCTTATTGGACTTTTCTGTAGTATATTGAGAAAATGGTTTTACGTTTAAAGCTATAAAATTTAAAATTTACACAATTAAAAAATTGTCGTGTCTCATTTAAAACTGTAACGATTTTTCAAAAGGAAAAAAAGACGTTGAAACAATTTTTGTTAAATTATGTATTTGTTAATATATTTTTGAAAGCAAAAGATATGCAACATTTTTCCTCCCGTTTGAATACATGCACTATCTAAAATGGATAGTTTTTCCATTATTGGATTTTTTTTAGTATTCTGTTAACCAGTTCTAATAACATGATTAATTTATTAAAGTATTTTTATAGACTTGCCTATATATGTTATTGTTGTTAGATAAGAATTTGATTAAACTTTTATAGATCACATTTGGATATGAATTATTAAAGAAAATGTACAGTACCAAGTTATTCTAAGTTTGAAAGTTACCTCTGAAGAAGTTGGGTTGCTTCTTGGATAATTTCCAGGTAAGATTCCCCATTTTTCTTTTTTTTCATTGATTTAAAACATCAATGAAAAAAAGAACATCTTGTTTGAAAAGAACGTATACGTTAATAAACAACTTCATTTTTATTACTACTTTACCGTTTGGGTCTTCTGGGGGATAAAATTGTTTTTAAAAAATATTTAAAACTTTTTTTCCAAAATATAAGTGTGATAAATCTTTTTCTATGTATTTTTTTACAAATCTAATGAAACAGTTGCTTCGAGTGTACACGCAAATTTAAGGAGATATATCGAGTTATTGCCGAGAAGTTTAGAGAATAATTCTTTTATTTTCAATTGGAAAAGAACAAGAGAATATTTTCAAAATGAAATTTCATCTAGACGCTTTAAAAATTGTAATAAAAAGCGCATGTTACGATGTGCTCTAGTTTATTTAAAATCTAGTGAAATCAATGTAAATCAATGCAAATAATAGATTAAGAGTTTTCAAGTCTTCAAAGTAGGACATTTTGAAACATGGTTGTTCGTGTAGCTCTAGTGCGACGATACTTCAAATTAAACCTAAAACATGTTATAAAAATTATGACAACCCTAAACACTTCTTTAAAAACTGCCATGACTTGTAAAAACTTGTGAACTCCAATTTTTTCATCGGATTACTGTAAGTAATCAAAATTTGCTTATATGTGTTAACATATGAAATTGCGCAAAACCTTTTTAAAGAGGAAAAAGTTTTATTTTGTGAAAAAAATTAATATTGAAAACATGCATCTAAGTAGCAGTGTCGAATTACGAAACACTTGATGAGTACACGGGAAGAACCACTTGATGTCATAGAATTCTTTCCTTAATAGCCTCTTTGGGGATGATAGCGAAAGATCGCCTAAACTGGTGTAAAGAAACGGGTTACTCGCTTTGTTTTCCTTTCGCGGCAACCCTGATACACGCCAGAGATAAGTAGGCACAAATAACACGTTTGTACCGTAAATGAATAACCAAAGGAAAACCGGTTTCCTGTCGCCAATGTCCGCCAAGCAGACACATAAGGTAAGACTCAAAATCAAGTGGTTCTTCCGGTGAACTCTTCACTTATGTATACCAGGAAAATCTTAATTTGGTTCCATTTGGTTTGTAGACATATATTTTCAGGCTTGTGTGCTTGGTCAGAGACCCGCTTATAAACCTTCGTCAAGTAAGATAGACACAACACACATACGCGACAGATGCTGCCATCTATTGCGCGCAACCTCCACAATTTAGACATGCCCCTGAAGTGGAGGAAAAGAGTCTCCAGGGACATGTCCCCGTGGGAAACTGCGCAATATCCGCCCACAAGACTTTCGGACCCAACTGATTTAACGATCACGTACTCTGCAAAAACTCGACGAACACAAACTGTCATGCCTTATCGGGATTTGAACCCGGACCCAGAAGCTCCAAAGGCTAGCGCCCTAACCATTGCGCCGCCTTGGTTCCATTACTTGGAAAGGTCTAAGCTTTTTTAAGGCAACTATCTGCGCCGCGTTTTGCTATGAATAATAGTCTGTTGTCATTGAGGAAATTGCCCCTTGAAGTTGGCTTCGTAGCGACTACACTACCTTAAAGGTGAAGCGAGTTCTACAGACAAGCAACCTAAACGAGTTTGGCTTCTTGTATTACGAGTCTTGTAAAGGTGAAACAACTCTTCCAGAATTTAAATTAAGGTTTAGTGCAGTTGTTTCCCAACCGGTGGTACGCTTACCACTGGTGGTACGTGAGATAATTTCAGGTGGTACGCGTGAGTGATGTGAGCAACATGATACTATTAATAGCTTCTGTACACATGAGCAGTAAGCACACAATCATTTAACTCATTATATTAAGCATTAATATTATTTTAAAGAGAAATCTTTATTATAATTCAGAATCGGATGTAAAACCTAGTACCCTTTGAACTTCCGGCAAGCTCTGCTTTTTCTGATGCCATTGGTACGGTTACTTATGTGTGAGAGAATTTTCTGAGCTCTTGTACATAAAAATAAACATAGAAGCACCATAGTGTTGAAGAGAAATTAAAAGTGAAGATAAGTTCCATTTCTCCTAACGTTAATATTTTAATCAAAGGCCAACAAAAATTTTCGCTCTAAAGACGTAAAAGTATATTTTGTATGATGATTATTTTTTTTGCTGAGCTTGTACTATTTTTCTTATTTGTATGTTTTTAGAACTATAGGTAATTAATAAAACTGTTAATTAATACTATTTTAACCTTTTTATTTATCCTTGCTTATAAGCATGTTATAAATAGGCAAATATCCAACCATTAAATATGAAATATTCTCAGAAATTTAATTCAAACCTTTGAACATTTATAGAAAAGTAATTATACGTTTATTAAAATATTTAGATTTGCTGGCACGCCAAAATTTCTTAAAAAGTCAAGTGGTACGCAGGCGCAAAATGGTCGGGAACCCCTGTTTTAGTTCATTCGTTCGTGTGACTTTTAGTTTATTAGTGTTGGCCGAGTAAACAGAACCACGTGTTATTTAGCGATATAAAATTTTATGCCTAAAAAAAGCAATCCCGCTAAATAAAAGCTTTTCTCTCGTTCTTTCTGTTTAAATTTATATGGGTTTACGTCACATTAGAATCGAACGACCGTGAAACCCATATACCCTGTTATAGACCGAGAGCCCAGGGCCCCCAGACCTAAGTCATTTTGGCAAGGATGAAATGTACGTGATTAGGTTCGGTTTTCATTTACTTTTAGTGTATGCATACCCGTTAGAGTGGACCGACGGCCAATTTACAGGTATTGGGTACAAAAAGTAGGTAAAATATAAGTTAATCTAAGTCATTTTGGAAAGGCTGATTTTTACATATGTTTTAGAAAATAATGTCAAAAGTGCATAATAAATTTCCCAGACACTTTCCGTGGGCCGATATTTCTCCCAGACGCTTTAAACGTCTTCACCAAGCTCAGACTTTGTCAATCACATCTAGCGGCGCGAGATGGCGCTACAACCGTTCTCGGACATCTATGAAGGGAAGTTAAGCAAAAAAGAACTATGTGTCTATTGGATATATGGTTGGTTGATTGACTTTTTTCCTGTAAAAGAATATCGTATAGATTTAATTGAAAAAAAAAAATTAATTCAAAAATAGATTAATAAACAAGTTGTCATAGCTGCCTAGCTTACTACATTTTCACATCTCCAATAATCAAGCACAGAAACCGGAATATATATGTCAATCAACCAACCATATCTTCAATAGACACATAGTTCTTTTTTGCTTAACTTCCCTTCCTTGATGCCCGAGAACGGTTGTTGCGCCATCTCACGCATCTAAATGTGATTGACAAAGTCTGAGCTTGATTAAGACGTTTAAAGCGTATGGGAGAAATATCGGCCCACGGAAAGTGTCTGGGAAAATTATTACGAACTTTTAACATTATTTTCTAAAACATATGTAAAAATCAGCCTTTCCAAAATGACTTAGGTTAACTTATATTTTACCTACTTTTTGCACCCGATACCTGTAAATTGGCCGTCGGTCCACTCTAACGGGTATGCATACACTAAAAGTAAATGAAAACCGAACCTAATCACGTACATTTCATCCTTGCCAAAATGACTTAGGTCTGGGGGCCCTGGGCTCTCACTCTATTATATTTCAAGTCTTTACTTTTTATTTGATAAGGGGGAAAGAGCGCGCTGGATTGCGGGTCCCCGAAACAAAGTGCATATGTGTTAATCGTACAGGGAAAAAAATATTTTCTCGGCTACATTACTACGGCTGTATTGAATGTTTTTACAAACGGAGTTTTTAAGGGGCTAAATGTAGCTGACTTACAGGTCCCGACAATCCCACTTTTTTAAATTGAACAACAAAAGAGTAAACGGGAAGAATCAATTGATTTCTCTAGATTCTTTCCGTAATTATCTCTGCTTGGCGGACATTGGCGACCAGAAACCGGTTTTTCTTAAGGTTCTTCATTTGCGGTACAAACGAGACGCGTTCCTCTCAACTCTGGCTGAATTAGGGTTGCCGCGAAAGATAAACAAAGCGAGTAACTGGCTTCTTTACACCAGCTTAGGCGATTTATCGCTATCATCCCAAAGAGGCCATTAAGGAAAGCCTTGTACGAAATCAACCGGTTCTTCCCGTGTACTCTTCAACTGTCAGTTTCACATTGGATACACCGTGCTACCCATTGTCAAACCTCGTTGTCACGAACTAGCTTAACACGAAATTCGTTTAATGAACTGAAAGCATTTCCCTAGCCTATAAAACTGGTTGTTTATTGCTTTCAATTACCTAATATGAAACATAAGATAATTGAATATTGCGAGGTGGTCGAAAATCAATAATGGAGATTTTGTATTTTCCACATGTTTTGGATTGTGCTGACTCTGAAAAGGGTTTTTTTTGCGCAATGGTGTGCCTGTCTTAAACTACTCTATAGATCAAGCAAAAAGATCTACAAGGTTTAAATTTGGTACACAAGTTTCTAGTTCTTGTTGGACGTCATGATAAGGTTTTCGCGAAAATCATGCACGTGCAAATTGTAGTTGCAAAAGAATTTATTTAGTTTTAAGGGTATCATGTAATGTTGGCATGTTGCACACCTCTAGTTTGAAAAGTATAACATTTCATAAATAAATAGTAATGTGAATAGTTCGTATAATTTCAAATTTAATAAGGAGTATATGTATGGTGGAACAATCCGAAGTTAACTCTTTCAGTCCCAGTGATGTCATTTAGCATCATCATGTTGCTGATCATAATTTAAAAAAAATAATAGGACTCAAATCTATTGGGAGTAATGAAAAATATTTTATAATAGAAAAAAGTTTGAAGAACCGAATGTTGTGCTTTTTGATATCATAAATGGCTATAGACGATCAGAAAAAAAAATCTAAAATGATGATGCAAAATTGTTATTGGGACTGAAAGGGTTGAAAGAGCTTAGCGGAAGAAGTGATATTTTTAAGAAAATTTAGAGTTTTGTTAACTATGTGAATAGAAACTAAAAATATTTCTGTTGTCACATATATGATACTGAAATAATGACATATTCATTTTATATGTAATAACTATAACTCAAAAAAGACACCATTTTTGGGTTTTTTTTTATTTGAAACTATTGAGGTGGAGCGATTGTTACAATCTATTGAGGTGAACAACTATGGATTTTTTTTTATAAAATCGGACGAAATCACAAGGACGAAACGGGGACGAAACACATGGCGAAGACACAATCTATATACACTATATACACAACAGGCTCGTTTGTCCTGTCTGTCGCCTCCTTCTTAGGCAATCTCTAGTCGGCCAGACTAAAAAAAGAAAATTCCATGTTACAAATATTAATATTATAAATGCATATTTGTTAATAAATATTTCACTTGAAAGATCTAATTATTTATCATAAAATCCTGTTTTAAAATAAATGTTTAACAACTACTATTACATATATATTCCGGCTTGTATGCTTGTATGCCCGCTTATGAAGCCTTCGTCAAGTAAGGCACACGGAAGGAATTTTTACTGTCACAGAGAAAGGAATACAGTGGCCTAGTGGTAGTGCTTCGCATTGCCACGCCACAGGTCCGGGGATCGAGTCCCAGACTGGGCGAGGTTGACCCAGCCTTTTATCCCTTGAGTGGGTCCATAAAATGGGTACCAAGCATGCTCGGAAACTAAACACTGAGGGTTTCGCGTGAGGCTGACCACCTTACCGGGACATATGTGTATCACCCCAGAGCCCTAGGTTACGAAAGCTGAAATGGGCAAGGCAGACCTTGGCCCTGTAATGGGCTGTTCCGCCGGGGAGTCTAGTTTAGGTTTTAGAGAAAGGAATATACACCCAGGACGAAGGCGGTAATCGAACCCGCACCCATTAAGCGCTCAGACTGCTAGCGTAATGATCCAAACTACTCGGCCAAATGTTTAATACTCTGAGGGATAAGGAAATTGGATGTAGTGTAAACTAGTTTTCATTGCAAGCTGCAGTGCTGTTTTAAATTTTTAAACTGAATATTTAATTTTTTTTTAATTTTATAAAACTTTATTTCGGTTTCAGAGGATAATTAAAGACGAAAAAGAAGGAAAACCTGACATTTTTTCAGGTGACGGGTTTATGTATGTGGTTCTCGGAGGGTATACAATTAGTAAAATTAAAACTAATGAATTTTTTTAAAGGTTTAAAATTAAAAAGTTATTATTTTCTATTTCAATGGATAATGTATGATTTGTAGCTTTCATTATGTATATTCTGTCCTATTCCCACAATGACCAATAGTGCTCTAGTAACTTTCAACAAAATGTTTGGGGAAAATCCGTAATAACTAATATCATTGCTACTTCAGAAAAATAGTCAATTTTCGAACTAACCTTCTTTAGACCGTCACTCTGGAGGTACGGGCCATGTAGTGCGGCTCCGGCATTCTGCACAGCTTAGTGTCGCATACCCATCTGTCTATGCCCACTTGTTGCCACAGTGAAGCTACAAAGGCTTCGCGGCGAATTTTCGCTGCTTTTTGTCTTTGACGTTCGGGGGGCCACCTAGGGAAGAAAAATTTGAGTTAGACACGTCCGGTTAAAGTTTCGTATTAAAACCCCCTCTATCGTTAGACATGGCTTTTTCCACAGTTTATGCACCATTATTTCCTACAATAACCTTGATTTTTTATTTCTTTTTTTATTTTATTTTTTATAATGGGGCTGCAATATTGGCAGTCAAGCCTTTGCAGACTCGGCATATTCCCCAGAACAGAGCGCCATTCTTTTGTGGCACCATCTAGGTGACTCTCGCTACCAAATTTGACGCCCAGATTACAATGAATCTGAGCCACCTCTCAGCCACTGAGCCGCTACCCTAAATTGTAAAATTTTATAAAAAATGCATTTGTATACATAATTTACTTTTTTCATTTGGAATTGATTTTAAAATCATCTCTTCAAAAAAATTATCCAAGGAACATTTATGTAACTGGACGTAACCCAACACGACGTAAGACCGACAGGAGTAATTCCAACAGGGACATTATCCCTCGAGGTTCAAAAATCTTGACAAATCAAATATTAATGACGTTGTGCCTAATTAAGAACATTTTAACCATTACTTTTTTGGTTGTCAGGATTCTGGGCTGTCAGTATTTTGGCTGTCGAGAATATGTCCCATACCCTAACTAACCATCATATTTTGTTCTGGGCCATTGTAGAACAAGTTTTTCTATTAATTTAAACGAACTATTACAAATCAAAATGTTATCTTGATTTTGAATAATTTAACCCCAGTTTTGCCTATTTGCAAGATTAGTGTAGCGTTATTTGTGGTTGATGTTGTATGGTCAAACACACATGGAGAAAGAGATTAAGTATAATTGGAAGTAAAATCCATACCACGAATTCATGTATATGACAATCCCATTTGAAATTAGTTGAATACATGTTTTTTTTTATTTAATAACGTTTTATTTAGGATGTATTGCATTACTCTACCACTATCTCATGTGTTTAATCATATCTATCCAAACTTTATTTTTCACACTCACATTTTGACACTCGCGATCAAAACTAAACTACAACTGATTCTGCATAAAGCTTCTTGAATGTAAATTGTTTTTGATATCTTAAAACTTTATTATTTGGTCTAGTTTTAACTGATATAAACTCTAAAAGCATATTTGTTAGAAGCGTTTACTTATTAAAATTAGCATTGAAGGCATATATTTCATTTATAATAACAAGAAAAAGAAAAATACTTACAAGTGCTTATAGCACCAGGCGAAGCATCCAAAGCAGCCCATTGTTTTATTTGTATGGGTTTTCTTTATAATGACCTAAAATTCGTGTGCAGGATTTAGCTGTCCTGGTTTTTAGTGCAACGAATTCAGGTACAAATAGCGGTTAAGTTTTTCCTTTTGCTGGAAAGTTGCTTTGGATTTTATTAGTCCAAGCTATATGAAATTAACGAAGTTTTCTTTTTTACAATAAAATTGCAAACAAATGAATACTTGTTGCCGTTAACTTAAGATCGGCTGTCAAATGCTTAAATGGGACGAGAATGGTTTGTTGTGGTTTATTTGATCTTCAACAATGATTTTTCAATTTTATTAGATCCCATAATTCATTGTTGCAATTTGAAAACTAATATTAATTTTTTGTTACATTGTGTGAAAAGTCCATTGCTATGTGGAAGCTAAAACAATAAAATTTTCGATTCTGTTGATCCAGCGCTATATACTATGGGTTTTTTTTTTTAAGTAACAGGCCTTATAAATAAGTTATATGTAATGCGCGAAATAATTGATGAGCAAAATGATTTGGTTCACAATGAAGCTGTTTTTTGCTGTAATCTATAAATAACAAGATTTTATATTTGTTTTAAAAAATAACTTTGAAGATTTTTTTAATTTTAGATATTTTAATTTTTAAAGTGTTTTGTTTTTGAAAAATCTTTTATACTTTTCACGTAATGAGCTACCGTTGCATTGTATTAAGGGGTCATAGGAGTCTTAAAAATGTGCAAAGTAAGTACTACAAAAAAAAAGTTTGATCTTTCATGTAATTTTAACTACGCAATATACAAGTATAATTTTTTTACATGCAATTCTACAAGATTTATATATTATAAAACTAAGTTTAAAATTTATGAAACTTTAGCCAAAACTAAAATAAATGATATTAATCATAAAGCTATTTGAACACATTGGGATTAGGCTTGCGCGGCAAATTCTGAGGTCAAAATTGAAAAAATGACCAAGAAAATGACTTTATATTGCACAAATATGTACAAACAAAGACTTGTACCTAAATTCTCAGCTCAATTTTAATTAGAAATTATTTTTAAAAAAATTAAAATCAAAATTTTTAAATTTTTATTATTTTTTTAAGAAAAAGTTTTTAAAATAATTTCTAATTAAAATTGAGCTGAGAATTTAGGTACAAGTCTTTGTTTGTACATATTTGTGCAATATAAAGTCATTTTTTCAATTTTGACCTCAAAAACAGCCTAATTCCAATGTGTTCAAATAGCTTTATGTTTAGCCAAAACTAAAATAAATGATATTAAAGTTTCATAAATTTTAAAATGTGTTTTATAATAAATAAATCTTGCAGAATTACATATAAAAAAATTATACTTGTATATTGAGTAGTTAAAAAATTACATGAAAGATCAAACTTTTTTTGTAGTACCTTCTTTGCACATTTTTAAGACTCCTGTGACCCCTTAAATAATTAATTGACACTCCAAGGTACCGATTGTCCATTGCTTCCTAAAAAAAAATATATAAGGAAAATCCTTTCTCTGATTTTGCATGCTTTTGATAAGATAAAACTAACTTGTGTATAAAGTACTTATTCATATAATTTTCTACACAAGTCTACTTTATATAAAGTACACAGCAATTTTTTAGACGTTGACTACATATTATCATTGTGACATGATGCTGCATAGATCAATATAAACAAAAGACATAAATAATTACCCTTTACTAAGTCTCATTTACTGAAACTGTGGTCAACGTTTTATAATTAGTTCGGATAATAAATTTTTAATTAATTTCTTATCTAAGACGTTAGGTTTTTTTCCTTATTCTATATTTTAGTGTTCTAAACTTACGTTTTCAGTTCTTAAGTGTAATTTATAGCATCTTTTTACTATTTTAACTGAATTTACGGCTAGTATTGGTAGTAATAAAGTTTTCTTGGACTTTTTTGCATATTCCTTGGTGGGAAAATCCACGGGACATCTGTACAGATGGCCCAGCCATAATTTTGTGGCCCAACTCTGAGGCCACCAGAAAGTGGTCATAGTCTACGTTTGCACCTCGAAAGGTTCGAATGTACGTTAGGCTGCTTTTATGCCTTAGATCAATGAGAATGGGATCTATTTGATTTTGGGTCTGTCCATCTGGAGATCTCCTGGTAACCTTATGTCTCTTTTTGCGCTTAAAAGTTGTACTTCCTATTACCATGTTTGTTGAAGATGGCAAAGTTGAGAAGTCTCAAACCATGTGCACATGTCACTTATTTCCCATGAACCTACTCATGGTAATGTCGTGTCCTATCTTTGCGCTAAAGTCGCCCATAATCAGCTTCTTGTCATTTGAGCGAGCATTCACTGTGTGAGTCTTTTCAAGATCGTAAATTTCATCTTTAACCTCATCTCCCTTGTCCTCTGTAGGTGCATGGGCACAGATAATTGAGAAATTGTGCATTCTTAAAACGAAAAAAGACTGAGTTAAACGCTCGTTCGAGCGATTTTAACTCTGTCTGAGTTAATTTCACTCCTCCAGTCTGGAAAACGCACTTCTCCGAAAGGAGTGGATACTTTGTGTGTTAAACCTCCGACCGGATCACTCCAAACGAGTGATTTTAATTCAGTCTGAGTTAATATTCACTCCTTTCCAGTGTCGAAAATGCACTTCTTTAATTGGAGTGGATTTCACTCTTTTGTTTTAAGAGTGTGTGTTTTCCCCCTGATGCGTAGTCTACAAATTCTCTCATTTACTGGTTTTTAAACTCAATCGCTTTGTTTCTGATACGTTAACTGACTATAACACCAGTTCCAAAGTAGTGTATTCTTTCATGACAGCTATGATAGATGCTGCAATTTCGATTGTTCATTACTCCATTCCCCCAGTCCATCGCAATTCTCGGACAGCGGGAAATCGAATGATGAAAAGCGCATTTTTAAAAAAATATATAAAGTAGATTACAATTATATTAAATCAATACAGTAATAGCTTAGGAATTATAAGTCTTTGAAGCTAAAAATTTAAAATGTGCTATAAAAAAATAGGGAACTAAAACTTTTTTTTAGATAGTCAGGACTTGTAAATTCGGATTTTTGTACTTATTTACTACACAGTTTCAGAATTTGCTGATTTTCTTTAACTCTAGACAATCATAGAAAAAAAGCGGTTTAAAATGTGAGGTTTTCTATACCTATTAAATAAATATTAAAATGTGTATCTAAATTGTTGTGTAGTATAACAAAAGACCTCTGTATACAAGCAAAATCTTTTAATAATCGAATGAAGTTAGCCGATTGCTTTACTTGCAAAATTCCGAGTCCTGTCACCAATAAACCTCGTGTATCTCTACACTCTCAGTAATAACACTTTCATTTTTGACGATTCATGAATACTCAAGCCTCACTTTGGGGACAATTTCGTCAAACTATCACGTAACTTTTGAGCAAACGCGAATCCTCACTTTTACGATCGTGATTTGACGATTCTGTATCTTGATTTTGAGGAAACTGATAATATCATTGTTATACTCACATGCTCGAAAATGACGAAATATTTATTTAGATTAGACGACATTCAAATTCTCATAAAAATGACGATTCAAATTTCCTCACTTTGAGGAAACGAAAACTCGGAGCATTTGCCAGTAAACTGATCGTCTAAATTAAGGAAAATTTCGTTGTTTTTGAGCATTCATTTTTGAGAGTGTAGTGCAGCGGTTTTTCAAACTAACTAAATTTGGTTATTTAATTAATACAAGTATTTACAAAGTTGTTAGTGCAAGCCATTCTTTTAAAGCAACTCTTTCCGTTTTACAGTGAATAATACAGTGGTGGAAATTGATTTATGAACTGACAGTTTTTTAACAGTATTTCTTTATTAAATGCATTTTTATCGATTTAAATTTTATATACTATACAGGCTTTGCATTATAAACTACACACGTAAATAAAATTTTATATAAATTCGTAAATAATTTATTTTGTTGACATTTTAGTTTTAGCATAGGGAAATTGATTTATGAACTTTTGCATTCAATCTCAATTAATAATTGCTAAAACTATTTTTTGTCACTAATGCTTCCTTGATTTTGTTTTTCATAGACAACACTAAACTTTGGGTCAAGTTTTGGTCAAGCAATTTGCAGTTTTTAATGATTAAGTCCTTCTGTTCCATAACTGATGCACACTTCATTAAAACCATACTCCATTTGAGTAAATTATTCAAACCAATTGATCTCAGACATTATTCTTGGGGTTTAAGTCATGGCTATTGACAGGATGATCTAAATGAACAACACTTAGTTCATTAAACAGTCTTTAATTTCGTTTGAAATGTGGATACTTGCATTATCATGCATAAAAATCTAATCAAAAGCAAAGTTTTGCAACGCAAAAAGGAATTAAAGAATTTTCTAGAACTAATCTGCAATAAAGTGATGTTTGTCAGCCCTTCAGAAACATAACCTTGTTTCTTCAATCATAAGATATCGGGGCCCAAACCATCAAACTTCCACCACTAACATTTCTGCTGAAGACAGATCTTGGTTATTTCCGAAGATCCTTTCAATAACATTTTAAACCATCACGTCCTTCCAAATTGAACTTTTTTTCATCAGCAAATGTCACTTTTTTCCCATTTCTCTCCCTCCATCCCCAACCAATCCATTTTCATGTAGTTACGACTATATTTTAATAGCCTGTTCTTATTGTGAAGAGCAAGCTTTGGACCAGCCTTCATTTTGGAACATTTCAAGTTCGACGACGATATCAATATTTGTCCTACTCTTCTGGGAGTTACAGGAAGTGAATGCCCATAACAAATTCGGCCTGCAATGCACAAATACTGACACAAATGGTAACTTTTTGGGATACCAGTCCAATATCCTGCTTTTGTCTCTCGTCCCACGAGGGTTACACCTTTTTTAATGATGGTTTTTGCCGAAGTCAGAATGATTCTTCAAATATTTATGAATTATATTTATTGATCTTTTAATTAATATGCTAATTTCTCTTACAGATTTGTTACAATATTATATAAGGGTCATTTTTTACCTTTTTGGTTTCAGGCAGTCCCGCAAGCTTTCCTATTAAGTAAAATGGGAATAAAAGAGATAAATTTCAACAAATTTGGCCTTAATCTTATTTATAAACACTGATAGTAAGCTCCCCTGAAGTTCGAATGAAGAACTAGTTAAAATATTTGGTACCTGGGTTCAAAATAAATTTGAGTTCATAAATCAATTTCCATCATTTGACATGCTTAAAAACTAAAATTAGATATATTTTTATTTAATATCATTTTTTGAAAAAAATTATGTGTGAAATTCCTTTATTGTGCTCTGAATATCCAACATACAAAATTTGAATTGTTAGCACTTAATACAAAGCGATATCTGGTGAAAAGAATGCTAGTTCATAAATCAATTTCCACCACTGTAGTTGTACGCCATTGCGCAAGTCGCTCCTTAAAGTTTGTTTCGTGGCAGTGACACTACCTTAAAGGTGAAACGAGTTCTACAGAAAAGCAACCTACGCGTTTTCTTCTTGAACTGCAAGTCTTGTAAAGGTGTGAAACAACGTTTACAGAACTGAAAACAAAGCTATAATCCGGTGGTTCCCAACACTTTTACTTGTGCCCACCAATTTTATAAACGCAAACTATGAGGCCCACTAACTAATTTTTTTTAAAAATAAACAAAGACATTGTAAATAGACATTTTTCTGAAGCAAATATATTATATTTAAAAAAAATCCAAATATAAAAAAAAACAATAACGAAAATCAGTTACAAAATCTTAAAGGGACTTCTGTCATTGTTTTTCTTAAAAAAGAATCAATATCCGGTTTCATATTTGACAATTTAAGACGCAAGTCATTCTCAACGTCAAGTTTTATTTTTTATTTTTAGCCCTTTCAGTCCCAGTGATGCCATTTGGCATCATCTCTTTCAATATTTTTTTCAAAATGTTTATGTCCCGTTATGACATCCAAACACACATCATTCGATTCTTCATAATTTGTTCTTTTAGACAATATTTTACATTAATCTCAATAGAAGTCAGAACTACTATTTTTTATTTAGAAAATAGTCAACAAGCGTTTCTCCTGATTTTTGATAAGTTCACTTCAGTTCCACATATTTAAAACACAATTTAAACGATTTCGGTTAAAATAATTACTAAATTTTTTTAATAAAATGGTCAGATACCTTGAAATATATAACTCGAAGTGTTTTTAGGTAATATATATATTATATATATACTATAAGTTATATATATATATATATATATATATATATATATATATATATATATATATATATATATCTATATATATATATATATATATATATATATATATATATATATATATATTGTTGTTTATATATATATATATATTGTTATTTTTCACAGTTAAGAATTTTTTGGCATTGTTTCAAAACCCATATCAAAAATTTAAATCAATTTTTTTCTTATGGAAATCGTATTTTTGACCTAAAATAAGCTTATTTTGTGAAAATCAGATGTTTCTGTAGTGTAGTAAATTTTTGGGACTAAAAGGGTTAAGGAAAACTAAAGTTCAAAAAGCTCGTTCGCAGAGATATGTGGTCGAAAAGACCAGGTACTTCAATGCAATTTGGGCAATAGCTGGATAATCTTGCCGCACTTTTATCCAGAACGAGACCAATTATCTTTCTTCAAAAAGCTTAGCTTCTTTTTTAAAGTCTGGTCCACGATATTGCAATTAATAAGTCTTCCTCACTTGATGACAATTTCACGAATTTTAGGTACTTTTCTTCAAAGGGGATTCCGATCCATTGATTTTCATCCTCAGTTTTATTGAAGAATTTTCCATAAAATGTGTCCCCATGACGTCAAATCTCATAGTGAATCATCAAACATTAAAAACTAATTACTAATCCCAAACTACCATGGCCCATTACCGCGGTGCTCGCAGCCCACTGGTTGGGAACCACTGCTCTTGTCCATTTACCCAAAGCGTGTGTCCATGTAAACAAATTCGCGTGATATTTAGCACTACTGGTTTTAATGCCAAAAACAAATTTCTACACTAAACAAACGCTTTTTTACTCATATGCTTTCTGTTTAGTTTTGGTTGGGTTAGCATTGCACCAGACTCGAACAAGCGCAAAAAAAACTATTTGTAATTAAAAGTCCATGCTAATTTATAATCAATAAATATATTTCAAGGTAGTCAGTCCTAACTTTCTATTTATTATTCTCTTTACTTTACTTAAAAGTTAGAATGCAATTAAAAGTCGAAAGGAGGCATAGGCGTTGTAAGATTTTCGATCATATGTGCACCCACTTAGGTTAGGTTTGATATATCGTCGTACTAGAGCTACACGAGGGCTATTGCCGACGAGCATCGTATTTTAGAACCACAGTCAAGTGACGAGCCGACACCTGAATAGGCACCCAACGCAACCGCTAAGGGCGACATCGTACGCAGCGTTAGGACTTTAAAGGATATTTAACGTGCACTCCCTTACACGGGGTATTATTCGTCGGGCATTTTTGGCTGCACGGGCAGTTTATAGGTCGGCAGTTATTTTGGTGATGCCCGGACCAGAACCTGGGTCCTTTCGCATGCCAGGCGAGTGCCTAACCGACTGGGCTCCCCAGCCCCCTGCACCCACTTGCAAACTCCGTACCAATCGAAAATCCGACAAGCTGGATTCTCGAAAAGGACGAAATTCCTCCAGTCCACAATTCCGACAAGGACAACATACAGACAGGCCACAAGCCCGACAGATTCGTGATGCAAACAAATCTATAAATTAATCCCGTTTTGCTTAAGTAAGGGCAATTTAAGTACTAATTTAATCCCGGATTGGGCGAGGCTGACCCACCCTTTCATCTCTTAAGTGGGTCGATGAAATGGGTATCAAGCAAGCTTGGGAACTAAACATTGGGAGTTGCGAATGAGGCTGGCCACCTTACCGGAGCATATGCCTAGCCCCCCAGAGCCCTAGGTTACGAAAGATGAAATGGGTACGGCATGCCTTGGCCCACTAATGGACTGTTGCGTCAAGGAATAATTTTTGCGTTGGGAAGAGGAAGTTTTCTTTTAAGGATGCAAACATAAAATACTTTTTGGTTTGTAAAAAGTGTTGCATTCGAAATGCATTTTATACGGAAATCAAAAGCATAATTTAACGGAGTGCTTTAAATAGTACAATGTTTATGTTCAATTTTTTTTTAGAGTTTTCGTTTTATAATTTGGACTTCTTCTTCTTATCTCCTGCCTGGTCCAACGCTGTCAGACCAAGTAAAAAAAAACCGTACACTTTGAGAAAATCAATGAAAAGCAATAAAGAAGATGAGTAGATATCTCCTTTGCACAGTACAAGACTGTCCAGGATATGATTCGGGTTGGCCTGAAATATTTGGCACTTCGGGACACTGAGGATCTGGGATATCGTAGCTGTCTATCTTTGAAAGAAAGGTTTTGAGGAAAATTATTGGTGCAGTGAACATCAATGGTATATGGAGGCACATATAATAGTGAACTGTATAAGATAAATAGGGAGACAGGCATCATCAACTGCATTAAAGTGAACCGGGTGAAATTTGTTGGGCATCTGTGCAGAATGAACCGTGACTCTTTAACATCAAGAGTCTTCCACTATAAACTAGAGTGGCTCGATAAATAGTAAGGTACAGCTGGGGGAAAAAAAACGCTCCACCCCACGTTTCTCAGCTGCTATTGGACAAGGAACTTTGTGAAAGGTGTCATTTTTCAGAAAATAGCGTAAGGAACTGAGAACTGGCAACAAAAATTGTATAAGGGGTCGTCTACATATTAAAATGGGTACCAACTTTGAAAATTCCAATGGCAACACCCAATTTTTTCTGCATAAAAATGTTCAGCATCTTCAAAATACCCCATGTGTAAAAAAGAATTATTTACTTTGCATTATTTTCTGAGCTATAACCATTCAAAGTTGAACGCTCATAATGTTAAAAAAGTTTCATAAACTTTTATTCATATCTCCACAAATAAAAGGAATTGAAGAAAGTTTTTTTTTTCACATTATATACTTCTTAATCTTCCAAAAACAAATCACACGAGTTTTTTCATCAATTTATCAGTTTTAATAATTTTTTATTTAAATTTAAATAATAAAAATAAAACAATGAATAGCACCCCAAATTTTTTTTTACATAAATCGATAAAGTAGATCAAGTAGAACCAAAATCCCAAATTTTTTAATTCAAAAACAATTATTTGCCGAGTTATTGTAAAAAAAACTGAAAAAGACGAATTTTAGGGATCGTGTAAAAAATTACTTGGCGAATTCGATCCTAACTTGCATTATCGTTTGGTGATTGAAAAGCATTTGTTGATAAATGTTTATTCAAATTATTGATGTCTGAAAAAAATCTAAAAATCTTTTCTTATTTCAAGTGCATGCAATGTATTTTGTTTGTCGAATTAACTTTAAATTATATCGATTACTATGTTTTTAAATATGTGTTATTTCCAATACAATTTCAAGAAGTGAGTATCATAAATAATTAGCTAAAATATAATTGGAATTCGGTTTTCAGTACATTTTATTGTTACCAAATTGCTTATTTAAAATTATTAGTGTCCACTTTCCTTGATTATAAATCATTGCCCAATCATTCTGAATAATTTTATTTTGCTTTCCTTAAATATCGTGTTAAGGTTGTAACCCTCGTTTTGAAATACGTGGTTTATATTACCGATAAAGGGCGACAAAATTTTAACAAACTTTTTGCAGCAATATTAATGAAACAAAAATTTGTATAAAAAGTGTGAAACATTAATGCAATAATCATGTTAGTCAATGTGATTATAACTAATCGCATTTGAAAATTTGTTCGTTATAAATAACCGTATATGCGACTTAAATTAAAATTAAAACTTTTATCTTCTAGTCTTTATTTTATTTCTGAATTTATAATTTCAAAATAAAAAAAAAACATTTAAAAAATCACAATATTAGTGAAAAAAGTTAAATTCTAGCATCCGTTGGCGAGATTATGTTAACCCAGTTAGTTTGTTGTTTTGAAAAGACGCAACCCAAATATTACTGTTTTCACTTTAGAGATTTCCCCCTAAACGAGTTCAAAATTAATGCTTTAATATCTCAGCAAATAATGCAAACTAGATAATACTTTTTTATACATGGGGTATCTTTTAGGTGCTGAACATTTTTATGTAAAAAAATTGGGTGTTGCCATTGGAATTTTCAAAGTTGGTACTCATTTTAATATGTAGACGACCCCTTATGCAATTTTTGTTGCCAGTTCTAAATTCCTTACGCTATTTCCTGAAAAATGACACCTTTCATAAAGTTTCTTGACCAATAGCAGCCGAGAAACGAAGGGTGGAGCGTTTTTTTTCTTCCCCAGCTGTACGTAGACTAAGTAGAGAGCCTAAGTAAAAGTTCGTTCTTTTATTTAGGCTCTCTACTATAAACCAATCGGCACCAGGGCAAGAGGGAGGCCCAAACTTCGATGGATTGACTGTGTCGACGTGGATTTTAAGACGTTAAAAGTTCGAAACTTTAGGTCGTCTTCCAAAGCAAGATGAGAATGGAAGAAGATTCTGAAGAAGGCCCTGGCCCACAAAGGGCTGTCGAGCCAATAAAGAAGAAAGAGGACACTGAGGAAAAACTTTTTCGCCTTGAGAGAACTTCAAACATTTGGGCTGTGAGACGCCCTGTGGTCAGAGTAGCGATCTACGGATCGGAAGGTCCCGCGATCAAAACCTGGTCGCTGAAACTCACCCGAGTATATGCGGAGTACGTGCTCGTTAAATCTGTTGGGTCCGAAAGTCCTGTAAATTACGTAAATTACCTTAATATGTATCGATTCAGTGTCAATTGAAAGGCGTACGGTGTTACACCCCTCTAGTTTTTAATTCTTTAACTAGTTTTAACTTTCATTTCAATTATCTATCATACAATCAAATATACAATAACAAAACCTTTTTACATAATAAAAACAACTAAATATAATTAAAATCTAAATCCCCTCTGTTTTCACCCCAGACTTGTGATGACCCCCTTGACCCCTAGATCGGCGCCTTCCACCTGCACCTAAACGGGGCTCCCGCGGGAACGGGCAAGACGGAGACCACCAAAGACCTGGCAAAAGCCCTGGCTGTGCAGTGCGTGGTATTCAACTGCTCGGACGGGCTCGACTACATCGCCATGGGGAAGGTAAGATCGCATTTCTCAGTCATTTGTATACAGGGTCTCCGTAAAAGAATGTCCTAGTTTCAAATTGTAATACCATCAGGGGTAATCGTTCGACTGTTGTGGTTGAAGATGACGAATAAAGAATAACTCCAACAGTTTCAGATAAGCGCGTGCGCTTGTACCGCAACATCTTTTTCACAGTTGCAGTGTCATGTATTCCATTACTCCTGACTTCCTGCAGACAGTATGGGAAGAATTGAATTTTCGTTTGGATGTGTGCCGTATCACTAAAAGCGTACGCATTGAGCACTTATAGGTAAAACTAGGTTAGTTTTCCTTCAATTTCATGAATGATTTGTTAAATTTGTTTTAAATAAACTCCTGTAATATATGCCGTTAAGACTCGGACAGTCTTTTGCTGACACCCTGTATTTTATACCCATTGATGTTGTAATAATTAAATTTTTTAGGTACTGTTTAATGGGGTAACATTGGCCAAAGCTTTCAAGCTAAAAACTTCTAAAAGAAATGCACTTGCCTTTTATAGTTAGTGGCACCCCTGTCTTGACCTGCGAGTAAAAAGGTATTCAAGAAGAAAGTCTGTAATAGGTACTTTTGCTTGGGCAAAAGTTACCCCATTCAACAGTACCTGCCTGGGCTGGGGAGAGTATTCGGTAAGGTGTTTTCCTTGCATGCGAAAGGTCCCAGGGAAGCATTGCCAAAATAACTGACGACTGTGAATTGTATTTCATGGTCTTCGAGTAATATATTTTGCTATTTTTCAGTTTTTCAAAGGCCTCGCTTCTGCTGGTGCCTGGGCATGCTTTGACGAATTCAACCGAATTGAATTGGAAGTCCTTTCAGTTGTGGCACAACAGGTACTTTTTTGTCTCAGAAAAATGATAATTTATTTTCATTGTGATACTTATAGACATAAAAGATAAAGATAATGAAGTTTTCCCTAAAGAAAATATTACTCACATTTTAAACTCGATATTTTGTAGTAACATGAATTTCAATAAGGTGAGGAAAACCTAGAGGACATTGTTGGGTACTTTCGAATTTTTTTTTCTGTAAGTCAACTGTTCACGTAGCTGAGACGTCAATATGGGAGTGTCCATTCTACTCATCCATTCAATTCGATTACGCTTAAATAAGCGAATAAAATATGTTTCAATTGGTGACATTCTTCCAGTTCTAATGGCTGATCTTTTTCTCTCATTAAATTTTGAATTTCAGATACTGTGCATTATCCGAGCAGTGCGCGGGAAAGTTGAAACTTTCAACTTCGAGGGCACGGAGTTAAGATTGAGCCCCAACTGTTATGTGTGTGCATTACCATGAATCCAGGATATGCTGGGAGGTCAGAACTCCCGGACAATTTGAAGGTGAATTAAGTTTTAGCTAGATAAGCAGAATCTTAGCTTGCAAGTAACTACATTATTTAAAAAGCTATTTCAAGAGTTAATTTTAAAAAACCGTTTTAATTGTGCCCTTAAAACTTATATGGGATTATTGTTTAAGCTTATTAGTTGGGTGCATTTTTTTTCAGAAACTTTTTTAGTGCATAAGTGTGCTATTTTTTTTTTTCCAAAATCCATTCAAAATTACTTTTGAAATGTGGTTAGGTAAATTTTTCTTTTTAAGTAGAATAGTATCCTTTTTTTATTTAATTACTGGTACATTAAGTAATATGAATTTAAAGCATTATTTTAAGATGTGTTTAATCGTATAAACAGGATACCTCAGTTCATGTTCGGTGTAACATAAGTTTGCGAAAATTAGACAACTTCGATATAAGTTAAAAGCATATTCCTAATATCCTATTTAATTAATTGTATTGTTCCACTGAGTTTTAAAGCATGGTGACTGATTTGGAAATAAAATAAAATGTTTAACTTAATAACACCTTCATCTCCAAATAAAAAAAATTTACATTAAACGTTTTTTTTTAATTCATCTTTTTTATGTAACTTAATTTATCGTACATAATTTTTTCAGTACCATGGTCTTTGTTTGTCTTATATAATTTGTATATTTGGATGAATTTAAGCAAAAAACTTATTATTAAAATAACTTTATTAATATCAACCAAGAAAATATATGAATAAATACAAAAACAAATCATATTAGCAGCTTAGGGGGACATTCCCGTTCAAGCAGCCTAGAAGTTTAAATTAAATAAGTTTTAACAAAATACAAAGAGTAATAACTAATGATAAATTACAGCATCACAGTATTTGGAAAGATACTTCTTTAAAAAAAATTCTTATGCTTCGTGCATAAAAAAATAAAAATAACTGTCTATGTCATCGATAAGTATAACAAATTTAAAGAGAGAGCGATTAAAAGATGAGTATTTGTCATTATTTTGAATACAAATTGGTAACTATATTAAAGAATTCAGGAGATAACTAATACAAAATTTTTCTAAAGATTTTTTTTATTAAAATTAGGAATTGTGTTAATTTTGGGGGTTCTTCTTGGAGATATATATATCTTTAAATTCACGAACATCTTTATTGCGCCGCAAATAAACCATGTCTGTTTTTCATATCAAATCATTTTGCCAATTGGAGTTAATGGATTAAATATGTTCACTGTAGAAAAAATGCGTAGAACAAGCCAGTTCGATTTCTTGCAGGTCTTATTTCGTACAGTGGCCATGATGGTGCCCGACTATGTCATGATTGGGGAAATCTCGTTGTACTCTTTCGGGTACAGCTGTGGAAATAAAAAAGTACCCACTTGAGGTTATTTCATCCGTTAGTCACCCTATTGAATCGGACCTTTTTGAGATTGTGATCAATTAACATTCTGAGTTAATTGCACGATACAAAATTTGCATAAGGGGCCGTCTTCATATTAAAAATATTACGATCTTTGAAATTTCCAATAGCAACACCCAATTTTAATAACTTAGGAATGTTAAGCACTCTTGAAAACCCTTAAATCTAAGTTTTTGTTACATTTGGATGAATATTTGACGAGTTATTCAATCGAATCACTTGTGGACCTTTTGGGGACCATCTCTAAAATGACAAGCAAGCATGCATGCAAAGCCGTCCTTATTTATCAATTACACACGTAATCTTATACACAGTCCCCTAAAGGGTAATTGTAAAGTATTTTATGATTTACACAGCAAATTATGAATAAACATTTTTAAAAATTGGGATTTCACTTAAACTTCCTGTTTTAAATTTATTTCTGTAAAAATATTTAGGGGTTTCTATTCATATTTTTTTTTAAATTAATATAATAATTATTTAAAAATATGAAAATTGTTTTAAATACCCCAATATTGAATGCATTTTGTTTGGGTTATTAGAATTTCTTTTCAGTAAAAAATTTGTTTCATTATCTTAATTATTTATAAATTGGGATAGTTTTTTATGTGCAACTCATTTAACATTATGGGACCTAAACTTTGCACGTCTCTTACTCCTCTAATAATGCTTAAAAACTAACAAAATTTGGCATTTCGTATTAACATAGGTCAGAGATTTGAAATATGGATTCAAAAAGGAGTGTTGCTATTGGAAATTTTAAAGTTAGTAAAATTTTTAATATGAAGATGGCCCCTTATGCAAATTTTGTGTCATGCAATTAACTCAGAATGTTAATTGTTCACAATTTCAAAAAGGCCCGATTCTTTAGGATGAATAACGGAGGAAATAACCTCAAGTGGGTACTTTTTTATTTTCACAGCTGTACCTGGACGCCCGCAACTTGGCCATCAAAATCGTCACCACCTACCGTCTCTGTTCGGAGCAACTGTCCTCCCAGCACCACTACGATTACGGCATGAGAGCGGTGAAGGCGGTTCTAGCCGCCTCGGGAAACCTCAAGCTCAAGTTCCCGGACGTCAAGGAAGATATTCTTGTAAGTATTACACCATATTGTACACCCTATTCTTGTAAGTATTACACCCTATTATGCACCCTATTCTTGTAAGTATTATTTAATCCTTTCAATACCGAAGGCTGGTGAGCCCAGTCGGTTAGGCACTCGCCTAGCATGCGAAAGGTCCCAGGTTCGGGTCCGGGCATCGCCAAAATAACTGCCGACCTATAAACGGCCCGTGCAGCCAAGAATTTCCAACATATAGTACCCCCTTATAAGGGAGTGCACGTTAAATATCCTTCAAAGTCCTAACGCTGCGTATGATGTCGCCCTTAACGGTTGCTTTGGGTGCCTATTCGGGTTGTTGGCTCGTCACTTGACTGTGGTTCTAAAATACGACGCCCGTTGCCAATAGCCCTAGTATAGCTCTAGTGCAACGATAAATCAAACCTAACCTTTCAGTCCCGAAAGAAATCATGCGCAAATATTCTTTACATAAATATATATTTCCAACAATCATATACACTCTTAAAACAAAGGAGTGAAATCCATTCCTGTAGGAGAAGTGCATTTTCGACACTGTAGAAGTGAAAATTAACTCAGACTGAGTTAAAATCGCTCGTTTGTTTTAAGTGTGGGGAACATTTGGGGACAAACCTCCCCAAAAACAATTAACACGTTAATCAATTCCGAAATTGACCTGGTCCGATATAAGATGATTGGAATATCAATTTTCAGCCTTTGACTACAAGTACCAGTCATTTACTTCTATAAAAAAAGGTCAATACGATATTAGAGTTCTTAAAATTGCTACGTTATTTCAATGAACCAAACAAGGACTTTCTGCTCAGAAAATTTCTTTAACTTTGCGGAAAACACATGAGAGTATTCGCGAATTAAGTGACGTATATTATTGGCTCAGATAGTTTATTTATTCAAATTTGTACATGTTTCAACGGGAAGCCGCTAAAGAAGGCGAGGTTCAGACTCGCTGAAACATGTACAATTTTTACCAAATAAACTATTTGGGCCAATAATATACGATGTTTCCTTCTTGAATACTCTCTCTTGAGTTCTTTGTAATCATATAAGTAGAGAGTTCATTTTTTTAGTTATAAAAAAAAATTGTACTATTTTTTTAGATGACATTTGAACTCGGAAACTTTCTCCGAAATCAAATGTCTTTTATGATAGGTCTGGTTAGCCGGTTCTGCTTCGAGACAGACCGTTTTCCAGGGACGCCACGAGGAGGCCAACCTATCTTCGTCCCCGTTCGGTGGCCCCAGGTGTCCTGGCCACCAGGAGGTCAGATGTTCGACCCCCCTAATAACCTTTGGAAAGGAATTCGGTGATGGAATTTTACCAAGGTTTTGGCTTGACATGTTTCACCAATTTGTGTGTTATTTGAATTCAATAAATGAATGCCTGTTGTGCTTCAAGGAAGTCACAAAGGACGTCATATCAATGGGAATATAGAGAATATTGTCTCAAATGTGCTTCCAGGAAGTCACAAAAGACGTCATGTCAACGGGAATATAGAGAATATTGTCTTAATTGTGCTTCCAGGAAGTCACAAAAGACGTCATGTCAACGGGAATAGGGAGAATATTGTCTCAATTGTGCTTCCAGGAAGTCACAAAGGACGTCATGTCAACGGGAATAGAAGGAATATTGTCTCAACTGTGCTTCTAGGAAGTCACAAAAGACGTCATGTCAACGGGAATAGAGGGAATATTGTCTCAACTGTGCTTCAAGGAAGTCACAAAAGACGTCATGTCAACGATATTAGGGTTTGTCGTCATAATCAGAGGATCAGTTGTGTCGTCATAACGTGTAGAGCTAGTGAGATGAAGAGAGAGTGTTAGATGTGTCATTGGTTTCAACTGAGATGTTCTTAGGTGCTCCTCAAGTTGATTCAAGCTTTCTTCATCCCCTTTCCTCGATGATAAGGTTTAGCGACGACGACCGCCGCAGCAGAAGACTCTGCGCAGCAGTCGTGCGACCCTGCCCTTGAAAGAGCGTCTCCGAGGCGAGGCTATCTCGTCCATCAACTTGAAGGGCACATCGTAGCCCAAGGCTCGGAACTGCTGGAGCAAAGGAGCAGAGCTCCTCCCCACAGACTCCTTTACCACAGGGGCAACGGACTCTATGCACCCCAGCCGTATGAGACCCCTCGCGATCTCACCAGAGGTTTGAGAGCAACGGAGCGCTGCCTGATGGGCCTGAATGCGCGCCGAGGCCTCGAAAAGGAGGCCGGACACGAATTCGGACGCCACCCGGCGAACCTCGTCGTCCTAATCTCCACCACTATTGTGTGGAGCCTCTGTCTCTACCTTAATTTCCGACTGCCCGACAGAAGGTCCATCGCCACCTTCGAGGCCGCTTGTAGCACCCCGCAGAATAAATGGCTTCATGGCGCCGTGAAGAGCCGCGAAACCCTGCCGAAACAAAATTCGCAACTCCTCTTCTGACTTTAATTCAGTCGTGGCTGGTTTTTGAACCGGCTTGTCGTAGAACAAGGCAACCGAGGCTTCAGCGCGTCGGTCCTCACGGTCACGGACTTCAGGATGAGCCACTTCTTGCGACTCGATGAGGACCTCGGCCGAATCTCCGGCATCATTGCCCGGAGTCCCCGTTTGGGCCGCCTCTTTCTCCTGTTCCACGGAAGGCTGATCGCCGCCTTCGAGGCCAACTGAAACATCGCCAAGAAAACCCGACTTCACGACTCTCTTTTTGAGGGGCTTGGCCACCTCTCCTGCTGGCAAGGATACATTGAAATCCATTGCTCAGTACACCAGGTTGGTCAACCAAACAAGAAAATTCAATTTCAAAAGTCACAAAGCTCTTTTTGGCGCGTTTGCCTGATACGCAGCTAGAACGCCAAATAAGAAATATCGGTAGCAAAAATCACAAAATATCTTAATGGATGTTCTCAAAAACTATAATAAAATATCGGTATCTTCAACCAAACACGAAAATTCAACTTTCGATGTTATAATTCAAATTTCCGCTCTTGCTATAAAAGCTAGTTCGCCAAACAAGAGATTTCGAAATTCACAACGATCGTTATACTTCTGTAGCAGATTTGCAAACAAATACAAACTAATCAACTAGCGGTTTATTAACCAAACACGAAGAAATACCTTTTCTCAAGAAAACTAATTCGCTTTATCAGAAATACTAGTCTCAAAATGACAAAATTTTCGTAGCTGTTTAGCTCACAAAAGTTTTGGAAAGACTGGTAAAAAGCATTGTTTAAATTCTGTGACGTATGAAAATCCTGATCTGATTGTTGCAGCTCGAGATTTAATGTATTAAATATTTTCACGCGAATATAATATTTATTAAACTAAAGAAAAATGTTTCGGTTATCGCCCATTTTAGACCTGTAGGGGAAAATATGATATATTTTTTGAATTTTGATATTGTGTTCCAAATTTAGAAAAATTTGGAAAGGATTCTTTAGACAGTTGTCACAAAAACTGCGTATTTTTTAAAAAAAAATCTATGAAAACATGAAATATTCGTAAAATAGTATTTTTAAATTGTGTCCCTTTGCAAGTTTTCGCCCATTAGCAGAAAATGTGGGTTTGGAGTAAAATATATTATTTTGATGCCGAAAATCTAATATTTTTTATTTACATAAAAATTATAATAAATGCATTTAACGTAAATCTATATACATAAAAGGCGACTTCTGTTTGTCTGTTTGTATAGGACGCAAAAACTTAAGAACCACGCAACAGATTGTCACGAAATTTGGCACAAAAATTCATCTCATCTCCAGAACAAACATAGGCTAAGAATTTTTTGAATCGGACCATTCCTTCTATCGTTTTCGACCGTTTTAAGGGAAAAAATACACCACTTTCGCTCAAATCCGATCATTTTTTCTCTTTCGTGATGCCATCAGGCAGAACAATTTAAATAAAACTTTTTAGAAAACAATTGAAATTGAAAATGTTTAATTTATTTAATATTTGTTCATTGCCTTCAGAAACAAAATTAATAATTTGAAAAAATAGTTGGATATGTTTCAAGTTACGTAATCCTACCAGTCTCCATTCTATTATTTTATTGTGTACATATGATTTTAATTATGAATTTTTTAAAAGCATAGTTAAGCTTTTACTGAATTATGTTGTTTTTTGAAGACCGTTGCACTACAGATACATATTAGGGTTTCATGTCTTCCTTCTTTCGCCAATTACTTTGTAAAAATCGCCAAATTATTACAAAGAACGTGCAAATTTGCATTTGCGTGCATTTTTTTAAATAGCTGGTTGGTTGTGCGATGGTCTTTGTGCTAGAGCTGAATGGGTGTAATGGTAGCTATATATTTTCCTCGCCAAATTTTCAAACACGCCAAATGGACAAAATGTTTTTATTCGGATCGGAAATTACTACGACATTGTTATCTTTATTGTTTATTTTATAGCATTTTTTAAATTTTGAATTTTTTAATGTAATATAAGTAGCGGGATTTTGTACTTTAATAACGAACGGTATCAGCAACATAAGCTTATTAAAAAGCAAATAAACTTATAAAAAAATGCAAATCGTTTGCTGTTTGCTGGAGTAGCTTATTTTTAATTCTTACTGATTATTTTTTTACTTAAATATGTATTCTCTTTAATTTGAGCTTCTTATCAAAGGTATTTTTGAAATTAATATTAATTATTACTATATCCAAGATGGGTAATTAAATGGAAAAAATTACTGGGTAATCTTCATATCTTATGTAACTCAAATGAAAGAAAAAATAGTAAAATTGACTGTAAAATTACTTTTTCACCTCTACCCGTGCAACGTCGGGTATAACAGCTAGTAAGTAATAAAACATATAACTGTTAACACTTAAAGGGTTACAGACGTATAAACTCTTGCGACCTGGCGTCCCCATTTGGGGATACTTTTTTTAAATCCCACAAACAATTAACACGTTAATTAGTTCCGAAATTGACCTGGTTCTATAGAAGAAGATCCAAATAAAAGTTTTCAGCCTTTGATTAAAGGTATCAGTCATTTTTTTCTTTTAAAAAAATGAAGTTAAACGTTGGTTGTTAGACAAGCCGTCTACAATTACGAGCAAAATTTTTGAGTTTTTTTTAGTCTGGTATAGGTATATTTGGGGAGTTCTAGACTGGGGAGTTCTCGGAACATTCTAGTTTGCAATAAAAAGTTAGAATTAGTAAAAATTGAAATTGTGAAGTAGATACTACAAAGGTTTACTTATGTTTACAGCTAGAGAGAGGAGGTTAAATGGTTCAATTTTTTGGACTTTCATTTAAAAAAAAAATGCAAATTGATCTGGTAGAATTTAAAAAGCTTTTTAAACGTGTTGGACTTAGAAATATACTTACTTTTTTAAAACTTTTTAATATACAATTTCTGATTAAACATTTCTAACTAATTTGTTTTTTATTAAATAAGTCTCTAATATTTATTAGCATAGACTATCTTGGAAGAGCATTTATTTTATCCTATAAAATCTCATTTAGCTATTCTGCCAAAAAAAATCTAAATTCTTTTAACTAGCGAAACGAATAAAAAATTTATTATATTTTTTGAAATTAGGTATAATTTTAAACTAGTTTTAAGTTATTTAGTATTTAATTATATTTTTATATGTGCATAAAAATAAAATTTTGATGTAGTTTAAATTGTATTATAGCATAAAAATAAAATTTTGATGAAGTTTAAATTGTATTATTATTCATTGTTTTCTTTAAAAGAACTTAGCCAAAATATAGTATTCGTTTACTTGTAATTAAAAAAAAAATTTAGGCTTTCGAAAAATCATGCTTCTTTTGTTGTTAAAAATATGTAGTATTTGAAAATAAATGCTTAAGAACCTTTTTTTCTTTCTAGCTCTTACGATCCATTCTTGATGTGAACTTGCCAAACTTTTTGTCTCACGACGCTCCTTTATTCGAAGGCATTATATCTGATCTGTTCCCAGGCGTTACTCTCCCAAAACCAGATTACGAGGTTAGTAATTTTTCCCTTTTGTAAAAAACCGGAATGCGTTCAAAATAATTTGAATTTTATTTTTAAGTTTCCAGTCTGCTGTAACAACACAGGTTGTAATAAAACACCTTCCTCAAAAGATGGTTGTTGAATTTTTTTTCAGTAATTTCGATGTAAGGTTGCTGTTAATGTTTAAAAGTTTTTTTTTTCATTTTCATGACATTATGGTTTATGACTTGGGGGGGGGGGGGGGGGGGGGGGGGGGGGGAATTACGCACATGGGACGCGAAACACGCCCGTTTGCATAGTATTACAATTTCAGTAATTATTTCAACTTATGCGTTCATGATGGCGCCTCAAAGACAATTTAGAAACCTGCATTACTACATAAGAATACTTTTCACAAAATTTCACTAGTATTAAAATAACTTTCCGCTACGCTTCTGACTGAAAATATTTTGTAAAGTTGTCTTCAGTGGCAAGTAAGTATTATCAAGGAAAAACAACTTTTACATATATGACAATTTTGATTTTGGGGGAAAACACGGATAGTTTTCGACATGGATAATTATTCAGCCTACTTAAACCCTTGTTGTTTTTAACATAAAATAGCGTTGAATGTTTTCTGAGTACTTGTTAATAATGAAAATGGATTGGCATAATTGAAGAGCTTAGTGGAAGAACATGCTAAGTGACAAAAAGGTAAAACGAGAAAATGATCTTTAAAGTTTTTCGTTTGCACTTAAATCCGTCGAAAACAGTACTTGCAAACGGTAAAAAATACACTTAATTTTAAGTTTATGAAATAGAGGAAGCTTGTTGTCTTTATCCAAAAATATGAAATTTTTCAAGAATGTCACTTAGCACGTTCTTCCACTAAGCTCTTCAATTTTGCAACAGTAAATATCCTATTCATGCTATCAATTTCTAATAGGTATTCCTCGAAGCTGTCAATGAAGTATGTGCTAAACGAAATCTTCAACCTGCTGAAGCGTTTATAGATAAAGTTATTCAGACTTATGAAATGATGGTTGTAAGACATGGGTAAGTTAAATAAATATTTATAAAATAATTTATTTTTAAAAAACTTGTTAGCATTTGTACGATTAATACGATATTTTTATTAAATAATGGACTCTCAGTGAAGATATGAAAATAACAAGTGATGAACTTATTCTTTGAATGTTTAATTTTTGCAGTTTAATTTCAACCAATTCTTTGTAGTTTAAAATAATGAAATGCATGAAATATGCTTTATATTTGTAGGGAAATTTTATTTTATATAGCTATCTATGTTTTTGTTAATGTTCAACAATTTCAGATAACTAAGTTTGACTTTAAATAAGTTCCCTATGTTTCATAAATATCAATTAATATTTTTTATACGTAAAAAACAAATTATCAATAATTTATTTCAATTGTAATTACTTTTGTTAGTCTTCTTATGACTAAAAAAATTAACACAACCGTTAAAAAATAAAAACGTCAAACGAAAACAAATCAACATAATTCAATACGTTACACACATTCTTGGATATTTGTTTTCGTTCAATTGTAAATTCAGTCATATTAAAACCATTCTAATTCCAAATATTAAACCACCAAAAAGTTTAATTTCTGTTTCAATTTTATTATTTCTCTAGTTTCATGCTCGTTGGACCCCCTAATGCTGGTAAAATAATAATTAAATATAAAAATTCGAACTGAGCCACTTACCACTGATACATTCATAACCACTCTATTTAATATGAAACCTCTCCATCCCCACACACAACAGCACTCTACGAGGAAAAGGGGATTCCTGTCCCATTCAGTTAACTTGGCAAAAGAGCCATTTTTCTGCGTGCTTCGTGGCATGATTCGCCCGTACCTTATTTTGGACGCCCCCGCAGATTATTTTTAAACTCAGGGCTGGCCAATAATCCCGTAATGATAGTTCCTGTTATTGATGAGTGATGATTCATACATCCACGTGCCGTTTGCCTTTTCTGTTTTTCAATAGAAATCGGAAAAACAACTGCGTGTTTGTTTGCGGTTTCTCTTGCTACCTACTCAATTGCTACCTACACATGTTATGAATCAGCGTTTTAGACCATATTTCTTTCAACTGATTCTTATTTAAAAAATTCGTTTAAATAATAATAGTATTTTATATATTTTAACAAAAAATATTTGATATAAAAATGCCATTACGCCTTGCTTTTTCGTAGAAGAGGAAGAATATACAAATCATTTAGTACACCTGATTTTATGAAATCTATCTCTCAGGGCTCGAAAAACCGCCCGTCCTCGGCGGTAAAAAATTCCTTGAGGACAACAAATTTCTCGAATCCGACGTCCTCGTGGACGACCATTTCCCCCTTAATGTTCGTGATACATTTTAAATTATTTTCTTCAAGAAAAATCATTTAACTTGAAGTAACCTAGTATTTCTTTACTGTGTAATGTATTTCTAATTACTACTAATTTATTAAGAAATTTGCATATATGCTAGTAATAAATAAGATTAAATACTATTTTTATTTATTTAGGAGCTATTTATTTAGTTAGTTTGACGTATCGATTTCAATGGAGGGCGGGTACATTGTTGGACAACCCGTCCACTTGGACAGATAAAAGTTAACCCTTTCAGTCCCAGTGATGTCAATTGGCATCATCATGTTGCTGATCATAATTTAAAAAAAATGATAGGACTCAAATCTATTGGGAGTAATGAAAAATATTTTCTAATGGAAAAAAGTTAGAAGAATCGAATTTGTGCTTTTTGATATCATAAATGGCTATAGACGATCAGAAAAAAAAATTCTTAAATTATGAAGCCAAATTGTCATAGGGACTGAAAGGGTTAAAAGAGCCTTGCGGAAGAAGTGATATTTTTTTTAGAAAAAATTAGATTTTCGTTAACAATGTGAATAGAAACTAAAAATATTTCTGTTGTCACATATATGATATTAAAATAATAACATATGCGTTTTAAATGTAATAACTATGACTCAAAAAAGACACAATTTTTGGGTTTTTTTTTATTTGAAACTATTGAGGTGGAGCGAGGGTTACAATCTATTGAGGTGAGCAACTATGGAATTTTTTTATAAAATCAGACGAAATCACGAGGACGAAACAGGGACGAAACACATGACGAAGACACAATTTATTTACACTATGCACACAACAGGCACTTTTGTCCTGTCGGTCGCCCCCTTCTTAGGCGATCTCCATTTGGCCAGACTAAAAAAGAAAATTCCATGTTACAAATATTAATATTATAAATGCATATTTGTAAATAAATATTTCACTTGAAAGATTCGATTATTTGTCATAAAATCCTGTTTTAAAATAAAATGTTTAACTACTACTATTACATATATATTCCGGCTTGTATGCTTGATCAGAGACCCGCTTGTGAAGCCTTCGTCAAGTAAGACAGACACAGAAGGAATTTTTACTGTCACAGAGAAAGGAATATAGCAAGAGTGGCCTAGTGGTAGTGCTTCGCATTGCCACGCCACAGGTTCGGGGATCGAGTCCTGGACTGGGCGAGGTTGACCCAGTCTTTTATCCCTTGAGTGGGTCCACAAAATGGGTACCAAGCATACTAGGAAACTAAACACTGGGGGTTTCGCGTGAGGCTGGCCGACCACCTTATTGGGACATATGCCTATCACCCCAGTGCCCTAGGTCACAAAAGCTGAAATGAGCACGGCAGGCCTTGGCCCTGTAATGGGCTGTTGCGCCGGGGAGTTTAGTTTAGGTTTTAGAGAAAGAAATATTTACCCAGGACGAAGGTGGTAATCGAACCCGCACCCATTACAGTGCGCAGACTGCTAGCGTAATGGTCCAAACTACTCGGCCAAATGTTTAATACTCTGAGGGATAAGGAAATTGGATGTAGTGTAAACTGGTTTTCATTGCAAGAGTATTATTTGCAGTGCTGTTTTAAATTTTTTAACTGAATATTTAAATTTTTAATTTTATTAAGCTTTATTTCGGTTTCAGAGGATAATAAAAGATGAAAAAGAAGGAAACATGACATTTTTTCAAGTGACTTGTTTATACGTATGTGGTTCTCGGAGGGTATCCAATTAGTAAAATTAAAACTAATTATTTTTTTTTAAATGTTTAAAATTAAAAAGTTATTGTTTTCCATTTTAATGGATAATGTATGATTTGTAGCTTTCATTATGTATATTCTGTCCTAATCCCACAATGACCAATAGTGCTCTAGTAACTTTTAACAAAATGTTTGGGGAAAATCCATAATAACTAATATCATTGCTACTTCAGGAAAATATTCAATTTTCGAACTCACTTGCTTTAGACAGTCACCCTGGAGGTACGGGCCATGTAGTGCGACTCGGGCATTCTGCACAGCTTAGTGTCGCAGACCCATCTGTCTATGCCCACTTGTTGCCACAGTGAAGCTACAAAGGCGTCGCGGCGAATTTTCGCTGCTTTTTGTCGGCGTATTTCGGGGGGCCACCTAGGGAAGAAAAATTTGAGTTAGACACGTCCGGTTAAATTTTCGTATTAAAACCCCCTCTATCGTTAGACATGGCTTTTTCCACAGTTTATGCACCATTATTTCCTACAATAACCTTGATTTTTTATTTATTATTTTATTTTATTTTTTTATAATGGGGCTGCAATATTGGCAGTCAAGCCTTTGCAGACTCGGCATATTCCCCGGAACTGAGAGACATTCTTTTGTGGCACCATCTAGGTGACTCTCGCTACCAAATTTTACGCCCAGATTGCAATGAATCTGAGCCACCTCTCAGCCACTGAGCCGTTACCCTAAATTGTAAAATTTTCTAAAAAATGCATTTGTATTCATAATTTACTTTTTTCATTTGGAAATGATTTTAAAATCATCTCTTCAAAAAATTATTCAAGGAACATTTATGTAATTGGAAGTAACCCAACAAGACATAAGACCTACAGGGGTTTGTAATTAAAATAGGGACATTATCCCTCGAGGCTCAAAAATCTCGACAAATCAATATTAATGACGTTGTGCCTAATTAAGAATATTTTAACTATTAATTTTGGTTGTCAGGATTCTGGGCTGTCAGTATTTTGGCTGTCAAGATTATGTCCCATACCCTAATTAACCATCATATTTTGTTCTGGGCCATTGAATAACAAGTTTTTCATTTCAAAGATTTATTACAAAATCAAAATGTTATCTTGATTAAAATAGTTTAAAACCAGTTTTGCTTATTTGCAAGTTTAGTATAGCGTTGTTTGTGGTTGTTGTTCTATGGTCTGACACACATGGCGAAGGAGATTAAGTGGAATTTGAAGTAAAATCCATATCACGAAATCCATGCATATGACAATCACATTTGAAATTAGTTGAATACATGTTTTTTTTTATTTAATAATGTTTTCTTTAGGATGTATTGCATTACTCTACCACTATCTCATGTGTTTAATCATATCTATCCAAACTTTATTTTTCACACTCACATTTTGACACTCGTGATCAAAACTAAACTACAACTGATTCTGCATAAAGCTTTTTAAATGTAAATTGTTTTTGATATCCTAAAACTTTATTATTTGGTCTCTAGTTTTAACTGATATAAACTCTAAACGTATATTAGAATCGTTTACTTATTAAAATTAGAATCGAAGGCATATATTTCATTCATAATTAGAAGAAAAAGAAAAATACTTACAAGTGCTTATAGCACCAGGCGAAGCATCCAAAACAGCCCATTGTTTATTTGTAAGGTACTTTTTTTCAAATGACCTCAAATTCGTGTGCAGGATTTAGCTGTCCTGGTTTTCAGTGCAACGAATTGAAGTACAGATAGCGGTTAAGTTTTTCCGCTTGCTGGAAGAGTGCTTTGGATTTGATTAGTCCAAGCAATATGAAATCAACGATGTTTTCTTTTTTACAATAAAATCGCAAAAATAAATAATATTTGTAGCCTTCAGAATCGGCTGTCAAATGCTCAAATTGGACGAGAAATGTTTGTAGTGGTTTATTAGATCTGCAACAATGATTTTTCAATTTTACTCGATCCCATAATTCATTGTTAGAACTTGAAAACTACTTGTAATTTTTTACATTGTTTGAAAAGTCTATTGTTATTTGGCTGCTAAAATAATAAAATTTTTCATTATGTTGATCCATTGCTATATACTATAGTTTTTATTAAGGAACAGGCCTTATAAATTAGTTATATGTGTTCGCTGGAATAGTTGATGAGCAAAAATATTTGTATCACCATAAAGCTTTTTTTTTTGCTGTAATCTTTAAATAACAAGATTCTATAATTGTTTTAAAAAATAATTTTGAAGATTTTTTTTTATTTTAGATGTTTTAATTTTTAAAATGTTTTGTTTTTTGAAGAATCCTTTATACTTTTCATACGTAATGAGCTACCGATGCATTGCATTAAATAAATAATAGACACTCTAAGCTGCCGATTGTCCATTGTTTCCTAAAAATATATAAAGGAGATCCTTTCTCTGTTTTGTGCATACTTTTGATAAGAATATAAAATTAACCCCCTTGTGTAATAAAATACTAATTCATACAATTTTCTACACAAGTCTACTTTATATAAAGTACGCAGCGAATTTTGGAGACGTTGACTACAGATTACCATTGTGACATGATGCTGCATAGATCAATATAAACAAAAGACATAAATAATTACCCTTTACTAAGTCTCATTTACTGAAACTGTGGTCAACGTTTTATAAATAGCTCGGAGAATAATTTTTTAATTATTTTCCTATCCAAGATGTTTTTTATTTCGTTACTCTAAATATTATTGTTCTAAACTTCCGTTTACGGTTCATAAGTGTAATTTATAGCATGTTTTTACTATTTTAACTGAATTTACGGCTAGTATTGGTAGTAATAAAGTTCTTTATTGCACTCTCTTTTCTCTACTCTTTTATTTCAAGTTAATTATAAATTTTTTCCCTTCAACTATAGTTATTGTTATAACTTCAGCTTTGTCAGAGTCTTATGACGCTTTCTGATGCATAATCATTAATCGCATTACCTCATAATTTCTGCTGAACTTGTGTGACCTTTATACATGTAGTTTCTATATACCGTTGACTTCCTTAAAAATTTGGTGTAGTTTTCATTAATCATTACGCTCCTTTAATATTAATATGTTTCATCTAAGGTTGTGCATGGATCCAATATTAGTTATTTAATTACTTACTTGGAAAATACAAATAAATCTCCTCTAGATGCAAAGGGCTGGGGATCACAGTTCCTTGGGCACTCGCCTAGCATACGAAAGGACCCAGGTTCGGGTCCGAGCATCGCCAAAATAACTGCAGACCTATAAACGACCTGTGCAGCCGAAAATGTCTGACGAATAATACCCCGTGAATGGGTGTGCACGTTAAATATCCCTCAAAGTCCCAATGCTAAGTACGATGTCGCCTTTAACGGTTGCGTTGAGTGCCTATTCAGGTGTCGGCTCGTCACTTGACTATGGTTCTAAAATACGACGCCCATCGCCAATAGCCCTCGCGTAGCTCTAGTGCGCCGATAATTCAAACGTAACCTAACCAGTAGTAGTGAATATGTAAATTTCCAAGCATGCATAATCTCTCATCCTCGTTTTTTGCCCTTCGCCTGGAGGAATAATTTTTAAAAAAATGTACGTTTATAGGGTAGACTAACCAGTAAATGAACGTTTTAGGCGTCACGTTCGCCAGTGAATGAACTCCAGGATATAATGACCAGGACACAACCAACCATTGTCAGACAGCTTCCTACTACATGGGAGGAAGTCAGTATTGCCAATCCATATAGTGGAATGATTTTCAATCCTTATTTTTTTATTATATTTACCAAATGTTCATTCACTGGGGCCTGTTTAGTGTTCACTCATTGGTCAGTCTACCCTACTCAATTTTTGAAAACTTTCACCTCCCTTCTCCCTCCGAAAACCACCAAATTTTAAGCCAAATCTCATTTGGAGAAAAAAAACCTCGGCGGATATTTCTTGTATTTTTCAAGGTTGTTGGTATTCACAAAGTGACCTAATTTTTGAAGAATTTGAAGTTTTGAACTGAATTGTGATTTTATAGGGGAAATCTGGCACAAAAACTTCGACTTAGATGTTCACTTCGAGTTATCGAGACAGATTTTAAAGAAAAATATAGAAATATGTTTCGAGACTTAATCAAATATTCGAGTTAGCGGATTATTCGACTAATCGGAAGTCGAGGCTTGACTGTATAACATTCTTTGTGCTGTTATCGCGATGTTACCGCAAGCCAAGTCTGCTTCGCCTCTTTGCACCATACCGATTGCACCAGTCCAAGACCCGTTAATCAAACGTCCGTACCCCAAGTTTTCTGGAATAAGCAATTTGTAATTGAGCCCGAGAGCAGTAAATAATTCTTTTAGGATTGACCTTTCTTGGCCATCGAGGATGTCTAGAAGGGCCACTGTCATGTTGGATAAAGGCTTCATAGTTATTTTATTGATATTCGGATGAATTGCTCATAAGGTGAGGCCTATGGAGAAAATGCAACAGTTTCCCAAATAATGATTTTGCTTTTGCTGAGAAAATATTTTCAAAATTTTAGACAATGATGCTAAAAAATTTCATTTTCTTTGTATTATAGTTAGTTTTTTATGTATCCTTTGGTTACTCCAAATGAATTTTAGATGAAATGCTATGAACACATGCTCTTTATCCACACGAGAATTAGAGCAAGTAATGTTGATGCGTGAGAGCTAGATCTGTATCAGATTAAGCAATGTATGGTAAGTAGCCTGATAAACATGGTATGAGGGTCATTCCTGAGAAAACGTGCAATTTGAGGAGAAAAAATCTCGGAAAAAAATATTGATGAAAGTTTTTGAAACTTTGGATTTGAGTTACCCTTACGTACTGCATTGGAAAAATAACATCAGTCCAGATCATACAGTTAATATTAGTTATTCATATAGTAATTCATGGACCGAATACACGGACATAATGTTACACGGACATGACAAAATCGTAAATAAGAGCTTCCTGGCGCAAAAGGTTTAAGCTTTAGAGAACGAAACTTGCAAACTGGCAATATATACCTTATTTCTTTCGATACATACAAAATTATAGGTAAAAATCAGTAGCTTACCTTCTCATATCTTGACCACAGAAATGACGCTATGATCTTGTCAATTTCCTATTTTTTTTAAACTTTTAACTTTGAATTACTTTTTATCTATTGTTAGATTCAAATTGAATATTAATCAGACTGAGTTAAAATCACTCGTTTGGATTGATCCTGTAGGAGGCTTAACCCTCTAATGCATGAATTTTTTGTTTCGTCCCGAAAAAATATATTTGTATCTCTTATGCTCACACATTACGTGAAAAATACGGGGAAAAATTAAATGCATCGGAATTTAGATATGCATTTTTTAAAATTGTTACCAAACGGTAACACCATGCATTAATCACTGAATAGATGTTTAAAGTTCGGTGTACTAATATTTATTTTCATTAAAATTATTACCTTTTTTACTTAAGCTAATGAACTTTTTTTTTATATTTCTAATAAACTATACTTAAAAGTAAAGCTTATTGATAATTTTATTATCATATAAGAAGTTGCAGATGTACACAGACACAAAGTTTTAGGTATAAAATCTTTAATGAAAACGTGTATAACAAACAAAAAAGAGTATTAATATTTAGTACAATTAGATTTTGTTAAACAAGAAAAATTAGTTATAAAAATAATTATGAATAATAGTTACTTTTGAAACAAAATTAAAGTACAAATAGTAGGCAAAAGCAGGTTTAGTACAAATAGTAGGTATTTATAAATAAAAATATACAAAAAATCATTTTTAAACATAATTGTTTGGCAGTATGGCAAAGCGGCAAAATGATACGACATGAAACAGTTATTTTAAGTGCAATCTCTAAAACAAAGTGGTACCAAACATTTTAAACCCTGAACTCTTGTGAATCCTTTACAGAGATACACACACATAAGCAAACAAAAGTTGTGTTACCGTTTAATAATAGCATGCACATTAAGCACATGTAAAAACCAACTACAAACTACTAATTTTGAAAAGAATGATTAGAAAACTACCAAATATACTTTAAAATAACCCTCTTGAACTATAATATTTTTTTCAAAGCAATTTATTTGTATTTAGTTTTAATATTATTACTTCAATTACTTCCAAACACGTAAATTCACAACAGTTAGAAACTTCACTTCTAATTTTGAATACACTTTTACTACTGTCATTTATGAGGGTTATAACATTATAGACCTGGTTTAGCTCTGCCAAACCAAGGAGATAAGCAACAACAACATGAGGGTTATTATTAACTTAAACTTCAAAACGGTATGTAATAGATGGAAAAAAACACAAATTTGTCGAGAGGGAGGTCTACTTTAATAGAATAAAGTTGATTATGTAACTTGTTACCAAACGGTAACAGTATGCATTAGAGGGTTAACACACAAAGAATCCGCTCCTTCCGGGTAAGTGCATTTTCCAGATTGGAGGAGTGAAATTAACTCAGACTGAGTTAAAATCGCTCGTTCGTTCTAAGAGTGTACATTAACGCAGTTTTAATGTGAACAAACTCGTGCAAATGAGAAATAAATGAATGATTTTCTTCGTAAGAGGTTGCTAAAACATTGAACTACAAGTTTTCAGTTTCATTAACAGTTGGATCGAACTTTTAATTCTTATTGAATTATAAATCGGGCAAACTCGTAAAATTTGAATTTACTACCACATTTTTGTTATAAGTCTAAACAGTGTTTCCACTTATAGCAAACTCGATAGATTAAGCATTCTTGCTCATATGTAATGAGTTTAGTGATCGGTCGAGGTTGTTAAATGTAAACCATTGTTGGTGACTAATATCGCAACTGGTTATTCGAGAACTATCTATTTTGCAAGTTAATCAAAATCTACGTGCAAGCTTTTAATGACTTTCAACTGCTCCTGCCCACGGAAGGTGACAAAAATGTATGGTAATAAAGATTCACGTTCACATCGCTTTGGAAGACAGAAAATAGATTAAAAATATTATCAATAATTAGTTTACTTTGTTCACAACTATATAAGCGATTCTCTGAACAAGCACACAAGCTGAAATATATATGTATATCATACCATACCATACCACAACTATATAAAAAATTCACCAAACCTTTACTGCCATAGATTTCGTTTTGAACAAATAAATATTTTGGGCTCACTAATGAATATTGGTAAAAAAATTCGAAACAAAAGTTTTCTTTACAAGATAATTTGAATAAATAAAATTAAGGGAATATACATAGATAAAAAAGTAAATAATAATTGTAAGAAATTAAACATACACTCCGTTGCCAACCTAACTTGGGTAAGAACAAAGTATAAAGGTAGAGGGAATATCGCAATTGGTCCGTCAGTTAGAAACTCTTGTAAGGTAATATTTACATACAAAATGATCTGAATACAATTCAACCAAAATACACTTTTCATTTTGATGAAATTGCCCAGTTTTCTCAAATACTATTCGAATTTGTTCGACCTAACTCGATTAATGTTTTAGCCCTTTCCGTCCCAGTGATGCCATTTGGCATCATCACTTTCAATATTTTTTTCAAAATTTTTATGACCCGTTATGACAACCAAACACACAACATTCGATGTTTCACACTTTGTTCTATCAGACAATATTTTACATTAACCTCAATAGAAGTCAGAACTACTATTTTTTTTTATTTAGAAAATAGTCAACAAGCGTTTCTCCTGATTTTTGATAAGTTCACTTCAGTTCCACATATTTAAAACACAATTTAAACTATTTCGGTTAAAATATTTGCTAATTTTTTTAAATAATATGGTCAGATACCTTAAAATGTATGACTCGAAGTGCTTTTAGGTATATTTATTTTGTTGTTTTCCACAGTTAAAAAATGTTGGCACTGTTTCAAAAACCATATAAAAATTTAAATGAATTTTTTTTCAAATGGTATTCGTATATTTGACCTAAAATGAGCTTATTTTTTGAATATCAGATGTTTCTGTAGTGTTGTAAATTTTTGGGACTGAAAGGGTTAAACGTGTTTTCTGAATGAATTCACAAATAATTTTTGGAACTCTTCACATACACGGAAGTATCTTTTCCATAGCATATTTCTATTTACCCAACTTAGTAGGTTGGCAAGAAGTGTAGTTCTTTTACTTTGAAATGATATTGAACATTAAATGGGTATGATAGTGGAAGACTTTTGAAACCAAGCATAGCCATCTTAGTTATATTCGCACTGTTCTTCACATTTTCTAGGGAAGGACCTGCGTGTGCACTATTCGTGTGTAACACTAGCCTTTAATTATTATTTACAAGCTGTATAACGCCGAATAAATAAATGAACTTTAAAGACAACAACTAATTAACTCCCCGGCACTGCAGTCCATGCTGGACCATGGCCTCTCCTGCAATCCGACTCCAAAGCCGCCTGTCTTTGGTCTTCGCTTTCCAGTTCTTAATTTTCATGGCCTTTATATCTCTTTCCACATCATCTACCCATCTTTTTCTAGGTCTTCTTCTTCCTCTTTTTTCCTGACATTGCCACTTGAAAATTTTCTTCCTGACTCTGCTATCGTCCATTCTCCCCATGTATGTCTCAGCCATTGAATTTTCCAATTTTTAAAGACAACTGCTTTAAATACAAATATTTCTGCTCGTAACATTTTCCAATCAATATATCCCAACAGAGTTGGGGGAAAACTTTACCTAACTTTTACTTTTTTACTTTAAATGGGAAATTCATCTTGTAATTTAAGTGATGAAGAGCAAGTAGTAAGACTTCATTCGCGCACTTCATTGGGCATCTTCGTCGACTTTACCACATTTGAAGAGCTTAGTGGAAGAACGTGCTAAGTGACAAAAAGGTGAAAACGAGAAAATGAGCTTCAAAGGTTTTAGTTTGCACTCAGATTTGTTGAAAACGGTACTTGTAAAACATAAAAAATATACTGAACTTAATTTTTTTGGAAAGGTGGAACTTGTTTTCGTTTAAAAAGTTAGTAATATATTCATTAACACAGAAATTTCAAGTTTTTCAAAAATGTCACTTAGCACGTTCTTCCAATAAGCTCTTCATTTGTTAATGAATCCAACTACACTCTTAAAACAAAAGAGTGAAATCCACTCCAGTTGGAGAAGTGCATTTTTGACACCTTAAAGGCATGCATATTTACTCAGACTGAGTTAAAATCACTCGTTTGGAGTGATCCTGTCGGAGGTTTAACACACAAAGGGTCCACTCCAAAAGGAGAAGTGCATTTTCCAGTCTGGAGGAGTGAAATCCACTCAGACTGAGTTAAATTAGGAGTGTTTGTTTTAAGAGTGTAATTTTTCTCGAGATAGTCTCGTCTTGTGAAAGGTTAACATACGCGGAAACTTTGAGCGCGACCCATTTGTTCTTCCGTTCTATTATCAGTCAATTCTATAAGTTATGGTTGGTTCGATGGTTAAACAAGAAATTGCAATTCTACAGATATTATCGGTTTGACTTTTTTCTGTACAAGCCTTAATATATATCTATCTCCTTTTTAAAATTAAATCCAACAATCGATAAGAAATTTATATCGATAAGAAAACAGTAGCTTGTAACAAATCAGCTTATTCATATGAGTTGATTTGATGTTTTTTTATTAGTTATATACGGTTATTTTTTTAAAGTCTTTTGAGTTATATTTAAACTAGTGCTGAAATCTTTCTGCCGATATGTTTTAGTTTTTTGCGTTTTTTTCGCAATTCCATTCAAACCAAAAAGAGTTAAGTATCAGTTATGATTTTATTCATCTAAACTGCAATAGGCACGCCTATATAGGAGCGTTTTTGTTACGTCACACATTGTCTTCTATCCCCCAAACATACAAAGCTCCAATCTGTTCATGTGTCTCAACAAGTAATATGTCTTTCCTAGGTTTTTAACTTTAATCTAACTTAATTCTATTTCTTTGTCATTTTCACAACTTCGATTGATTATTTAAAAAGAAGTCTACTAGAGACAAACCAGGTTTACAATGTCATGTTTCTGCAATTAAAAGTAATCGCTCTTTTTGGTTGTTATTTGAACAAGTTTTATGCACATTCTTCGTCACTCAGCCAACGAAAAAGAGCTTTGGTATTTACTATCATAGATACTGTATCCTTTATATAGTGCTATCTCAAGATATTTTATTTCCTTTTCCCCCTTACCTGAAGACTACGCTTAATAATTTTAAGGTACCCTTCTTGCCAACCTAAAGTTGGGTAAATAGTAATATTCTATGGACAAGATCCTTCCGCTGATGTAAAAAGTTCCAGATATTATTTGTGAATCCCCCCATCCAGAAAACATGTTTTAAGTCCAACAGATTTGAATATTATTTGAGAAAATTGGGCAATTTTATCGGAATGAAAAGTGTGTTGTGGTTAAATTGTATTAAGATCATTTTGTATGTAAATATTAACTTACAAGAGTTTATAACTAACGGACTAATCACGCTTTTTCCCTCTTCCTTTTTACTCTTAGTTTTTACCAAAGTTCGGTTAGCACGGAGTGTAGTCCTCCAAACGTGGTCAAGTGTGAAGCGACCAAAAAACTCATCAAATATGTTTGCTGTACCGTACGCTTAAGGCAGAATCGTTGATCTACGGCAAATTACTAAGCAAAGTTTATGTAAGGAAAAACTATATATAATTTTATTATTTGACTACTAATCATACATAAACAGTTTTGAAACATTCGACATTTTTACATATAAAAATTGGTTGTTGAAAAAAAGTTTTGAATGGAAGTAAGTACATATATAGTACGGCTTGTGTGCTTGTGATCAATATAAAAAAGTTACCGTGTACGACAAAGCCCCATTAGTCGGGGCTGTACCTTACAGTTTTAAAATCATTTTTTTAGGTAAGTAATATTTGTAATGCAGTAGATTACTGTACTATAGCTTTATTACTTATAAAGGTCGTAGTAAACTGTGTATTACAATTGTAAAATTTTAGAGGATTTTATAAAATTTCGAAAATTTTTAACAAATTTGATAATGTTGTTATAGAAACTGTTTTCTTGGATTTAGGATTCGCTTTTGAGCCCTTTGTTCGTCTGTTTTGAAGTTTTCTGTCCTATATTTTCAGCTTTTATCTTTCCCTGCAGTTGTTGAATTTCTCCTTTATCTCCTTTACTACGCTGACTCTTCCAGTGGCGCTTTATTTGAGGACTTTGAAAAAAATTTTAAGAGGATTTATAAACCTTTAACATTTTTGGTAAGCCTTTTTACCTCACAAGTTACATTCGATGTAGATGTATTGCCATAGCAAACCATTTGGGATTAAATCGTACAGAAGTGTACTGTTTAGCTCCAATGGTTTGCAATGGCAACCTTGCTGCATTACATTAAAAGAACCTTAAATTCTATCACTTAACCAATCATCGCTAGCAACCAAAAGAGAGCGTAAGAGAAGTAGTTTTTTAGGAGGTCACAGTTACTTGCATACAAGAAAAGATTTTTCACTTACCTTTTATTTAGTACGGGATGGGAATTAGAAAAAAATTAGTAAAAACAGTTTTTTAACTGAGACAATTATACTCATTCGCATAGCGAAGTGATATCTACACTGCAAACTTGCGTGATCTGCAGCTAGACTATAGCACTTGACGGGATCGTCTAGCTTGAAATCTAAGCCAAGTAAATGGAGGTAAGGTTTAGTCCCGCTCTCCACTACTTGGATAAAATATCTAAATATTTGAAGAGGTATCCCCATGTTGTTCAATTACTTACTAATAATTCACGATTTTCTTACTTTTTGAAATAATTAACAAAAATTATATTATTTCTCCCTTCAGTTCTAAAATGGCGGTAGATAAAACCAACACTAAACAGAACCATAATCCGATGGTTATGTTTAGTGTGAATGCCATTTTCTCAACTGTATTTGGAAGAAATTTCTAACCATTTTAAACAAAATTTGCATCTTAATCCTTAATCTATTTATAAAACGTTATTTTTTTTTATTTATCGTAAAACTAATTCACCCAAGATGTATTAATAGTACTTTGTAATTTTAAATAAAACTATTTCCCCCAACAGAACTAAAATGGCAGTAGAAAGACCAACACTAAATATAACCCTAATGCCAGACACATCCTTAATCGCGATAGCTTCAGGTTCAGTATTCCACCTCTTAGTTTTTGCATAATTAAGCTGTTTCTTAAAAATAGCACGCTCAATAATATGATTAATTATACCTGCACTTCTAAGTCTAGAAATAATTCGATTCAATTTTCTTTTGCAACAAAACTTTTTGTTGATGGCTAACCCATTTGACACTGTGATCAAGAAATCTTTGGAAATTAAAATGTTCTGGGATGTATCTAAAATAAATTCTAGGACCGATTAAGTAACTAAAATAGCAGTGTTCGGGTCTATCATACTTCTAGCGTGGAATGATAAGAATTCAGGAGGTATGTACCACTTGTTTCTGTCAATGGCTTCCCCCAGTTCTTGCAAATGTTTCTCTTCAGTAGCAAGGAGGAACGGTACATGGTAAGAACCTTTTGGTACAAAGCATCGATGGGTCCCTCTCTTAACCGCTTCGGAAAGTTCTTTGAAAGTTTCAACTGTTTTTCCTTGTCCTGGCACAGTCAAGAAGGACAGAAGTCTTCCTTTGTAGCAGACGGACAGCACCATCGCAAAAAAAAGACCAAAGCAAGAGCTGAGTTTTCGCAGATGATGAGTTGCCATTCCTGACTGCGAAAGGCTGCCCTATCGTGTGACCAATGAGTTCAAGAGCGATTCTTGCATAGGAGTACTTTCCTTTGAAGATAGTCCACAAGGTTAACGATATCGCAATCAGACATCCCAAGAAACAGTCCACAATGACAAAGAAAACGGATGGAAATATGCATTCTCGGCTCCGAAGGATGGCGTCCGTTCGATTGCAAAAGTCAAAGGAGATCCTCTATAAGATGTGCTGAAATCAACGTATTGCATTCTTTGTGCTGTAATTGCGATGTTACCGCAAGCCAAGTCTGCTTCGCCTCTTTGCACCATACCAATTGCACCAGTCCAAGACCCGTTAATCAAACGTCCGTATCCCAAGTTTTCTGGAATAAGCAATTTGTAATTGAGCCCGAGAGCAGTAAATAATTCTTTTAGGATTGACCTTTCTTGGCCATCGAGGATGTCTAGAAGGGCCACTGTAATGTTGGATAAAGGCTTCATATTTCTTTTATTGATATTCGGATGAATTGCTTAAAAGGCGAGGCCTATGGTGAAAAAAGCAACAGTTCTCCCAAAGAATGATTATGCTTTTGTTGAGAAAATATTTTCAAAATTTTAGACAATGAAGCCAAAAAATTTCATTTTTTTGTATTATAGTTAGTTTTTTAAGTATCCTTTGGTTACCCTAAATGAATTTTAGATGAAATGCTATGAACACTTACTCTTTATCCACACGAGAATTAAAGCAAGTAATGTTGATGTGTGAGAGATAGATATGAATCAGAAGAAGCAATGTGTTGTAAGATGTATGAGATACAGTAAAAAGAAAATCGGAAACTGATGCAGTTAACTGCATGAGTTTTGGGAGAACACCTCCGTTATTTCGATATAACCCTCTGAAAAGTTAAAGTCAACTCTTTTAGCAATCTCGAACGATGAGACATGCTTCCGCAGATTTAATGACTTGTGTTATTGTTTGAAGTTATTAATGGTAAAAACTTGTTTTTGAATGATTGCGTTACTGGAATAGAAATTATCTATTGATCTATTTTTCAAACAATGTATATATATTCAAAATTTTTCTGCAAGCTTTAAGTGTCATTAAACATCAGTTAAAAGTATGTAATGTTTACTCATTATCGAATGTTGGTAAGAAAGTTTGCCATGCAAATATAAGATTTTAAAAAGCTTTTCTAAATAAATAAATTTTAAGAAGACGACCAATGTACAGCAAAGTTTTTGTCGAAAGCCTATTAAGTGTCACGAAAGACTGATTGTTATAATAAAAAAATTATTTTTTTTAACGTAGCTGGGTAATGGTATTCTCAAATCGTTATTGGATTAATATGAATTATATATATAGTGTTTTCTGGGGTGTAAGCTCCTACTTTGATTTCGATGACTTGCGTCTTTCTTACAAGAATCGATTCTTATGTCATACATTGACGCTTTTTTTAATGTGAACAAACTCATGAAAATGAAAAATAGATCAATGATTTTCTTTGGAAGAGGTTGCTCAATCATTGAACCACACTTTTTCAGTTTCATTAACAGTTGGATCCATTTTTTAATTCTGATTGCATTGTAAATCGGGTGCACTCATGAAATTTGAATTTACTGCTACATTTTTGTTATCAGTATGAACAGTATTTCCACTTTTAAACAAAATCGACAGATACTTCTTGCGCATATGTAATGAGTTTAGTTATTGATCGAGGCTGTTAAATGTTAAATCATTTTTGATGACTAATATCGCACCTGGTTTATCGAGAACTATCTATTTTTCAAGTTAATCAAAATCTGCGCGCAAGCTTTTAATGATTTTTAACAGGGGCTGTTGATCCCAGTCGGTTAGAGTATAGTGTAGTGTAATCGTTTCCGGCTGCCTATTTCTAGCCTCCATTAGGAGCTTTAACACCGACAATAGCGCCTCGTAATTTAGATCCCTGGTTAAGTGACGAGGCCAACACCTGAGCGGGCACCCAACGGAACTTCGAGCGACATTGTCGGTTAGGAACTCGCCTAGCATGCGAAAGGTCCCAGGATCGGGTCCGGGCATCGCCAAAATAACTGCCGACCTATAAACGGTCAGTAAATGTCCGACGAATAATACCCCGTGTAAGGGAGTGCGAATTAAATATACTTCAAAGTTCCGCTGCGTACGTTGTCGCCCTTAACGGTTGCGTTGGGTGCCTATTCAGGTGTCGGCTCGTCACTTGACTGTGGTTCTAAAGTACGACGCCCGTTGCCAATACCCCCCGTGTAGCTTGATTGCGACGATAATTCAAACCTAACCTAATGACTTTCAACCGCTTCAGCCCATGGAAGGTGACCAAAAATTAACGGTATTAAGGATTCGCATTCACATCGCATTGGAAGACAGATAATAGATAAAAAAAAATTTAATCAATACTTAGTTTATTTTATTCAAATATATTTAAAAAAATTCACCAAACCTTTACTGCTATAGATTTTGTTTAAAAAAATAAATATTGGTGACCCATTAATGAACATTAGTAAAAAAACTCTAAGCAAAATATTTTTAAACAAGATAATTTGAATATATATAATTATGAAAATATACATAGTTAAAAAAGTAAATAATAATTTTAAGAAATTAAATATAGTTCTTTAACTTTGAAATGATAAGGAACATTAAATGGGTATGATATTGGAAGAAAGGGGCACTTTTGAACAGTGGCTGTACGAAAGGCGAAGTAAACAAATTATGTTTGTTTAAAACCAATTACTTTTACACAATTTAAAATTTTTTGGTCGATTGCTTTTAATTTGTTTGCAATTTACTTTTATTCTTAAGAAATTTTCAACTTATAATTAGATAAATTTATGCTATCCCACTCTTTTTACAATTTTGAAATTGTATAAAAAGGAAAAAATAATCCGGGAAGAGCAAAAAATAACTGTTACATTTGAAAAAGTTCACTAACGTTTTTTTTTTTTTTTTTTTAAACTTTTAGAAATGGTTAGAATTAATTTTTTTATTGTGTATCGTAAATCTGGTGGCAACCGATTTCCAAAAATAAAACTAAAACTCTTGAGGTTAACATGAGTCATATTCAAAATAGATAGAAACCTATGGTTAATGAATCATTATTCACATTATTTGATGGTATGATTAAAAAATATTTTTTTTTAGCTGCATTCCAATGTGTAAACTTTTCTTTATTTTCATAGATTATCAATTCACTTTTAAAACATTTAGCTTATTGGACTTTTCTGTAGTTTTATTGAGAAAATAGTTTTACGTTTAAAGCTATAAAATTAAAAATTTACACAATTACAAAATTGTCGTGTCTCATTTAAAACTGTAACGATTTTTCAGAAGGAAAAAAAAAGACGTTCAAACAATCTTAGTTAAATTATGTATTTATTAATATATTTTTGAAAGCAAAAGTTATGCAACATTTTCCCTCCCGTTTGAATACATGCACTATCTAAAATGGATAGTTTTTCCATTATTGGATTTTTTTTAGTATTCTGTTAACCAGTTCTAATAACATGATCAATTTATTAAAGTATTTTTATAGACTTGCCTATATATGTTATTGTTGTTAGATACGAATTTGATAAAACTTTTATAGATCCCATTTGGGCATGAATTATTAAGGAAAATGTACAGTACCAAGTTATTCTAAGTTTGAAAGTTACCTCTGAAGAAGTTTGGATAATCTTCATGGATAATTTCCAGGTAAGATTTCCCATTTTTCTTTTTTTTTCATTGATTTCAAACATCAATAAAAAAACGAACATCTTGTTTGAAAAGAACGTATACGTTAATAAACAACTTCATTTTTATTACTACTTTACCGTTTGGGTCTTCTAGTTGATAAAATTGTTAAAAAAAATAGTTAAAACTTTTTTTTCCTAAAATATAAGTGTGATAAATCTTTTTCTATGTATTTTTTTACAAATCTAATGAAACAGTTGCTTCGAGTGTACACGCAAATTTAAGGAGATATATCGAGTTATTGCCGAGAAGTTTGGAGAATAATTTTTTTATTTTCAACTGGAAAAGAACAATATACTATTTTCAAAATAAAATTTCACCTAGACGCTTTAAAAATTGTAATAAAAAGCGCATGTTACGATGTGCTCTAGTTTATTTAAAATCTAGTGAAATCAATGTAAATCAATACAAATAATAGATTAAGAGTTTTCAAGTCTTCAAAGTAGGACATTTTGAAACATGGTTGTTCGTGTAGCTCTAGTGCGACGCTACTTCAAATTAAACCTAAAACATGTTATAAAAATTATGACAACCCTAAACACTTCTTTAAAAACTGCCATGACTTGTAAAACTTGTGAACTCCAATTTTTTTCATCGGATTACTGTAAGTATTCAAAATTTGCTTATATGTGTTAACATATGTAATTGCGCAAAACCTTTTTAAAAGGGAAAATTTTTATTTTTTTAAAAAAATTAATATTGAAAACATGCATCTAAGTAGTAGTGTCGAATTACAAAACACTTGATGAGTACACGGAAAGAACCACTTGATATCATAAAATTCTTTCCTTAATAGCCTCTTTACATTACATAGCCCAGAACTGGGAACGCAAGGCAAGAATTGCCCTGTGCCCTGTGCTTAATAGCCTCTTTGGGGATGATAGCGAATGGTCGCCTAAACTGGTGTAAAGAAACAGGTTAATCGCTTTGTTTTTCTTTCGCGGCAACCCCGATTCACGCCAGAGATAAGTACACACAAGTAACAAGTTTGTACCGTAAATGAATAACCAAAGGAAAAACCGGTTTCCTGTCGCCAATGTCCGCCAAGCAGACACATAAGGTAAGACTCAAAATTAAGTGGTTCTTCCGGTGTACCCTTCACTTATGTATACAAGGAAAATCTTAATTTGGTTCCATTTGGTTTGTAGACATATATTTTCAGGCTTGTGTGCTTGGTCAGAGACCCGCTTATAAACCTTCGTCAAGTAAGATAGACACAACACGCATACGCGACAGATGCTGCCATCTATTGCGCGCAACCTCTACAATTTAGACATGCCCCTGAAGTGGAGGGAAATAGTCTCCAGGGACATGTCCCTGTGGGAAACTGCGCAATATCCGCCCACAAGACTTTCGGACCCAACTGATTTAACGAGCACGTACTCTGCAAAAACTCGACGAACACAAACTTTCATGCCTTATCGGTATTCGAACCCGGACCCAGAAGCTCCAAAGGCTAGCGCCCTAACCATTGCGCCGCCTTGGTTCCATTATTCGGAAAGGTCTAAGCTTTTTTAAGGCAACTACCTGCGCCGCGTTTTGCTTTGAATAATAGTCTGTTGTCATTGCGGAAATTGCCCCTTGAAGTTGGCTTCGTAGCGACTACACTACCTTAAAGGTGAAACGAGTTCTACAGAAAAGCAACCTAAGCGAGTTTGGCTGCTTGTATTACGAGTCTTGTAAAGGGTGAAACAACTCTTCCAGAATTGAAAATGACGGCTTAGTGCAGTTGTTTCCCAACCAGTGGTACGCTTACCACTGGTGGTACGTGAGATAATTTCAGGTGGTACGCGTGAGTGATGTGAGCAATATGATACTATTAATAGCTTCTGTACACATGAGCAGTAAGCACACAAGCATTTAACTCATTATATTAAGCATTAATATTATTTTAAAGAGAAATCTTTATTATACTTCAGAATCGGATGTAAAACCTAGTACCCTTTGAACTTCCGACAAGCTCTGCTTTTTCTGATGCCATTGGTACGGTTACTTATGTGAGAGAGAATTTTCTGAGCTCTTGTACATAAAAAATAAACATAGAAGCACCATAGTGTTGAAGAGAACTTAAAAGTGAAGATAAGTTCCATTTCTCCTAACTTTAATATTTTAATCACAGGCAAACAAAAATTTTCACTCTAAAGACGTAAAAGTATATTTTGTATGATGATTATTTTTTTGCTGAGCTTGTACTATTTTCTTATTTGTATGTTTTTAGACCTATAGGTAATTAATAAAACTGTTAATTAATACTATTTTAACCTTTTTATTTATCCTTGCTTATAAGCATGTTATAAATAGGCAAATATCCAACCATTAAATATGAAATTTTCTCAGAAATTTAATTCAAAAAGCCTTTGAACATTTAAAGAAAAGTAATTATACGTTTATTAAAATATTTAGATTTGCTGGCACGCCAAAATTTCTTAAAAAGTCAAGTGGTACGCAGGCGCACAATGGTCGGGAACCCGTTTTAGTTCATTCTGTGTGACTTTTAGTTCATTAGTGTTGGCCGAGTAAACAGAACCACGTGTTATTTAGCGATATAAAATTTTATGCCTAAAAAAAGCAATCCCACTAAATAAAAGCTTTTCTCCCGTTCTTTCTGTTTAGATTTGTATGGGTTGATGTCACATAAGACTCGAACTACCGTAAAATCCATATACCCTGTTATATTTCAAGTCTTTACTTTTTATTTGATAAGGGGGAAAGAGCGCGCTGGATCGCGGGTCCCCGAAACGAAGTGCATATGTGTTAATCGTACAGAGAAGAAAAAAATATTTTCTCGGCTACATTACTACGGCTGTATTGAATGTTTTTACAAACGGAGTTTTTAAGAAGCTAAATGTAGCCGACTTACAGGTCCCGACAATCCCACTTTTTAAAATTGAACAACTAAAGAGTAAACGGGAAGAACCAATTGATTTCTCTAGATTCTTTCCGTAATTATCTCTGCTTGGCGGACATTGGCGACCAGAAACCGGTTTTTCTTAAGGTTCTTCATTTGCGGTACAAACGCGACGCGTTCCTCTCAACTCTGGCTGAATTAGGGTTGCCGCGAAAGATAAACAAAGCGAGTAACTGGCTTCTTTACACCAGCTTAGGCTATTTCTCGCTATCATCCCAAAGAGGCCATTAAGGAAAGCCTTGTACGAAATCAACCGGTTCTTCCCGTGTACTCTTCAACTGTCAGTTTCACATTGGATACACCGTATTACTCATTGTCAAACCTCGTTGTCACGAACTAGCTTAACACGAAATTCGCTTAATGAACTGAAAGCATTTCCCTAGCCTATAAAACTGGTTGTTTATTGCTTTCAATTGCCTAATATGAAACATAAGGTAATAGAATATTGCGAGGTGGTCGAAAATCATTAATGGAGATTTTGTATTTTAAACATGTTTTGGATTGTGCTGAATCTGAAAAGGGTTTTTTTTTGCACATTGGTATTCCTGTCTTAAACTACTCTATATATCAAACAAAAAGATCTACAAGGTTTAAATTTGGTACACAAGTTTCTAGTACTTGCTAGACGTCATGATAAGGTTTTCGCGTAAATCATGCACGTGCAAATTGTAGTTGCAAAAGAATTTATTTAGTTTTAAGGGTATCATGTAATGTTGCACACCTCTAGTTTTAAAAGGATAACATTTCATAAATAAATAGTAATATGAAAAGTTCGTATAATTTCAAATTTAATAAGGAGTATATGTATGGTGGAACAATCCAAAGTTAACCCTTTCAGTCCCAGAGATGTCAGTTGGCATCATCATGTTGCTGATCATAATTAAAAAAAATAATAGGACTCAAATCTATTGGGAGTAATGAAAAATATTTTATAATAAAAAGTTTGAAGAATCGAATGTTGTGCTTTTTGATATCATAAATGGCTATAGACGATCAGAAAAAAAAGTAAAATGATGATGCCAAATTGTCATTGGGACTAAAAAGGGTTCAAAGAGCTTAGTGGAAGAAGTGATATTTTTAGAAAAATTTAGATTTTTATTAATTACGAAAATAGAAACTAAAAATATTTCTGTTGTCAAATATGATATTGAAATAATAACATATGCATTTTATATGTAATAACTATAACTAAAAAAAAACACAATTTTCGGGGTTTTTTTTATTTGAAACTATTGAGGTGGAGCGAGGGTTACAATCTATTGAGGTGAGCAACTATGTAATTTTTTTATAAAATCAGACGAAATCACAAGGACGAAACAGGGACGAAACATATGACGAAGACACAATCTATATACACTATTTACACAACAGGCACTTTTGTCCTGTCGGTCGCCCCCTTCTTTGGCGATCTGTAGTCGGCCAGACTAAAAAAAAAAATTTCATGTCACAAATATTAATATTTTAAATGCATATTTGTTAATAAATATTTCACTTGAAAGATCTAATAATTTGTCATAAAATCCTGTTTTAAAATAAAATGTTTAACTACTACTATTGCATATATATTCCGGCTTGTATGCTTGATCAGAGACCCCGCTTATGAAGCCTTCGTCAAGTAAGACAGAGGGAATTTTTACTTTCACAGAGAAAGAAATATAGGCCTAGTGATTAGCATTGCCACGCCACAGGTCCGGGGATCGAGTCCCGGACTGGGCGAGGTTGACCCAACCTTTTATCCCTTGAGTGGGTCCATAAAATGGGTACCAAGCGTGCTTGGAAACTAAACACTGGGGGTTTCGCGTGAGGCTGGCCACCTTACCGGGACATATGCCTATCACCTCAGAGCCCTAGGTCACGAAAGTTGAAATGGGCACGGCAGGCCTTGTAATGGGCTGTTGTGCCGGGGAGTTTAGTTTAGGTTTTAGAGAAAGGAAGATACACCCAGGACGAAAGCGGCAATCGAACCAGCACCCGTTACAGCGCACACCCGTTACGTAATAGTCCAAAGTACTCGGCCAAACGTTTAATACTCTGAGGGATAAGGAAATTGGATGTTTTGTAAACTATTTTTTATTGCAAGAGTATTGTTTGCAGAGCTGTTTTAAACTTGTTAACTGAATATTTAATTTTTTTTTTAATTTTATGAAACTTTATTTCGGTTTCAGAGGATAATAAAACAAGGAAAACCTGACATTTTTCAGGTGACAAATTTATACGTATGTGGTTCTCGGAGGGTATACAATTAGTAAAATTAAAACTAATGATTTTTTTAAAGGTTTAAAATTAAAAAGTTATTTTTTTCTATTTCAATGGATAATATATGATTTGTAGCTTTCATTATGTATATTCTGTCCTATTCCCACAATGACCAATAGTGCTCTAGTAACTTTTAACAAAATGTTTGGGGAAAATCCATAATTACTAATATCATTGCTACTTCAGAAAAATAGTCAATTTTCGAACTAACCTTCTTTAGACCGTCACTCTGGAGGTACGGGCCATGTAGTGCGGCTCCGGCATTCTGCACAGCTTAGTGTCGCAGACCCATCTGTCGATGCCCACTTGTTGCCACAGTGAAGCTACAAAGGCCTCGCGGCGAATTTTTGCTGCTTTTTGTCGGCGTTGTTCGGGGGGCCACCTAGGGAAGAAAAATTTGAGTTAGGCACGCTTCGGTTAAATTTTCGTCTTAAAACCGCCTCTATCGTTAGACATGGCTTTTTACGCAGTTTATGCGCCATTATTTCCTACAATAACCATATTTTTTTATATATTTTTTATTTTATTTTTTATAATGGGGCTGCAATATTGGCAGTCAAGCCTTTGCAGACTCGGCATATTCCCCAGAACAAAGAGCCACTCTTTTGTGGCACCATCTAGGTGACTCTCGCTACCAAATTTGACGCCCAGATTACAATGAATCTGAGCCACCTCTCAGCCACTGAGCCGCTACCCTAAATTGTAAAATTTTATAAAAAATTTACTTTTTTTATTTGGAAATGATTTTAAAATCATCTCTTCAAAAAAAATTATTCAAGGAACATTTATGTAACTGGACGTAGCCCAACAAGACATAAGACCGACAGGGGTTTGTAATTAAAATAGGGACATTATCCCTCGAGGTTCAAAAATCTCGACACATCAAATATTAATGACGTTGTGCCTAATTAAGAATATTTTAACTATTAATTTTTTGGTTGTCAGGATTCTGGGCTGTCAGTATTTTGGCTGTCGAGAATATGTCCCATACCCTAACTAACCATCATATTTTGTTCTGGGCCATTGTAGAACAAGTTTTTCTATTAATTTCAACGAACTATTACTAAATCAAAATGTTATCTTGATTTTGAATAGTTTAAAACCAGTTTTGCCTATTTGCAAGATTAGTGTAGCGTTATTTGTGGTTGATGTTGGATGGTCTGACACACATGGAGAAAGAGATTGAGTATAATTAGAAGTAAAATCCATACCACGAATTCATGCATATGACAATCACATTTGAAATTAGTTGAATACTTGTTTTTATTTTATTTAATAATGTTTAATTAGGATGTATTGCATTACTCTACCACTATCTCATGTGTTTAATCATATCTATCCAAACTTTATTTTTCACACTCACATTTTGACACTCGCGATCAAAACTAAACTACAACTGATTCTGCATAAAGCTTTTTGAATGTAAATTGTTTTTGATATCTTAAAACTTTATTATTTGGTCTCTAGTTTTAACTGATATAAACTCTTAAAGTATACTTGTTAGAAGCGTTTACTTATTAAAATTAGCATTGAAGGCATATATTTCATTTTTAATAACAAGAAAAAGAAAAATACTTACAAGTGCTTATAGCACCAGGCGAAGCATCCAAAGCAGCCCATTGTTTATTTGTATGGTGCTTTTTTTCAAATCACCTAAAATTCGTGTGCAGGAGTTAGCTGTCCTGGTTTTTAGTGCAACGAATTGAGGTACAGATAGCGGTTAAGTTTTTCCGCTTGTAGGAAGATTGCTTTGGATTTGATTAGTCCAAGCAATATGAAATCAACGATGTTTTCTTTTTTACAATAAAATCGCAAAGAAAATACTATTTGTTACCCTCAGAATCGGCTGTCAAATGCTCAAATGGGACGAGAAAGGTTTGTTGTGATTTATTTGGTCTGCAACAATGATTTTTCAATTTTACTCGATCCTATAATTCATTGTTGAAATTTGAAAACTATTATTATTATTGTTATTTGTTACATTGTGTGAAAAGTCCATTGTTATGGGCCTGCTAAAACAATGCAATTTTCGATTCTGTTGATCCAGTACTATATACTATGGTTTTTATTAAGGAACAGGCCCTATAGATTAGTTATACGTATGAGCGAAATAGTTGATGAGCAAAAATATTTGGTTCACCATGAAGCTGGTTTTTTTGCTGTAATCTATAAATAAAAAGATTTTATATTTGTTTTGAAAAATAATTTTGAAGATTTTTTAATTTTAGATATATATTTTAATTTTAAAAGTGTTTTGTTTTTAAAGAATCCTTTATACTTTTTACGTAATGAGCTACCGATGCATTGTATTAAATAAATAATAGACACTCCAAGGTGTCGATTGTCCATTTTTTCCTAAAAAGAATATAAAGGAAATTCTTTCTCCATGCATGCTTTTGATAAGAAGATAAAAATTAACCCTTGTGTTATAAAGTACTAATTCATACAATTTTCTACACAAGTCCACTTTATATATAAAGTGCGCAGCCAATTTCGGAGACATTGACTACAGATTATCATTGTGACATGATGATGCATCATAGATCAATATAAACAAAAGACATAAACAATTACCCTTTACTAAGACTCATTTACTGAAACTGTGGTCAGCGTTTTACAATTAGTTCGGAGAATAATTTTTTAATTATTTCCTATCCAAGACGTTTTTTTTTATTTCGTTACTGTAAATTTTATTGTTCTAAACTTCCGTTTACGGTTCATAAGTGTAAATTATAGCATAATTTTACTATTTTAACTGAGTTTACAGCTAGTGATGGTAGTAATAAAATTCTTTATTGCACTCTCTTTTCTCTATTATTTTATTTCAAGTTATTCAAAAAATTATCAAAATTAGTTATCAAAATTGGAATTATTTTTTTTCTTTCAACCATAGTTATTGTTATAACTTCAGCTTTGTTAGAGTCTTATGACGCTTTACGATGCATAATCAGCAATCGCATTACCTCATAATTTCTGCTGAACTTGTGTGACATTTATTACATGTAGTTTCTATATACCGTTGACTTCCTTAAAAAATGTGTAGTTTTCATTAATCATTACGCTCCTTTAATATTAATATGTTCCATCTAAGGTTGTGCATGCATCCAATATTAGTTATTTAATTACTTACTTGGAAAATACAAATAAAACTCCTCTAAATGTAAAGGGCCGGGGAGCCCAGTATGTTATGCACTCGCCTAGCATGCGAAAGGTCCCAGGTTCGGGTCCGAGCCTCGCCAAAGTAACTGCAGACCTATAAACGGCCCGTGCAGCCAAATATGTCCGATGAATAATACCCCGTGTAAGGGAGTGCACGTTAAATATCCTTCAAAGTCTTAACGCTACGTACGATGTCGCACTTAACGGTTGCGTTGTTTGCGTATTCAGGTTCGGGTCGTCACTTGACTGTGGTTCTATCATACGACGCCCTTCGCCAATAGCCCTCGCGTAGCTCTAGTGCGACAATAATTCAAACTTAACCTAACCTGTAGTAGTGAAGTATGTAAATTTCCAAACTTGTATCTTCTCTCATCCTCTTTTTTTGCCCTTCGCCTGGAGGAATAATTTTTTTAAAAATGTACGTTTGTAGGGTAGACTAACCAGTGAATGAACGTTTTAGGCGTCACGTTCGCCAGTGAATGAACACCAGGATATAATGACCAGGACAACCAACCATTGTCAGATAGCTTCCTACTACATGGGAGGAAGTCAGTATTGCCAATCCATATAGTGGAATGATTTTCAATCCTTATTTTTTATTATATTTACGAAATGTTCATTTACTGGAGCCTGTTCACTCACTGGTCAGTCTACCCTACTCAATTTTTGAAAACTTTCACCTCCCTTCTCCCACCGAAAACCACCAAATTTTAAGGGGACGCGGTACCCAATAATTGGTCAAAATATCGATTTTTCAGTTTTTACTTTTTATTATTTACAATATTCTTCTTAACAATTACTGAAAGTGTCATAATGATATATTCAGTAGAAAAAGTTATAAAATATTTTCTGGAGTCATTCCTATACGCTTGAATACGTATTTCGTCTGATGGGACGGAGTACCCAAAAATTGGTCAAAATATTAATTTTCAGTTTTTACTTCTTATTATCTATAATAATAAAAGAAAGAGTCTGTCTGTGTGTATGTCTGTGGATCGCAAAAGACCTACTTAGACTGCACTAAAAAATTCGAAATTTTTAATATAGATTCCTTTTAATACCTACGTGTGCACCTGAGGCTTAGTTTTTTCATATTTGATTGTGATTTTTAATTAATATAATTAGTTTCACAAATACGTCATCCACGTGGGATTGCGAGACCATAACATGGCTTGAAAATACATGGACCGGGCCGAAACGGGGGCTAGAAGCCTTCCTCTATTAGTTTGATTGGTTGAGATACATGAACTCGCCCTAAGGCTGCTTCATCCTCTATTAGTGTTTGCTTTTTTAAGTGCGCATGTACTAACACGAATTTAATTTTGTTTTGATTTTGAGTGCATTTTCACAAGTTAGCATGCCTCTAAAAGGAAGCAATGCGAAGTTAACGGGTTCCCAGTAAGGCGGGACCATACTGCTAGTTCATAATATCTTTCTGAACATTTACTGAAAGTTTCATAATGATATCTTTTGTAGAAAAAAAGTTATTTAATATTTTCTGGAGTCATTCCTATAAGTTTGAATACGTATTTCGTCTGCTTTCAACCTTTTTTCTCTATTTCACTTTTTTCAATTCCTGTGTTTAATAAATCCCTAAGGCTTTTTTGCTAATTAAGTTAGAATTTTTAAATTTTTACCTGTGTTCTTATATATATTGTGCACGAAATTGTGCATGGAATAAGGTCTTCTATGTATAGTTATTTTAAAAAAATGTTGAATTCAATAATTTGTATTTTTTGTGTGATTTTCTGAGATTTTTAGTATAAATGCATGTTACTTTTTAACTGTAACTCACATCTTAAAACACATGCACAGTTCTTACACAAATAGTACTAAAAAGAAACCATAAAAGTTTGGTTGAGTTATTCTCAAAATTGAAAGAGGAGTTGGGTTTTAAAAAAAGTTCAAAATTGTGACTTTTTTTTTTGAATAAATGAAAAAGTACTTGTAAATATGCGTTTTTATTGCTAGAAAATGTTTATTTAGAGTGAACATCATATAAAACCAATAAAATGTAAAAGTTTATGTTATTATTTTTTGAAATAATGTTTTGGTTACCGCGTCCCCTTAGCCAAATCTCATTTGGAGAAAAAAAAATCTCGGCGGATATTTCTTGTATTTTTCAAGGTTGTTGGTATTCACAAAGTGACCTAATTTTTGAAGAATTTGAAGTTTTGAACTGAATTGTGATTTTATAGGGGAAATCTGGCACAAAAACTTCGACTTCGATGTTCACTTCGAGTTATCGAGACAGTTTTTTTTAAAGAAAAAGTATGGAAATGATTCGGGACTTGATCAAATATTCGAGTTAGCGGATGATTCGACTTATGGGAAGTCGAGGCTTGACTGTATTTCATTTTTTGTGCTGTTATCGCGATGTTACCGCAAGTCTGCTTCGCCTCTGTGCACCATACCAATTGCGCCAGTCCAAGACCCGTTAATCATACGGCCGAATCCCAAGTGTTCTGAATTGAGCAATTTGTATTTGAGTCCTAGAGCAGCCAATACTTCGATTAGGATTGGCCTTTCTTGGCCATCGAGGATGTCTAGAAGGGCCACTGTTATGTTGGATAAAGGCTTCATAGTTCTCTTTATTGATATTTGGATGAATTGCTTAAAAGGTGAGGCCTATGGAGAAAATGCAACAGTTCTCCCGAAGAATGATTTTGCTTTTGCTGAGAAAATATTTTCAAAATTTTAGACAATGATGCTAAAAAATTTCATTTTCTTTGTATTATAGTTAGTTTTTTATGTATCCTTCGGTTACTCCAAATGAATTTTAGATGAAATGCTATGAACACATGCTCTAATTCTCGTGTGGATAAAGAGCAAGTAATGTTGATGCGTGAGAGCTAGATCTGTATCAGATTAAGCAATGTATGGTAAGTAGCCTGATAAACATGGTATGAGGGTCATTCCTAAGAAAACGTGCAATTTGAGGAGAAAAAATCTCGGAAAAAAATATTGATGAAAGTTTTTGAAACTTTGGATTTGAGTTACCCTTACGTACTGCATTGGAAAAATAACATCAGTCCAGATCATACAGTTAATATTAATTATTCATATAGTAATTCATGGACCGAATACACGGACATAATGTTACACGGACATGACAATATCGTAAATAAGAGCTTCCTGGCTCAAAAGGTTTAAGCTTTAGAGAACGAAACGTGCAAACTGGCAATATATACCTTATTTCTTTCGATACATGCAAAATTATAGGTAAAAATCATTAGCTTACCTTCTCATATCTTGACCACAGATATGACGCTATGATCTTGTCAATTTCCTTTTTTTTTTTTAAATTTTAACTTTGAATTACTTTTTATCTATTGTGTTATTCAAACTATCGACGTGATACAACATTTAAAGTGTATTATTGAATGCTAATAACACTGAAACAGAGTACTATTATCATTTCTAGATAGTTATGCAACCTACAGAATACGTTTTACACGGACATGACGAGAATCCGTCGGACATTTTATTTTCATGGAATTTATATCTTATATTCATTTTAATGATTATATTTTATGTTTTGCATGTTCTAATAGTGTCAGTTGAACTAAAAATCAACTTTAGTTTGAAAAATTGGTATTTAATTAGTATAAACTAACACAAACAGTTCCCGGACATGCCGGTGAGACTGCTCACGGACATGAATTGTCATAGTCTGTGGACACAAAGTTTTACACAAAATATTTAATTTTTTTAATTGTTTCAACGCTAATAAGTAGTTAAAATATTCCTTATTTTAATTTATTCAAGTGGAAGCATAACTTTTCTTCAGATGAAAGATATCTTGCGGGGACATGTTTTTGTACGTTCTCAGGAATGATCCATGACAGTAAAAAAGAAAATCGTAAGATTTAACTGCATCAAAAGTGCTAGGAGAACACCTTTGTAACTTCGATAAAACCATCTGAAAAGTTAGTCACCTCTTTTAGCAATCTCGAAAGATGAGACATGCTTTCGCAGATTTAATGACTTGCATTATGTTTGAAGTTATTAATGGTAAAAACTTGTTTTTGAATGATTGCGTTACTGGAGTAGGAGTTATCTAATGATCTATTTTTCAAGCAATGTATATGTGTACAAAAATTTGTCTGGAAGCTTGGAATGTCTCTAAACATCCGTTAAAAATATGTAATGTTTACTCGTTATCGAATATTGGTAAGAAAATTTGCCATGCAAAAACAATCTTTTAAAAAGCTTTTCAAATTTAATAAATTATAAGAAGACGACCAATGCGCTGAAAAGTTTATGTCACAAGAGAAGCAAATTAAAGTGACACGAAAGACTGATTGTTATAACAAAATTTTAACAGTTTTTTTTTTAACGAAGGGGGTAATGGTATTCACAGATCGTTATTGGATTAATATGAATTAGTGGTTGCTGGGGCGTAAGCTCTTACTTTGACTTCGATGACTTGCGTCTACTGGCGGTTTCTACTGATTTTTGGTTGCTAAAGTCGAGATGAGTTCACAGCGTCATTTAATTGCTTGTGATTGGCACCAGCATAATACACTACATGGTATCTCAAGATATTTCATTTCTTTTTCTTTTTCCCCCTTACCTAAACCAAAAGACTACGTTTATAATATTAAGGTAGTTCTCCAAATGTGGTCAAGTGAAGTCATCAAAAAACTCATGAAATATGTATGCTGTACCGTACACTTGAGGGAGATTCGTATAACATTATTCGTATTCGTATATATAAAGGAGATTCGTTATATGGTATCTCAAGATATTTTAATTCCTTTTATTTTTTCCCCTTACCTAAACCAAAAGACTACGTTTATAACATTAAGGTAGTTCTCCAAATGTGGTCAAGTGAAGCCATCAAAAAACTCATGAAATATGTATGCTGTACCGTACACTTAAGGGAGATTCGTATAACATTATTCGTATTCGTATATAAAGGAGATTCGTTATATGGTATCTCAAGATATTTTAATTCCTCTTCTTTTTTCCCCTTACCTCAACCAAAAGACTACGTTTATAATATTAAGGTAGTTCTCCAAATGTGGTCAAGTGAAGCCATCAAAAAACTCATGAAATATGTATGCTGTACCGTACACTTAAGGGAGATTCGTATAACATTATTCGTATTCGTATATAAAGGAGATTCGTTATATGGTATCTCAAGATATTTTAATTCCTCTTCTTTTTTCCCCTTACCTCAACCAAAAGACTACGTTTATAATATTAAGGTAGTTCTCCAAATGTGGTCAAGTGAAGCCATCAAAAAACTCATGAAATATGTATGCTGTACCGTACACTTAAGGGAGATTCGTATAACATTATTCGTATATATAAAGGAGATTCGTTATATGGTATCTCAAGATATTTTAATTCCTTTTCTTTTTTCCGCTTACCTAAACCTAAAGACTACGTTTATAATATTAAGGTAGTTCTCCAAATGTGGTCAAGTGAAGCGATAAAAAAAACCTCATCAAATATGCATGCTGTACCGTACACACGATGGAGATTCGTTGATATACATAGCTAATTACTAAGTAAAGGTTATGTGAAAAAAAACTATACATAATTTTATTATTTGGCTACTGATCATACATATACGCACTTTGGAAGTATTCCACTTTTTTACATATAAAAATTGGTGGTTAAAAAAAAAGTTAGGAGTAGAGGTAGGTACATATATATTCCGACTTGTGTGCATGATCAGTTTAAACAAAGTTACCGTGTACGACAAAGCTCCAGGGGTCGGGGCTATACCGTACAGTTTAAAAATTATTTGTTTTGATGAGTAATGTTTGTAATACAGAAGATTACTGAACAAAAACATTTCATTAGTTATAAAGGTCTAACTAAACTGCGTTTTACAATCGTAAAATTTTAGAGGATTTTATAAAGTTTTCGAAACTTTTAAAAAAATAGATACTGTTTTCTTGGGTTAAGGATTCGCTTTTGAATCCCATGTTCACCTGTTTTGAATTTTTCTACCCTATCATTCCGTACAGTTGTTGATTTTTTTTAGCTCAGACAATGATACTCATTCGCATAGCGAAACGATATCTATACTGTAAACTTCAGCTAGACTATAGCACTTGACGGGATCGTCTAGCTTGAAATCTAAGCCAAAAAAAGGGGGGCACAGTTTAGCCCCACTCTCCCCTACTTGGATAAGATATCTGAATATTAAAAAAAGTATTTCATATCGTTCAATTACTTACTAATAATTCATAGTTTTCTCACTTTTGTATTAATTGGTAAAAAAAATTATTTCTCGCAACAGTAGGGGAGACCGGGATTAGTTGGCACAGTTTGGTACTTTAATTTTTTTTTATTTTTTGGCTTGAAGATATTTGAAATGTAAAAAATGTGTAATGTAGGTGAATATTTTGGCTACAAATCACACATACAATTGATAGAATATATTGTTGCCACTTTCTGTGAAAAATGTTTTTCCTTGTCCAGTCAAACTATGCCAACCTACCCCGGTATCGGGGTTAGTTGGCATAGGTAGTGGGGTAAGTTGGCATAAGTGAGGCAAGCGTTTTTTACTCGTCTTTATGTAAGGTGTAATTATAATGAATGCTAATCAGCTTAAAATTAAACATTCCATATGTCCAGGGCGGTAAATGAATGATGGTTCATTACTGATTATAGAAGGTTGAAAAATCTTTGAACATTCTGTGGGTTGAAACTGGACGTTCGAGACAAACTCATTGCCTCTGGGGTGCGTATGCGTATTGAAAGTTGTGAGTGACGTTTTAGGAAAAAAAGAAAACCAGTCAACACCTGCTTATTCTTTTGAGTCCCAACGACTAGAATGTGCAATGCCATTAGCTATTCTGCATATTGATATGTCAACTTTCTTACCTCTTTTGGTCTCAGGCCGAAGTGTATGTCACTTGCCTTCACGAGGTATTCACTCAAAGCAAATTCTTGTTCAGGATTGAACAACCCCCCCACCCCCCACCCCCGCCGCACTATCCCATACCCTCCAATACCCTCTGGTACCCCTTGGGTAGAATTCGTTTTTCCTTTTGCGATCTCACAATACCGTACGAGACTTCTAACAGAGATCTTAAATGCTACTTCTCTCAAACTTTTTTTTTTCAAGTAAGTGTGCCTCAACAGCTCTCTTTCTATGATCTGCTGTCACTGTATCACTCTCAGTTTTTCGCTCGTAGGTCCTCATAATCTGAACAAAAAGTATTTACATTATCATAAATAGGTAAGGCAGAAAAAGTGAGCTTACAGTAACCGTTTATTATATAATAATAACTAGATAACTGTTTGCTCGAAATCGAGCTGAAATTTGTATAGTCTTAAATTATGCCCTTTTTTAAAACTCTGGGTTTGCCAAATCTACTTAAAAGTATCTAAAGTAAAAGTTAATATCTGTCCATCCGTTATTGAGTTATGACTGAGAAAAGAAAACGCATTCCGCGTTTATATATGTATAGATAAAAATAATAATAATTTATTATTATGAAGTAGCCTATACCTAACTAAAATTAGGTCGCTATGAATTTTGGCATACTTATGTCAACTTACCCGTTGTTGCGGGATTAGTTGGCATACCCAGCCAGCCTATGTCAACTAGCCCCCGAGTCCCTATGCCAACTAACCCCAATAGAGCAAGTAAAATAAACATGACCACCAAAATAATTGTTTATCAACTACAGCAGAAATGGACTTATGACCTCTTAGATAAATGCCCAAAGACACTAAAAACTTGTAAATGTTATCCCTGAATGACTACACTACTGTACAAAACGACAAATACTGAATGATTAAAATTTTACTTACTTACATGAAAATCACTTTTTCAATCTTTCCTCTAAAGACAATGGCTGGATACAACTGGCGTTCTCATGCAAGTTTTACGTTTAAATGACGATCATGTGACAGGCTCAGTAGCGCTCTTAATCAACAGTGAAATTTTTTAAATTCACAGTGCCAACTAACCCCTTATGCCAACTAACCCCGGTCTCCCCTACTAAAATGTCGGTAGATAAAAGCAACACTAAACATAACCATTGTCCAATGGTTATGTTTAGTGTTAATGCCATTTGCTCAACTGTACTTGGAAGAAATTTCTAAACATTTTAAACAACATTTGCATGTCAATCCTTAAGATATTAATGAGACGTTATTTTTTTTATTTCATATAAAAATAATTCACCCAAGTTGTATTAATAATACTTTGTAATTTTAAATAAAACTATTTCCCCCAACAGAATTAAAATGGCCGTAGAAAGACCAACACTAAATATAACAATAATGCCAGACAGATCCTTAATCGAGATTGCTTCAGGTTCAGTATTCCATCTCTTTGTTTTTGCATAATTTAGCTGTCTCTTAAAAATAGCACGCTCAATAATATGATTAATTATACCTGCACTTCTAAGTCGAGAAATAATTCCATTCAATTTGCTTTTGCAACAAAACTTTTTGTTGATGGCGATCCCATCTGACACTGTGGTCAGGAAATCTTTGGAAATTAATATGTTCTGGGACGTATCTAAAATAAATTCTAAGACCGATTGAGTAACTAAAATAGCAGTGTTCGGGTCTATCATACTTCTAGCATGGAATGATTCAGATTCAGGAGGGAAATAACACTTGTTTCTGTCAATAGCTTCACCCAGCTCTTGCAAATGTTTCTCTTCGGTCGCGTTGAGGAAAGTTATTAGATACGAACCATCCGGTACAAAGCATCGATGGGTTCCTCTCTTAACCGCTTCGGAAAGTTCTCTGAACGTTTCAACTGTTTTTCCCTGCCCTGGCACAGTCATGAAGGACAGAAGTCTTCCTTTGTAGCAGACGGACAGCACCATCGCAAAAAAAGACCAAAGCAAGAGCTGAGTTTTCGCAGGTGATGAGTTGCCATTCTTGACTGCGAAAGGCTGCCCTATCGTATGACCAATGAGTTCAAGAGCGATTCTTGCATGGGAATACTTTCTTTTGAAGATACTCCACAAGGTTAACGACATTACAATGAGACTTCCCAAGAAGCACATCCACAATGACAAAGGAAACGGATGAAAATATACGTTCTCGGCTCCGAAGAATGACGCCCGTTCGATTGCAAAAGTCAAAGGAGATTCTCTATAAGAAGTGCTGAAATCAACGTATTCCATTCTTTGTGCAGTAACAGCGATGCTACCACAAGCCAAGTCTGCTTCGCCTCTGTGTACCGTACCAATTGCTCCAGTCCAGGACCCGTTAATCAGGCGGCCAAACCCCGCATTTTGTAGAATGAACAATTCGTAATTGAGGCCAAGAGCAACCAATAATTCTTTTAGGATTGACCTTTCTTGGCCATCGAGGACGTCTAGAAGGGCCACTGTTATGTTGGATAGAGGCTTCATAACTTTTCATTGATATTTGGGTAAATTGCTTAGAATTGGAGGCTTATCGAGAAAATGTATAACAGTTCTCCCAAAGAATATTTTTTCTTTTGCTGAGAAAATATTTACAAAGTTGTAGATATTGAAGCTAAAAAATTTCATTTCGATTGTATTATAGTGGGGTTTTTTCAGTGCTGCTGTTTCAGTGCGGTGGACATCTTTGTGACTGATATGGCCTTCTGAGATGATTAAGTCTCTTTTAATAATCTGGATAAATTATACTTTCTTCGGCATATGTCTTGAGTTTGGTTATTGGTTGATTCTGTTAAATGCAAACACTTGCTGTTTATTAATCCGCTGGTTTATCTGGCTTCACCAATTAATCACACATCTGCGTGTAAGCCTTTATTTACACTACACTACTAAGGAAGGTGACCTAAAGATAGTGGTATTTCAGTCGCGTGTTAACATTTTATGAATAGAATTTTTTTATTAAAGCTAAAACAAAATTATTTGCATTTCACGATAACGAATTTTTTGGTTAACTGTGATTACTGTCGGAATGAATTTCAGCTAAAATGCCGCAAACTTTTTTTTTATACACACAATCGGGCCTCTGAATTGCTGTATGAGAGGACACTTAAATAATCAGGTATGTCTAGAAGTGTTGCATCTCGGATTGAGGACAGCTTTGTAACTGAAACCACTAGAGCACCTGAAAAGATTAAGTCCCCGCCTTTTACAAACTCGATTTATTAAATATTCTTTTGCACATGTAATGAGTTCTTCTACTGGACGAACCTGTTAATGGTAAACACATTTTGAATAATTGTGTTATATCTATAGCTATCTATTAATTTGTTTTACCAATAATATTTTTAAAAAAATTAATGGATCAATTAATGGATTTACACAGCCGCTTTGACACGCGTAGCATGCCATGAAACTAATGGCAATATAGTTGCCTGTAAAATTTGCCTTAGAAACAAAGAAAATGCTTTTAAAATCCTTATAATCAATATTTCGTTTTTTGTGATACAAAGAGTTAGTGAGAAAAATAATTTTCTAGTGTCGTATAAATATCTTTTTAAAACTGTATAATGTTCCACAAAAACATGTATTGTTGTTGTAACAATATTCTAAAGAAATTTTTAAATGCGAAAAATAATCAAAAAATCTCAATCAACAAACTTTTAAAACGACTTCCAAATTGCAATCATTTTATATAGAATAAATTTACACGAAAAACTACTCGATTCAATTTAAAATAACAATTTTGATTTGGTAATTCAAGGTTCTTATGATATTGACTAATCGTTATGAGTAATGAATGAGGTTAATATACATACGGTTTTTTAAAGACAAAAGTCATTAGAGGACACTAGCCATTGAAAGGGCACAAGTCACTTTGTTGACTTAGATTCATTAGATGATGAAATGATCTATTATCTCTTTTTAATTTTAACAATCAAGTATAAACGAAAAATAGATCCATGATTACCTATGTAAGAGACAAAATATTGAGGCTTTTACATATTCAGTTTCATTGAGTACTTACTCACGTCGGGTCAATTCTAACTAAAACAGCGATTTTTCTTCTATTTACACTAAAAACAAATCTTTTGATGGTTTATGAAACTAATAAATTCCGCTTTTAAATAATCGAAAAAAAAAAGAAAACTGTGAAATTTTAATAGGAAATAAAAAATTTCGTTTTTTAAGGTATAGAGCTACCTTAAATATCTCGTTAAAAACTTATCCAAAAGTAACACAAACTGAGATTAAAATGTTTTTTAATGTGTTTAACAATCTCTAAGATATTAAAAAAATATAATGAAATATTTAATTTTTTTAAACAAAATTAATAGTTGGATGATAAATTATGATATTTGTTTATTATGCAATGAACCAAAATTTGTGGACCAACAATACCCCAAAAAGGCCCCATTCTCTATGATGAATAACGGCTACTAAAGTTAAGAGTGGTAACTATTCCTAACAGCTGTAGGGGAGAGTGTTGTACCTTGGGACGTTTGTACCTTGGGACACTGACAATTTCTAAGAATCTATTGGCAATATTCATACATTGTTTATTTCTAATAGTAGCCTTAACCAACAGACATCATCATAATAAAATTTAACACTAGCATCATTGAATTGATGAAATGGTGACAAAAAATAATATTTCCTTACCCCAAAGTAAATATTTTTCTCATTCTAATATAATTTTTTACCTTAGTACTCTTACAAAAAGTCAACTGCATTTTATTTTCTTCATAAAAGAGAAGATTTTAAAATAGTTTGGTTATGAGAAAATAATGATAATGCATTTGGATTGGCCACTATCTTGCTTTTATTTAAAACATGTAGTGTGTTGTACCTTGGGACAGTATTGATATTTTGATTAAATTCTTAATAATTTGGATAAATAAAAATATCTTTATTATTTATTTTAAGAGCAATTCCACAAAACATGTAAAATACAACTCAACTTTGTTTTGGATATATTTTATAATGATTGAAGTTTGAAAATATAATTCTGGCAACACCCGATAAATCTTTTTCCTTCCGTGTGATGAACTGTTCTAAAAAGCACATTTTCTGATGTATTTTGAAATAAAGTTTGTTTCCTGACACAAATTAGTTCAAGCGTATGACTATTGACTGAATTATAAAGCATGTCCCAAGGTACAACATCATGTTGTACCTTGGGACAGTTTATCCTCTCTACTTGAGCGGCAATTTTTTAATTTCAAGCTGCCAGAATTTTAAAAAATATATTATTGAGGAATATATTGGTGTGTTGAAATGCTGCTTTGAAATTTTTATTTTGACAATAATTATCGACGAAAAAAAATTAAAATGTAAAAATTGTCCCAAGGTACAACACTCTCCCCTACTTGTAAAAAATTTATGTCCCATTCGCCCCTACAGTGTTGTTTTTTATAAATGATCCGACACAAAAGCACGTATATTTCACCACAGTATTTGACATATAATATCTTAATCTATGATACGTCATCTACCTAACACTATAGTTAAATTCATACAAAGTTTTTATTTAATACTTCAAAAGTGAAAATAATCTACACTTTTAACCCTTTCAGTCCCAGTGATGCCATTTGGCATCATCACTTTCAATATTTTTTTCAAAATTTGTATGTCCCGTTTAGACATCCAAACACACATCATTCGATTCTTCATACTTTGTTCTATCAGACAATATTTTACATTAATCCCAATAGAAGTCAGAACTACTATTTTTTTAATTTAGAAAATAGTCAACAAGCGTTTCTCCTGATTTTTGATAAGTTCACTTCAGTTCCACATATTTAAAACACAATTTAAACTATTTCGGTTAAAATAATTACTAAATTTTTTTTAATAATATGGTCAGATACCTTAAAATATATAACTCGAAGTGTTTTTAGGTAATATATATATTTTTATTTTGTTTTTTTCCACAGTTAAAAAAATTTGGCATTGTTTCAAAAACCATATCAAAAATTTTAATGAAATTTTTTTTCTTGTGGAATTCGTATATTTGACCTAAAATAAGCTTATTTTGTGAATATCAGATGTTTCTGTAGTGTAGTAAATTTTTTGGACTGAAAGGGTTAACTAACTTTGGATTTTCCAAGACGACAATTATTCTCTCCACATCAGCACATGCTTTTAAGGGCCAATCTTTGGTTGTTAAATTTGAAGTCTAACTGTTACAATTCTGTAGTGTAGAAATATTCGTAAAAAAGTATATTTTCCCCCGCTTTAGGCCCCTTGTCCCATTAGCCCTGCGTCCCAATAGCAACCACTTTCCTTTATATTATAAGTAACGGTGCCTTAAAAAAATTGCGCTGTTTGAGGTTCAAGTCCATCTTAATAACCCTCTATACCTTTAACAAATATATAATCCCTTATATCACAATTTATATCGTTCACATCAAACAGCAATGTTTTTGTTTTTGCACCGGAATTTCAATTGCACTATTTATTATGCCCAAGAAATTTTAAATAAGAGATTTCATTCTTTTGTATCACGGCTTTTTAGCGACAAATTTCATAAGGACTTGGTTTTTTGTTATAAAATAAATGCATCAGGTTTGTTCTTTTTTATTAGATTGGATGATTTACTTTTCCAAAGATTTTTTTTTTGGTGGGGGGAGGGATCACTGATACATTGTAATTTTAAATAATATCATTTCCAACAACAGAATTAAAATCGCTGTAAAAAGACCAAAACAAAAGATAACCATTATGCCAGACACGTCCTTAATCGAGATAGCTTCTAATTCAGCATTACACTTCTGTTTTTTTTTTTTTTGTATAATTAAGCTGTTTCTTAAAAACAGCCCGTTCAATGATATGCTTGATGGTCCCTGTACTTACAAGTGTAGAAATAATTCGATTCAATTTTCTTTTGCAACAAAACTTTCGGTTGATGACGATTCCAATTGACAAGGTGGTCAGGAAATCTTTGGAATATAATATGTTCTGGGGCCGATCTAACACACTTTCCAGATCCGATTCGGCATCGACCACAGCTGTATTCTGGTCAATCAGGTCTCTGACATGGGATATATCAGATTCGAGATGGTAATACCAGCTGTTTCTGTCAATAGCTTCACCAAGCTCTTGCAAATGTTTCTCTTCGGTAGCGTTGAGGAAAGTTACTAGATACGAACCTTCAGGCACAAAGCATCGATGGGTTCCTCTCTTCACCGCTTCGAAAAGTTCTCTGAATGTTTCGATTGTTTTTCCCTCCACCGGCACAGTCATGAAGGACAGAAGTCTCCCCTTGTAGCAAACAGATAGCACCATCGAGAAAAAAGACCAAAGCACGAGCTGCATTTTCACAGATGTCGAGTTACCATTCCTGACTGCAAAAGGTTGCCCTAAAAAGTGGGCAGTGAGTTCAAGAGCGATTCTTGCATAGGAGTACTTTCTTTTGAAGTTGACCCATAAAGTTACAGACATTTCAATCAGACACCCGAAGAAGAACATCCGCAATGACAACTTAAATGAATTTAAATATGCGTTCTTGGCTCCCATGGATGTCGCCCGTTCGATTGCAAAAGTCACAGGAGATTCTCTGTAAGATGTGCTGAAATCTACGTATTCCATTCTCTGTGCTGTTATCGCGATGCCACCGCAAGCCAAGTCTGCTTCGCCTCTGTGCACCATACCAATTGCACCAGTCCAAGACCCGTTAATCAGACGGCCGAATATCAAGTTTTCTGGAATGAGCAATTTGTAATGGAGGCCAAAAGCAGCCAATACTTCTATTAGGATTGGCCTTTCTTGGCCATCGAGGATGCCTAGAAGGGCCACTGTTATGTTGGATAAAGGATCCATAGTTTTTTTTATTGATATACGGATGAATTGCTTAAAAGGTGAGGCCTATGGAGAAAATGCAACAGTTCTCCCAAAGAAGGATTTTGCTTTTGCTGAGAAAATATTTTCAAATTTTTAGACAATGAAGCCACTGAAGCTTTTCTTTGTATTATAGTAAGTTTTTAATGTATCCTTTGATAACTCCAAATGCATTTTATACGAATTGCTATGAACACATACTCTTTATCCACATGAAAATTAGAGCAAGTATGAGATGTAGATCTGTATCAGAAGAAGCAATGTATGTTAAGAAGCTTGAAAAACATGGTATGACAGTAAAAGAGAAAATCGGAAGATTTAACTGCATCAGTGCTAGGATAACACCTTTGTAACGTCAATAAAACCATCTAAAAAGTTAGTAGCCTCTTTTAGCAATCTCGAAAGATTAATGACTTTTGCTATTGTTTGAAGTTATTAATGGTAAAAAACATGTTTTTGAATGATTGAGTTACCGGAATAGGAGTTATCTATTGATCTATTTTTCAAGCAATGTATATCTATTCAAAAAAAAAATCTGCAAGCCTTGAATGTCTTTAAACATCCGTTAAAAATATGTAATGTTTACTCGTTATCGAATATTTGTAAGAAAGTTTGCCCTGGAAAAATAAGCTTTTAAAAAGCTTTTCTAAATAAATAAATTATAAGAAGTAAGAAGACGACCAATGTACTGAAAAGTTTATATCTTAAGCAAATTAGGTGACACGAAAAACTTATTTTTATAACAAAAATTTAACTGGTTTTTTTTAACGAAGGGGGTAATGGTATTCCCAAAATTGTTATTTGATTAATATGAATTAGAGAGTTGTTGGGGCGTAAGCTTCTATTTTGACGTCGATGACTTGCGTCCTTTTTACAAGAATCGATTTTTATGTCATACATTAACGCTTTTTTAATGTGAACAAACTCCTGAAAGGGAAAAATAGATCAATGATTTTCTTTGGAATAGGTTGCTAAAACATTGAACCACGCGTTTTCAGTTTCATTAACAGTTGGATCGAACTTTCAATTCTTATTGTACTGTAAATTGGGCACACTCATAAAATTTGAATTTACTATCATATTTTTGTTATCAGTCTACTAACAGTTTTGTCAACAGTACTGCCACTTATAGCAAACTCGATATATAATTCTTGCGCATATGTAATGAGTTTAGCTATTGTTCGAGGCTGTTATATGTTAAATCACTGTTGGTGACTAATATCGCACCTGGTTAATGAGAACTATATCTATTTTTCAAGTTAATCAAAATCTGCGTGCAAGCTTTTAATGACTTTTAACAGGTGCTGGGGAGCCCAGTTGGTTAGGGTGTAGTGTAATCGTTTCCAGCTGCCTATTTCTAGCCTCCATTAGGAGCTTTAACACAGACAATAACGCCTCGTAATTTAGAACCCTGGTCAAGTGACGAGGTCGACATCTGAGCGAGCACCCACTCGGTTAGGAAGTCGAATAGCATGCGAAAGGTCCCCGGTTCGGGTCCGGGCATCACCAAAATAACTGCCGACCTATAAACGGCCAGTAAATGTCCGACGAATAATACCCCGTGTAAGGGAGTGCGAGTTAAATATCCTTCAAAGTTCCGCTGCGTACGTTGTCGCACTTAACGGTTGAGTTGGGTGCCTATTCAGGTGTCTGCTCGTCACTTGACTGTTAGAAACGGTTAGAATTAATTTTTTCATTGTGTATCGTAAATCTGGTGGCAACCGATTTCCAAAAATAAAACTAAAACTCTTGAGGTTAACCTGAGTCATATTCGAACTATATTGAAACCTAAGGCTAATGAATCATTTTTCACATTATTTGATGGTATGATTAAAAAATATCGTTTTTTTTTAGCTGCATTGTAAACTTTTCTTTATTTTCATAGATTACCAATTCACTTTTAAATCATTGAGCTTATTGGAATTTTCTGTAGTATATTGAGAAAATACAGTTTTATTGTTAAAGCTTGATACAATTAAAAACTTAATTAATTACAAAATTTTCGTGTTTCTTTAAAACTGTAACGATTTTTCAAGAGGAAAAAAAACCGTTCAAACAATATTTGTTAAATTATATATTTATTAATATATTTTTGAAAGCAAAAAGATATGCAAGCTTTTTTTCTCCCAAAGTCCATTTTATAGGACATGTTTGAATACACTCTCTAAAACGGAAAGTTTTTTCCATTATTGAATTTTTTTAGTATTCTGTTAAATTAATCATGTTATTAGAACTGGTTATTAATGTATTTTTATAGACTTGCCTTTATATGTTATATTTTTAAGATAAGAATTTGATAAAACTTTTATAGATCCCATTTGGACATGTCTTATTAAGGAAACTGTACAGTACCAAGTTATTCTAAGTTTGCAAGTTACCTCTGAAGAAGTTTGGTAACTTCATGGATAATTTCCAGGTAAGATTTGCCCATTTTTCTTTTTTTTTCGGTGATTTAAAACATCGATTGAAAAAAAGAACATTTTGTTTGAAAAGAACGCTTTAAAAATAGTAATAAAAAGAACATGTTACGATGTGCTTGTTTATTTAAAATCGAATGAAATCAATGTAAATCCATACAAATAATAGATTAAGGGTTTTAAGTCTTCAAAGTAGAAAATTCTGAAACATGGTTATTCGTGTAGCTCTAGTGCGACGATACTTCAAACTAAAACTAAACCTGTAACATGTTATAAAAATTTTGACAACCCTAAACACTTCTTTAAAAACTGTCATGACTTGTAAAACTTGTGAACTCCGATTTTTTCATTAAATTACTGCATTCAAAATTTGCTTATATGTGTTAACATATGAAATTGCGCAAAACCATTTTAAAGAGGAAATTTTTTATTTTTTGAAAAAAATTAATATTGAAAACATGTATCTAAGTAGTAGTGTAGAATTACAAAACACTTGAAGAGTACACGAGAAGAACCACTTGATTTGGGGATGATAGCGAAAAATCGCCTAAACTGGTGTAAAGAAACAAGCTACTCGCTTTGTTTTTCTTTCGCGGCAACCCTGATTCACGCCTAAGATAAGTAGACACAAGTAACACGTTTGTACCGCAAATGAAGAACCAAAGGAAATACCGGTTTCCTGTCGCCAGTGTCCGCCAAGCAGACACATAAAGTAAGACTCCTGAAAAATCAAGTGGCTCGTCTCGTGTACTCTTCATTCATGTATACAAGAAAAATGTTATGTAGAATCGAAAGAAGTGCAAGTGAAGGAATCGGCTAAAAATTCAATAGAAATTCAGTAGTACAGTTGTGTATCTCTAGTACGACGTTACTTCAACTTACCAAATTTGGTTCCTTTGGTTGGTAAACATATGTTTTTAGGCTGTGCTTGGTCAGAGACCCGCTTATAAACCTTCGTCAAGTAAGATAGACACAACACACACACATACGCGACAGATGCTGCCATCTATCACGCACAACCTCCACAATATAGACATGCCCCTGAAGTGGAGGGAAATAGTCTCTAGAGACCTGTCCCTGTTTGGAACTGCGCAATATCCGCATACAAGACTTTTGAACCCAACTTATTTAATGAGCACGTACTCCGCAAAAACTCGACAAACACAATCTTTCAATTCATGCCGTATCGTCATTCGAACACGGACCCAGAAGTTTCACAGGCTAGCACCCTAACCATTGCGCCGGCGCCGGCTTGATTCCATTATTTGGAAAGGTCTAAGCTTTTTTAAGGCAACTATCTGCGCCGCGTTTTGCTATGAATAATAGTCGGATGTCGTTACGAATTTGCTAATTGAAGTTGGCTTTGCAGCAATTACACTACCTTAAAGGTGAAACGGGTTCTACCGAAAAGCAACCTACGCGTTTGGCTTCTTGTACTACGAGTCTTGTAAAGGTGAAACAACTCTTACAGAATTGAAAATGACGGTTTAGTGCAGTTGTTTCCCAACCGGTGGTACGCTTACCACTGGTGGTACGTGAGATAATTTCAGGTGGTACGCTTATCACTGGTGGTACGTGAGATAATTCCAGGTGGTACGCGTGAGTGATGTGAGCAACATGATACTATTAATAGCTTCTGTACGCATGAGCAGTAAGCACAAACATTTTACTCATTATATTAAGCATTAATATTAGATAAATCTTTATTAAACTTCTGTATCGGATGTAAAACCTAATACCCTTTGAACTTTTTGCAAGCTCTGCTTGTTCTGATGCCATAAGTACGGTAACTTGTGTGAGAGAGAATTTTCTGAGATCTTGTACATCTATAATAATAAAAGAATGAGTCAGTCTCTGTGTATGTCTGTGGATCGCAAAAGACCTACTTAGACTTCTCTAAAAAATTCGAAATTTTTAATACAGATTCCTTTTAATACCTACGTGTGCACCTTAGGCTTAGTTTTTTCATATTTGATTGTGATTTTTTTTTATTAATTTAATTAGTTTAAAAAGAAAAACGTCATCCACGTGGGATTGCGGGACCTTAACAGGGCTTGAAAATACATGGACTGAGCCGAAACGGGGGCTTGACGCCATCCTTTATTAGTTTGATTGATTGAGTTTGGTTGAGATATGCGCTCGCCCTAAAGCTTCTTCATCATCTATTAGTATTTGCTTTTTTAAGTGGACATGAGCCAACACGAATTTTTTATTTTATTTTGAGTGTATTTTCACATTTAAGCATGCCTCTAAAAGGAAGCAATGCGAAGTTAACGGGTTCCCAGTAAGGCGGGACCATACTGCTTTTAAGAAATGAACATAGAAGCACCATAGTGTTGAAGAGAACTTAAAAGTGAAGATAAGTTCAATTTCTCCTAATGTTAATATTTTAATCACAGGCAAACAACAATTTTTGCTCTAAAGACGTAAAAGCATATTTTGTATGATGATTACTTTTTTGGCTAGCTTGTACTATTTTTTTTTATTTGTATGTTTTTAGACCGATAAGTAATTAATGAAACTGTAAATTAATACTATTTTAAACTTTTTATTTATCCTTGCTTATAAGTATGTTATAAATAGGCAAATATCTAACCATTAAATATTGTGACGAATTACGAAGTATATTCAGTACATTTGGTAGCGTTTTAAATAATTTATTAGTTTTAACTTAACATATATTTACAGGAGAGGAGAAAATAGAATATCATCTGACATTTTCTTTTCGTTTTTTTTCTCAACAACGTTGCCACACATCAAATTAAAACATTTTCATAGTCACGTTCTTTAAAGTTGTTTTACGTGTTTTTTTGGTTTATTTGAATCCTTATAATATGAAGTTTTCTCAGAAATTTAATTCAAAAAGCCTTTGAACATTTATAGAAGAGTAATTATACGTTTATTAAAATATTTAGGTTTGGTGGCACGCCAAAATTTCTGAAAAAGTCAAGTGGGACGCAGGCGCAAAAAGGTTAGGAACCCCAGTTTAAGTTCATTCGCCCATGTGACTTTTAGCTCATTAGTGTTGCCCGAGTAAACAGAACCACGTGATATTTAGCGATATCAGTTTTTATGTCTAAAAAAAGCAATCCTACTAAATAAAAGCCTTTCTACTGTTCGCTCTGTTTAGATTTGTATGGGTTGATGTCACATTACATTCGAACTACCGTGAAACCCATATTACCCTGTGATATTTCAAGTCTTTACTTTTTATTTGACAAAGTCCAATTTCTTTTTTAAAAACATATAGGTTACGGCAGTGAGTACCCCCTTGAAAATGCCCTACTAACCATCCTATTTCAAAAGTTTCTTATTTTTGTTGTTAGGTGTCTAACGAAATAGCCACTTACCACTGATACATTCATAACCACTCTATTTAATATGAAACCTCTCCATCGCCACACACAACAGCTCTCTACAAGGAAAAGGGGATTCCCGTTTCATTAAGTTAACGTGGCAAAAGAGCCAATTTTCTGCGTGCTCTGTGGCATGATTCGCCCGTACCTTATTTTGGACGCCCCCGCAGATTATTTTTAAACTTAGGGCTGGCCAATAATCCCGTAATGATAGTTCCAGTTATTGATGAATGATGATTCATACATCCTCGTGCCATTTGATTTTTCTGTTTTTCAATAGAAATCGAAAAAAAATGCGTGTTTGTTTGCGGTTTCTGTAATTGCTACCTACTCATGTTCTGATCGTCGTTTTAGACCATTTTTCTTTCTACTGATTCTTATTTAAAAATTTCGTTTAAATAATAATAGTATTTTATATATTTTAACAATAAATATTTGATAATAGAATAAACATGCCATTACGCCTTGCTTTTTCGTAGAAGAGGAAGAATATACAAATTATTTAGTATACCTGATTTTATGAAATCTATCTATCAGGGCTCAAAAAACTGCCCGTCCTCGGCGGTAAAAAATTCCACGAGGACAAAAAATTTCTCGAATCCGGCGTCCTCGTGGACGACCATTTCCCCCTTAATGCTCGTGATACATTTTAAATTATTTCCTTAAAGAAATATTATTTAACTTAAAGTAACCTAGTATTTCTTTACTGTGTAATGTAATTCTAGTTACTTCTAATTTATTAAAAAACTTGCATATATGTTTGTAATAAATAAGATTAAATACTATTTTTATTTATTTAGAAGCTATTTATCCCAACAAAAACATCACTGTAAAAGAGGGCCAAGTTCTTACAAAAAAAAGGTCTGGCCTACAAAAGAAGTGAAATCAACAAAAAGACCATGCTGAGTTAAAGTTCTAGAAAAAATTAAGCCTGGACAACCAAAGATTTGAAAACAAAAAAGGATCAAGTTCAATAGAATTTGATGAGGTTATAAGCCCCAAAACATTTTGTTTTAAGATGCAGCTTAGGTCTAACACATTCTTACTAGCTGTTTGTGTAACTTGGCCAATACGCATTGTGAATATGGAGTTGAACCCTTCGTTAGTTGGGTTCATTTAGTTGTTTGCAACTGTTGAAGTGTTTTAATAAGATAATCTTTCTATTTCCTTCAAGAATAGTCAGATTTTCGATATTTTTAGTCATGATCTGAGCAGACATCCAATTTAATTCGAAATATTAGATACTGCCACGGTGAATATTATTTTTTTAGACTTAAGATCCGATATTTTTTCTGCATCTTAGCAGGTATGTACACCCGATTCCCGTCCGCCATGAGGCTGGTTGCGTGGATAGGGTTTTTTTTTATTGAAGAGAGGTTTCGCCTTCCAAATAGCCCTATTCATCTCTCCCCGGGGTTTTCACCCTATCTGGGACTTACCTTTTGGGTGGACTCTTACGGCTCCGGTGAACATATGTTGCGTACGTCCCCGTCGAACAATAACTGCAATCTGTAAATAAATGTAGCATGTTATTAGTAACCCTGAAAAAAAAATACTTGTCACAGACAAGAACAAGGCAGTGCTCCATATATTATATAGTAGTAAGGCATAGCGGTTTTACTACAAGATTCAAGCATTGAAAAACGAGATGCTACATTTACTTACGTGATCTAAAGAAATGCTCCAATCTCCATCGACTGTTGTATTGATCTATTTAAAATTTTTAAAACATTTTTTTTTACTTGATTATCAATAAGGTTTCAGCTGAATAAGGAGAAAGACATGTTTTTTCAATGCAAACAAAATTTATTAATATAAAAACACAAATAGAAATGCAATAATATCGAACATATATATACATAAAACTACATAATACAAACTAACTAAAGGTGTAAACTTTATAGTTCATTATTAAAACACCACAGCACATTATTGTTCTATAGATATACAACACATAGCCATCACCACGTAGAGTACCACTAGGATTAACCATTTGATTAACTAGGGATAAATCAAATACAGACTTACTCAAACGCCCCGAAGTGAGATTCAACCAGGTACGAGGGGTTCAACTCCATATTCACAATGCGTATTGGCCAAGTTACACAAACAGCTAGTAAGAATGTGTTAGACCTAAGCTGCATCTTAAAACAAAATGTTTTGGGGCTTATAACCTCATCAACTTCTATTGAACTTGATCCTTTTTTGTTTTCAAATCTTTGGTTGTCCAGGCTTAATTTTTTCTAGAACTTTAACTCAGCAAATTCCATTGAACTTGGTCTTTTTGTTGATTTCACTTCTTTTGTAGGCCAGACCTTTTTTTTGTAAGAACTTGGCCCTCTTTTACAGTGATGTTTTTGTTGGGATTTCACTTCTTTTTGTAAGTGGGAACACATAGTGGGAAGTATAATGAATAATGTGTTTAGTGAATAGGCTGTATCCTAATAAAATAAACATAGGATGGAGATTTACACTGCTTCCGAGTACAATATTTACAATTGCTGTTTAAAATAAATATATATTGGTGACAACAAGCAGTAAAAATAGTTTATAACTTTTTAAGTATATTATGTAACAACAACTGGGAGGGGGTGAGATGTGCTTGGGAGATATGACAATAAAACAAATAACTAAATTCGCAGCTTCACTTTATTTAAATATAAATTTCACAATGAGGAACATAAGATTTAATCTAAATTAAGAGCAATCTGTTACTACAAAAGTAAAGGTCGAATAGTAAAATTGACGAATTATTTCCTGTTCTGACTACTTTTTAAACAAGAAGTTCTAAAAGAACTAAAATAGCCTACTGATGTCCTGTCACTTTAATACTCACCGAAATTCTTAGAGAATAACAAGTAGGTTTGTAATAGTAACTGTCACCTGGAACTGCTTCCACACAAAATTTATACACCTTAGAAAAAAATAGCCAAACACAGCATTTAGTTGTAATTTAAACTTTTATAAGCATGCCTTTCCAACAAAAAAAGAATTTTTAAAAGCGATTGGATTAGAACCGAAGGAATGACAAACCGTTTTATAAAGGACAGACGGACAGGAAAAAGTACAGACAAAAAGTCAAAAAGTTTGAAATATAGGTGTTTGATGTCATACCTTTCGAACAAAAAAATAATTTTTAAAATCGGACGGTTAGAACCGAAAATATGACAGACCTTCTTATAAAGGACAGATTGACAGACGGACAGAAAAACTTACCGACAGACGGACACAAAGTGTGAAATATGATGCCATACGTTTATAAAAAAAAAAGTTTTTTAAAATCGGACGATTAGAACCGAAATTATGACAGACCGTCTTATAAAGGACAGACGGACAGAAAAGCGTACAGACAGACGGTCAGAGAGTATGAAATATAGGTCTCTGATATCATTTCTTTCTAGCAAAAAAAAGAATTTTTAAAATCGGAAAAATATGTCAGACCGCTTATAAAGGAGATTGACAGACGGACAGAAAAACGTACAGACGGACGGACACAAGGTATGAAATACAGGTCTCTGATGCCATACCTTTCTAACAAAAAAATTGAAATCGGACGATTAGAACCGGAAATATGACAGACCGTCTTATAAAGAACATACGGACGAAAAAGCGTACAGACAGACGGACAAAAAGTATAAAACATAGGTCAAGCCTTTGATATATGTCATTTCTTTCTAACAAAAAATAATAATATTTTTAAATCCGATGGTACTGTTTGAAAGATTCTGTTCAAGAAATCGTCACTTGACCACGATTTAAAAAATATGAGAATCGCCGTTAATAACCCTTGTGTAGCTCTAGTACAACGTTACTGCAAGCAAAATCCTTAAAAAAAACATTTGCCCATTGTGAAGCATTGGTTCCAACCATTACTCATATGTAGCCCTTGTGCGATGTTAATCCCACCTCCAAACGACCATAGCTCATTATGAAACATGGTGCTGGTTGCCAGCTCAGGTGCTGCACTCGAAAACCATTCAATTTAGTCAAAATGCTGATTGACACATTCCATTAGTAATATCGTGTGCTAAATCCCACACTTGAAAACTTTTAACGTATCCGAAGGCATATAACTATTTGAATTGTTGGCGACGATGTTTAATCGCCGCTGGTATATCAGCGTATGGAGAGCATTGCAACTGCTTATGAAAAAGGGCGCCAATCAGTTTACGCCCGAACCCGGGTAAAATCTTCGATTTTCGGATTTTTCCTGTTATATGCATGCTCTATTCTATAAGTGTTCCAATTTTCGTAACTCCATAACAAGCCGTTGTACCTAAACATGAGTCAGTCAGTCAGTCAGGGACAAATTTGTCGTTTTTCTGGTTCATTTATCTCTGGCTTAAATGAATTTCGAACGCTGGAAATTTTTTTCTAGGTTAAGTCTCACTAGGACACCCAGAAAAAAGTCTAAACTCGAATCTAAAGTGCGTAGAAGAAAAGAACTGAGTCTCCAAAATTATGCCGAAATGGTCCCAGTAAAGGATAGTCAGTGCCGCCTTCGTTATGAACTTGGCGATGCACTGCCTTGCATCCAGATTTAGTTAGTTTGACGTATCACTTTCAATGGAGGACGGATACATTGTTTGACAACCCGTCCACTTGGACGGATAAAATTTCTGAGTTTTTTCGAGCCCTGCTATCTATGGAGCTATCCAATTTCCCCCTCGCTTTCCCCTTTTTACGTTTATCATCTCAACATGAGTTTAAACGACTCAAATATATTCTTTACAATATCTCTGAGCTAAATAAACTTAACTTTTGTTGGGGTCTCTTTTAAATTGGTTGTAGTATGAAACACAAATTCCAATCTCTCTGCATCCAACTGGTATTTAACTATTTTATTCTAGAAGCTATTTTAATGTTCAGCTAATCATTTCAAAAACTTTTTATGAAAAGAAATAGATAATAATTTTCAAAATTTTAACCTCCCTCAAAAGTCCGGCAATTGTTACATTTGCAAAAGAAATTCGGAAAATGGTAAAAAATTCGGTATTTCCGGGTTAAATCCGGGGAGTTGGTGCGTCCGAATTAGCATGCCTGTACAAAAAGTAACTGAGAACTGAAGAGTAAACGGGAAGAACCGATTGATTTCTTTAGTCTTTCCGTAATTGTCTCTGCTTGGCGGACATTGGCGGCCAGAAACCAGTTTTTCTTATAGTTCTTCTTTTGGGGTACAAACGTGACTCGTTCCACTCAACTCTGGCGTGAATTAGGGTTGCCGCGAAAGATAAACAAAGCGAGTAACTGGCTTCTTTACACCAGTTTAGGCGATTTCTCGCTATCATCCCCAAAGAGGCTATTAAGGAAAGCCTTGTACGAAATCAATCGGTTCTTCCCGTGTACTCTTCAACTGTCAGTTTCACATTGGATACACCGTACAACTCATTGTCAAACCTCGTTGTCACGAACTGGCTGAACACGAAATTTCGCTTAATGAACTGAAAGCATTTCCCTAGCCTATAAAACAGGTTTTTTTATTGCTTTCAATTACCTAATATGAAATATGAGGTAGTAGAAGTATTGCGAGGTGGTCGAAAATCATTAATGGAGATTTTGTGCTTTCGACATGTTTTGGAGGGTGCTGATTCTGAAAAAGGGGGTTTTGCGCATTGGTGTGCCTGTCTTACAATCTACTCTATAGATCGAACAAAAAGAACTACAAGGTTTAAATTTGAGAACACAAGTTTCTAGTACTTGTTGGACGTCATGATAAGGTTTTCGCGAAAATCATGCACGTGCAAAGGGTAGTTGCAAGAGAACTTATTTAGCTTTAAGGGTGTCATGTAATGTTGCACACCTCTAGTTTAAAAAGGATAACATTTCATAAATAAATAGTAGTGTGAATAGTTCGTATAACTTCAAATTTAATAAGGAGTATATGTATGGTGGAACAATCCGAAGTTAACCCTTTCAGTCCCAGAGATGTCAGTTGGCATCATCATGTTGCTGATCATAATTTTAAAAAAAATTATAGGACTCAAATCTATTGGTAGTAATGAAAAATATTTTATAATAGAAAAAAGTTTGAAGAATCGAATGTTGTGTTTTTTGATATCATAAATGGCTATAGACGATCAGAAAAAAAAGCTAAAATGATGATGCCAAATTGTCATTGGGACTGAAAGGGTTCAAAGAGCTTAGCGGAAGAAGTGATATTTTTTAGAAAAATTTAGATTTTTGTTAACTATGTGAATAGAAACTAAAAATATTTCTGTTGTCACATATGATATTAAAATATTGACATATGCATTTTATATGTAATAACTATAACTCAAAAAAGACACAATTTTTGGGGTTTTTTTTTTATTTGAAACTATTGAGGTGGAGCGAGGGTTACAATCTATTGAGGTGAACAACTATGGAATTTTTTTATAAAATCAGACGAAATCACAAGGACGAAACAGGGACGAAACACATGACGAAGACACAATCTATTTACACTATGTACACAACAGGCACTTTTGTCCTGTCGGTCGCCCCCTTCTCAGGCGATCTCTAGTCGGCCAGACTAAAAAAGAAAATTCCATGTTACAAATATTAATATTATAAATGCATATTTGTAAATAAATATTTCACTTGAAAGATCTAATTATTTGTTATAAAATCCTGTTTTAAAATAAAATGTTTAACTACTACTATTACATATATATTCTGGCTTGTATGCGTGATCAGAGACCCGCTTATGAAGCCTTCGTCAAGTGAGACAGACACAGAAGACATTTTTACTGTCACAGAGAAAGGAATATAGGCCCAGTGGTAGTGCTTCGCATTGCCACGCCACAGGCCCGGGGATCGAGTCCCGGACTGGGCGAGGTTGACCCAGCCTTTTATCCCTTGAGTGGGTCTATAAAATGGGTACCAAGCATGCTTGGGAACTAAACACTGGGGGTTTAGCGTGTGGCTGACCACCTTACCGGGACATATGCCTATCACCCCAGAGCCCTAGGTCACGAAAGTTGAAATGGGCACAGCAGGCCTTGGCCCTGTAATAGGCTGTTGCTCCGGGGAGTTTAGTTGTTAGAGGAAGGAATATAAATTCAGGACGAAGGCGGTAATCGAACCCGCACCCGTTACAGCGCGCAGACTCCTAGCGTAATGGTCCAAACTATTCGGCCAAATGTTTAATACTCTGAGGGATAAGGAAATTGGATGTAGTGTAAACTAGCTTTCATTGCAAGAGTATTGTTTGCAGTGCTGTTTTAAATTTTTTAACTGAATAATTTTTTTAAATTTTATAAAACTTTATTTCGGTTTTAGATGATAATAAAAGACGAAAAAGAAGGAAAACCTGACATTTTTTTAGGTGACGGGTTTATACGTATGTGGTTCTCGGAGATTATACAATTAGTAAAATTAAAACTAATGAATTTTTTTAAAGGTTTAAAATTAAAAAGTTATTGTTTTCTATTTCAATGGATAATGTATGATTTGTAGCTTTCATCATGTATATTCTGTCCTATTCCCACAATGACCAATAGTGCTCTAGTAACTTTTAACAAAATGTTTGGGGAAAATCCATAATTACTAATATCATTGCTACTTCAGAAAAATAGTCAATTTTCGAACTAACCTTCTTTAGACAGTCACCCTGGAGGTACGGGCCATGTAGTGCGGCTCCGGCATTCTGCACAGCTTAGTGTCGCAGACCCATCTGTCGATGTCCACTTGTTGCCATAGTGAAGCTACAAAGGCTTCGCGACGAATTCGTGCTGCTTTTTCTCTGCGACGTTCGGGGGGCCATCTAGGGAAGAAAAATTTTAGTTAGACACGTCCGGTTAAATTTTCGTATTAAACCCCAAACCACTCGATGTTGTAGGGTCTGACACAAATGGAGAAAGAGATTAAGTATAATTAGAAGTAAAATTCATATCACGAATTCATGCATATGACAATCACCAAATTAGTTGAATACATGTTTTTTTTATTTAATAACGTTTTATTTAGGATGTATTGCATTACTCTACCAATATCTCATGTGTTTAATCATATCTATCCAAGCTTTATTTTGCACACTCACATTTTGACACTCGCGATCAAAACTAAACTACAACTGATTCTGCATAAAGCTTTTTGAATGTAAATTGTTTTTGATATCCTAAAACTTTATTATTTGGTCTCTAGTTTTAACTGATATAAACTCTAAACGTATATTAGAAGCGTTTACTTATTAAAATTAGAATCGAAGGCATACATTTCATTTATAATAACAAGAAAAAGAAAAATACTTACAAGTGCTTATAGCACCAGGCGAAGCATCCAAGGCAGCCCATTGTTGATTTGTATGGTGCTTTTTCAAATCACCTAAAATTCGTGTGCAGGAGTTAGCTGTCCTGGGTTTTAGTCAGCGAATTGAAGTACAGATAGCGGTTAAGTTTTTCCGCTTGCTTTAAGATTGCTTTGGAATTGATTAGTCCAAGCTATATGAAATCAACGATGTTTTCTTTTTTACAGTAAAATCGCAAAAATATTAATATTTGTTACCGTCAGACTTAAGATCGTCTGTCATGCTCAAATGGGACGAGAAAAGTTTTGTTGTGGTTTTATTTGAGCTGCAACAATGATTTTTCAATTTTAATTGATCCCATAATTCATTGTTGAAATTGAAAACTATTATTAAATTTTTTTTACATTGTGAGAAAAGTTCATTGTTATGTGGTTGCTAAAATAATATAAAATTTTCCATTCTGTTGATCCAGTGCCATATACTATGATTTTTATTAAGGAACAGGCCCTATAAATTAGTTATTTGTATGCGCGAAGATGAGAAAAAATATTTGGTTCATCATGAAGCTGATTTTTTTTTGCTGTAATCTATAAATAACAAGATTTTATATGTTTTAAAAAATAATTTTGAAGAATTTTTAATTTTAGATATTTAAATTGTTAAAGTATTTTGTTTTTGAAGAATCTTTTATACTTTTCACACGTAATGAGTGACCGATGCAAATAATAGACACTCTAAGATGCCGATTGTCTCTTGTTTCTAAAAAAATATAAAAGAAATCCTTTCTCTGTTTTGTGCATGCTTTTGATAAGAATATAAAATTAACTTGTGTAATAAAAATAATAATTCATACAATTTTCTACACGTCTACTTTATATAAAGTAGTATAGTATACTTTATATTATCCAATTTTGGAGACGTTGACTACAGATTATCATTGTGACTTGCTGCATAGATCTTTTTACTAAGTCTCATTTACTGAAACTGTGGTCAACGTTTTATAATTAGTTCGGAGAATAAATTTTTAATTATTTTTTTATCCAATTTTTTTTTTATTTCGTTATTCTAAATTGTTCTAAACTTCCGTTTACGGTTCTTAAGTGTAATTTATGTCATCTTTTTACTATTTTAACTGAATTTATATATAGTATTGCTAGTAATAAAGTTCTTTACTGCACTCTCTTTTCTCTACTCTTTTATTTCAAGTAAATTATAATTTTTTTCTTATAACTACAGTTATTGTTATAACTTCAGCTTTGTCGATGCATAATCAGTCGCTTTACGATGCATAATCACTAATCAGTAATCACATTACCTCATAATTTCTGCTGAACTTGTGTGACCTTTATTACAAGTAGTTTCTATATACCGTTGACTTCCTCAAAAATTTGGCGTATAGTTTTCATTAATCATTACATTCCTTTAATGTTAATAAGTTCAATCTAAGGATGCATGCATTCAACATTAGATATTTAATTACTTACTTGGAAAATACAAATTTAACTCATCTAGATGTAAAGAGCTGAGGAGCCCAGTATGTTAAGCACGCGGCTATAAGGCGAAAGGCCCCATTTTCGGGTCCGGGCATCGCCAAAATAACTGCAGACCTATAAACGGCCCGTGCAGCCAAAAATGTCCGACGAATAATACCCCGTGTAAGGGAGTTCACGCTAAATATCCTTCAGAGTCCTAACGCTGCGTACGATGTCGCCTTTAACGGTTGCGTTGGGTGCCTATTCAGGTGTCGGCCCGTAACTTGACTGCGGTTTTGAAATACGACGCCCGTCGCCAATAGCCCTCGTGTAGCTCTGGTGCTACGATAATTCAAACCTAACCTAATCTAACCTGTAGTAGTGAAGTATGTAAATTTCCAAACATGTATCATCTCTCATACTCTTTTTTTGTCCTTCGCCTGGGGGAATAATTTTTAAAGAAATGTACTTTTGCACTCAATTTTTGAAAACTTCCACCTCCCTTTTCCCTCCGAAAACCACCAAATTTTTAGCCAAATCTCATTTCTAGAAAAAAATCGGATATTTCTTGTTTTATTTTTTAAGGTTGTTGGTATTCACAAAGTGACCTTATTTTTGAAGAATTTGAAATTTTGAACTAAATCGTGTTTTTATAGGGGAAATCTGCCACAAAAACTTCGACAGAAGATGTTCACTTCGAGTTATCGAGACAGTTTTTTGAAGAAAGGTATAGAAATGATTCTGGACTTGATCAAATATTCGAGTTAGCGGATTATTCGACTAATGAGAAGTCGAGTTATCGAGGCTTGACTGTATTTCTTTCTTTGTGCTGCTATCGCGATGATACCGCAAGCCAAGTTCGCTTCGCCTATGTGCACCATACCAATTGCACCAGTCCAGGACCCGTAAATCAAACGGTCGAATCCCAAGTGTTCTGGAATGAGCAATTTGTGAGTCTGAGAGCAGGCAATATTTTTTTTAGGATTAACCTTTCTTGGCCATCGAGGATGTCTAGAAGGGCCACTGTTATGTTGGATAAATGCTTCATAGTTCTCTTTATTGATATTTGGATAAATTGCTTAAGAGGTGATGCATATGGAGAAAATGCTTCAGTTCTCCCAAAGAATGATTTTGCTTTTGCTGAGAAAATATTTTCAAAATTTTAGACAATGAAGCTAAAAAATTTCATTTTCTTTGTATTATAGTGACTTTTTTATGTATCCTTTGGTTATTCTTATGAATGAATTTTACACGAAATGTTATAAACACATACTCTTTATCCATACGAGAATTATAGTAAGTAATGTAGATGCATGAGAGTTAAATCTGTATCAGAATAAGCATTGTATGGAAAGAAGCTTGAAAAACATGGTATGACAGTAAAAAGAAAAAACGTAAGATTTAAATGCATCAGATTCAATTTGATTTTGCAACAAAACTTTTTGTTGATGGCGATCCCATTAGACACTGTGGTCAGAAGATCTTTGGAAATCAATATGTTCTGGGACGTATCTAAAATAAATTCTAAGGCCGATTGAGAACTTAAAATAGCAGTGTTCGGGTCTATCATACTTCTAGCATTGAATGATTCAGATTTAGGAGGTAAATACCACTTGTTTCTGTCAATAGCTTCACCCAGCTCTTGCAAATGTTTCTCTTCAGTAGCGTTGAGGAACTTTACTAGATACGAACCATCATGTACAAAGCATCGATGGGTTCCTCTCTTAACCCTTTCAGTCCCAGTGATGCCATTTGGCATCATCACCTTCAATATTTTTTTCAAAATGTTTATGTCCCGCTATGACATCCAAACACACATCATTCGATTCTTCACACTCTGTTCTATCAGACAAAATTTTACTTTAATCTCAATAGAAGTCAGAACTACTATTTTTTTTATTTAGAAAATAGTCAACAAGCGTTTCTCCTGATTTTTTAAAAGTTCACTTCAGTTCCACATATTTCAAATACAATTTAAACTATTTCGGTTAAAATAATTACTAAATTTTTTTTAATAATATGGCCAGATACCTTAAAATATATAACTCGAAGTGTTTTTAGGTAATATATATTTTTTTATTTTGTTGTTTTCCACAGTTTAAGAATTTTGGCATTGTTTCAAAAACCATATAAAAAATTTAAATGGAATTTTTTTTCTTATGGAATTCGTATATTTGACCTAAAATAAGCTTATTTTGTGAATATCAGATGTTTCTGTAGCGTAGTAAATTTTTGGGACTGAAAGGGTTAACCGCTTCGGAAAGTTTTCTAAACGTTTCAATTGTTTTTCCCTGCCCTGGCACAGTCAAGAAGGACAGAAGTCTTCTTTTGTAGCAGACGGACAGCACCATCGCAAAAAAAGACCAAAGCAAGAGCTGAGTTTTCGCAGATGATGAGTTGCCATTCCTGACTGCGAAAGGCTGCCCTATCGTGTGACCAATGAGTTCAAGAGCGATTCTTGCATAGGAGTACTTTCCTTTGAAGATAGTCCACAAGGTCAACGACATCGCAATCAGACATCCCAAGAAGCACGTCCACAATGACAAAGGAAACGGATGGAAATATGCATTCTCGGCTCCGAAGGATGGCACCCGTTCGATTGCAAAAGTCAAAGGAGATCCTCTATAAGATGTGCTGAAATCAACGTATTGCATTCTTTGTGCTGTAATTGCGATGTTACCGCAAGCCAAGTCTGGTTCGCCTCGTTACACCATACCGATTGCACCAGACCAAGACCCGTTAACCAAACGTCCGTATCCCAAGTTTTCTGGAATAAGCAATTTGTAATTGAGCCCGAGAGCAGTAAATAATTCTTTTAGGATTGACCTTTCTTGGCCATCGAGGATGTCTAGAAGGGCCACTGTTATGTTGGATAAAGGCTTCATAGTTCTTTTATTGATATTTGGATGAATTGCTTAAAAGGTGATTCCTATGGTGAAAATGCAACAGTTCTCCCAAAGAATGATTATGCTTTTGTTGAGAAAATATTTTCAAAATTTTAGACAATGAAGCCAAAAAATTCCATTTTCTTTGTATTATAGTTAATTTTTTATGTATCCTTTGGTTACCCTAAATGAATTTTAGATGAAATGCTGTGAACACTTATTCTTTACCCACACAAGAATTAAAGCAAGTAATGTTGATGTGTGAGAGATAGATATGAAGAAAAGTTAAAGTCAACTCTTTTAGAAATCTCGAACGATGAGACATGCTTCAGTAGATTTAATGACTTGTGTTATTGTTTGAAGTTATTAATGGAAAAAAACATGTTTTTAAATGATTGAGTTACCGGAATAGGAGTTATCTATTGATCTATTTTTCAAGCAATGCATAGCTATTCAAAAATTTGTCTGCAAGCTTTAAATGTCGTTAAACATCCGTTAAAAATTTGTAATGTTTACCCACTATCGAATGTTGGTAAGAAAGTTTGCCATGCAAAAAAAGATTTTAAAAAGCTTTTCTAAATAAATAAATTTTAAGAAGACGAACAATGTACTGCAAAGTTTTTGTTGAAAGCCAATTAAGTGTCACGAAAGACTGATTGTTATAACAAAATTTTAAAAGTTTTTTTTTAACGAAGGGGGTAATGGTATTCACAGATCGTTATTGGATTGATATGAATTAGTGTTTGTTGGGGTGTAAGTTTCTACTTTGATTTCGATGACTTGCGTCCTTTTTACAAGAATCGATTCTTATGTCATATATTAACGCTTTTTTAGTGTGAACAAACTCCTGAAAGGGAAAAATAGATCAATGATTTTCTTTGGAAGAGGTTGCTAAAACATTGAACCACGCGTTTTCAGTTTCATTAACAGTTGGATCGAACTTTCAATTCTTATTGTATTGTAAATTGGGCACACTCAAAAAATTTAAATTTACTACCATATTTTTGTTATCAGTCTACTAACAGTTTTGTCAACAGTACTGCCACTTATAGCAAACTCGATATATAATTCTTGCGCATATGTAATGAGTTTAGCTACTGTTCGAGGCTGTTATATGTTAAATCATCGTTGGTGACTAATATCGCACCTGGTTAATGTGAACTATATCTATTTTTCAAGTTAATCAAAATCTGCGTGCAAGCTTTTAATGACTTTTAACAGGGGCTGGGGAGCATAGTTGGTTGGTTGGTAGACACATATTTTCTGGCTTGTGTGCTTGGTCGCAAAGACCCGCTTATAAACCATCGTCAAGTAGGATAAGACACACACAAACACATATAACAGATGTTGCCATCTGTCGCCACCTCCGCAATTTGAGCCCAGTTGGGTTGGGTAGGGTAGGGTATTTTACATATATATTCCGACTTGTGTGCTTGCTCAGTGAGCCGCTTGTAAGTCTTCGTCAAGTAAGACAGACACAGAAAGAGTTTTTACTGTCACAAAGAGAGGAAATACACCCAGGGCGAAGGCGGGAATCGAACCCGCGCCCGTTACAGCACGCAGTGAACCCAGTTGGTTAGGGTGTAGTGTAATCGTTTCCAGCTGCCTATTTCTAGCCTCCATTAGGAGCTTTAACACAGACAATAAAGCCTCGTAATTTAGAACCCTGGTCAAATGACAAGGTCGACATCTGAGCGGGCACCCACTCGGTTAGGAACTCAAATAGCATGCGAAAGGTCCCCGGTTCGGGTCCGGGCATCGCCAAAATAACTGCCGACCTATAAATGGCCAGTAAATATCCAACGAATAATACCCCGTGTAAGGGAGTGCGAGTTAAATATCCTTCAAAGTTCCGCTGCGTACGTTGTCGCACTTAACGGTTGAGTTGGGTGCCTATTTAGGTGTCTGCTCGTCACTTGACTGTTAGAAACGGTTAGAATTAATTTTTTCATTGTGTATCGTAAATCTGGTGGCAACCGATTTCCAAAAATAAAACTAAAACTCTTGAGGTTAACCTGAGTCATATTCGAAATATATTGAAACCTAAGGCTAATGAATCATTTTTCACATTATTTGATGGTATGATTAAAATATATCGTTTTTTTAGCTGCATTCCAATGTGTAAACTTTTCTTTATTTTCATAGATTATCAATTCACTTTTAAATCATTGAGCTTATTGGAATTTTCTGTAGTATATTGAGAAAATACAGTTTTATTGTTAAAGCTTGATACAATTAAAAACTTAATTAATTACAAAATTTTCGTGTTTCTTTAAAACTGTAACGATTTTTCAAAAGGAAAAAAAAGCCGTTCAAACAATATTTGTTAAATTATATATTTATTAATAATTTTTTGACGATTTTTCAAAAGGAAAAAAAACGTTCAAACAATATTTGTTAGATTATATTTATTAATATATTTTTGAAAGCAAAAAGATATGCAAGCTTTTTATCTCCCAAAGTCCATTTTATAGGACATGTTTGAATACACTCTCTAAAACGGAAAGTTTTTTCCATTATTGAATTTTTTTAGTATTCTGTTAAATTAATCATGTTATTAGAACTGGTTATTAATGTATTTTTATAGACTTGCCTTTATATGTTATATTTTTAAGATAAGAATTTGATAAAACTTTTATAGATGCCATTTGGACATGTCTTATTAAGGAAACTGTACAGTACCAAGTTATTCTAAGTTTGCAAGTTACCTCTGAAGAAGTTTGGTAACTTCATGGATAATTTTCAGGTAAGATTTGCCCATTTTTCTTTTTTTTTTCGGTGATTTAAAACATCGATTGAAAAAAAGAACATTTTGTTTGAAAAGAACGCTTTAAAAATAGTAATAAAAAGAACATGTTATGATGTGCTTGTTTATTTAAAATCGAATGAAATCAATGTTAATCCATACAAATCATAGATTAAGGGTTTTAAGTCTTCAAAGTAGAAAATTCTGAAACATGGTTATTCGTGTAGCTCTAGTGCGACGATACTTCAAACTAAAACTAAACCTGTAACATGTTATAAAAATTTTGACAACCCAAAACACTTCTTTAAAAACTGCCATGACTTGTAAACCTTGTGAACTCCGATTTTTTTCATTAAATTACTGTATTCAAAATTTGCTTATATGTGTTAACATATGAAATTGCGCAAAACCATTTTAAAGAGGAAATTTTTTTTATTTTTTGAAAAATTAATATTGAAAACATGTACAGCTGGGGAAAAAAAAAACGCTCCACCCTTCGTTTCTCGGCTGCTATTGGTCAAGGAACTTTATGAAAGGCGTCATTTTTCAGGAAATAGCGTAAGGAATTTAGAACTGGCAACAAAAATTGCATAAGGGGTCGTCTACATATTAAAATGAGTACCAACTTTGAAAATTCCAATGGCAACACCCAATTTTTTTTACATAAAAATGTTCAGCACCTTCAAAATACCCCATGTATAAAAAAGTATTATCTAGTTTGCATTATTTTCTGAGATATTAAAGCATTAATTTTGAACTCGTTTGGGGGAAATCTCTAAAGTGAAAACAGTAATATTTGGGTTGCGTCTTTTCAAAACAACAAACTAACTGGGTTAACATAATCTCGCCAACGGATGCTAGAATTTAACTTTCTTCACTAATATTGTGATTTTTTTAATGTTTTTTTATTTTGAAATTATAAATTCAGAAATAAAATAAAGATTAGAAGATAAAAAGTTTTAATTTTAATTTAAGTCGCATATACGGTTATTTATAACGAACAGATTTCCAAATGCGATTAGTTATAATCACATTGACTAACATGAGTCATTATTTGCTGAGATCATTATTGCATTAATGTTTCACATTTTTTATGCAAATTTTTGTTTCATTAATATTGCTGCAAAAAGTTTGTTAAAATTTTTTTCGCCCTTTATCGGTAATATAAACCACGTATTTCAAAACGGGGGGAGGTTTACAACCTTAACACGATATTTAAGGAAAGCAAAATAAAATTATTCAGAATGATTGGGCAATGATTTATAATCAAGGAAAGTGGGCACTAATAATTTTAAATAAGCAATGTGGTAACAATAAAATTTACTGTAAACCGAATTCCAATTATATTTTAGCATATTTATTTTTGATACTCACTTCTTGAAATTGTATTGGAAATAACACATACTTAAAACATAGTAATCGATATGATTTAAGGGGTCACAGGAGTCTTAAAAAAGTGCAAAGAAGGTACTGCAAAACATAGTTTGATCTTTCATGTCATTTTTGAACTACTCAATGTATAAGTATAATTTTTTTTATATGTAATTCTACAAGATTTATTTATTATAAAACATTTTTTAAAAATTATAAAACTTTAGCCAAAACTAAAATAAATTATATTAAACATGAAGCTATTTGAACAGATTGTGATTAGGCTTGCGATGCAAATTGTGAGGTCAAAATTGAAACAATGACAATGAAAATCACTTTATATTGTACAAATATGTACAAACAAAGACTTATACCTTTGTTTGTACTTTGTTTGTACATATTTGTACAATATAAAGTCATTGTCATTGTTTCAATTTTGACCTCACAATTTGCCGCGCAAGCCTAATCACAATGTGTTTAAATAGCTTCATGTTTAATATAATTTATTTTAGTTTTGGCTAAAGTTTAATAATTTTTAAAACTTGTTCTATAATAAATAAATCTTGTAGAATTACATATAAAAAAATTATACTTATACATTGAGTAGTTCAAAAATGACATGAAAGATCAAACTATGTTTTGCAGTACCTTCTTTGCACATTTTTAAGACTCCTGTGACCCCTTAAAGTTAATTCGACAAACAAAATACACTGCATGCACTTTTAGATTTTTTTTCAGACAACAATTATTTGAATAAACATTTATCAGCAAATGCTTTTCAATCACCAAACGATAATGCAAGTTAGGATCGAATTCGCCAAGTAATTTTTTACACGATCCCTAAAATTCGTCTTTTTCAGTTTTTTTACAATAACTCGGCAAATAATTGTTTTTGAATTAAAAAATTTGGGATTTTGGTTCTACTTGATCTACTTTATCGATTTATGTAAAAAAAATTTGGGGTTGCTATTCATGTTTTATTTTTTATTATTTAAATTTAAATAAAAAAATTATTAAAACTGAAAAATTGATGAAAAAACTTGTGTGATTTGTTTTTGGAAGATTAAGAAGTATATAATGAAAAAAAAAACTTTCTTTAATTCCTTTTATTTGTGGAGATATGAATAAAAGTTTATGAAACTTTTTTAACATTATGGGCGTTCAACTTTGAATGCTTATAGCTTAGCAAATAATGCAAAGTCAATAATTCTTTTTTACACATGGTGTATTTTGAAGGTGCTGAACATTTTTATGTAAAAAAAATTGGGTGTTGCCATTGGAATTTTCAAAGTTGGTACACATTTTAATACGTAGACGACCCCTTATACAATTTTTGTTGCCAGTTCTCAGTTTCTTACGCTATTTCCTGAAAAATGACACCTTTCACAAAGTTCCTTGTCCAATAGCAGCTGAGAAACGTGGGGTGGAGCGTTTTTTTTTCCCCCAGCTGTACCTAAGTAGTAGTGTAGGGGGGGGGGGGGATTACAAAACACTTGAAGAGTACACGGGAAGAACCACTTGATTTGGGGATGATAGCGAAAAATCGCCTAAACTGGTGTAAAGAAACAAGCTACTCGCTTTGTTTTTCTTTCGCAGGAATCCTGATTCACGCCTAAGATAAGTAGACACAAGTAACACGTTTGTACCGCAAATGAAGAACCAAAGGAAAAACCGGTTTCCTGTCGCCAGTGTCAGTCAAGCAGGCATATAAGGTAAAACTCCTGAAAAATCAGTGGCTCGTCACGTGCACTCTTCATTTATGTATACAAGAAAAATGTTATGTAGAATCGAAAGAAGTGCAAAAGAAGGAATCGGCAACTCCGATTTTTTTCATTAAATTACTGTATTCAAAATTTGCTTATATGTGTTAACATATGAAATTGCGCAAAACCATTTTAAAGAGGAAATTTTTTTTATTTTTTGAAAAATTAATATTGAAAACATGTACAGCTGGGGAAAAAAAAAACGCTCCACCCTTCGTTTCTCGGCTGCTATTGGTCAAGGAACTTTATGAAAGGCGTCATTTTTCAGGAAATAGCGTAAGGAATTTAGAACTGGCAACAAAAATTGCATAAGGGGTCGTCTACATATTAAAATGAGTACCAACTTTGAAAATTCCAATGGCAACACCCAATTTTTTTTACATAAAAATGTTCAGCACCTTCAAAATACCCCATGTATAAAAAAGTATTATCTAGTTTGCATTATTTTCTGAGATATTAAAGCATTAATTTTGAACTCGTTTGGGGGGAAATCTCTAAAGTGAAAACAGTAATATTTGGGTTGCGTCTTTTCAAAACAACAAACTAACTGGGTTAACATAATCTCGCCAACGGATGCTAGAATTTAACTTTCTTCACTAATATTGTGATTTTTTTAATGTTTTTTTATTTTGAAATTATAAATTCAGAAATAAAATAAAGATTAGAAGATAAAAAGTTTTAATTTTAATTTAAGTCGCATATACGGTTATTTATAACGAACAGATTTCCAAATGCGATTAGTTATAATCACATTGACTAACATGATTATTGCATTAATGTTTCACATTTTTTATGCAAATTTTTGTTTCATTAATATTGCTGCAAAAAGTTTGTTAAATTTTTTTCGCCCTTTATCGGTAATATAAACCACGTATTTCAAAACGGGGGGGAGGTTTACAACCTTAACACGATATTTAAGGAAAGCAAAATAAAATTATTCAGAATGATTGGGCAATGATTTATAATCAAGGAAAGTGGGCACTAATAATTTTAAATAAGCAATGTGGTAACAATAAAATTTACTGTAAACCGAATTCCAATTATATTTTAGCATATTTATTTTTGATACTCACTTCTTGAAATTGTATTGGAAATAACACATACTTAAAACATAGTAATCGATATGATTTAAGGGGTCACAGGAGTCTTAAAAAAGTGCAAAGAAGGTACTGCAAAACATAGTTTGATCTTTCATGTCATTTTTGAACTACTCAATGTATAAGTATAATTTTTTTATATGTAATTCTACAAGATTTATTTATTATAAAACATTTTTTAAAAATTATAAAACTTTAGCCAAAACTAAAATAAATTATATTAAACATGAAGCTATTTGAACAGATTGTGATTAGGCTTGCGATGCAAATTGTGAGGTCAAAATTGAAACAATGACAATGAAAATCACTTTATATTGTACAAATATGTACAAACAAAGACTTATACCTAAATTCTCAGCTCAATTTTAATAAGAAATTATTTTAAGAACTTTTTTCTAAAAAAATTATTAAAAATTTTGAAATTTTGATTAAATTTTTTTTTAAATAATTTCTAATTAAAATTGAGCTGAGAATTTAGGTATAAGTCTTTGTTTGTACATATTTGTACAATATAAAGTCATTGTCATTGTTTCAATTTTGACCTCACAATTTGCCGCGCAAGCCTAATCACAATGTGTTTAAATAGCTTCATGTTTAATATAATTTATTTTAGTTTTGGCTAAAGTTTAATAATTTTTAAAACTTGTTCTATAATAAATAAATCTTGTAGAATTACATATAAAAAAATTATACTTATACATTGAGTAGTTCAAAAATGACATGAAAGATCAAACTATGTTTTGCAGTACCTTCTTTGCACATTTTTAAGACTCCTGTGACCCCTTAAAGTTAATTCGACAAACAAAATACACTGCATGCACTTTTAGATTTTTTTTCAGACAACAATTATTTGAATAAACATTTATCAGCAAATGCTTTTCAATCACCAAACGATAATGCAAGTTAGGATCGAATTCGCCAAGTAATTTTTTACACGATCCCTAAAATTCGTCTTTTTCAGTTTTTTTACAATAACTCGGCAAATAATTGTTTTTGAATTAAAAAATTTGGGATTTTGGTTCTACTTGATCTACTTTATCGATTTATGTAAAAAAAATTTGGGGTTGCTATTCATGTTTTATTTTTTATTATTTAAATTTAAATAAAAAATTATTAAAACTGAAAAATTGATGAAAAAACTTGTGTGATTTGTTTTTGGAAGATTAAGAAGTATATAATGAAAAAAAAACTTTCTTTAATTCCTTTTATTTGTGGAGATATGAATAAAAGTTTATGAAACTTTTTTAACATTATGGGCGTTCAACTTTGAATGCTTATAGCTTAGCAAATAATGCAAAGTCAATAATTCTTTTTTACACATGGTGTATTTTGAAGGTGCTGAACATTTTTATGTAAAAAAAATTGGGTGTTGCCATTGGAATTTTCAAAGTTGGTACACATTTTAATACGTAGACGACCCCTTATACAATTTTTGTTGCCAGTTCTCAGTTTCTTACGCTATTTCCTGAAAAATGACACCTTTCACAAAGTTCCTTGTCCAATAGCAGCTGAGAAACGTGGGGTGGAGCGTTTTTTTTTCCCCCAGCTGTACCTAAGTAGTAGTGTAGGGGGGGGGGGGGGATTACAAAACACTTGAAGAGTACACGGGAAGAACCACTTGATTTGGGGATGATAGCGAAAAATCGCCTAAACTGGTGTAAAGAAACAAGCTACTCGCTTTGTTTTTCTTTCGCAGGAATCCTGATTCACGCCTAAGATAAGTAGACACAAGTAACACGTTTGTACCGCAAATGAAGAACCAAAGGAAAAACCGGTTTCCTGTCGCCAGTGTCAGTCAAGCAGGCATATAAGGTAAAACTCCTGAAAAATCAGTGGCTCGTCACGTGCACTCTTCATTTATGTATACAAGAAAAATGTTATGTAGAATCGAAAGAAGTGCAAAAGAAGGAATCGGCTAAAAATTCAATAGAAATTCAGTAGTATAGTTGTGTATCTCTAGTACAACGTTACTTCAACTTACCAAATTTGGTTGGTAAACATATGTTTTTAGGCTGTGCTTGGTCAGAAACCCGCTTATAAACCTTCGTCAAGTAAGATAGACACAACACACACACACACACATACGCGACAGATGCTGCCATCTATCACGCGCAACCTCCACAATATAGACATGCCCCTGAAGTGGAGGGAAATAGTCTCCAGAGACCTGTCCCTGTTTGGAACTGCGCAATATCCGCATACAAGACTTTCGAACCCAACTGATTTAACGAGCACGTACTCCGCAAAAACTCGACAAACACAATCTTTCAATTCATGCCTTATCGTCATTCGAACCCGGACCCAGAAGCTCCACAGGCTAGCGCCCTAACCATTGCGCCGCCTTGGTTCCATTATTTGGAAAGGTCTAAGCTTTTTTAAGGCAACTATCTGCGCCGCGTTTTGCTATGAATAATAGTCTGTTGTCATTGCGGAAATTGCCCCTTGAAGTTGGCTTCGTAGCGACTACACTACCTTAAAGGTGAAACGAGTTCTACAGAAAAGCAACCTAAACGAGTTTGGCTTCTTGTATTACGAGTCTTGTAAAGGTGAAACAACTCTTCCAGAATTGAAAATGACGGTTTAGTGAAGTTGTTTCCCAACCGGTGGTACGCTTACCACTGGTGGTACGCTTACCACTGGTGGTACGTGAGATAATTTCAGGTGGTACGCGTGAGTGATGTGAGCATCATGATACTATTAATAGCTTCTGCACACATGAGCAGTAAGCACACAAGCATTTAACTCATTATATTAAGCATTAATATTATTTTAAAGAGAAATCTTTATTATACTTCAGAATCGGATGTAAAACATAGTACCCTTTGAACTTCCGGCAAACTCAGCTTTTTCTGATGCCATTGGTACGGTTACTTATGTGAGAGAGAATTTTCTGAGCTCTGGTACATAAAAAATAAACATAGAAGCACCATAGTGTTGAAGAGAACTTAAAAGTGAAGATAAGTTCCATTTCCCCTAACGTTAATATTTTAATCACAGGCAAACAAAAATTTTCGCTCTAAAGACGTAAAAGTATATTTTGTATGATGATTATTTTTTTGCCGAGCTTGTACTATTTTTCTTATTTCTATGTTTTTAGACCTATAGGTAATCAATAAAACTGTTAATTAATACTATTTTAACCTTTTTATTTATCCTTGCTTATGAGCATGTTATAAATAGGCAAATATCCAACCATTAAATATGAAATTTTCTCAGAAATTTAATTCAAATAGCCTTTGAACGTTTATAGAAAAGTAATTATACGTTTATTAAAATATTTAGATTTGCTGGCACGCCAAAATTTCTAAAAAAATCCTGTGGTACGCAGGCGCAAAATGGTCGGGAACCCCTGCTTTAGTTCATTCGTTCGTGTGACTTTTAGTTCATTAGTGTTGGCCGAGTAAACAGAACCACGTGTTATTTAGCGATATAAAATTTTATGCCTAAAAAAAAGCAATCCCACTAAATAAAAGCATTTCTCCCGTTCTTTCTGTTTAGATTTGTATGGGTTGATGCCACATTAGACTCGAACGACCGTAAAACCCATATACCCTGTTGTATTTAAAGTCTTTACTTTTTATTTGTTAAGGGGGAAAGAGCGCGCTGGATTGCGGGTCCCCGAAGCAAAGTGCATATGTGTTGATCGTACAGAGAAAAAAATATTTTCTCGGCTACATTACTACGGCTGTATTGAATATTTTTACAAACGGAGTTTTTAAGGAGCTAAATGTAGCTGACTTACAGGTCCCGACAATCCCACTTTTTTAAATTGAACAAAAGAGTAAACGGGAAGAACCAATTGATTTCTCTAGATTCTTTCCGTAATTATCTCTGCTTGGCGGACATTGGCAACCAGAAACCGGTTTTTCTTAAGGTTCTTCATTTGCGGTACAAACGTGACGCGTTCTACTCAACTCTGGCGTGAATTAGGGTTGCTGCGAAAGATAAACAAAGCGAGTAACTGGCTTCTTTACACCAGTTTAGGCGATTTCTCGAAATTATCCCCAAATTGGCTATTAAGGAAAGCCTTGTACGAAATCAATCGGTTCTTTCCGTGTACTCTTCTACTGTCAGTTTCACATTGGATACACCGTGCTACCCATTGTCAAACCTCTTTATCACGAACGGGATTAACATGAAATTTCGCTTAATGAACTGAAAGCATTTCCCTAGCCTATAAAACAGGTTTTTTATTGCTGTTAATTACCTAATGTGAAATATAAGGTAGTAGACGTATTGCAAGGTGGTCGGAAATCATTAATGGAGATTTTGTGTTTTCGACATGTTTTGGAGGGTGCTGAATCTGAAAAGGAGGTTTTGCGCATTGGTGTGCCTGTCTTAAACTACTCTATAGATATAGGTTATAGATAGTTTTCGCGAAAATCATGCACGTGCAAATTGTAGTTGCAGAAGAACTTATTTAGTTTTAAGGGTATCATGTAATGTTGCACACCTCTGGTTTTAAAAGGATAACATTTCATAAGTAAATAGTAGTGTGAATAGATCGTAAAATTTCCAATTTAATAAGGAGTATATGTATGGTGGAACAATCCGAAGTTAAAACTTTCAGTCCCAGTCATTTGGCACCATCGTGTTGCTGATCATAATTAAAAAAAAATAATAGGACTCGAATCTATTGGGGTAATGAAAAATGTTTTCGAATGGAAAAAAATTTGAAGAATCGAATGTTGTGCTTTTTGATATCATAAATGGCTATAGACGATCAAAAAAAAAAAACTAAAATGATGATGCCAAATTGTCATTGGGGCTGAAAGGGTTGAAAGAGCTTAGCGGAAGAAGTGATATTTTTAGAAAAATTTAGAGTTTTGTTACCTGTGAGTAGAAACTAAAAATATTTCTGTTGTCACATATGATATTGAAATGTAATAACATATGCATTTTATGTGTAATAACTATAACTCAAAAAAGACACAATTTTTTTGAGTTTTTTTTTATTTGAAACTATTGAGGTGGAGCGAGGGTTACAATCTATTGAGGTGAACAACTATAGAATTTTTTTATAAAATCAGACGAAATCACAAGGACGAAACACATGACGAAGACACAATCTATATACATTATGTACACAACAGGCACTTTTGTCCTGTCGGTCGCCCCCTTCTTAGGCGATCTCTAGTCGGCCAGACTAAAAAAGAAAATTCCATGTTACAAATATTAATATTATAAATTCATATTTGTTAATAAATATTTCACTTGAAAGATTTAATTATTTGTCATAAAATCCTGTTTTAAAATAAAATGTTTAACTACTACTATTACACATATATTCCGGCTTGTATGCATGATCAGAGACCCGCTTATGAAGCCTTCGTCAAGTAAGACGACTGATATAAACGTATCGTAGGCACTGCTTTCGGTGATCGGATACTTTTTGCCAGGGGTTGTAACTAATATCATTGCTACTTCAGAAAAATAGTCAATTTTCGAACTAACCTTCTTTAGACCGTCACTCTGGAGGTACGGGCCATGTAGTGCGGCTCCGGCATTCTGCACAGCTTAGTGTCGCAGACCCACCTGTCTATGCCCACTTGTTGCCACAGTGAAGCTACAAAGGCTTCGCGGCGAATTTTTGCTGCTTTTTGTCGTTTACGTTCGGGGGGCCACCTAGGGAAGAAAATTTTTAGTTAGACATGTCCGGTTAAATTTTCGTATTAAAACTCCCTCTATCGTTAGACATGGCTTCTTCCGCAGTTTATGCACCATTCTTTCCTACAATAACCTTAATTTTTTTATTTATTTATTTTTATTTTATTTTTTTTATAATTGGGCTGCAATATTGGCAGTCAAGCCTTTGCAGACTCAGCATATTCCCCAGAACTGAGGGCCATTCTTTTGTGGCACCATCTAGGTGACTCTCGCTACCAAATTTGACGCCCAGATTACAATGATTCTGTGCTCTGTGTGGATGTTAAAGTATACCGAGATTTAATTTTGCCGAGAGAACTTTGTCAGTATTTTGGCTGTCGAGATTATGTCCCATACCTTAACTAACCATCATATTTTGTTCTGGGCCATTGTAGAACAAGTTTTTCTATTAATTTAAAAGAACTATTACAAAATCAAAATGTTATCTTGATTTTGAATAGTTTAAAACCAGTTTTGCCTATTCGCAAGATTAGTGTAGCGTTGTTTGTGGTTGATGTTGGTTGGTCTGACACAGAGGGAGAATGAGATTAAATATAATAGAAGTAAAATCCATATCACGAATTCATACATATGACAATCACATTTGAAATTAGTTGAATACTTGTTTTTATTTTATTTAATAATGTTTAATTAGGATGTATTGCATTACTCTACCACTATCTCATGTGTTTATACATATCTATCCAAACTTTATTTTTCACACTCACATTTTGACACTCGCGATCAAAACTAAACTACAACTGATTCTGCATAAAGCTTTTTGAATGTAAATTGTTTTTGATATCTTAAAACTTTATTATTTTGTCTCTAGTTTTAACTGATATAAACTCTAAAAGTATATTAGAAGCGTTTACTTATTAAAATTAGAATCGAAGGCATATATTTCATTTATAATAACAAGAAAAAGAAAAATACTTACAAGTGCTTATAGCACCAGGCGAAGCATCCAAAGCAGCCCATTGTTGATTTGTATGGTGCTTTTTTTAAATCACCTAAAATTCGTGTGCAGGAGTTAGCTGTCCTGGTTTTTAGTCAGCGAATTGAAGTACAGATAGCGGTTAAGTTTTTCCGCTTGCTTTAAGATTGCTTTGGAATTGATTAGTCCAAGCTATAAGAAATCAACGATGTTTTCTTTTTTACAGTAAAATCGCAAAAAATTAATATTTGTTACCGTCAGACTTAAGATTGTCTGTCAAATGCTCAAATAGGACGAGAAAAGTTTTGTTGTGGTTTTATTTGATCTGCAACAATGATTTTTCAATTTTAATTGATCCCATAATTCATTGTTGAAATTGAAAACTATTAATTTTTTTTTACATTGTGAGAAAAGTTCATTGTTATGTGGTTGCTAAAATAATAAAATTGTCCATTCTGTTGATCCAGTGCCATATACTATGATTTTTTTTTAAGGAACAGGCCCTATAAATTAGTTATTTGTATGCGCGAAGATGAGAAAAAATATTTGGTTCATCATGAAGCTGTTTTTTTTTTTTGCTGTAATCTAGAAATAACAAGATTTTATATTTGTTTTAAAAAATAATTTTGAAGAATTTTTAATTTTAGATATTTAAATTTTTAAAGTATTTTGTTTTTGAAGAATCTTTTATACTTTTCACACCTAATGAGCGACCGATGCAAATAATAGACACTCTAAGATGCCGATTGTCTATTGTTTCTAAAAAAATATAAAAAGAAATCCTTTCTCTGTTTTGTGCATGCTTTTGATAAAAATATAAAATTAACTTGTGTAATAAAAATAATAATTCATACAATTTTCTACACGTCTACTTTATATAAAGTAGTATAGTATACTTTATATTATCCAATTTTGGAGACGTTGACTACAGATTATCATTGTGACTTGCTGCATAGATCTTTTTACTAAGTCTCATTTACTGAAACTGTGGTCAACGTTTTATAATTAGTTCGGAGAATAAATTTTTAATTATTTTTTTATCCAAGATTTTTTTTTTTCGTTATTCTAAATTGTTCTAAACTTCCGTTTACGGTTCTTAAGTGTAATTTATAGCATCTTTTTACTATTTTAACTGAATTTATATATAGTATTGGTAGTAATAAAGTTCTTTACTGCACTCTCTTTTCTCTACTATTTTACTTCAAGTTAATTAGAATAATTTTTGTTCATTCAACTATAGTTATTGTTATAACTTCAGCTTTGTCAGAGTCTTATGACGCTTTACGGTGCGTAATCAGTAATCGCATTACCTCATTATTTCTGCTTAACTTGTGTGACCTTTATTACGAGTAGTTTCTATATACCGTTGACTTCCTTAAAAATTTGGTGTAGTTTTCATTAATCATTACGCTCCTTTAATATTAATATGTTCCATCTAAGGTTGTGCATGTATCCAATATTAGTTATTTAATTACTTACTTGGAAAATACTAATAAAACTCCTCTAGATGTAAAAGGCTGGGGATTCCAGTTCGTTAGGCACTCGCCTAGCATGCGAAAGGTCCCAGGTTCGGGTCCGAGCATCGCCAAAATATCTGCAGACCTATAAACCACCCGTGCAGCCAAAAATGTCTGACGAATAATAACCCGTGTATGGGAGTGCACGTTAAATATCCCTCAAAGTCCTAACGCTAAGTACGATGTCGCCCTTAACGGTTGAGTTGGTTGCCTGTGTCGGCTCGTCACTTTACTGTGGTTCGAAAATACGACGCCCGTCGCCAATAGTCCTCACGTATAGCTCTAGTGCGACGATAATTCAAACTTATCCTAACCTGTAGTAGTGAAGTATGTAAATTTCCAAACATGCATCTTCTCTCATCCTTTTTTTTGCCCTTCACCTGGAGGAGTAATTTTTTTTAAAAAATGTAGGTTTGTAGGGTAGTCTAACCAGTGAATGAACATTTTGGGAGTCACGTTCGCCAGTGAATGAACACCAGGATATAATGACCAGGACAACCCAACCATTGTCAGATAGCTTACTACTACATGGGAGGAAGTTAGTGTTGGCAATCTATATAGTGGAATGATTTTCAATCCTTATTTTTTAAAATTATATTTACCAAATGTTCATTCACTGGGGCCTGTTCACTCACTGGTCAGTCTACAATACTTAATTTTTGAAAACTTTCACCTCAATTATCCCTCCGAAAACCACTAAATTTTTAGCCAAATCTCATTTGGAGAAAAAAATCGGATATTTCTTGTTTTATTTTTTAAGGTTGTTGGTATTCACAAAGTTAACTTATTTTTGAAGAATTTGAAGTTTTGAACTGAATTGTGTTTTTATAGGAGAAATCTGGCACAAAAACTTCGACTTAGATGTTCACTTCGAGCTATCGAGACAGTTTTTTTTAAAGAAAAATATAGAAATATGTTTCTAGACTTGATCAAAAATTTGAGTTAGCGGATTATTCGACTTATGGGAAGTCGAGGCTTGACTGCGTTTCATTCTTTGTGCTGTTATCGCGATGTTAACGCAAGCCAAATCTGCTTCGCCTCTTTGCACCATACCAATTGCACCAGTCCAAGACCCGTTAACCAAACGTCCGTATCCCAAGTTTTCTGGAATAAGCAATTTGTAATTGAGCCCGAGAGCAGTAAATAATTCTTTTAGGATTGACCTTTCTTGGCCATCGAGGATGTCTAGAAGGGCCACTGTTATGTTGGATAAAGGCTTCATAGTTCTTTTATTGATAGTTGGATGAATTGCTTAAAAGGTGAGGCCTATGGTGAAAAAGCAACAGTTCTCCCAAAGAATGATTATGCTTTTGTAGAGAAAATATTTTCAAAATTTTAGACAATGAAGCCAAAAAATTTCATTTTTTTGTATTATAGTTAGTTTTTTAAGTATCCTTTGGTTACCCTAAATGAATTTTAGATGAAATGCTATGAACACTTACTCTTTATCCACGCGAGAATTAAAGCAAGTAATGTTGATGTGTGAGAGATAGATATGAATCAGAAGAAGCAAGGCATTGTAAGAGGTATGAGAGACAGTAAAAAGAAAATCGGAAACTGATGCAGTTAACTGCATGAGTTCTGGGAGAACACCTTTGTAATTTCGATATAACCCTCTGAAAAGTTAAAGTCAACTCTTTTAGCAATCTCGAACGATGAGACATGCTTCCGCAGATTTAGTGACTTGTGTTATTGTTTAAAGTTATTAATGGTAAAAACTTGTTTTTGAATGATTGCGTTACTGGAATAGAAATTGTCTATTGATCTATTTTTCAAACAATGTATATATATATTCAAAAATTTGTATGCAAGCTTTAAGTGTCGTTAAACATCCGTTAAAAGTATGTAATGTTTACTCATTATCGAATGTTGGTAAGAAAGTTTGCCATGCAAATATAAGATTTTAAAAAGCTTTTCTAAATAAATAAATTTTAAGAAGACGACCAATGTACAGCAAAGTTTTTGTCGAAAGCCTATTAAGTGTCACGAAAGACTGATTGTTATAATAAAAAAATTATTTTTTTTAACGTAGGGGGGTAATGGTATTCTCAAATCGTTATTGGATTAATATGAATTATATATATAGTGTTTTCTGGGGTGTAAGCTCCTACTTTGATTTCGATGACTTGCGTCTTTCTTACAAGAATCGATTCTTATGTCATATATTGACGCTTTTTTTAATGTGAACAAACTCATGAAAATGAAAAATAGATCAATGATTTTCTTTGGAAGAGGTTGCTCAATCATTGAACCACGCGTTTTCAGTTTCATTAACAGTTGGATCCATTTTTTAATTCTGATTGCATTGTAAATCGGGTGCACTCATGAAATTTGAATTTACTACCACATTTTTGTTATCAGTATGAACAGTATTTCCACTTATAAACAAAATCGACAGATACTTCTTGCGCATATGTAATGAGTTTAGTTATTGATCGAGGCTGTTAAATGTTAAATCATTTTTGATGACTAATATCGCACCTGGTTTATCGAGAACTATCTATTTTTCAAGTTAATCAAAATCTGCGCGCAAGCTTTTAATGATTTTTAACAGGGGCTGTTGATCCCAGTCGGTTAGAGTATAGTGTAGTGTAATCGTTTCCGGCTGCCTATTTCTAGCCTCCATTAGGAGCTTTAACACCGACAATAGCGCCTCGTAATTTAGATCCCTGGTTAAGTGACGAGGCCAACACCTGAGCGGGCACCCAACGGAACTTCGAGCGACATTGTCGGTTAGGAACTCGCCTAGCATGCGAAAGGTCCCAAGTTCGGGTCCCGGCATCGCCAAAATAACTGCCGACCTATAAACGGCCAGTAAATGTCCGACGAATAATACCCCGTGTAAGGGAGTGCGAATTAAATATACTTCAAAGTTCCGCTGCGTACGTTGTCGCCCTTAACGGTTGCGTTGGGTGCCTATTCAGGTGTCGGCTCGTCACTTGACTGTGGTTCTAAAGTACGACGCCCGTTGCCAATACCCCCCGTGTAGCTCGAGTGCGACGATAATTCAAACCTAACCTAATGACTTTCAACCGCTTCAGCCCATGGAAGGTGACCAAAAATTAATGGTATTAAGGATTCGCATTCACATCGCATTGGAAGACAGATAATAGATAAAAAAAAATATAATCAATACTTAGTTAACTTTATTCAAATATATTTAAAAAATTCACCAAATCTTTACTGCTATAGATTTTGTTTAAAAAATAAATATTGGTGACCCACTAATGAACATTGGTAAAAAAACTCTAAGCAAAATATTTTTAAACAAGATAATTTGAATATATATAATTATGGAAGTATACATAGATAAAAAAGTAAATACTAATTTTAAGAAATTAAATATAGTTCTTTAACTTTGAAAACTTTGAAATGATAATGAACATTAAATGGGTATGATATTGGAAGAAAGGGGAACTTTTGAACAGTATCTGTACGAAAGGCGAAGTAAACAAATTATGTTTGTTTAAAACCAATTACTTTTACACAATTTAAAAAAAAATGGGTATGTTGCTTTTAATTTGTTTGTAATTTACTTTCATTCTTAAGAAATTGTCAACTTATACTTAGATCAATTTATACTATCCCACTCTTTTTACAATTTTAAAATTATATAAATGGGAAAAAAATAATCCGGAAAGAGCAAAAACTAACTGTTACATTTGAAAAAGTTCACTAACGTTTTTTTTTTTTTTTTAACTTTTAGAAACGGTTAGAATTAATTTGTTTTATTGTGTATTGTAAATCTGGTGGCAACCGATTTCCAAAAATAAAACTAAAACTCTTGAGGTTAACTTGAGTCATATTCGAAATAGATAGAAACCTATGGCTAATGAATCATTATTCACATTATTTGATGGTATGATTAAAAAATATCCTTTTTTTAGCTACATTCCAATGTTTAAACTTTTCTTTATTTTCATAGATTACCAATTCACTTTTAAATCATTGAGCTTATTGGACTTTTCGGTAGTATATTGAGAGAATAGTTTTATTTTTAAAGCTTGATACAATTAAAAACTTAAACAATTACAAAATTGTCGTGTTTCATTTAAAACTGTAACGATTTTTCAAAAGGAAAAAAAAGCGTTCAAACTATATTTGTTAAATTAAACATTTATGAATATATTTTTGAAAGAAAAATACATGCAAGATTTTTTCTCCCAAAGGCCGTTTTATAGGACATGTTTGAATACACTATCTAAAACGGATAGTTTTTCCATTATTGGATTTTTTTTTTATTATTCTGTTAAATTAGTAATTTTATTGGAACTTTTATTAATGAATTTTTTTATCTGCTTTCCTATATATGTTATTTTTGTTAAATAAGAAATTGATAAAACTTTCATAGGTCCCATTTGGACATGCCTTATTAAGGAAAATGCACAGTACCAAGTTATTCTAAGTTTGAAAGTTACTTCTGAAGAAGTTTGGTAACTTCATGGATAATTACCAGGTAAGATTTCCGATTTTTCTTTTTTTCATTAACTTAAAACATCAATGAAAAAAAGATAATTTTATTTGAAAGGAACGTTTTAAAAATGGTAATAAAAAAACACATGATACGATGTGCTTGTTTATTTAAAATCTAATGAAATCAATGTAAATCAGTACAAATAATAGATGAAAGTTTTAAGTCTTCAAAAGCAGGAAATTCTGAAACACGGTTATTCGCGTAGCTCTAGTGCGACGATACTTCAAACTAAACCTAAATCTAAACCTGAAACATGTTATAAAACTTATGACAACCCTAAACACTTCTTTAAAAACTGCCATAACAAGTAAAACTTGGGAACTCCGATTTTTCCATCGAATTACTGTAATTCCAAATTTGCTTATATGTGTTAACATTTGAAATTGCGCAAAACCTTTTTAAGGGGACGCATTACCCAAAAATTGGCCAAGATGTCGATTTTTCAGTTTTTACTTTTTAATATTTAAAATATTCTTCAAAACATTTACTGAAAGTTTCATAATGATATTTTTTGTAGAAAAAAAGTTATAGAAATGACTCCAGAAAATATTTAATAAGTTTGAATACTTATTTCGTCTGCTTTCAACCTTTTTTTTCTCTGTTTCACGTTTTTCAATTCTTGATGTGTTTAATAAATCCCTAAGGCTTTTTTGCTAATTAAGTTAGAATTTCGAAATTTTTTACCTGTGTTTTTACATATATTATGCACAAAATTGTGCATGGAATAAGGTCTTCTATGTATAGTTATTTTTAAAAAAAATTTTGAATTCAATAATTTGTATTTTTTTGTGATTTTCACTGTAAGTGCATATTAATTTTTAACTGTCGCTCACATTTTAAAATACATGCACAGTTCTTGAACAAATAGTACTAAAAAGAAACCATAAAAGTTTGGTGAAGTCATTCTTAAAATTGAATTAAGAGTAGGGTTTAAAAAAAGTTCAAAATTTTGACTTTTTTTGAATAAATGAAAAACTACTTGTAATTATTCATTTTTATTGCTAGAAAATTTTTATTAAGAGTGAACATTATACAAAACCAATATAATTTACAAGTTTATGTTATTATTTCTAGAAATAATATTTTGGGTAATGCGTCCCCTTAAAGAGGAAAAAGTTTTATTTTTTGAAAAAAATTGAGATTGAAAGCATGTGTAATAGTGTCGAATTACAAAACACTTATGTATACAATTAAAATGTTATGTAGAATCGAAAGGAGTGCAAGTGAAGGAATCGGCTAGAAATTCAGTAGTATAGTTCTGTATCTCTAGTACGACGTTATTTAAACTTACTAAATTCGGTTACATTTGGTTGGTAGACATATATTTTCAGGCTTGTGTGATTGGTCAGACCCGTTTATAAACCATCGTCAAGTAAGAAACACAACACACACATACGCGACAGATGCTGCCATCTATCGCGCGCCGCCTCCACAATTTAGACATGCCCCTGAAGGGGAGGGAAATAGTCTCCAGGGAGCTGTCCTCGTGGAAAACTGGAAAACTGCGCAATGACCGCCCACAAGACTTTCGGAAACAACATATTTAACGAGCACGTACTCCGCATATACTCGACAGACATAAACATCCATGCCTTACCGGGATTCGAGCCCGGACCCAGAAGCTTCAAAGGCTAGCACCCTAATCATTGCGCTGCCTTGGTTCCATTATTTGGAAAGGTCTAAGCTTTCTACAGGTAACTATCTTCGCCGCGTTTTGCCATGAATAATAGTCTGATGGCATTAGGAAATTGCCCTTTGAAGTTGGCTTCGTAGCGACTACACTACCTTAAAGGTGAAACGAGTTCTACAGAAAAGTAACCTACGCGTTTGGCTTCTTGTACAGCTGGGGGGGGAAAAAAACGCTCCACCCTTCGTTTCTCGGCTGCTATTGGTCAAGGAACTTTATAAAAGGTGTCATTTTTCAGGAAATAGCGTAAGGAATTTAGAACTGGCAGCAAAATTTGCATAAGGGATCGTCTACATATTAAAATGAGTACCAACTTTGAAAATTCCAAAGGCAACACCCAATTTTTTTTACATAAAAATGTTCAGCACCTTCAAAATACCCCATGTATAAAAAAGTATTATCTAGTTTGCATTATTTGCTGAGATAATTAAAGCATTAATTTTGAACTGGTTTAGGGGGAAGTCTCTAAAGTGAAAACAGTAATATTTGGGTTGCGTCTTTTCAAAACAACAAACTAACTGGCTTAACATAATCTCACCAACGGATGCTAGAATTTAACTTTCTTCACCAATATTGTGATTTTTTTAATGTTTTTTTATTTTGAAATTATAAATTCAGAAATAAAAGAAAGACTAAAAGATAAAAAGTTTTAATTTTAATTTAAGTCGCATATACGGTTATTTATAACGAACAGATTTTCAACTATCATGATTAATGCATTAATGTTTCATATTTTTTATGCAAATTTTTGTTTCATTAATATTGCTGCAAAAAGTTTGTTAAAAATTTGTCGCCCTTTATCGGTAATATAAACCACGTATTTCCAAACGAGGGTTACAACCTTAACACGATATTTAAGGAAAGCAAAATAAAATTATTCAGAATGATTGCGCAATGATTAATAATCAAGGAAAGTGGGCACTAATAATTTTAAATAAGCAATGTGGTAACAATAAAATGTACTGAAAACCGAATTCCAATTATATTTTAGCATATTTATTTTTGATACTCACTTCTTGAAATTGTATTGGAAATAACACATATTTAAAAACATTGTAATCGATATAATTTAAAGTTAATTCGACAAACAAAATACATTGCATGCACTTGAAATAAGAAAAGATTTTTAGATTTTTTTCAGACATCAATAATTTGAATAAACATTTATCAACAAATGCTTTTCAATCACCAAACGATAATGCAAGTTAGGATCGAATTCGCCAAGTAATTTTTTACACGATCCCTAAAATTCGTCTTTTTCAGTTTTTTTACAATAACTCGGCAAATAATTGTTTTTGAATTAAAAAATTTGGGATTTTGGCTCTACTTGATCTACTTTATCGATTTATGTAAAAAAAAATGTGACTTGTGTGATTTGTTTTTGGAAGATTAAGAAGTATATAATGAAAAAAAAAACTTTCTTTAATTCCTTTTATTTGTGGAGATATGAATAAAAGTTTATGAAACTTTTTTAACATTATGGGCGTTCAAATTTGAATGCTTATTAGCTTAGCAAATAATGCAAAGTAAATAATTCTTTTTTACACATGGGGTATTTTGAAGGTGCTGAACATTTTTTTGTAAAAAAAAATTGGGTGTTGCCATTGAAATTTTCAAAGTTGGTACACATTTTAATATGTAGACGACCCCTTATACAATTTTTGTTACCAGTTCTCAGTTCCTTACGCCATTTCCTGAAAAATGACACCTTTCACAAAGTTCCTTGTCCAATAGCGGCTGAGAAACGTGGGGTGGAGCGTTTTTTTCCCCCAGCTGTACTACGAGTCTTGTAAAGGTGAAACAACTCTTACAGAATTGAAAATGACGTTTTAGTTCAGGGGTTCCCAACCGGTGGTACGCGTGAGTGATGTGAGAACAGCACCATGATACTATTAATAGCTTCTGTACGCATGAGCAGTAAGCACACAATCATTTTACTCATTATATTAAGCATTAATATTATTTTAGAGATATATCTTTATTAAACTTCTGTATCGGATGTAAAACCTAGTACCCTTTGACCTTCCGGCAAGATCTGCTATTTCTGATGCCATTGGTGCGGTTACTTGTGTGAGAGAGAATTTTCTGAGCTGTTGTACATAACAAATAAACATAGAAGCACCATAGTATTGAAGAGAACTTAAAAGTGAAGATAAGTTCCATTTCTCCTAAAGTTAATATTTTAATCACAGGCAAACAAAAATTTTCGCTCTAAAGACGTAAAAGTATATTTTGTATGACGATTATTTTTTGGCTGAGCTTGTACTATTTTCCTTATTTGTATGTTTTTAGACCTATAGGTAATTAATAAAACTGTTAATTAATACTATTTTAACCTTTTTATTTATCCTTGCTTATAAGCATGTTATAAATAGGCAAATATCCAACCATTAAATATGAAATTTTCTCAGAAATTTAATTAAAAAAAACCTTTGAACATTTATAGAAAAGTAATTATACGTTTATTAAAATATTTAGATTTGCTGGCACGCCAAAATTTCTTAAAAAGTCAAGTGGTATGCAGGCGCAAAATGGTCGGGAACCCCTGTTTTACTTCATTCGTTCGTGTGACTTTTAGTTCATTAGTGTTGGCCGAGTAAACAGAACCACGTGTTATTTAGCGATATAAAATTTTATGCCTAAAAAAGCAATCCAACTAAATAAAAGCTTGTCTCCCATTCTTTCTGTTTAGATTTGTTGATTTGTATGGGTTGATGTCACATTAGACTCGAACGACCGTGAAACCCATATTCCCTGTTATATTTCAAGTCTTTACTTTTTATTTGATAAGGGGGAAAGAGCGCGCTGGATTCTAGGAGGATAGAAAGAACAGGAGTCGTCACGCGGATTCAAACGCACGGAAACTGAGTGAAGCCAGAGGTGGAGGGGAGCCGGGAGAAGGCAGCTGCCTTTATCTATACCCCTAGTTAACATGGGGTTCTATGGGAGAATTTACGATTTTTCGTTTTAAATGAAAAAAATATGATCACATTATGAAAAACGAATACACATATGTATATTTCTAATATGCTCAGTAGATATATATGTATTATTTAAAATACAATAACAAATAAACACTCAAAACTAGGCGATATTAATATTGGTTCCTCTGGAAATCTTAAAATTATTTAATCATAACTTGGATTTTTCAAAAAAATCTTTAATTAAATCTTAAAAATCTGCTGTTCATCATTAATAGTTATTATTTTTGATCGAACAGATTGTTTAACGAATATATAACATAACTTTTATTTAAGTTGCATATGAAATGCAAAATAAGGTAATCTGATTAGTATATTTGATTCATATAACTTGCATATTTATTCTTTTTATTAAACAATTTTAATAAATGATAACCAATAAATGCTTAAAACTGATTTGATTACTTTTTTTTATGTCTATTTGTTAATTTTAAGAAAGCTAATATATTAAGTATTTTTTTTTACTAATTTGAAATAATTACTGCGATACTTATGCTACTAAATCACTAATACTTGTAGCTATTTTTTTTTGAATAAATAAAAAATCAACTAATACTTTTTTTAATCAAAAATACATTAAATGGAATTTTTACAATCAAAGTTGTATAAATAGATTTAATTACCAGGTTTTTATATTATGTTTGTCACTATTTTCATGAATAAAATAGAAAATCCACTAATAAAGATTTTTTCTTTTTTTTTAAATAATCAATGACACAATGTTTACAATTGAAGTTATATATAAAAAAAACATTAGATTTTAAATCTATACTGGATCTTTAATAGTTCAAATTTTGTTGCCAGTCATTGTTAATGGGTTAAATAGGTAAAATTGTTGAAGCTTGAGCAGATAAAAATATTTGTTATAACTTTGATACATACATGAATTGAACTCTACATCTAATAAGTTTTCTTTCTTCTGGCTAATAATTTTTTTAAAAGTAAAGGGTTTTGCAGAATAGTTATATGGTTCCGATTACTGACAGAGAAAGAGGACCCATTTTGTTTTAATTTTTTTTTCTTTCATAACAAATGAACTTCATTATTGCGCAAATCATGCTATAGATTTCATTAATTATTTATTTTCATTAATTATTACTAATTCATGAAAATTCGAGGTTTCGCAAATTGCTAAAAACTAATGTTTTCAGTGTGATGGCGTAGAGAGGGAGAGGAGAAGTACCTTAAAATTTTTGAAATTAATACAATATATAAGCGATTTTCGTAAAACAAATACTTTCCAAACTTTAATGATGATTGACTTTAAAGAGTTCTTCATTAGGGCAATTCCATTAGTTGATTTTCTATTTTTTTTTTTACAAAAATAGCGACAAGTATTAGTGGTTTAGTAGTATAAGTATCACAGTAAATAATTGCAAATTGGTAAAAAAAAATACTTAATATATTAACTTCATTAAAACTAACACGTATACATCAAAAATATTAATCAAATCAGTTTTAAGCATTTCTTGGTAATCATTAATTAAAATTGTTTAATAAAGGGAATATACGCAAGTTATGCGAATAAAATATAATAATATTACTTTATTTCGCATTTCATATGCAACTTAAATAAAAGTTATAATATATATACGGGGGTTGACAATGTTCCATCATTTATTGTTAAGGGCTGCGCTGAGCACTTGATCTTTCCTCTACTTATTATTTTTAATTTATCGTTAAAAACTTGTTCATTTCCCAGTTTCTGGAAAAATACAAAGGTTATTCCTATTCATAAGAAAGGTGACGCTAAAATTTGTCAAAACTATAGACCTATTGCTATTTTAAGTCCGTTTGCCAAAGTTTTTGAGATTGTGATCCATAAGAAGATCTTTTCGCAAGTTAGTGGATTGATCAATATTGCTCAGCATGGCTTTTTCCCTCATAGATCTACTCTTTCTAACTTGTATTGTTTAACTAGCAACATTATTTCCGCTTTTGAGACTAATTGTCAACTTGATGTCATCTACACCGATTTCTCCAAAGCCTTCGATTCACTTGATTTTGGTATTTTCTTAAATAAACTGTCCTTTATGGGTTTTGAAGCCAATCTTATTCAATGGATTTTATCCTATCTTACGGATCGTTCTATGTATGTTTATATTAGGAATTCTGTATCTGATGGTTTTGTTAATGGCTCTGGCGTTCCCCAAGGGTCTAATCTTGGTCCTTTATTTTTTATTTTGTTCATAAATGACTTGTGTGACACTATTAAACATAGTGACTTTCTTCTCTTTGCTGATGATTTAAAAATATTTAGAAAAATACTTTGTAATTCTGATACTGATCTCTTGCAAAACGATATTGACAATATATTTAATTGGTGCATTAGAAATAAGTTAGAGTTGAATATATCTAAATGTAGTGTTTTAAGTTATACTCGTAAATTTAAACCTCTCCTTGTTTCTTATAATATTAATAATACTTCCCTGTTGCGTAATTTTTCTGTTAAGGATCTTGGTGTGACTTTTAATAGTAAACTTGATTTTTCTGAACACATTCAAAATATTACTGCGAAGGCTTACAAAATTCTGGGTTTCTTAAAACGCAAAACTACTAATTTCACCAATCTTAAGGCCTTGAGGGTTCTGTATTTTGGCCTGGTCCGCCCTAATCTTGAATATTGCACCCCTATATGGGATCCTTACTACGAGAATAGCAATAGTGTCATTGAGCGTGTACAGAATAATTTTTTACGTTTTTTGTATTTTAAGAGTTTCAACGCTGCTTCTCGTGAAATGCCTTCCAGTGAACTCCGTAATATATTCAACATCTGTACCCTTAAGTCTAGACGTCAAGTTTATTGCCTTTTGTTTTTTTATAAAGTTCTTCATAATATGATTGATGCTAATTACATTACTATACTATAAAATTTAACGTGCCTTCTAGAGTTACACGTAATCGTTGTGTTTTTTATTTGAATTCAAATCGGAATAACTGTGTTCAAAATTTTTGTCTGTATAAATTTTATAAAACTTATAACGGTGTGTCTGAGGAACTGGATATATTTTTTATGCCTTTTAATGTTTTTAAAGCTAATTGTCGGAGGTTATTTTCTTTGTAACACTGTCTTTTTTAACATGTCCGTCATTTTAATGTCTTCTTTTTGTGTGTTCTTGTTGTTTACATTGTCTGTCATGATGTGCATTGTAATTGGATTTTTTCTGTTATGTGCATCTGAAACAAATAAATAAATAAATAAATAAATATTCGTTAAAAAATCTCTTCTATCAAAAATATTAAACGTTTAATGATGAACAGTAGATTTTTAAAACTTAATAAAAGATTTTAGAAAAAATGAAGTTATAACAAAATAATTTTAAGATTTCCAGAAGAACCAATATTAATATCGCCTAGTTTTGGGTGTTTATTCGTTATTGTATTTTAAATAATACATGTATATCTACTGAGCACATTAGAAATATACATATGTGTATTCGTTTTCCATAATGTGATCACATTTTTTTTCATTTAAAATGAAAAATCGTAAATTCTCCCATAGAACACCATGTAAAAGTGGGGTAGATAAAGGTCCCTTTCTCCCAAGAGGGAGGGGAAAGCTTTTTCGCTTCACGCCGAAGGCCACATGACGACTCCTGTTCTTTCTATACTCCTAGGTCCCAAGTTAGACTTTCTTTAACACATTGGATATGATTGCGAGTTATTTTATTGAGGTTGCACACTGTAACCGCAGGAAAATCAGACTCCCTTACTCTTTGATATTTTAAATCGATTAGAACTGGATACTGCAAATAAACTTGAAGGAAGATATAGACTTGGTAAGCGCATCCACTTAAGGTTATCACAAAGAACTATTATCCAAAATATTCTAGCGCAACTGGATTTTTCTTGTGAGAGTTGTGACAAAGCGTGCACGGACGACTTTCCGATTGCTTCGCAATTTAACATCATCCATTTCGAATGTTCCTTTGAAGATTTTTTACTAAGTTCCATGTTAATATTCAAACAAAATGTAGCATCAGTTCATGTACTAACTGTAATGCTGGCTACTTTTCTCCTCGCATTTGGAACAATAAATGCCTGATCTCAAAATGAACTTTTTAAACAGAAACTTCGCCCACCAGAAAATAAAAGAACCAATCTCTAATATCTCCTATACAAATAAACTAACAGAGTACTTTTAAATACATGGATGTGATGATGGTTAATTTAATTAACCCTTTAAGGGAAAATTATGTGTCCTGAAGCTTGTTACTACATTTTAACTTATTAACAGTGCCATCAAGGCCATGAATAATAAAACTAAAATGTTTCCCGTGATGACAGAGTAAAATTTAATGAGATCTTTTTTTTTTCTTTTAAAGTAAAGAAATATTTTCGTGACATTAACTCACGCAGGGATAGGTGAAATATTCATTATACTTAGGAAAGCTACTGGTTAACGCCCAAAAATACAACGCTTTCAAGCATGCACACACTTAAAATTTTGTATAGTGCTATCATCATATTATTACGTTTGTAAATGGGGCTGTTTTAGTCGATTGTTTGGTTTTTAATTTCAATTTCATTTCGAAAACAAATTTTAATTTTTTTTATAAATATTAGCATGAATTATTAATAAGATAATATCGACATGTAAAGTGCAAGTTTCATTAAGTATAGATTAGTTTTATTAAAGTAATTAAAACTATTCTGCAAGTTTTGTCTTGCTTTTCATCAGCTGAATAATTAATTTAAAACTCTGCATTATTCGTTTTAAAAATAATGTGTTATTTGGTATTAGTAATTTTTTTAAATGGTGCGTAATTTGATTTAGATTTTTTAAGACGTATGAAAAAAATATTGTATTTTGAACTAGCAGTTAATATCTAAATAGTATTGTTTTAAGCGGAGTTTTCTCAATATGAATTTAAATGCGTATGCAGCGCCACTTTCACAAAAAGGAACACTTTTTCAGCGAACTCATACATGGCAACAAAAGACAAGCCCAACCACAAACTTAAGTTTCCACCAAGTTGCGAGTATAACTCAGAATCAGAGAACATGGGTTTCTGAACATAAATCTTATTCTCTAGAGTTTTAAAGAAAACTTTCAACTTCGTCGGAGGTGTTAGTGCTTTTTCGCCCCGGCACTCTTCTGGTTCATAGATTTTTCCGAAATGTCTGTCAGACATCACACTTCGCATCACCGAAGACCAATTCATGACCGTGTTCTGAAGCTGCACATCGTACTCCGTGTTGAAGCAGGGTAAACGGCAGTCGCACGTATGCAATCGCACTTCGACATTCGAGCCCAACAAGTCCAACACTCTACCCATACACGCAGTCTGAGTTTCGTTCAACAGGTTGCAGAGGACCTTTTGCGGACGAGTTGCCATCAGAAAGGGATCGACGCAGCCGCAGAGTTCCATGCTGACCCGTTGTATGCACTCGTCGACGCAATTCAATCCGCCAGATGGTGGATAGTTCTTGCAGTCATCCCTGTAGGGGGATGCCAGTCTGTGGAACGATGTCTTGGCCAGAGACAAGTGGGATTCCACACCAACCGGGATGTTTACTCCCTTTATGGCAGGGTGAGGGTCTTCTTGGGGATTGTGGATGACCACTCGAACGCCAAATGAAGGTGTGATATTAGAGTATGAATTCAGTCCGACGTCCAAAACAAGTTCCAGTCCGCTTTGTGGACCTGCCCTTTTCACAATGCGAGGTTTCGCACTAAAATCATTTTCTGTTTTTCTATTGAAGGTGAAACAGTTTCCATACTGTTTGCTGAGGAAGTACTCAAAGTCACTGAAGTCGCAAGTCACGGAATTGAATGAGCACTTCAGAACGAAATCGTCTAGCCTGTGCCCGTAGCACCTCCTTGATATGTCGTCCAACTTAGTGTAATGATTCAATAAGTTTTTCGCAAATTCATTGTAACTCTTTTGCAACTCACTTGTATTTGGTGTTGAAGTTAGGCTCTGTGCTTCAGTCTGGTATAATGAGATTCCTCCTCCTCCTCCATGACTTTCAAAACCACTATGAGGCATACCAGCTACGCACATGCTATAAAGACAAAAAGTTCTTCTCTTGTAAGAATGACATTGTTCCCAAGTTAGACTTTCGTTGACACATTGGATATGATTGAGAGTTATTTTATTGAGGTTGCACACTGTAACCGCAGGAAAATCAAACGCCTTTACTCTTTGATATTTCAAATCGATTAGAACTGGATACTGCAAAAACACTTGAAGGAAGCTAAATACTTGGTAAGCGCATCCACCTACAGTAACCACAAAGACTATTAGCCAAAATACTCTAGCCGAACTGGATTTTGCTTGTGAGAGTTGCGACAAAGCATGTACGGACGACTTTCCGATGGCTTCACAGGACATCATACATTTCGAATGCTCCTTTGAAGATTTTTTACCAAGATCCATGTTAATATTCAAACAAAGTGTCCCATCAGTTCATTTACTTGCTGTAAACTGGTAACTTTTCTCCTATTATTGTTCTAATAAATGGCCGAATTATATCTAAAAATGATGGCACTCCTTCTACAGAAACTTTGACTACCAGAAAATAAAAGATTTAGTCCCTATCTCCTACATCAGATAAACTAACAATATTTTCAAAATACAAGGATGTGTGATGATGGTTAGTTTAAATAACCCTTTATGTGGGAAAATAATATGTCCTGAAGCTTTTTATTACATTTAAACTGATTAACAGTGCCATCCAAACCCATGAATAATAAAACTAAAAGGTTTTCCACAATGGCAGAGTATGTTTCGATGAGTTTCTTTTAGAGCAAAGAAATATTTTTCGTGACATTAACTCACGCAGGTGAAATATTAATTAATAATTAAAGCTACTGGCTAACGCCCAAAAATATTACGTTTTCAAGAATGTTCACTTTTAAAACTTTGTATTGTGCAATCAGCATTATTACGTTTGTGAATGCGGTTTATTCGGTAATTACTTACCGTTACTGGAGTGGAGAGGAGTTCGAAAGGGGTGAAGACTGGAGAGGGGTTTGTTTGTGGGCTAGAAGCAAAGAGTTCTATAGTAGGGTAGAGACTGAACCTACCAACCGTGCTATGGACCAATACGGAGGCAATATAGGGTGGCATGTGGGGCCCCATTGCCCAGTAGTTTGGATCGCTGGCCATAACGCTTGCAGTCGGCGCGCTGGGGTGACGGGGGAGGGCTCGATTCCCACCTTTGCTTCGGATGTACTTCCTTTCTCAGTACCAAAATTATGACTTAACTAACACTTTTTCCACTCTATTAGGGCTCCTTAGTGAGCCATGGCAGCCGATGGCAGCTCAATACCACACAAGTCGTTCCTCCACCTTACTATAGATTTCTTTGGCTACACTCTTAAAACAAAAGAGTGAAATCCACTCAGAAATTAACTCAGACTGAGTTGAAATCACTCGTTTGGAGTGATTCTGTCTTAGTTTTAACTAAACAAAAGAGTGAAATCCACTCCAATAGGATAAGTGCATTTTCGACGCTGAAAAGAGTGAAAATTAACTCAGACTGAGTCAAATTCACTCGTTTGTTTTAAGAGTGTATAGAAGACAATGATGGACGTAACTGATGCATCACTGTAAGCAGAGCTTTTTTAGTTTACACGAAATTAGCAGCCCGTTGAATCGTCTGTGGGGTTTAAGACGATTCATGAGGTGACTCATTTATTCTATCCATCCGCCAGTGCTAAAAGTTATGAAGTTTTTTTTATCTACTCACAATAGCTATTGCAACACGAAAGTTGATTTTAATTTTCCTTCTTGGATGCCTTCCTTCGTGGATTCTCAATGGATTTTCAAGTAAAAGTAAGGACTAAATCTTGGTTTCTAACAGGTAACCAAGACAAGTTAAAAACTTTTCTCAAAGACTACTTCTCGTTAGGTTACGTTGAATTATCATCGCTCTGGAGCTATTGGCGACGGGTGTCATAATTGAGAACCACTTTCAAGTGACGAGTAGGCCCCCAACGCATATTTTACGGGTGACATCGCACGCGACTTCGGGACTTTGAAGCATATTTAAAGTGCACTCCCTCTACATGGAAGTACTTTCTCATGCAAGGCGGGCTGTGACTTCCAGTTTCGAATATTTCTCGGATTTGGCAGTATGGATTAAATTTCTTACGCACATCTACTTCCTCTCGGCTTCTGTAAGTTAACAACCAGAAGATTTTGACCTAAAATTTATCGCTATCAATGCGTCAGCTTGAGCCAACTATTAATTTCATTTATTTTAAAGACACTGAAAGAAATATTTAATTAAAAAAATAACGTAGGCATTTTAACGCTATTACACAATACACAATTGTTAGAATAAACATACTTTTAAGTGTAATATATGTGGGTGTTAACCGGTGTCCACCTTTAGTAATGAATTTCACGTAATTAAATTACATTTTCCTGAAATGTAGTCACGAAAGTTTTTTTATTAAAAAATGCACTCACGTAATTGTTCTTTCGTAAACCATTTAGTTTCCCTATTCAAGCTCATTTTACGTAAACTGGGGAAAATATTAGCGCATACATGCTTTCAGAAAATATTACTTTCTCTCGAAAGGGTTATTTAAATAAAGTTGTCTCCCTCGTAGTTCCCAAATAAATGAAAGTATGAAATACTGAAAGTAGGTATTATAGTAGAGTGTTTTATATAGTAGAGTGTTTTATAACAATTAATTATGCTTCTTGATAACTAGTTGAGCTTAAAGAAAATAACCACCTATGTCGAATTTCGCTTGTCTGTTGATGTTGTAAGAAGTCCTATTCCGAGATTTGACTCAGCCATTGAGTATAACGAATTAAAAAAAGAAAAGAACCAACTTTACAGTACAGTAACTGATTACACACAATGGTTATATGCTATCATGGAGCCTAAAGTCAGATCGTCAAGTAATCATTCGAAATGGCAGATGTCTTGTGAATTTATCGGAAAGTCATCGGTGCATTATTTGTCCCGATTGTCGCAATCTAAATCCTGTTACAGTAAAGTATTTTGGCTAATTGTCTTTGTGGTAACCCTAAGTGGGTGTGTTTACCAAGTCTATAGCTTCCTACAACTTTACTTCCAGTTCTAGTCGATTTGAAATTACAACGAGTAAAAACTTTTGATTTTCCAGCAGTCACAGTGTGCAACTTAAATCGAATAACTCTCAATCATGTCTCCTGTGTTAACAAAAGTCTAACTTGGGACCAATGTTATTCCTACAGAAGCCAAACCGCGAACCAAGGTCCTCCTCAAGGCCAAGGAGCAGGTAGACCGACAGTGCTGTTGACTGAAGCAAAGGGGCTAACCTCAAAATCGAAAGCAACAAGTGAATCAGAAAGTAAATTAATGAAAAATCTAATAAGTCGCTACGTCGAGTTGGACGCTGTCTCAAAAAACTGTTACGGACACAGGCTCGATGACTTCATTCTGAAGTGCTCCTTCAATTCCCTGACTTGCAACATCACGGATTTCGCGTACCTCCACAGCAAACAATATGGAAACTGCTTCACCTTCAACAAAAAAGCACCGAGCCCCGCATCGTGAAGAGGGCAGGCCCACAGAGCGGACTGGAACTTGTGCTGGACGTGGAACTGCTTTCCTACCCGAACATCACTCCTGCGTTCGGAGTCCGAGTTGTTGTCCACAGTCCCCAAGAAGACCCTCACCCCTCCGAGAACGGAGTTGGCGTCCCGTTTGGTACCGAAACACACTTGTCTCTGTCCAAGACAACGTTCCACAGACTGCCCTCCCCGTACAGGGATGCCTGCATGAACTATCCATTGAGCGGAGAGCTGGATTGCATCGATGATTGCATGCAACGAGTCAGCATGGAACTCTGTGGCTGCGTCGATCCTTTCTTAGAAGCAGCTCGTCCTAAAACGGTCTTTTGCGATCTGTCGAACGAAACGCAGACTTTGTGCATGGATAAAGTGTTGAACATGATGAGTTCGAAAATTCTGACGTGTGATTGCCCCTTGCCCTGTCTCAGCACGGAGTACGATGTCCAGCTTCAGAGCACGGTCATGAACTGGTCTTTGGTGATGCAGAGCGTGAATTCTGACAAGAATTTCGGAAGGAGCTTCGAGCCTGAGTTTTGCCGCGGCCAAAGAGCACCTTTACCTCCGACGAAGCTGAAAGTTTTCTTTAAAACTCTAGATCATAAGATTTACGTTCAAAAACCGATGTACTCAGATTCGGAGTTCTACTCACAACTGGGTGGAAATTTAAGTTTGTGGCTGGGTTTGTCTTTTGTTGCTTTGTATGAGTTCGCTGAAAAAGTATTTATTTTCATGAAAAATTGCGCTTTCTCTTCACAGAGATTCTGAATGCATTACATTAGCTAACAATGAAATACACATTTAAATATATTTGTTTTAACTTTAGATTTTAAAGTTGCACCAATAACAATGAGAAATGTCATGCAATAGCCTCAATCTTTTCCACTGCAACTTTGTATAGTAACTTTTAAAATTATATGTAGATGTATAAACTGTCATATTTTGAAAATCGTCATTTTTTTTCATTATACCATAAAATGTATATGCCTTACACTGTTAAAAAAACCCTGAATTTTACGTACATATTTCTGTGATTATTTTCGGGAATTTACGGAAAGATTGCGTTTCTTTCACAAACAGACGGTTTGTCTGAAATACACAGCTTGTTTCCGTTTTCCTTAAACGCTTGACAAGTCAAAACGGAAAAACACCGTATTTCTGATTGCAGAATTTCACTTAAGACCCGTATGAACGTAAATTATCCATGTAACCTCGCACCCAACAGCTTTTAGCCTCGACACATCCGCCGACCGACTCAGCCACCTTGTTTTTTGTTTGTTGTTTTGTTTTGATCACATCTGAAGCAAGCAAGAAAGATAAATACACAGGTATGTTCATTTCGTTTAATAAAATAAGATTTTTTTAATGTTTATATTTTCTATCTTCCTTTTCTATCTATAGAATCCAGTTATTGTCTCTTTCTTATTTGTTTCTGTAATATCTATAGTCCTATAATTGACCGTGAGGAGACTCCAGAAATTAATAATTCCGTTTGTTTACCAACACGCGCAACTAAGTCAATTTGATTTAAATGTTTAAAAAAGCTGTCAAATATATGAAATAAACAAAGTTCACAAACAAACAAGTGCACATTATTAAAAAAAATAATGAAATGACTTGAAATTATTACATTTAAATTCGATTGAAAAGCTATAGCCCTCGTGTAGCTTTAGTGCGACGATAATTCAAAACCTAACCTCGATTGAAAAGCACGGTTACGCTATCGCTATAAGCATGGTTTATTTTAAAAACTATGCAAGTATACATAACGCAAACTTTTTCTTTATAAAATAATAAACTTTTGTTGATTTTAATGAATCAATTAGTGATTACGGATGTATGCAAATCACATATTTTGATTCGATTCAGAAGTTACATACACGATTGCCAATGCTCTTTGTTTTGAAAAGTCTGCACACACAATTTCCGATTAAATGCAAACTTTCCAACACATTCAAAATTTAGGAATTGCAAGTGTCCGCAAAACGCTATTTTAGTGTTTATTTAGATAGAGCTGCTAAGTGATATCTAATTTTCGGCTCGCCGTCTATAACTTCATGTCGGTGATATTCAAGAGCAATAGTTATTAGCTTTTACTAGAATACTAATTATAAAATTGTATTTTATTACTAAAATACTATTAAATTGCTTTAAAGTTATTATTTTATACTAAATACTATTATAAAATTGTATTTTTAGTAATGATATACATTATTCAAGAACACTTCTGTTTTGTTTCTACTATTAAAAAAATATTTTCAGTGTATTCTCAAAACTGTATTGAGATATATGGATAAATCAATTAATTAAAGTTACTGTAAGATTCATGCTTTGTCTGCCCCCTCCACCTCTTCACAAAAAGAGAAAAAGCATTTTTAACTCTGATATTAAATTATTGCGGTCATACTATGGAAAACTTGCTCGAAAAAAAAAGCCTAAAATTGGCAAATTGTTTAATTTTAAAAGGACTTAAGAAGAATTTGCCTGGTTTACGCCTGATTAACAGTTGCTTCTATACATTAGATCTATTCATTTAAAATTGGATTTATATATATTAATATATTATTTTTTTAGGTGCTTGTTTATCATAAATCTCCAAAGAGGGTCAACAGTTCGGAAAAAGAAGAAAACTAAATCTGTAGTTCCTGCATAAATTTTTAAATTAGTTGAGAATTTGAGAACCATATCAGTCTTTTTCAATTGTGAAAGAAAAATAAAACCTGATTATATTCTGTATTTCTTTTGTTATTCATATCTTGTTAAATTGTATCAGTGGCGTATCCAGCGGGGGGAGGGATAATTCTCGTCCCCATGTACTAAAACACGTTGTTGTTGTTGTTGTTTTACTATCAGAGACTATACAAATTTATGTATGTATAGTACAAATGCAGACACTTAATGATTTATTGTTTTTGACTAAAAATTTTACTGTCTTAAAGAGTTTCTCTATTAAGAGGTGTTCAACCCCTAAGACACCTGACTCATTATCCCCTACCCATGATTTTGCCCTGGATATGCTACTGAAAAGTACAATACCATTTGTGTAGCCACAGAACAACACCAAATATATACATTATAAAAAATATGTCAAAAAATTATCAAAATTGGAAAAATTATTAACATTTTCTGCCATATTAAAATTGTTTTAAATATATGAAGAGTGGTAATTTTTTAATTTCAAAAATGTGAACAATTTCCTTTTTATTCAGATTATATACCAAATATGCTTTTAAAAATATTAAAGGATTAGATTGTATTAGTTTTGAATAGATTTAAGGTTTAAGTATGAAGACATTATTTGCTTACGTTTTATATAACAAACAGGATGCATGTTTAATTTCCCTGTTTCTCCTGTTAAATTTCCCTATGGTAATATTTATAACAATATATATAAATGGATATATTTAGAATGATTGATGGTTAAATAGTATATAGAAACAAAATTGACAAGAAAAAAGCAAAAATGTCTTGGAATTAACTAGAAAATATACTATGTAAGGTTTCTGAATTTAGAGAGAAATGCAAATTAGAAATTCATGAAATTAACAAAGAAACAGCTAAATAAAAATTCCTGAAATTAACAGAATATTTCTAAAACGGTAAATCCTGAAATTAACGGAGAAATTCCAAAATGGAAGATCTTGAAATTAACGGAGAAATTCCGAAATTTAAGATCCTGAAATTAACGGAGAAATTCCAAAATGGAAGACCCTGAAATTAACGGAAGAATTCCGAAATGGAAGTTTCTGAAAATAACGGAAAAATTCCAAAACGGAAGATCCTGATATTAACGGAAAAATCCCGGCAACTTGCTGCCAGTAGTTTTTCCGTTAATTCAAGGAATTTTTTTTAACAGTGTAAAAATGAATGTAAAATTTATTTTATGCTTAATATAACTAACTTATACAATAAGGAAATTACAATATTTACTGTAGGATTTTAAATTGAGTTTTCAATCAATAATTGACCAAATCAATCGTTAAATCGTAAAAAATATTTTATTTACAAAACCATATTTGAACTCAAAAAATCTAGGATACATATCTACATGAGACATATATTTTAGTCAAATATCCTTTTTTATGAACTTAGGTTAGGAAACTGCATTTGTCAGTGCCCTCAAGCAATCCTAATAGCACACAATATTAAAGTTTTGTTTGCTTTCATAGTTAAATAAAAGAGCATATTAACCAAACGAGCGGATTTTTTAAAAAAATATTTATCTGGCCTAAAATATATAAAAAAAAATTCGGTTACATTTTGGAAATTTTGATAATAATATAATTAGCAATTCCTAAAAAAAGAATAATCTTTTTGAAATATACAATTTTAAGATCAGAGTTCTTTCTTAATTGCGGTCAAGACGCTTTTTTTTTCAAGAAATTTTGTGCTATTGTACTTGTCACACGTTGCCAAAAGCAAAAAAAGTAGTTTTTAAGAATTGTTAAACAAATCTGAAAGCAAAGTTCATGTAAAGATAGTTTTGGACATATGATTGTAGTTACTATGATAGAAGCACAGAACCTTAAGATGAATACTTATGAATTTTAAGCATCAAAATTATTTTCTGTTTTGAAACTTTAGAAAATGGCTGCCATCCTATCTATTGAAGCCTTTACATACATGTCGAATATATGGTACATATACCATATAGTATTCTTTTTTTTTCAAAAAATTTGAGTTAGAGTACCATAGATGTTTAGTACATGGAGTACAATATGCACACCATATCCGACATGTAGGAAGGCTGCCACACGATATCGCATGCTATTAAGAAAGTCTACCACCGCCTACTTCTCCCAGAATAAGGCTACAAATCCTGCCAACACCGCCTCCACAAAGAAAGCCTGCCACATTACAGGGCGATTCGACAAAAAAAAGTTTTACCCTTTCTCATATGAAAAAAGCAAGGGAATTCTCATATTCTCGAGTAATCCTCAATATCCTGTGGAAAACGTTGATAGAAAACCACCCCGACTTTCAGTTTTGAAACTTTAGAAAACTGCTGCCAATCCAGATGATGCAAATATAGAGTTATAAATAGGTTCACTGGTTATGACGAAGTTTCTTTATATAAATGGCTATAAACTGAAAGAAATGCAGTGGCTTTCTTAGTAAGGACTGTGTCAGTTGTATATTGCTCTATACTAGCAGCAGCCGGCGATAAGCAAGCATGATTATGTCGATAAAATTACCTTTTCTCCCTTTGTATGCGTTCGCATTAGCACGCTATACCTTTTTACATACAATGAAATGGATATTTTTATCATAAAATGCATAGAATATATGGTAGATTCCTTTTTTTGTCGTCTTATTATTACAAATGTATTTTTTTTTAGTCCAAACGGCCCGATTGTGGGATAAAAAGCACTTTAAGCAATACCGCCTAATAACAGAGAATACCCTACTTACGAAAAATGGAGCACCAAACTTTAGTGAATTCTAAAAGTCACAAACGTTAGTGAAACTTTTAACCACATGAAAAATAGAATAGATATTAGTACCGAAATTCGGCATTGGTTGCAGCAACATTCCGAGCGTTTGCCTACACCAAATTAAAAAAAATCATAAATTGAAGCCTGTCTGACCAGCGCGGCGAGAAGCGTCCTTGCCCCTTCATTCAATGAAGGGGGACATCTTCACTCCAAGTTAAACCTTTTTTTGGTCATCTTTATTGAAGATGTCCCTCCTTTATTGAAGACGCTCGAAAAGTTCAGAAAAGTGTTAAAAAATAGAATATATCACACTGTTAAAAAAAATTCCCTGAATTAACGGAAAAACTACTGGCAGCAAGTTGCCGGGATTTTTCCGTTAATTTCAGAATCTTCCGTTTTGGAATTTTTCCGTTATTTTCAGGAACTTCCATTTCGGAATATTTCCGTTAATTTTAGGGTATTCCATTTTGGAATTTCTCCGTTAATTTCAGGATCTTCCATTTCGGAATTTCTCCGTTAATTTCAGGATCTTCCATTTCGGAATTTTTCCGTTAATTTCAGGATTTTCCATTTAGCTGTTTAATGTTAATTTCATGAATTTCAAATTGGCATTTCTCTCTTAAATTCAGAAAACTTACATAGTATTTTTCTAGTTTATTCCAAGACATTTTTGCTTTTTTCTTGTCAATTTTGTTTCTATATACTATTTAAAGATCAATCATTCTAAATATATCCATTTATATATGATGTTATAAATATAAGTTAAGCATAGGGAATTTTAAACATGCATCCTGTTTGTTATATAAAACGTAAGCATATAATGTCTTCATACTTCAACCTTAAATCTATTCAAAACTAATACATTCTAATCCTTTGATAATTTTTAACCATATTTGATATATTATCTGAATAAAAAAGACATTGTTCACATTTTTGAAATTTAAAAATATTCACTCTTCATATATTTAAAACAATTTTAATGTGGCAGAAAAAATTTATGAATTTTTATAATTTTTCTGTCATATATTTTACAATGTATACATTTAGTATTGTTCTGTGGCTAAATGGTGTCGTACTTTACAATTAGCATATCCAGGGCAAAATCATCGGTAGGGGATAATGAGTCGGGTGTCTTAGGGGTTGAACACCCCTAAACAGAGAGACTCGTTAAGACAGTAACCTTTGTAGTCAAAAACAATACATTTTTAAGTGTCTTCATTTGTGGAATACATACATGAATTTGTATAGTCACTGATAGTAAAAAAATTAGTATATGGAGACGAGAGTTATTATCCCCCCCCATCCTGGATACACCACTGATACAATTTAACAATATGAGAAGAACAAAAGAATTACAGAATATAATCAAGTTTTATTTTTCTTTCATAATTTAAAAGGACTGTTATGGTATTTCAAATCCTCAAATAATTTAAAAATTTGTGCAGGAACTACATATTTAGTTTTCTTCTTGTTCTGAACTTTTGACACCCTCTTTGGAGATTTATGATAAACAAGCACCTAAAAAAAATAATATATTAATATATACAAATTCAATTTTGAATAAGTAGATCTAATGTAAAGAAGCAAGTGGTAATCAGGCGTTAATAAGACAAAATCTTCTTAAGACTTCTAAAATTAAACAATTTGTCAATCAATTTGTCATTTCAATTTTAGGCTTTTTTTCGAGCAAGTCTTCCATAGTATCTGCACCGTAATAATTTAATATCAGAGTTAAAAACGCTTTTTCTCATTTTTGTGAAGTGGGGGGATGGGGAAGACAAGGCATGAATCTTAGAGTACCTTTAATGAATTGATTTATCCATATCTTACATTACAAATTTGAGAATTGGAACACTGAAAATATTTTTTAATATGAGGGGGTAGAAACAGAACAGAAGTGTTCTTGAATAATGTATATCAAAATTAAAAATACAATTTTATAAAAGTATTTAGTAATAAAATACAATTTCATGTGGCATTTAGTAATAAAATACAATCTTATAATTAGTATTCTAGTAAAAGCTAATAATTATTGCTGTAGTTGTAGACGGTGGGCCGAAAATGAGATATCACTTAGCAGCTATATCTAAATGAACACTAAAATAGCGTTCTGCGGACACTTGCAATTCCTAAATTTTGAATTCGTTAGAAAATTTGCATTTAATTGGAAATTGTGTTTTTCTTAGTGCAGATTTTTCAAAACAAAGAGCATTGACAATAGTGTATGTAACATCTGAATCGAATCAAAGCTTGTGATCTGCATACATCCGTAATCACTAATTGATTCGTTAAATTAATCAAAAGAGTATTATTTATTGAAGAGAAACTTTACGTTATGTATACTTGCATAGTTTTTAAAATAAACCATGCTATGCTGATAGCGATAGCGTAACCGTGCTTTTCAATCGAGGTTAGGTTAGATTCTGAATTATCGTCGCACTAGAGCTACACGAGGACAATTGCTTTTCAATCGAATTTAAATGTAATAATTTCATTATTTTTTTAATAATGTGCACTTGTTTGCAGGTGAACATTGTTTATTTCATACATTTGACAGCTTTTTCAAACTTTTAAATTAAATTTACCTAGTTAAGCGTGTTGGTAAACAAACGGAATTATTAATTTCAGGAATCATCCCACGGTCAATTATAGGACTATAAAGATTACAGAAACAAATAAGAAAGAAACAAGAACTGGATTCTATAAATCTATGTATAGAAAAGAAGATAGAAAATCTAATCTTTAAATAAAATCTAATTTTATTAAAAGAAATGAACACACCTGCATATTTATCTTGCTTGCTTCAGATATTTTCAAAACAAACAAACAAAAAATATGGTGGCTGAGTCGGTCGGCCGATGTGTCGAGGCTAAAAGCTGTTGGGTGCGAGGTTATGTGGAGAAATTACGTTAATACGGGTCTTAAGTGAAATTCTGCATGCAGAAATACGGTGTTTTTCCGTTTTCGCTTGTAAAGCGTTTAAGGAAAACGGAAACGATCTGTTTATTTCAGACAAACCGTCTGTTTGTTGAAGAAACGCAATCTTTTCGTAAATTCCCGAAAATAATCACAGAAATAAGCACGTAAAATTCAGGCTTTTTTTAACAGTGTAATACATTCTAATCTTGTGATAATTTTTAACCATATTTGGTATATTACCTGAATAAAAAGGACTGAATAAAAGGATAATTTTTCTATCATATTTTTTTACAATGTATATATTTAGTATTGTTCTGTGGCTAAATGGTATCGCACTTTGCAGTTAGCATATCCAGGGCAAAATCATGGGTAGGGGGAAATGAGTCGGGTGTCTTAGGGGTTGAACACCCCTTAACTGAGAGACTTTTAAGACAGTAACCTTTGTATTCAAAAACAATAAATTTTTAAGTGTCTGCATTTGTGCAATACATACATGAATTTGTATAGTCGCTGATAGTTAAAAAAAATTAGTATATGGGGACGAGAATTATTATCTCCCCCCCCCCCCCCCTCATCCTGGATACACCACTGATACAATTTAACAAAAGGTGAATAACAAAAGAATTACAGAATATAATCATGTTTTATTTTTCTTTCATAATTGAAAAAGACTGTTATGGTATTTCAAATCCTCAACTAATTTAAAAATTTGTGCAGGAACTACAGATTTAGTTTTCTTCCTTTTCTGAACTTTCGACCCTCTTTGGAGATTTATGATAAACAAGCACCTAAAAAAATTATATATTATTACATACAAATCCAATTTTGAATAAATAGATCTAATGTAAAGAAGCAAGTGGTAATCAGGCGTTAATCAGACAAAATCTTCTTAAGCCCTTCTAAAATTAAACAATTTGTCAATTTTAGGCTTTTTGTCGAGCAAGTCTTCCATAGTATCTGCACCGTAATAATTTAATATCAGAGTTAAAAACGCTTTTTCTCTTTTTTGTGAAGAGGGTGGATGGGGAAGACAAGGCATGAATCTTAGAGTACCTTTAATGAATTGATTTATCCATATCTTACAATACAGTTTTGAGAATTGGAACACTTAAAAATATTTTTTAATAGGAGGGGGGTAGAAACAGAACAGAAGTGTTCTTGAATAATGTATATCAAAATTAAAAATACAATTTTATTATGGTATTTAGTAATAAAATACAATTTTATAATAGTATTTAGTAATAAAATACAATTTTATAATAGTATTTAGTAATAAAATACAATCTTATAGTTAGTATTCTAGTAAAAGCTAATAAATATTGCTGTAGTTGTAGACGGTGGGCCAAAAATGAGATCACTTAGCAGCTATATCTAAATGAACACTAAAACAGCGTTCTGCGGACACTTGCAATTCCTAAATTTTGAATTCGTTAGAAAATTTACATTTAATTTAAAATTGTGTTTTTCTTAGTGCAGATTTTTCAAAACAAAGAGCATTGACAATAGTGTATGTAACATCTGAATCGAATCGAAGCATGTGATCTGCATACATCCGTAATCACTAATTGATTCGTTAAATTAAAAAAAAAGAGTATTATTTATTAAAGAGAAAGTTTACGTTATGTATACTTGCATAGTTTTTAAAATAAACCATGCTGTGCTAATAGCGATAGCGTAACCGTGCTTTTCAATCGAGGTTAGATTAGGTTTTGAAATAACGTCGCACTAGAGCTACATGAGGGCAATTGCTTTTCAATCGAATTTAAATGTAATAATTTCAAATCATTTCATTCTTTTTTAATAATGTTTTAATTTTTTATTCATACATTTGACAGCTTTTTAAAACTTTTAAATTAAATTTACTTATTTAAGCGTGTTGGTAAACAAACGGAGTTATTAATTTCAGGAATCATCCCACGGTCAATTATATGACTATAGAGATTACAGAAACAAATAAAAAGAGACAAAAACTGGATTCAGTATACAGAAAAGAAAGATAGAAAATATAATCTTTAAATAAAATCTTATTTTATCAAAAGAAATGAACATACCTGTATATTTATCTTTCTTGCTTCAAATGTGGTCAAAACAAACAAAAAATATGGTGGCTGAGTCGGTCGGCGGATGTTTCGAGGCTAAAAGCTGTTGGGTGCGAGGTTATATGGAGAAATTTCGTTAATACGGGTCTTAAGTGAAATTCTGCACCCAGAAATACGGTGTTTTTCCGTTTTCGCTTGTCAAGCGTTTAAGGAAAACGGAAACAAGCTGTTTATTTCAGACAAACCGTCTGTTTGTTGAAGAAACGCAATCTTTCCGTAAATTCCTGAAAATAATCACAGAAATATGCACGTAAAATTCAGGTTTTTTTTAACAGTGCAGTCTCTAGGCAGAATAAAGTTCGTTGGCTATGGCACCTATAAATTCGAGGATGGCTTTAGTCTTGGAAATCGGGTTAGTCAGAAAGATCGAAGATCCTTGAGTAAGAGAGGGGTATTCAACCCAACTTCTGTCTGAGTTTGTTGCGAGCATGACTGAATTTGATGCAAACGAATTTTTCTGCAATGTAGGCGGTATTGACTCGACCCTCAGGCTTTCTCCCTGGAGGCAAGTGTCCTACTCCAGGAGCAGTCAGCGATAGACTTGCTTGAGGACCTCGACGAATGAGCTGCCCTCCTTGTGTATGCACTCGCAGTCGATGTGGTGCAGGCACTTCCCCCATGCCGAGTGGCCGTCGGCCTTGTAGAACTTGAGCTGCAGGATCACCTCCAGGACACCCATGCCGCGCAGCTGAAACGAGAAGATAATGAAACATTTACTCATGCGAATCTGCATACATTTACATATGCGAATCTGCATATGCTTATTTAAGCAAATCTGCATACATTTACTTATGCTATTCTACATACATATACATCTACTACATATATGAATCTACATACATTTACGTATTCCAATCTGCACACGTTTATTTAAGCAAATCTGCAGACATTTACTTATGCTATTCTGCATACATTTACAAATGTGAATCTACATACATTTACGTATGCGAATCAGCATACATGGGTAGGGGTAGGTACATATATATTCCAGCTTGTATGATTGATCAGAGATCCACTTATATAATCCTTCGAATAAATTTGCCTAGCAAGACAGACATAGAAAGAATTTTTACTGTCATAGAGAAAGGAAGCACACCCTAGGCGAAGGCGAAAATCAAACCCACACCCGATTTGCATACATTTACTTATGTGAATATGGATACGTTTATTTGTGCGAATCAGTCCTTATTTATAATAAGAAAATTACTTATCTGGTTGATAGCATATTCTATTTTCAAACAGTCATAAATGGATCTTTATTCACTTGTTTGGTAAAAATTTAGGTGTGTTCTCGACTTCGCGAATTTGGACTTGTTGGTAGGTTAGCAGCATTGAATGAACAGTTGCGATAAGAAACACTACATTTAAAGTGACGTTGCATCTTTTTGCGGTGATGAAAGCAGTAATTTATGCATCGAATTGGTTAAATACTAAGCTTGATCAACCAGGTCGTATGAGGCTGAAGACGTCGAGCATACTTTCAGAGCTACAGGGGGATCCAAATATAGTGACAATAATAGGTATTTAGGAATCCACACTCTTAAAACAAACGAGCGATTTTAACTCAGTCTGAGTTAATTTTCACTCATTCCAGTGTCGAAAATGCACTCCCCCAATAGGAGTGGATTTCACTTCGTTTTTAAGTTAAACCTCCAACAGAATCACTCCAAATTTATGATTTTAACTCCGTCTGAGTTAATTTTCATTCTTTTCCAATGTTAAAAATGCTATTATTCTCCGTTTGTTTTAAGAGTGCAGAGCATAAACTATTCTTAAACCAGCACTTACTTCCACGATGAGGGGGTAATTGAGCCTGTGGTTCTTCTTGGAGACGGCGATGTTGTTGCTGTTCCACTGGAACACGTACCGAGAAAGTTCTTCGCTCATCTCCTCAAACACCATCTCGATTTCTTCGCCTTTCAGGGAAGTCGAGCTAAGAACATATATTCAAAATAATTCGACAGGGATACTTAGTTAAAGTTTAAGTCGCTTTTATTCAATCTAGCTATATACATATGAAAAGGGTTGTTTAGCGTCTTATATATTTCAAGAGTACGTGGCGGAGTGATTCACAAAATGACGATACTCCCTGGTCGACCAATTAGTTGTGAGAATGGGGGGACGAGAAAGGTGAATAAGTCATTGTAAAATATGCACCGAAATGACAGTTTCTGTGGGAACGATTGATGTAATCGACAAAGCATCGCCGACGGCACTGTAAAAAAATTGGCCTGAATTTACTTGCAATTACTTAGTAACTTTACAGGTATTACACCATTTACTAAAAAATCACCGGTAACCAATCTCTTATAGTAGGTTTACTAAACAAACTGCTGTAGAAATACTAAGTAAATTGATGTAACGCCTATAGCACCCCCTGCCTATCTTTTCTAGAGATGCGTCGTTTTCCTAGCAACATTGTTTCTCGAAATTTGTTCGATTGGTCATCGGATTTAGCGAAAACTCACAGGTGATCGTATCTGTAATTTGAAAGTGCGCGAGTCAAAATCCGCAATCGGTGAACGAAATTCTATTAATAAAAGTCATTGATTCGATATCGGTCAAATTTAAAAATTCAATTAATGTACGTTTCATCGGAAAATTATGACGAATTGATAATCGCAATGATAAGAAACAAAAAAAAATCAATAGTAAAATTTCTATCAATAACATAAAACTTCTTTAACGATCAAGATTTTAATCTCTTTATTTACACGCAAATGCGTAGCAAGTCCTAGGAGGATAGAAAGAACAGGAGTCGTCACGCCGCCCGATTCAAACGCACGGGAACTGAGTTAAGCCAGAAGTGGAGGGGAACTGGGGGAAGGCAGCTGCGTTTATCTACCCCTAGTTAACATGGGGTTCTATGGGAGAATTTACGATTTTTCGTTTTAAATGAAAAAAATATGATTACATTATGAAAAACGAATAAACATATGTATATTTCTAATATGCTCAGTAGATATATATGTATTATTTAAAATACAATAACATATAAACACTCAAAACTACTCGATATTAATATTGGTTCCTCTGGAAATCTTAAAATTATTTAATAATAACTTGTATTTTTAAAAAAAATCTTTTATTAAATCTTAAAAATCTGCTGTTCATCATTAATAGTTATTATTTTTGATCGAACAGATTGTTTAACGAATATACAACAGAACTTTTATTTAAGGGGACTGGGGAGGCAAAAAATGTCAAAAATATCGATTTTGGTATTTTAATAAAAAGTTATAGCTTGAACTTTTATCTTTAGGAACATATCTTACTTTTAACGATCCGAAAATAATTCAAAATACAGTTGGATTTTCCGTAAACACCGAAATCTGAAAATCGTACGTTAAGTGGAAGTTATTATTTACTTTACTTGCCATTTCTCCCAAGTGTTTTTAGTGGTTTGTCGTACATTCGAATTGTTCCTTGCGATTCAAAAATTTGTGTATTGCTTTGAAATTGTTGAAAATTTTTATTGATAATCTTTCAAACATAATTGTGCATGGATTTTGAAATCTTATAAAAAATTTTAATATTTAACTCAGTTTTACTTTAAGCATATCACGAAAAAAAATCAAAAATTTACAAGTATCATAAATTTGTAATTTTAATTAATTAACCAATAGGACAAATAAAAAATCCATGCACAGTTTTGTTAACATATATTTAAATATCTAACATAAAAAAAATTAGATATTTTAGAAAAAAAATGAATCGCAAGGAGCATTTTTAAAACACGTTAAAAAAATTAATATATTTTTCTAATAAAAAACCTATTGCATATTTTTCTTTTATTATTTTGTATTTTCATTAAATTTTATGTCCCTGAGCTATAAAAAAAATTTCATCCATTTCGGTCTGTAACTTTAAAAAAAAATTTGCCTCCCCAGTCCCCTTAAGTTGCATATGAAATGCAAAATAAAATAATCTGATTAGTATGTTTGATTCATATAACTTGCATATTTATTCTTTTTATTAAACAATTTTAATTAATGATAACCAATAAATGCTTATAACTGATTTGATTACTTTTTTTATGTCTACTTGTTAATTTTAAGAAAGCTAATATATTAAGTATTTTTTTTTTACTAATTTGAAATAATTACTGCGATACTTATGCTACTAAATCACTAATACTTGTAGCTATTTTTTTTTTTGAATAAAATAAAAAATCAGCTAATACTTTTTTTAATCAAAAATACATTAAATGGAATTTTTACTATTAAAGTTGTATAAATAGATTTAATTACCAGGTTTTTATATTATGTTTGTCGCCTAGAAAATCCACTAATAAAGATTTTTTTTTAATAATCTATGATACAATGTTTACAATTGAAGTTATATGTAAAAAAAAAACATTAGATATTAAATCTATACTGGATCTATAATAGTTCAAATTTTGTTGCCAGTCATTGTTAATGGGTTACTAGGTAAAATTTTTGAAGCTTGAGCAGATAAATATATTTGTTATAACTTTGATACATACATGAATTGAACTCTACATCTAATAAGTTTTCTTTCTTCTGGCTAATAAATTTTTTAAAAGTAAAGGGTTTTGCAGAATAGTTATATGGTACCGATTACTGACAGAGAAAGAGGACCCATTTTGTTTTAATTTTTTTTTTCTTTCATAACAAATGTACTTCATTATAGCGCAAATCATTCTATAGATTTCATTAATTATTTATTTTCATTAATTATTACTAATTCATGAAAATTCGAGGTTTCGCAATTTGCTAAAAACTAAGGTTTTCAGTGTGATGGCGTAGAGAGGGAGAGGAGAAGTACCTTAAAATTTTTGAAATTAATAAAATATATAAGCGATTTTCGTAAAACAAAAACTTTCCAAACTTTAATGATGATTGACTTTAAAGAGTTCTTCATTAGGGCAATTCCATTGGTTGATTTTCTATTTTTTTTTACAAAAATAGCGACAAGTATTAGTGGTTTAGTAGTATAAGTATCACAGTAATTAATTGCAAATTGGTAAAAAAAAATACTTAATATATTAACTTCATTAAAACTAACACGAATACATCAAAAATATAAATCAAATCAGTTTTAAGCATTTCTTGGTAATCATTAATTAAAATTGTTTAATAAAAAGAATATACGCAAGTAATGCGAATAAAATATAATAATAAGATTACTTTATTTCGCGTTTCATATGCAACTTAAATAAAAGTTATAATATATATTCGTTAAAAAATCTCTTCTATCAAAAATATTAAACATTTAATGATGAACAGTAAATTTTCAAATTTAATAAAAGATTTTAAAAAAATCAAGTTATAACAAAATAATTTTAAGATTTCCAGAAGAACCAATATTAATATCGCCTAGTTTTGGGTGTTTATTTGTTATTGTATTTTAAATAATACATGTATATCTACTGAGCACATTAGAAATATACATATGTGTATTCGTTTTCCATAATGTGATCATTTTTTTTTTCATTTAAAATGAAAAATCGTAAATTCTCAAATAGAACACCATGTAAAAGTGGGGTAGATAAAGGTCCCTTTCTCCCAAGAGGGAGGGTAAAGCTTTTTCGCTTCACGCCGAAGGCCACATGACGACTCCTGTTCTTTCTATCCTCCTAGGCTGGATTGCGGGTCCCCGAAACAAAGTGCATATGTGTTAATCGTACAGAGAAAAAAATATTTTCTCGGCTACATTACTACGGCTGTATTGAATATTTTTACAAACGGAGTTTTTAAGGAGCTAAATGTAGCTGACTTACAGGTCCCGACAATCCCACTTTTTTAAATTGAACAACTAAAGAGTAAACGGGAGAACCAATTGATTTCTCTAGATTCTTTCCGTAATTATCTCTGCTTGGCGGACACATTTATGACCAGAAACCAGTTTTTCTTAAGGTTCTTCATTTGCGGTACAAACGTGACTCGTTCCACTCAACTCTGGCGTGAATTAGGGTTGCTGCGAAAGATAAACAAAGCGAGTAACTGGCTTCTTTACACCAGCTTAGGCGATTTCTCGCTATCATCCCAAAGAGGCCATTAAGGAAAGCCTTGTACGAAATCAACCGGTTCTTCCCGTGTACTCTTCAACTGTCAGTTTCACATTGGATACACCGTGCTACCCATTATCAAACCTCGTTGTCACGAACTAGCTTAACACGAAATTCGCTTAATGAACTGAAAGCATTTCCCTAGCCTATAAAACTGGTTGTTTATTGCTTTCAATTACAGAATATGAAACATAAGGTAATAGAATATTGCGAGGTGGTCGAAAATCATTAATGGAGATTTTGCATTTTCCACATGTTTTGGATTGTGCTGAATCTGAAAAGGGTTTTTTTTGCGCATTGGTGTGCCTGTCTTAAACTACTCTATAGATCAAACAAAAAGATCTACAAGGTTTAAATTTGGTACACAAGTTTCTAGTACTTGTTGGACGTCATGATAAGGTTTTCGCGAAAATTATGCACGTGTAAATTGTAGTTGCAAAATAATTTATTTAGTTTTAAGAGTATCATGTAATGTTGCACACCTCTAGTTTTAAAAGGATAACATTTGATAAATAAATAGTAATGTGAATAGTTCGTATAATTTCAAATTTAATAAGGAGTTTATGTATGGTGGAACAATCCGAAGTTAACTCTTTCAGTCCCAGTGATGTCATTTAGCATCATCATGTTGCTGATCATAATTTTAAAAAAATAATAGGACTCAAATCTATTGGGAGTAATGAAAAATATTTTATAATAGAAAAAAGTTTAAAGAATCGAATGTTGTGCTTTTTGATATCATAAATGGCTATAGACGATCAGAAAAAAAAATCTAAAATGATGATGCCAAATTGTTATTGGGACTGAAAGGGTTGAAAGAGCTTAGCGGAAGAAGTGATATTTTTAGAAAAATAGAGTTTTGTTAACTATGTGAATAGAAACTAAAAATATTTCTGTTGTCACATATATGATACTGAAATAATAACGTATTCATTTTATATGTAATAACTATAACTCAAAAAAGACACCATTTTTGGGGGTTTTTTTATTTGAAACTATTGAGGTGGAGCGAGGGTTACAATCTATTGAGGTGAACAACTATGGAATTTTTTTTATAAAATCAGACGAAATCACAAGGACGAAACAGGGACGAAACACATGACGAAGACACAATCTATATACACTATGTACACAACAGGCACTTTTGTCCTGTCTGTCGCCCCCTTCTTAGGCGATCTCTAGTCGGCCAGACTAAAAAAGAAAATTCCATGTTACAAATATTAATATTATAAATGCATATTTGCTAATAAATATTTCACTTGAAAGATCTAATTATTTGTCATAAAATCCTGTTTTAAAATAAAATGTTTAACAACTACTATTACATATATATTCCGGCTTGTAAGCTTGATCAGAGACCCGCTTATGAAGCCTTCGTCAAGAAAGACAGGCACAGAAGGAATTTTTACTGTCACAGAGAGAGGAATGTAGGCTCAGTGGCCTAGTGGTAGTGCTTCGCATTGCCACGCCACAGGTCCACTGATCGAGTCCCTGACTGGGTGAGGTTGACCCAGCTTTTTATCCCTTGAGTGGGTCCATAAAATGGGTACCAAGCATGCTTGGAAACTAAACACAGGGGGTTTCGCGTGAGGCTGACCACCTTACCGGGACATATGCCTATCACCCCAGAGCCCTAGGTCACGAAAGCTGAAATGGGCACGGCAGGCCTTGGCTCTGTAATGGGCTGTTGCGCCTGGGAGTTTAGTTTAGGTTGTAGAGAAAGGAATATACACCCAGGACGAAGGCGGTAATCGAACCCGCACCCGTTACAGCGCGCAGACTGCTAGCGTAATGGTCCAAACTACTCAGCCAAATGTTTAATACTCTGAGGGATGAGGAAATTGGATGTAGTGTAAACTAGTTTTCATTGCAAGAGTATTGTTTGCAGTGCTGTTTTAAATTTTTAAACTGAATATTTAATTTTTTTTTAATTTTATAAAACTTTATTTCGGTTTCAGAGGATAATAAACGACGAAAAAGAAGGAAAACCCGACATTTTTTCAGGTGACGGGTTTATACGTATGTGGTTCTTGAAGGGTATACAATTAGTAAAAGTAAAACGAAGGATTTTTTAAAGGTTTAAAATTAAAAAGTTATTGTTTTCTATTTCAATGGATAATGTATGATTTGTAGCTTTCATTATGTATATTCTGTCCTATTCCCACAATGACCAATAGTGCTCTAGTAAATTTTAACAAAATGTTTGGGGAAAATCCATAATAACTAATATCATTGCTACTTCAGAAAAATAGTCAATTTTCGAACTAACTTGCTTTAGACAGTCACCCTGGAGGTACGGGCCATGTAGTGCGGCTCCGGCATTCTGCATAGCTTAGTGTCGCAGACCCATCTGTCCATGTCCACTTGTTGCCACAGTGAAGCTACAAATGCTTCGCGGCGAATTTTTGCTGCTTTTTGTCTTCGACGTTCGGGGGGCCACCTAGGGAAGAAAAATTTGAGTTAGACACGTCCGGTTAAATTTTCGTATTAAACCCCCTCTATCGTTAGACATGGCTTTTTCCACAGTTTATGCAACGCATTTTTTCCTACAATAACCTTAATTTTTCATTTATTTTTTTATTTTATTTTTTTATAATGGGGCTGCAATATTGGCAGTCAAGCCTTTGCAGACTCGGCATATTCCCCAGAACAGAGAGACATTCTTTTGTGGCACCATCTAGGTGACTCTCGTTACCAAATTTGACGCCCAGATTACAATGAATCTGAGCCACCTCTCAGCCACTGAGCCGCTACCCTAAATTGTAAAATTTTATAAAAAAAGCATTTGCATTCATAATTTACTTTTTTCATTTGGAAATGATTTTAAAATCATCTCTTCAAAAAATTATTCAAGGAACATTTATGTAATTGGACGTAACCCAACAAGACGTAAAACCGACAGGGGAAATTCCAATAGGGACATTATCCCTCGAGGTTCAAAAATCTCGACAAATCAAAAAGCTAATGACGTTTACCTAATTAAAAGCATTTTAACTATTAATTTTTAGTTGTCAGGATTCTGGACTGTCAGGATTTTGGCTGTCGAGATTATGTCCCATACCCTAATTAACCATCATATTTTGTTCTGGGCCATTGTAGAACAAGTTTTTCTATTAATTTCAAAGAACTATTACAAAATCAAAATGTTATCTTGATTTTGAATAGTTAAAAACCAGTTTTGCCTATTTGCAAGATTAGTGTAGTGTTGTTTGTGGTTGATGTTGTATGGTCTGGACACACATGGAGAAAGAGATTAAGTATAATTAGAAGTAAAATCCATATCACGAATTCATGCAAATGACAATCACATTTGAAATTAGTTGAATACGTGTTTTTTATTTAATAATGTTTTATTTAGGATGTATTGCATTACTCTACCACTATCTCATGTGTTTAATCATATCTATCCAAACTTTATTTTTCACACTCACATTTTGACACTCGCGATCAAAACCAAACTACAACTGATTCTGCATAAAGCTTTTTGAATGTAAATTGTTTTTGATATCCTAAAACTTTATTATGTGGGCTCTAGTTTTAACTGATATAAACTCTAAAAGTACTATATTTGTTAGAAGCGTTTACTTATTAAAATTAGTATTGAATTCATACATTTCATTTATAATAACAAGAAAAGAAAAATACTTACAAGTGCTTATGGCACCAGGCGAAGCATCCGAAGCAGCCCATTGTTTATTTGTATGGGTTTTTCTTTCAAATGACCTGAAATTCGTGTGCAGGATTTAGCTATCCTGATTTTTAGTACAACGGATTCACGTACAGATAGCCGGTAAATTTTTCCTTTAACTGGAAGATTGCTTTGGATTTGATTAGTCCAAGCTAGATGGAATTAACGATGTTTTCTTTTTTACAATAAAATCGCAACAAAATTAATATTTGTTACTGTCAGAAATAAGATCGTCTGTCAAATACTCAAATGGAACGAGAAAGATATTTTTGTGGTTTACATGATTTGCAACAATGATTTTTCAATTTTAATTGACCCCATAATTCATTGTTGAAATTTGAAAACTATTATTAATTTTTTTTACATTGTGAGAAAAGTCCATTGTTATGTTGTTGCTAAAATAATAAAATTTTCCATTCTGTTGATCCAGTGCTATATACTATGGTTTTTATTAAGGAACAGGCCCTATAAATCAGTTATATGTATGCGCGGAATAGTTGATGAGCAAAAATATTTGGTTCAACATGAAACTGTTGTTTTTTTTGCTGTAATCTATAAATAAAAAGATTTTATATTTGTTTTAAAACATAATTTTGAAGATTTTTTAATTTTAGATATTTTAATTTTTAAAGTGTTTTGTTTTTGAAGAATCCTTTATACTTTTCACACTCGCAATGAGCTATCGATGCATTGTGTTAAATAAATAATTGACACTCTAAGGAGTCGATTGTCCATTATTTCCAAAAAACAATATAAGGGTAATCCTTTCTCTGTTTTGTGCAGGCTTTTGATAAGAAGATAAAACTAAATTGTGAACACAAAATTCCTTGATCAATAGCAGCCGAGAAACGAAGGGTGAATCGTTTTTCCCCAGCTGTACTAATTCATACAATTTTCTACACAAGTCTGCTTTATATAAAGTACGCAGCCAATTTCGGAGACGTTGACTACAGATTATCATTGTGACATGATGCTGCATAGATCAATATAAACAAAAGACATACATAATTACCCTTTACAAAGTCTCATTTACTAAAACTATAGTCAACGTTTTATAATTAGTTCGGAGAATAAATTTTTAATTATTTTATATTTTTAATTATTTGTCTTTGAGAAATAACAGCATATTAGTTCATAAAAAATGTGTACGGGGAGAAATAGTTTAGGTGCAAAAGTAAATTTGTAAAGATTTTTTTATTTAATATTATTTAAATTGTATTCCATTATAAACTTAAGATATACTGTTCAACGATATACTAATCAAAACAATTAGGGGAGTGTATGGTTAATATTTTGCTTTTGGTTTGTCAAGAGGAATCGTCAGTATTCCAAAAGCCAATGAACAACCTCTTAAACCTATATCTGTTGAAAGTACTAGAAATTTTATTTGTGTTTAAAGCAGATTTAATCTTTTTTTATATTTGAAAATTCTATCCACCTTCCTTAACCTCTTGATACTCGAGCAAAATCCTACACGTATATTCTTAATCTAAACATTCTTTTGATAGAAATATATACTAAAGTATTTTTTCAAAGCATTTTTTAAAAAATATATGTTTAACAGTTACTAAGAGACACACCTTAAGCTCTAAAACTACACATTTTTTGTGCTATAAATACAACAAAAAAGGCCGTATCACTTATTTGTAGTTAACAGCTTATTTTAATATTGTTTTTAAATCAAAACGCCTCTAAAATTTTCTTCTAAAAGCACTTTTTGAAAAGTTTGGAAAAAATAACAATATTTAAAAACTCTAATATCGCATTGGCCCTCGTTCAGTTTAAGTTTTTTATAGAAATAAATAACTGATACCTGTAATCAAAGCCTGAAAACTGATATTTGGATCTTCTATCGGACCAGGTCAATTTCGGAACTAATTAACCTGTTGGGGAGGTTTTAAAAAATGTCCTCAAATGAGGACGCTAGGTCCCAAGAGGTTGAACTATTAAAAGTGGTTCTTTACAACTGGTTTCTCCTTTGTAATCGTTTTATAACAGTAAAAACAACTTACAGTGTACTTCCAAACTCTTTAAGTGGGGATGGACAGTCATTTTGACTTTATGCTTTATTTTTTAAATTCTACCAGTAAAAATTATTTCAAGCGAAATTACATTTTTTACACTGAATTTTTAAACAATTACAAAAGCACATTAAACTACCTAGATTAGTTGCGAAATGTTTTATGGATACTTTCAATTGTTACAAATCATGCAAGTGCAAAACAAAAAGATATCCAAAATAACTTGGGATAACAAAAAAATATGCTTTCATTGCCTCAGCAAATTTTTTGAAGTGACCTAAACCCGGTAATGCAGCAAATTCCTTCATCCTGAAAAAATATATTTGTATCTTTTATATTCATACATATGGAAAAAATAACGAAAAAAAAGTTAAATGCATTAAAATTTAAATAATTTCAATATTTAAAAGTTTTGCCATATGGCAAAACCAACTATGAAAGTCCAATTTTGATGAGAATTTTTAAAAACTACTAAATACTATTTTTAAATAACCCTCTTGAACTATAATTATTTTTCAAAACAATTTATTTGTAATTTAGTTCTAATATTATTATACTTTGAATACTGCCAAAGGCGCAATTTCACAACAGTTAACTTCACACTTGAAGATTTTTTTATGTTCGCAGTAATCATTTTTTGCTGCTATCATATCTTAACAAAGAGCTTTAATTGGCTAAGTACCAGAAATTGAGTTTAAAATTCATTTATTTTATCCCCTTATATAATTGAAAACTCAGTTTGTATCTTTTACAGTTGGAAGTGGTTCTGTAGAACTTGTTTCTCCTTTAGTAGAGTTTTATAATAAAAAAACAACTTTCAGTGCACCTCTAAATCCCCCCTTATGCTTTTTAAATGTATTAGTGGTAGTTTTTAAGTGGTGAAAGATCCTTCGAAAGTTTTTAATAGATCATAACAACTAACATAAATACAAATCATACTATTGACCTAGAGCCCGGTGCCCACAAAATTAAGAGGTAATAGGAGTCTTAAAAATGTGCAAAGAAGGTACTACAAAGCATAGTTGGATCTTTCATGTAATTTTTTAAAAACTCAATACATAATTATAATTTTTTTATATGCAATTCTACAAGATTTGTTTATTATAAAGCAAATTTTAGAATTTATGAAACTTTAGCCAAAACTAAAATAAATGATATTAAACATAAAGCTATTTGAACACATTGGGATTAGGCTTGCGCGGCAAATTTTGAGGTCAAAATTGAAAAAATGACCAAGAAAATGACTTTATATTGTACAAATATGTACAAACTGGAACTTATTCCTAAATTCTCAGCTCAATTTTAATTAGAAATAATTTTAAGAACTTTTTTTTAAAAAAATTAATAAAAATTTTGAAATTTTGACTTTCAATTTTTTTTTAATAATTTCTAATTAAAATTGAGATGAGAATTTAGGTATAAGTCTTTGTTTGTACATATTAGTACAATATAGTCATTTTCTTAGTCATTTTTTCAATTTTGACCTCAAAATTTGCCGCGCAAGCCTAATCCCAATGTGTTAAAATAGCTTTATGTTTAATATCATTTATTTCAGTTTTGGCTAAAGTTTCATGAATTTTAAAATTTGTTTTAAATTAAATAAATCTTATAGAATTACATATAAAAAATTATACTTATATATTGAGTAGTTAAAAAATTACTTGAAAGATCAAACTATACTTTGTAACACCTTCTTTGCACATTTTTAAGACTCCTATGACTCCTTAAGTTATTTTGTAACGAATGAAATGTATCGGATTAGGTTAAGTTTTCATTTACTTTTAGTGTATACGTACTCACTAGAGTGTGGACCGGAGGCCAATTTACAGATATCAGGTGCAAAAAGTCATTTTCTCAAGGCTGATTTTTACGTATACAGAATGGTTATAAAATAACGCTCGCTATTCGGAGTGGTCTGTAGCTTGAATGAATAATCCATATGCATCAAAAATTGAGACACCTACTTATCAAGAAGGGTTAAAAAGAACGGAATCATAAAAAAAGATAGAATCCTAAAAAATAATCATGAAAAAGAATAATCATAAAAAACACACTCGTCTCTTGTCCAGGGTTCTAAATTACGAGGCGTCGCCAATTATGGCCAATTACGGCCAACACAGCTAATTACTCCTCGTAATTTACGACCCTAGTCAAGAGGCGAAGTTCGTTTTTTCAAAAAGAATGGAATCATGGAAAAGAAACTCGTCTCTTGGCCAAGTTTCTAAATTACGAGGCATAGCCAATTCTGGCTAGTTACGGCCAACACATCCAATTACGCCTCGTAATTAAAACCCTGGCCAAGTGACGAGTTTGTTTTTTATGATTCCATTCTTTTCCCCCCTTCTTGATTAGTAAGTGTCTCAAAGTTTTTTGCATTTGGATTATTCATTAAAGCTGCAGACCACTCCGAATAGCGAGCGCTATTTTATAACCACCCTGTGTTTTGAAAATATCGTTAGAAGTTAATAATCAAACTAAAAACATGTTCCGCCGGCCGAAGCCTCTGCCATACGCTTTAAACATAACAATGTAATTCCAGAAGGCCAACAATGAAAACGAAGTTGGAATGGTTCCCTTTTCGGCCCTACCCCTCGTGTAGCTCTAAAGCGACAATAATTCAAAATAAACTAAATTAAACTAAAACGAATATGCCCTCTAATGTTTTAGTGTTGTATTGACATACAGATATTTTTTTCGAAAGAATCGTTCAAGTTGAGCTTCTCCATTTAATTTCATTTGAAACAAACTTCCTCGAGTATTATAACAGTTAATTTAATAGGCTGCTACATTCGTCGGATCTTTAAATTTCTAATATTTTTGGGTTTTTTCCCTCGAAAAGCGATATTTGCCTAATATAACAATTAGGATGTGAGGTGTGCTGAAACAAGTCTTTCTCCTAAAACAGGAACCTCTTCCCCAACGAAATGAGGAAAAAATCAGATATTCGAACAGGCATGTTTAAGATCTTGAGTGGTAATAGAAATGCTGAATAAAAATAAATTATCCTTATCCCAGTCATCAGTAAACTGCCCTCTCATACAGAGGATCCCTCGTTCTAAACCGGTCACATATTATAGACTGATATTTGTTGGAAAAAATAAAAATATATGAAATAAAATCGACTTCGGGGTACAAACCAGAGTTCTCATAGTACACTGGAACAGAGTGCTCGTTAAATCTGCTGAGTCCCAATGACGTCAGCTTACGATGTCGCTCCGTCACTTGACCTTGGTTCTTAGTTCCGACGTCCGTCGCCAATAGCCCTCGTGAAGCTCTAGTGCGACGATATTCAAACTTTACTACCTACGATGTGGCTCGAATGCAAGCTCTGACCTGTTGTTGGTCGACAATTTTTGTATTTGTATAAATTTCAAGGAAAAATTTCGCTGGGTTAAAGCTCTTTAGAGGCTAGAAATAGACAGCCGGAAAGCGTACAACTTAACCTAAACTCTTTCTCGGGTCTCTATTGATGCTTAATGTCACGTGGGTACAGAGTACCACTTGGAGCTCTGTTCGAAGGAGGGTGCAATACGGAAAAAAGAAGTCATTTACGTCACTCGAAGCAAGCCATGTGATGTGGTAGATTTAATTTCATTGAATACCAATTTGTTAGTTGGCAACAGTTCTAATTCGCGCAATATGCAAATTTTATATTTCGCCGCGTGATTCGTTTCGATGTTGAGTTTGTGGTTGAGGGTTTTGGTAGTGTGTTTTATTTGTTAAATTCGTTCACCGACGTTATTTTAGTTAGCGGAATTTCGTTGCTGCATCATTTTACAAGTAAGTCAGCTTTGATTTTAAACTTTTGAGGCGTTATTTTTTTTACCTGAGCTTTATTTGAAAACTACAACTGAAAAAAGTTTTTTTTAAAATTCATATAAATTATTAGTTATGGTGTTGAATTATTGAATTAAATCCAAAGACTTTTTTAAACCTATAAAATGACAAATTGTTCAACTATATTCATCAAATCTTTTCAATGTATTTTTTTAGATACATAAAACTACTTTCAAATTATTTTATGATTTCGCTTGGATAAAATATTTTCTACCGTGCTTTAAAGGATAAATATTTCATGGCAGTTTCAAATGTATTAAAACTACAATTAAAATTTATTCACAAAAATTTTGCAATAAAGTCTGCCATTTAGTGGTATACTTAAATGTGAAGGAAATTTATAACACTTTTAATTGAATGTTTTGTGATTTTTTTGACCAATTGAGCGGAATTGTATGTACGTAATAAAATGTTTATGATTAATTATAGTACGAAGATAACGTTTAATTGAGTGTGACACCTAACAGATGTATTTACTTGCCGAGTCCCTGCTGTTACCCAAAACAAAATTTGAGTTGTTGCTCTTTACGTTTTTAATATTCAAGTAAAAGTTGTTTAATAAAAAATCGTACTTTCAAGCACATGTGAATATTTGACTTTCACTGGCTAAATTAAATATGTTGCATTTAAAGCTGCGAGTCTAAAACGTAGTTCACTGACATTTTGTGCCTTTTTTTTTTGCTCATAAATAGATCCCCCAGTCGCAAATGTTAAAGGTCGTTCGTTTCTCTTTCTTCAGGTTAAACCCTTCATCAATTTAGCAACCACATTTTGTTAGCATGACCATGTGGCCATACTATTATTAAACTGATTATTTTCTTATGAAATGATAAGTTTAAGTAAGAGAATTTCCTTTTTGTACTAAAATATCCTAACGCAAGATTAAACTCGGGGCCTCGAAAACCACCCGTCTTCCCGTCCTCGGCGGTCAAAAATTCACCGAGGACAACTAATTTCTCGAATAGGACGTCCTCGTAGACGGCCATTTCACCGTTAATGTTCGTGATACATTTTAAATTATTTCCATTTTAAATTGTCTCCATTTTGAATTATTATAAAGAAAATACTTGGTTATTATTGGTAAACTAGTATATTACTGTACAATGTAACTATTACGTACTAATTTATAAATGTTTGTTATAAATAATATAAATGTATATTTATTTAAAAGCTATTTATATAAATTAGAGTTTGACGAGTTGGTTTCAAAGGAGAACGAGTACACTGTTGGACAAACTGTCCTCTTTGACGGATAACATTTCTGAGTTTTTTCGAGACCTGATTAAAATATCGGATCGTGTAAAAAAATTCTAGCAGATAGTTAATTAATTAGAAAACACTTAATTTTTAGTTAATTTTAGTCATTAAGACTAATCTATGACGATGTATTGGTACCAACTCATAATATAAAGTAAATAGATTTAAAATAATCTTATAAACTTTTAAATAAAATTGTTAATCACAATAGTTGGAATTTTCGCAGCTCATATACTGAACCGTGCTAAAAATTGACTGAGGTAGCACCCCCGTAATATACAAAATTCTGATTATTAATTGGTGCATTAGGCATAAATATCGAAGTACTTGCTCACCTGCAATTGACTGTCACATTTGTGCGTTCGTATATGGTCCAATATTAATTGTTAAAACGGCCAATTTGCTTTCCTTAAAACTTAATTTTTTTAAAATAGCCTTTTAACTTTAGATTTTGTTTCTTAGTAGGGCTAAGGAGCCCAGTCGGTTAGGCATTCGCCTAGCATACGAAAGGTACCAGGTCCGGGCATCCCCAAAATAATTACCGACCTATAAACGGCCCGTGCAGTCAAAAATGTCCGACGAATAATACACCGTGTAGGAGTGCAAGTTAAATATCCTTCCAAATCCTAACGCTGGCATCCTACCTATGCCATAGCTAGGAGTTCCCAACCGTGGGTACAGGGCTGTTGAGACCAGTCGGTCAGGCACTTGCCTAGCATGTGAAAGGTCCCAGGTTCGGGTCCGGGCATCGGCAAATTAACTGCCGACCTATAAACGGCCCTTACCACCCAAAATTTTTCGAATAATACCCTGTGCAAGGGAGTGCACGTTAAATATCCTTCAAAGTTCTAACGATGCATACGATGTCGCCCTTAACGGTTGCGTTGGGTGACTATTCAGGTATCAGCTCGTCACTTGACTGCGGTTCTAAAATACACCTGTCGCCAACAGACCTCGTGTATTTCTAGTGCGACGATAATTAAAACTAAACTTAGTAAACGGAATTTTTTGTTTCAAATTCTAATAATATCATCACATTGTTTTCTAACTGGGAAAATTTTTGAAAATTCCAAAATTCGATTGGGTAACGTGCCATAACTAGCGATACTTGTTTGGCGAATATCTTATTCGTTTTATATTGGCATAACGAATATACTTTAGAATGAAAGCTACTTTATTTATGTCTTATATATATACTATGCATCATGTTTCACGAAAATGTCAAAAAAAACGCAGACTTAAAATATGCTTGTTATAATTTTATATTTCAGATCGGTGACGTCAACTGCCTACGCCATTTTCGGAAGAGTAGAACGTCCCTGAATGGTCCACGTAGACTGTCTAAGAGAAGGTTTCCGGTGGAAAAAGTAAGTCTAATGTGGTTTTTTTAATACGGTACTTTTAAGTAGCTAATATCGGTAACACTTTCCAAAATGATTAAGTATATGTAATAATAAAAGAAAGTGTCTGTCTGTGTGTATGTCTGTTGATCGCAAAAGACCTACTTAGACTGCTCTACAAAATTCGAAATTTTTAATATAGATTCCTTTTAATACCTACGTGTGCACCTGAGGCTTAGTTTTTTTCATATTTGATTGTGTTTTTTAATTAATGTAATTTGTTTCAAGAAAACGTCATCCACGTGGGATTGCGGGACCATAACAGGGCTTGAAAATACATTGACGGGGGCTTGCAGCCATCCTCTATTACTTTGATTGATTGAGTTTGGTTGAGATATGCGCTCATCTTAAGACTGCTTCATCCTCTATTAGTGTTTGCTTTTTTTTTAAGTGCGCATGCGCCAACACGAATTTAATTTCGTTTTGATTTTGAGTGTATTTTTACAAGTGAGCATGTCTCTAAAAGGAAGCAATGTGAAGTTAACGGGTTCCCAGTAAGGCGCGGGACCATACTGCTATTATATAATATAATATAATATAATATTGTATCACATGTTAGTTTTGGTCTCAAATAAGCCCAACTTGAATTCAATTTTGACAATAGGACAAGTAAATAAAATAATTTTGCTATAAATTAGTCAGATCGGTGACATTTATAAGAATTCTTTTTTGTTACCAAAATAAGATTCAATTGCCAATATATTTGCCATGGTTTTTAAGTGTATTTTGAAGTTCTATTTGAAGATTGTGATATAATGTAATTTTGTAGTCGGGTATGTAACGTCTCGAAAAGTCGGTAAATTTTTAAATATAAATTAGCAGGCAAAAGAGTAACGAATATCTGTCAATACTTTTGCCGTTCTGCTATTTCCGAGGAGAGGATTTTAAAATATTACTTTAAAGTCAGATATTTATTTATAATGCAGCGTTTAATAACTCATTTTTAAAACTGCTGATTAGCATTTAGGATAATTGATATCAGTGGAAATGCTCTGAGTCTCAAATATGTATGGTTGTGTTATAGAACATAACTATATATATTTTCGAGTTATTTCAAAAACTATAATTGGTTTCAAATCGTTTGCCTTTGAATCTTTTATATTTCATAAAAACGTCATTCCTATTGTAACATACTATTTCGCCATGATATATTTTACTTCAATATTTCGGGGAATTCTCAAAACATAAAACTATGCAATTATCTTTCCAAGTTCCTTAATGGATACATATTTTTTTTAAATTTTCCAATTTTATAAAAGCTTATGTTGTATAAAGATAGATTATTACGTTCCGATTTTCATTCAGAGCTAGTTTGATAGTTAGCAATTGCTTCTTTTCAGACACGGGGTAATAATAAAAATGGGTCGTTTTGTTGGTAACTTTTGACACAAAGTTATTTTATGAAGCCTAATTATGCGAAAAGTGAAACTAGCTTTCTATACATGTAAAATTTTGATGTGGACTTTTTATCTGTTTGCCAGTTCTTGTTACTTTGCATAAAGCAAATCATCAAATTAATCCGGTCACTGTATTATAGGTGTTTAATGTACCGGTTGTGTTGGGTGCCTTTTCAGATGTCGGCTCGTCACTTGACTGTGGTTCTAAAATATTACTCATCGAAAATAGCCCAAGTGTAGCTCTAGTGGGACGATAATTCAACCTAACCTAATCGGCGCATGCTAAAAAGTGTGTTTTTCAAAGAAATTTTTTTTAAATGTTTATAGTTAAGGACACATCTTAAACACCAAAAATATTTTTTTTGTGCTATAAATGCAACAAAAAGGCCGTATCACTTATTTGTAGTTAAGATTATTTTAACATTGTTTTTAATGCAAAATGCCTCTAAAATTAACGACTGAAAGAACTTTTTGCAAAGTTTAATTTTTTTTAAAATTAGGAACTCTTATATCGGTATTGACCCTCGTTCAACTTAGTCAATGGATTGTTGGTTTACTTTGGTTGGAAATAATGTGTCGCACTAAATCTACTCGTTGGATATTAGTAAAAGGAGGATTATAGTTAATTGCTGAAGGTCGTCATCAAATTCATGTGCATTTCTTTTCTTTACTTAATCGTCAATAGATTTGCATCTGTAGTATGTAATATTTACCATACTCAGTATCACTTCGAGAATAGCTTTAAATAAAAGAAAATAGCTATGCAATGAGTGTGAACCCATGCATGTTCAAATAGCTTTTTGGGGGCTGGGGAGCCCAGTCGATTAGGCGTTCGCTTAGCATGCGGAAGGTTCCAGGTTCGGGTCCGGGCATCTTCAAAATAACTGCCGACCGTATTATTGGCCCGTGCAGCCAAGTATCCGACGAATAATAACTCGTGTAGAGAGGGTGCACGTTAAATATCATTCAAAGTCCTAACGCTGTGTACGATGTCACCCTTAACGGTTGCGTTGGGTGCCTATTCAGGTGTCGGCTCGTCACTTGACTGTGGTTCTAAATACGACGCCCGTCGCCAATAGCGCGCGCGTGTGATAGTTCTAGTGTGATAATTAAAACTTAATCTAACTTAATCACTTAGAGAATAGCTGTAAATAAAAAAAAATAGTTATACAATAAGTGTAAACCCAAGCAAGTTCAAACTGCCCTTCAGGGGCTGGGGAGCCCAGTCGATTAGACGTTCGCCTGCCATGTGGAAGGTTTTCTTTTGACGGTAACAAATATACTTTGGAAGGGAAAACTACTTTATTAATGTTATTTAGCGATACTATGCATCATTTTTTATAAAAGTGTAAACGAATTACTCAATGATACTTATAAAATATATTATATTTATTTAACTTATATATTTCAGGTGAATAACGTCAACTTCCTTAAACGAGTTGTAATCGGCACTTCCAGATGAAAACAACATCCCTGGATGGTCCCCGTAGACTGTTCAAAAAGTTTTCAATGGAAACACAAGTAAGAGTATTTTGTTAAATAAGAGCACTTTTAAATAGTTCAGATCGGTAATGCACCTTAAAATAATACCAATATGTTGAATACGTTTTGTATTAAATGATAGTTTTAGTGGCCGTGAAAGAGTCAATGTGGTTTCTAGTTTGACAGAAAGATAAATAGAACAATTTTCTTGTTAGTCCAATCGGTAACGTTTAAAATTTCTATTCGTAACCGATATAACATTCCGGCACCAATATTTCGCAAACATGTGCTTAAGACGTTATGTCTTTTGCTCTGTTTTGAAGTTTTAATTGCCGATTAAAGTTAGTTATTTCATAGTCACATCTGTAACGACTCATCTAGTCTGTAAATTTGCAATTCCTAATATTGAAACATATATGGACGAAACTGAGCAAGCAAAAGAGCGTATCGGCCATCTGCCAATATTTTCTTTTTCTTAACGCAATGGCCGCGACAATGAATTTTGTGAAAGAAGTCATTAAATCGGAAATTTATTTTCAATACAATACTTAACAAGACTTTATTAAACTGTTTGGTTGTAATTAGTATAATATGCTTGTTAATAGTATAAAATGTGTATACATTACAATATAGCTAAGAAATTTATATTTTTAGTCGTTATTTTAGAATTAATATCATTAACTTGTAACTAGTCAACTGTTTTAATATTTAGTATATGCAAATATGTAAAATTAAACATTAATAAATTATGACCGGTATATTTTAATTTAATTTTAATGAAAATTTCTTTATTACTATGACTATATTTCTAAATAACTTCGTGATTCAGTATATGGGATGATGGCTTCGTGATTCAGTATGATGGGTCTCATAATTAAAAAACCGCATCGGTTAGGAAATTGCACTCACGCAGACTTTTGCATTCGATGTTTCCGTGCTACTGCGGTGAAGTCGAATGCTATGGTCGCTGTTCTGGTTCTTTTTAATAAACGGTCATTTGGGCATTCAATGTTTCTGTGCAACTGTGGTGAAGTCGAATGCTAATACCGTCTGTTCTGGCTCGATTCAGTTGGCGGTCATAGTGGCGGACATAGATAAAATATAGTATGTTTACTTATGCAAAATTTTATTGAAATATTTTCTGAACTTGTATGCATTGACCGTCAAATTTTTGTTCGATATATCCGTGATACTACGGCCAAGTCGAATACTAAGGTGGTTTCTTCTCGTTATAATTGTGATATAAAACGGGTTTCAAAATATTTTCCGATCTTCTCTCATTTGACAAATTTCAAACGATTTTTTTCGAGCAATTGCGGTGAAGTAGAATGTTAGGATCGTATATTCTGACCCTGCTCAATTGGCGGTCACGATGGCGTTCGATGTTTCTGTGCAACTGCGGTGAAGTCGAATGCTGAAATCGTCTGTTCTGGCTCTTCTCAATTGGCGGTCACTGTGGCGTTCGATGTTTCCGTGCAACTGCGGTGAAGTCGAATGCTGAGGTCGCTGTTCTCGTTCTTTTCAATAAACGGTCATTTTGGCTTTCGATGTTTCCATGCTACTGCGGTGAAGTCGAATGCAGAGGTCGCTGTTCTGGTTCTTTTCAATAAACGGTCATTTTGGCATTCAATGTTTCCGGGCGACTGCGGGGAAGTCGAATACCAAGGTCGTCTGTTCTAGCTTTTTCAATTGGCGGTCGTAGTGACGTTCGATGTTACCGTGCAACTGCGGTTAAGTCGAATGCCACTATGACCGTCAAATGAGAAATGCCATAAAATACGATTCTATTTCACCGCAGTTGCTCGAAAAAATCTATTGAAATTTGTCAATTGTAAGAAGATCGGAAAATAAATTTGGAAACCTATATTATATCACAATCATAACGAAAAGAAACGGCCTTAGCATTCCACTTGGATGTAGTATTACGGAAACATTAAACAAAAATTTGACTGTCAATGCATAATACTTCAGAAAATATTTCAAGATCATTTTGCATAAGTAAACTTACTATATTTAGCATATAGGATCTTGCGCTCACGCAGACGCAGTGAGATAAATGTCATATCTTACTCTTTCTGCGTCTGCGTGAGTGCAATATCCCAACCGGTGCGTTTTTTTAATTTTGAGATAAATCACCGAACTTTTCGAACACGCCTTGTGTACTGAGTTACAAAGTTATTTAGAAATATCATAATAATAAAAACATTCATTAAAATTCTATATACTGCTCATAATATATTAATATTTAATTTTACACATTTATTTGCATATACTAAATATTAAAACAGTTGACTGGTTACAAGGTAACGATATTAATTCTAAAATAACTACTAAGAATATATATTTCTGAGCTATATTGTAATCGGTACACATTTTATACTATGTCCACGCATATTATACAAATTACAACCAAACAGTTTAAAAAGTCTTGTTAAATATTGTATTGAAAATAAATTTTCGATTTATTGATTCCTTTTCACAAAATTCATTGCCGAGGCCATTGCGTTAAGAAAACGAAAATATTTACAGATAGCGGAGACGCTCTTTTGCTTGCTCAGTTTCGTCCATATATGGCTCAATATTATGAATGGCAAATTTAGATTACATGAGGCGTTACAGATGTATGGTACAAAGATTTATAATTTCGTTATTTGTCTAAACCTGAAATTTCTAATTTTTACAAATATAGTCTTAGTCGATTAGGGTTGAAGGCGATGCATTGTTATATCCACCGATTAATTTTGGAAAGATCATTTACAACTACATGCATCGTGTACTTTATTTCTATTGACTTGACATAACTTATTTTAAATGATGCCTTATGAATGACTTTGTGAGTATACCCTTGCAAAGTAATATATTTATTTGCTTGCTCGGTTAAGCATCAGGAAGTTCGTTGGATAGTTGAAAGATAAAGTTGGTGAAAATGGAATAGCGTTAAATGCTATTATATGGATAGTTAACTAAATACATGCGATTGATGAATGCTTGTGGTAACTATTTTGTTAAAAGCTACATGAATGCTTGGAAAAATAGCTATAAAAATTAAAATTTTTATAGAATGATAGTTTTAATGTAAAGACTATCCGAGAGTATTTTTTAAAGAAAATTATTTTTTTCATAATTTATAAAATTTAGTGAATTTGAATATAGTTTGTACTTACAAACTAGTTCCATTGTAACAACTTCGTTTTATGCATTTTTCTTTATGGTTTTTGATAAAGTTTTATGTCCTTAAGGAAAATCAGACACTAAGAAATATTAGTCAATTTTTAGTTTCTAGTGTTCGAGTAGTTGAAGCAGGATTTACAGTGATCAATTGGTTGGTGAGTTTATCTACTAACTAAAACTTACTCATCAGAAAAGCCGTCTGTACTTAGGCGGGCATGGATTAAAAAAAAAAGAGCAATGTCTATGTTCAATATTTAAAATAATTACAAAGCAGTTTAAAAAAAATGTTAAAACACTAAATGACTCCTTTACACATTCTAAGAATAAGTCACTTTGCGTATCAAATTTTCCTCACTGTAGTCTGTTTAAACAGTTTTGCTCTTACATTACGGTATTTAACCGTTTTATTAAACTCTTCACAGTTTAAAACCGAATTTGGGAAAAAATACGTTGTCCCGAAATGGACGTGTTTTTTGAGCACGTTAAAATAAAAACATTGCAACCATTAGCTTCAATCCATCAAGAGATTCTATAGCATGATTAGTATGCCTCTTTGCTTGTACAGTAGAACTCCAATTATTCGAAGCGTTGCTAAGGGGCTGGGGAGCCCAGTCAGTTAGGCACTCGCCTATCATGCGGAAGGTCCCAAGTTCGGGTCCGGGCATCGCCAAAATAGCTGCGACTTATAAACGGCCCGTGGAGCCAAAAATGTCAGACGGAACAATACCCCGGGTAAAGAAAATGCAAGTTAAATATGCTAAAGTCCCAACGCTGTGTACAATGTCGCCCTTAACTGTTGCGTTGGGTGCCTACTCGAGTGTCAGCTCGTCACTTGACTGTGGTTCTAAATTACTACGTGCTTCTCTAATAGCCCTCGTGTAGCTCTAGTGCGACAATTATTCAAACCTACCTACCCATAGAAACATAGAACTTATATAAATTATATGTCTTGTATAAACTTTCGCACTTTACCTGCTTTTATATTGGGTACTAACCTGTTGAATAATCAATGGTAATTACCTTTTATATATTCTCACGATTAAGTCCATTTATCCGAATGTGTTAAGATCTCAATTAGGGTAAGGTGGGGTAAGTGGGCCATTGGGGCAAGTGGGCCACCCCCCTTGGCATTTCCCGAATTATGGATGTAAAAAAAATATGTTACAATATTTTTACGTATTTACCCCAATAGATGCAGGAAACATTATGGCATCATTTTCATTTAAGTATGTAACAAGGTACAATCCTTTTTGTGACTTTTTTTTAAATTGCATTATTTCGTAATTCACGCCATCATACTATTTTCTTATTCATTTCCAAACGGTTCATGATACAAAACAAAATGTTATATATTTAGAAAGTGTATAAAACATAGTATCTTTTTGTAGTGTCATGTACTTGTGATGTTGATAACGTTAAAAGAAAATTGGGGTGGCCCAGTTGCCCCGCGTTTGGGGTAAGTGGGCCACCACAATGGCGGGGTAAGTGGGCCAGGGATGGCCCACTTGCCCCAACTAATTAATATACTTAAAAAAAAGTCATATTCACTGATTCATAGGGCTAGTCATATTCACTATTCATAGTCCTAATCATTGACATAGGCCAGGTTAAAATCTGTAGCCCTAACATTTTTTTTTACACTACATGCAAAATTGACAAGATGAAAATTAACGTATTTTTTCTTGCAGTAAGCTTGCATGCCAGAAAAAGTTGCTATGGGGGAACTATTAAAGATACATCATTACTTTTTTTTTTCTAACACTCAAAAAATCTTGTAGATTATTCCACTTGCCCCACCATATCTCTACCAGTTATGTGTAAAAATATATTAAGGGGTGGCCCACTTACCCCACCTTGCGGGGCAAGTGGGCCACTCGGATGACCAAAAAGAAAAACATATTTTTTAAATTTATTTTTTGCCAATTTGTGTTAAGGTTGTCATGGGTACAGTAATAACATATGAGAGAATGGACCGCAAAAAAAAAGTAAGTTGTTAGGCCGATTACATCCAGTGGTATGAGGGTTTAAAGTCGAATTATGCCAAAAAGGTGGCCCACTTACCCCACCTTACCCTACTTCGGATAAGTAAAATTCTACTGTAACTTGTAATGGTAACAGGTACGAATTGAACCTGCTTTGAAACCTTTTGTTTTAAAAAAGCGAACAATTCGCAACTTATTAACGAAAAGTATCCCTTTATGGGGGGGGGGGGCAAAATTGTCATTGGGGCTAAATCATTTTAGAAATTTTGTTTCTCCTCGTCTACAGCCATTTATGATATCAAAAATCACATCATTTGATTCTTCAAACTTTTTTTCTATTCGAAAATATTTTTTATTAATCCCAAGGATAACATGATTCCCCTTTTCATAACATTTAAGTTTAGTTTCATAACATTTAAGTTTACCTATATTGTTTACCATTTGTGCCATTTTTAACGTATTTAAGTGCAATCGAAAAGCTTTAAACCTCATTTTCTTGTTTTCAACTTCGTCATTTAGCATGTTCTTCCACTATAAGCTCTTCAATTGTCTGCGGAAATGAAAATATTTTCTCCGTGAGACAAATTTCGAATCTTTCTTTTTCGACTTATTATTCAAACGTATCTTTAATTACCTTACACTCTTAAGACGAACCAGCGATTTTAACTCAGTCTGAGTTAATATTCACTTCTTTCCAGTGTCGAAAATGCACTTCTGCTGGAGTGGATTTCACTCTTTTGTTTTAAGAGTGTAAATGATTGTGATTTCATTAATCCGAACAATGCTCAAAACTAAGTGATGGGAAAAAATAAAACAGCGATGATCACAATTTCGTTTAAATACTAAGGGAGTACATGAAAAGTATCCGCAAATCTTGTTGATGCAGTAAAAAGGACAAGTTTTGTATGTTTTTCCACAGAGTGGTACAAGTAAAGCGACCCCGGTCTAGAGATAGGAATACTTTGAAATGCTTGGCGAGAAAAACTCTTGAAGCCGCTTGAAACCGGTTTTTGCATTGGTTGGATCGGATTAGCTTCACATTAGAGCTACTCATAGACTAGTGGCCAGATCAGATCTTAGTTTGTATTGTATAAAGGCGTCCCATAATACAAATTTTGTGTCTTGCAATCAATTTAGAATTTTTTGTATTGGCAACAAAACGGTTCGATTCTCTAGGATAAATAACTCCCGAAATAATCACTACCTAGTGGGAGCTTTATCAGCTCTTGCTTATATTTCGTTTCAACTAGCTTCTCAAACCATAGTGTAGTTGCAGGAAAACAATTCGCCAAGCGTTTGTTTGGGCTTATTATTGAAGCGATTAATATCTTGTCAGCAAACCAGTTTTTGTATAGGTTTTTGATTAGGCAGCACTTCTGTCGTATTCTTATCTCCACGTTAGGGCCGCTTTTATTTGCACCACCCTGTATAACCTCTTGCATGTATTTAATTTTTCAGTGCTTGTACTTCGTAAATTTCGGAGGATCGACATTTTAGTCCTGTAAGGTGCATTCCGCAATCAATAATGTCCAATCAACTGAGTCTGCCGTACAATTGGAGGGAGACTGATGGTTTGATGCGTGGATTTGCAGCCTTTTGAAATTTGATAAAACCTTTTTCCGGTAAGATTTCCTTATAAATTCTATATTTAATACCAATAGTCGTAAATTATGTTTATTTTATAAAGTAAATAAATTTACTGAGCAATTAAAAGTTTGAAGTAGTTAGTTTTAAACTTAATTTACATACATGAGTAGATAATGAGGAATTAATGTTCAAAAGTTAATTTAGCAATCTTATTTTAATTTCGCCTATCATTACACAATAATAGAAACTTACCTTAGTATAACTTCTTTTTACTCTTTATTTAAGAGCTTTAATCTCTATCAAAAACAAATACTGAATTCTTTTTATATTAAATGATTATTAATTGCGTGAAAATTTGTTTTGATCTCTAGTGTTTATGATCTTTAAATATCAAAGCAGCATTTTTAATATCCTATAGTTTCAATATTTCGTACATTTTAAGGATTTACCAGACTTTGGTGTTAACTAGTTGTAAAAAAATAAAATGCATATTTAGGTGTAGTATTTTAATTGTTTATCCTCTTGCGACCTGGTGTCCCCATTTGGAGATACTTTTTAAAACTTCCCCACTAACAGTTAACACTTTAAGTAGTTCCGAAAATGACATGGTCTGATAGAAGATTCAAATATCGGTTTTCAGACTTTGATTGCATTTATCAGTCATTTATTTCTATAAAACTGAAGTTGAAAGAGGGTCAATACGATATTAGAGTTCTTAAAAAAATTTAAAAAATTTCAAACTTTTCAAAAATTTGTTTTAGTAGTTAATTTTAGAAGTACTTTTCATTAAAAACAATGTTAAAATGAAATGTAAACTACTAACTAGTGATACGGCCTTTTGTTTAGCATTTATAACACAAATGTGTATTTTAGCGCTTAAGGCGCGTCTCTCAGTAACTATTAAACATAATTTTTAAAAATTACTTTTCTAAACATGCTTTTTAGCATATATTTGTATTAAAATTATTTTTAGTTTGAGAATATACGCCTAGGATTTTTCTCGGGTCTTAAGAGGTTAAAGCTAATATTCCTAAATTATGTTTGTTTTATGAAGTTAATAGACTTACTACTTAAAACTTTTAGATGCTAAGTTAGTTTCAAAGTTAATTTACTTACATAAGTAGATAATGAAGAATGAATAATCAAAAGTTAAATTCACAATCTTTTAATCTTACCTATCACTATACAATAATAAACATTTACCTTAGTATAACTACTTCTATACTCTTCAAGAACTCCAATCTTATCAAGAACAAATGCTGAATTTATTTATTTTTATAATAAATAATTATTGATTGCATGAAAGTTTGTTTTGATCAGTGTTTATGATCTTCAAATATCTAAGCAGAATTTTAAATATCTTTATAGTTTCAATATTTTGTACATTATCATGATTTACAACACTTTGGTGTTAACTTGTTGTAAAAAAGTATATTGTTAAACTCGGTTTCCTTCCACAGAAGCCACGACCATGTGCGGAGCTACAAAGCGCCGAAGAAATCAGATGAAGAGAAACTCAGCCGTTTTGTTTTGTCTTCATCTGATAGTTCCGCGCATTTTATAGCTCCCCATTGTCGTGGCTCCTGTGCAAGGAAACTACGAGTTAAACTGTATATGTAGTATTTTCATTGTTTATTTTATACTTATATTGCTTATTTTTGCTTTCAGCTGCTGTTGGAGGGAATTGAAAAGCACCCTAAAACGTTGTTAGTATATGCCAAGAATAGGGAGGGCCAGCTGGTGCAAAGCTATGGAATGATAAATTTGTGCCTATTGTGTTGCCTTTTTTTATAATAAAATCTGTGTAAATGTAAGTATTGTTTTGTATTGTAGTCAAATAAGTTGAAGGCAAGCAATAAAGTACTATCAAATTATAATCTATAGTTTGAATATTTATTCTTGAAACTCTTGTTTATATTTGTTAACTTAATAAATGCACAATATTTTGGATAATTGAAAATTCAATGAAATTCACACTTTTCAGCAATTCCGTACCTTTTCTAAAGTCTATAAGGAGGTTAAATATTGAAATGGTATTTTAATAATAAAAATCTAATGCAAAGAACGTTGCCGGTGTAAGTTGAAAATTAGGGAGTATAAAGACTACATACTAGCAATAAATTTGAGTTTTGTATTGTTTTTTTTTTTGCTAAAATCTAGTAAAACAAATAATTTATAACTATATCATAATTTGAATTCATAGTAAAAAATCTATAATCTAAAAAAAATGCAATTTACCACGCATTTATTTTTTAGAAATACTGTTTTTCAAAGTATTTCATTAAAAAATTAAGTACGTTTGCTTTCCTGCTGCCAGTTTAGTATTAGAGGTTTAACAGACAAAAAATTATATTCTTTAATTTATTACCCTAGTAGCATATTACTTAGCAATTATCGTTTGAATTTTTTTGCCACTATTTAAAGGTTGAAAAACTAAAAGTTTTTATAATGAATATTATAAGTCATAAAACTTTTCAATGCGCAAGTTGCTATCAAGATTTATTTCGAAATGTAACATATTTCTGTAGGTGTTGTTGACTTTAATAACGTTATATTTAAATGTAATTTGTAATACTATGAAATCCAAAAACAACCAACAAAAGCGCAAAATTAAGTTTTTTTAATCAAACATAACTCATTTAACGAACAGCTTTTTGACCACTTTAATTACTGCATACACTCTACAAGCTTTCATAGCTGCAACGACTAAACACTGATTTCTAAGGCTTATGCCTGAAATTAAAAGTTATGGTAGAACTCCCCTTATAAGTTAAATGTTTTTTAACCTCCCTTTGCAGCTTGAACTTTGGCCAAACTGGTCGATTTCTTCGTTTTGGTCAAGTAAATAAAAGTAATTGACGATTGCGCAATGATGCCTGCGGTCATATTCGTATTAAAATTAAAGGATTCATTAAAATGATAATCACTTTTTACTTATCTATAAAAATAATTTGAAAATTTTTTGTGTAAATTTGTAATTGATTGAAATTAATGTTATGATTAGGTTAATTTAATACAAATTTCTATCTTTGTGTAACTCTGTTTGATAAAAGGAACTATTTAATGTTATGAAAATTTCCTTTTTAAATTTTAAATACGCTTCTTTAAAATTATCTATATTTAATAATAAAGCTTTAATATTGAATACTAATGCATAAACCTTATAGCTTTAAATGCTATTAGAAAAAAAAATTCAATGATTTAAAACTTATTGTAACTATTAATTATAATAGTTTTAAATTTTGTATATTTAGTATAAAATTTAATCTGAATATTAAATGTAATGGTAAAAAAATTGCTATGCATAAGTAATTATAAGTTAAAATAATAAAACAGTGTTAAATATTGTTTTAACTTCATTTTTTGTAAATTATAATAAATGCAAAATAATTATATTTAAATTAAATTATATTCGTCTACGATTACTATTGATTTGAAGATTACTATTGATTTGCCCCTACGGATTACATTTGATTTTAAAAACTTCGAGAGTGGACAGACGATTGATTTACAGGTATCGTGTGCAAAAAGTAAGTAAATTATAACTTAATTTAAGTCATTTTTCAAATTATGATCTTTACGTATGTTTTAAATAACGTCAAAAGTTAATAATAAGGGGATAATAAAATAAAAAATAATATGAAATCTATCAGGGCTCGAAAAACCGCCCGTCCTCGGCATTAAAAAATTCCATGAGGACAACAAATTTCTCGAATCCGGCGTCCTCGTGGACGACAATTTCCCCCTTAATGTTCGTGATACATTTTAAATTATTTCCTTAAAGAAATATTATTTAACTTAAAGTAACCTAGTATTTCTTTAATGTGTAATGTAATTGTAGTTACTTCTAATTTATTAAGAAATTTGCATGTATGTTTGTAATAAATAAGATTAAATACTATTTTTATTTATTTAGAAGCTATTTATTTAGTTGGTTTGACGTATCAATTTCAATGGATGGCGGGTACATAGTTGGATATTTCGTCCACTCGGACGGATAAAATTTCTGAGTTTTTTCGATCCCTGCTATCTATGGAGCTATCCAATTTTCCCCATTTTACGTTTATCATCTCAACATGAGTTTTAACAACTCAAACATATTCTTTACAATATCTCTGAGCTAAATAAACTTAACTATTTTTGGGGTCTCTTTTCAATTGGTTGTAGTATTAAATACAAATTCCAATCTCTCTGCATCCAACTGGTATTTAAATATTTTATTCTAAAAACTATTTTAATGTTATCTCAGCTAATCATTTCAATAACTTTTTATGAAAAGAAAATAGATAATCATTTTCAAAATTTTAACCTCCCTCAAAAGTCCGGCAATTGTTACATTTGCAAAAGAAATTCGGAAATTGGTAAAAAAAAAATTGGTATTTCCGAGTTAAATCCAGGGAGTTGGTGCGTCCGAATCAGTATCAATGTACAAAAAGAACTGAGAACTGAAGTGTAAACGGGAAGAACCGATTGATTTCTTTAGAGTCTTTCCGTAATTGTCTCTGCTTGGCCGACATTGGCGACCAGAAAACGGTTTTTCTTATGGTTCTTCATTTGTGGTACAAACGTGACTCGTTCCACTCTACCTTGGCGTGAATAAGGGTTGCCGCGAAAGATAAACAAAGCGAGTAACTGGCTTCTTTACACCAGTTTATTCGCTATCATCCCCAAACAGGCCATTAAGGAAAGCCTTGTACGAAATCAATCGGTTCTCCCCGTGTACTCTTCAACTGTCAATTTCACATTGGATACACCGTGCTACTCATTGTCAAACCTCGTTGTCAAAAACTGGCTTAATGAACTGAAAGCATTTCCCTAGCCTATAAAACTGGTTGTTTATTGCTTTCAATTACCTAATATGAAATATAAGGTGGTAGAAGTATTGCGAGGTGGTCGAAAATCATTAATGGGGATTTTGTGTTTTCGACATGTTTTGGAGGGTGCTGATTCTGAAAAGGGGGATTTTGCGCATTGGTGTGCCTGTCTTAAACTACTCTATAGATCGAACAAAAAGAGCTACAAGGTTTAAATTTGTTACACAAGTTTCTAGTACTTGCTGGACGTCATGATAAGGTTTTCGCGAAAATCATGCACGTGCAAAGGGTAGTTGCAAAAGAACTTATTTAGTTTTGAGGGTGTCATGTAATGTTGCACACCTCTAGTTTTAAAAGGATAACATTTCATAAGTAAATGGTAGTGAAAATAGTTCGTATAATTTTAAATTTAGTTAGGAGTATATGTATATGGTGGAACAATCCGAAAATAACCCTTTCAGTCCCAGTGATGTCATTTGATCATAATTTTCTCTGATCATAATTTAAAAAAAAATAATAGGACTCAAATCTATTGGGAGTAATGAAAAATATTTTCTAATAGAAAAAAGTTTGAAGAATCGAATGTTGTGCTTTTTGATATCATAAATGGCTATAGACGATCAGAAAAAAAAAATTCTAAAATGATGATGATGAATTGTCATTGGGACTGAAAGGGTTGAAAGAGCTTAGCGGAAGAAGTGATATTTTTAGAAAAATTAGAGTTTTGTTAACTATGTGAATAGAAACTAAAAATAATTTCTGTTGTCACATATATGATACTGAAATAAGGACATATTCCTTTTATATGTAATAACTATAGGGTAAGGTGGGGTAAGTGGGCCACCTTTTTGGCATAATTCGACTTTAGACCCTCATAGCACTGGATATAATCGGCCTAACAATTTATTTTTTTTTGTGGTCCATTCTCTCATATGTTATTACTGTACCCATGACAATCTTAACACAAATTGGCAAAAAACAAATATAAAAAATATGTTTTTCGTTTTGGTCATCCGAGTGGCCCACTTGCCCCGCAAGGTGGGGTAAGTGGGCCACCCCCCTAATATATTTTTACACATAACTGGTAGAGATATGGCTGGGCAAGTGGAATAATCTACATGATTTTTTGAGTGTTTGAAAAAAAAAGTAATGATGTATCTTTAATAGTTCCCCCATAGCAACTTTTTCTGGCTTGCAAGCTTACTACAAGAAAAAATACGTTAATTTTCATCTTGTCATTTTTGCATGTAGTGTAAAAAAAATGTTAGGGCTACAGATTTTAAACTGGCCTATGTCAATGAATAGGACTATGAATAGTGTATATGACTAACCCTATGAATCAGTAAATATGACTTTTTTTAAGTATATTAAAGAGTTGGGGCAAGTGGGCCAGGGGTGGCCCACTTACCCCGCCATTGTGGTGGCCCACTTACCCCAAACGCGGGGCAACTGGGCCACCCCAATTTTCTTTTAACCTTAGCAACATCACAAATACATGACACTACAAAAAGATACTATGTTTTATACACTTTCAAAATATATAACATTTTGTTTTGAATCATGAACCGTTTGGAAATAAATTTAAAAAATAGTATGATGGCGTGAATTACGAAAAGATGCAATTTTAAAAAAATTCACAAAAAGGGTTGTACCTTGTTACATACTTAAATGAAAATGATGCCATAATGTTTCCTGCATCTATTGGGGTAAATACGTAAAAAAATTGCAACAGATTTTTTTTAACGTCCATAATTCGGGAAATGCTAGAGGGGTGGCCCACTTGCCCCAATGGCCCACTTACCCCACCTTACCCTAACTCAAAAAAGACACCATTTTTGGGTTTTTTTTTTATTTGAAACTATTGAGGTGGAGCGAGGGTTACAATCTATTGAGGTGAACAACTATTTAATTTTTTTTATAAAATCAGACGAAATCACAAGGACGAAACAGGGACAAAACACATGACGAAGACACAATCTATATACAGTATGTACACAACAGGGACTTTTGTCCTGTCTGTCGCCCCCTTCTTAGGCGATCTCTAGTCGGCCAGACTAAAAAAGAAAATTCCATGTTACAAATATTAATATTATAAATGCATATTTGTTAATAAATATTTCACTTGAAAGATCTAATTATTTGTCATAGAATCCTGTTTTAAAATAAAATGTTTAACAACTACTATTACATATATATTCCGGCTTGTATGCTTGATCAGAGACCCGCTTATGAAGCCTTCGTCAAGTAAGGCACACAGAAGGAATTTTTACTGTCACAGAGAAAGGAATACAGTGGCCTAGTGGTACCCAAGTAAAAAAATCAGCAAAAAACCTTTAAAAAAAACCTTAAGGAAAACTGAAGGTATTTCGGACTAAAAAAAACTGCGCTTTCCCTTAAAGGGAAAATGCAGGTAAAAAACCTGCATATTCCCTTCATTTTTAGTCCGAAATACCTTCAGTTTCCCTTAAGGTAAAAAACCTGTGCTTTCCCTTAAAGGAAAAATGCAGGTAAAAAACCTGCATATTCCCTTCATTTTTAGTCCGAAATACCTTCAGTTTCCCTTAAGGTAAAAAACCTGTGCTTTCCCTTAAAGAGAAAATGCAGGTAAAAACCTGCATATTCCCTTCATTTTTAGTCCGAAATACCTTTAGTTTCCCTTAAGGTAAAAAACCTGCATATTCCCTTTATTTTTAGTCCGAAATACCTTCAGTTTCCCTTACGGTAAAAAAAACATGCGCTTTCCCTTAAAGGGCAAATGCAGGTTAAGAAAACTCTTCATTCCTACACATTTTTGTCCAAAGTACCTCCCTTGAACTGAATTGTGTCGACGCATAAACAAGCAATTTTTTAACCAAAATGCATAACTTTATATTAACTCCTTAGGTAACTTTTAAGTAAAAGGAGAAAAAAATAATGTGTACCCGTTTAAATTAACTTTAGATATCTTATGCACAAATCATAAATAAACTATAATTAATTGATTAATTTGTGACAAATGAATGACTGATGAATTTGTAAATAAATTCAAAACGAATGTATACAAATACCGAGTAAATTAAGATCCAAGTTTGCGCGGGTTCGAACGTTCCCCCTCCTATTCTTGACTTCAACCCGCTGTAACCCCCTGAATTGCTTTTTGGATTTATCAAGAAATGAAATTTAAACTATATCATTATTTTTGGCCAAGTTTCTGCTACCAAACTAATTACTAAAATGCCACTTTCTCATTTAAAAGTATCCTAATTTGTATTAAATAAAACTAACACTATTAAATGTACTTATGAAAGCTGAAATGGGCACGGCAGGCCATGGCTCAGTAATGGGCTGTTGCGCCAGGGAGTTTTTTTTTTTTTTAGTATTACATATTATTTACTAGACTGCAACTTTGAGAGATAATTACTAAAAATATAGGGCCTGAAATTATCGTCATTATGAAAACACCAGTCAAAATATTTAAAATTTGAAAAATTGAAATGTTAATTTAGATATATTTCTCCGGAAATATTTTACACTATTTTACGAGTAAATTTATTAAAATATCAAATCTTACGAGAAGGATGGTGCATTGTTCCTTGCCCCAATCCTGAATTCAACACTCAAAAATATATTCTAGGCAAAGATAAAAACAGACCTACATTTTTCACATTAAATAATTATTGCAATGAATTGCGTTTTAGAGTATAACATCATTGAATTTTAAAACACTTTTTCTTTACATTATTCAGTATCACAATTATAAATTAACTAGCACTTTTGCCACTCTATTCGCTCTCCGTAGTGAGCCAGTACGAGATGGCAGTTCAGTACGAGTCGTTCCTCTATCCTACTATAGAATTCTTTGGCAATTTGGGCAGTTATTTTTTATGTTCAATTTAATATGCATATAAGTAATGTTTCTAACACTTTTATATATAAGATGGATAAAAAAACCTTCTATTTGGATAATAATTACTATCTTATAACTTTTGAGTCATGATATTAACAAATTAAGACCTGATTTTGAAAAAAGTAATTACATGATTAAATTATTTCATGTGCGAAAGCTGTTAAAAACAAAGAACTAAAATCTAAGGAAAATCTTAAGTATGATAATATTTTTAATGCATTTTTAACACCTATAGTATGAAAACAAATATTTAATTGCCTGTAAAATAGACATAGTACAGCCAGGGCGAATGCGGGAACCTAACCTGCACCCAAGTGTGCAAGTGAGTGAACCATTACAGTGTGCATACTGCTAGCGTTATTTCCAGCGATCGAAACCACTTGGTCAAGCCCTATATTGTCTCCAGGTTCACCTTTACTGTACGGTAACTATTGGCGCTATGTTCAGATTTGGCGATAGTTTTTTGTGGCAACCTGTCTGACTTCGACCGAAACCCATAACGGTCAGATAGGGTTGTCGGAAAACGTCATCGTTGCGAAGAGAGCATGACGTCAAAAGTCGCCAGAATACGGACTTTTGGCGCGATTTCGGAAAGTTTGCCAATAGTTACCGTACAGTAAATTTCTACCTTGTCTCCATTTTGGTCCATGGTGCTGTTGCCAGGTTCAGTCTCTACCTTACTATCGAACTCTTTGGCTAAAACCAACCAAGATTAACAACCAAACCTCGATTCACTAATTTATATATTATGAAAATACTAATCCAAAAATTAAATAGTAGTATATTCAACACACCTGAAAGTATTCAGTATATTCAACACACCTGAACCAAAGCAGTCATGAAGCAACACTGGTTGCACTGATCTTTTTATGATTCTGATGAAGAGGATCTAAGGAGCCACAGGAGTCAGGACAACCAGAAGAGCTAAGGAGGTACCAAGAACCAATTAGCAGCTGGCCTGATGGTTCGACGAGGGAACTTCATTTTGCCCGGAAAGAGGGAAATTGTGCATTTTGTCAATAAGTTAATAAAGGCACTTACAGTGTCTCCTTAAAAACTTACTTTTAAAATGACACAATACAATGCTTTGTTATTCAAAAAAGCACTACCTGAAAGAAAGACAGAAAAAAAACATAAGTTGTGTACAAATCAAAACATAAAAAATACAACTGATTTTCAGAAAACAATTCTTCAATAATACATGCGTTAATGCCTAACTTACATTTACCATTTTGATTTTTTTTCTTTTAAGCAATTCAATGTTATTTTTAAAAAGAAACAGTGACAGTTAAATAATTTGTATTGAATTAGAAATTCTTCAACAACTAATTTCCACAAAAATTTTGTTAGAAAAAAACATTAATTGTTGGAAAATTTATAATGAGTATACATTTTATAATGAATATTATCATTCTAGTACATCCCAATAGTTTTACTATAAATAACAGTAAAACTGGATACATAAACAACACGCATGCTTTCACAATGCAATCTACAAGCCGATCCTAAACAATCTACAATCAATAAAAATAATTCCATCTACATGCAATAGAAAATAACGATATCAAAATCGACTTACCTTGTTTATCTTCTTGCAGATTTTCACATTTTAAAAGTAATTTTTTTAAACAAAACTTAAACTTTTGAAGAAATCAACAATCCGGCGGGCGAAGTCAAGAAAATGAGAAGTTGAGTTGTCTTTCCTTCGGCTCGGAGTAGGGAAAACTAAACTAAAAACTGTTTGGTTTGGTTCCTTGCGAAAGAGCAGTGGCGTTCGCCGCAAGTTATTAAAAAATATTTGGAACTTATGTACTGATTTATGCCTACAATTTTCGTTGTTTTTTTAATTATTTTTAGAGCTGTTTTAGTTAAGTTTTGCAATCCACTAAACTGTATGACTTAAGAATCAAGTCAAGAAATACTTTCTCGCTGCGGTTTGGTTTGTTTGAGAGGGGAAATAAATTAAAAATACAGTAAATGTGCCCGAATGTAATACTCTCACCTCTAATTATTTATAAACAAGTTCTAGATGGCAATTTACTCTTATTTTTTTAAGTATTAAATTACAAAACATTATGACAGTGTTCGATAGCGTAATCTGCAATCAATGAGTGATGGGCTTGTTTTAACATGATATAGCAAAGAAAACAAAACTACCTATGAAATCACAGTTCCGAGCGGGTGATCTTTTTAAACCAATGCGATGTTTCAACATTTTTGTCAAATTAAACGAAACAAGAAATGAAATCGCAGTTAAGAGAGCGTGAGGTCTTAAGAAATATTCCTATAGAACCATATATTAGTAGTATTTCAGCGTATTTTAACGATTCACTATTTCTCATAATAATTTCCATTTACGATTATGTGTTTTTAAAGTTGTACCTAATTAGGTAATAAAATGTTAAGTTTCTGCAGAAATTCTTCTGCAAAAAAAATGATAATCCGATTGATTTTTTCCGATTTTTTTTTAGCACGTTTTATGCAATTGCAATTTTTCAGCTCTAAGCCGACGATATCATATGTAACCCTGAAACAATAAATTAATAAGAATATTTTTCTCTACAAATGGCTTATACTTATTGCCATTGTCGTACACGTGGCAATAAAAAAATCAGCAAAAAAAATTAAATTTTGTTATTGATATTTAAACTAAGAACCCTTGAAATATTTTACTTAAGCAAACAAAATTATAACACATTTTTAGTGCTTTATTTTATTTTAGAAGCTACATTTTCAACGAAAGTCAATGAAATATAAGCAATCATAAAAGAAATATTATACAACAATACATACGGTATTCAACTAATAATTAACTACTCTTATGCTGCAATATTCGTTAAACGACGAGTCCCATTATGCTGTAACTCTATGGCCGAATACTTCACGTTGTTAAAGTTAGGCCTAATTGCACGTACAATTTTTCCTTTTCCGAAATACAACGACAAATTCACGTTGTAAGAAGAAACTTTTATGCGTGCATTCTATTTTATTATAACTATTAGTAATTTTAGTAAAAAATTGCTTGTTTTATAAATCAGATGATGATTAATGTTTCAATACAGAGCTGTATATGAAATCATTAAAAAAACATGTGGAAGGTGGCAAACAAGCTAATTAGATGGTAACCATTAAAAAAAAGTTTTTGTTCCTTCAAAATACCTGTAATGATTTAACTAAGATCTGCTAGAGGTCACTGAAAGTAATTTGCAGGTTGTAAAATTATTGAAATAAACCTGTATAAAACCTTTAAAAAAAAACCTTTGAAATTCCTGCATAAAAAGCAGTTTTCGTTTTCCTTTAAACTACCTTCGTTGATCTAAGATCTGATAAGTGACTAAAGGTAATTTGCTGGCTGTAAGGTTGCTGAACTAAACCTGTATAAAACCTTTAAAAAAACCTTCGAAATACCTGCATAAAAAACAGTTTTCGTTTTCCTTTACACTACCTTCGTTGATTTAACTAAGATCTGCTAAGTAACTAAAGGTAATTTGCAGGCTGTAAGATTGCTGAAATAAACATGTATAAAACCTTTAAAAAAAACCTTCGAAATACCTGCATAAAAAGCAGTTTTCGTTTTCCTTTAAAATACCTTCGTTGATTTAACTAAGATCTGCTAAGTAACTAAAGGTAATTTGCAGGCTGTAAGATTGCTGAAATAAACCTGTATAAAACCTTTAAAAAAACCTTCGAAATACCTGCATAAAAAGCAGTTTTCGTTTTCCTTTAAAATACCTTCAATGACTTGACTAAGATCTGCTAAGTCACTGAAGGTAATTTACAGGCTGTAAGATTGCTGAAATAAACCTACATGAAACCTTTAAGAAACCTGCAATATTTCCTTAAGGAAACCTGCAGTTTTCATTTCCCTTCAAAATACCTGTAGAAACCTTTAAAAAACCTTCAAAATCGAATTTTTTTTAAAGGTTTCTTGCTGACTTTTTTACCTGGGTAGTGCTTCGCATTGCCACGCCACAGGTCCGGGGATCGAGTCCCGGACTGGGCGAGGTTGACCCAGTCTTTTATCCCTCGAGTGGGTCCACAAAATGGGTACCAAGCATGCTTGGAAACTAAACACTGGGGGTTTCGCGTGAGGCTGACCACCTTACCGGGACATATGCCTATCACCCCAGAGCCCTTGGTCACGAAAGCTGAAATGGGCACGGCAGACCTTGGCCCTTTAATGGGCTGTTCCACCGGGGAGTCTAGTTTAGGTTTTAAAGAAAGGAATATCCACCAAGGAAGAAGGCGGTAATCGAACCCGCACCCGTTACAGCGCACAGACTGCTAGAGTAATTGTCCAAACTACTCGGCCAAATGTTTAATACTCTGAGGGATAAGGAAATTGGATGAAGTGTAAACTAGTTTTCATTGCAAGAGTATTGTTTGCAGTGCTGTTTTAAATTTTTTAACTGAATATTTTTTAATTATTTTTTTTAACTTTATTTCGGTTTCAGAGGATAATAAAAGACGAAAGAGAAGGACAACCTGACATTTTTTTTTCAGGTGACTATTTTATACGTATGTGGTTCTCGGAGGGTATACAATTAGTAAAAGTAAAACTAAGAATTTTTTTTAAAGGTTTAAAATTAAAAAGTTATTATTTTCTATTTCAATGGATAATGTATGATTTGTAACTTTCATTATGTATATTCTGTCCTATTCGCACAATGACCAACAGTGCTCTAGTAACTTTAAACAAAATGTTTGGGGAAAATCCGTAATAACTAATAATATTGCTACTTCAGAAAAATAGTCAATTTTCGAACTAACCTTCTCTAGACAGTCACCCTGGAGGTACGGGCCATGTAGTGCGGCTCCGGCATTCTGCACAGCTTAGTGTCGCAGACCCATCTGTCTATGCCCACTTGTTGCCACAGTGAAGCTACAAAGGCTTCGCGGCGAATTTTCGCTGCTTTTTGTCTTCGACGTTCGGGGGGCCACCTAGGGAAGAAAAATTTGAGTTAGACACGTCCGGTTTAATTTTCGTATTAAAACCCCCTCTATCGTTAGACATGGCTTCTTCCTCAGTTTATGCACTATTCTTTCCTAAAATAACCTTAAATTGTAAAATTTTATAAAAAAAAATACAATTCTATTCCTTATTTACTTTTTTCCTTTGGAAACGATTTTAAAATCATCTCTTCAAAATATAATTCAAGAAACATTTATGTAATTGGGCGTAACCCAACAAGACACAAGACCGAAAGGGGTAATTCCAATAGGGATGTTATCCCTCGAGGTTCAAAAATCTCGACAAATCAAAAAATTAATGACGTTATGTCTAATTAAGAGCATTTTATCCATTAATTTTTGGTTGTCAGGATTTTGGCTGTCGAGATTATGTCCCAGACCCTAACTAACCATCATATTTTGTTCTGGGTCATTATAGAACAAGTTTTTCTATTAATTTCAAAGAACTATTACAAAATCGAAATGTTATCTTGATTTTGAATTGTTTAAATCCAGTTTTGCCTATTTGCAAGATTAGTGTAGCGTTGTTTGTGGTTGATGTTGTATGGTCTGACACGCATGGAGAAAGAGATTAAGTATAAATAGAAGTAAAAACCATATCACGAATTCATGCATATGACAATCACATTTGAAAATAATTGAATGCATGTTTTTTTTTTAATTTAATAATGTTTTAATTAGGATGTGTTGCATTACACTACCACTATCTCATGTGTTTAATCATATCTATCCAAACTTTATTTTTCACACTCACATTTTGACACTCGCGATCAAAACTAAGCTGCAACTGATTCAGCACAAGGCTTTTTGAATGTAAATTGTTTTTGGTATCATAAAACTTTATTATTTGGTCTCTAGTTTTAACTGATATAAACTCTAAAAGTATATGTGTTAGAAGCGTTTACTTATTAAAATTAGCATTGAAGGCATATATTTCATTTATAATAACAAGAAAAAAAATACTTACAAGTGCTTATAGCACCAGGCGAAGCATCCAAAGCAGCCCATAGCTTATTTGTACGATTCTTTTTTTCAAATGACCTCAAATTCGTGTGCAGGATTTAGCTGTCCTGGTTTTCAGTGCAGCGAATTCAGGTGCAGATAGCGGTAAGTTTTTCCTTTTGCTAGAAAATCGCTTTGGATTTGATTAGTCCAAGCTGTATGAAATTAACGAAGTTTTCTTTCTAACAATAAAATCGCAATATTTGTTACCGTCAGAATTAAGATCGGCAGTCAAATGCTCAAATGGGACAAGAAAGGTTTTTTGTGGTTTATTTGATCTGCAACAATGATTTTTCAATTTTACTCGATTCCGTAATTCATTGTTGGGATTTGAAAACTATTATTGATTTTTTTACATTGTGTGAAAAGTCCATTGTTATTTTGCTGCTTTAACAATAAAATTTTCCATTCTTTTGTTCCAGTGCTATAAACTATGGTTTTTATTAAGAAACAGGCAATATAAATTAGTTATATGTATGCGCGAAATAGTTGATGAGCAAAAATTTTTGGTTCACCATGAAGCTATTTTTATGCTGTAATCTATAAATAACAGGATTTTATATTTGTTTTAAAAAATAATTTTGAAGATTTTTTAATTTTACAATTTTTAATTTTTAAAGTGTTTTGTTTTTGAAGAATCCTTTATACTTTTCACACTCGCAATGAGCTATCGATGCATTGTGTTAAATAAATAATTGACACTCTAAGGAGTCGATTGTCCATTGCTTCCTAAAAAAATATAAAGGAAATCCTTTCTCTGTTTTGTGCATGCTTTTGATAAGAACATAAAACTAACTTGTAAAGTACTAATTCATTCAATTTTCTACGCAACTCTACTTTATATAAAGTGCGCAGCCAATTTCGGAGACGTTGACTACAGATTATCATTGTGACATTATGTTGCACAGATCAATATAAACAAAAGACATAAATAATTGCCCTTTACTAAGTCTTATTTACCGAAAGTGTCGTCAACGTTTTATAATTAGTTTGGAGAATAAATTTTTAATTATTTAATGTTCTTATATTTTTAATTATTTGTCTTTGAGAAATAACAGCATATTAGTTCATAAAAAATGTGTACGAGGAGAAATAGTTTAGATGCAAAAGTAAATTTGTAAAGATTTTTTTTATTGAATATTGTTTAAATTGTATTCCATTATAAACTTAAGATATACGGTTCAACGATATACTAATCGAAACAATTAGGGCAGTGTATGGTTGATATTTTGCTTTTGGCTTGTCAAGAGGAATCGTCAGTATTCCAAAAGCCAATGAACAACCTCTAAACCTATATCTGTTGAAAGTACTAGAAATTTTATTTGTGTTTAAAGCAGATTTAATCTTTTTTTATAGTTGAAAATTCTGTTCACCTTCCTTAACCTCTTGAGACTCAAGCAAAATGCTACACGTATATTCTTAATCTAAACATTCTTTTGATAGAAATATATACTAAAGTATTTTTTCAAAGCATTTTTCAAAAATATGTTTAACAGTTACTAAGAGACACACCTTAATCTCTAAAACGACACATTTTTTTCCCTATAAATACAACACAAAATGCCTTATCACTTATTTGTAGTTAGCAGTTTATTTTAATATTGTTTTAAATCAAAATGCCTCTAAAATTTTATTCTAAAAGCACTTTTTGAAAAGTTTGGAAAAAATAACGATATTTTAAGAACTTTAATATCGTATTGACCCTTTTTCAACTTCATTTTTTTTATAGAAATGAATGACTGATACCAATAATCAAAGGCTGAAAACTGATATTTAGATCTTCTATCGGACCAGGTCAATTTCGAAACTAATTAACCTGTTAATTTTGTGTGGGGAGGTTTTAAAAAATGTCCCCAAATGGGGACGCCAGGTCCCAAAAGGTTAAACTATTAAAAGTTATTATTTACAACTGGTTTCTCCTTTGTAATCGTATTATGACAGTAAAAACAACTTACAGTGCACTTCAAAATTCCTTAAGGAGGGATGGACAGTCATTTTGACTTTATGCATTATTTCTTAAATTCTACCAGTTAAAATTATTTATAGCGAAAATACATTATATTGCACTTACTTTAACAATTACAAAAACACAAAACACCTAGATGGGTAGTGAAATGTGATATGAATACTTTAAATTGTTACAAATCATGCTAGTGCAAAACGAAAACATATCCAAAATAACCTGGGATAACGAAAAAAATATGCTTTTAATGTCTCAGCAAATTTTTTACTGTGCCTTGTAATGAATGAATTTTTTATTCATCCCAAAAAAATATATTTGTATCTTGAATACTCATACATTATGGAAAAAATACTGAAAAAAAAAATAACTGCGTTAAAATTTAAATAACTTCTATATTTAAAATTTTTGCCATATGGCAAATACCAACTACAAAATTCCAATTTGATAAGAATGATTAGAAAACTACTAAATATATTTTAAAATAACCATCTTGAAGTATATTTTTTCAAACAATTTATTTGTATTTAGTGTTCTAATATTATTATACTTTGATTGCTGCCAAAGGCGCAATTTCAATACAGTTAACAACTTCACTCTTGAATTTTGGATACACTTTTACTACTGTCATCTATGATGGTTATTAGTAACTAAAACGTCAAAATGGAATGTAATAGATGAAAAAACAGATTTGTCGAGAGACAACTCTACTTTAATAGAATAAAGTGGATTATGTTACTTGCTGCCATATTACAACAGTATTGCACTACAGGGTTTTAAGGTAGACGAATACCCAAAATTCCCCAAAATTCAAAATTTTTACTACGTATTACTTTAATCTTTTCCTAATTTGGCATAGTGATTTCAAATATAATGAATAATACTATTTCGGCATTTCTTTTTATTTAAATATAATTTATTTATTTTAAGCGGTGTTTTTCTACTAAAAAAAGAGGTTTACGCTAACAAGTCTACCGCATTGAATTTTCATCCTATAAACATTAATTATGTGTTAAATTCTTCTTTTGAACTGATGCATGCAATGACCCGCTAGAGTTAATACAAATTACAAGAAACGAAGTTATTAAGAAAAATTTTATAATTTAACCACACAAAAAAGGATTTTTTTCGATTAACTTACACTTGGACATTTTTTTTAAAAAAAACTTGTATATTTACACCAGATGTTAGAGGTTCATGGCACATATATATATATATATTGAAATAACATTTGTAAGAAATTTCAGGTAAATTAACATAAAATTTTTTATGCAAGAGTGTTGGCGTAAACCCCTTTTTTTAGTTGAAAAACACCGTTTAAAATATATCAGTTATATTTAAATAAAAAAAAATTGCCCAAAAAGCATTGTTCATTGTATTTGCAATCACTATGCCAAATTTGGAAAAGATTAAACCAATAGTAAAAATTTTAGAATTTTGGGTGGGCTTTAATGTGGTTCTGCAGAACTTTTTTCTCCTTTGTAGGAGTGTGATAGAAGAAAAAAACAACTTGCAGTGCCAGTCTAAATTTGTTCTTTATCTCCCTCACGCATGAAGTAAATCTTGCATATTCTTTATCAAAATATATTTTTCAATATTTTTTTTATTCAAAAGTATGTTTTGCAGGTTCTTTTTTTTTAAATCTGGCTTGCATGCTATTTTTCGCTCGATTCCGAAAATTACTACATCATTACTCCTTTGATAATCCTCCAAATATTCGCATCTATAGTTTGAGCGAGTCCTTTGCCTCTAGTGCGGCGATATTCAAACCTAACCTAACCTAACCAAGAGCACCTTATAAAAAATACAAGAAGTTCTTGGATAAAAGTTTTTCTATGACCAGGTAAATAAAATGTTTATAAATTGTGGTTCCATTTAACTGTCTCGTTAACTTTCATCTTAGTGCTCTCTGAATAGTTTGAAACATTTCTTTATTATCAGCGTAAATCCTTCATTACCCTTGGTAAAAAGTATTAACATAACTGGGGGGGGGGGGGGACATATTTTTTTATGTTCGCAGTAATCATTTTTTGCTGCGATCATATGGTAACAAAGAGCTTTAATTGGTTAAAGTACCAGAAATTGAGTTTAAAATTCATTTATTTTATCCCCTTTGTATAATTGAAAACTCAGTTTGTATCTTGTATAGTTGAAAGTGGTTCTGTAGAACTTGTTTCTCCTTTAGTAGAGTCTTAAAGCAGAGAAAACAACTTTCAGTACACCTCTAAATTCTCCCTTATGCTTTTTAAGGGTAGTTCCACCATAATTTTTAATTACAGGTATAAAAAAAAACTTGTAAAATTTATTTTTTTTAAATCACTTAAAGTGTTTGTCAAAAGATTTATAAGGGTTCTAGAATTACCGTCAGTGCGGGTAACTTTGGCCAAAATCATAGTTTTTTTCACAAAAGAAGAAAAATTTAACTTCAAAAACGAGTTAAACACTTAAAAATCCTTATGCATTCTAAGTATTGTACATTTAGGAATAATTTCCAGGCATTTTTGTTACATTTTATAAATTAATAAAAAATTGGTATTAATTTTAAAAAATAAGACACTGTTAGGAGCCGGGCGGGTAACTTTGGCCACCCAAGAAATACATAAGAAACATACTTTTTAACATCCTTAAAAGCTGTGTTAACGATTTAAATAGCAATATTAAAACTTTAAACCCAAAAATAACAAAGTTATAAGACATATTAGTTATTTAAAATGGTATATAACTTAACATTTACATTGCAGTGCATCGTGGAATGGCATTACACGTTGAATACTAGTATTGTTTGTCGCTTAAAAGAAAGAAAAATAAACTTCTATTTTAATAAGGAAAAAAGAACTTTTTTGAATCAAGATTTAATAACAAGTATATTTGTAAAAAACAAACGATTTTATTATAAAAGGTGAAAAATAATATATTTATAATTAGGAATTTGAAAATTTTTACCTTTCGACAATTGCGATTTTGAGTGGAATACGTTTCTTGCATTCCATCTTTATCTTTTTAATGTTTAAAATCATGAGATTAAAAAAAATATCTAAAAAATGAGTAATCATAAAAGTAAGAATTTTTTCAAAAATAGTTAAACTTAATACACTTTTACATACATTTTTTAAAGTGCAAAGTTCCATAAAGAAATATTTACATCTATGGCCAAAGTTACCCGCATTCATCGGCAAAAGCTTCCCAATTACAAATATTTAAATACAGCATAAAAATTAGTCAACTTAGAATAAAACAAATGGTGTAATATTCTTCCTCATTAATAAAAGAATCGAATAGAGTGTTTTATTTAAATATTTTCAATATTTTTTAAGTGTTCCATTCAAAAGTTGGAAGAGATAGATTTTTGTCATTTTATGCTCGTAAGAATGAAAACAGCATTTGTAGTATTGCCAGATTTAGAATGATATTTTTTTACATGAAATGAAAGGCGATATTTCCACCTTTTCAAAAATGTAAAACAATTTAAGATGAGATCATTTTATGAAGAGAAATTAAGAAACAAATCTTTTTCCGACGCGTGGCCAAAGTTACCCTCCGTGGCCAAAGATACCCGCTTTGACGGTACGTAAAAATTTTCAGCAAAGCTCGTTTGTAAAAAACAAAAAATAATAGTAAGGGATGGCAGTTTTTAAAAAACGCCGATGCTAAAGAAACCGATCTAAACCGTCCTTACGAAAATAACTGTTTTTCAACGAAACCGAAATCATAAAATACCGGTTAGTCTAAAAACTAGTTTTGGTTTTTCATCCCTAGATCATTACGATGGTAAGGACCGGAAGATAAGGGTATTCACGCTGTTTTTCGGTCCTTTTTGTGTTGAAACTTACTCCAGTTTAAATAAAATGTTATTTTTTTTTTACTTTTTGTACTCCACCTAAACATATTTATAGAAAAATAATTTCAATTATCAATCACATATTAACCTTAAACCTGGGAGACTGCACGAAAAGCAATTAAGTCTCGCAGGCAATTTTACGGAGGTTTTTTTTTTTTTTTAATTTTGGGCTTATTGGTGAATTTTAGCAAAAATATGTGTCTACTAACTGAAATGTGAGTTTTCTTCAATACAGTTTTCACGGTTGAAGAATTGCTGTAGCTCAATTCAGTGCCTCTCTTCACCACTTTAGGAATGAGGTCAGTGAATGTATCAAAATCCAGGGACAAAGTTAGGGGACGAGAAAACACATTATAAATATTAAAAGCCAACATTTAATGAAAGGAATTTGTTAAGCTACAGTGTTAGTTCAATTTAAAATCCAAATGAATGTAATTTTTAGCTCAAAAATGTGTTAGCTTGAGCCCTAAACTAAAAATTTTACATTCGGGACACGACAGTAAGGACTTTTCTTCATTGTTTTGTGTTTTGTTTCCGCTTGTTCTAAAAAATTTTTAGAGTTTCTTTGCCTTAAAATTCCGCTTTGAAATTATATAAGGACCAGTCTTTTAGTATAATAAGAAAAAAATGGCAAATAAATATTAATTTTTTTTAAAAGTTATGCCCAAGTGATATAAAATTAAAAATTATAGTAGATTTGCCCTTAAATGTATAAGTGGTAGTTTTTAAGTGGTGAAAGATCCTTGGAAAGTTTTTAATAGATCAACATAAATGCAAATCATACTATTGACCTAGAGCCCGGCGCCCACAGACTTAAGTTATTTTGTTACGAATGAAATGTATCGGATTAGGTAAAGTTATCATTTACTTTTAGTGTATGCGTACTCACTAGAGTGTGGACCGGAGGCCAATTTACAGATATCAGGTGCAAAAGGTCATTTTCTCAAGGCTGATTTTTACGTATACAGGGTGGTTATAAAATAACGCTCGCTATTCGGAGTGGTCTGTAGCTTGAATGAATAATCCTTATGAATCAAAAATTGAGACACTTACTAATCAAGAAGGGGAGCCGCCTCGGTGGCACATTCGTTAGGATTCTAGCCTTTGGAGCTGCTGAGGTCGGGTTCGAATCCCGGTCAGGCATGGATGTTTGTATCTGTCAATAAATGTTGTTATTCGTCTATGTGTTTGTGTCGTCTCTTTCTTTGTGTGTCTCTTGTGCTTGTGTCATTTCTGGGGCTTAGTACAATAGACTTAGAAGTCGCAGTGCTTGGCGATCTTGCCCCTCACCAAGAAAGTCATAAGTCATAATCAAGAAAGGGAAAAAAATTTAATCATAAAAAAGATAGAATCCTAAAAAATAATCATAAAAAAACAAACTCGTCTCTTGTCCAGGATTCTAAATTAAGAGGCGTCGTCAATTATGGTCAATTACGGCTAAATCAACTCAACACAGTTAAATCAACTCGTAATTTAGGACCCTGGTCAAGAGACGAGTTTCGTTTTTTCAAAAAGAATGGAATCATAGAAAACAAACTCGTCTCTTGGCCAAGGTTCTAAATTACGAGGCAAAGCCAATTATGGCCAATTACGGCCAACACATCCAATTACGCCTCGTAATTAAAACCCTGGTCAAGTGACGAGTTTGTTTTTTATGATTCCATTCTTTTCTCCCTTTCTTGATTAGTAAGTGTCTCAAAGTTTTTTGCATTTGGATTATTCATTAAAGCTGCAGACCACTCCGAATAGCGAGCGTTATTTTATAACCACCCTGTATTTTGGAAAATATCGTTTGAAGTTAATAATCAAACTGAAACCATGTTCCGCCGGCCGAAACCTCTGCCATACACTTTAAACGTAACAATGTAATTCCAGAAGGCCAACAATGAAAACTTAGTTGGGATGGTTCCGTTTTCGGCCCTACCCCTCGTGTAACTCTAAAGCGACAATAATTCAAAATAAACTAAATTAAACTAAAACGAATATGTCCTCTAATGTTTTAGTGTTGTATTGAAATACAGATATTTTTTTCGAAAGAATCGTTTAAGTTTAGCTTCTCTATTTAATTTCATTTGAAACAACTTCCTCGAGTATTATTAACAGTTAATTTAATAGGTTGCTACAATCGTCGGATCTTTAAATTTCTAATCTTTTAGGTTTTTTCCCCTCGATAAGCGATATTTGCCTAATATAACAATTAGGATGCGAGGTGTGCTGAAACAAGTCTTGAGCCTAAAACAGGAACCTCTTCCCCAACGAAATGAGGAAAAAATCAGATTTTCGAACAGGCATGTTTCTGATCTTGAGTGGTAATAGAAATGCTGAATAAAAATAAATTATCCTTATCCCAGTCATCAGTAAACTGCCCTCTCATACAGAGGATCCCTCGTTCTAAACCGGTCACATATTATAGACTTATATTTGTTGGCAAAAATAAAAACATATGAAATAAAATAGACTTCGGGGTACAAATCAGAGTTCTCCAAGTACACTTTGACAGAGTGCTCGTTAAATCTGCTGAGTCCCAAAGGCGTCATAAGGCTGGGGAGCCCAGTCGGTTATAGGCATCCGGCCTAGCTTGCGAATGGTTCCAGGTCATCGCCAAAATAACGACCGAACTATAAACGGCTCGTGCAGGGAAAATGTCCTTCGAATACCACCCCGTGTAGAGGAGTGCACTTTAAATATCCTTAAAATTCCCAACACTGCGTACGATGTCACCCTTAACGGTTGCGTTGGGTGCCTACTCGGGTGTCGGCTCGTCACTTGATTGCAGTTATGAAGTACGACGCCCATCGCCAATAGCCCTCGTGTAGCTCTAGTGCGACGATTATTCAAACTTTACCTAAACCAAGGGCGTCTACTTACGATGTTGCTCGGTGTCCAGTTGGAGTCAGCTCGGGTGTCGACGTCACTTGACCAAGGCTATAAATTACTTGGCGCAATTTGGCTGTGTTAAAGCTCTTTAGAGGCTAGAAATAGACAGACGGAAGGCGTTTAACTTAAACTAAATTCTTTCTCGAGTTCATAGGTTTATAAGCGGGTCTCCGACCAAGTACACAAGCCTGAAAATATGTCTTTCTCGAGTCTCGATTTATGCTTAAGTTCACGTGAGGACAGAGTACCAATTGGAGCACCGTTCGGTGCAATAATGAAAAATGAAGTCATTACGTCACTCGAAACAAGCCATATGATGGTGTTGTTTTAATTTCATTGAATACCAATTTGTTGGTTGGCAACACTTCGAGTTCGCGCAATATGCAAATTTCACTTTTCGCCGCGTGATTCGTTTCGATGTTGAGTTTGTAGTCGAGGGGTTTTGGTAGCGTGTAGCATTTGAGTGAAATTCGTTCGTTAGACGTTAATTTAGTTTGCGAAATTTCACAGCTGCATCGTTTTACAAGTAAGTGAGTCAGCATTGATTTTTAAAATTTTGAGTTGTTGTTTTACCTGAACTTTATTCTAAAACTACAACTAAACAATGTTTTTTTAATCGGATAAATTATTAGTTATGGGGTTAAAATCGTAACCAAAGACTTTTTTATGCGGTTTTTATACCGATAAACTGACATATTGTCCAACTATATTTATCAAATCTTTTCCATGTAGTTTTTTAGATACATAAAAGATACTTTCAAATTATTTTATGATTCGCTTAAGGAGGTATTAAGGATAAGAAGGGATTCTCTAAGGACTCGATTAAGGCATAGATTAATATTTGGTAGTTTCAGATGTATTGAAACTATAATTCAAAATTTATTCACAAACAATTTGCAATATAGTCTACCATTCAGTTGTACTATTAAATGTGAAGGAAACTAGATAACTTTTAATTTAATGTTTCGTAATATTTTTTGACCAATTGAGCGGTATTATATATATTATATATACGTAATAAAATGTTTATAATTAATAAGTATGAAGATGACGTTTAATTGAGTATGACACCTAACATAAGTATTTACCTTATGAGTCCATGCTTTTACCCAAAACAAAATATGAAGCGCGGCTCTTAACGTTTTTATAGTTTCAGTAAAGGCTATTTTTAGCAACAAATGGTACTTTCAAGCACGTGTGAATATTTGACTTTCACTGGCTAAATCAAATATCTTGTTTCATTTAAAGCTGTGACATTTAAACGTACTCTTAAAGCAAAGGAGTGAAATCCACTCCTGCAGGAGAAGTGCATTTTAAACACTAGTGGAAAGGTGAATATTAACGCAGACTGAGTTTTAATCACTCGGTCGGAGTGATCCTGTCGGAGGTTTAACAAAGGATCCACTCCTAGAGGGGAAGTGGATTTTCGGCACTGGAGGAGTGAGAACTATCTCGGATTGAGTTAAAATCGCTCGTTTGTTTTAAGAGTGTAGTTCACTGAAATTTTTTGCCTTTATTTTCTCATAAATAGATCCTCCAGTCGCAAAAGTTAAAGGTCGTTCGTTTCTTTCTTCAAGTTAAACCTTCACTCAATTTAGCCGCCCCCATTTTGTCAATATGACCACGTGGCTATACTGTTATTAAACTGATTATTTCCTTGTGAAATGATAAGTTTAAGAGAATTTTCTTTTTGTACTAAAATATCCTAGCGCAAGATTAAAATTGAGGCTCGAAAAACCGCCCTTACTGTTCTCGGCGGTCAAAAATTCCCTGAGGACAACTAATATCTCGAATCGGACGTCCTCGTGGACGGCCATTTCACCGTTAATGTTCGTGATACATTTTAAATTGTTTCCATTTTAAATCGTCTCCATTTTAAATTATTATAAAGAAAATACTATGTTATTATTGGTAAACTAGTATATTACTGTATAATGTAGTCCTATTACGTACTAATTCATTGTAAGTACTAATTTATATAAATGTTTGTTATAAATAATATAAAATTATATTTATTTAAAAGCTATTTATATAATTAGTATGACGAGTTGGTTTCAAAGGAGAACGAGTTCACTGTTGGACAAACTGTCTTCTTTGACGGGTTAAATTTCTGAGTTTTTTCAAGACTTGATTAAAATGTAGGATCGTGTAATAGATTATATCATATATAGTCAATTAACCCTTTCAGTCCCAAAAAATTACTACACTACAGAAACATCTGATATTCACAAAATAAGCTTATTTTAGATCAAATATACGAATTCCGCAAGAAAAAAAAATAATTTAAATTTTTTATATGGTTTTTGAAACAATGCCAAAAATTTTTAATTGTGGAAAACAACAAAATAAAAAAAATATGTTACCTAAAAACACTTCGAGTTATATATTTTAAGGTATCTGACCATATTATTAAAAAAAATTTAGTAATTATTTTAACCGAAATGGTTTAAATTGTGTTTTAAATATGTGGAACTGAAGTGAACTTATCAAAATTCAAGAGAAACGCTTGTTGACTATTTTCAAAATAAAAAAGATAGTAGTTCTGACTTATATTAAGATTGAAGTAAAATATTGTCTGATAGAGCAAAGTGTGAAGAATCGAATGATGTGTGTTTGGATGTCGTAACGGGACATAAAAATTTTGAAAAAAATATTGAAAGTGATGATGCCAAATGGCATCACTGGGACTGAAAGGGTTAAATATAAAACACTTAATTGTTAATTAATTTTAGTCATTAAGATGAACCTCTGACGATGTATCGGTACCAACTCATAATATAAAGTTATAGATTTAAAGTAATCTTATATAAACTTTTAAATAAAATTGTTAATCACAATAGTTACAATTTCGTTGCTCATAATATTGAACCGTGCTTAAAATTGACTGAGGTAGCACCCTCGTAATATACAAGATTTTGATTATCAATTGGTGCATTAGGCGTAACTACCGAAGTACTTGTTCACATGCAATTGGCTGTCACTTTTGTGCGTTTGTAAATGGGCCAATATTAATTTATTAAAATAGCCAATTTGCTTTCCATAAGATAGTTTAAATTTTTTTAAATTAAAATCTTAACTTTAGATTTTGTTTATTTTTGCCTAGTAACGATATTTTTCGTTTTTAAATTCTAACAAAATCATCACATCGTGTTCCTAACTGGGAAAAATTTTGATAATTGGTTGTTTAACGTGTCACAACTAGCGATACTTGTTTGGCAAATATCTTATTCGTTTAATATTGGCATAAGTAATATACTTTAAACTGAGACTTTATTGATGTCTTATAAATACTATGCATTATGTTTCATGAAAATGTCAAAAAAATATGCAGATTTAAAATATGCATGTTATAATTTTGTATTTCAGATCGGTGACGTCAACTTCCTACGTCATTTCCGGAAGTGTACAACGTCCCTGAATGGTCCACGTAGACTGTCTAGAGAAGGTTTTCGGTGGAAAAAGTAAGTAAAATGTAGTTCTTTTTAATACGCCCACTTTTGAGTAGCTAATATCGGTAACACTTTCTAAAATACAATCTATAATATATTGTATCAAATGATAGTTTTGGACTTCAACAAGCCAACTTGAATTCAATTTTGACAATAGGACAAGTAAATAAAACAATTTTCTTATAAATTAGTCAGATCGGTTACTATTATAAAATTTCTGTTAACGAAATAAGACTCGATTATCAATATATTTTCCATGGCTCTTAAGTATTTTAAAGTTTTATTTGATTGTGATGTAATTCAATTTTGTAATCGGGTATCTCGTAAAGTTTTTATACTTTCAAATATAAATTAGCAAGCAAAAGAGTGTAACAAACAAAAATAAAAACTACATTAAAGTCTGGTATTAATTTATAATGCAGAGCTTAACTCTTTTTTTTTTTTTTTTTTTGAAACTGTTGAATGACATTATAGTACGAGAGCTAGCAACGTCGGAAAAACAAGCATTTCAGGTGGGCCAGTTTTAGGATATGCTATCTCTCTCACTCTCCCGGACATCATAAGGGCTATCTGGCTGGAGGTAGTGGTTGCGTTCATCAGTGCGCATCCTACTAATACAAGTAAAAAAATTGATTTTTCAAATCATTTTAGGACGTTTTATTTTTTTAATATTATTTTTAGTGAACTTTTTGCAACATAAATCTATTATTGCCAGACATTTTTATTGTTTAAGCTGTGCCAGACGCTAATTTTGATTTTACAAGCTCAAGTGTTGCCCAAATTATCAGCTCATTACAAGTATTGCCACATGGTATTGCGCAATGAATGACGATGACGTAATTACAATGATCGGTGAATTCACACCTGAGCTGGTAATTTGGGCAACACTTGAGCTTTCAAAATCAAAATTAGCGTCTGGCACAGCTTAAACAATAAAAATGTCTGTCAATAATAGATTTATGTTGCAAAAAGTTCGCTAAAAATAACAATAAAAAAATAAAACGTCCTAAAATGATTTGAAAAATCAATTTTTTACTTGTATTAGTAGGATGCGCACTGATGAACGCAACCACTACCGCCAGCCAGATAGCCCGTATGATGTCCGGGAGAGTGAGAGAGATAGCATATCTTAACCCTTTCAGTCCCAAAAATTTACTACACTACAGAAACATCTGATATTCACAAAATAAGCTTGTTTTAGGTCAAATATACGAATTCCATAAGAAAAAAAATTCATTTAAATTTTTTATATGGTTTTTGAAACAATGCCAACATTTTTTAATTGTGGAAAACAACAAAATAAAAAAATATATATTACCTAAAAACACTTCTAATTATATATTTTAAGGTATATGACCATATTATTAAAAAAAAATTTAGTAATTATTTTCAAAAAAATTGCTTAAATTGTGTTTTAAATATAAGGAACTGAAGTGAACTCATCAAAAATCAGGAGAAACGCTTGTTGACTATTTTCTAAATAAAAAAAATAGTAGTTCTAACTTCTATTGAGATTAATGTGAAATATTGTCTGATAGAACAAATTATGACGAATCGAATGATGTGTGTTTGGATGTCATAACGGGACATAAAAATTTTGAAAAAAATATTGAAAGTGATGATGCCAAATGGCATCACTGGGACTGAAAGGGATAAAACAGGCCCACCTGAAATTCTCTCAAAAACGTTGCTAGCTCTTAGACTATTAAGTATAATTTATATCAGTGAAAATATTCTCAAATATGTATGGTTATAGGTTATATTACAGCACACAACTATAATTTTTTCGAGTTATTTCAAAACTATAAATGGTTTCAAATCATTTGCCTTATATTGAATCCTATTATATTTCATTAAAACGTCATTCCGAATCCAACGTAGTTTTTCTTCAATACTTCGGGGAATTCGCAAAACATATAACTACACAATTATATTCCCAAGTTTCTCAATGGATATATATTTTTAAATAAAAAAATTTCATAAAAGCTAAAGGTAGGCGAATACCCAAAATTCTAAAATTTTTACTATTACTTTAAACTTTTCCAAATTTGGCATAGTGATTTCAAATATAATGAACAATGCTATTTAGGCATTTTTTAAAATTTAAATATATTTTAAACGCTGTTTTTCAACTAAAAAAAACGGTTTTGGCTAACAAGTCTACCACATAAAATTTTCCTACTATAAACATTAATTATGTGTTAAATTCTTTATTTTGAATAGATCCATGCAATGACCCTCTAGAGTTACATACAAATTACAAAAGAAGTTTTTAAGAAAAATGTCATGAATTAAATAGATTTTTTTTCCGATTTACTTACCCTTGGACATTTAAAGAAACTACTACGTTTACACCAGATGTTAGAGGCTGATAGCGCAGATATATATTGAAATAGCATCTGTAAAAAATTTCAGGTAAATTAATGTAAAACTTTTTATACTGGAAGCAGCGTTACCAGAAAAATACTACTTGAAAAATACTACCTTTCCTCTGAAAAAATACTACAAAATACTACGATGCGTTTATAGCCCTCGTGTAGCTCTAGTGCGAAAATAATTCAAACCTAACCTAACTACGATGAGTTTCAGATGAGGGCACCAGGATGTAGTGGACCGATTTTATTCTTTCTTTTACAGGTGAGTTGGAACATCGATAATCGATATACATATTTCGATGGTTTTAAATAGTAAAAGTTTGTTATTTATTCTTCAAATTGGCAACAGTTTAGTTGATTTTTGAATTTGCTGAATTTTGTGAATATAATAATGCTAAAACAAATATCTGCAATGAGTGAACAGTCTTCGAATAAACGTTCAATGGACGGTCGTAGTAGCTGTAGAAAACAGAAGTATCGTCCTGAATGGGAACAGGACGATCTATTTAAATCTTGGTTATCCAAGGATAAAAATGATAAAGCATTTTGCAAAGCCTGTGGATCTTCCTTCATGCCTCGCAAAGCTAGTATTTTACAGCACTTGAAAACAGAGACTCATGCTGCCCATATGAAGAATTTCTCGAGCACCAGTTCCATTGGCAAATGTTTAAATATACCTGTTGAAAATAGTGTTAAAACAGCAGAGTTGAAAATCTGTGCTGCATTGTTAGAGCACAACATACCGTTTAAATTCATGGATCATCTTTCCGAGGTTATTTCCAATTCTTTCCCAGATTCAGAGATCGCGAAAAATTTTTCCTGCAAAAGGACTAAGGCAATGGCTCTAACAAATAAAGTATTAAGTGTGCAAATGAAAGAAAAGATGATGCAAGATATCAAGGGTACTAATGGAGACATAGCAAAAGTAAAATATTCAATTATTGTGGATGAATCGACTGACATTTCCGTCAAAAGCAACATGGCCATTGTTATAAAATATCATTCTGAAGTAACAGAAACTATAAAAACTAAATTATTGAATTTAGTTGAAGTGAAAGACAAAACAGCCGAGGGACTATTTGGTGCATTAAAAACAGAAATTAATAATCATGGCCTGCAAATTCAAAACTTAATTGGTTTTGCAGCAGATACTACGAATGTTATGTTTGGTGAATTCAACAGTATAGTGCAAAAAATAAAAAAAGATTCTCCAGATTGCTTATTCATCAAATGTGTGTGTCACTCCATTGCACTAGCAGTGAGTAAAGCTAGTTCAGCATTGCCAAGGGACGTAGAGGATTTGATTAGAGATACGTATAATTATTTTTCGTACAGCTCTAAAAGAAGGGAGGAATTCAAAGATTTCCAAGACTTCACTAATACTCCGATGCTCTCAAGCTGTATGATGTCCGATGGTTATCCCTAGGAGGCTGCGTTGAAAGAATACTAGAACAGTGGAATGCGTTGGTGCTGTATTTTACAGAACAGCATTTAAGTGAGAGATTAGTTGCAGCCGAAAGACTTCATGACATGTATAAGAATCCTTATAAGAAACTTTATTTATTCTTTTTAAGTCATGTGTTAAAAATAACAAATAAGTTGTCGCTGTTATTTCAAGCTCAATATTCTGTGATGAGTAATTTCTACAAAACCATAAGCGAAGCATATAAAACTCTTTGCAGCATGTATTTGAAAACTGGATATTTAAAAGCAACTGAAGTAGAAGACATTGACCCAGAGTCAACAGTAAATTTTCTGCCTTTGAAAGATATTTATATTGGTGTTCAAGGTGCTTCATTTCTTTTATCAAATGAAACGCTACAAAAGGATAAGAAAATTATGGATTTTTTCAAGGTTTGTCAAGTCTTTTTGATTGCTCTGTAAAGAACTAAAGACACGCCTACCTTTCAACAATAACGTTTTGAAACTAATGAGATTTTTAGACCCATCAACAGCAGTTACTGGTGTATTTCCATCTTTACTTCCGATTTTGTCTCAATTTCCTCATCATTTTACTACTAAAGATAATGAGGTGATTGATGCTGAGTGGCGATCCATGGTTTTATGTGAAGCGGTTAGTAAAATTCATGAGGAAAATCCAGCGATTACTGTGGGACAATTTTGGTCTAAAATCTCGCTCTTAAAGGAAGGAGACAATTTTTCATTTAGAAATTTGAGTAAATTTGCCTTTATAATATTGTCACTGCCTATCTCTAACTCAGACTGTGAAAGAATTTTCAGCAATGTAACTTTAATTAAAACTAAAAACAGAAACAGATTAACCACCGCTTCAGTTGCCAATATAATTGTGGCAAAAGAAGGGTTAGAAGGAAACTGTTAACTTTTCACCAGATACCAAAATGTTAAATGCATTTAATTCTGATATGTATTCTTGAATGTGATATATAAAAATGGTAAATATTTTTCTTTTCAATTTGAATTGTTGCGAGTCTTTCTTTTTAATCTTACAAAAAATACCACCAAAATACTACTTGTACGTGAAATACCACCAAAATACTACTTGTACGTGAAATACCACAAAAATACTACATCACCGATCTTTGAGCAAAAAATACTACCAAAGTATCAAAAATACTACGTCTGGCAACGCTGACTGGAAGAGTTGGCGTAAACCCCTTTTTTTAGCTGGAAAACACCGTTTAAAAATAAATCAATTATATTTAAATAAAAAAATTGCCTTAATAGCACTGTTCATTATAATTGAAATCACTATGCGAAATTTGGAAAAGATTAAAGTAATGGTAAAATTTTTGAATTTCGGGTATTCGCCTGCCATTAATTCTATAGATATATTATTACGATCCGATTCTCATTTAAAGCTTGTTTGATAGTTGGCAATTGTTTCTTTCTTCGGACACGGGGTTATAATATAAATGGGTCGTTTTGTTAGTAACTATTGACAAAAAAATAGTTAATTATAAAGTATATTTATGCAAAAAAGTAAAATAAGCTTGCTATACCTGTCAAATTTTTATGTGGACTTTTTATCTGAATTGTCCGGTTTTATTACTTGACATCAATGTTGGGCATTAATCAATTTGTCACATCTTTTGTAATTGACAAAAAACGTAATTGCATTTGATTACGATTTAATTGTGATTAATTTAAATTTTAATTGCGCCTTGCAAATAAATTATTTTGACCAACGTATGTTAATTGTAACTCGCTATTAAAATAGTTGAAATTAACTTTTTTAGTTGTTTTATGAAACAATTTAAACTAATAAAGTTAATTGTGTATTAAAACGAAATAGGAAAAGATTAAGTAAAATTAAGCTGTAATTCATGGACTTACGACGAATATAAAGGTGGTTAATTGTTATTTTTAATTAAAATTAACGAAACAATTGAAAATTAATTGTTATAATTGTCAATACTATACAGTTAAAAATCAATTGTGATCTGTTAATATTACAGTTAACAATTAAATAATTGTTAATTGCAATTTTCCACAATTATAATTGATTAATTGTTAGTTGTTGTGGTTACATTTATCTATTAATTGTTAATCTTGAATTTTTTTTGTAATTAGTCACACAACTCAATTTTGTTACGATCCTTTAACAGTTAATAAAATAAGATCAATTGACATATCTGTCACTTTTATGCCTACGTATGTGGTCACAATTAGTTAAAATTAGTAAATATCAATTAGTAAATATTAATAAGTGGATATTAGTATATATTACTAAAATGACCAATTTGCTTCCTGTAGCGATTTAAAAAAAAAAAACCTAATTATAAATAGCCTCTTACACTTTTACTTACCAAGTAACTTTTTCTTGCTTTTAATTTCGAAAAAAATAATCGCTTTTTGTGATTTCTAACAGGCAAAAGTTATGATGTTTTCAAACGTCGGATCGATAACGTGTTACAACTAGCAATGACTGTTTTTTAAAAAAAATACATTTTTGTTTTACATTTTGCATATTTCATTTAAAAAAATTTGGTTTGATAACATCAACTTTCAAATATCTTATTAGTGTAATTTACCAAGACTGTGTCATTTTATTTATAAAAAATGTATACGAAATAAACAATGAGACTTAAAATATATTTTTTTTTATATTTCAGATGGGTAATGTCGACTTCCTAAAAGAGCCGAAAACTCTACTTCCAGAAGAAAACAACGTCCTGAGTGGTCCCCGTAGGCTGTTGGAAAGGTTTTTAATGGAAAAACAAGTAATAGTATTTAATTTGTTTAAATAATCGCACTTTAGAACGGTTCATATCGGCAACGACTCCTAAAATAATGTACATAATATATTTTGTATTAAATGATAGTTTTGGTGGGCGTGAATAAGTCATTGTGGTTTCTAATTATCCAATAGTATTAATAAAACAATTTTCTAATTAATTACCCAGATCGGTAACATTTGAAATAATTTCTATTTGTTACCGATATAACATTCCGCTACCAATATTTCGTAAACATCTGTTTAAGACGTAATGTCATTTGCTCTATTTTGAAGTTTTAATTGATGATTAAAGTTATAGTTATTTCATAGTTTCATCTGTAACGCCTCATCTAGTCTGTAAATTTGCTAGCCATAATATTGACCCATATATGAACGAAACTGAAGAAGCAAAAGAGCACATCCGCCATCTGAGAATATTTTCGTTTTCTTAACGCAATGGCGCGGCAATGAATTTTGTGAAAAGGAATCAATAAATCGGAAATTTATTTTCAATACAATATTTAACAAGAGTTTTTTAAACTTGGGTTGTAATTAGTATTATATGCGTGGAAATAGTATAAATGTGTATAGATTACAATATAGCTTAGAAATATATATATTTAGTACAGTTAATTTAGAATTAATATCATTAACTTGTAACCAGTCAACTGTTTTAATATTTAGTGTATGCAAATAAATATGTAAAATTAAATATTAATAAATTAGGACCGGTATATTTTAATTTTAATGAAAATTTATTACTATGACTATATTTCTAAATAACTTTGTAATTCGATATACAAGGTGTGCTCGAAAAGTTCGGTGATGGGTCTCATAATTAAAAAAAAGCCGCATGGGTTAGGAAATTGCACTCACACAGACTTTGGCATTCGATGTTTCCGTGCTACTGCGGTGAAGTCGAATGCTAATACCGACTGTTCTGGCTCTACTCAGTTGCCGGTCATAGTGGCAGACATATATAAAATATAGTATGTTTACTTATGCAAAATTTTATTGAAATATTTTCTTAATGTGTATGCATTGACAGACAAATTTTTGTTCGATGTATCCGTGATACTACGGCCAAGTCGAATACTAAGGTTGTTTCTTCTCGTTATAATTGTGATATAACACAATTTCAAAATATTTTCCGATCTTCTCTCAATTGACAAATTTCAAACGATTTTTTCGAGTAACTGCGGTGAAGTAGAATGTTAGGATCGCATATTCTGACCCTTCTCAATTGGCGGTCACGATGGCGTTCGATGTTTCCGTGCTACTGCGGTGAAGTCGAATGCTTACGTCGTCTCTTTTCAACAGACGGTGATTTTGGCTTTCGACGTTTCCGTGCAACTGCGGTGAAGTCGAATGCTTACGTCGTCTCTTTTCAACAGACGGTGATTTTGGCGTTCGATGTTTCCGTGCAACTGCGGTGAAGTCGAATGCTAAGGTCGCTGTTCTGGTTCTTTTCAATAAACGGTAATTTTGGCAATCGATGTTTCCGTGTAACTGCGGTGAAGTCCAATGCTAAAATCGTCTGTTCTGGCACTTCTCAATAGGCGGTCATAGTGGCGTTCGATGTTTCCGTGCAACTGCGGTGAAGTCGAATGCTAACGTCGTCTCTTTTCAACAGACGGTGATTTTGGCTTTCGATGTTTCCGTGCTACTGCGGTGAAGTCGAATGCTGAGGTCGCTGTTTTGGTTCTTTTCAATAAACGGTTATTTTGGCAATCGATGTTTCCGTGCTACTGCGGTGAAGTCGAATGCTAAAATCGTCTGTTCTGGCACTTCTCAATAGGCGGTCATAGTGGCGTTCGATGTTTCCGTGCAACTGCGGTGAAGTCGAATGCTAACGTCGCATCGTCTCTTTTCAACAGACTGTCATTTTGGCTTTCGATGTTTCCATGCTACTGCGGTGAAGTCGAATGCAGAGGTCTCTGTTCTGGTTCTTTTCAATAATCGGTAATTTTGGCATTCGATGTTTCTGTGCAACTGCGGGGAAGTCGAATACCAAGGTTGTCTGTTCTAGCTTTTTCAATTGGCGGTCGTAGTGGCGTTCGATGTTTCCGTGCAACTGCGGTTAAGTCGAATGCCAATATGACCGTCAAATGAGAAGAGCCATAAAAGACGATCCTATCATTCTATTTCACCGCAGTTGCTCGAAAAAATCTATTGAAATTCGTCAATTGTAAGAAGATCGGCAAATAAATTTGGAAACTTATATTATATCACAATCATAACGAAAAGAAACGACCTTAGCATTCGGCTTGGATGTAGTATTACGGAAACATTAAACAAAAATTTGACTGTCAATGCATACCACTTCAGAAAATATTTCAAGATCATTTTGCATAAGTAAACTTACTATATTTTATCATATAGGATCTTGCGCTCACGCAGACGCAGTGAGATAAATGTCATATCTTACTCTTTCTGTGTCTGCGTGAGTGCAATATCCTAACCGGTGCGGTTTTTTAATTTTGAGATAAATCACCGAACTTTTCGAACACGCCTTGTATACCGAGTTACAAAGTTATTTAGAAATATCATAGTAATAAAGAAAAAATTTCATTAAAATTATATTAAAAATATACCGCTCATAATCTATTAGTGTTTAATTTTACATATTTAGCTGCATATACTAAATATTAAAACAGTTGACTGGTTACAAGTTAACGATATTAATTCTAAAATAACGACTAAAAATATATATTTCTAAGCTATATTGTAATGTATACACATTTTATACTGTTTCCATGCATATTATACTAATTACAACCAAACTGTTTAAAAAGTCTTGATAAATATTGTATTGAAAATAAATTTCCGATTTATTGATTTCTTTTCAGAAAATTCATTGTCGCGGCCATTGCGTTAAGGAAAAGAAAACATTGGCAGATGGCCGATACTCTCTTTTGCTTGCTCAGTTTCGTCCATATAATTGTCAATATTATGAATATCAAATTTAGACTATGAGGCGTTACAGGTGTTATGGTACAAAAATTTATAATGCTGTGATTAGTCTAAAAACCAGAAATTTCTAATTTTTATAAATATAGTTTTGGTATTTTAGGGGTCAATGAGTCACATTTTTTTTTGTATATCGACTTATTAAACTTAAAATTTCAATTATAACTACATGCATCGTGTACTTTACTTAAATTGACTTGACATAACTTATTTTAAATGATGCTTTATGAATGAGTTAAAGTGTATACCTTTGCAAAGTAATATATTTATTACCATGCTCGCTTAAGCAGGGAATTCATCAAGTTGGGTAGACAAAGTTAGTGAAAATTTAATAGCGTTAAATGCTTTTTTTTAAATAAGGTTGGATAATTAAATGCAGAGTGAGGCAAATAAAAGTGGCTTCTGTCAAGAGATAGAAATGCGTTGAAATGCTTGGCGAGAAAAACTCTTGAAACCCCCTTAAAACCAGTTTCTGCATTGGTTAGATCGGATTAGCTTCACATTAGAGCTACTCATAGACTAGTGGCGAGTTCAGATCTTAGTTTGAATTGTATGAAGACGTCCCATAATGCTAATTTTGTGTTTTGCAGTCAATTTAGAGTTTTTATTAACAAAAACGAAAAGGTCCGATTCTTTAAGGGGTCTAAGGAGTCTTAAAAATGTGCAAAGAAGGAACTACAAAGCATAGTTTGATCTTTCATGTAATTTTTTAACTACTCAATATACAAGTATAATTTTTTTATATGTAGTTCTACAAGATTTATTTAATATGAAACAGATTTTAAAATTTATGAAACTTTAACCAAAACTAATATAAGCGATATTAAACATAAAGCTATTTGAACACATTGTGATTAGGCTTGCGCGGCAAATTGTGAGGTCAAAATTGAAGACATGACCAAGAAAATGACTTTATATTGTACAAATATGTACAAACAAAGACTTATACCTAAATTCTCAGCTTAATTTTAATTAGAATTTATTTTAAGAACTTTTTCTAAAAAAATTTATAAAATTTTTTGAATTTTGATTTAAAATTTTTTAAAAAAATTATTTCGAATTAAAATTGAGCTGAGAATTTAGGTATAAGTTCTAGTTTGTACATATTTGTACAATATAAAGTCATTTTCTTGGTCATGTCTTCAATTTTGACCTCACAATTTGCCGCGCAAGCCTAATCACAATGTGTTCAAATAGCTTTATGTTTAATATCGCTTATATTAGTTTTGGTTAAAGTTTCATAAATTTTAAAATCTGTTTCATATTAAATAAATCTTGTAGAACTACATATAAAAAAATTATACTTGTATATTGAGTAGTTAAAAAATTACATGAAAGATCAAACTATGCTTTGTAGTTCCTTCTTTGCACATTTTTAAGACTCCTTAGACCCCTTAAGATAAATAACAACCGAAATAATCACTAGTGGGAAGTTTTTTTATCGGCTCTACAAACCTTGTTTATATTTCATTTCAAACCATAGCACCTTGTTTATATTTCATTTTCAACCATTGCTTTTCAAACCATAGCGTAGTTGCCGGCAAATATTTCGCCAAGTTTTTTTTTTTGGTGGGGGGAGGGGCTTAATATTGAAGTGATCAATAGCTTCAGTTAGCAAACCTGCTTTTGTATTGGTTTTTGACTTGGCAACATTTCTGTCTTATTCTTATCTCCACGTTGGGGCCACTTGTTTGCCTCGCCCTGTACATGCGATTGATGAAAGTGCTTGTGCTAACTATTTTGTTAAAAAAATATGTAATGCTTGGAAAAATAGCTATAAATATTAAAAACTTTATAAAATTATGGTTTTAAGGAAAAGACTATCAGAGCTTTTTTTTTAAATAGTAAATGATTGTTTTTTCAAACTGTATGAAATTTAGCGAATTTGAATTACTTGTACTTACAAACTAGCTCCAATGTAAAAACTTCGTTTTACATTCGGAATATTAGACACAGAGAAATTTTAGATGATTAATTTTTAGTTTCTAGTGCCAAATAGATGAAGACAGGATTTGGAATGATCAATATTTTGGCGAGTTTATCTACTAACTAAAAATTACTCATCAAGGAGCCGTCTATATTAAGGCGGGTATGTGCCGTAATACAGAGCAATCTCTAAGTTCAATATATTTTAAATAATTACAAAGCAGTTCAAAAGAAATGTTAAGACACTAAATGACTCCTTTACACATTGTAGAAAAAGTCACTTTGGTGGGAAATTTTCCTTGCTGTTGTCTGTTTAAAACAGTTTGGCTCTTGCATTAAGGAAGGGCTGGGGAGCCCAGTCGGTTAGGCACTCGTCTAGCATGCAGAAGGTCCCAGGTTCGGGTCTGGGCATCGCCAAAATAACTGCCGTCCTATAAACGGCCCGTGCAGCCAAAAATGTCCGACGAATAATACCCCGCGTAGAGGAAGTGCACGTTAAATATAATTCAAAGTCCCAACGCTGCGTATGATGTCGCCCTTAACGGTTGCATTGGGTGCCTCTTCAGGTGTCGGCTCGTCACTTGACTGTGGTTCTAAATTGCAACTCCCTTCGCCAAAAGCCCTCGTGAAGCTCTAGTGCGACGATAATTCAAACCTAAACCTAAAATGTATGTTCTTTTTAAGTAAATTGCACAAATTACAAATCAAATGCTTTCTTTCAAAACTTTAACAAAACAATAGCGAGTAGAAACTTTGGAAGTAAAAAAAATATTTGTATTCAAAGCAAATGTCTAAAGTGCATTTACTTTTTCGGCGTTACACAGCTTGTAAATAATAAAGGCTAGTGTTGCATCCCAATGGAAGGACTATGCTTTGTTTCAAAAGTGCCCCTTTCTTCCAATATCATACCCATTTAATGTTCAATATCAATTCAAAGTAAAAGAACTATATTTAATTTCTTAAAATTATTATTTGCTTTTTTTATCGAGGTATATTTCAATAATATTTATTCAAATTATCTTGTTTAGAAAACTTTTGCTTATAATTCGTTTTACCAATATTCATTATTGAGAACGGTTACGTTGGGTGCCTAGTCAGGCGTCGGCTCGTCACTTGACTGGCTCTAAATTACGACTCCCTTCGCCAATACCCCATAATTTATACTAAACTTGTTTTCAACTTTGTCATTTAGCATGTTCTTTCACTTCAAGCTCTTCAATTGTCTGCGGAAATGCATTTTTCTCCATGAGAAATTCTGAATCTTCTTTTTTTTTAAACGTATCTTCAACTACCATATATGATTGTAATTTCAACTATTCGAAACCTGATCAAAACTAATAGTGAGGGAAAAATAAAACAGCGATGATCTCAATTTCCAAGAAATACTAAGGGTGCACAAGAAAAGTATCCTCACAGCTTGTTGATACAGTAAAAAGGACAAGTTTTGCATGTTTTTCTACAGGGTGTTGCAAGTAAAAGTGACCCCGGTCTAGAGATAGGAATACGGTGAAATGCTTGCGAGAAAGGCTCCTGAAACCGCCTGAAACCAGTTTGCATTCTTTGGATCGGATTAGCTTCACATTAGAGCTACTCAGACTAGTGGCGAGTTCAGATCTCGGTTCGTATTGTATGAAGACGTACAGCTGTGGAAATAAAAAAGTACCCACTTGAGGTTATTTCCTCCGTTATTCATCCTAAAGAATCGGACCTTTTTGATATTGTGAACAATTAACATTCTGAGTTAATTGCATGACACAAAATTTGCATAAGGGGCCATCTTCATATTAAAAATGTTACTAACTTTAAAATTTCCAATAGCAACACCCCTTTTTGAATCCATATTTCAAATCTCTGACCTATGTTAATACGAAATGCCAAATTTTGTTAGTTTTTAAGCATTATTAGAGGAGTTAGAAACGTGCAAAGTTTAGGTCCCATAATGTTAAATGAGTTGCACATAAAAAACTATCCCGATCTATAAATAATTAAGATAATGAAACGAATTTTTTACTGAAAAGAAATTATAATAACCCAAACAAAATGCATTCAATATTGGGGTATTTAAAACAATTTTTATATTTTTAAATAATTATTATATTGATTTTTTAAAAAAATATGAATAGAAACCCCTTAATATTTTTAAAGAAATAAATTTAAGACATTAAGTTTAAGCGAAATCCCAATTTTAAAATTTTTTAATTCATAATTTGATGAGTAAATCACAAAATACTTTTTAATTACCCTTTAGGGGACTGTGTATAAGATTGCGTGTGTAATTGATAAATAAAGATGGCTTTGCATGCATGCTTGCTTGCCATTTTAGAGTTGGTCCCCAAAAGGTCCACAAGTGATTCGATTGAATAACTCGTCAAATATTCATTCAAATGTAACAAAAACTTAGATATAAGGGTTTTCAAGAGTGCTTAACATTTCTAAGTTATTAAAATTGGGTGTTGCAATTGGAAATTTCAAAGATCGAAATATTTTTAATATGAAGACGGCCCCTTATGCAAATTTTATATCGTGCAATTAACTCAGAATGTTAATTGTACACATTCTCAAAAAGGTCCGATTCTATAGGATGACTAATGGATGAAATAACCTCAAGTGGGTACTTTTTTATTTCCACAGCTGTACCATAATGCAAATTGTGTGTCTTGCAATCAATTTAAAATGTTTTGTATTAGCAAAACAAAAAGGTCCAATTCTCTAAGATAAATAACGACCGAAATAATCATTATTGGGAACTTTTTTTATCAGCTCTACAAACCTTGTTTATATTTCATTTCAACTAACTTCTCAAACCATAGCGTAGTTGCCGGCAAATAATTCGCCAAGCGTTTGTTTTTGCTTAATATTAAAGCGATCAATAGCTTCAGTTAGCAAACCTGTTTTTGTATTGGTTTTTGACTTGGCAACACTTATGTCGTATTCTTTTCTCTAAGTTGGGGCCGCTTTTATTTGCACCACCCTTTATAACCTCTTATATGTATTTAATTTTTCAGTGCTTGTACTTTAGAAATTTCGGAGGATCGACATTTTAGCCCTGTAAGGTGCATTCTGCAGTCAATAATGTCCAATCAGCTGAGTCTGCCGTACAATTGGAAGGAGACTGGTGGTTTGATATGTGGTTTGCAGCCTTTTGTAAGTTGATAAACTTATTTCTAGTAAGAATTCCTTATAAATTCTAAATTTAACTTTCTGCGACCTGACGTCCCCGTTTGGGGACTTTCTTTAAAACCTTTCCACAAACAATTAACAAGTTAATTAGTTCCGAAATTGACCTGGTCAGATAGAAGATTCAAATATCAGTTGTCAGACTTTGATTAAAAGTACCAGTCATTTTTTCTATGAAGTTGAACGAGGGTCAATACAATATTAAAGTTCTTTAAAAATATATATTTTTTTTCAAACTTTTCCAAAAGTTGTTTTAGTACATTTTCGATGCATTTTTCATTAAAAATGTTTAAATTAAATGTAAACTACGAATAAGTGATACGGTCTTTTGTTTTGAATTTATAGCAAAAAAAAAATGTGTTTTTAGCTCTTAAGGAGTGTCTCTCAGTAACTTTAAAAATATTTTTTTAATTACTTTTTAAAACATACTTTTTAGCATATATTTTGTATTAAGAGTATTTTTAGTTTGAGAATATACGTGTAGGATTTTACTCGGGTCTTACGAGGTTAAAGCTAATACTCTTAAATTATGTTTATTTTATGAAGTAAATATATTCGCTTAGCAATTAAGAGTTTTAAGTAGTTAGTTTCAAAATTAAATTACATGCATGAGTAGATGAAGAATTAATAATCAAAAGTTAATTTCACAATATTTTAATTTTACCTATCACTGTACAATAATAAACATTTATCTTAGTATAACTACTTTTATACTTTTCATTAAAGAGCTCTAATCAAATCAAGAACAAATACAGAATTTACTTATTTTTTTATAATAAATGATAATTGATTGCATGAAAATTTGTTTTGATCTTCAAATATCTAAGCAGCATTTTAAATATCTTAGTTTCAATATTTCGTACATTTTAAAGATTTACAACACTTTGGTGTTAACCCTTTCAGGCCTATTGACAAATTAGCATCATCATTTTAGAATTTTTTTTCTGGTCATCTATAGCTATTTATGGTATCAAAAGGCACATCATTCGATTTTTCTAACTTTTTTATATTGGAAAATATATTTTTATTAATCCCAATAGATGTCAGCCCTATTTTTAAATTATAATCAAAAATGGTGATGCCAAATGGCAACACTAGGACTGAAAGGGTTAACTAGTTGTAAAAAAATATTTACGTGTAGTATTTTCATTGTCTATACTTATATTGTTAATCTTTCTTTTAGCTGCTGATAGAGAGAGTAACTGATCACGAAATAGAAAGACACCCAATAAAAGTGGTTAGTATATGCCAAGTATTGAAAAGGGATTGATGGCAGCTGGTTCAAAGCTATGGAACATTAAATTTGTGCCTATTGTTGCCTTTTTTTTTGCTAATAAAATCTTTGTAATGTAAGTATTGTTTTGTAATGTCGTCAACTAAGTTGAAGGCAAGCAATAAAGTACTATCAAATTATAATCTATAGTTTGATTCTTTATTCTTAAGACTTTTTCATCATATTTGTTAGCTTAATAAATGCACAAGATTTTGGTTTGTATTACTGAAAACTCAATAAAATTTACAGAATTGCTGAAAAGTTAATATTTCAAAGTCTATAATTAATTGAAATATTCCAAAGGTTGTTTTAATAATTTTTTTTTTCAAAGAATGTTAGTGTAAGCTGGAGAAAATTAAGGAGTACCAAGACTACATAACACTAAATTTATGAGTTTTGTATTGTTCCTTTTGTTAAAATCTAGTAATTGAAGTAAAAAGTACTAAAACAAATATTTTATGTATAGGTATTTTATAATTTGAATTTATAGTAAAAAAATCTATAATATTCTAAAAAATGCAATTTGTCATGCATTTATTTAGAAATACTGTTTTTCTAAAAGTTATTTCATCTTAAAAAAATTAAGTAAATTTGCTTCCTTCTGCCAGCTTAATTATTTTTGGTCTGTTAAATCTCTAGTACTATAGTATTTCATTTATTACCCTAGTAGCATATTACTTCGTAATAAACGTTGAAATTTTTTTTTTTTTGCAATGATTTAATGTTTGAAAACGAAAATAAAATAGATTTTATAATAAATATTATAAATCATAAAACTTTTCAATACGTAAGTTACCATCACGATTTAGGTTGGAATGTAACATTTCTATTAGTGCTGTTGACTTAATATTTAAAAGGAATTCGTAATATTACGTTATTAATGAAAATATTCGTAATGTATGTTTTCAGCCTCTGATTACAGGTATTGGTCATTTATTTCTATAAAAAAAGAAGTTGAACTAGGGATAATACGATATTACAGATCTTTTAAAAAAATAATTGATTTTCAAACTTTTCACAAAGTTCGTTTAGTAGTTAATTTTAAAGGCATATTGCATTAAAAACAATGTTAAAATGAGCTGTTACCTACAAATAAGCGAGTCTTTTTTTTTGCATTTATAGTACAAAAAATGTGTATTTTTAATAGGTTAAGGTTTTTTCTCGGTAACTATTAAACATAATTTTGTTAGTATATTTTTGTATGAAAAGTATGTTTAGATTAAGAATATGCGTGTAGGATTTTCCTCGGGGTCTTAAGAGGTTAATTACCGCACACTCTACCAGCTTTCATTGCTGCAACGACTAATCACCGATTTCTAGAAATCGGCTTTATGCCTGAAATTAAAAATTATGGTATAACTGCCCTTATACGTTTAAATGGGGTTTTTTAAAAATTCCCTTTGCAGAATGAACTTTGTTCGAATTGGGCGATTTTCTCGTTTTGATCTTTCTCCAAGTAAATAAAAGTAATTGACGATTGTGTTATGATGCAAGCGTGCATATTTGTATTAAAACTGAAGGAATAATTAAAATAGTAATAATCATTTTTTACTTAATATACAATTACAAATAATTGGAAAATTATTTGTTTAAATTTGTGCTTGATTAAAATTAATATTATGATTAGGCTAGTTTTTTGCTACATTAATTTATAACTGCAACTCTGCTTCATAAAAGGAAATTATTTAATGTTAATATAAATTTCTTCAATTTTAGCTTTAATACTGATTACTAATACAGAAATTTTGATGTTTTAAAATCTAATATAGATATTAAATTCAATGATTTAAAATTTATTATAACTACTAATCATAATGGTTTAAAATTTATTCTAAATATTTAATATAATGGTTAGCTATGCATTAGTAATTATAATTTAAATTAATAAAATATAGTGTTAAATATTGTGTTTCAACTAATTAAACGCCGTTCATTTTTGTAAATTTTACTAAATACTAATGGGACAATTATATTTAATTTAAATTAAATTATATTCGTACATCATTGAATTTAATTGCGAAAACTTCACACGCTTGTAAAGTAAATATAATAAATTTGGAATTTTGCTTTAATAATATACCGGTATAGGTAAAATCGCACTAGAACTCTGAGGGTTAAAGTCATGGGGATCGGGATATAAAACTGCAATTAACCCTTTCAGTCCCAGTGATGCCATTTGGCATCATCACTTTCATTATTTTTTTCAAAATTTTTATGTCCCGTTATGACATCCAAACACACATCATTCGATTCTTCACACTTTGTTCTATCGGACAATATTTTACATTAATCTCAATAGAAGTCAGAACTACTATTTTTTTTATTTAGAAAATAGTCAACAAGCGTTTCTCCTGATTTTTGATAAGTTCACTTCAGTCCCACACATTTAAAACTCAATTTAAACTATTTCGGTTAAAATAATTACTAATTTTTTTTTAATAATATGGTCAGATACCTTAAAATATATTACTCGAAGTGTTTTTAGGTAGAATATATATTTTTATTTTGTTGTTTTCCGCAGTTAAAAAAATTTGGCATTGTTTCAAAAACCATATAAAAAATTTAAATGAATTTTTTTTTTCTTTGGAATTCGTATATTTGACCTAAAATAAGCTTATTTTGTGAATATCAGATGTTTCTGTAGGGTAGTAAATTTTTGGGACTGAAAGGGTTAAGTGAAGAGGCAGCATCTTACTAGAACTACATGAGGAATATCTCTTAGACATCGCATTCTAAAACAGCATTCAATATGAAATGGTGTGGTGATTGTGTTACGTCTTTCAACATATCTGAATTCAAAACCGTATTCAAATGCAGAGGTAACCTCGAACTATGAGGATTATAGTCAAAGGGGTCGGGTTATAAAACAGCGATTATGTGAATAGGCTGCACCTTACTAGAGCTACAAGAGGAACATAGCCATGGGCCTAGACATATAAAACCGCATTCGAAATGGGACCGTGCAGGATACTGCCACTACATCGGCGACAAGAGCGGCTTCCTTGCACGGATGGGGAGCCCAGTAGGTTAGGCACTAGCCTAGCATTCGAAAGGTCCCAGGTTCGGGTCCGGGTGTCAGGCGACGGTCAGACGGTCTACTAACAGATGGTTACAATTTTGGGTGATAGATAAGTCCACTGATTAGGACTCTTCGTAGAACACAGGAAGTGGACATTAGGCGGCGCGAGTCATCTGCACTTGCTAAGTGATTCCCAAGGAAGGTAATTTTAAAGGACCTACTTTAGACCTGGAGGGAGTGATTGACTACAGATGTTGGTGATCAACGATTTTTGGAAGGATATTGGGTTCCTTTCGGAAAGGGATGCGGAATGAGGTGTGCCGGATGTGCCTGATTTGCTGATTAATTAATGGGTTTTTTGAAGTCCAGAAAGTTCTCGAAGGTTTTAGAAGACGGATGTACGTCATGGCTGGTTCCAACGAATGGTAAGAGGTTTTTTGATGACGAAGGCGGAGCTAGAGATAGAAAACGGAAAACGGTGTGAGTTTTTTTAGGTGAGGAGATGATTAAGAAGCTTGACCTAAGAGAGAGAGGATGTAGTCGTAAGAGAGGGAGACGGACCTCGGTCCAGAGACGGAGATGGAGCTCGACGACGACGGCGAGAAATGAAGACGTGGACAATGGAGAGTTTCATGCTTAGGAAACAGACACGTTTCCCGAGAACTTTTCGTCTGAAATATGAAGAAAACATTTGAGGCTTCATCCATACTTCATTCATCCCACAAGACGCCGATCCCTCATCAGATGCCGTATTTTTCGTCAACTGTTCCGAAAGAAAGAAACGAGACTCGGAGAAGAGAAGAATGTGTACTGCGCAAAGCTGAAGACTTGGACATTTAGTGAACATACTTAGGACACAGACACGTGTCCTGAGCATTCTTCTCCGCATGACGAGAAGAACACTTGTTACACCGTCCATACTTCACTCATTTCCGCAAGACACGATTCCTCATCAGATGTCGGATTTTGCATCAACTGTTCCCGAATTCACTACGAGCCAGAGAAGCAAGCGTTCGGACAATGGACCAGACATAAAGTCTACCCCATTCGTTCCCGAATTTACTACGAGCCAGAGAAGCAAGCGTCCGGACTCCCGACCAGGTAGAACCAGAGAAGCAAGCGTTCGGACAATGGACCAGACAGATAAAGTCTACCCCATTCGTTCCCGAATTTACTACGAGCCAGAGAAGCAAGCGTCCGGACTCCCGACCAGGTAGAACCAGAGAAGCAAGTGCCCGGAACCCCGACGAGACAGATAAAGTCTCAGTCGTCATCCCCGGATACCGGACACGGACAGGAAGCCCCTGACCAGCCCCACTACAAGCCAGCGAAGGATTCTTACGGAGTCCCCGGCGGGAACCCTCTTCTAGAGAATATTGACCCCAACAAGCGTCCGGATTCTCCGTGCAGGACTATCGCCGCCTGGTCTTCTAAGTGACTTTTGTGAACTAGTGAAAGAAGTGTCCACATAAACTGTTCCTTGGATATTCCCCACGACACTAAGTAGGACTTAGTACGTGTTACTTTGATTCCCGCAATATTTCCTATACGGGTCACCTGTAGAAGTATTACGCCCTAGTGGGTAAGTCGTTAATCAGTTTACATATTTTGAATTAGAGGTGAAGTTATATTGAATTATCTAAAAATTTGAATCTCTACGTAATTCGAACTGCTTACCACAAGTCCCTTTTTTGTGATTTATGATATACAGCTATTGCATTTATTGACTTATTCTTAGGATTTTTATAGATGTTAATATTACACTTGGCCATTATTTTTAAGAGTTATGATATATAATATTATCATTCTTATTGTACAGGTTTTATACGTCACACAAATCAATTCAGTTGGTCTATCATTAACCTTTTAAAATTATCTAAACTGCCCTTTTGACAGTTCACTTACTCACCTGTATATTTTTAGAGAAATTAAATGATTGTTTATTTTATATGTGTTCTATTCATTGCTTCTGATTTTCATGATTTCAATCCAGGGAAGTACTTCCATTAAAACTATACGATTTCACGAGCCAATTTCATCCTATTTGTATGCCTTTTTATTTCCTAATAATTCCAAAATTTCCCACCCGACGCGGGCATTGCCAAAATAACTGCCGACCTTTAAACGGCATGATTGCATTGAGCTCAGTTCAGGATGAAGTCTACAAAACGGGGATTCAACCTCTTATTCCATTATTCCTCTTTTATTTTAAGAGGGCTCCCTTGGGATTTCACATCTTGAAAATCGTAATGTTATTCCTATGGAGAACATTCGCAAGTCAATTACCGCCACAATTTTATTAAAAGGTGACTAGTTTCTTGTATCATTGTAAAGAACGAAAGGGACTAAAAGGCTAAAATTAATTTGTTTTGTGAAAGTCATATATTTAGTATTTTTAATAATTTTTTAAAATTAGTAAAAAATTGAGTAAGCATTAAGCTCTAACTTCAAAAAATTATTAAAAATACTAAATATGTGATTTTCACAAAACAAATTAATTTTAGCCTTTTAGTTCCTTCCGTTCTTTACAATGATACAAGAAACTAGTCACCTTATATTAAAATTGTGGAGGTAATTGACTTGCGAATGTTCTCCATAGGAATAACATTACGATTTTCAAGATTTGGAATTTCAAGGGAGTCCTCTTAAGGAATTTGCTTGAGACGCGATCCTCACTGCCTGCACGAGGCAGGATAGAAAAGCAGTGGGGGTATTCTAACTCTTTTTCCACGGTTTGACAGTACTGCAAGTGCAAGGCATGTATCATTATATGACTCTCATCGTATCTTCCCCCTTATGTATAGATTGACGTCAGTCAAGAGGGCACTAAGTAGGCAACACCAGGGGGCAGCACGGGTATCGATTTCAAAGCTGTAATCGAATGACGTCACGGCCACAGGTGGACGTAAGCATAAGAAAAAACTAATTCCGTCAAAGAAAACCAGATGACAGCACTAAAATTACAAAAAAGATAAATGAGCAATCAACTCCAAACCTAAACAACAGATGGCAGCACTAAAAAACAATCCCTTTTTTAACCCAACGTAACCATTTTAGGTCAACGCCTTTTATTTGCCACTTCCTTAGGAGGATGTGGAGCCCAGTCGGTTAGGTACTCGCCTAGCATGTGAAAGGTCCCAGGTTCGTGTCCGGGCAGCGCCAAAATAACTGTCGTTCTATAAACGGCCTGTGCCGTGCAGCCAAAAATACCCCGTGTAAGGGAGTGCACGTTAAATATCTTTCAAAGTCCTAACGCTGCGTACGATTTCGCCCTGAACGGTTGCGTTGGGTGCCTATTCAGGTGTGGCTCGTCACCTGACTGTGGTTCTAAAATACGACGCCCGTCGCCAATAGCCCTCGTGTAGCTCTAGTGCGACGATAATTAAAACCAACCGCTCTTTTATTTTAAAGAATTTGCTACACTGTTGCAAGTGAAAGTAAAAGTATGTATCTATATGTAACACCCATCGTATCTCCCCCTTATGTATCGAGTGACGTCAGTCAAGAGGGCACTAAGTAGGCGACACCAGGTTGAAGCACGGGTATCGATTTCTAAGCTGTAATCGAATGACGGCCCAGCCACGGGCGGACGTAAGCATAAGAAAAAACTAATGCCGTCGAAGAAAACCAGATGGCAGCACGAAAATTGCAAAAATACAAATGATCAATCAACTCTTGCTAAACAACAGATGACAGCACTAAAAAAAGAATCCCTTTTTTAATCAACGTCACCATTTCAGGTCAACGCCTTTCATTCGCAACGTCTCCGCTTAAGAAAGATGAGTTTATATCGTCATTTTCTCACCGAAAAACGATTCGATGTTACAAGAAACAGCATTCGAAATAACTGGTGACGTTTTTGAACTTGTCTATCTCAACTTAAAACCTAATTCAAATGTAGAAGTAACCTCGCACTAGAGCTATGCGTTATATCGTCATTTTCATCGTGATTTAAATTTGCATTTGAGGTATCTGATCACCTTTTTTCTGCAAAAATCGACTGAATATCAAACTTTTGTTTTTTATTTTTTTGCTTTTTAATATAAAATAAACGTTTAGCTTTCTAAATGTTTCTGTTTCATTTTAGCTTCTAGTTTTTAATAGAACCGAAGTTATAGCATTACGCATTAGCGTAACTTTAAAAAAATTATATTTATATGAAATTTTAAATTCATATTATATTTTAAAACGAACTTATTTCGTTATATGAGTTACTCTATTCCTATTGTATAACTTTTCAAAATATAATTTATACCACAAAAAATAATATAAAACAAAGCAAAAAATACTTTTTTTTATATTGTTTATTGAGCAATAAAATACAATTTTATTTCAGTAATCTGAGAGAAAAATTACATTATTCACACAAACAGTTTCAATACGAATAATTTTTGAGACAAGAAAAACTTAATGACTCATTTAAACAAACTTGAAACAATTTATCACTGGGATGATATACTAGGAATTATTTTGAAAAAATCACTGGGTGAAGTGTATAAAAATAAATATCTATGTTTATGAGTTTCACAGTTCACTTTTAAAAAAATGGGCGGATTATGACTTGAAGAATTAAACTGCTGTTACACTTAGCAATGCTAATAGTTATGCTTGTTATATCACAGAATATTAAATTACAAGAAAAAATACTTAAAATACCTTGTAGTTGTAATTCTATTGAGGATTACAACAAGGATAATCTTTAAAAAACTAGCTAAAATAATGCACAGGGTTGCCACACTTTTTGGTAAAAAAAAATCAAGGACTATTTAAGGACTTTTCAAGGATATACTTCTCCATTTTCAAAGACTGTATATTCGAACATGAAACGCCTAAATTTCAGTAGTTTTAAAAAATTCATTTAGGAAACTAATAAGAGCTCTCTCAAATGAACTTAAATATATGCTATAAAATAGCCATTTACTTATTCCAAAATTCATATACAATTACTTGGTCTGCCTTTTTGAACTATACATAAATCATTAATCAAAAAATTAAATAGGAACTTATTCACATTGAACAAAATTCAAAATTAAGCTTAAAGAAAAAACGATCACTTAAAAATAAATTTGCTGGCCCAAAAAATTAAGGACTTTTCAAGTATGATAATGTTTTTCAAGCACTTTCAAGATCTTGAAAATTGATATTTTTTAAATCACTTTCCAAGTATCGTGGCAACCCTGCGTAATTCTATTGAGGATTACAACAAGGATAATTCTTAAAAAAACTGTAAAATACAGTAGCTAATATACATCATTACATAGTTATAAATCAAAATTTCAAATATTAAATCAGCATTTTGATGATGGAAAATTAATAGCCAAAGGCATGCCTTGAAATTATTGAGACAGACAATTAGTTAGCACCCAAATGTTACAAGCACAAAATATGTAGTTGTAAAAAGAAATTTTATACAAAAAATAATTCAAATAAAAAATAGTGTTTTTGGACGGATAGTTTGCTATACAAAACCCTCATTTTAAGCCTCTTATACACATACATTCAAATGTATTACATTGCTTATACATGATGGCAGTTTTAAAAGAGGTGTCAATGGACAATTCTTTATGAGTCATGATATTTCTTTTAAAATTGCCACCTTGTGCATTATACAATAAAGAATACTACTGCTTGAAATACACTATAATATAAATATGCAGGTAAAACTAATCAGATCTTAAAAACATCTTATAATTTATAGTAATTTGTAGACATAAAATATCTAAATAATAGATAGATATAAATATCTATTTGTAAAATATATTATTTTTCTACATACATCATGTTTTAAAACCCAAAAAGAAAAGACACTAGTAGAATAGTATATAATTCTAAGTGTTCATTGTTGTGCTTAAGTCTAAGTCTTACAATATTTTTTAAAATAGCTATAAATGATTTCTGAAAAAAGGTTCTTTTCTTATATAAATAGTGAACAGTAAATATTGATTGATTTTTTAAAAAAAATCAAAATAAAAACAACATATATTTCAAAAAAAAAAAAAAACTTTTACAAAAAAGTGCATAAATCAATTCAAAAACATTTGTAACATAGAAGGCTTTCAAAAAACTATAAATAGGCTATCGGTAATAAATACCTCCTTATAAAAGATGGAATGCAAACAAAATGCTCCAAGAATGGAATATTGAGTGTTACTTAAAAAAAATATATAATTTCAACTGCATAGACTTTATTCAATTTTAGGAATAAAAATTTTACCTGGGCAAAAAACATTGCAGAGAATATGTTGTTAGCTTAGTGCTGAAAAATGTTAAGTGCAAATAAACATGTTTGAATTAAAAGAAATTAGAAAAAGGGCGATTACTTTTAGCTTCTGAAATCGGACCTTTAAACCCTTGTATTCAAAACTTAAAAATCATGCCAATTGTAATTAAAAATCCTCTGGAAGACCATCATTTACTCGCTGATAGCATTCTAGGCTATCAAATCTGGTCATAGTGCTGCGTAATTCATTGTTTTTAAAACCAAAAATGGTCTTGTTGGAACAAAAACACATGCAGCTGAAGTCGCGTCGGCACCCACAACCTACTTCTTCTGAGTAAAATGCCGCTTGGTATATTGGGTTTTACTTTTAGTTGGTATATTTTGGAGTTTGAAGATGGACTTAATTAGCATAACATCAAGTGCAAAAGAGAAAAGTAAAGCAATCATACAAGATACAACTGTAAATGTGTTTTTTATGCTCTTGAGTATAAAAAAACTTTTAAATTTGTTTACTCACATAAGTGTATATATGATTGCTTTACTTTTCTCTTTTGCACTTTATGTTATGCTGATAAAGATAGTTAATAAATATTGATGATTTTAACTAATTCTTAATTTATTGTGCAAATTGACCCAGATAGAGTACATTGCTACACTTTTTATATTTTTAATCCCTTGCCCTAGTGTAAAATTCTATTTTTTAGGTGTAGGAAAAATAAGACTTTAGTGCCCTATCTAAAAAAAAAGGTTCTTTTTGGTACTAGTACATGCAAACCATTGGTACTGGTAAAGCATTTCGATTTTTGGTATGTTCAAATCAACTTTTTTAAAAGCTACTGCCAAGCATAGCACCAAATACTTTCTACCACCAATCCACTTAACATTTTATGACACTAAGCCAACGATTTAACTGTTAGAACAAAGTAATTCATGAACAACAGGTAAAACAATTGAGTATTCATATAAATACCTATAACAATTATATATTAAATTTTAAATTGAAATGTAAACGATATGCTTAAAGAATAACCTAAAAATGAAATGGAAAATTTCTTTGCATTTGTTAATGTAAGCAATAACTTTAGTTTTATTTTTAAAAAAATATATAAAACACCCTCACCTCAATAGCATCCCAATATATTTTTTAGGAAATTGCTAATATTAAAAAAAAAAAAATTAAACCATAACCAAAGTAAATAGGAAAATCTAAAGAATAATACAACAAAATAACATATCAATAATTAAATTGATAAGTAAAAATGGACTTATATTTACATTTTGATGAAATAACAAATCAAAGCATTCATCATTTAACATTCTAATTTTAAAACATTTGCTAAAACAATGTTGTGCTCCACAAAATATTGGAATGAACATGGTATAAAGTATAAAATGTGCACATTCAGAGCTAAAATTATCAAAGTTTTTTATGCAAAAACACTGAGATTCTTCGTAAAGGCACCACTTGTCAGCAAAACATCACAGATGAACTACAAGACTTTTTATCCAAACCTACATAAATAAAAATTACAATTAATTGAAAGTGATATATTTGAAATTAATTATATTTATAATTATTTTTAATTTATGTGTACTGCTAAAAAATCTGACTGTCAAAGTGAAGGATTTATAGGCCTATTTCTCTCAGAGAATCGACTGAATAAAAAAGGGTCCTAAATAAAATTTAGACCAAATTAAGTTTTTGGTGTCTGAGGCCATAGAATACATAGAATATTAAGTCAAGTTATAATATGAATAATATTTTAAGTATAGACAACTCACAGAAATTTTTTCAAAAGGTTTGTCATTATACTTAACACAAAGGGTGTGGGAAACATAAAAAGTGAGTAGAAAAACAACACTTGTAACATATCGCCATTATGAATTGCGGCAAAATGTGTTAACTTAGTATAGGATGTGGAGTAAAATTGAGTTAATTTTATATTACATAGTTAATTTCAAGAAGTAAAATCCTCAATAACTTAATTTGAGCACAACACATTGGCTTTGCAAAATACTAATTGCACTAAAAATAAAAACAGCTTACCATGAAATACTTAGTTTGAAAGTAATAAAAATGATTGTCCATAAATGCACAGGCATAAAAGAGTTGTGGAAACTACAGGCAGAACTAGTCCTATACAATGCAGAAGTTTTACCTATAAATACAGTAAAAATGTCTGAGATAAGCGACTCAAAAAAATGTATTTTAAAAAATTGAAAACCTTGACAAGTAAATTACATGCAAGAATTTTATTTAGGTATGTGAAGAGAAATTGGAAATTATTTAGTTTCCTTTTCCTGTGCTTAATTACAGCAAGTTTTAGTAAACAGTAATAAAATCCTAATAAACAAAATATTTTTTTAAACAAGAGAATCATTTAACATATATTCTGATACAAAAAGTATTGCAATTGAGGTTTGTAAAAAAATATATGAGAAAACAAATTCTTATTAATTCTTAATAAATTTATACTATCACAGATATTGCATAATATTAACATCTTCGCTCTACAGTTACACCTACATGATTCTTTGCTTTGTATAACACTTCACAGCTTTATTTTCATTTTTTTTCTTAGTACTGACTTTCCTGTTATAAACTACAATGTTCAGGCTTTAAAAAAATATTGATACCGAAGCAGCTAATTTATTAATTGTATAAAAATGATGCAGCAAACAGGTTAAGCACGATTTTGGTGGTCTTGCAAAAAACGTTTTGCAAAATCTTGTAGGTAGCAAACTTATAACTATAAGACATTTTGCATTGAAAACAATGGCAAAATGGACTATCAATTACAAAACAAGTACAAAGATAAGTAGTGTATTTACAGCAACAACAATTTTTTTTTATTTTTACAGCTCAAAACACCAAATTCCACTTAAATGACGCCCCCTCAGAGAGTTTTAAACATAAGTTTTTCTCAAAAAATTTCATGACAAACAAACTTTTTAATATATATTACTTTTTGATATATTTTTTAAACTTTAAATTTGTATTCATTGAACAATAATATATATTGTTACATACTTTTTAATTATATTTGTTGGTCAAATGTTAATCTAAATATTATAAGAGTAAGATTATTTTCAAGAATCAATCATAAAGTAGTTAAGAAGTAGTTATTCAAGAAAGTAGTTAAAATTTACACACAACAAAATATTAAGCAAGGTTTACTAACCTATTGTGAACTCTCGAACTGGAGAGGACATTTTACCATCCCCGCCGTTGCTAAATGCCAGAACCCTGAGCTTATACTCCTTTCCTAACGTCAGACCAGACACAACTACCTCTAGATCGTTACCGTCTAGATAGCGCTCGACTTCTTTGGCTGATGTCATATCTTGGTCAGACTCCCAGTAACGAACCTAAAGAAAAGTAGTATTTATTGATAGGAATCCAAATATGAACTTATTTATAATTGGAGTTCTTAAGTATGTATCTGAAGCCACTTGAACATTAGGTAAGGCTGCAAAACTTAAATATATTAGATAATTTCATCAATTAAAATATTATTTAACGATAAATTGACTTTAATATTCATTTGAAGTGAACTAGTAGGTAGTTTTTTTTAGAAAAAAAAAGTTTTTTTTTATAGAAATAAGTGAACATTGATTTTTATATAGTAAAACCTGATCAATTTTATAATTAGGTCTGATTAAGAAGTTTTGTATAGGAGATTTAAAGAAAAATAACTGCTGTATTTTCAATGCATTAACATTTTAAAAAGAAAATTTTTTTGATTGAATATCATAATAAATTAATCTAAATCCTACAAGCATATTTAAAATAATAAGTCCTATGTTGTATTATTATTGTATTAACGATAAGTCTATTATGTATTATTGTCCTATGTTAGTATTTTTTTTATCTAAAAATTGTAGGTTTGTATCATCAACTATTTGTAGGTTAGTATCATCGACTGCTTGTCTGACTAAAACATCCTTTACAGAAGGTCTCTGTGTTCAAATGGTGCCACCTTTCTCATAGTTTAACATGAAAAATAGCTAACATTTATTGCACCACAACCAAACTTTTTGTCAACAAATTTTTAGGTTGGGTTGAAAATCATTGCACTAAAGCTACACAAGGACTATTGCCAACAGGCTTCTTAACCCTTTCAGTCCCAGTGATGCCATTTGGCATCATCACTTTCAATATTTCTTTCAAAATGTTTATGTCCCGCTATGACATCCAAACACACAGAATTCGATTCTTCACACTTTGTTCTATCAGACAAAATTTTACTTTAATCTCAATAGAAGTCAGAACTACTATTTTTTTTATTTAGAAAATAGTCAACAAGCGTTTCTCCTGATTTTTTATAAGTTCACTTCAGTTCCCCATAATTAAAACACAATTTAAACTATTTCGGATAAAATAATTACTAATTTTTTTTTAATAATATGGTCAGATACCTTAAAATATATAACTCTAAGTGTTTTTAGGTAATATATATATTTTTATTTTGTTGTTTTCCACAGTTAAAGAATTTTTACATTGTTTCAAAAACCTTATAAAAAATTTTAATGGATTTTCTTTCCTTTTGGAATTCGTATATTTGACCTAAAATAAGCTTATTTTGTAAATATCAGATGTTTCTGTTGTGTAGTAAATTTTTGGGACTGAAAGGGTTAACTCAAGTGACGAGGCGACACATGAGTAGCTTATTTATCATGGACGCCAATGTTACAGCATTTTAACCCTTTTAGTCATAATAACAATTTGGCATCATTTTAGAACAAAATTTCTGATCGTCTATAGCCATTTATGATATCAAAAAGCACATCATCCAATTTTTCAAACTTTTTTCTATAAGAAGATAATTTTTTTATTAATCCCAATAGATATCAGCCCTATAATTTCTTTTTAAAATTATAATCAGAAACATGATGATGCCAAATGGCATCACCGGGACAGAAAGGGTGAAATCAGGAATGTAATTATTTTTTTTACCTTGTAACCTTTGATGGGTTCTTCTTCAGTTGAGGGAAGAACACCTCTCCAGGATACTGACACACTTGTAGCACTAATACCGTCGATGATCACATTAGTAGGAGGCCGCAAGGGAGCTATGCAGAGAATTTTATTAGAAAAACAGTTTTTAAACCTTTCCGTTTCAGAGGTACACACTAAATTTGTTTAGCAAAATATACTATAAAATATACAATTGTTTGAAAAATACATTTAGGTATTTAAAGAATTTGTGTCAGATTTTTCTTAAACAAGGAAGATTATTATTTTTTAATATTTCCGAGGAAGTATAAACATGCTTCAGGACAATTTTTAAAAAAAAATGGTGACTATAACATATATGTCAAAATGTACAACATTTGAGAACATAATGAGAAACTAAATAAGGAAGAAAATATAAATCCTGATGTTCAACAACATATCAGCTAAGTGAAAATAATAAAAAAGAACAGTTGTTACTCAAAACACAATTTAAACAATTTTAAACTATTAGGGGAGACCGGGGTTAGTTGGCATAAGGGGTTAGTTGGCATTGTGCCTTTAAAAAAATTCACTGTTTATTAAGAGTGCTACTGAGCCTGTCACATGATCGTCATTTAAACGTCCAACTTGAATGAGAACGCCAGTTGGATCCAGGCATTGCCTTTAGAGAAAGGATGGAAAACGTGATTTTCATATAAGAAAGTAAAATTTTGATTATTCAGTATTTGTCGTTTTGTACAGTAGTACAGTCATTCAGGAATAACATTCACAAGTTTTTAGTATCTTTGGGCATCTAGCTAAAAGGTTATAAGTCCATTTCTGCTGAAGTTCATAAACAATTTTTTTGGTGGCCATGTTTATTTTACTTGCTCGATTGGGGTTAGTTGGCATAGGGACTCGGGGGCTAGTTGACATAAGCTGGCTGGGTATGCCAACTAACCCCGCAACAACGGGTAAGTTGACATAAGTATGCCAACATTCATAGCGACCTAATTTTAGTTAGGTATAGGCTACTTCATAACAATAAATTATTATTATTTTTATCTATACATATATAAATGCGGAAGGCGTTTTATTTTCGCAGTCATAACTCAATAATGGCTGGACAGATAATAATTTTTACTTTAGATACTTTTACGTAGATTTGTCATACTCAGAGTTTCAAAAATGGCATAATTTAAGACTATACAAATTTCAGCTCGATTTCAAGCAAACGGTTATCTAGTTATTATTATGTAATAAACGGAAACTGCAAGTTCACTTTTTCTGCCTTACCTATCTATGATAATGTAAATATTTTTTGTTCTGATTATGAGTACCTATAAACAACAAACTGAGAGGGCTACAATGACAGCAGATCATCGAAAGAGAGTTGTTGAGGCACACTTACTTGAAAAAAAAGTTTGATAAAAGTAGCGGATGAATTCAAGATCTCTGCTAGAAGTCTTGCATGGTATTGTAAGATCGCAAAATTAAAAATGAATTCTCTCTGCCTAAAGGGTACCAGAGGGTATTGGAGGATATGGGATAGTGCGGCAGGTGTTCACTCCTGAACAAGAATTTGCTTTGAGTGAACACCTTGTGAAGGCAAGTGACATATACTTCGGCCTGAGCCCAAAAGAGGCAAGAAAGTTGGCATATCAATATGCAGTTGCTAATGGCACTGCACATCCTAATAGTTGGGACTCAAAAGAATCAGCAGGTGTTGACTGGTTTTCTTTTTTTCCTAAAACGTCACCCACAACTTTCAATACGTACCCCCGCGGCAACGAGTTTGGCTCGTACGTCCAGTTTCAACCCACATAATGTTTAAGGATTTTTCAACCTCCTAAAATCAGTAATGAACCAACATTCATTTATCGCCCAGGACATATGGAATGTTTAATTTTAAGCTGATTAACATTCATTATAATTACACCTTACATAAAGACGAGTAAAAACGCTTGCCTCACTTATGCCAACTTACCCCACTACCTATGCCAACTAACCCCGATACCGGGGTAGGTTGGCATAGTTTGACTGGACAAGGAAAAACACATTTCACGCAAAGTGGCAACAATATATTTATTCAATTGTATGTGTGATTTGTAGCCAAAATGTTTACCTACATTACCAACTTTTTACATTTCAAATATCTTCAAACCAAAAAATTAGAAAAATTTTGAAGTGAAAAGTGTGCCAACTAACCCCGGTCTCCCCTACACCACATCCGAGCCAGTATTTTTTATTTAGATTGAACAGTTATTAAAAAAAATGCTGTTTTATAACTTCAAATCTGTTAAGCAATAACAAACAACTACCATTGACAATCTCATTTAATCAAATAAAACTAGCTGTTAATTTGTGAATCCTCTAAGATGTTTCTTCTTCATTACAAGCTAAACTTCATCTGACACATTTTTAAATCACTGCTTTGGTACCAATTCATTTGAAATAAATATAATATAAAGAGGTATTGGAAAGTTAATTTTAAAAAGTAACGCTGTTACAGTAGCTTAATACAAAAAGTAACTAAGTTATCACAGTTAATTTCAGAAATTTCAAGTTATAAGAGAAATTGATATTTAGCCATCTATCTAACTATTTTTTTTTTTAAATAGAACCAAGACTAAAGAAATAAGGACAATCAGAAAAAAGTTACAAACAAATGTAGAACTGTGCTGAAAATATACATGAAGAGAAGTGTGAGAACTAACGTAAAAGTAAAAAAAAAAACTTAATCGTTACTTCATTACTGAAGAAAGTAAATTAAACTGACTTTCTGAAAAAGCTTAACAGTGCTAGCAGGGTTCATACTCTAATTATGATAGTGAAATTCAGGAGTTTCTCAGGAATGCAGCAATGTAAATTCAGGAGGTAACGAGGAATAAAATTGAACAAATTTGCTTATTGTCATATTAGTCAATTGACTTCACTGCATTTCAAATGATGAAACAGTAGAAAAAAATTCTTCTACAGAATTGTGTGATGCATTCTGGGACATTAGAAAGTATCACTATGTCCAAACTATTTTTCAACTAAGCATGTGCAGTAGATTTAGAGAAAGGAGAAAAATTATTTATGTCATCAATATTTTCAGGAGAGGGGGAAATATCAGGACACGAAACACAAATTTCAGGAGTTATAAGAGCCCTTAAAAAATAAAAATGAAATTCAGGAGTTTTTCAGGAGGCGGACGAGCCCTGTGTTAGGTATGGCCTAAAAATAGTAACTGTTACAAGTAATTTGTTACTCCAATCAATGAATATAACTACCAATGGGTAAACTTTCAGCATCTTACCTGCTTTAAATGTCCTGGATAGAAACGGTTCACTCTCCACACCACTGCCTGCATCATTATACGCCATTACAGCCACATAGTACTCAGTATTGGGCTGCAACCCGACAATAAGTCCCCAGTTCTTGAGGCCTCTTTTCAGCAAAATGAGAGAGTCGTCTTCGGCGTCCTTCCCATTTTGCCAGTATTTAATCTGAAATGGAATTATTGTAAATTGTTTAACATGACCTATGAAGATGAGTCAAGGGGAAGAACTCTTTGATTGCACTGGAATACTCCTGTAATCAGACCTGCTTGGTGGATGTTTGCGACAGGAAACTGGTTTATCTCTTAGTTCTTCTTTCGCGGTACGAACATGGGACTTATGTCTGGCCCTAATCAGGGTTGCCGCGAAAGAAGAACCAAGTAAGCAAGCTAACCAGTTTTCTAACACAAGTTTAGGCGATGCCTTTCTTTCTATCTTCGCTAAAGAGGCCTGATGCAGACAGATTACAATGCAATGAAGGGGGTTTTCCCTGTACTCTCCATATTCTTTAGGCTTGTTTCACTTTCATTACTGGATTTCATTGGTGGTTTGACAAAGTAAGCTCCATAATACATTGAATGACTAATCAAGACCATATTTTCATTCCTGTGGAACTGTTGCCTGCTCAAGATGTGGAACATGCACATTAAGGAGAATATACGGATTGACAGTTTAGATATGTTAGAAGTGTTGGTTGTTTAAATGATTTATGGGATATTTTACATACATATTCTGTTGTTTTAGTTAGTAGAAACAGGATCTTGGTGAAGCATTTAAGTTTATGTTGAGAGAAAAGCATTGAGGAAATATTATTAGCTCTTGAATAATTTTAGCTAGATGAAATAATTTTTGCTTTGTCTGTTAAATTCTCCTTTGAAGAATTAAAACATTTAGTTAGTAATATATTGCTATTGATCTTTCATGGCACTAAGAAATCTGTGGTCTGAAACTTGACAAGAGTAAGACAACATAATGTTTAGAGTTCAAGCCAGCAAAGATAAACTGGCAGTCTGAAATGACCACCAAGCTTGTCGTTTGGTGGTTTAAAACTAAAACGTAGACAAACGTAACTTGGTAGACAAAAAGGAAAAAATCTAAGCTTAAGAGAAAATACTTATTCAAATGAATTTTTTACATAAAAACTTGGGTGATAAATTTATTGCCTATTGGTATGATTTTGGCAAAATTTTTACATGATTCGGTTACAAATGTTACGACGCTGGCATGAACCCTAATAATGTTATACAATTTTTACGTTTTAAATCCTTTGGTATAATTTTTTATAGGTTAATGTAAGCATGGAATCAAACATGGTATTTTTACAAAATGCATAACAAATAAGTTGAAAATAAAATAAGAAACAATATTAAGAACAAAATACATTGTAAAGATTATTGTATAATATTGATATCGTATTGATTTTGCAGAAGAAAAATTCCACTTACTCTATAACCAATTAGTTTTCCTCTGATCTTTTCTCGGTTGAGATCTAATGGTGCCCATGTCACATTCAAGGCAGTGGAGTTGTAGGCCAGGGCATATACTTGTGAGGGTTGAACCTGAGGCACTGAAAGTAAAAAATTTAAATCAATAGCTACCCTTCACAAGCACACTTCAACCACAGAATGGCTGTTCTTTTTTTCCTTTAGAGAAATTAGGGAAGGAGTTAGAATTATGGAAACAAAATTTCCTTCTTCATCCCCCAGTACTGTCGTTGGCAAGTAAACTGCAGTAATCACCAAAAATGTGTTTTGGAGATTTTTGATGAAACATGTTTTTGATTTACCACAAACTCCAGTAAAACATTGAAATTCGAAGTTAGGCAATTCTGAACCTTGAATTAGAAATTTTTTATGAAAAGGGTTTTTTTATTTTGATTTTTGCAGGTACACAGATAATAAGCATAAACTGCACTTTGCTTGCCCTTTTCGCCCTGCCGTGGCACGACTTTTGGCAGGTAAACTACAGTAACCACCAAAAATGTTTTGGTGATGTTTGAAAAATGAGCTTTTTATTATTTTTTCAGAAACTCTGTAAATCATTAAAGTTTGAAGCTAAGGTAATTCTTGACTTTGATTTACCTTCCCACAGCAGAGTATTTTTATCAGTCGGGGGAAGGAAAAAGTAGTTTTCCCTATTTCTGGCCTTTTCCTTTACGAACTCTACAGAGATACCGGATCTTACACGTGAATGTGGATAGTGTGTATATCCATCCACCCATGAATTTTCTGATCACACAGTGAAATAACACATTTATTTTTCAAAAAGTAAACAAATTCATTAGATTAGGAACGATTTGTTAACTTATGCATTTTGGTTGGATTCATTGCTCATCCAATTTAAATTTTTAAAAAAAGTCCCTAATTCCATTATAGTGAAACCAAGTTGTTATTTATGAATTCTAGTTTTAAATTCTTTGAAACTTGGATTACTAATGCTACTTACTACAAAACTGTTTAAGGGTAAATTTTCTTAAAGAAAAACTGAAGCCATTTTCAGTTACACCAAGACAAATTATAATAAATAATGAACTTAGAACTAATGTTTTTTTCGTATTATTTCGTATTATAAGGAATCACATGAAGAGAATCTTGAAGAATTAAAACAATAATAAACTTAGAAATAATGTTTTTTTATTATAAAGCTGATTGAGGATTAAGGAATTGAATTAGATAAACCCTAACACACATTAAAACACAACTAAATTTTACTTACTATTCTCAGCAGAATAAATCTGTTTTTCTTCACTGTAAGGTCCTGCACCAAGGGAATTGATAGCTTGCACTTTCACCAAATAAGGCTTGTAATAGTTTTCCTCCCCTACATTCACGACATGCAAGCCGATATTGTGTCGGTTTTGAAGAGAAATCTCCTGGAATTTACCCTCGGAATTGGCTGGCTTGTAGGAGACATTGTACCAGATTTCTGGGGCATTCCATTCTTGAGGAGGCAGTGGCTGTTGAAAAAAACATATTTAATAACAAAATTAATTCATTTACAATTAAATAGGGAATAGGATCCCAAACAGAAAATAATTTTTTGTACATAGAAAGTTAAAATTGAATACATAATACATGAATGAATAATGTATTATTCGTCAGACATTTTTGGCGGCACCGTTTATAGGTCGGCAGTTATTTTGGCGATGCCCGGACCCATACCTGGGACCTGGCGAGTGCCTAACTGACCAGGATCCCGAACCCACTTTTTTAATAGTGTATTTATTTAAAGGGCAAATATCATCAATGTATAAATGTGCAATTACTTGTACATTAAAAACCTTAACTATTTTCACTTCTCTGGTTTAACCAGATTTCAACTCAACTGGCTAGAACACGGTCCCATTTAAACCAGTTAAGATGGTGTCTAATGTAATGCTAATTAAAATTTCTCAAAATTGAATAGCTATATGATAAAATTGCAATTAATAGCATACATTAATATCATTGAAATATAATGACATGAGTATGTTATTTATTTCAATAATATTAACGTACAACTTTATGAGATTGCAATGTAACAAACTTCAAAAATATGCAAAAATTAATTTTTGTACACATAAATACTTTTTAATATAATTTACTTGGTTTTTAACTTGTATGCATGATTTACTTTACAATACTTACCTAAAAATTAATAGAAATTAACGCATTTATAAAATTAAAAATAAAAACTGCATTTTCTATTAAAATAAAGAACCCTTTTTTGCATAGTTGGCAATCATTCACAAAATAACAAACAAGTAAAGATGAGCCTTATAGTATAAGATAAACTTTCATGGAAAATCTCATTCTACACAACCAAAATCACATAACAGGGTGGTTACAAAATAATAGAAAAAAGTTCCCTGATATTTCAATGATTTCCCTCTCTCTTATACGTTCAAAAAAAATTCCCTGATTTTACAATTTCCTAGAAAACATGCAACATACAATTCAATGCAGTTCAGAAAAATTAATCGAATCCAGACATCGAGGGAATTAAGACTTTCTGGATTATGGGTTAGCCTACCTAACTGTTCTACATTTCTGAAAATCTGAGTTTAGAGGAATCATGTGATCAGATAATCATGCTATAACATGATTTGTGAGAGATATTGATCCTTCCGGCAAATTGGATAAACCAGAATATATATATTTTGGTCAAGTGTCCGTTAGTAGTGATAACAAGAACCTAAGCATGCTGTTTGAGTAATCCAAAATGGAAAAAAATTCCCTGATATTTTGAAATTTTTTTTAAATTCCATGAGAATTCCCTGATAATTCCAGAATTAAAAAGTTCCCTGAATTTCCAGGTTTTCCAGGTTCTGTTACCACCAGGGTTGATATGATGTTACCCAACCCGAAAAAACCCGGGTGGGTTTTTTCAAAAAAAACCACTAGAAAAAACCCTTGAAAAACCCAAGTGGGCAATTGAACTTAAATCCCCTTTATTGAAATTTTTTTTAAAAGTTCAAATTTTTTATGCAAACAAAAAATATATTTCATATCATTTTTAATGTATACTTTAGTATTATTTTTAATATGTTTTGTTCCTTAAAATTTTAAAATATGTTTAAAAATTTAAAATGTATACTAATTATGTAACAAATAAATACAATTAATACTTTTTTTATTCAAATTGAAATTCCTACAGTTACTATATTCTGGCGGTTACATAATTTTATACATACGCAAGCAATATTTGGTTCTTTTCTAGATAACCATTTATAAATTTATATTGCAACATTCTTCATTATCTCTTTATGCAATTATCAGTTTTTTTTTAATTATTCTCTTTTAAATTGCAACATTCCTGATTATAATCAATGCAAACCAGTTTCTTTATTCTTAAACAACGTCTACCAATCTTTTTTAATTCCTTTCGATTTAAGCGACCAGACTAATTTTTCTGCTTGTTCTGTTAGTTCTTACATTTTTTTACAAATAATTAAAACTTCTCTAAATAAACCACAAAACCCAAACAAAAATATCCAAAATACAGGAAAAAAACCAAAACCCTGAAAACCCCCCCAAAACCCAAGTGGGTTGGTTTTTTTATGAAAAAACCCGGGTTTTTGACAATCCTGGTTACCACCCTGCATAAAACACAGAACATATCCACTACTTACGTCCCAAGTTATAGTCAAGCTTCCTGTCTTCCCCCCACCCCCACCAACATTGCTTGGCGCAACATGCGGTATGTCCTTTCCTGTGTTGTAGAGGGGGCTTGGGTTGCTTGGTTCGCCTTTGCCGAGTTCGTTGATGGCTGAAACTCTGAAGGAGTAGATGCTCCATGGAGATAGGACGTTAAATAGCTGGACTTCTCTGCGGCCGGTCTCCTTTTTGCTCTTGTAGTTCTGGACATCTAAGGGTAAAAGAGGTAGTTTAGTATATATGTGTTAGTGCTTATGAAGATAATCACTGTGGTAATGTAAAGATTGTATTTGGTAAAGACATTTTACATTAAAAATTGAAACGCTAATGCAATAGTTTAATATAAAATCATTGTTTAAAAATGTGTGTTTCATTTGGGTTAATAGAACTTTACAATGACATGAAGGAAAAATGGTTATAAGCATCATCCCCAAATAAAATTAAAACTTGATATGTTTTGATGTGAATAGGAGTTGACTTTAAAGCCAAACTTAGATGTTTTTTAAAAAGTAGGTAACTATTTCTTTTACAGCAATAGTAAATGGATTTAAATAAAATATGCATAGAAAGATTTATTTCTAACTCAAAAACATAAATATAATTATGTAATTGAAACATATATTAAAAACCTAAGTAAGAATCGTTTATCTAATACAGATTCAATGATAGCATATCACTTTACAGTAATGAAAGGTTTTACTTTTTTAACAAAAAAAAAAACACTTTCAAATGGCATTAATTTGTCCCTCATGAGGTGTATTTTTTACAAGATTGAATTTAGAAATATTTTGCTCAAAACAAAGTTTTGTCATTTGTTTCCTTTAGAATGATCCATATGCTATTAGAATAGGATGAGCAGATATTTTCAACAATAATTTGCAGAGTTAAAAAAGCAAAAAAAAAGGGCTTCACGCTTTATTATCCAATCAACTAGACAATGATGTTCATCCATCCAATTAACTTCATTTTATAATATTAATTGTAGTTTCAGTCTTGCAATATGGTGCAAATCCCAAAGACAATTAAAAAAAAGAAAAACTTATTTTAATTATTTAATAACCTGTCAGGTTACAATATTAATATAATAAATCTCTTGTCTGCCATTCATGAGCTACTACTCACTGATTAAAAGAATTGAAAGCATACGATATAGAGTTGTTGCAACCACGTGACCTATTCTTAACTGGATCACAGTTATTGCATCTGGCAACCCCTGCAACCGGATCGTTAGGACATACGAATCCGTTCTTCTATTGTGTTGATACTGGATCTTTCTTTTAGTTACTCTAAATAATATTTGGTACAACATTCAATCATTAGAAAGACATTTTCGATCTCCTCTATTCCTAGTACAATTTAAAATGCAGCAAAACGATGGCATTTTTAATATTAAAAAGAGAAAACTAGCAATCTATGTACACTTTTTCACAGTATTTTGCCGAAGCACGTGCGTTTGTATGCCCTTAGAAAAATTGGCCACACCCTTGCAACCGATTTCATCCAATCAGCGATCGTCAGGGGTGCAGAGAAAAAGAGGTGAGGAAGAGGGGTGCAACAGCTCTATAAATTTTTCACATAAATCTGGTTAGTTTAAGAGTTGTGGACAAAGAAATTGCCCTGCTTATGGTTCTAACAGGGAAAATAAAATCATTACCCAAAATGCAAGACATTTTGCAATACAAATACAAAAGATGGAGAAATTTTACATATTTAAGGACTCTTTGAAACAGCCCGGACAAAAACCTAAAAAGCATTACCGTACTGCAAAGTGCAGTACTTCTGGTCACCCTAATTGAAAAATCCATTTAACAAAATCAATCATGCTTAGAAAAACAAACAAAACAAAAACTAAAAAGTTTATAATTACTTTCTTTCAACACCACCCATGTGGAGTTGTGGTTGGTTCTGCCCTCAATGGTATAAGCCCTGATAGGGTCCCCATTTGCTGATCCATCGCTCCAATGGATTGTACCAGAAGTGGCTGTCAGATCTTCAGCCAATACTGCGCCTGGCGCTCCAGGAGGTCCTAGGTACAAAAAATAATAAATTATATTATTATTAATAATTAATATATAACAATAATAACAATTAATAAATGTAATAACAATTAATAAATATAATTAATTTATATAATAAATTATATTACACTAACCCCTTGTTATATCGGTCTCGTTACATCGTGCATTCGGATATATTGCGCCTTGTATCATGTCTCCCAATTTTTCAATTTGTACTTTCTTAAAATCAATTGTAAAATTGGTGGCTAAATTCATCTAGTATTGGTGTGATGCAGTTAATAAACTTTCATTTGCTGATATTTGTCGGTAAACAGGTTTTACCATCAAACTCAAGGCAACTAACTTTAGATGATTTTTTTTGTAGAATATGAGTCAAATATTATAGTAATACATGCAATAATGTGTAATGATTATAGTAATTAATAATAAGTCCTTTCTAAATTTTTGCTTCTATTTTTAGACATTTAGTTTCATGTTTCAAATACAGACTGTGCTTTAATTTAAAAATTTTGTTTGGAGCATAAATACCATCAAAAGTATAATATTATCAAGACGCTTGTTATATCGTGTTTTTTTTCTTGTCCCCTGGGAAGCGTGATATAACAAGAGGTTGCTGTATTATTATTAATTAAAATAAATTATATATTATTAATAATAAAAAATATTAAGTTAATTAAGTAAAAATGCAGCTAAGTCTTTGAGGCCAGAAATTAAAAATTGTTTTATTTTATTCTGAATGTTCTGTTTATATTACTTTATTGTTTCATTTTATTACTCTCTGCAAATTTGGTGTACTAGATTTTTTAAATGAATGGAAGGTTGTCGGGAAGTTTTAGTTAAAAAATCAAAGAATATTTCTAGAACCAAAGAATTAATTATTCAAAAAGTTGTAAAACTTATACACTATCACTGAAACACATCAAAGTTCTTCTTTTAATCATTGTTAAGGTATATTTAATGATGCAATTAAATAACTTTAGTTTGCATCGAGGGAAAAAACAAATATAATGGGCATGTTTCATGTCTTGATTGGCAAAATACTACAACAATGAAAATAAGGTCTCAATTAGTTAATCAAAAGTCATGGGAGGAACTTATTGTTTCAGTCCACCAATCACTGAAACTAAAAATGAAAACTAAAATGACAGCAGGAATTACTTAGGTCACATGAAACAGTCCAATTAAATAATTACATTTAACTTAAAATTTACTCTTTTAACCCAATTAAAAAAAGTATTACCAAGTTAAAAGAAAAATAAAAATACTTACCAAATACCACCAATTCTGTAGCTTTAAATATTCTTCCTACAGCAGTCTTTACAATGCAAGTATAAATACCGGCCTCAGCAAGGGTTATATTTTCTATTCTGAGATATCCTGGACTCCTTCCCTAAATAAAATGAATATCGTGAACGTTATAAAATGTTCCTAGTAGCTACTAAAATTTGTATTTAAGTTTATATACAAAATGTAGGGAATTTAATAAGGCATGTATTTTTTATGAGTTTGTTTTACAAGTTGCAACTAAATGAAACTCAAGTATTTTGCAATGAATTTTTATTTTGCTGGAAATTTTATAATGAAAATTTATTTAGAAAGGTTCTTGCAAACAAAATAGTCCAAGAAAGTTTTAAATTTTAATCTAATTAATTATTCATTTGATGGATTTTCTAACCGGCTTTAAATAGATTTAGTGCTGATTACCTAGTTTCTCTGGCAAATATTCAAAACGAATGTTCTTATAATTATAGTACAGTAATCAGATTACATTACATAAAGTTTTATAACCAAAAACTTCATAAATGATACCATACAAGCATAACCTTGAATGTTGCCATTTGCTGTCATCTCACCAATACACATTTTATAAACCCATTGATTAAACTAATTTCAATTAAAATTAGAAACTATTATTTACTTCTAGTAGTTTGCTTTATTCAAATCATAAAAATAAAATTTCAAAAATATTCTTTAGCTAATTATTGCTTTTTAAGGGGTGATCATAGTTAGCGACAGCAAAAATGAGCAATTCTTAGTATTGATTTCAAAAGGTTTGGTTTTGAATTATCGTCGCACTAGAGCTACACGAGGGCTATTGGCGACGGGCGTCGTATTTTAGAACCACAGTCAGGTGACGAGCCACACCTGAATAGGCACCCAACGCAACCGTTAAGGGCGACATCGTACGCAGCGTTAGGACTTTGAAGGATATTTAACGTGCACTCCCTTACATGGGGTATTATTCGTCGGACATTTTTGGCTGCACGGGCCGTTTATAGGTCGGCAGCTATTTTGGCGATGCCCGGACCCGAACCTGGGACCTTCCGCATGCTAAGCGAGTGCTTAACCGACTGGGCTCCCCAACCCGATTTCAAAAGGCTCTAATTAATCATTTAAAAATTTTGTTACAAAAAAAAAACAAATTGTACCAAGTAATAAATTGTATTTTTATTATTATATTTACACCTAAGAATCTTATTTTTAAAAATTATTAAGAAAAAATACATCTTTTGAAACATACAATTACGAATTTTCAAAAATTATTGTATTTTTTCGGAACACTTTTCTCTAAATCTATTAAATATTACTTAATTTTTTTGTGTGTTATAAAACCATTTTAGATCTATTTAAGTCACCTATTTTTTTTTGCCTTTTTTTAAATTTTATTTAAAAAACCTTATATTCTACATTCATAAAAATTCTGATTTTCAACGAAGAAAAGTGTAAAATAATAAAATTATTTGTTTAAGTTGTAAGACAAAATTAGGTGACTCAAATCGATCTAAAATGGTTTAATAACACAAAAAAAAATTAAGAAATATTGAATGGATTTGGAGAAAAGTGTACCGATGTGTTGAAAATTATTGTTTTGAGAAAATCGCAAAAAACAAATACAGTTGAACACCTTTAACACGAGCGTTTATTTTTATAATTTTAATTTTTTATGAGAAATAATTAACCAATCGATACAAAATTGATCTCATTCGATGGATAGGGCTTACATCTATCAGAAAATACTGGTTTAAAAAAATTCAATTTTTGGTCATTTTTAACTATGATCTCCCCTTAAAGAATTTTTTTTATTTTGAATACTTTGAATAAGCATCTAAAGTAAAGAAATGGGAAAAAACTTACCACTGAAAATTGTGTCTGCTTTTCCATGTCTATTCTGAGGCCATTTTGCAGCCATATGTAAGCTAGATCTAACATGTCGCTGGCAACATAAGCCTGACAAGGCAGTTCTGCAGAGTCATTTACAACGGATTTTATTTTGGGATTAGGGGCATCAATCATTCTAGGCAAACCTACAAAAACATTAGGAAATAGACTCCACTTATTTAATTTTTTATTACAATAGTATCGATAAAAACGTTACTTTGGTTACAAATAAAATACTAGACAAATAAAATTTAATACTGTATTAAATAGGTTCATGAGTTAAATGTAGACTGGAAAATTTGTTCCATTAAAAAAATACCTAAACTATTAAATTTATCATTTGAAGATTGCCTGTGAAAATATTTAACTGCATTGCAAAAAAAAGGATAATGAAAAATAAAGAAAAAAGCCACAATAAATATATATATATTTATATAGGTTATTAATAACTTATAGTCTTTGAATTCAAATTTCGATGGGTATAAGTTAAATTGCAAATATAATAAAAATTCTTAAAACTAAGTTCATAATTTTTATCTTATAAAATTCAACAGCCTAACAATTGCTGAACTATTATAGAATCAATCTATTAAAAGTATATAAATACAGTAGAACCTCGATTTTGCGACCCCACGATTTAGCGACCCCTTCGTTATAAAGACCGCTTCGGAAAGTCAAAATCATTTTACCATAGGAATGGTGTTAAAAAACCCTCTTTTTTGCGACCGAAAAACTAGCAAATCCTTGATATTGCGACCGAATATTTGTTAGACATTTAAGAAAACACATTGCTACCAGAAGCCATTTTCATATTTGCTTCGAAATTTCAACTTGTGGAAATGTATGAATGAGTAGAATCTGTGTGTGTATTTGCTTTTGTTTGAGCACAATGAAGAAATCCCTCCTCAAGCAAGGAAAGGGGTCGAACAATGGATGAATAGGTGAATAGGGCAGAGACGATTCCGGGAATTCGCAGGGGACCAGTGTTGCAAAACAAGCCAAGGTCAGCTTAATTTTTCACGCATTCTGTGATAATTGGTTGTTGAACATAGCTGTAGAAAATACGGCACCACATTTGACCATTGAACTAACTGATCTCGTATAATTTGCATGTCTACAATATGGCTCTTATAAAAAACGGAGCTAAATTTCTATCAATGTGAAATGTTATGTGTTGTCGCTACTGTTAAAGAGAGCAATGCCTTGCATTTTCTACAAAGAATAACAGGGCCTATATTCCTTTCTCTGTGACAGTAAAAATTCCTTCTGTGTCTGTCTTACTTGACGAAGGCTTCATAAGCGGGTCTCTGATCAAGCATACAAGCCGGAATATATATGTAATAGTAGTAGTTAAACATTTTATTTTAAAACAGGAATTTATGACAAATAATTGGATCTTTCAAGTGAAATATTTATTAACAAATATTTAAGAACTCTGCCATAATTAAGAACTCTGTTATAACTTTGAAACAATCTTCAATTGCTTCAATTTTATCTGCACAATAAGTGTAAATGCAAATTAACCATTTCTATAGTTATGTATAAGTTTCTCAGTTTGTAAGTTTTTTTATTAAAATTCTTTATAACGTCCCTTCGATATAACGACCGTTAGTTGTTGGTCCCAAGAGCGGTCGCTGTATCGAGGTTCTACTGTAAATACAATTCATAATTGGAAAAAAATTAACATTTATTACCACCCATAAGAATTGGTTTTAAAATTGATTTAGCTGAGTTTAAATATTAGAGTTATTGAAAAACTATTCTACAGTTAACAAAATATTTCATTCTTAGTCATAGTGAAAATAACTTACTCAAAACAATAAGCAATCCCTCTGTATAATCCGATCCAAGCACATTCTTGGCTATGCAAGAATATCGGCCTTCATCCTCCCTTCTGACTGGATTAATGTGCAGATATCCGTTGGGCAGGATGCGAATTCTTCCAACCGAGCTGAGTCCGTAGTTGTCCCTTTTCCAGGTGAAATCGGGGAAAGGCGCCGCTTCGGGTCTGCAGGGTATTGTTATGTTGCCACCTTCAGCTGCGTAAAGTTCGCTGTCCATGGGGTATTTTGCGAAGGAGGGCTTCATAGCTAGGTTGGGAAGATAAATGCGAATAAGATTGATTAAGAAAATTGTACATATTTATTAGAAAAAACAACTTAGATTATTAAGTTGAACAAATTATGAAATTTAAAGGAAATTTAATGTCACAGAGGGGAATGTCAATTGACACTTGTCAACAACAATTTTTAATGGTCAGTTTTCTTAAGTTGCCAGAATCATTAAATCATTATTAGTCTAATTTTGTGTAAAAAGCAGTATGCAAAATTGTTTTTCTCTCAGTAAATATGTGACACGCAAGCACCAATCAAGGAGAAAATTAAAAGTAAGTTCTGGAGCTCAATCCCTCTATACATACCCACATTCACATAAAAATTAAGATACCAATAGTAGTAAAAAAAGGAATAATTCTTGTTTCTTCCATGGAATTAAGAGTGTAGATCACCTAGCCACACAATATGAAGATACAACAGTTACTGACTGAATCTTTTAAGCAGACAGGGACAAAGCAAAATCTGTTTTATGATGCAACATATATGATAACATGACAAGTGAACATGAAGACTGCACTTATCAACTCTATTAAATGCCTTTAAATTTACAGAACTTAGTACTAAAATATTTTTTTAAAAAGAATAAAACACCAAATTTCTATGCAAACAGTAAAAAAAAACCTTTTTAGCAAATATCCTTTAGCTCAAAACAAAAGAGAATAAACCAAGTTACTGGAAAAGTAACACAAGGTGGCTACAGAAATTGAAATGAAAAATTCCCTGAGATTTCTCTGATTTCCAGAATATTTTCAAAAAATTTCCCCTGAGATTTCAAATTTTGTTTAAAAACTAATTTTTGAAGTAATACATATAAAAATAACTTAAACACAAAAATAAATTGACTAACTTTGCATTAATTTTTCCATAGCAAAAAAGGAGATGTGATTTTCATCTAATCACACAAAATATATAATTAACATTTCCTACAGTGGTTCTTTTTATTTTCATAAAGAAAACATTTTAAAAATTCCTCATTTACAACTTCACTATCGTTTTCACCAGAACTAAAAAATTTCCCAATTTTAGATATTTTTTCATCACTTTCAGTGTGTTTCTTCGAGTTGATGTGATTTTTAATGTCACTTAAACCACCAGGAGCAATTTTAATATCACAAGCACACACTGCGCAGAAAGGGAAATCGGGTCCTTTCCGAGAAATTCCGATGCATGGGAATTGTTTTGAGTAAGAGTCTACAAAACTTGATACTGTTTAGTTTCCTGACGCTTACATCTTTAAAATAATACACGAATATAAACGAAAGCGGAATTCACTAGCATTTTTATAGCATGCTTACAAACGAAACCATAGAGAACGAAACAATAACAATAAACGAACTCATTCCAATCCGAGCGTGCTATCGCTAAAAATGGGTCGGTCCAAAAGAACGAATCCACAAAGGGAACGATCATCCGGATCCTCTATATCGCGTCGAATGAAAGACCCGTTACAGACCGGGAAATCCCTCCGAGATCGCTAGTAATGGGTCGGTCCAGAGTGAACGAGGTCGAATGAATGGATCCACAAAAGGATTGGTTCCGCTACGTCAAAAAAAAATCCGTTATTTTAAAAATTGGGGGGTAATAGGTAAATTTCCCTGATATTCTAAGGATTGCAAATTTCCCTGATTTCCCGGTCTTGTCGCTACCCTGGTAACATCAAAAAACAAATATTTCGTAATTAACACTTTACTGACCGGCCATAAATTATTCGACATTGGCTCCAAAGCACTTACCGACCGGTCGTAGATTAATCGATTTTTGATCTTTCTATTAGAACTGGTTAAGTTAGGCCATGTTCAGTCTATGCTTCGATCTACAACTGTTCTTACCGCTCTGCCTCAAGTTGTCCAGTTACTGAGGATCGCTCTAGACCAGAAGCCTTCAGTGGATTAGATCGGTCGGATCGAGTCAGGACCAAGCCAGTTTAGTTTACGAATATCGTCACACTAGGGCTACACAAAAGCAATTGGGAAATGGCATGGTATGTTCAAAACTCTACCGGTTTGTAAAGTATTAAGAATATTGCGAAAAAATGCTTACTTATCACCCTGAGCTGACCAGAAGAATAAGCTGATCCCAAATGATTGGTAGCTTTGCATTGATACATCCCCTGATCCCGCTCCTGTACATTATCAATGCTCAGAATATTCTGGTAGATGCGATAGCGTTGTCGATCATCAGAGTCCAGTTGCATAAGATTCAAGTCCCGGCCATTCTTCAGCCAGGTGTACGTAACTTCAGGCTTTCCGAAGGCCTCGCATGTCCATAGGAGATCTGATGCGACGTCCATCACTTTGTGCTCCAATGGGATTGTGAACTCGGGCTTAGCTAGGTGATAAAAAAAAAGTGGCATTTTTGATTTGGGAATATTTTAAATATGCTTTTTATACATAATGCATTTACAATATGCTAATATAGTGGTCAGGTTAAAGACAGTATCTAGACTAATAATTTTGATTATTGTTGTAAGTCCCAAAAACCCTAACCAAATCGAAAGCATACTAAAAGATTGATTATATTTCAGCAAAATGGTCCAATTCGTTGTATTTACGGCGGTTTACCTGCCTACCGTAGTACAGTTGTTAAAAAGAAATTGTGAAAACATATTCCTTAAATTATTGAACATAATTTGCGCAGGCAAACCATAAACTAAAGTATACACACATTAAATGTATAATGTAAAGAAATGCAATCGTTTGTCATTTTAAAACTAATAGAAAAAAAAAGAAAACATTTCATTAATATTATTTAATGATAGAAATATGATTCCTGCACGGGCTTAAAAACTTCTATTACAATTCTTTAGTCTAGATTTCCAAATATTTATACAAGCACATATTAAAAATCCATTAAGAGACTTACAAGAAATTTATGTACACTCTCATGCAACAATGTTTTAATTGTGCATTCCACTGCCTAGTGAAATTATTACTGGTTGTTTGTATTAACATATGAAGAGTACACGGGAAGAACCGATTGATTTCTTTAGAGTCTTGCCGTAATTGTCTCTGCTTGGCGGACATTGGCAACCAGAAACTGGTTTTTCTTATGGTTCCTCATTTGCGGTACAAATGTGTGACTCGTTCCACTCAACTCTGGCGTGAATTAGGGTAGCCGTGAAAGATAAACAAAGTGAGTAACTGGCTTCTTACACCAGTTTAGGCGATTTGTCGCTATCGTCCCTAAAGAGGCTATTAAGGAAAGCCTTGTACGAAGTCAATCGGTTCTTCCCGTGTACTCTTCATATTTCATAAACCTTCACCAAGTATAAAAGATAACCTTACCCTGAATCCGTAAAGGCACTGATTTCGTGACCGACTCCAGTGAGTTACTGGCAGTACAGTAGTAATCGCCAACATCTTCGACTCGCACTTTTGGCAGCACAAGAATCCTCTGGTGACTCTTGAAGTAGGCCCCTTGGGGAAGCTCATTGGTGAACCCTTTGCGTGTCCAGTTGTATTTTGGAACAGGACTGCAAGTGAACATATTTTATAATTATGTGTTGAGGCACTATAAGTCCCATAGAGCTAATACGTTAGTTTCGAAGTCACTACTTTTGCAAAAGAATTGTATTGCTGTGTTATCCCATTTTCAACAGGTATAATAATCATTATAACATCAATTTAAAACAAAATTGTAAACGAAATAACAACTGGTTTTTTAATTAATAATTGAAAAAGTTTTAAAATAGTGTCGCCGTCTGCTGGGCATTTGCAGCATTTTAAAACATCAAAAATCTATAATTAAACAACTAGAAAACATTTTCTTTTCAAATTTGTTACATTTTGATGTCATGGCGATTCTCATACATGGGGAAAAAGGGCCAACATGGCCAAACAATACTTCTGTGGAAGTTATGATTTCAAAATTGATGCATTAGTTTTATGGGACAGACAATCCCTCTTAAGCAAAACCATTTACTTTTATGGTTTTTCATAAAAATTTTAGCATGGTATTAATTTAATTATATACCTAAAGTTATGATTAAGGTGGTAACTGATAATGTACCATGCGGATGCTATGAACTTTGAGTGTACAAAATTCTTAAATATACTTAATATGAATTGATTGTATCTAAATAAAATAAATATAAATATTTATATACTAAGCATAACTAAATGTTATAGAAGCATGATTATATAAGGTGGTCTAAAAAAAGATACCTGCTTAATGCTATGTATTATTGAACAGGTATCATTTTTATCAACTTGCATGAGTGTTATTACATTGTTATTAACCAACATTTTGGTGCAGTACCTTAGAACCAAACAATTAAAACTTTACATTCAACACATGACTAAACTAAAACTAATAATTTTGGAGTTGCATTATTGATATACAGCAAACCACACTAATGTATAAAATTTATTTTTATATATCTTAAGATTTAAATATTTAGAAGCCCCAAGCTTGCTATAAGGACATTTTCATGACATTAAAAACATAAGAAAACAATTTTTCAAGACAGATATCAAAGCTTGATACCTTTATCATATGGCTTATCAACAGAGAATTACAAACATATAAGAAAAAAAGCAACTCACTATCCATATGCAACGCACTCCAACCTCACATCATCTCCAGCCAATGGAGCATCGGGAAAAGCTTTTGGGAAGTTGTTGGGGAAGAGCAGTTTTTGTCCACTTGCTGCAAATTTAAAAAAAGCAATTCATGATTCAATATAATTAATTCTTTAAAAAAAGGAAAACAAACATAATTAATATCTTAAGACCTGAGCAGAATCCTACATGTATATTCTTAATCTAAACACACTTTTTATACAAATATAAGCTAAAAAAGCATGTTTACCAAAGAAAATTTGAAGAAAAAAAATGTTATATAGTTACTTTATTTTCGAAACAGATATTCAGCTTATTAAAAATTAATTAAAAAATTAATGCATAGAAAGCAACCATAAATTTTTTGTCCCTTTTCACCTTATTTGAAAGGTTAAAGCTAAATTGTTTCATTCAAAAGTGAATATTTTTATTCAACAATTACCACTTTTTTACCTTTAAGACTTTATTGAAATTGCACATTATAAATTAAATATAAACTTTATAAATATCCAGAGTGACAATGAAAATGCTGATAGATTAGCCAAGGAAGAAAGAAATATCAACATTATAATAATAAAGTTTATATCCAAGATGCAAATGCTATTGCTAAATCTAAATTAAGAGAAAAATCTATTCAAAAAAGGCACATTCGTAGAAATTAAATAAAGACAGACCCATCACAAAACCATTGCCAGACTAAGAACCAATCACCACAGAGGCATGAAAATAGACAGAGAGGGCAGGAAGGCGTATAGAAACTGTGACAACTGCCCAGATACGCAGCTTGCACCAAAAAAATATTTTTGAATGCCTGGCAATGTGTGCCAATTTGTTGAGAGATATTGGAGTTCTGCCATCATTAATAGATCTTTATGACATTAATATACAAAAAATTGCAGAGGCGGTCATCAAACCAGTTTCATTTGACTTGACATTCACATTTTGGCAACATCATGGACAGGACAAAAAAAAAACATTCAGAGTATCTTTGAAAAACTGTTACAAGCAGCTGTTGCAAAAGGACCAGAAGTAAATCAAGAAAATCAAATATGTTAATTTATATCAAATGAATAATAACTTACATGCAGATTCAACCTTAAAATCAAAGAAAGGACCAGTCCTGCCAGAAGAAGATATACTGCTTTGTACTGTACAGGAATACTTGGCTGCATCCACTTTCTCAAGCGATGAAAAGTAGAGATTCCCATCATGAGACACAAAAACACGCTGGTCTTCCTCCACAAAGTTAGGGAATACGTTCCTCACCCAGTAATAGTTGACATCTAAATAAAAGCAATGATTTAAAAAACAGTAACCTCCTGCTATATCGCGACCGTGTCACATTGCGCATTCGGATATATTGCGCCTTGTATCACGTCTCCAATTTTCAACCGTTTTTTGTTCTCTTTTTTTTAATACATACTTTTCTTAAAATCTATTCTAGTACTGGTAGCAAAATTCATCTAATATTTGTGAGATGCAGTTAATAGACTTTTGTTTGTTGATATTTGCTGGGAAATAGGTTTTTCGAGAAAAATCAAAGCAGATGATTTTAGATGAATTTTTTTAACCAGAAAATGAGGCAAATTTTATAGTAATACCTGTGCAATAAAGTGTGTAATATTTATAGTAATTAAGAATAAGTCCTTTCTAAATTTTGCTTCTTTTTTATACAGATTTAGTTTTATCTTTCAAACCATACTGTGCTTTAATTTTAAAACTTTGTTTTGAGCGTAAATACATCAAAAGTACAATAAATATCAAGTTGCTCGTTATTCGACTTTTTTTATTTTATAAATGATGTTTTACAAAGTTACATGATATAATAAACAGTTTATTTTTAAAAAAAAGCACAGTGAGAACACTTACCAATGAAGGAAATATCGGACAATACCATATGAAATGGAATTAATTTTTAAATTAAAAATAATCTTTAAGTAATTTCAAAAGACACTTTAATTTTACACTTAACAAGTCCAAATACAATAAAAGAATGTTTATTATAATTAATTTTATCCATGCCAAGGCAACTTTTTATTTTTGCATAATCTTTAACACATTGTGTACCGAAACTTTTGGTGACTATTAAAGGAAAGTAAAACCTTATTTTTGATTGATGTCACCTTTAAATAAGATTTCGATACAAAAATTAAGCCTCAAAAACACTAAAAAGAAAGACTAATTATCAATTGGCTTGTTTCAGGAAACATAGTTTCATTCACGGATGCCATTGGTGAGTGTGATTGGTGGTATGACACTAAGCTCCACCCACTACACTAAATAACCAATCAAGATTTCATTTTCAATCCTGTGGAACTGCTACCACTTAAGGCTTAAAACATACCCGTTTGAAAAATAACCTTGTTAAATTTATAAATACAAACTCACTTGGGTAAAACTGAGGTGGATCACATGAAATGGATTTTCCCCAATTTTCTCGGCCACTATCTGAAGAGCGTCTCTTGTTAAATTCTGTTATATCTAAATGATAAAAAAAAATATTTTAGGTTTTTTAAACATTCGATCACTTAGTATGAAATAAAAAAAACTTAAAATTATGCATTACATGTGATTTAAAAGTATTACTTATGTGGTGATACTACAGATTTTTCAATTCAGTGGATTAGCTGAATAGAAATTCATTTCAGATACAAGTTTTAACTATTTATTATATTGCAAATACAGGTTAACATAGTTTATACAATTATTTGATAGTACAGATTTTTCAATTCAGTGGATTAGCTGAATACAAATTCATTTAAGATACAAGTTTTAACTGTTTATTATATTAGCACAGAACATACTAGTTAACATAGTTTATACAATTACTTTATATGGATATTCAAAAATTGAAATTGTTGTAGTATATTTTAAATGGTCAACAAAGCAGAATTTGCATGGAGACGGTTTTAAATTTGCAGTGGCAAAATCAAAATGAAGTGAAAAGAGTCAGTATTAGAAGTACATTGTCAAATTTCATATTACTAGAGAAAAATATTGTTATTTCATGCTACACTCCTTGCAAACCTAAGTTGGGTAAATAGAAATATGCTATGGAGAAGATGCCTCTGCGCATGTAAAGAGTTCCATGAAGTATTTGTGAATCCATCCAGAATACAAGTTTAAAACATTTATTTCATTTAAGGTCTAACAGATTTCAATATTATTTGAGAAAATTTGGCAATTTTATCAGAATGAAAAGTGTATTTTGGTTAAATTGTATTCAGATCATTTTGTATGTAAATTTTACCTATTACCTAACACGAGTTTCTAACTAACGGTACAATCGTGCTTTTCCCACCGCCTTTTTTCTCTTTATTTTTATCCAAGTTAGGGTTGTTGGTAGTTGAGTGTAGTTGGTAAATACATGTATTGATATATTAAGTTAACTTATATTATTTGCTATTGCTCAAACAATTTTTAATAACAAATCCATCAAACATTATTTTTAAAAAAATCTTTTCACCATCAGCAAACAATTAGTTCATCTTAAAAACTTTTTTAACAACACAAAAAAAATAATATTCCACATAACAAACCCGGAAATAATAAACTTACAACCAAAACTCAGCTGCACAGTTTGACTCCTCACCACACCAAATTTATTTTCTGCTGAACAATGATAATTTCCTCGATCCTGATTTTGCTGAGGATCGCTTATAATCAGAGTTCCATCGGTCTGGGTATATCTAGGATCGCTTAGAGGATCTACAAAATGGCTGATAAGATCGTCGTTCTTGAATTCTTCCTATAAATTAAAAGGATGGTTGAAAAAACTAAAAAAAGTTGCTAAACTATTTTAAGATAGTTTAAGAAACTTTTTATTTATTTCTGTGTCCATATAATAGATAAGTAGTGTGATGAAAATGATATAGTTAAACTATGTTAAGAAGAACTAATTAATAAGCCTTGAATATTTTGAGAAAATGTGGTGTTGCCACCAGGAAAGTTTAACATTCAATAATTCACCTAATTAAAAAACATTTATCAAAAAATAATTTAACTACAATAATACTAATTACCATGTTTATATGTTTAGATTATATAATTGGCTTAGATTGAAATTATATGGTGTGAAGAAATGTGTTTATTTTCCCAATACCAAAACAGGACTTAACTGCAGTTAAAATTACCATTAACTTATTTTAAGAAATTTAGTCTTTTTTTTAAACTTTAAGAAACTTTAAAATTTAAGTTTTACCACACTCCAAAATTATATTTATCACCTTTCTTCTAACATTAAATTTTATGTGAAATAATTTTAAGGTAGACCTATTATTCATTTTTTTAATTGAAATGCATAAAATTAATTCACTTCTAATGAAGTTAAGACCATTCATTATTACTTGTAATCATTATAAGCCAAGTAATTTAAATTGCCAAGTTCAATACCTTTCTAATATCATTTCTATCACAGTCGTTTTATCCTTCCAATTTTTTAAAAACAGCAGAAGTGACAATGCTACTAATTAACTCAATTATTTTCTACTACACATACTATATATCAAATAATAATTTAGAGTAATACATACTTATATAATATTTCGTTATTAATACATACAATAATCAGGGTTCGTACTCGATCTATGAAAGTGCAATTCAGGTGCTTCTAAGGAGTTTTTCAGGAGTGCAGAGATGTAAATAGCAGGAGGTATCGGGAAATAAAATTAAATAATGTGTGTTTATTATTGTATTGGTCAAGTGACTTAGACCGAGACGAGATTGAAGGAAACAAGGGGTCTAAACGTTGTGAAAAATTTGAAGCTTCGATGTAAAAGCCAAATCCTTTTTTGGGGTGGAAAAATCCTTTTTTTTTTGGAGATTTTTTAAATTTTCGTGACCTGTGTTTTAATTTCATGACTTTTTCAACCGGTAGACATCATAATAAAGTACAAGAGAAAACCGTCCAAGAAAAGAGAAAAATGATTCATATCATCAATTTTTTCAGGAGAGGGGGGAATATATCAGGAGCTGATACACAAATTTCAGGATTTATAAGGGCCCTTAAAAAATAGAAATGAAATTCAGGAGGCGTACGAACCCTGAATAATTTACTTTATTAATACAGGGTGAGGCAAACAAAAGTGGCCCCGGTCTAGAGATAGGAATACATTGAAATGCTTGGCGAGAAAAACTCTTGAAGCCACCTGTTTTAGCATTGGTTGGATCGAATTAGCTTCACATTAGAGCTACTCATAGACTAGTGGCGAGTTCAGATCTTCTTATTGTATAATGACGTCCCATAATGCAAATTTTGTGTCTTGCAATCAATTTAGAATGTTTTGTATTACCAAAACCAAAAAGGTCCGATTCTCTAGGAAAAATAACGACCGAAACAATCAAATAATCACTAGTCTGAACTTTTCCTGATCAGCTCTACAAACCTTGTTTATATTTCATTTCAACTAGCTTCAAAAACCGTAGCGTAGTTGCTGGCAAATAAGTCGCCAAGCGTTTGTTTGGGCTTAATATTGAAGCGATCAATAGCTTCAGTTAGAAAACCTGTTTTTGTATTGGTTTTAGACTAGACAATATGTCTGTCGTATTCTTATATCTAGACCGGGGCCACTTTTGTTTGCCCCACCCTGTACATGGAATAATTTAGTGTATTACATACCCTATACCATTTATAAATAGGCGATGGATATCCTCCTGCTACACATTTTAAAGCCACATCATTTACTAATTTTCGACTACTAGGATCGAAAATGACGGGTCGAGGCTCCTCGATAAAATAAGGGCCCCTCGGTAGCTTCTCTTTATCCAAAACTATCAGACCATAATCTGTAAAAAAGAATTCGGTTATTTTCTAAATTCCTTTCATCCCATACCTAAATAAGAAAAAGACAGCAAATGTTGAAACGTTTTGTTCGATTAATGCTGTACTAGAGATACATGTGGAGATAGAACCATTGGTGGATGGGCCTTGTAATTTCAAACAGCAATTAATTTCTTATTATTGATTGGATTTCATTTTTAGTAGTTACTGAATTTAGATGTTATAACATTTTATATGATGTAATATAAGGTTCTTGTGCAATTGCTGTAAGTCTCAATGTTTATTTAAAAGAAACCGAAAATGGTCTTCATATGCTTTTTTAAACAAGTAGTAATTTCTTTAAAAAAAGAATTTAAATACTTTACATTTGATTTTTTCAGAGATTTTTAATGACTTCCCATTTTGATATGCTGAACTTTTTTTAAGCAATTATACTTGTTTCGAGCATTTGAAGTTTGGGCTATGAAAGCAGGTGATATAGTCATTATAAAAGCCACTACTGTTCATGTATAAATGTAGCATGCAGACAAAAATTACAACTAAACAAAATTGACATACAACAGTCTTGTACAAAGATATTTTTCTAATGCAACTCTTAGATCTTTGTTTTCCATTGTACAATAAGTTATTTTTTAATAACGTATTATAAATAACGTTTTACAAAAAAATATTTTTATATTTGTGTGTAAAACAATAGTACTTGAAGGAAATGTTACCTATATCACGCTCAGTCACTATGAGTTGATTAAGTTTTTCTTTGGGTATTTCACAAATGGAAGCCAATATTTCTGTCGAATCAACTTTTTGCAGTCCCCATTTGTAGGCCAGCTCGGAATAGCTATTAACATTTAAAATAATAATCTTTAATAATGAACTTTAACAAAATATATACATCACAGTTTGATACCTATAAATATATAATTTTATATACTTACAACATTACTAGTAAATCTTTTATACTCATTGTAAATAATAAAAGTAAAGATTATTTATAAGGTATGTTGATAACAATAAACATTTTTATTGTTCATTTTTAATGTGGGTTGAGGTATAGAGTTGACAAAATTAATAAGTTATATTCAACTGAATTGTAAATGCAGATCAATTTTAATTAGCATAAATGTTATTTTAGTTTTTCTACAATTCAATAGAATTTCCTTGTAAGACTGAAACTTTAAAACAGTAATAAATTAATTTGCAAATGAATTGTATGATAAAACAAGCAAATTTTAAACATGCACTTACTTATAAGCTGCATAACGTAAATAAGAGTTGTTTTGCAAAGGTAAAAATAGAGCATCTGTGTCGCTAAACAAGCTATTGTCACTATCCCAGACCCAAACATTATCGCCATCATCTCTTCCACTGGTAAACCACCTGAAAGAGAAAATAAAACATAAATTACCAAAATCAAACCTGCAAACTGTGGCTCTAGTACGATGTTAGTTTAACCAACCTGCCAACCCCCAGGATAACTTAACTCAGTAATAACTATTTTCAGGATTTTGGGAATAAAAAAAAGTTTATTATTTCCCCTTTTGAAGATACAACAATGAGTACACATAACACGAAAATTCAAAATATATTTAAAAATATGGTTTAAGGTATAGGTCTGCCAAAATTATGATTAAATTAAATTATAATGGTAATTTGAAAAAAGTAGAATACTTTTAAATTAAAAAACATCACATCTCCTTTGTTTGTTAAAATACTATTACAAAAAAAAGTTACATTAAAAGTTGATTATTAGTTTAGCATAGCATAGTTTTAAGTAAATTAAATGCTCCGATTTCTAATTCAGTTTTTAAGTTAATTAATCTGCCCAGTATTATTCTAATATGAACTTACAAATAAAATAAAATAACTTAAAGGTGTTGGAGGTTTCCATTTACATGGCAAAAAAGTAACCATCGAACTGAATTCCATTTCAAAAGAAAAATTACAATTTTAGGAGAATGTTCAATCATTTTTTTTACTTTTAAGCTTCATTATACTAATTGGATTCTCATCTACTAATTGCGTCAGGTACTAACTGTGTGCAATTGCATTATTTGATGAAACTAATCTAAATTATTTGCCCAGGTTTAAGTAATTTCAGAAACAAAACAAGACCAGTTTCTTTTAACCAACTAACCTCCTATGTTGGGGATCATTTTCTCTCAACCAATTACTGATAAAATAGTGCTCTTCTAGTGTATTAACTGCAACCAAATCAGAATTATAAGTTCTGCAACGGTCTTCAGCCTCATCCCTTGTCATCAAAGGTGTTCGTGTGAACTTATAACAAGAGTCTTTGAAATCTGCCCAGTTCTTTGGACATGTTTGAGCATTACCTAGAAAAACAAATTATATTATTGTAAACATGCTAATTCAGAAGGTTGCTATGCTGGTAAAAAGAAATTATACTGAAAGTTATATTTGAAGAGCTCAAGTGCAAAACAGGTTAAATCACTTTTTGAGAAAAAATTGAGTTGGTTAGCTTTTCATACAGATTATATACGTATTGATGATTATGAGTGATTATAATCGAACGTATATATATACATACGATTTAACTTTTTTTTGTGCAAATCAAAATGTTGGTGGATCCCTTTCTACAATACCTGTATGAAAAACTAACCAACTCAATTTTTTCCCAAAAAGTGATTTAACCTGTTTTGCACTTGAGCTCTTCATTTTTTAGGCAAACTCATGAAAAATAAGAAGACAAAAAGTTCTGAAGAGTCAAGAAGTCGAAAAGAGTAATTTTACTTCACTTTAATGCACATGTCATTAAAATTCCTGAAGTGCAGATAGATATTAGATATATGAAAATACCTACTTTAAAATTTTAAATTTCTTTTAAACTAAAAAAAATGGAAAATTGTCTTTTTTTTAATTTTTCCAAATAAAGAAAGGTAGCTTAACAATTTTCATATAAGGCCAATGAGAATTATAGTAACCGTGTGACCAGTCTCACTTACAAGACACATTTAAAATAACCAGACTAGTAGCTAATATATGAGCAATAATTTGGTGAATTAAAGCTACACCAAGGAATCTGAAGGGAAAAAAAGACAATCCTGCACCTTAGTAACGACAGATTCAAGGCAAATGAGCAATCAAGACATAACTTGAAATGTTCATACCCTGAGAGTCTATTAAATGTACTACTAGCCATTAAGAGCCTTTCTCTGGAATCAGATTCTGCATAAGTGCATTGTATAAGGTACGAAAAAAATTACAGTCAATACTCGATAACTTGAAGTCCCAGGGGACCCAAAAAAATATTCGACTCATCCGAAACTTGAGTTATCACAGTTGCTTCCAATTCTTCTCTACTGGCACTTAAAATGGGTCGTCATGGTTTAAATGGTATGATATGTGCCTAGTGCTATAGTTGTATGCATTTCAATTTTTTTAAACAAGAAGAGAAGAATGGGGTTAAAAGGTTTATTAAAACTCTCAAAATTGGGTCTCACAACATATTAATTAGTAAACATACCATATCATTTGAAAAATACGTTACTTCTTGTTTTGCATTCCTTACCTAATTTTTGAAGGATTCCGAGTTCTGAACTGAACTGTTCTTTTTACCGAAATTTAGGGAAATCTATCACAAAAACTTTGTCTTAAAAGATGTTCACTTTGAGTTATCGAGTTTTTTAAAGAAAAGTATCGAAATGATTCGAGACTTGATTAAAAGTTCGAGTTAGCAGATTATTCAACTAATAGGAAGTCGAGTTATCGAGGTTTGACTGTAATGCCATTTATCATAAATTGTAGATATAAGTGCTTTCTTTGTCATTTTAATTAACAAATGAATTTAAGAAATTTAACAAGTAAAAATTGTGATAACTCTAAAAATAGAATAATATTTTTTATTATGAGTTGTATACTTACATAATTCAACTGTAAAGCATGTAACTAATATCAAAATTGATATGTGCCACTTCATTTTAACTGCAATGATAGTTATAATAAAAAATTTTACTACATTGAAAAGTAGTGAAAAAGAGTCGATATATGTACCCCTGAAAAGGTGTCATAGTTTTAAAACATTTATTAATAATTAATATAGGTAGGTATTACATGATTTTATTAGTTACATAATATTTTATACAAGTGGTACAGTTTTTTTTTTATTATTTATAAACAGGATATATTATTGATTTTTTGAACTCACGGATGAACAGAAAGATTTAATACTAACACGATAATAAATTAAAGACCTTTAGCAATATACAAGACATTTGGAATACAAAATTTGTTGCACATTGTGAAAATCATTTTACAATTCTTTAATTTCAATATACCTATCATTTAACTTTTCAACAGCTATAAAAAGAAATAACTAATACTCCTATATAACTTATTAATTAACATTCAACCAATAAATCGTAATACTTTCAAACATTAAAACTTTCATTAAGATAAACAACTAATTGAGAGTTTCGGTATTATTGAAATGAATCAACAAATATTCTTTTAAATCTAAAATCGATAGGACCATGGGATACCCTTGAATCAAAATATGAAACTATAATTTGGCGTTGTTAAATGCAGTGGTATTATTTGGTCAACATACAATTTTTTAATCAATAAAATGAAACAATCTACTTTTGTATGGTAATTTCAAGTACACAAAACGAACGAATATATAAAAAAAAAAACTTACTTATTGATTACCTACCAAACAAAAGGACCAATGCATTTACTAATTTAGACGAGTGCTGATATAAAAAAAATAATTTAGCACGAAAATATTATTTAAAAGTAATTGAAATTAAAAATCTCTACAAGCGGTTTGTAGCAGACATGCAATCGTAAACAAACTTTTAAAGAAACCACACCTAAAGAAATTCATTGGACGAATGATTATGTGGTTTGTGCTATAACATAAGAACTTCAAAAATTTATTTTAAGGTAATTAAGTGCTTTTGAAATTTAAAATAACGTTTTAAAATTTAAAACATCTAGATTAATATATAAATACATTAAAAATTTTATTTTGTAAAATATTTTAAAATTTTGTTCTTTCAAATCATTGAAGTCGGTTACTAACTGTTACCGCTATGTTTTGTTTATTTTGAATTTTCAATGTGATTGGATTTTTGGATTGATTTGGTTTCGTTTCAAGAACAACAGGTCGCTTTGGAAACTAGCAAAAACAATTATCTAAACTGGCATTTATTTGTCTTCAAACAGTCTACAAATCAAAATATGTTCAATATTTTGTGCTTAGAGTCGTACTAGGGTATTGTATTTTAGGCTCCAAAAATGTTCAAAAAATAACAAACACAAAAAATGAATTTGTAACTATGGAAACTGTCACGCTTTAGGTATCGAATTTTAAATTACAATCGGTGCCTGTGTTCCATATTACGAATAAATAACTTCTGTGTTACGATCACTGCAGAGAAAATCGAATGAAATATTTTAAAATTTGCATATGTATCAAAACTGTTCCTTTTGGTGAGAACAAAATTTATTTAAAAATCTTCTGTTAACTCGCTTTTGGTTAAATACTAAGTTTTTAGTAAAAATTTTGTGTTGCCTTACCAGATCTGTTGTCAGATTTATATTTAAACAAAGTATTGAATTAAAAAAGTTTAATAATATGTGCAGTTTTGCTTTTCTATTGCATTTCTTTCGTCGAAAAGTGATCGATGAAACTTTAATAACCCATCCAAATGTTAGTTACGTCAATTGAAGCATTTTCATAATTATTTTCATCGTCTTACAAAACCATTTTTCTACATTCTATGTGCGTGTGATACAATAGTTTGTCCGTTACATTTACAGTCGTATTTAATTAAATGTTTTGCATTTTTTTTTACATTGTGTTGTTTCGAAATTGGTAAAATCCTACTTTGGCGAGATTCCGAAATTTGACGCTCGAAAATAAAGAAAAAGACCTTGTATGCAAAAATCTATCAAATTACCTTAAAATATATTCACTAAATGACATAATTAGTGTAAGACCTAAATCATGACGACGTCATGGTGTACACTAAATGAATATTCAATCTAAAGCAATTTTTAACAAATTAATTTTGTGTATGAGGATATCCAATTTATCAATGAGTGTTTAAAACAGTTTTTTCCAATTTTCACGGTAATGCAACTTATTTATTAATTGAGTTGGCATTACCATTGGAACAGCTATGATATAATGGCTGATCTGGATTTTGAAATTTGCATTTCGTTGTCAAGCAATAAAAATCCCCAAATGTGAATGATAAACATTCTACTTCATATTTTATGCAACTCAATAAGTATCTATATCAACCATATCTTAAATTTTCAAGCTTAACAATAATTTGCCATTAGGTATATCATGGCTGTAACCCATAACATTTATTACCATTATTTTCATTGTGCAAGCCATCTACATTGCCATATTTTTCTTTCATTTAGATTGAAAGCATGGGTGAGCCCGAAGTAATGCAAGTACTAGAAGGTCATTCTTGTGATGTTACCAGCTGCGACTTTTCCGGCAAATACTTAGCCTCTTGCTCGGGCGATAAAAGTGTCAGGCTGTGGGGAATCAACGCAGAGGGAAAGTTTGAAGAAGCCGATTTTTCCCTGCTTTTGGGTCACACCTATGGAGTTAACTGTGTGCGATTTTCGCCGTTTGGCACTCTTTTGGCATCATGCTCAACGGATGGGAAAACGATTTTGTGGAATTTGCAGGTAAATACCCTTTGAAATTGGTACTATGCGGTATATAATTATGATTTGTTTTGAAGTAACCTTTATTGTATAGAGAACCTTTCTTTTACAGCTAGTGTTTCCTTCTATCTGCTATTTCTTAGAGACTCTAAATTTAAAAGTCTCTTACAAAACCTAAACAAAATTCCTTCTCAAATATTTTTTTTGTAAACATTGAAATTGCTATGAACACTTGTATATTCTATAAAATTACAGGTTTGAATGTATATAAATTAAGGTTTTGAAAATTATTGGTATTGAGCATTTAGAACTATAAGACCATTATTAGGTGTTAGAATTTTCTGATGCCTTTGGTGAATAATATTTTTAACTTTCAAGATTAAAATCATTTTTACAGTTTTATTATTTTAGCAGAAAGTAGCTTTCAAAGCAGTTGGGCTAGAGTTCCTGCTAATTTTATGCTGATGTTGAGCACCTTTAAATACTGTTTTTTTTACTGCTAATTATTTATTATAATTTATGAATCTGCTTCCATTAAATTTCGTGATTGATATCATAATTGTTATTTAGAAAAATATCTAGGTAGCTTTTTTTAATCATATCTTTACACATATATATTAATCTAGGTATAGTTTTAAATTAAAAATATTAATATTTAATGTGTTTGATTCCTAATTTTTTAAGAGTTGCAACAAATTAATTTGCTAAGTTATAGCTATAATATTTCTGGATTTCAAAAACTAAAAATATTCTGTTTGAACGATGTTATAAAAAATCTTATTTTTACTATTCAAATACAGAATGGAGAAAAAGTGGCCGAAATGCAGTACCTGCAGGGCTCTCCCATCCGTGCCTGCTCCTTTGCATCCTCTTCTGCTGTATTCGCAACTGGGAGTGATGATGAACTGGTTGTTCTATGGGATATAGCGACAAAATCTGCGATCAGGTTACTATTGAATTTTTAGTGTGTATGGTTTATTTTTAGAAATATATAGCTTGGGAGTTGAGTGTGTCTATTTATTAGATTATCAAATTAAAAAAATATATAAGGTGCTATATGAATAAACTTTTTTTGTATTGTATAACAGTGTTAAAAAAATTGCAGTGTAAACGTTTATTGTCAAAATGTTGAGAAACACGATTGTTAGAGTATTCCTACGTAATTACTGAAAATAATAAATCAAATTTTGCAAGCAGGGGATTGTTTGATAGAATAAAATTATTTTCAAAGATATATTTTTTAATATGTAAAAAAACTATATCTGAAGCTAAAAAAATAATAATTTTAATAAAATTTGTATTAGTACAACATATGATCTTAACTTTAGCCAGGGTATAAAAAAATACTGTTATTTTTAGTTCTCAGTGCAAATTTTTTTAAGTATAAATCTTTTATACCTTCATACACTTATCCTACTCCTTTTTTTTGCTATAATTTCAGAGTTTTTGAAGGCCACGAAGGCATGGTTACTGCTGTTGCTTTTACCCCTGATAGTGCCTTTCTCGTATCTTGCTCAACCGCTGAAGAAATTATGCTGTGGGATGCTTTGTATGGCCATGGAAAGTGCTTAGCAACTGTTAATAATGCCCACGATCTTGGAATTCTTGGGTGTGATGTTAGCCCTCAGTATGAAGCTATTTGTAAGTATATTATTTTTTAGCATATATATGATATTTAAAGTATTAGATTGGCAGATCACGTGACCTCCAATGCTAACAACGGGACACGCATGGAGACCCGCTGTTTAAGGGCAAAGGTTCCAGTGTTGCCACCACTTTAATTAAAAAAATGCTAAGGCGTCATCGAAAAATACCATCAAATTCTAAAATTACAAGAAATTATCATAAAAATACAAGCTGCAGTTTGGAATGTTTTTAGTAGATAGAAGGCATAGATTCCAAAATGTAGCTAGTATTTTTATGATATTTTTTGGTAATTTTAGAATTAGATGTTATTTTTTCGATGACGCCGTAGCATTTTTTCCCTTAGAGTGGTGGCAACACTGGTCCCTTTGCTCTCAAACTGTGGGTCTCCATGCGCCTCCCGTCGTTAGCATTTTAGGTCTGATCTGTCAATTTAATACTTTAACTATGATATCTATGATTTTTAGAGAGCAAAGTGAAAAGATGAGATGTTTGTAATACTTTTAAAAAGAAATGTTGCACATATGTAAAAACAAATATATTTCTGTATACTATGCTTTATTCTCTGTAACCTGTAAAAAGATACTCTTTGTTTTAATTTATCATAAAAAAAGAGTATCTCTTTCTTTTTCTATTTATCATAAAAACTCTGTTTATTACATTATTATTATTATTTTTTTTTTTGAAAAACTGATTGTCAATTTTTTTGTAATAGAGCTGTTCCAACCACATAACCTGACACGTTACCATGGAAACTCTTTATAAACAAAGTTAATGAAGGCTGTCGACTTGTACGTAAAATTGCTCTAAATCTTTAACATCTCAATAAATAGTGTTCTTAAAACATCTTTTCAAGTAAAACAGTTGTAATACTTTTTACCAAAATTTTAACTTTGAAAGTGGCATTGCATTAGTCTCTGAACATTCTCATCAGAATCCTGTACTGGAATACATTAATGCAATGCACTGGTTTTGTCCTCTAGCAGTAGGACGTGGGGAAAAATCATTGACACGGTTGGAAATGAACTTATATACATATCTTCTATTGAATATTATGTAAACAGTTCATGCAGTTATACTCTTGTTTATAAATACAGTTCAAAATAAACTTTTCTGAACTTCTCTAAAAAATTCCTTATTTTTTACAGCTTAATTTTTCTCTAAAATTCTGTGTTTTTTATTTCTAATATTAAATGTTTTATAACACCAATTTAGGAGAGGAGTAGACATATTTTTAAGGCTTTCAAATTTTAAACGTAATACTGAGAAGTATAAACTTTATTCAATTATTTATTTAAAAAGAATAGCTTTTTTATACAACTATTTTTTTTTACTTCTAACAGACATACAATGTTAGAAGTGCTAACTTTGTAAAATTATTTTTTAAAAAGGAAAGTTTTTTCAGCTGAAAATGGTTTTCTCAATGGTCACTACACCATCGCAACCTGTGGTAATGATGATTTAGTGAAAATTTGGTCCGTTAAAACAAGCACTACTAAAAGCATAACACTGGTCACTACTTTTGAAGGCCATACAGGAAATGTGATGGCTTGTCGGTTTTCACATGATGGAGCTCTTCTGGCCTCAGCGTAAGCTAAACATTTATTTCTTAACTTTAAGTTTGCCGCAGAATGAAGCAGCTTATAACAGATTTATGTGTTACAGAAGGGATTTTACTAATCCATAATAGTAAAAACTCCTAATTTTGTTTAAGTGTTCTGTAAAATATGTAGTCGATAATAAAACATTAAATATTGGGGTTTTTTTTATTTATGTAAAATGTTTTTAATCTTCTTAGGTATAATCAAATTGCATGTAATCTTGTTTTCATTGTATTAGAATAAAATTTAAATTTTAATTCAAAGTATGACTATAAGTTTTTTTTAATGTATATTTCTGTATCTGATGATAACAAATGACTTCCCAAAATTTCAATTTTTTAAATTTAGTCATTTTTTTTTAATTATCTGTGTTTCTCGGAAACTTACAGTCAGGTGATGGGTTTATGTTCCTGTATCCCCTACATGGTTTTTAAAACAGTCGGTATCCATACTTCTATTCTGGTTATTAGAAGAAAAAGTCTTAAATCTCCTCTCAAGATCTTTAATCTTAATGATATTCAACTTTATATGGGTGTTTTGGGAAACATGACTTTTTAGGAAATCCTTAATTTCATGACAAGTATAGCCCTGTGAAGTTGTTCTCTATGTGTAAATGAATTTTGTTATATAAACAATATATGCTGGCTTTAGAATGTTGTAAGCATGTTGGTTTAATAAGAAAGTCTTTAAGTCATTTATTTATGTGCTTCAGTTCTTCGTAAATAAATTAAAAATCTACATTTGCTAAATTTCTCATGTTATTTTTTTGTTTTGTTTTGCAGAGGTGGAGATAGAATTATTTTTTTATGGAACATGGTAAGAGTTAACATATTTTTTTATTATTTACTAATTACTACTACTTAAACATTTTGAGTTTATTAAATTTTCTCTAAATACAATGTTATCCTGAAGTGCTCCTTATGAATTAAGTTAAGTGTTAAGTAAAAATAGAAGTTTAACAATATAATGTGTTCTCCTTATAAAGAAGGGCATAAGATTATATTGTAAAGAATACAGTAACATTTTTAATTATTATTATTTTGATTGCGTATGATAGTGTTTTGTTTATCTAATTTTTTCTGAATACAATTAAATTATGACGATATTAATTAACATTAAACTAGTTTTAATAAGAATAAATAAAATTTATAATTTTTTAAATGTATTTTCTAAATTGAAGTTTTACAATTTGTTTCTTTTTGTTCAAAATGTTAAGTATTTTATTTTGTAAATAGGAAATGCTTATATACCTTTCAATATTTAAATTTTACTTTGGTTTATAGTGTATTTATTAAACTTGTCCATGTTTACAAATTACATATTAAATTTATATTGCTATTTGTCTTAAAGTAATGTAAGGGAAATTGTCAAAATAAATTCCTCATAAATTTTTTCTAATCGTATTTTGACAGCTTTTGTGTTTTTAATTTACAACTATATATGCTTGTTGTTTAATTATTTAATAAAATAGTCAATTGTGTTTTTTGTAACAGAAAACTGGTCAAGCAGTAAAGAAGTTGGAAGGTCATTTAAGGTAGGTTTTTGGCATAAAAAAATTCCTATGGTATTTTATTTTATTCATATATTTTTAAAATTGTTGTTAAAACTATTTCTTATTTTTTCATTTTAGAATTTTAGCTATGTCTTTGTTATTAAAACTTCCATGTGCATTTTTAAAAAAAAAAATTGTGTGTGAAAAGACTGTTTTCCATGAATCAAAATTAACTACTTATTGAATTTTTTTAAAGTTATGTATTTTGAAATTTTCAATTATCTACTATATTAATACATTTACTTCTGTATACATAAATTGACTTTTAAGAATAATTAATTACTGTTAATCTCTCAAAGAGCTTCATTTTCTCTTAAACTAAATTTTTATAGTTAAAATTAGGCAGGTTTATGGAAATTACACAGTTCAATTACAATGATGTCCCTTTATAAAATAAGAGGCCAATGTCCAATTGTTATAGCACAGTTTTAAATTATAATTATGTCCCTTTATAAAATAAGAGGCCAATGTCCAATTGTTATAGCACAGTTCAATTACAATGATGTCCCTTTATAAAATAAGAGGCCAATGTCCAATTGTTATAGCACAGTTAAATTATAATTATTTCCCTTTATAAAATAAGAGGCCAATGTCCAATTTTATAACACAGTTTTAAATTATAATTATGTCCCTTTATAAAATAAGAGGCCAATGTCCAATTTTTATAGCAATTAACCTACATATTTTTTCTTCGTTTGTACAAATTTAAACAAAATGATAATGACAAAAACAAATTTATATGCTGGCTTTTATTCCAGATATATTACAAGCTGTGCCTTTTCCAAGGAAGCCCTATTAGCTACCGGTTCGAACGATAAAACCGTCATTATTTGGTCGTTGGACAAACACAACATTCTGAACTCTGCTGCAGATTTGTCTACAACAGACAAAGAAAGAAGTTTAAAACTCTCACACAAAGAAAGCTTTTTAAGCTGGACCGTTGAGGATGTGATTCAGTGGTTAAAGTCATTAGATTTAGAGGATTTCAGTGAAGCTTTTCGTCACAATTCCATTGATGGAAAAGAACTGGTACATTTGACTCATGAAAATTTGCATACTGTTATGAAAATTGGTAAGTTTCTTGCTTTTAAAATGTATTTTATTTGTTGATGACTTTTTTTCCTAGGATTTGTGAATCTTTTATTTTATTACTTATTTATTTACTTGTATAAAATGCCTAGTTGTTTGCCTGTACTAATGCCTGTTGTTTTATTAACTTATGTGTGTTGTTAATTATAATTATGATTATTTTAGTCACATATTCAGGGTTCGCGTTTTACCACCTTGGGACGAAATTATTTTCTTCTGTAATGTTTGTTCTGTATAAATAAAGTGTTTGTTTGTTGTATATGTTTGGATCAACAGGCTTAAAAATTAAATAAGTTAAACAAAATTCGATTTGTCCTTTATTATCTTTTCGCTGTTTTTTCTTAACCGATTTAAAAGACAACTTAGAGTTAGAAAATTATTAATTTGTAATATATGAATGCATTTAAAAAAGTGCAATGTGATAAGCTATGCTGATTTGCATTTTTTATTTGTAAATCAATTATTTTTAAAGGAACTTTGATGAAAATAGTATTTGTTAAAAAGAGAATCCTTCAAAGAATGTATTTTTGTTAAGTATGCATTCTTGAGCTGAAAGTAATCTCACTTAAAATTTTATTACAATATTGTTTTATTCTTAGATTTATTTTAATATTGCATTGAAACGTGATTGCATATTTATCACTTGTTTTTAAAGAGCAGTTTTCAGCTTCACAATAAGAATTGCAATAAAGAAACTTTTATAGATAGACGTATATGAAATTGTATGTGTTTGATTTTAGATAGCTTGGGCAGTCGAAACAAAATCCTGCGTGGGATCCAATGTTTGAAAAATCCAATGTGGCAGCATGTTTTATGTGATGCAGATAATGATGCTATGCTGACAGAATTTTGTTGCCCAATCACTCAAGATGTTATGAGAAATCCAGTTGTTGCAGCAGGTAAAGGACCCTAATTTTATTGCAAACATTTTAAGGAAAGTTGATAAAACTAAATTGCGGTTAAAATACAGATAAAACCCAAAAATCAATGAAAATTGTAGTAGGGCAGTTAAAAAAATACTTTATTTAATTAGTCCTAAATTAATTTGTAAAAAATTAGTCATAAACCAAAACAAATAAGCCAGAAAAAATCATACTTGAAGGAAAAATGTTTGTATAATAAATAACTTACATAAATCTATAAATTTTTTATGTGTATTTAAACAAGGAAAAAATTAATACACTTTTAATTATAGGAGACATATCAAGCATATAAATATAAAAACATGTTTTGACTCAATCACACTTTTAAAAATTTAAATTTCAGCATTTATTTTAGATGAAAGTACCACAATTGATAAGCTTAGTGGAAGAACATGCTAAGTGACATCTTTTTAAAAAATTGAGATTTTTGTGTCAATGATCATATTACTAACTTCTTTAATGATAACAAGTTCCCACTTTCTAATAAACTTTAAGTTCAGTATTTTTTTTTAGCGTTTGCAAGTTCAGTTATTAATAGATCTGAGTGCAAACTTTAAACTTTACAGCTCATTTTCATATTTTTGTCACTTAGCAGGTTCTTCCACTAAGCTCTTCAATTGTGTTGTTGTAGTCAATTGTCTAAAATGCTTTAAAATATTTTTCCCTACAGATGGCTACAGTTACGAAAAGCAAGCCATAGAGGAATGGTTTGAAAGCGGCAAAGAGACAAGTCCAATGACCAATGAAAAACTTGCCCACAAACTCCTCATTCCCAACCATGTTCTTCAACAACTTATACAAAAGAACAAAGATTAAATGTAATGATAAATGCCAGCTCAGGTGTTGTTCTGCACATCTTACTATTGCTGATAGTGCTGTGCTGCTTTTCAAAACCAAAGACTGAATGTTATTTATATTTTGTTCTTTAAGGGGGTTTGTCAGTCCCATAAAGATAATTGCATTAGTTTTGGAGTCACAACTTCCGCAGAAGTATTATTGCTTTGCTATGTTAGAATTTTTCCCTCAGTTATGAGAATCAACATAACATCAAAATGAAACAAATTTGAAACAAAAATGCTATCTATGTATTTAATTATACATTATTGATGTTTTAAAAGGCTAAATATGTACAGCAGATGGCGACACTATTTTAAAACTTGATAAATTAATAATTAAAAAACTGGATGTTATTCTCTTTTAAATTTTGCTTTAAGTTGATGTTACGAGATGATTCCCATACCTGGTGAATATAGGATAACATGGCATAGCAATTCTTTTGCCAAAGTTGTAATTTCAAAACTAGTGCATTAGCTCTATTTGACTAACATTCCCTCTTAATATACATATTATATATTTTTAATGTGTTTTGTTGATGTTGAACTGTTATTCCTTTTCAAAAGCTATTTTTGTCAAAAGAAAACACCTTTGTTATGTTTGTGTTTCAGAATACTATAAATGTTGCTTATATTGTTATTAAACATATCATTTTATCTTGTGCTTGTTGACTTTCTTACCAACAACGATTTTTATTCATGTTTTAAGAAATAGAATTTGCAAATATTTAAATCGGAATTTATATTTATTATATATATATTTTTAATTTATATTTATTTTTATATATTTAAATCAGGACTAAATATTGCTAAAAAGAGTTATTATTTATAATGTGTTATAAAATTTTATTTTGAAAGTTAGTATCTAAAAACAATTATTTGAATGGAAATGAATGTTTCATTTTAAATAATGATTATTTTTTTTGTGTGTGAAAAAGAGAAAATTAATAAAAATATTTTATTTAAAAAAAGTTTTATTCAGTTAAATTCAATAGTTGAAATTATCAGAAATTGAACTGTTAATTATGATACTAAATGCATGTAAAAATCTTCTCAATAAGTAATATAAATTAAATATACGGCAACTACTAGATGGCGCCACGAACTTATTTTCCCACTGCTAACCTTAAAATACTATTCAATTTAATTTATTCAGCCTCTAAAAAATACTTTTTTCTTTTAACCATCATAAAATAAGTTTATGTTAAAGGTTAGGATTGGTTTGAAATATCGTTGCACTAGAGCTACACGAGGGCTATTGGCGATGGGCGTCGTATTTTAGAACGTATTTATATTCGCAAGTCAATTACCGCCACAATTTTATTAAAAGGTTTTACTAGTTTCTTGTATCATTGTAAAGAACTAAAAGGATAAAACTAATTTGTTTTGTGAAAATCACATATTTTGTATTTTTAATAATTTTTTGAAGTTAGTTAAAAATGGAGTAAGCATTAAGTTCTAATTTAAAAAAATTATTAAAAATACTAAATATGTGATTTTTACAAAACAAATAAGTTTTATCCTTTTAGTTCCTTTCGTTCTTTACAAGGATACAAGAAACTAGTAACCTTTTAATAAATTTGCGGCGGTAATTGACTTGCGAATATTCTCCATAGGAATTACATTACGATTTTCAAGATGTGAAATTCCCAAGAGAGTCCTTTTAAGTGTGGAATTAAATATTTTTTTAAATAAATATACTGTAAAATTTACTCGTTCAGCAAAAAAAAATCTTAATTAGCACTTTCAACCTTCTTAAAAGATGTTTTTGTTGAAAAATTAAAGTTTATTTGAAATGTGGAGTAAAATGTAATTTTAAGTTTAGATATAAACTGAATAAATATTAAGAGAGAAAGAAAAAAAATGTTTTCGAGCCAACCAGGATTCGAACCTGGAATCTCCTGATCCGTAGTCAGGCGCGTTATCCGTTGCGCCATTGGCCCACATTCAGATTGTGAATGTGTTATTATATCTTACAATATACCTATTTGACTATAAATAATGCACTTTGTCTAGCAATAAAGGTCTCAGAAAACATTTCATAATTTTGATACAAGATCTGCAGACTACAATATCAATTAAGAGACAATAATTTTTTTTATTCATGCTGCAAAAAGAATTAACTACATACAGAATTTTCCTTGGGGAGTGCTCCCCACTGAATGGAGCAAGTGTGTGAATTAAAGTATTTCTATGATTTTGATTTTTTTTAATGAGGAAAACTTTGCTCGAAACTGATTAAATAAATAAATTTGCTTTGGTGGGCACTCGCATTACCAATTAAGCAATGGAGGCACTCGCCTACAGGCTCCGTCCATTTCAAGGGCCCCGCTCTTTCCAAGGGGCTCCTTGTGCAGTCAACTTTTTAAAAATTTAAACTTCTCAGCTTATTTTTTTGAGCATATTTTTTTTATTTAAGTCTTACCACTGTAAAGAGGTTGTATATTGGGATGCAAGTTTGTATTTTTATTTTCATGAATTCTTACATAATATTTTAGAAGTGTTCTATATGTTATAATTTAGTCCACACTCTATATGAATATTTTCTTAAAAAAAAGATTCGATTGGTCCTTTTAAAATTACTATTTTTTCGAATTCCTTCTCGCACACAATTTTATAAATTTGATCACCTCTAAGCCAGACTTCATATCAATATGGATAAACTTCATTTCAATTAAAATCCATCACTTTCAATAGATTAAATAATTTGGCAAAAAAAACAGCTTTATACTTTTCCACGCTTATTTTTGCTTAAATCTAAGCCCAATATAAGTTTTTTCATATTGAATTTTACCGCCTGCAATATAAATAAAAATCTAAACCATACTTAACCATTTCGGTCCCACTGACAATTGGCCCCATCATTTTAGATTTTTTTTTTTTTTTTCTGATCGTCTATAGCCATTTATGGTACCAAAAAGCACATAATTCTATTCTTCGAACTTCTTTCTATTAGAGTAGAAAATATTTTTTTATTAATCCTTATAGATGCCATCCCTATTATTTTATAAAAAAAATATGATCAGAAACATGATGATGCCAAATGGTATCACTGGGATTGAAAGGGTTAAACGATTTTTTTTGAAATAGCACCAGACTTACAAAAAGTTCATAAAAGTTTATTAATGCTTTGGTCCAACTTGAAAAACACGACGAACAATTTAACAATCTAGCAAGAAAAAATTCATTGAAAAATTATCGCCTAACACCGAGTTAAGATTCATTGCTCCTGGTGTGAAACAATGGCCATTTTAATTGAATAATGGTTGGAAAATGGCTATTTATCAAGGACCCGTGGCATCCGAAATTCGAACTCTATCACGTTCTGCCGACTGAAAGAACAGCGATCCCAAGTCTGAAACGTACGGACACTATTAGAAGTCAATTAACTCGTTTTTATTTAACCTCATAGGACCCGAGATAGATCTCACACTTAGATATTCTTAATCTGAACATACTTTTCCTGCAAATATATGCTAAAAAGTATGTTTTGCAAAGAAATTAAAAAAAAAACATATATATATTTTTTAATAGTTACCGAGAGACGCGCCTTAAGAGCTAAAAATACATATGCTTGTGCTATAAATGCAAAACAAAAGGCCTTATCAACTTATTTGTAGATTACATTTCATTTTAACATTGTTTTTAATGCAAAATGCCTTTAAAATTAACTACTAAAAAACTTTTTGAAAAGTTTGAAAAAATAAATTTAAAATAATTTTTTTAAGAACTCTAATATCGTATTGACCATCGTTCAATTTCATTTTTATAAAAATCTATGACTGATACCTGCAAACAAAGGCTGTGTTAATTTCTAGTCACTTATGAATATAATTATTTAATTGCAAGCATATTACTGATAAAATGAATATTTTGTTTGAAGAACATCGCAATGTGCCCACTCCATGCCGAAATTTGCAACTCTAGCTTCAATAGATTTTGTAATAATGAGATTTATAATAAAGAATTAAGATCAATAATTAAGATTAAAGAATATTTAATAATTAATACTGATTAATAATTAATATTAAATAAAAATACTAAATAATAATACACATTCAAAAATAAATTAATAATTAATATGAAATAGAATAATAAATAAATAATATTAAAGAATAATTCATAATAAAAAATAAAAATAAATTATTAATTAAAAAAAAGAATAGTTAATAATTTTTATTAAAGAATTGAGATTAATAATAAGTAGATTTTTCAATAATTGTATGCTGCTGATTTTAATCATCAGGAATCACCCAATAATGCATATATTTATCGCCAATGCGCCAATTTTAAGAACCAAATAAGGACCCTCAGTTAGGATAGACATAGAAGCTGACATGATGACCCGGATCTTTAGACGATTCATAATTTACCACTTTTTTCCCCCGTTAGCCACTGAAATCGGCGTCCAAGAACAATGAGAAAATCCATGATAATCGTTTCAACTCATAATAAGTCTATCAATATACCTCAATTGAGGTAAAAAATACAAGATATATAATTTATTCAAAACTAAAATTTGTTCATTAATTGATATTTTAAAAAAATGAAGCATGTTATAAAGGGGTTAAGTGGGGTTAAAAATTTAATTTTTAGAAGAAAGGTCAAAGACATGATAGTAGTTTCAACTCATAATAAGTCTATAAAAATACCTCAATTGAGGTGAACATATAAGAGGATATATAATTGATCCACAACTAACTTTTTTGAAAATGGGCTAGTTTCACGTGGGATTTGGCAACATCTCTGCTATCTTGTTTTCATTTTTCTCGAAATACTTTTGTTGATATTCGAAATTGATTTTTCTAAGAATAAGTTATTTTAGCTTTTTTTTTTAATTCCAACTTCTTTCAATGCAAGTTTTCCTTGATAAATGATTTTAAAAAAAGAACAGCATGGAGTTGTAATTTTAAAAATTAAAAAACAAAAATATTTTATGCTCAGAAAACTCAATTTCGAATACCAACAAAAGTAATTCGAGAATACTGAAAACAAGACCGCAGAGCTGATGCCAGATCCCTCGTGAAACAAGCCAATTTTTTTACCGAAACATTTAAGTTATTCAGAGGTTAAGTGGGGTTAAAAATTTAATTTTTTTAATCAATAAAAGGTCGAAGTCTTCAGAAGGTTCAACTCTGCTTTTGTTAATGACGGTTGATTAAGGATTGGAATTCACAACTTAACTGAATTTACTAATCAGAAGCTAGGGTGTATACCTATACAGTTGTTCAACTACTCCCATTAATGCTGAGGTTAAATGGCATAGCTGGCTTGTTAAGGATTTAATTTAGGGCGTATGAGCAATCGCGTTGGGTTGAATTGCATTTAGATGACACGCGGGAGCATCACCTGAACGATTTAGCTGCGAATTGACTTGGTTATTCAACTCAAGTGGCATTCTTGGTATGCCACTTGAGTTGAGATGGGAAACATTTTGGCTTCGTTTTTAGGAAAAAAAAAGGGTTAGATATTCGATAAGGCTTGTTAGGCCCGGGCCTAGGGACACCAAATTTCAGTTAGTTGTTTGAAATGTCATCGCACTAGAGCTACACGAGCGCTAATGGCGACGGGCGTCGTATTTTTAGAACCACCAGTCAGGTGACGAGCAGACACCTGAATAGGCACCTAACGCAACCGCTAGGAGCGACATCGTACGCAGAGTTATTAATTCGAAGTATATTTAACGTGCATTCCCTTACACGGGGTATTATCGTCGGACATTTTTGGCTGCACGGGCCGTTTGTAGGTCAGCAGTTATTTTGGTGATGCCCGGACTCGAACCTGGGACCTTTCGCATGAAAGGCGAGTGCCTAACCGACTTGGATGATTTATTGAGTGGCAATGAAAAGTCCTGTGGGTGTTTATACACCACAAAGTTTATCTATTCAATACATTTCATATGGGGTGCAAGCTTTTTAAAGGGCAAAATCCCATTAATGTTACTTATTATTACTTTGGATATATGTTTATTAAAGGTAAGTTCTTTGCTAAAGCAGTTTAATTTGCATACCAGTGATAAAAATACTGGATTTAATTATTTGGGTTCAATAACTTGATTAAATTTCAATAATTTGAGAGCCTACAGTTCGCAAATGGCTCCTGTTTGGCAGCTACCATTTGCACATGCTTGATTTTTTCAAAAAATTCATTATAACAATACATAATTATTATTTACAGTTAAATTTCAATTTTAAGTTCTTTGTTTAAACCAAAGCAAAGTTGTTTTAACCAACAATGAACTTTATTGCCGGAATTTTTTTTTGGAGCGGCTACTTTTCATTGTTAACCTCAACAAAGACATTAAAAGAGCAATAATACAAAGAAATCACAAAAGGTTCAGCATTCAACTCAAGTGCATTTGTTAATCGACATCTGAAATAAAATCTTAAAAAAATGAATGAAAAATATGTATTCATCATTCTCAAAGTGGTTGCTCTCGCTACTTTTGCCAAAGCTGGATATGCTGGCGACATCGGCCTATTGATATTGGCCATTATCTATAACTATTTTGTAGCTATGGCTGAAGAACAAAACAAGGCAGAAACAAACATAGAAGATGCCATTGAAACCAATTTTGTTAAAGTCATTCCCAAGCCACCTCTGGACTCGATTGAAAAGATTGAAACAATCACCTTTGATTTCTCTAAGCTCTCTAAAAGTTTTCTGAAATGGCGTGCAAAACGTCACAGGAAATATAAGGCCAAATTGACATTCAACAACACCTTAGATTCTATTGCCGAAACGAACTATGAAGAAATTGAGGTAAATTTTGAAATGAATGTTGCAGATGTTGGCGATATTGTTGCTGAAGAAATTATGCCAAATGCAGAACAACAAACAAATCGGCATACTATAGAAGCTTCCTCATCAAAAATTATGAACAAAAAGAGGAAATTCTTCAAAAGAAAGTTCAGCTGTATTAAAAAGTTCTTCAAAACAAAGAAAACTTAATACTTGTTCTCGATATTTATGTGTGATGTTTCTAAATCGTAAAAAGATATGGCTTAAAAGAAAGACAAAAAATATATAGTTCATGAACATTTAAGTATTTGATTCAATTGTATTACCTCAAAGATGACTATTATTCGGCAGCCAAAACAAAATTAAACTTGCCACCTGAACTCCCTGTTTAATATTGAATCCAAGTTGAATGACAGTTCTGTTGTTCTGTGTAATATAATAAGAATAAAGACAAGAGGAAATAAAGTTTGAACCATAGAATGGTACTAAGAAGCTTCTCCAGGATTTCAGCTTCGATAGTCTCCCAACCAAGTTAGTTGACGTTTGCAAAAGTGTCACAGTAAAAATTCTTGTTTGATTTCTCGCTGATGTGGGGTATGAGGTATGATGCCTGAAAATAATCGTCTCCAACTGCAAAGAAAACAAAACGAGACAGAAAGAAGGGTATCAAACATTTGCTTTGGTGAATTCTCAGGATTCTTCCGGTGGTGTAAATGGACTCTTGGAAGTCATGATATTTGAGAAATCCGGAACTGGTTTTCCAAAGATGCACTTGCTACTAAGACATGAAGTCAAGCCATTGCGAAGATCTCATTTCAGGGAAGTCATGGTGAAGCGACGTCTGCTGAAATGTTCTTTGATTTCCAAACAATAAAATATGAGAAATGAACTCTTTGAAGCATAATAAAAGCTAAGTCCAAATTTCTGTACATCATTGAGCGAACTTGAATTCAAGTCATTAAGTGGAGATACCTAATATTATTCTCTACACTTACTAGTCCTGATCTTTCTCTTCAAGTTCGAGATTTCTAGAAATATCCTTTTCGAGATCTCTTAAGAGAAAGCAACAAGAAATCAAAAACATAAAGATAAAATCAAGACGAATCAGAAGTATAAAAAGTCAGCAATGGTTGTTGTGATTACAATATCTATTGTGATTATAATCTCGTCAGTTTTCAAAGGCTTGATTGAGCAGTCAGCAGAGTTCAAGTGTTGATTCAGCAGACGAGAGTTCAAGAGCTGATTAATTGGAACATCAGCATCTGAAGTCATGGGGAATTTGAATTTGGTTTTGAATTTCACGAGAGCATATTGGAGCGTTTGAGACAAGAAGTAAACTTTCCATAAAGCCATCTTTAGTGAAGAATTGTGTATGTATAATGAGGGGTTCTTTTTCATAGGACAGGTGGCAAGATATCATTAATTAAAAAAAATTGAATTTCAGTTAAAAGTGTGTCTATATTTACATGTACCAGAAAGTTTTCCAATAAATAGTTTTGTATATTCTTTTGTTGGTATTATTTTGAACGGTGCATATTTCTGTTAGTTAATATTTTTTAAATGTAGTTTATAAATGCGTGAAACCTGTATTATATTATAAAAAAAATTGCCAGTAATAATATAAGTTATTAGTAATAGATTCAAATATGTAATAAATAAAAATAAATAAAATATACAAATGAAATATATTTAATAACTTGTAAAACTGAATTAATCAAGTAGCATATAATGAAACACATACTGAACGACATTTTTGCTGTTGTAAAATAGTATTAGCATTGTAATTCAAGGACTGTCATTAGTAAATGAATTTGCAAATTCATGCTTTCTAAAAAATTGCCAAAGATGTACCAAATATCTTTTAACTTTTGTCATAGCATAATTGCATAAATTGAAGCGTTACTGGATAAACTTTTTGAAAGCAGAAGAAAATTTCAGTTTTTTTTTGTAAGATATCATAATCATAACTACTGGAAATAAAAATTTATTTAGTTTAGAGAGAAGCTACACGAATCTCTAGTTTTGACAAAAATATAGATAAAAATACAAAAATTTTGCCTCTTGCGCACTAATAGCTTTCCCATCTAAGGCCACATCAAGTTATTTTATAATACCGTCAAAATAGTGTAACTTTAGACAAAGCGTTTAGGGCAAACAACCTCTCATTAAAAACTCTAAAAATGTGTTGTTTTTTACAATTAGTAGCAACTCTGTCCTGTCCTACGAGTCAAAAAATAGTATTCAAAAAGAAAGTCAGTCTTTTGTCTCTAGGCATCTATCTAACAAGGAGTCCCATACCAGCTCGGATTGTTTCCTTGTACGCTTTTATCCCCATTATAACAACCGTCAAAAAGATTGTACAGGGTAATGCTCTTATGGACATCAACCCTTTCCACGTTAAACAATCCAATATTTGTCTACTCCCTCAACCCTTGCCTTCAGACAAATATAGAAGAAGGAGTCCTATGTCAATAAGGAGGGTTCCTTTAGACGCTTCTATTCCCATTATAACAACCGACAAATAAACCGTATCGGGTAATGCTCCTTATGGACATGAACCATTTTCCTTGTAAATTGTTCAACTTCAGGCTACTCCCTCACTCTCGCCTACTGAAATGAATAATTTGGATGCGTTAACGTTTAAAACGGTAGTAGATCGAATCGGAATGGCCACTTGATTTTTCGATAAAAGTGGCCCCAACGATTATTCAGATTTGAGAGAAAACGCTTAATCTTTGGGCGTGCATTGGGAACGTTCGCGGGTGGTTGCTTGAGAGCAGAATGCAGGTGTTGCAAATGCCAATTAAAATGCGGTGGCTGATTAGATTTATTCACAATATTTACACACATTTGCTTGAATTGTATTTACACGATCGAATGTTTTGAATCGGTCTCGAAATAATATAACAGTCCCGAATTGGGAAACTAGAAAGTTTCTGGTATATTTGAAGTGTGGCCAAAATATTTTGATATACACTCCTTGCCAGCCTAATTTGGGTAAATAGAAATATGCTATGAAAAATATCCTTCCATGTATGCAAAGAATTTCATAAATAATTTGTGAATCCATCCAGAAAATATGTTTAAAACATTAATTTCGTTTAACGTCTAACAGATTTGAATATTATTTGAGAAAAAATTGGCAATTTTGTCGGAATCAAAAGTGTATTTTGGTTAAATTGTATTCAGATCATTTGTATGTAAATATTACCTTACAAGAGTTTCCAACTAACGGACCAATCGAGCTTTTCCCTCTGCCTTTTTACTCTTTGTTTTTACCCTAGTTAGGTGACACGGAGTGTAGAATGCCTTTTACAAGTGCTCTGTATGAGCAGTATTAAATAGAAATACTGTAAAGCTTTCCTTAACATATGTAATGCTTTGCTTTGGACATAAAGCACACATTATACCTTGAAACACATTAACTCACACTAGTCACTTATACTAACGAATACTTAATTAATATTGAACCATAGGGGCAGATGTTAGTAGTGAAAATATATGCTAACGTGTTAGATGCAGTACTAGATATTCAAGCACACATCAACAATTAAGGAATATTATTGAGGTATGCAAACACATTAAGGATATGGAAATTCATATATTGAAATATTTCAATTAATACTACAGGCTACCGAAATCGATGCATCCTAACGTATACTACAGTTTTTAGAACACGTTAACACATTGAAAGTAATAAAAGTTTACTCCGAAGAGTGATCATGTTAAGGTAGGCGAATACCCAAAATTTCCCAAAATTCTAAATTTTTTACTATTGCTTTAATCTTTTCCAAATTTGGCATAGTGATTTCAAATATAATGAATAATGCTATTTAGGCGTTTGTTTTTATTTAAATATAATTTATTTATTTTAAACGGTGTCTTTCTACTGAAAAAAGAGGTTTACGCCAACAAGTCTACCACATTGAATTTTCATCCCATGAACACTTATTATGTGTTAAATTATTCGTTTTGAATTGATACATGTAATGACCCTCTAGAGTTACATACAAATTACAAGAAAAAAAGTTATTAAGAAAAATGTTATAAATTAACCACAAAAAAAGGATTTTTTTTTCGATTAACTTACACTTGGACGTTTTTTTTTTTTAAACTTGTATACTTACACCAGATGTTAGAGGTTCATGACACAGATATATATTGAAATAACATCTGCTAGCAAAATCGAGAAAAAAAGGTGTGAAAAATTTCAGGTAAATTAATGAAAAGCTTTTTATGCTAGAAGTGTTGGCGTAAACCCCTTTTTTTAGTTGAAAAACACCGTTTAAAATAAATCAATTATATTTAAATAAAAAAAATTGCCCAAAAAGCTTTCTTCATTATAATTGAAATCACTATGATAAATTTCGAAAAGATTAAAGTAATAGTTAAAATTTTAGAATTTTGGGTATTCGCCTACCTTAAGAGGACTCTCTTGGGAATTTCACATCTTGAAAATCGTAATGTTATTCCTATGGAGAATATTTGCAAGTCAATTACCTCCACAATTTCATTAAAAGGTTACTAGTTTCTTGTATCATTGTAAAGGACGAAAGGATTAGATTTTACGAAGCTAATTTGTTTTGTAAAAATCACATATTTAGTATTTTTAATAATTTTTTGAAGTTAGAACTTAATGCGTACTCTATTTTTTACAAACTTCAAAAAATTATTAAAAATACTAAATATGTGATTTTTACAAAACAAATTAGCTTTGTAAAATCTAGTCCTTTCGTTCTTTACAATGATACGAGAAACTAGTAACCTTTTAATAAAATTGTGGAGGTAATTGACTTGCGAATATTCTCTATAGGAATAACATTATGATTTTTAAGATGTGAAATTCCCAAGAGGGTCCTCCTATAGGGGTATGATCCATCAAGACAACATTAGATCGTAATTCAAAATGAAACTGAACAAGAAGTTTAAAATGAACTAGAATAGCCTAAATTACTAACGGACAGTTCCAGCATGTCGACCATGAAAAATTAATAACACTAGTAACTTTTAAAAAAACACATTTTGATACCATTCAACGAAACCCTTCCAGAATTTTCACATTGACCTCCTTTAGGGGCATCAGAACAGCTTACCAAGATAAGAAGAAGAAAAAATAAGAACATCAGGCGAATTCGATTAGGGGGGGGGGGGGGCAAAGTAGAACAATCTTTTTCCTTCAAGAAAGTGAAATGTCGAATCTCGGGTTGGAGAGAGCCCTAATGATGAGCGGAGCTTTTTGAATTGATGAGGCCAAAACAACGGAAGCCAAGTTTCCCAGGCTTGTCATCACATGCCTGATGTGGCATCTTTTCCCCCCTCGTGGCAAAAACCATGGATGAAATGGAATTATTTGAGTTATATTTAGACAGTAAAATTTATGTGTTCCTGTTATTTGGTTTAATTGTTTATATTCTGAACGTATATTGGGTTAGTCCCTATAATTCCCTCAACCACCTGACTACATGCATACCTCAGAAGCGATAACATATTTAAGGTAGGCGAATACCCAAAATTTCCCAAAATTCTAAAATTTTTACCATTACTTTAATCTTTTCCAAATTTGACATAGTGATTGCAAATAAAATGAATAATACTATTTAGGCATTTTTTTTTATTTAAATATGATTTATTTACTTTAAACTGTGTTTTTCTACTAAAAAAAGAGGTTTACGCTAATAAGTCTACCACATTGAATTTTCGTCCTATGAACATTCATTATGTGTTAAATTCTTCGTTTCAAACTGATACATGCAATGACCCTCTAGAGTTACATACAAATTACAAGAAAAAAAAGTTATTAAGAAAAATGTTATAAATTAACCACAAAAAAAAAGGATTTTTTTCGATCAACTTACACTCTGACATTTAAAAAAAAAAAAAAACTTGTATACTTACACCAGATGTTAGAGGTTCATGGCACAGATATATATTGAAATAGCATCGGTGAAAAATTTCAGGTAAATTAATGTAAAACTTTTTATGCTAGAAGTGTTGGCGTAAATCCCTTTTTTTAGTTGAAAAACACCGTTTAAAATAAATCAAATATATTTAAATAAAAAAAATTGCCCAAAAAACATTGTTCATTATATTTGAAATCACTATGCCAAATTTGGAAATATGACCTTCATGTGGGGCTTAAGCGCAACCAATTAAGCCCCGCAATTAATAACCCTGTTCAAATGACGAAATTGACACCTGAATGGGTATTAAACGCACCATTCGAGGGTCATCACGCGCTACGTGGAGTCAGGACTTTCGACTTCACAAATTTTACTACCACGTATATTTCAATGTACTCAGAACAAATACAGACAAGCTCATAACACAAACATCCATATCCATATGCCGGGATTCCAACCCGGAACCTTCTGATTGCCGATTACCTGGCCAGCTATCTGACCATGCAGCAGTCGAATCTGCCCGACAAAGTAAGACAATCGTATTACTAACGGAGTCTAGAAATAGTCAGCCGCAAACGACTTAATTACCTAGTCAGCTTACACTCTCAGAAATAACACTTTCATTTTTGACGATTCATGAATCCTCAAGCCTCATTTCGTTAATTTTTGGGACTGTTTCGTCAAACTATCACGTGACTTTTGAGTAAACGCGAATCCTCACTTTTACAATCGTGATTTGACGATTCTGTATCTAGATTTTGGGGAAACTGAATCTCATTGTTGTACTCACATGCTCAAAAATGACGAAATATTTCTTAAGATTAGACGACATTCAAATCCTCATAAAAATGACCATTCAAATTTCCTCACTTTGAGGAAACGAAAACTCGGAGCATTTGAAAGTAACGGAATCGTTAAAATTAAGCAAAATTTCGTCGTTTTTGAACATTCATTTTTTAGAGTGTACACTCTTAAAACAAACGAGCGATTTTTACTCAGTCTGAGTTAATTTTCACTTCTCCAGTGTCGGAAATGCACTTCTCCTATAGAAGTGAATCCTTTGTATGTTAAGCCTTCGACAGGATCACTCCAAACAAGTGATTTTAATTCAATCTGAGTTAATACTCACTCCTTTCCAGTGTCGAAAATGCACTTCTCCTACAGAGTGGATTTCACTCTTTTGTTCCAAGAGTGAACGTTTAAAAAATAAAAAATAAACTTTATATCTGCCCCTTTTTGGAGAATAGGTGAATCCCAACACGAAGTTTTTTCTTCAATCCCCCTGAATAAAAATCCAAGGAGGGAGGGGAGGGGGAGAGAGAAGAAAATAGAGAAAAACGATTATTACAGTCCGCTTACCCACCATCGAAGATTCTGTAAATGTAAGGGGGCCGCATAGGAGATTTGGGGCGGTACCGGAGCCCCGTTCTATTGAGCAGCCCCTACAAGAAAACACTTAAAGGGAGCTAGAAAAGAAAGTCGTAGTTTTTTGCTACTATTGCTTTTCGAAATTACTTTTCATGATAGATCTGCTTCGCTTTTAAGTATGCTGGCAAGAGACCTTGGCTTTTCCATATTACCTCTCGGATTTTTATGTGTGAACGGAGCGGGCTGTTACCCTGCTTTCGGCATTATGAATCTCTACTGTGATGTTAGTGGCTTGCTTGAACAGTGGTCTAACTTATTTTGTTTTGAAAGTTAAGAGTTTCTTAGTCACTTCTACACTGCTCAAAACAATTAGGGGAGCACTTTGCGTACTTTTGCTAACCCGTCCAGTTGCAACTTCTTATTTTTTATTATAAAAATCTAAAATTTGTGAAAAAAAATCCTTATGCATCCAGATTGAAATGGTAAAAAACAGGGAAACAAATCTTAATTTTTTAACTAAAATTTAAGGGGCAAAAATTATAATCATAACTTTTGAATAAATCATAACAATATTTTTTTCAAAATTTTAATTGTAAAAAAAAATGTAAAATCAAATTTTAGACTTCTAAGAATGCAAGCGTGAAGAATTTAGGGTCAAGTTACTTCATAAAAGTTTTTGGGAGTGAATTTTATTTTACCATGTTTTTCATATTTTCATTCATTTAAAACAAATATTATTTAATTCTTCAAGGGACATGATTCTTCCACCTAAAGATAAAAAAGTAGGAGTTCAACTTAGTGAGAAAAAAAATCGGAAGCTGATGATACCAAATGGAATCATTGGGGCGAAATGGTTTAAACCATGAATTTCCCTAATTGTTTTGAGCAGTGTATACCTTTTTGTGAAAGGTACAGCAAAACTACCAATATTCAACGAAACTTTATGGAGTGATTCAAGTGACGCCACAGTAAGGGACAAATTTTGAGGTTTGGAGCAATGTTACAACCCAAACTACTCAGCTCTACATTAAGAAGAAATTGTGTCTAAATAATCAATAAATAGAAACCTTTAAATTAATCTCCAAAAGTTGACGTCATGATATTCAAATCTCAGACATTCTTAGATGGCAGATTATATCAAGTATTCTAATATGTCAGATTTAGACGCATTATTAGTAGCTAAATCAGGTTTTTTTTAATGCCATTCGTGAACTTAACGAAGAGTTACTTTTAACCAGGACACTTATGCCTTTTGGGACACCGAACATAAGCTGACTTAGACCTGTATCGAAATAAAACCTTCATGTATTTGACTGAAGAGTTGATTGCGGTTAAACGAGTAGAGTAGTGAGGAAAACACATAAAAAAAATCCCGGAAAAAATTCTGCTTTTGTTACCTTAATCTCTCATCCCTCCATTCTCCGCGCGATTCCTTGTTTCGGGCCTGAATTATGGATCCGTATTCTCCGCAACCAACTAGCCATTTGTCAAAAGAAATGAATTTCACTCGCGGGAAAAATCCTCCAAACATATTTCCCCCTCCTTTCCATTGACATGGCTGAAGATGCATGCAAACAAGAAGCGACAGATCATTTGTCTCAATTCTTTTTGGCGAAATGGGAAATTCCTCTGGGAGTATATTTTTTATTATTTTCGCTAATGAACACCGAGTGGGAGGATATCTCAATGGTTCGGAACTCATCGATACCGTGGTGAATATCTTATTTGATTAAAAAAAGAGGGAGATGAGTGATTGAGTACTTGAAAAGAAGCACTCTAATTCTTCCGAATTTTCTTTCGATTGAGATAAATTTCTATCATAATTGAATTTTTAAGGAGTTTTCGTGCGCTCTCAGAAATGAATACTCAAAAACGACGAAATTTTCCTTTGACGATGCCGTTTACTGGCAAATGCTCCGAGTTTTTCTTTCCTCAAAGTGATGAAATTCGATTCGTCATTTTTATGAGGATTCGAATTTCGTCTGATCTAAAGAAACATTTCGTCATTTTTGAGCATTTGAGTACAGTAATGAGATTCACGTGATAGTTTATTACGTGGAAGTATACCTTCAAATCCAGAGTCTTAATTTATTTCTATTTCAAAACTTGTTAGCATACTTGATTACCTCAATATGTAGTATGCAAGAATAAAGTTGTCTTTGTTTTTCATTTTTTAAAGAAACTTTTTAAAGTAAATCGAAGACACTCAAATTTCAAGTTCCTCCTGTACAATGTCCTTTTCCGTGATTAGATTCATGGCTTTGCCAACATCTGGGGGGAAAAAATTCACAATATAAATTAGGCACTTCATTGTTCTATTCTTAACACACCCCTAACGAACCCGAAAGCTAACAAGAACACTATTAAACGCTTCAACCTTTAACTTAATTGCTACTTTTTAGAAGCAGTCATAAAAATTTGACCAATCGTCGACCTGTTTATGACATAATATGAAATGTAGTAAAATTCTGAAGGACCATTGGCTCCAGTCGCATTCGCACATGCTTCCTTTCTCACCTGGCTATTAGCGTCACGAAGAAGCCAACGAAGAGCGTTCCGTTTTCTAATTTAGCTTAACGAGTTGAATGACAAGAAGTGAGGTGAAGTCAATGAGAGTCAACCCCCCCCCCCCTTTAAGTTGGAGTTTAATAAGGATGAAATGAATGAGATGTCGTCACGAGAGAAGAGCCGGGGAGATGGTAAAGATAAGGATTCTAAGTGATTTTGTACCTGTTTGTTTAATGTCTTAGCCCTCTAATGCATACTGTAGCCATATGGCAGCAAGTAACCTAATCCACTTTATTCTATTAAAGTAGAGCTCCCTCTCGAAAAATCTGTGTTTTTTCATCTATTGCATTCAATTTTGAAGTTTTAGTTACTAATAACCCTCATAGGTGATAGTAGTAAAAGTGTATTCAAAATTAGAGAGTGAAGTTATTAACTGCTGTGAAATTACGTCTCTGGCAGTATTCAATGTACAATAATATTAGTACTAAATGCAAATAAATTGTTTTGAAAATCGAATTATAGTCCAAGAGAGGGTTATTTAAAAATATATATTTAGTAGTTTTGTAATCATTCTTATCAAAATTGGAATTTTGTCGTTGGTTTTTGCCGCACATAGCAAATATTTAAGAAATTAAAATTATTAAATTCCAAAGCAGTTAATTTTTTTTTCAGTATTTTTCCCATAATGTATGAGTAAAATGCTACAAATATATTTTTATGGGATGAAAAAAAAAATCATGCTCTACAGGGTTAACGATTGAGATTTAGTTATTTACTAACTACATTTGATGAAATTTTCCTCGTTTTTGCCAAAACCGATTTTTTGTTAAAATGGGTTGCTGTATTTTATTGTATCTTTGTTGTTCATTCACTGTAAAAAGAATTCTGTAAAATTGCAGCACATATTGCGGTTACTTTTTATATCACAGAGTTGTAATGTTTGTTTTACAGCAAATTGCAGTTTTTTTTAACACGTACAGAGTTGCATGAACAACTTTCTCTAATAACGTTCAAACGGCGAAAAGATAAGTGCATCCAAATCAGTGAGAGTGAACAAACGTTTTCACAGGTAACACGGTATCGCACAATAAATTTCCCATTATACATGTAAATTTGTATATTTATGTTTGCTCATATCTCCTTGTAGTAAAGTATAGTATAATTTCTCCACATCAGGGTTAGACTGACTAAAATGTTAGTAAGAGCATATTTATCACTATAAATTACTAAATAAAAACAAATTTGTCAAAAGTACAGAAGCTTAACCAAAAGAACAGAAGCTTAAGACAACTACTTACTAAAAAGGTTCTATACCAACCGCATTCTTAAGAGTCTACACATTAGAAAAATAACACTGTGGTCCTAAATCCGCTATAAAAATAAATTAACGAACTCAAGACCTCCCGTCGAGTAGGCTATTTATTGGCAGCTTCCTAAAAACCTCTTTACCAATTAGCAGCCTCGAAAAGCCACCGCAAAACCGCCAAGGATTTAACGAGAGCCAATTAGAGACTGTTTTTTTTTCATGCCACAGCTTTAATTTCTGCTTTGAATGCCTCATTTTGATTGGACTGTGGGCTTTTATATAATGCCCTCTGTGTACTACCCTCATTAGCTGAAACGGGAGCCTGGGCTAATGTATGAGAGGCATGAGGTATAAGTTTAGGTATGAGGCATCCTGTAGACTCCATTTAGGAGTTTTATGTAAAAGACTGTTATAAATTAGTTCCAGCCACGGAGTATTTTAGTGACGTTAATTTTTGCTATGGTTGTAATTGTAAAAGGAAATGGAAAGGGTGGATATGAATTTGTGTTGTTTGAGAGATTTAAAATAGGCTAATAGTTTTTTGCTCAGTTGGAGAAAGTTTATAGGAAAAAGCAGAATTTGTAATAGAAATAATTACTACTCCTGTTCACAGTGGTTGAGGGAACTGTTAAGATCATTCAAAACATTCCTGGACTTGAAGTAATGAATTAATGAAAGTACACTGGTTAAAAAGTTTGGTTCAGAATTATAGAGGAATCCGGGAATTGTCTAGCTTCCACCAATATTTGATTTACCTCTTTTTTGGTGCATCAAAATTATGGTTTTCCAAAAAGTTGGTAGATCAACACTCGAAATTTATTGGTGGCAAATATATATTTCCTGGATTCTGGTGTAATCTTGCATCAAATTTTTTAACCGTGTAAACGTAATAATCCTATATTCATTACTAATCTCGGCTTACTTTAACATCCACAGAGAGCTCAGATTCTTTGTAATCTGGGCGTCAAAATTGGTAGAGAGAGCCGCCTAGATGGTGCTAAAAAAATGGTTCTTAGTTCTGGGGGATTTGCCGAGTCTGCAAAGACTTGACCGCCAATGTTGCAGCCCCATTAGAGGAAAAAAAATATCATTCATTACTGATTACCTGCAGATGAAATTTTTGAATAATTATATAGGGGCTAATGAATTTCGCAATAACTTTCCAAACTGATATTTGAAAAATGAAGAAATAATTACTTTCTTTTAAAATTAAAAATCATAGTTTTTACGTAGGCACTTTTTTAACCTTATTTTCGTTACTGTACTTAGGGGTAGGAGTAGATACATACATATTCCAGCTTGTGTGCTCGATCAGAGACCCGGTTTATAAGCCTTGGTCAAATAAGACTGACACAGAAAGTATTTTTACTGTCACAGAGAAAGGAACTGCACCCAGGGCGAAGGCGGGAATCGCACCCTCACCCGGTACAGCGCGCTGACAGCTAGCTTTATGGTCCAAACCACTTGGCTATTTTTAATAATAATACCTTTATTTACGCCCAAACTAGTCGAATTTAGCAACAATATATACCTTTATATATTCCCCCTACAAAAAATGTACCCCATTTCTCTATAACTGACGCCACAATGTCCTATCGGAAACCCACAAATCATCTACATATCCATGATTCATATTCAATGCGTTACTTATAGGCGGTCCACAGACCAAAACAGTTATGGGGGACCCAACAATAACAAAACAAAATGGAACAAGAAAAAAATGGAAACGCCCAGTCCTTCCTCTTTTACAGCTAGTCTCCAACCGCAACTAATGACAGACAGGTTTGGCCCATGCTCAGAGTTGAGTGGTCGTTTTGCTGCTGCCACCCCTCTGCCCCATGTCGGCGAGGGGAGGGGTTCACTCAAGAACAAGAGGTATTTCTCAAGAATAATTGAGTGAGTGGCATTAGTGAAAAATGGAATGTTTTTTTACTTGTCTACATAGCAGAAGCTCTTTTAGGGTAAATACATTGAGGAATTGAGTTTTAAGGAAGGGAATTAATTTGAAGTGTCAGGGAAATGTCAGTTTGTAGAGGAATTCGGTGAGATTGTTATCAGTGAAAAATTGACTGCGCGCTGAATGTTTTTGACCTGTCTTGCCTTAGATAAATGCTTGTTTAAATAGAGCTTTGAGTCAGATTATTTCTATTTTGATGATTAATTTTATTGAAACGTGAATATGTTTTGGAGAATGGTGATAACATGGAAAACATATAACTGAATGAATTTGTTTGCATACAGTCCTAAACTTCCAAGTAGTTATTCTAATATTACATCAAAAAAGCTAAAGCAACAATGAAATGTTCGCAATTAGTTAATGACGATACTTAATTATCAAAAAATATTTAACAACAAAAGGCAATATATTGAAAACATTTGATAATATTTAAATAATAAAAATATATGTCTAATTTAAAAATAACTATAATTCCTATTAAGAAATTCACCTTAGAGGAATAAGCAAATGTGCTGAATTTTTTACTGAAAATTCCTCAATACTTAACAAATTTTAAATTTAGTATAATGATAAATTTTATACATGCTTAACCCTTTCAGTACCAGAGATACCATTTGGTATCATCATTTTTCGGATCACAATAAAAAAAATTATGCTGCTGGCATCTATTGGGGAAAATAAAAAAAAAATATTTTCTAATAGAAAAAGTCTGAAAAATCGAATGATGTGCTTTTTGATATCATAAATGGCTATATATACGACCAGAAAAAAAATCCAAAATGATAATGCCAAATTGTCATTGGGACTGAAAAGGTTAACAACTATCTAGTCTGTATCACTCAGGGAGTTAATTTTACTTCTTTAAAATAATTTTACATGAATAATTACAAGAAACTAAAAACGGACAAGTTTAAGGACATTAAATATTTCCCACGGCTTCACTAATTGGTAATTTGTTAACTAGAAAGGTAGTTATAAACTCTTTTCTTTCCAAACTTGACTCCAAACACAAATACCAGGGTAATTAATTAGACTTCTTACTTTAATTTTATAAATAACTAAGCGAAACTAAAAACGGACAAGTTTAATGTCATAAAAATTTGTTCCTTGGAGCTTACAATCGCAAACTAATTTGTAATGTGTCAACTATAAATGTAAATTATCACCTCTTTTCTCTCCAAAACTTGACTCCCATCCCAAATACCAACCAAAAGACAAGCCACAGCATTCAACCACCAACAAACCAAGGAAAAAAAATGTAAGATATGGCCGTCAGCAGAAACCGCAGTTGTCGTCTTGCAGATAGTGCAATCGCGCATTTCCAGCCAGGACCACCCACATCAAAGGCCTTCTCGACGGCATTCATCAGAGGGTGCTGGCATGGGGTCCCAGCACCCTCGAGGAGGTCCTGAAGATTGAGGTGCCGGCACCTCCTCAAGGGGGCGGAGTTACGAGGCGGCGCTCGTGTACACTGGGGTGTCGTTGTTGGAGGGGTATTGCACCGTGTGAGGAAGAGTGGCGTGGTGGACTAATATGAGTTAGCGATTTTAAAAAGTATTTAAATAGCCTATTTGAAAAAAGGATTTAAATATCTGATGTGGAAAAAGTATTTAAGTATCTGATGTGAAAAGGTATTTAAATATCTGATATGAAAAAGTATTTAAATATCTGATGAGAAAAAGTATTTAAGAGGACATGATACATGGGATGGACGTGCGTTGCGACAATTAGATAGGAGAGCTCAATTATAGGCTGTTTTTTTTTTTCCAGTATGACTCTGTACTTTGGTAATGTAGTTTATTGGATTGGTATGGATAATTGAAACTTTTTTATACAATCTAACTCTATTTTCATTAATTGCAAAAGCAACTCAAGTATTTTTTATTGTTACAGCCCCTCTTTTATATATTTCTTTTGAGGTATCAGACAGTGTTCTATAAAGATTAACTGCAACACATTCTTAAGTCACTCAAAGTAGGCTTTGTTGCCTCAACCCAAGAGCCGCCGAAAAAAATGTCCTTTAAGTTAGAGGATAGAAAATAAAATCCATATTTGACCCAGTTAAATGTCGATTCTTTTCAGATATTTATTATAACAATTCAATACTTTTGTCACTTTTACGACTATGTTCAAATTACTTAGTACCGAAAAAACACAATGTTTGCATGGAGTCATGAACTTATGCAGTCTGAGGGACCCAGATATAAGATCCAAGCTGTTCAATTTTTTTGAGGGGGTAGATAACAAAAACGGTGCTTCAATATATAGAATTTTCACTTTTATTTACTAAAATGTTTATCTTTAAAACAAAAAACTTTTTAATACATACCTTAATATTGGGTTGTAATCGGCAAGGTTGATAGCGAATTTCAGCGTAACTTTGTTGACAGCTTCAAATGTTATTTCAAAACGACGAATTTCAACCTATAGTTCCACTTTAAAGGACATGCGTTTATCTGAAAGTAAATTTAATTAATTATAAAAGAAATAGTTCAAACACAATGAATTTTAAGTTTGACCATAAATAATTAAAAAATTTAAGTTATTACCAAAAACAAGGAATTTTCGCGCATAATTTAAGTAATCCTATTTTTCAATTTCTTTATTTATAATAACTTATTTTTTTAAAAAGGAAATTTGCAGTTCACTGGGTTTTTATATATTTTGTAAGCTCTATGCAGTTTACCAATGCGGCATTTATTATCCATCATGTATAGTTATTTGGTGAGACTCAATGTTAATGTTTTTTTCTGTCTTACAAATGTTTTAATAAATAAATTGGCAGCCTTTTGAATAGTTAATGCTACCTGATAAAAATATTAGTATTTCAAAACTTCCTATTTAGTTTCACCAGAATTGCTGTTCGTTTATTTCTAGACTCTGCTCCAACTTACGGATTCAAACCACTTTAGAATTTTACAGGTATCCACGGTTTTTAATTTTGAATCTTGCACTCGGTAAAAACATGTGTTGACGTTTATTATAAAATATTATGTATGTTTTTAGTTATTACAAGTGAAGTTGAAGTAATACAAAAATTGTGTTGCGACCAAACAGTGCATGGTTATTATAGAAATTATGTTGAATTGTGTTGAATGTTCAGCACGCATGTTTTCTTCTTAAATTTATTTCAGCATCTTCTTAAAATCCGTGCCAGCCTAACTTGGGTAAAAACAAAGAGTAAAAGGACAGAAGGAAAAGCGTTATTGGTCCGTTAGTTGGAAACTCTTGTAAGGTAATATTTACATACAAAATGATCTGAATACAATTTAACCAAAATACACTTTTCATTCTGATAAAATTTTCTCAAATAATATTCAAATCTGTTAGACCTTAAACGAAATTATTGATTTAAATATGTTTTTTAGATGGATTCACAAATAATTTATGGAACTCTTCACATGCGCGGGAGGATCTTCTTCATAGCATATTTCTATTTACCCAACTTAGGTTGGCAAGTAGTGTAGATATTTATGAAAAAATTGCTGTATTAAAGCCCAGAAAATGTGGTCACATTTTGGGAGAGACACCATATCAAAAAAATCATTGTTCATGCGCACTCTTAACAAGATGTTAAAAAAAAGAGTACAAAAATATCTGACCATCCAATAACACCATACAACGCTGTCATATCACAGCAATACATTAAAAAAAAATAACAACTGCAATGTTATTAAATGCACTACATTGGGCAAGGAGCATAAAAGCGGCGGGTCAGAGGGGACTGTAAATTTCTACAAGATCCGCCATTTGGCATCGTGAGCTCTTCTTGCGGGAGCCTGGCTATTGAAACTTCACAAATTAACATTTCCTTTGACGGGCTGTCTACTTAATACCGCGGCTTGGTACCTCCCATTCTCCACAATAGACAGCCCACGGGACTGCTTTTGAGAGGCGAGAAGTGATACGTTTGCATCGGGGTAGTCCGAAAGGGACTACAGTAACCCCTCGCTATATCGAGCCTCGTTATAACCTCACATTCGGATATATCGCGCCTTGCATAATTTCTCCCAATTTTTCCAATGCAATTAGTATAATACTTATCAAGTCGCTCTTTATATAGCGCATTCGGTTATATCGCGGTTTTTGGCTCGTCGCCCGGGAAGCGCGATATAACGAGGAATTGCTGTATCACGCTTTGTATAATGTCTCCCAAATTTTCCCATTTTTTCAATGAGTAATTTCCTTAAAATCGATTCTAGTATTGTTGAGGTGCAGTTAATAAACTTTCGTTCGCTGATATTTTAAGGAAAACAAATTTTACAATCAAAATCGAAGCAGCTAATTTTAGATGAATTGTTTACTAGAAAATGAGTGAAATATTATAGCTTGTATTACTGCGCATTATTGTGTGATGTTTATAGTTATTGGTAATAAGTCCTTTCTAAATTGTTCTTTCTTTTTTAGTAATTATATCATTTGATATGATTTAGTTTTATATTTCGAATACATGCTGTGATTTAGTTTATAAAAACTTCGTTTTGAGAATAAATACACTAAAAGTATAATGTTTAACCAAATCTCTCATTATATCGCGCATTCGGTTAGATTGCGGTTTTTTGCGTGTCTTTCGGGAGGCGCAATATATAACGAGTTGTTGCTGTATAGAATGGAAAGATAGTTTAACTCTTGACGCCCATGTAAAATATTGGTTACGTAATACATTCTCTCGCCTACATTAAAAGAGACGATGGTGATTTTATTTGTGTGAAAATTAACCAATGCTTAAAAACAATGTTGAATCCGTACAAAATAATTCAATTATGTCAATAATTATAGATTTGTAGTCATTTAAGAAATATTACAATTTAATTAAAAAAAATCATAAATAAACTAAGTTATTATTTGAGATGCTTCCTGCTAGTGCTTAAAGAGCTTTCTATCTAATAAAACTTAAAATACCTGTAAAAAATTATTATCTTTATATCCCCAATTCAAATGAAAAGAAAATAGGATAAATGCCCTTTCTTTTACCAATTTTTAAATACTATACATTGTTATTTCTAAAATAAATCTAAAGCTAAAATATAAGAATTTAATATTTGTGATTTAATAATTTTTGCTTATATACTTTAGTTAGTAAGTAGTAGTGTTCTAAATACTTAGTAACCTATTGAAAATTTAATTCTTAGAATATTTCGGTTAACGTTTACCCCTTTACTTCAGTCTAGCCGATATTATGAATAATAAAACCAAACTAAAAAAAGTAAATAATGCTTAGCTAGACAAAAAACGTGATTGATTTTATGTATTGAAAAAAGTAATTTGAATGGTTTGTACTAAATATTCAATTTTCAAGGTTGAAATATTTTTTTTCATTTCTATATCGGAAACAGTGTGAAAATATGTATTTTCTGATAAGGACACGTATGCCCCATATTTGTCTAAACGCGATTCTGTAAAACTGGTTTCTTCTTCATAATAGTTACATTGAAGGAAGCCTATAATTAGGGGCTATCTAACTAGTATGATGAACCTGCGTTGGTCGAACTGGACTGATTCTGTAAAACTGGTTTCTCCTGTACTGTAGTTATATTGAAGAAAGCCAACAATTAGATCACGACAACAGCCATTTTATTAGGGGCTTTGTGTTGAAAAAGATTTCGAAAAGAAGAACATTTTTACATTTAATTATTAGTAATAGCAAACTGTTACTCCTAATGGAGGCTAGAAATAGGCAGCCGGAAACGATTACACACTACAGCTACAGCATACTGTTAATTGGTTGAACTTTGATTTTTAAGAAAAATTTTGGTCGAAACATAAAAATCTAGCAAGAACTTTCTATTTGATATTTTATTTTACTTATAAGTAAAGGCAATCTGGCTAAATATCGAAAAGCATCTCTTCAAATTAAACTATAAGTTTGAATCTCTAGTAAATACAACAATAAAAAGTAAAAATAAGGGACTTACTTTGACGATTTATCAAAATTAACACGAAAAGTTGTACATACAACTTTTTCAATTTGAATTATATTGTGACTTAAAATAATGATGTTTTACATAAATCTAAATCATACCACTTTTATTGCAAGTTAATCTGTCACAATAAAAAATTCCTATAAATCATGCATCCTAAAAATATGTTTATTTCTATGGAATTCCGCAGAAGCCGTAAACAACCTATTCCAAATTGACACGCAATCCAGTACTTGAAAAATTGACTGCTTTTATTACATAGATATCTTAGTTAAAGTAGTAGATTGGTAGATCACGTGACCTCCGATGCTAACGACGGGACGCACAAGGAGAAAATAATTGGTGGGCCATGGGGCCAGTATTGCCATAACTTTTAGGAGAAAAGTGCTACTAAAACACAAAAATTAATTCTAAAATTTCAAAAAAAAAAAAAAATACCATGCAAAAAGTTGCAGTTTGGAATATTTTTAGTGACTTAAAAAAAAACCTTAAAACGCTTTTCTAGTGTCACGTGATCTGCCAATCTAAACTTTTAATTATGATATCTATGTTATTATTAGGACTGATTATACCTTTGGATTTTCGGACGGCTTTGCGGAATGAGCTCTCACACACATTCGAAAAAGTGATCATTACGTTTATCTCTTTTAAAGTGGCAACACTTCCTATCCATTACATTCTATCTCTTTATGTTACATTGAAATAGTTATTATTTAACTTTTTTTAGAATCCGAATAACCACTTACATACGTAAACTGCGAAAACTTCCTATAACTAAATTAATTATATTATCTGGCAACAGATTCCCTGCAATTTCACTTGACTTCAATAATAAGATCCCGGTGTCACTAAAGACCTACCGAGTATAAGCGGAGTACGTGCTCGTTAAATCTGTTGGGTCCGAAAGTCCTGTGGTCGGTCATTGCGCAGTTTACTATGGGTACAGGTTCCTGGAGACTATTTCCCTCCCCTTCAGGGACATGTCTAAATTGTGGAGGTGGCGACAGATGGCAGCATCTGTCATTTGTGTATGTGTGTGTCTTGTGTTGTCCTACTTGACGATGGTTTATAAGCGGGTCCTTGCGACCAAGCATACAAGCCTGAAAATATATGTCCATATCTTCTTTCCCTAACAAATCAGAAGGCAAATTGCTTTATAGTCTTTTAACTGAACTACGTAAATCTAACAACATCTGTTTTTCTGAGTTTTAGCTTCCACACTGCGTTTATAACGTGAAAAACAGAAGGTATTATAATCGTTCAGTCCGTTTGTCTACCTGTCCGTCCGTCACCCACTTTCATAGACCAAACTATAAATGCTACGGATAAGTGTGATACGTCATAAAATTCAGCGCGTCGAATTTGCGACATCGAACAGTTTGAAATGACGTTAAATATATTTCACTGTGAGATTCTTTGTATGTCTATATGAAATGATTTTATTCTTTAAAATATAAATTATTTTTGCAAATGATAAGTAATAATTATTGAATTTTCGAAGTAAATTAAATAAAACGAGCCAAATTTGGCATTGAAATGTTTAATATACAATTAATGCTGTGTTTGGCGCCTTTTTACATGTTAAACACAACTGTTGTGTGGAAGCAGGTTAAGTAACAGATTCCGTTACAAACCTACTTGTTTAATTTGAAATAAAAAAAAACACCTTGGAAAAGTACATTTCTATCACTAACTTATGTTTGCAAAACATCTTATTTCAATCCAAAATAAAAAAATATTACTTATTTTTAGCAAAGATAATTATAGCTGAAAACACATTGAAAAAGTGACCATCACGCACAACTTTTTAAACATATAAACTTTAATTTACTCCTTTAAAACTGCTACATTACACAATTTCATTACAACATCTTAATGAAAATTTAAATATAATTCCAAGAGCAAATTCCCAAAATTCACATTAATGCACAATCAACATGCAATTAAGACTACGTCCACCTTTAACGATGACATGATAAGATAGGGCATTTACAGAAAGATTCTTTGCTCATTGCGTTTGCAATGCAATCCAATTACATTAAATTGCGTATTTGGTTTGCGTTGCGTGCCGTATTATATCCTTGCAAGTTTCGTGACCAATTTAGCGATAGGGGAAATGATACTGAGAATTTCTTTGGTATGTATTTATTTATATTTTTTTCGGTTGATGAAGATTATTATAGCGGCGGTCTTTGATTGGTTTATTACAAAGAATATCAACTTTGGTTTTTGTGTGTTTTTAGGGATGTAAGGTGAATCTTTTATTGACATACTGAATGAATAAGTAATTCGGATGAATAAATGTGATTTTAACTGCAGGTAATGTAAGAGAATATTTCAGAAATTTGTTTGTGGTCGAACTCAAAAAAGAAAAGATATACCTACACTCCGTGCCAACCTAATTTGGGTAAAAGCAAAGAGGAAAGATGCAGAGGGAAAAGCGCGGTTGGTCCGTTAGTTGGAAACACTTCAAATTTGCTAGACCTTAAACGAAATTAATGTTTTAAACATGTTTTCTGGATGGATTCACAAATAATTTATGGAACTCTTTATATTCGTGGAAGGATCTTCGCCATAGCATATTTCTATTTACCCAACTTAGGTTGGCAAAGAGAATAGATAAAATAAATTCCAAATAAAAAACTCTAACTTGCTAATGACAGTGAAATAACAGTAATGAAAATGCTTTTTAATAATACTTGAAAGCTAAGAATTCTACGTTTGGATTGTTGATTAGAACTATAATAGTTCAAGTTCCGAATGGAATTTTAAATGATCCGTAGTAGTAGCTTAAATTACTTACGTACTGAAACACCGTATGAAATTTAACCTGCGACAACAAATTACTTCGATTTTAACCGTTGCAAAGTAATATGGAGGCTCGTACTCCATGTTTCAATAAACTTCCATTTAAAAACCAAAACTTATTTCAACTTTTTTTTCGCGATTAAGTAGTAGAACGAATCAGAAAAATAATGTATATTCACTAAAAGGAAGACTTGAGATAAAAACGTTATTTAAAAGTAATTCCCAGTCAAATTAATAGGGGAATCTTGTTCGTTTACGTGTATTGTGATGCACGTGTTTTCTTCATTGAGAAGAGATTGCCTGCTATTTCCATGTAAATGGGAAGGGTGATAACCTTGTAAGTATGGGTGCGCCACCCTTTTTTGACACCTCTGAAGAAGAGGAATGAACCTGTAACGACGCCACTCCATTTCATTTAGACATCAAATTAGTTTCTCGGTTGGAATCTCTACATAAAATACTGTTATGAGTGTTTCATGGCCGGAAGTTAGGTTTACAGAAAAAAATTTGTCAATTGAAAGCGATTCGAAGTTACGAGCCCCGTTGTTATCATATATAGCCCTCAGGCTACTTTAACCTCTTCATTATACTGAACAAAAAATACGACACATGTATTCTTATATCAGCATATTTTTCAAATTAATATATTCAAAAGTACGTTTTGCAAGTATTTAAAAAAAATTACAATGAACATTTGCTGAGGTGCACGCCAATTTAGTGGATTTTGGGGGTTTTAGCAAAAAAATATCCATTTTTTTTTGGCGTTCTATGAAAAACCAAGGAGACCTTGTTACTTAGTGGTAATTAATAGTAAATTCTAATTCTTGTTTGATGCAAAATGTTTGATAAATTTACCGCTGAAAAAGTAATTTGCAATACCTCCAATCTGTTTGACCCTCTTGCTATGACATTTTGTTATACAATTAATTTATCAGCTGCTTCGGTATTGATATTTTTGAAAAGGTTGAACATTTTCATTTATAAGGGAAAAGTAAATTTTAGGAAAAATTGTAAAATGAGGTTGTGAAGTAAATTCTACATCCGACCCCAACGTATTCGTACCATAAACAATGCACACTTTTAGAGCGATGAGGTTAGTTGGACCAAATCAAAACCCACCCAAAAATTCCGAAGAAAATTAGTTTAAAACAAAAAGCAGCACCATTTAAAAATATTTAATTATCCTTAGGACCAACTAAGCTAGTTGTAACACTGCTTAAAAGTTTTGGTACAAGATTGCACCCCACACCGAACTTTCTAGCTGCCACCACTATTTGCATCGTGAATTTACCAATTTTGAGGTAAAACAATGAATTTGATAAACCGCAAAAGTGGTAAATCAACGCTCCAAAAAGGGGTTGCAGCTATAAAGTCGCATGATTTTAGTTCAAACTTGCAACAACATTGTTAACTGTGTGGAATCTAAAAACTACAAGTTAAAAATTTAAGTTAAAAATTTTGGAGCAGGAATGCACCGGAATCCTGGAACTTTTGGAAACCACTATTTGGAGCATCGATTCACCACTTTTGAGGTTTATCAAATTCATTGCTTTACGTACTATAAAATTGGTAAATTCACGTTCCAATAGTGGTGGAAGCTGGAAAGTTATGAGATCCGGTGCAATCCTGCAACAAGATTTTTAAGCAGTGTAAAATCAGCAGCATATCCAACCTACACTTCTCAACAAGCCAAATTTCCATGCCATCTTTTCCGTTTCATTCACTGCAGGCGAAAAAAAACCCCGATTCAAAACCGGAAAAAGGAATCCCAAAACACAATCCAACTAAAGAAACACAAATGAGTGGAGTGGTTATTCATGACTTTTGAGATCTCATGGTGGAGAATGGGCCTTGGCAATTAGTGTAGGTGCGAAACCAACAATTGGATAAAAGAGCCATTTGGCCGGAGCTGTCAACCGATTTCACGGCCACTTAGACACCTTTTTCGGCCGCCAAGAAACGATTATTTACCCTTTTGTTGGCTGCCTAATTGGCGACTTTTGTTGCAGGGAAACCTCTCGTGACAGTGGGTCGATTAATCAACGTTCTTAATAGGGGAAGGAGACCGTTTTTGTGCTCAGCTCGTTCGTGTTGCTGTTGTTTAGAGGTGGAAATGTGTGGGGGGAAAGGGGTCATGAGCAGATATGTTTCTATTTAAACATTTTTTGGGGTTGGTGGTTTTTAATTGTTGCGTAGTTTGGGACAGCTGAAAACCTAAGTGTGCACTCTTAAAACAAAGGAATGAAATCCACTCCAGTAGGAGAAGTGTATTTTCGACACTGGAAAGGAATGAATATTAACTCAGACTGAGTTAAAATCACTCGTTTGGAGTGATCCTGTCGGAGGTTTAACAGTAACACACAAAGGATCCACTCCAAAAGGAGAAGTGCATTTTCCAGACTGGAGGAGGGAAAATTAATCCGACTGAGTTAAAATCGCTCGTCCCTTTTAAGAGTGTAAGGGATAGTATCTGCCTGGCGTGCCCAAAATATAAAATATAATTAATTTAGCGCTTAATTGTCTTGTGTCAAGTAACACATTACCTTTCAGCCTTCATTCCTGCATTTTCTTAGATTAGTTTCTACAAATGGTTATCTTGATCATTTGCATCCTGTCGATTTCAAGGAAAGTACATATTGAGGGAACAACTTTTAAAAGTTGGGAGATATAATACAAGGCGAGATATATCCGAATGCGCGATGCAACGAAGCGCGATATAGCGAGGGATTACTGTACACTCGTAAAACGAACGAGTGATTTTCTCAGTCTGAGTTAATTTTTACTCCTTTCGGTGTCGAAAATGCACTTCCCCTATTGGAGTGGATTTCACTCTTTTGTTTTGTTAAACATCCAACGATCTTAACAACATACGAGCGATTTTAAGGCGATTACGAGTGATTCAGGAGTTAATTTTCACTCCTTTCCAGTGTCGAAAATGCACTTCTTTTATAGGAATGGATTTCACTCTTTTGCTTTAAGAGTGTATATAGCATTCTAACACCCTATAATGTTCAACCGTCTTCTTCACGATTTTTCATCTTCTTCACGATTCTTACTCAACAAGTATAGAGACCCATCTTTAGAAATTTCGATCATGCACAATAAACTGCTAATAAAGACAAACCCCATCTTATCACCAACAGCAATCATCACCCCGTCATGAAGACACCAAACTCTTGCAAAAAGATTAAAACATTCGAACACGTTCTTATCAAGATCTGGTCGCCGCCATGACACCTCCTCCATTGTGGAAAACAAAAGAACTGTCACCGCGTTCGTTCGACGGGCCCACTTAATATGCAGCATGCCCCTCCACACCTGATTTTTTAAGGCTGCAATTACTGCCGCGTCTGCCACCTGCGCCTATTTCTTTTTGCAGCTGGGTGGGGGGTCTTGTGGTAGAGGTGATGAAAACATGGCAATTATCGCGTTAGTAAGGTTCAAGGAAACAGTTTTGGTGCGTAAGTAGTCGAGGAAACGCTTTTTAAAAAGGGATGGTGTTGTCATATGGTGTTGGTAATGATGCGCTATTCCGGATGAAACATCCGTAGTGTGGCTGGGATAGCCTGGTCGGTAAGGTATTGGACTGGCATACCTACACTCTTAAGGGGTCTAAGGAGTCTTAAAAATGTGCAAAGAAGGAACTACAAAGTATAGTTTGATCTGTCATGTAATTTTTTAACTGCTCAATATACAAGTATAATTTTTTTATATGTAATTCTACAAGATTTATTTATTATGAAACAAATTTTAAAATTTATGAAACTTTAGCCAAAACTAAAATAAATGATATTAAACATAAAGCTATTTTAACACATTGTGATTAGGCTTGCGCGGAAAATTTTGAGGTCAAAATTGAAAAAATGACCAAGAAAATGACTTTATATTGTACAAATATGTACAAACTAGGACTTATACCTAAATTTTCAGCTAAATTTTAATTAGAAATTATTTAAAAATAAATTTAAAATCAAAATTTAAAAAAAATTATTAATTTTTTTAGAAAAAAGCTCTTAAAATAATTTCTTATTAAAATTGAGATGAGAATTTAGGTATAAGTCCTAGTTTGTACATATTTCTACAATATAAAGTCATTTTCTTGGTCATTTTTTCAATTTTGACCTCAAAATTTGCCGCGCAAGCCTAATCACAATGTGTTAAAACAGCTTTATGTTTAATATCATTTATTTTAGTTTTGGCTAAAGTTTCATAAATTTTAAAATTTGTTTTATAATAAATAAATCTTGTAGAATTACATATAAAAAAATTATACTTGTATATTGAGTAGTTAAAAAATTACATGAGAGATCAAACTATACTTTGTAGTTCCTTCTTTGCACATTTTTAAGACTCCTTAGACCCCTTAAAACAAACGAGTGAAATCCACTCCAGTTGGAGAAGTGCATTTTCGACACTGGAAAGGAATGAATATTAACCTAGACTGAGTTAAAATCACTCGTTTGGAGTGATCCTGTCGGAGGTTTAAGACACAAAGGATCCACTCCAAGAGGACAAGTCATTTTCCAGACTGGAGGAGTGAAAATTACTCAGACTGAGTTAAAATCGCTCGTTCGTTTTAAGAGTGTAAGGTTGCAAGTTCAAGCCCCGCTTTCCGAAGACCCCCTGTGTACGCTAATGGTGACTGGTGCACTTTAAATCCGTCGTGGTCACAAAGTCCTCCAAGCGCCCCTACCAATTCAATACCTCTGGGGGTGACGAGTCAATTCTGGGGATCCTCCAGTTGGCCACTGTCTCTAAAAATTAGATGAATCCACTTATGTGCATATGTTGGGTCTGTCTTACTTGACGAAGGTTTATTAGCGGGTCTCTGACCAAGCACACAAACCTATGCCTACCAACCAACCAAACATTCGTAGTGCTTTTTGTAGATCAATGGGGAAAAAAATCGAAGGGATTGTATGCATAAAAGTTTTTGAAAATCGGTTTAATCTAGCATAAGTTGAGCAAATATAATTTTTCCCCAATGGAACACTCTCACTTTTCTGTGTGTTAAAATTGTATTGTTGTTGCTGATCCTTGTTGCCCAGCAGAGCTAGACCAGGTCTATGAAATTGCACACTCTCAAGAAATCAATAACCAATAAGGGTCGCTTCAGAAGATTTTCTTTATCGAATCCCCAGCACTCAAGGAATATTCATAGTTCAAATTGTAAAAGAAATAGAGATTTAACGCGTTAGTAAAGTTCAAAAAAACTTAATTTGATCCGTTTTATAGTTTCTGTAGACTGAAGACCAGTATAAAATTAAACTGTCACAGTTACTAAATCTGTGAATAGGTGTAGAATTAGATATAACAATTAATCAAAATTACTCAAACAACCATCCAATCGTAAAATGAAGTATACCAATACAATTTGATAAAATTAATTTGCCATATGTTAACCGTTGCAGAGGAACCAATTGAGTTTAAGTTCAAAACACCATTTAAAATCATAATTATATGACGCTTGAGACGATACTACCTTTACAAAAAAAACCCCATAAATTCTTACTTACTGTGTAAAAACTTAGATAGTCACTAATTTGTAGAAACACAAGTTCATTTACCCAAACTTTATTTGACTTCATCTTGAAATTACCGAATTCCAATTACACTCAAATTTTAATAAATGTCCCCTTTCCCAACCCCTTCGCCCAGCTCCGATTCTCCCACACATTAAGTTCCATTTTCTCCCCTCAATTAACCGCCAAACAAGATTTAATTATTCGAAAATTAACGTCGTTGGTTATGTCAGAATTGGTCCCCTCATTACCCTGTTCATTTGCGATTCTAATATTCGGGTGTCCCGGACCTGTCATTGCCAGACTTACAGAATCTCGTCCGTATCGACCTCATAATTGTGGATCCCACTATAGGACAGTATGTAGGAACAATAGTTCAGAGTTCCCTATATATTTGCAGGGTGAAATCATTCCCATAATATTTTTTCATCCGCTTAATATTATACTATCCTTATAATATTAAACTATCCCCATAATATTATTTCCACTTAACTTAATGAACTAGCGATCTGATTGGTTCACGTGATTGAACTTTTACATTATATACTCTCATATTTACTTATATAACTCAATATTATTTATATACTCTCAATATTATTTCATCCCCATAATATTATATCATCCCAATAATATTATTTCCACTTAACTGTGATTGATGAACCAACGATGTTTCTTGTATCATTGTAAACAACGAAAGGGACTAAAAGGCTAAAATTAATTTGTTTTGTGAAAATCACGTATTTAGTATTTTTAATATTTTTTTAAAAATTAGAACTTAATGCTCACTCCATTTTTTACTAACTTCAAAAAATTATTAAAAATTCTAAATATGTGATTTTCACAAAACAAATTAATTTTAGCCTTTTAGTTCCTTTCGTTTTTTACAAAGATACAAAAAAACTAGTCACCTTCTATTAAAATTGTGTCGGTAATTGACTTGCGAATGTTTTCCATAGGAATAACATTACGATTTTCAAGACGTTTTACTGGTAACAGCAACTGGTGGAGTTTTTGCCTACTGCTTTACGGCGTACTTTCCAACACAAGATGAAGTAAACTTACACAACATAAGTAACATTACACGACAAAATGGGACGAAATGGTGTAACATGACGAAATGGTGTAACTTTACAAAACAAAATAAGCGTAATCATTCATACCACAGAAATAGGTACTATAAAATACAAGTGGTGCAATTATATATTTTTTGCGACTTTCAACATTACACATACTGATTTGAAATTTTGTAGCTAAATTCTCGAGTCAAGCTTCCACCTGAATTAGTACAAGGGGGCGACGAAGTAACATATATCGAACTGAATGATACTCTGTGTTTTGCGGAAATTCCTCTATTAATTTTATTTTTGCCAGTTATTAACGAAATATATAATCATTCAGTTCGATATATGTTACTTCGTCGCCCCCCATGATAAAAAATGAAAATGTATAACAACATGAGAGAAGTTTCATAATGCGTCATGTTACTTAAATTCATGTCTTCATTCAAAAAAAATATTTTTTGAGTATTACAACGTATCAAAGAAAACTTCTATAAGCATTGATGGTATTGAAATGTTAACATTGATATTATATTTGCTTCTACATATTTGTTGCTTCTTCTACATTTGTATTTTTGGAAAGCGTTAAAGACGCGTTCAAGGAGTACTACAGGTAAAAATTGGGTAAATAAGTTGTCAAAATTTTCCAGATTGTTTCGTTTATTTTAAAGTGTAAATGTTTCAAGATGCTTCATTTATTCATAGTGTAAATGTTTCAAGATGCTTCATTTATTCATGGTGCAAATGTTTCAGGATGTTTAATTTATTCCTAAGCGCAATATTCAAATAGAAATCACCCATTCAATCCCAAAGTGGTATCAACGTTCAAACCAGCCCCTTCCAAAGCTGTTGACGTGTACGCAACAATCCATCGGCCCTCACGCCCCTTTATTTAAAACCAGCCAATAAGAGAACTGATTTTACTGCTGCCCCCATCCATATTTTGACCCCCCCCCCCCCTCTTTCCCTTACCCTTAGAACAAAAGACCAGTGTTAGTTTTTTAAAATATTCTTTGCTGGTTTCTCTTTCATAAAAAAACGAGCTTGCTTGAATACAATAAGTAAATCCGAAGCATGCATTCCGGAGTTAAGTATCCCTGTGTAATTAACCTTGTTAAATGTCTTAAGTCTAATGGAGTTGAGTGTATAAGAAAAGCGCTTTTAATGCACTAGCGCACGTAATTTTAACATCAGTAACTAGGTTTTTAATAAGCGTATGTATTCGGAGAGGCTGAAAACAAAAATATTTTGATTAGATTTTGGAATAGACTTTTTCTTGAGATCTTGAAAATAGCAAGAAGTGTTTTTTAACACTTTTCTTAATAATTGTCCTATCAAAATGAAGCTACGGATTTTTTTTAACTAACTAGGAAATGATAAGTAAAAAGCAAGCGAACTCTGCAAAAATTTAAACTTTTTATTAAAAAAATGGATTTGGGAAATTCAAAGAAAAAATTTCAACCCGAGTTTAGAATAATTACTCAATCAGAATATCATCATCAAACAAATTCTGCAAAAAATTCAAACTATTTATTAAAAAAATTATTTTGGGAAGTTCAGAGAAAAAATTTCATCGAATACTCTTGCATGGGTAAACTCTTAATACTTTAAAACCGTCCTATATAACCTTTACGTACAGTACATCTAATTTAAATAATTTGCCTTAAAGATGGGCGTAAAGACTAACGGCGAAGATTACCCTATCATGAATAATATTTATCATGGATATTTTTATTTTATAATAGCAAGGCGGATTCATTTCAAACTTTTCTGTAACCTTATTAATAATAAAAGTGTGTGTTGCACACTTTAGAAGCTGGTTACTTTGAATAACAAAGAGTGTTATTGTCTGTATTTAATGAGTTTGGACATGACCTATTTAATATTACCTAAAACAGTTATAAATTACTATATAAGAGTAAACAGTTTAACATATCGTTTGAATAAATTTAGAAATAAAGTGATTTATTGTTTTTTACATAGATTAACAAATTTAGAATCCAATTGTTGTTCATACTCGTGAATACGCAAGCTAATAATTGTATAATTATGTATGTTATACACATTATATCGGGACAATCAATTACGGAAGAAAAATTACTTAAATAATTCGTGACTTTTCATCGTTTTTTCTATAGGTTTTGAAAGGTTTTGATTTTAGAAAAAGTGAATATTTTGGGTTTGAAAGGTATTGCTGAAAAATAAAAATGCAGACTTCAAACTTGGTACCTAATTCCCAGTACCCGTCGAACATCATTATACGATTTTTGAGAAAATCGCGTGCGAGCTAATGACAGCTGCCGTTGAACTTCTGAGGTTTTAAAGTCATTGAAACTACCTTAGTCATCTAGTGTTACACACTCTTAGTATTTCATAGTATTAATAATTAAAAATACCTTACACAACTCTCAGTATAAGCTGTTTAAAACTGAAAACTGAATTTTCGTCTTCATAAAAACAAATTCTATGTGCAACAAAATCTGACCGTATTGTGTGTTTTAGTCGTTATGGAAGTTGCAAAAAATTTTAGTTACAAATCAATGACTCTTTACTTTATTAACAGCATTTCATTTTTCGCTTTACAATATTATTTCTTAGATTACAATATATTTTCACGTCGAATTCTTAGAAATTTTAAATTAAATAAACTACCAATATAAAGAAACAGCTGAAATTATTTATTTTATAAAAATTTGACTACAATCAGAAATTCCTTTCTTTAAAATTTTATTTGAAATATCATTTACAAAATTACACTTGCATCTTTACATTAATATTATGTATTTGTATCGCTTTTATAACGTTTCATTTCAATTCAATTTCTAATGTCGTAAATGTCGATTCAAGAACACTAAACAATATTGTGTTATCGAAAAGCCAAATACATATTTATATTTTCTCTTCCATATTATCTAATATATTTCTCAGAATTTAAGAGCCTTCATTGCATGTCCATATACCGATTGAGGAACAGTAAACAATATTGTGTTGTCTAAATGTCAGTTAAACATTTATGCAATCATCTTCTATTTATATGCAATACATTGTATATATTTTTCATAACTTAACAGCTTTCATATTAATTTTCACAAATGTCAATGCAGGAACAATAAATTACATTGGATGTTCTAAATGCCTGTTAAACACTTATATGCTCATTTTCTGTATTCATCTTCTATTCTATGCAATATATTTCTATATATTTTCAGAACCTAAAGCTTTCATTTCAATTTTAACGTTACAAATGTCAATTCAGGAACAATAAACAACATTGAATGTTCTGAACGCCAGTTACACACCTATACACTCATCTTCTATATTATACAATGTATTTCTATATTTTTCATAACTTAAGAGCTTTTATTTCAATTTTAACGTCACAAAAGTCAATTCAGGCACAATAAATAACATTGGATGTTCTAAACGCCAGAGTCACACACTTATACACTCATCTTCTATGTATTATACAATGTATTTCTATATTTTTCATAACTTAAGAACTTTCATTTCAATTTCTATTGTCGCAAATGTTGACTTTCACGAACAATAAACTCTTTTGTTGTGTTCCGATATCTTGTTTCTATTCGGACAAGCTTCTTTTTTTTTCTCTTTTTAACTTTTTTGTATGTGTAAAAAAGTGAAATGGCAAACATATAGAAAAAAAGAATGGCTCTTATCGATCACGTGAGTCTAAGCGATGCATAAAAAGCGGCGTGAAAAAGCCGGACATTGTTTGCAGTCCATTCATCATATTGTCGATGGTAAAGATCTGTGTGTTGAGGATGAAACAACTCGTTATTTTTAGCTTGGTATATTGAATGAGAAAGAACAGACCACTATTAGATTGGTTGGTAGACATATATGTTCAGGCTTGTGTGCTTGGTCAGACCTGCTTATAAACCTTCGTCAAGTAAGACAGACTCAACACACACACACATATACTCGACAGATGCTGCCATCTATCGCGCGCAACCACAATTTAGACAAGTCCCTGAAGCTCTGAGCCCACTATGAGGAGAAAATGTGTTTTTGTGAAAATTATTCATTAAATTATTCCATTAAATACATTGCGTGCCTAATTAGAACGCAAGAAATGAAATATGGCGCGATCGGGTAATGACGCTCGGATGGGCGGATACCCTCAACTGTACCAAGAGTCGAAGTATAACTAATCAAAACTGTAAATAAATATTTTAATACACAAGTTGAAAAACCTGATATCTTTTCCATTTACAATTTTCTTATCCTAACTGGAATAAAGGTCCTCTTCTTCAGGTTTAGTGTCATTTTTTGAAACATCACCAATAATAGGCTCTTCAAGACTCCAGAACCACTAAAATTGCTGTGGACATGGATAAAGCAAAAAACTATGTTTGTAACTATTGCAAATTGTAAAATTACTTTAATCAGTTGCGAAATATGTTGCATAAAGGATTTGAATAATGAGCCCGTCGCAGTGAGCGCCATTACCCAACACGTTCGGGTAATGGCGTTCAATGTAATATTTTCTTGTTTTCAATTTTTCAGCTCAAATGTTATTGTTTTCATGTTTAACGATATGATATTCTGTTTTATATTTGTTTATTTTTAAATATCAACAAAAAAACACAATTTAAGTGTCGTATTATGCTTGTGGCATTCACTTTTCCTTAAGTGGTTGCAATTACCCTTCTCTCCCCTATATCGTAAAAGTTAATAGATTCTTAAGGGTCACAACAAATAGCAGCTGTTCCAAAATAAAACCTTAAAATTGACCTTTTTTTGTGGATGGACAGCTCCTTATGGACATGATACGTTTCAATCTCACACTCCATCCATTTATTGGTGTCAAACAACATGACAAGTCCGTGTCAAAAAAAAAAAAAAAAACTTTGTCAAGTGTTGGGTCGATGGGGTCTTAAATTACACATTACGCATAAGAGATTATTTGTTTATGGATTCGACTGCGCTGTATCTTGACGAGTGGTTTATTGTTATTTGGGGCATATTGATGAATAATTGAAGAGTTTAGTTTAAGAACATTCTAAATGACATTTTTGCAAAAAATGGAGATTTTTTTTGTCAATGAACGCGTTATTCCCTCCTTTAAAGATATCAACAAGTCACAAGAGACACACAAAGAAGGACAACACACATAGACAAATAACAACATTTATTGACAGTCACAAACATCCATGCCTGACCGGGATTCGAACCCGACCCCAGCAGCTCCAAAGGCCAGCATCCTAGCGATTGAGCCACCGGGGCGGCGAAGTTTCAGTTACTAATTACCCTCATAGATGACAGTAGTAAAAGTGTATTCAAAATTAAAGAGTGAAGTTATTCACTTTTGTGAAATTACGTGTTTGGCAGCATTCAACGTATAATAATATTAGTACTAAATACAAATAAAGTGTTTTGAAAAAATAATTATAGTTCAAGAGGGTTATTTTAAAATATATTTAGTTGTTTTCTACACTCAAAAAAAGTTTAGTTAGTTAAAGTTAACATTAATATACCTTAATAGACCGTTTTTTTACCGTTTACAAGTACCATTTTTAAAGGATTTAAGAGTAAACTAAACACTTTTAAAGCTCATTTTCTCAGTTTCAGCTTTTATGTCACTTAGCACGTTTCTTCACTAAGCCCCTCAATTCTGAGGTAGATAAGTAACGATGGGAAATGTAATATTAATATTCGGATGATAGGTGAAAAAATAGACTTTTGTAATCATGGAATGGATATGATAAATATAGCATTTAAAGTGATGATGGACAATTTATAATGTGGCACCTATCTTTTTATGAGTTTAATTCAACACCGAGAAGTAAATTAATTTTTTTTGCAACTTTAATTTTGCATAAAAGGTGGGGGATTTAGGCACACAACTTTTTCAGCCTTTTATATTTCACACAAAAAAAATCTATTGGATGTCACGCGTAATATTTTTCTGTCCGGGTTTATTGTAATATTTATCAATAGTATTTTGTGCATATTTAGTAAATTGACATATTTTCACAAAACTATCTTTTTAATCAAAACAGTGTAACAATAAAAACTCCGTTTCATTGTCTTACAATAAAGTGTTGAAAATAAAAAAAAAAGTTGTGTAATCAACTCGGTAAGTAAATCAACTCGGTGAAAAAAATATAGTTATTCTAAAACTCAAATAGTACTCAACTTAATACTCTACTTAAAAATTAAAAAAAAAATTATTGGAGATATTTATTATAGAATTGATTACATTTTACTTGAATTGCCTTAAGTACTTCTTTATGTATGGAATATTCAATTTCATGGCGTCATATTCATTTACTACTTCGTGGCTTCAATATAACGACTGCTCAAAAGAACCAACACGTCATTATCACACGAGCAAATTATCAAAAATCCCTCAAACACGATTATAAATTCCTTAACAACCACGATTATCATCGCCAACCAGGTGGAGTAGAACGAAAAAACCCATCATCTACCATAATGAAGAAATGAAAAGTCAAACAACCTTATCCGTGCATTAAGTCATTAAAAAATAGCCTGTTCTAAGAAGAAGGAGAAGGTCACAGTTCTGAACCAAGAAATTCGACATATCCATCAATGTCGGAGATGAAGGACTGGCTTGAACACTGATCCCACTTTGGGACACGTTTTAAGCATCAAGAGGAACAGAAGCTCTGAATGAAAATAAATTATTTGTCAAGCCTCGATTGGTGAATCAGTGTCACGTTTGAACAGATCATAAATCTTAGCACTAATCGAAGGGAAAATGAATGAAAACTTAAAGTATAAGTGGTTTAGTAATATAAACAATATTTATCCATTTTAACCTATAAGTTTATAAAATACACGAATGATTACTTCAGCTTAAAACTTGATGAACTCCCAAAAGGGACTCTAAAAGGAGCCTTCAAATGCTTCTCAAATAATCAATAGTAGTAAATCAACACCGTCAATTAGAAGTTGCGCATGCTGTGGGACCGCTACACGGTCCAATTTTCACCTGACTTCACGCTGAAACTTAAATCTAATATAATAACCATAAACTACAACTTCCAACTAAGCAACTAATGCAAAACTTCACGTAAAAGAACCTGAAAAAAAAAGTGTTGTTTTAAAGCTTTAGTTAAAAATTGTATCCACTTAGACTCTAAAGTGAGATAGATATTTAAACACGAAATACCTTCATATATATTAAAAAAAGCTTTTCATTTATACTGCTCTAAGATATGCGTAAATGATTTCTTTGGAACACCCCATCACCCAGCCAGAAATGAGAACTTTAACCCTCTAATGCATACTGTTGCCATAATAAACTTTATTCTATTAAACTAGAGCTCACTCTCGACAAATCTGCATTTTTCATCTCTTTCATTAAATTTTGAAGTTTTAGTTACTATTAACCCTCAAAGATGACAGTAGTAAAAGTGTATTCAAAATTAAAAAATGAAGTTATAACTGTTGGTGAAATTACGTCTTTGGCAGCATTCAAAGTATAATTATATTAGTACTAAATACAAATAAATTGTTTTGAAAAAATAATTATAGTTCAAGACAGTTATTTAAAAATATATTTAGTAATTTTCTCTAATCATTCTTATCAAAATTGGAATTTCGTAGTTGGTTTTTGCACATGCCAAAGATTTTAAAAATTGAAATATTTAAATTCCAATGCTGTTAATTTTTTTCTAAGTATTTTTACCATAAAAAAAATCATGCATGACAGGGTTAAAAAGACCATCCCAGGGTGCCGAAGACTTTCACCCATCTTTTACTTTTCTTACCGCCCTTTTCTTAGGAATTAGCACAGAAAAGGGTATGCATGAGAAACATAAGTACTCATTATAAAAAGCTGTTGTGCTTAGTTTCTGTTATTCGGTTAGCTTGTGTTCTTTTTGTTTATTGGTTAGCGGGTTATTTTAATCAAAATGGTATATCATAAGTAAGTTTAAGTTGTTAACTCATTAATGATGGTTGGTAAGAAAATTTGCCACGCTAGAACTTTCTATACTTTAATTTATGTAAGTAAACAAAATATAAGACATATGAAGACCATTGCCGGGGGCTTGGGAGCCCAGTCGGTTAGGCATTCTTCTAACATGAGGAAGGTCCCAGGTTTGGGTCCGGACAACGCCAAAATAACTGCTGACGGTTGCGTTGGGTGCCTATTCAGGTGCTGGCTCGTCAACTGACTGTGGTTCTAAAATACGACGCCCGTCGCCAATAGCCCTCGTGTAGCTCTAGTGCTACGATAATTCAAACCTAACCTAACCAAAATAACTGCCGACCTGGTAAAACTGTCCATGCAGCATAAATGTGAGACGAATAATAATACCCCGTGTAGAGGAAGTGCACGTTAAATATGTTGCAAAGTCCCGACGCTGCGTAAATGTCACCCTTAACGGTTGCATTGGGTACCTACTCAGGGGTCGGCTCGTCACGTGACTGTGGTTCTAAAATACGTTATAATTTAAAGTGATGAATCCATAACTTTATCTTTAAAAAACATGCGAAAAATAATGGGCAGTTTTTCTTTTACATCTCCGAATTGCGGTCCCCAGGGTGCCAAGATTTTCACCCATGTTTTCTTATTTTCTTCCGAATCATCCCAGAAAAGGGGTGATGAATGAGGTAGGGTCGGCCTCTTTTCCTTCACTATGGTATGTACAAATCGGCGGCTTAGATTGTGTCCTGCCTTGTATTCTAATTTTTACAGATAGGACAAACATTCTATGGGATGCCGCCCTGAAATCTTGAGGTTGGTTGATGCTGGAGTTGAGGTTATGTCTCCCTGGAGCTACTCGAGAGCTAGTAATTTTGAACCACCGCCTTGTGAAGAGAATACTGTTTTATATAGAATTAAACTATGAATTATTTTAGTGTACACGTGCGAGGTATACAGACATCTTAACAAGTACTAGAGAGCATTAAGATTTTTTTTTTTTTTGCCATAATCGATAATACTTTTATCATCCCACCTGATCTGGTTGACATCTTTTATTTAAGCACAGACACTATTTTTGTAAAGCAATAAACGTCATTGAAATTCAATCTGGTATACTAATAGAACTTGTATACAACTCATCACTTCCTATCCATTTTCAAGCTATGGAATTAAAAGTCTTAAAGAGAAATTTTGACCAAATTTGTGTTTAAATAAATTATTTTGAATTTTATGATTGATAACTTAATACGCCTATTACTTTTAAAAAGCTGTTCCGATGTACAATATTTTTTAATTGAATAACATTAAAAATAGTCTTAAGAATCCTACACTTCTAAAGAGCTTGTTGATAGGTAGGTAGAAAACAGCCTTTAAATGTAGTTTTCGAGGCACCAAACCGAAAATAATACATGTATTCGGAAAGTCATGCAGCATTCGCAATAACTCTGATACCTCAGCAGACTACTGTCCCTCACAAAAGGATCTTCCTCTCTTTTAAAAGATTTCACACAAGAGGGGGCCTTTTTAAATTCAGAAACTTATATTTTCGCTTTTTGGTGGGGGGTCAGAAGAGGTCAAGAATCATCCTCACAAGGACCCTTTTCTTCGATACATTAAAAAAATTCAATCAGGTATATTTATAACCTTTGTAACTCATCACTTCCCAACTATTTGCAAAATTATGGAGTAAAAGGTCTTAAGGAAAAATTTGAACTCAATTTTTTAAAATAAAATATTAAAAAAAACTATACATCGCATAGCATAACACGCCAATTTCTTTTAAAGCCAATCTTCAATCAAACCTAAAGTCTAGTTCCAATCTACAATATTTTTTTAATCGAATAACATTAAAAATAGTGTTACGAATCCTAAACTTCGAAAGACTTGATGATAGGTCTTCCGAGGCACCAAACCGAAAACACATGTATTCCGAAAAGTCATGCATCATTTCCTACAACCTCAGAAGTCTATCTTTTGAGTCTAAACGCCGTCCTTCACAAGAGGGTGCCTTCTTTTTAAAAACCAAAATTTATACTTTCGCTTTTCGGTGGGGGGTCAGAAGGGGGTCAAAGAGACGGTCTCACAAAGACTGGACCCCTTTCTTCGATACAGTAAAAAAATCTTGCATATTTATAATGTTTGTTACTCATCACTTCTCAACCATTTGCAAAATTATCGAGTTAAAGGTCTTAGGGAAAAATTTGATATCAATTTTTTAAAAATAAATCATTTAAAAAATTTATACATCGCATAACATAACACGCCAATTACTTTCAAAGCCAATCTTCAATCAAACCTAAAGTCTAGTTCCAATCTATAAATTTTTTTTTTCTAAAAGTCTTTTTCTACGTATTTAAAGTCTAGTTCCAATCTATAACATTAAAAGTCTAGTTCCAATCTACAACATTTTTTTAAATCGAATAACATTAAAAATAATTTAAAGAATCCTAAGACTTGATGATAGGTCTTTCGAGGCACCAAACCGAAAACACATGTATTCCGAAAAGTCACGCATCATTTCCTACAACCTCAGAAGTCTATCTTTTGAGTCTAAACGCCGTCCTTCACAAAAGATCTCACACAAGCGGGTGCCTTCTTTTTAAAAACCAAAATTTATACTTTCGCTTTTCGGTGGGGGGTCAGAAGGGGGTCAAAGAGACGGTCTCGCAAAGACTGCACCCCTTTCTTCGATACAGTAAAAAAATCTGGCATATTTATAATGTTTGTTACTCATCACTTCTCCAACTATTTGTAAAATTCTGGAATTAAAGGTCTTCAGGGAAAATTTGAACTCAATTTTTTCAAAATGAATTATTTTAAAAAATTTATACATCGCATAACATAACATGCCAATTCCTTTCAAGGCCAATCATCAATCAAACCTAAAGTCTAGTTCCAATCTACAACATTTTTTTTAATCAAATAACATTAAATATAATTTAAAGAATCCTGAGACTTGATGATAAGTCTTTCGAGGCACCAAACCGAAAACACATGTATTCCGAAAAGTCACGCATCATTTCCTACAACCTCAGAAGTCTATCTTTTGAGCCTAAACGCCGTCCTTCACAAAAGATCTCGCACAAGAGGGTGCCTTCTTTTTAAAAACCAAAATTTATACTTTCTCTTTTTCGGTGGGGGGTCAGAAGGGGGTCAAAGAGACGGTCTCACAAAGACTGGACCCTTTTCTTCGATACAGTAAAAAAAAAAATCAATCTGGCATATTTATAACCTTTGTAACTTATTACTTCCCAACCATTTGCAAAATTATATGGAGTTAAAGGTCTTCAGGGAAAATTTGAACTCAATTTTTTCAAAATAAATTATTTAAAAAAATTTATACATCGCATAACATAACACGCCAATTACTTTCAAAGCCAATCTTCAATCAAACCTAAAGTCTATTTCCAATCTACAATATTTTTTTTAATCGAATAACATTAAAAATTCTTTTAAGAACCCTAAACTAAGAAAGACTTGACGATAGGTCTTACATGTAATTTTCGAGGCATCATCCCGAAAACAAGTGTATTCGGAAAGTCACGCATCATTTCCTACAAACCTCAGAAGTCTATCTTTTGAGTCTAAACGCGGTCCTTCACAAAAGATCTCACACACGAGGGTGCCTTCTTTTTAAAAACCAAAATTTATACTTTCGCTTTTCGGTGGGGGGTCAGAAGGGGTCAAAGAGACGGTCTCACAAAGACTGGACCCTTTTCTTCTAGACAGTAAAAAAATCTTGCATATTTATAATGTTTGTTACTCATCACTTCTCCAACTATTTGTAAAATTATGGTTAAAGGAATTCTTTTGAACTCAATTTTTTCAAAATGAATTATTGTAAAAAATTTATACGTCGCATAACATAACACGCCAATTAGTTTCAAAGCCAGTCTTCAATCAAACCTACAGTGTAGTTCCAATCTAAAATATCTTTTAATCGAATAACATTAAAAATACTTTTAAGAACCCTAAACTTCGAAAGAGCTTGATGATAGGTCTTGCATGTAATTTTCGAGGCACCTAACCGAAAACACATGTATTCGGAAAGTCACGCATCGTTTCCTACAACCTCAGAAGTCTATCTTTTGAGCCTAAACGCCGTCCTTCACAAGAGGGTGCCTTCTTTTTAAAAACCAAAATTTATACTTTCGCTTTTCGGTGGGGGGTCAGAAGGGGGTCAAAGAGACGGTCTCACAAAGACTGGACCCTTTTCTTCTAGACAGTAGACGCCCATGGGGGGGCTCCGGTGCTCGGGGTGGCACTAAGCATAACTCGCCGTTCAGGAGGGGAGGTAGGTAGGGCCGACAAAGCATAGGTTTAGAAAGTAGCAGATATGCCCATCGATTGCGCAATCCCGTACAACGCAATACAAACCGCGCGATTGTGTGATGAATCCACATTTCGCCGTTTTCGCAATGCATCACGGGATACTGGTTCACAAAAAAATGCTTTTGCCGAAGAGTAACATGAAATAAAAACTGCATTTTTAATAGGCTTCTTTTACGAATATATGCCTCATGTCTGCCAGAAGTTATCAATACATATCCAGCTATAAACTTATGCTAGCGAAACTGGTAAAAAGTTTTAATTAGTTAATATTAAATATATATTTTTTTATTAGTCGAACTATCTCATAGTACCATCTGATGGCGTATGGCATGCCATGTGCTAGACTTCTAGGGCTTGCGAACTGCCTTATGGGATACTGGTTCACAAAAAAATGCTTTTGCCGAAGAGTAACTCATGAAATAAAAACTGCATTTTTAATATGCTTCTTTTATGAATATATGCCTCATGTCTGCCAGAAGTTATCAATACATATCCAGCTATAAACTTATGCTAGCGAAACTGGTAAAAAGTTTTAATTAGTTAATATTAAATATATATATTTTTTATGGGGGACATTCCCGCCATATCCACCTGAGCTTCAATTCCAAATCACTGTATGAAAAAAAGCGGTTAGTCAGGTTTGAGTCGTAGGAAAACAATAGCGCACGTGCTTCGATAGCTGCATAGGATAACATTACCACGCGCTTCCCGAGATGATGCATAACAAACCACGTGACGTCACATGAATGTTCCCCATTAGTCGAATTATTTCATAGTGCCATCTGATGGCGTATGGCATGTCATGTGATAGACTGCTACAGCTTGCGAACTGTCTTATGGGATACTGGCAGGGCCGGATTTCTAAATAGGCTAAGTAGGCTGTAGCCTAGAGCGGCAAATTTTCGGGGGTGGCAAATTTCACGACCAATTAAAGCGGTTTTCGGCATTTTTTTTTAAAAGATACTAATATTTTAAAGAAAGAAAACCAATAATTTACATTAGTGCGTAATTCGTAAAAGTATATAGTATATGGTACTAATATTTAGTAGTAAACATGGTAGCTGCGAGGCCAATTGCACCTCTTCTCTCGGATTTGGAAGATGAAAGAAAAATAGAACAGTTTAAAAAATTCGCATATTACTTCGCTTTCGATTTTGATTGAAATTTGCATAGATAATTCTAATATGTAGAAAGAAAAAAATAGTTATGAAAACTATATGTGGCGGCAAATCGATCGAAGCCTACAGGCGGCAACTCTTTAAATCCGGCCCTGGATACTGGTTCACAAGTGGCTTCACCTTTCCCCCTAGGGGCTGATCTGCTGCTTTCTAAATCTATGTTCTAGACAGTAGATGCCAATGGGGGGGGGGGGGGGGGGGGCACCGAAGCTCGGGGGTGGCGCTAACCATAACTCGGAGGGGAGATATGGTGGGCCGACAAAGATCTAGAAGTCGTTTCCCCACAACGATCCCTTTGTGGCTAACAAGGTATTGGATGTGTGTGGTCGTTTTTCCACCTTGTTCTTTGTGCTTTTTGGCACTGTAGGGGGTGAAAGGGGTTGGAAATGTTTTCACGAGTGTGATATGGAAATGTTAAAAAGTATGTGTTGCTGGTAAGGGTGAAATGAAGGGTGCCAGTTGTGAAACTTGCGTTTTCTTAGGAGGACTCCCTTGGGAATTTTACTTCTTGAAAATCGTAATGTTATTCCCATGGAGAATATTCGCAAGTCAATTACCGCCACAATTTTATTAAAAGGTTGCTAGGTTTTTTTTGTATCATTGTAAAGAACGAAAGGAGTAGATTAAAACTAATTTGTTTTGTGAAAATCACATATTTAGTACTTTTAATAATTTTTGAAGTAGTACTTAATGACGTACTCCATTTTTTACTAACTTCAAAAAATTGTTAAAAATACTAAATATGCGATATTCACAAAACAAATTAGTTTTATGAAATCTGCAACTTTCGTTCTTTACAATGATACAAGAAACTAGTCACCTTTTAATAAAATTGGTGCGGTAATTGACTTGCGGATGTTTTTAATAGGAATAACATTACGATTTTCAAGATGTGAAATTCCCAAGGGAGTCCTCTTAAAAGTATGTGTTGCTGGTAAGGGTGAAATGAAGGGTGCCAGTTGTGAAACTTGCGTTTTCGAGTGTAACTGAGACATCGGGTCCGGTCCATTGGCGACTTCGTTCGATTGAATTACAATCGCCAAAAGTCCCAAATATACGGGCTGAGAAATGTAAGTTTCCTGTTTAAAAACTCATATTGTAAAGAAACAAAGACTGTGCAGTTTTGTGTGAGAGTGAGAGGCGGAGAAATATCTCATTTAAATGCTAAAAAGAAAAGTTATTTTTTTTCATTTTCTATCAGTCAAAACACCTCAGCAACATAATCATAAATAGAGGTTAGTAAGAATAAACTAGAAACCCTTATAGCCGTATCTACTTTGGGACATTTATGAAATAACCTCTTTCAGCAGTAAGAAGATGAAAGTAAACATTTTCCTCTTCAAAATGCAAACTTTGAAGTGTGTGAGTTGTGGTAAAATTATAAGCGTTTAGTTCAAAAAGTAGATTAGTTTATTACATTGTAACCTTTCGAAATGAATACATAATGGAATCATTAGCTTTTAAATTCGATCGAGCTTTAACTGTTGAGTTACTTGATATTGGAAATCTGACAGTATTTTTGAATAATGACTTTTTTTAAAAAATCTTAGAGGAAAATACGCTGTTGAAATTAAAATTTCAAGCAATATACTAATATGATATATCGTAGTACATTCCTTTAACCCTCTAATGCATGAATTTTTATTTTCATCCCCAATATATATATATGTAACTTTAATATTCGTGCATTAGGGGAAAAATACTGAAAATAATTTAACTGCATTAGAATTTAAATAATTTCAAATTTTAAATTTTTTTCCATATGAAAAAAACCAACTACAAAATTCCAATTTTGATAAGAATGACTAGAAAACTACCAAATATATATCAAAATAACCCTTTTTAACTATAATTAATTTTTCAAAACAATTTGTTTTGTATTTAGTACTCATATTATTATACTTTGAATACTGCCAAAAACGTAATTTCGCAACATTTAATAACCTCACTCTTTAATTTTGAATACACTGTTACTACTGTCATCTATGAGGATTATTAGTAACTAAAAAATGGAATGTAATAGATGAAAAAAACATAAATTTGCCGAGAGGGAGCTCTAATTTAATAGAATAAAGTGGATTGTTACTTGTTGCCAAACGGCGACAGCATGCATTGGAGGGTTAAGATTCGTTCATTTTCTAATTTTGATTCTCATAGAAACTACGCAAATTACAGTTATTAACAAGTAGCGTCCATTGTGAGGTGCTTTTTTTAATCATTTGTAAAATAGCAATTCATCTTGCTTGTGGCACTTCGGTTAGTGTTTTTCCTGCAATACTCATCTGAAATGCAGAGAAATAGTTTTGTAGTGGATACATAGATGGCGTTCACATCAGATGGTTCTTCACAGTGCCTTTGCTATACTTTCTCATTCAATTTTGCGTGGTTATTTTGTTTTTAAAGAGCAATAATGAAAAGCTTTTATTATTGTTATTCAATTTTTCTCCTTATTGTATTCATCCAGCAATGGAAAAATGGCAAAGTCAAAACGACCACAACATACTTTGGTCTTTTTTAATCTGAATATTTAGTGCAAACAATTACCAATTGATAGTTATTTTTTTCGTATGGTATGCTAAGACTTAGTTTAATCTAAGTTTTTAAATAATTAGAAACTAATTCATATTTAGTTGAATGTGTGATGCATGTAAGCTGCTCATGTTTGTAAATAATGCGTTTTGGTGCTTTTCGGAAATGAGTGTTGTTGTTTTTTTGCCCATTTGCTGTTTTCAAAAAAACACATAGTGTTGCGAAACGTTGTTTTCTGCTTAATGAGAATTTTAGCTTCTTGAAAACATTTTAAGACTTTGATAAAAAAAATTACTCAATGAATTTTATTTAACCTCTTAAGACCCGAGCAAAACCCTACAATTATATTCTTATAATCCAAACATACTTTTCATATAAATATATGCTACAAAAGTATGTTTTGCAAAGTAATTTGTTAACAAATTATGTTTAATAATTACTGAAATTTTTGTGCTATAACTGCAAAACTAAAGGCTGTATCACTTATTTGTAGTTTACATTTCATTTAAACATTGTTTTTAATTCAAAATGCCTTTAAAATTAACTACTAAAACAACTTTTTGAAAAGTGTGAAAAAAGATTTAAATAATTTTTTGAGAACTACTTGAATGTTCTTCTTTCGGACCAGGTCAATTTCGGAACTAATTAACTTGTTAATTGTTTGTGAGAAGGTTTTAGAATATGTCCACAAATGGGGACGCCAGGTCGCAAGAGGTTATCGAACAAGTCATTTTACATGGTACACTAATACACTAACTCATCTCAAATAACTCAATAAAATATTACATAAACTTTAATTAATCAATCATAATAATAATTATAATATGTACTATACCATCTACAAAACAAATTTATTTCATTCCACAGTATAGATATCGGAATGAAGAAGTCGATATGATTAATGCTTAAAATCATCTCTATCCCATTCTCCCTTTTTACCAAAATCCAGTCACGCACGTAAGTTATCACAGGGACCATTTCGATAATGAAATAATACGTTTAATTGCCCCTTAGATTTAAAACCGTAATTAGAAACAATCCATTAATCGCAGTTCGAGTTAATTACATTCAAATTAACACGTCATTAGAGGGCCCTCCCCGGCATATTAGAAATATTCGAAAAATTATCATTAATTACTAATGGTGTTCCATAGAACGAATTGGGTGGGTAATTCGAATGAACTTAATTAAGGTTCTGTGTCATAACTTTAAGATATTGATTGCACTTGATATTATTTTATGCATGCATTGGAAATGCCGAAGTTTAGTGGTGGTGCCAATTGATGGTGGATTATTATGATTTATACTATTGCAATGGTCAGCCTTTTCTAGACCATCGACTCGTTCTTAGGTTGATTAACATCCATCGCCCCCTTTTAATTTTCATGTTATGTCGAATCATAATTTGAGTTAAAGTGTTACTATAAAACAGTTTCATAACACTTACTACCGCTTATAAAAAAACAACCAATTAAGCTATATCAGGTCACACTTAAATAAAATAGAAAAAACACATAAAATACATATTTTTAAAGAAAAAAAAATGAAATAATTGACTAAGATATTTTTACTGGCTTCTAGAATATTTAAAAGAGTTGAAAGTAAAAATTGGCTGGCTTGGTTATGGTTGGAGAAAGGTTTTACGATACAAAGGTACAACATTATTTTAATTTCCCCCCTTTTTTTATAGGAATTGCTGTACTATTGTACGGGGTTGTTTCTTGGAGGATTTGGCAATAGCTCCACGGTCTTGTTTTAATTTATCGCGAATTGCTTTTGTTAAGTTGGTTGGTTGGTAAACCTATAATTAGGTTAGCGTTATTGGTCAGCACACAAAACTGATTACCTCTACTAACCAACCTACCAACCAAAACAAAAGTAATTCGAGAGAAAGGAAAACAAGTTCGCGGAGCTATTGCCAGATCTTCCGTGAAACAACCCCATTGTGTAATATTTTTACACATCTTTGTGCGTAGAACTTATTTTGTTGGGGCCCGGATGGCCGAGTGGTAAGCATCGCAGGCCAGCAGTCTGCGTGCTGTAACGGGCGCGGGTTCGATTACCGCCTTCGCCCTGGGTGTATTTCCCCTCTTTGTGACAGTAAAAAATCTTTCTGTGTCTGTCTTACTTGACGAAGACTTATAAGCGGCTCACTGAGCAAGCACACAAGTCGGAATATATATGTAAAATACCCTACCCTACCCTACCCTTATTTTGTTACGAACACAAAAAAGTGCAAGCTTATTTTTATGACACAAACAAATTTTTTAAATAGTTAGAAATGTCAATAATAATATTTCCAAATACTTATGGTATTCAAAATCATGAGATAAAATTAAAAACATCACCAAATCAAAAATACTTTGCCGTGTGTAAATATAGGATGGAATAAATGACTTGAAAAATTCTTCACAAATAAATTAAATATTGAAAAATGAAGGAAATAATGATTGAAATATTTTATTTTATGTTTGTTAAAATCTATTTGCTGATCAACTTTTATCAAAAGCAAACACATAGAAAAACATCCCTATTTCAATTTAGGCCTAACGCTTCTTCAATCCGAAATAATGAAAACGTAGATTAAAAATAACGTTATTTCCTACCGCATTAAATTGAATGCTGAATCATTTTTAAATAAACGAAGTTGTGGGGAGAGGCAAAAATTTTATCGCGTGACTTACCGTACGGTTTAGAATTTTTCTACAGTTTCATTGATTCCTGGGTACTTCAATTTCGCTTTTTAGTTTGACTGAATTGCCATCGAAGCGTTTTCATCGAAATATAAGTTTAATTCAATCGACACCGTTGTATACTCTCTTACAAATCAAGAAATTCAGTGTAAAATGTTCTGCAGAAATACACCACATTCACCCACATTTCTTAATTAATGTTTTTTGACGTAAGTGTCACGTGAACAATTTACTCTAATAGCGTTTAAACAGAGAAGATGGGTGCATCCAATCACTGATTGTGAATCAAACGCTTTCGCTGGTACCACATCATACGTTTTTCATCCGATGTCGCAGCATAGGGTGATGACAGCCTTTTTCCCATCACACTTTGATGTTACATTAGAGGAATTTGTTACTGTGAATTATACAGCCCTGAAACCAATACCAATATCCAATATACCGATTATAACAATCAATTTGAACCGATTTTTAATCAGAAAATCCACATTTCGAAGACCTGGATTTTTTTCCGAAAAAATTATATCTCAATAATTACTATATTAATGTATTACATAGTAGTTTTAAGAAAAATAGTTTTTCTTTTAAGAAAAAGAGTTTTTAGTCAAGTTAAAAGGCAATACTTTTATATGTTTTTATATTTTTTAGTCTGTATAATTTGTGTTCTAATATTCTTATATTCTTTTCAACTTTCAAGCAATATGACAATGTACATAAAGAGAGGATTAAGCAAATAAAGGAGGAAAAGGAATAAGTAATTTAGGGTAAATTGTAATAGTATCAGTTGTAATCGTTCGACAGTTGTGGTTGAAGGTGACTAATAAAGAATAACTTCCCAACAGTTTCAGATAAGCGATACACCCGATTTACCAACCTTGAAAGGTAGAATTGCTTAGGCTGTTGCTTCCATTACTCTGGACTAGCCGCAGACAGTATGGGACGAATTGCATTTTCATTTGGATGTGGGCCGTATCATAAAAAGCGCACACATTGAAAACTTAGAGGAAAATCTAGGTTAGTTTTCCTTCAATTTCATGTGTGATTTGTTATATTTAGTATAAAATAAACTCCTGTAATATACCATTAAAACTCTGACATTCTCTTACGGACACCCTGTATTATACTCAAAACCAATCAGTTGAAACTTTTCCAAACCCACTTCTATATTTACCACTGACCAAAACTTATCAATCTTCAGGTAGTATATGCAGGGAAATAATGACTTCTAAATAAATTTAGGAAACACTTTATGGGTGTTTATTTATTCTGAACGTGAATTCTTGGGAAGTTTTGATTTACTTCGAATTGGTAGTTTCCTGTCTATATTGTTGTGTGGCATTTATTGGAGATGATTTTTTATACCTCCCTCGGGCAGGATTAATAGATGGATAGGAACTCAAAAAGATGTCAGTTCAGGGATTTGATTAAGAATTCGAAAACATACATGAATAATGATCCAAACGCATTTGACTTCTGGTAAATTGAGTTTTGAACCACAAAGTGTTGGAAATGAGATAATCAAATGGGAATGGGATAACTTTGGGCCTCACACAGTAATTTGAGGCTAGTTAGGTTCATTTCCAAAAGGAACAGTTTAACTCAAATAGTGGCCAGAGTTCAAATATTACGGGCAAATTTTTTTTAATGCTAAATTGTGTTTCCCTTAAAAAAATTCGAAAAATTCCTTTTGTTTGTTTTTTGGTGGAATCGAATTATTTTTAAAGCTAAGAGATAAAACATTGAAATTGACAAGTTTAGAGAAATGTGCTAAATATTAACTATAATTTTCATTTTTATAAGTTCAACTGTGTGATTTTGATTATGACTTTAACATTATACTGAGAAAGCATGTAAAAAAGTTTCTTTAGGGGGCACCAAACTTTTCTTTGTGCATATAGTCCATGTTATCCTAGATCAATCCCCGATACTACCCCATTATTCCAATACTTTTTATGACACTACACATCGCTCCATTGATGATTTCTATAGAAAATTTTATGGGACATTGAGTGTTCTGTTTTAGTTCAGTCTGAAAAGAAGATAAATATTATAAAACAGTCATTCTGAACCCACTTTTAGTTCCGTCTTCCCCATTCCTCATGCCAATATTCCCTAATTCAGCTTGTGCAATGTAAATAACCTTCGGACATCTTTATAAAAGGGGAAAAATGAACTACCAAAAGGAAAAATCCCATAACAAAAGAATTCCGAATTTAATACAATGAATAATAAAATATAGGAGCAGGGATATTAGAAGGGGAAAATTCAATGGGGGAGGGGAGGATTCGAATTCTTTGTGTATCTCCCCCCCTTAGGAACACAAGTTGAGTTATCGCTTTTGCCAGCTAACGAAATGTATAGGCACATGAAAGATTAAATAAATCAAGTAAAATCTTTGAATAGCGAAAATGAGAGTTAGGGGGTACTAAAGGCTTAATCTGTTGACATGAATACTTTTAGTGACAGTCATAAGTTATGTGTCCGCGTTCTCGTAAAAGCACAATTATAATCACAGATATCATTGCCTGTAAGAAGTTATAACAAACAAAAAGCTTTTTACGCTTTGCGATTTTTTTTATTTGTTAATTAATAACATACGAAAAAATAACGAAAACTCTATAATATGCAAAGAACGGTTGCATTGTAGATATGATTTCAAAGCAGATTCTTGTGTTTCCGAAATATTCATATTTGCCAGAAAGTTTTACATAATTGTGGACTTTTTGCAAGTATTGTCATGCGAAAATTACAGTACAATATATTTGTATAGATTGGTATCAAAATTATTGGTGTTGTGTAATTAGCTGCAAGCCGCAACCGTTATTTGATATAAACCTTAGTTATATAGAGTCTACTAAAGTTAGGTAAGTGGTTAAAACTCGTTAAAAATTTTAAAGAAAGGTTTATACATACAGCTCACACTTGACACCAAGCCACAGATTCAGCACACTGGAATGTGAAACAATTGTAAATCACTTGACACTGTGCCTGAGATAAACAAACAATTAATACTGTAGGGGGGTTGGTACATATATATTCCAGCTTGTGTGCTTGATCAGAGACCCGCTTATAAGCTTTCGTTAAGTAAGACAGATGCATAAAGATTTTTTTTACTGTCACAGAGAAAGAAAGTACACCCAGGGCGAAGGTGGGAATCGAACCCGCACCCGTTACAACGCGCAGACTGCTGACCTGCGAAGCTAACCACTCGGCCATCCGGGCCCTAAATTAATACTGTTACAAAGAGTTCTGATGTCGGACATCAGATATAATTCACGTACTTCAAACCTCCAGATTTTCCTAACTTTAACACTACCATCCTATAAACTGGTTAAATACTTATAAAGAAAATAGCAGGCTAGTGCGAGTGTAGTGTATGCTTCAATGATATGCGCCGAGTATACGATGTAGTTCTTATATTATACTGGTTCCTACTTAGGCGTATAGACCCAGTCACATTAGCGCAATTTAAACTAAAAGGGCTCATACTAGCCAGTAGCCCATTTATGTTGCTGTAGGGCGCATTAGAGTTACACAAAGACTATATAGGTGATGATTTGCCTAATATAATTGGGTTGTTTCTCGCCATGAATGGAAACAGCTCCAACGGTTTGTTTTCATTTGTTATCTAGAATTACTTATGTTTTTATATTCGAAAATAACTTTTTTAAGAATATTTTACTTATCAATTTTTTAAATGCAAACTTCTTTCTTTACTGCTGGTTTTTCAAAACATTCGTCGAAGAAAACTTGCATAAAAAGAAAAAATTCTCTCCATCTATGACACTTATTTTAAAAGTGAAACCCAAGCAACCAATGAAATCGTAGTACACGGGAAAATGAAAACCATAGCATTACATCATCTGCAACATTCCCATTCTCGTTTTCTGATGCTGATCATTTTTAATATAAAATATGATGAGATTTAACACAGCTACGAAAGCCTCGTTACTATATAGTAACGAGGTTCTCATAAGAACCGCATTCAAGATATATGTAGTCAACGCTACTTCGTACGCAAGGCCGGGGTGGCGTAGTGGTTAAGGTTGCAGAGGATTACGCTGTCAGCGCACTGTAACGGGTGCGGGTTCAATTCCTACCTTCGCCCAGGGAGTTCTCTCTCTCTCCCTATGTCAGTAAAAAATCTGTCAGAGTCTTTCTTACTTGACGACGGTTTGTAAATGGGTCTCTGATTAAGCAGAGGAGCCGGAAAACAAGTGTAGGGTAGACTAACCAGTGAATGAACGTTTAAGACGTCACGTTCGCCAGTGAATGAACACCAGGATATAATGATCAGGACAACCAACCATTGTCAGATAGCTTCCTACTACATAGGAGGAAGTCAGTGTTGCCAATCCATTTAGTGGAATGATTTTCAATCCTTTTTTTTAAAATTATATTTACCAAATGTTCATTCACTGGGGCCTGTTCACTCACTGGTCAGTCTACCCTATCAACCTACATATATGATGACAGAGATTTAAAACGGCTAAGTAATCCTTATTATTAAGAACCGCGATCAAGATATGATACCTCAGCTGGCACTCAACGAAAAGCTCAAACGTCTTCACCTGCGCTAACGCCGCATGCCACGTTAATTCCACCGAAACAATCCCCCCAATCTCCGTGGAATTCGGAGTTGACACGATCGAAATGAAGTCCCGATAACGTGTAGAGCGGTCAAACGAGGTAATTAAACGCCAAGAAGGTGGTATGGTTTGACTCCTATACCAGCACCAGGCACGGCTTATTGATTCCGAAATTGGTTGGTTGGTTGATATACATATATTTTCAGGTTTGTGTGCCTGCTCAGAGAGCCGCTTATAAACCTTCGTCAAGTAAGACAGTCACAAAACACACATACACTCACACTCACATGCCATGCACACATATACGTGACAGATGCTGCCATCTATCACGCGCCACCTCCACAATTTAGACATGTCCCTGAAGGGGAGGGAAATAGTCTCCAGGAACCTGTACCCGTGGGAAACTGCGCAATGACCGCCCACAGGACTTTCGGACCCAACAGATTTTACGAGCACGTACTCCGCATATACTCGGTGAGTTTTCAGCGACCAGGTTTCGATCGCGGGACCTTCCGATCCGTAGATCGCTACACTGACCACAGGGCGCCTCACAGCTTTCTTTAATTCTCGTTTCCTGATGCTGACGATTTATAGCATTAAATATGATGGCAAAGTTTTAACACATCCAACACGTAATCCTTAATATTAAGAACCGCGATCAAGATATGATACCTAAGGTGGCACTCAAACGAAAAGCTTAAACGCCTTCGCTAACGCCGCATGCCACGTTAATTCCACCGAAACAATCCCCCCAATCTCCGTGGAATTCGGAGTTGACACGATCGAAATGAAGTCCCGATAACGTGTAGAGCGGTCAAACGAGGTAATTAAACGCCAAGAAGGTGGTATGGTTTGACTCCTACCAGCACCAGGCTTCGGCTTATTGATTCCGGAATTACAGCTGTCACTCGATGGGATCGATCGAGTCGTAATTACACGGGAGGAATTCGGCCGGAATCCGGGAGAGCCCGAACGAGGCCCGAATCATTGTCCGGGAATTCCTCGGGACCTTTTCGGAATAGAGTGAAGAAGGGGATGGAGGTGTTGCCGGGTAAAAACTAATACAAAAAGTGATGTGCTGAGTGAGGCCATCGATTGCTTTGTGATAAGCCCAAATCAACGCTGTTAGCGATGCAGCTGTTAGCGATATTTGGTGGGATTCTACAATAGAGTTTGTATTGATTTACTACATCGACTGGGCGATTTTTGACTTTCTAATAAAAAATAAAATTTCAATGCATTTTTTGCGAGTGAATAACCTCTTGCGACCTGGCGTCCGTATTTGGGGACAATTTTTAAAACCCACAAACAATTAACACATTAATTAGTTTTCAGCCTTTGATTACAGGTATCAGTCATTAATTTCTATTAAAAATGAAGTTGAACGAGGGCCAGTACGATATTACAGTTCTTTAAAAAATTCAAATTTTTCAAAAAGTTCTTTTAGTAGTTAAATTTAATGGCATTTTGCTACGATGTCGCCCTTAACTGTTGCGTTGAGTGCCTATTCAGGTGTCGGCTCGTCACTTGACTGTGGTTCTAAAATACGACGCCCGTCGCTAATAGCCCTCGTGTAGCTCTTGTGCGAATATAATTCAAAGCTAACCAAACCTAACCTAAAGGCATTTTGCATTTAAAAAAATGTTGAAATAATCTGTTAACTACAAATAAGTGGTACGCGGCCATTTTTGCTGCATTTATAGCACACAAAAATGTGTATTTTTAGAGTTTAAGGGGTGTCCCAAATTCAAATCTAGTGCTACCGCCTACAACTGCTTCAAATAGTCATTTTCTGATTTTTAATTAACTCTTTCTAAGTTACTTACTTAAGCTCTTACTAAGTTACTTAAGTTTCTTACTAATTATGCTTTTCAGCATGGACTAACAATAAGTGAGTCTGGGCTTCATTTATGACATTTAAATTGTGAGCCTGGAACTGCGATCAGAGGTCTATTGTACCACCCCCTTTAAATAAAGTAAAAATGTTAATAATTAACTAATAATAGTTGTGTGGGCTTAATAGGGTTGCTTGGCGATTTTTCGAAGGCTTCACTTCGTTTCTCGCCAACCTCTCCACCCTCTTCTGAGGGAAGAACTCCCCGACGAGACTATTATGGATGACTCGCCGCGATCGGCATTCGACGAAATAAGCGGGCACCCCCTTCTTTACATATTAATCTTGGCTAAAAACTCGGCTATGGACTTAATTGGGGGGGGGGGGCGCTTCTAACCCCCTGGAATTAATGAGACCGTTTTTGGGAGCGTGTGAAGTTGCAGCAGTTCGATTTCGTCGTCTGCATTTTTAATTACGGGAGGCCGTTTTTCTAATTATTGTCTTCTCCGGCCGTCGTTTTTGCTCGCTCTCGTCATTTCATATATGGTTTTTTTTCTTCTCATATATATTATGGGAAGTCTTTTGTTTGTGCCGTAAAAGAGTTTTTTTTATTGCTTCTTTTGTTATTATCATCGAGAGGGGAAAAAAACCTCTCATCATCTAATTTTCTTATCGATTTCGTTTTAAATGAAGAAGAAGAAGACGGGCATATAGAGAAAAATTCTAATTATAAAAAGCTCATTTTGGAAAAATGTCCCAAATCATTCCGCATTAACGCTTCGCCTAAAGAAAAACTCCAAATAATTCAAATCAGGCTAAGAAACGATGATTACTCGAAGCGCAATTAAATTGGATCGCGGATATCAAAAAGGAACTATGCAACATTGCTCTAAAATTAAGTAATTGGTATTTTATGATAGGTTTGGACTCTGCAAAATCAACAATAGCTTGAGCCCTAAATGCATGGCAATTCTCCTTCACTAACTATGCATGTTTGTTTTTATGGATAGATGTATGCATGGTATACAGGCAGGCATAAACGCTTCGTACAGACTCTTTAACATAACGCTTTCATGCTAATATCCAACTGCAGATTATATTTCGAACGTGTCCACTTTCTGCTTGTTTAACAATCAACAATCCTCGTAGCAATGTTTATAAACATTTACTAAAGTCCGACTTTCAGCGAAATATAAATCGAATTTCGACGATTATAGACATCTTACCTGTCTTGTTCTAAATTTTTTACTATTACTTTAATAATTTCCAAATTTGGCATAGTGATTTCTAGTATAATGAAAAGTACTATTTAGGCATTTTTTTTTTATTTAAATACAATTTATTTATTTTAAACGGTGTTTTTCAACTTAAAAAAAAAAGGTTTACGCTAACAAGTCTGCCACATTGAATTTTCATCCTATAAACAATAATTATGTGTTAAATTATTCGTTTTGAACTGATACATGCAATGAACCTCTAGAGTTACATATAAATTACAAGAAAAGAAATGTTACGAATTAACTAAAAAATATATTTTTTTCGATTAATTTACACTTGGAGATTTTAAAAAAACTAGTATATTTACACCAGATGTTATATGGTTATAGCACGGATATATATTGAAATAGCATCTGTAAAAAATCTCAGGTGAAATAGCATCTGCAAAAAATCTCATTAATGTAAAACCCCTTTTTTTTAGTTGCAAAACACCGTTTAAAATAAATCAATTATATTTAAATAAAAAAAATTGCCTAAAACATTGTTTATTATATTTGAAAACACTATAGCAAAAAAGCACTGTAGCAAAAAAAAAATCCGTATTGTTCCAAAATAAGGATTTTTATATATATGATTTTTAAATATATGATTATTACTATTTTTGTAATTAATCAAGAAGTAATAAAAAATATATTTCCGCTTACAATCATGGGAGGCGTACATTAAAAAAAACATTATAAAAGAATATAAATTTATATCACTATCACGTAAGAGAAATCATTGAATTGAATATTTATTCAAATAAAGTTAATTCTCAACTATTTTTGTTTGCTTTACATCCCAAAGAAATACTTTGGACTCTTGGTACCTTCCGGAAAAGCGCACTCCAATTCGGCGTTTTAATCGATCCCTATTGTTTCGGCGGGCCAGGGGCGGGGGCAAAGACACAAAAAAAAAAACTGGCCCTGCCGCTTTTGCATTGCCCAATGAAACAGCGGGACTCCTGATAGGCTTCTCTCCAATGACCTCCCAGTCAACAAATGCCCAGATTTATAACGGCACGAACAATAGGCCGCCTGTAGTATGTCGGCGGCTTAGACCAAAAAGACTTTTTTAAGACTCCTTTCTTCTTCGGTGAAATAGTTAACTTTTTTATTTATCGATGCGGTTTCTCGTTAAAATAGACTTGGTTTTTTTTTAGAGATGCTTCATCTGCATTTTTCATAAGTGTTTGCTTTGTGCGGGTATGTTTGGAAGTTAGAGGTTTGCTGAGGTAAACCTTATAAAAGCAAAAAATGTTAATGTTACTCGATTATATTTCGTGCAGTAAGATTATTATGCAAAATAATAGCTTAATTTTTTAATGAGCATATATGTATTGTAATTGCGGAAAAATCTTTCAAATGGTTCTACAAGTCAAACATATTGAAATAAATTTTCTGGTTTCTATTTATTAGCAATATAGGTCGATTAAAGGAACTTTCTTATTTCACACATTGAAAATTTGCCTCTTTGCGAATCTAAGCAATTCTTTTTCTTATTCGTATCTGATTTTTATAACAAACTTTATAGAAAAACCACCGTACTTTTAAACAAAATTTGTTTTGAACCATGCAAGTTACCTTTTTACATGAGTAAATCATTAATAACTAAATTGCACTTTTTAAAAAACACTTTTCATGCTCATGATATATTTTATTTTTTGTACACACTTTTCTATATAAAGCCTTATAATATACGACATGTGGACCTTTTCAGCATCAAAAAAAAAAAATCCTCTAATTCACCAAAAATTCGAAGCACTCGATTTTACACAATTTTTGTTGATTCGTAGCGACTTAACTAACTATCGAAAAAAAAACTTTTCAAGCCTATTTTGAAGAAAAATTTTGTTTTCTACAACTATGTGTCGAAAAGTTTCATTCAAAAATGCTTAGAAAAAAAAGTTATGGGCTAAAAACTGGAAAATGTGAGAAATTTCGAACGTTTTTTCAAGATGGCGGAAAAAGCAGACATGGGGATCGGTGGGGACTTTTAATGATTTACTTATAATAGTACACCAAAGACCTATAGCAATAGTTAGCTGTATGCGAGTTTTTGTTAGTTGAAATGTCTATTTTGACCTTACAACAGGACTGATTGTAAAAGTACTTGCATCAACCTGTGCTTTATATTTACATAAATGATGCAAAAAATCTGTAGAGCCGGCGATAACGTTTGCTTCACTGGCAGTAAAGGGATGGATTCATCTTTTATGTTTAACGCTGTTAGAAAAAAAATTATCCATCTACCTAAGTACGCAATGAAAACAAAAATTTGTAGTGAAGCAAACTTTACATACTCTGAAGTAAAAAGTAACCATCAAAATGTGCAGTAATTTTACAGAATTTTTTTACAGTGAAGGACATCATAGAAATTGTCTGATGTCGTTCTACATTTCCCTTACGAAACTACCTCAATTAAAGAAATAAGGCCGTAAAAACCTTAAATAAAAAAAAAATCTTTCATGTCGGCCGCTATAGACTGATGACGTTGGGAGGGGCCAGGAGGCCATAAAAAATTGGCCGATTCTCAAACACTGCGGTTTCGTGCAAGACACTGACAACCAATACCCGACAAACACACATAATTGGCATTTGCAGAAGAACCAGAAATCGATACTTTTATTCCGTTTACACGAATGGCTTTCATTATCCCTCGAAATTATCTTGTTTACAAGTTTTTATTGGGCAACTGTGTTTCCTGTGCGTCCAATAATTGAGATTCTATAATTAAGGGGAAGTTTGTTAATGGAGATTAAATGTTCACGTTGGGACACAAGTCAACTGCACGGCTCATACAGTGGACAAAAATCTTATAGTTCTTTTTAAAATACTGCTATTTTACAATCCAATTTTCAGAATTTCTACTAACAAAAATATTTACAAGATTTTTTATAAATAAAAAGTAATTGTAATTAATGGAATTTAGGTTCGATAAAACCATTATGATTTCTAATAAATATTAATTAATTTGAACACGTCCATTTTTATGACGTTATGAATCATCCTACACTTGCCTCCTCCTTCATTGGAGTAAAAGTGACGAATCGTGTGAGATCTTGTGGTTTTCTCCGAAGTAAAAAAAAACGTTCAGTGCCGTTTTTCTTAATGTTTTGTTTCATTTGATCTTCGAAACTTTGAAGAAGAATAAAAAAAAAAGAAAATATCTAATTTCCAATTTTTTGTTTCCTTCGTCATCTTAAAATGGAGATTCAAAACATGCGGATACTGTTTAAGCGAACAACGAAGAAAAAGAACGAGATGTTCTTTTCTTCAGGCCAGTGGAGTTGATCAGTGCAGCCGACTAAATGCCTCACGTTGTATCATGTGTTTTGGTGCCATTAGGTTCATGTTATTCATGGCAGACGAAATGTGTGTGTTCTGGGTGTAGTATGTCGGACCGAATTTTTATTACGCTATTATGGTCGCTCATATATAAATATTATTATTTTTGTAATTAATCAAGAAGTAATAAAAAATATATTTCCGTTTACAGTCATGGGAGTGTACAAAAAAAAACATTATCAGAAGAATATAAGTTTTTATCACTATCACGTTCGAACATTGAATTGTATCTTTTATTAAAAAAAAGTTAGTTCACAAGGATTTTCATTCCGAAATATGAATAAAAATACTCTTCAAAATTCCCTATACTTTGCCGCACTTTGCATCATATCACATTTTTTTCAAGTGCTTCAAAAACAACGTATTTTCACAATTTTATCCAATTGAATAATTTGGTGTCAAAGGTTACTTTTCATGAAAAAGTAGTTGCAAATTCTAGAAAATGACCTCTATTGCCAAAAAATAGGTGTAGTGTTACTAAAAATACACACATACGATACTATTTTTAATGCTACGTTATCATATCACGTTAAAAAAATTCCTCTGTTTTTTAAATATATGTAAAATTTTCAATGTCTCCTATAACTCAATCGTAGCATTAAAATTTTAATTTTTAAATACCTCCTAAAAAAAATATGATTTAAATTTTAATGAACTAAAGACTATAAAATCAAAATTTTCAACTCGAAATTTTTTTTTTTTTGTACCGTGGAATTTGAGATAACCAGGTTTGACAACATTACTTTTATGTTTAATGAATAAATTGTAAATATCTTATTATTTTCAAGTGTTCATGATGTAAATAATAAATAATTTCATTAACAGGATATGTAGATTACTGAATCGCAAAAGAAATTCCCATTAAAAAAATTCTTAGTGATTTTAAACTCATATCACCATTGTCTTTTCAGAGCAATGCACTTTACCCAATAACAACAATGAAATTCTACATCCAATCAATTTATTCATGCTATTTCAACTTTTAATAATTTACTTCTGAATGAAATGACGAATAGAATGGATCAAAAGGGGAAAATAACACCTTTGATTGTATATTTCCAAGAAATCCAAAGTGATAATTGCATCGTCAACTGAATAATAATATTTTCCCATCATTGTCGAAAACAATAATTATGCATAGGATAGGTTAGACTCCAAAACATCTTTGAATTCGCCATTATGGTTAAAGCAGAAAAGATTAGGAGGTGCAGAAATTTAAATAACGTGAGTCGAAAGCAATAAGTTATTCCAAACGCAGAAGAAAATAAAATTTAAGTATCTTTTAAAAAGAAAATATCTATACTCGACGCCAACCAAATAAGAAACGGTAGGTATGGCGGTTTTTCAGAAAAAAACCGGTGTTTCAAAAACCGGTTTTTCCTTAAGACCTACTTCTTTAAAAAAACGGTTTTTTTTGTCAAAACCGAGGGGTAAAAAATCGGTTTCAGTTTTCCATCCCTAAAGAGTTTCAAATAAGGGTGGCGGAAAGTATAATCCTATATTCCTTAGTGATTCCAATCGTTTATTACCATTGTCTTTGCAGGGTAATGCAATTCACCAATAATAGCAAGAAAATTCTGCATTCAAAAAATATATATTCATGCCATTTCAGCTTTCAATTCTAAACTATGCGATAAAGGAAATTGATCAATAGGAAACACGCACAGTAAAAATATATTGAACTTTAAGTTTAGAAGAAAGGTGAAACTTTTTATCGTTAAAGGATGAAATAATAGATTCATTGACACAAAAATCTCAATTTTTTCAAAAGTGTCACTTAGCACGTTCTTCCACTAAGCTCTTCAATTGAAGTGCTTAGTGGAAGAGCGTGCTAAGTGAAATTTTCGAAAAAAATTGAGATATTTTCCGTCAATTAACATATTACTAACTTCTTTAACGATAACAAGTTTCCTCGTTTTCATAAGCTCAAAGTTTTGCACATTTTTTTACGATTTGGAAGTACCGTTTTCAACAGATCAGAGTGCAAACTATAAACTTTAAAGCTCATTTTCTCGTTTTCACCTTTTTGTCACTTAGCACGTTCTTCCACTAAGCTCTTCAATTGCAGGATCAACTAAATAATATTGTTTTTCCATCATTGATGAAAGCAGTGATTATGTATCGGTCAAGTTAAAGATTCCAAAACCTCAGTAAATTGGCCATTATGTTTAGACCTTTCTAATTCAGAAAAATAAGGAGGTGTACAAAATTTAAATAACATGAGTCAAACACAATGAGTTATGCTGACGCATAAGAAATTAAAATATGGTTATTTTTCGTTTTGTTATTTAACCCTTCTGATTCCAGATACCAGGTATGTTAATATCTGTGAAATAATTTGGGGCATTTTAAAATTTTAAAAATTAATAATTAACCTCTTAACACCCGAGAAAAATCCTACACATATATTCTTCATCTAAATATATACTTTTCATACAAATGTATGCTTAAAAGTATGTTTTAAAATAATTTTTTTAAAAAAATTGTGTTCAATTAGTTACTTAATATGGACCAAACCTTAAACTCTAAAAATACACATTTTTGTGTGCTATAAATGCAACAAAAAAAGGCTCTATCCCTTATTTGTAGTTAACAGATTATTTTAACATTTTTTTAGTGCAAAATACCTTTAAAATTGACTAATAAAAAACCTTTTTAAAAATGTTGAATTTTTTTTTAAGAAGTCTAAGATCACATTGACCCTCGGGCGACGGGCGTCGTATTTTGGAACCACAGTCAAGTGATGAGCCGACACCTGGATAGGCACCCAACGCAACCGTTTACACTCTTAAAACAAACACTCCGAATTTTACTCAGTCTGAGTGGATTTCACTCCTCCAGACTGGAAAATGCACTGCTCCTTTTGGAGTGGATCCTTTGTGTGTTAAACCTCCGACATGATCACTCCAAACGAGTGATTTTAACTCCGTCTGAGAAAATATGCATGCCTTTTGGGTGTCGAAAATGCACTTCTCCAACTGGAGTGAATTTCACTCTTTTGTTTTAAGAGTGTATGGCGACATCGTAGCAAAATGCCTTTAAAATTAACTATTAAAATAACTTTTTGAAAAATTTATATTTATATACATATGTTTTAAGAACTGTATTATTGTATTGGCCCTCGTTTAACTTCGTTTTTTATGGAAATAAATGACTGATACCTGTAATCAAAGGCTGAAATCTGATACTTAGATCTTCTTCAATCGGACCATTTCAATTTTGGAACTAATAAAAATGTTAATTGCTTGTTGGGCAGTTTTAAAAAAATTTCCACAAATGGGGACGCCGGGTCACAATAAGTTAACCCTTCTGATTCCAGATACAAGATATGTTGAAATCTGTAAAACAATATGGGGTAATGTTAAAACTTTAACAATTCATAATTAAACAAATAGACGATATTTTCTCTTCAAAAGTGTTTTATTTTGACCTTATGTCGATTTTTTATACCTGGTGAAAATTGGGTAAAATGACTTCTCAAAAATATTATTTTTAAAAGCTCTAAGTGTCAAACTTAAAAACGAACATTCTCTTCAAAAATTTAAAGGGTCATTTTCTAGACAAAAGCAGCTTCCTATTCCGAAAAAAAGCTAAAATTGTCATGTAGAAGATACAAAAAATCCACAAGATACTATATATTTTAATTCTATCTTTTGTTGCTATGTTCATGAAATATTCTATTTGATTTTTTAATCAGCATAAAAATTCTCTATATTTTCTATAACTCAATGGTATACCATTCATTTGACTTTAAAAATACTTTTTAAAAATTGTAGCATTTAATTTTTACGAAACATAAAACCATGGAAGTTGGAAACTTTTTATCTATAAATATGTTTTTTTTTTGTTCCGTGGAATTTTAAAATAACCAGATTGGGCTGTATTACTTTTTGTTTTACGTATTGTAAATATCTTATTCTTCTCTTTGCACAAAATATGAAGCATAAATCCATTTATTAACAGGATTATTGATACCCAAAAGAAAAATCCTATAAAAATTTCTTAAGGATTTTAAACTCGTATTACCATTCTCTATATCTCTCGTGAGGAACTCAAACTTCTTCCAAAGCTTTTGGGGCTAAAGAACCCAGTCTGTTAGGCATCCGCCTAGCATGCGAAGGGTCTCAGGTTCGGATCCGGGCATCGCCATAATAACTGCTGCCCTATAAACGGCCCGTAGCCAAAATGTCTCACTAATAATACCCCGTGTACAGGGAGTGCACGTTAAATATCCTTCAAAGTCCCAAATCTGCGCACGATGTCGCCCTTAACAGTATAGCGTTGGGTGCCTACTCAGGTGTCGGCTCGTTACTTGATTGTGGTTCTAAAATACGACACCCGTCGCCAATAGCCCGCGTTTAGGTCGTTAGCTCTAGTGCGACGAAAACTCAAACTAAACCTAAATTTAAAGCTTTTAAGGGGGTTCAGCAGTATGTTGTATATCGGTAATGTTACATTGGCCAATTGCAATGTACCTTTTCACAATAACTACTGATCAGATCATCTTAAAATTTTCTGTGTGCGTTATACCAACCTTATATATTAATCTGAGTTCAAAAGTTTTTTCTTAATAACTGTCACATTTTTTTTAAATAAAATAAGTTTTAAAGTACCCAAAAAATCATGAAATTTTTCACTTTTTTGCCCAATAAATTTTTTTTCACTTTAGTTTTATTAAAATTTATAACCTCTGATTAATCTATACTATGTATTACATCATATAAAAAAAGTTTACGAGAAAGCATAGCATAGTTTTTGAGAAAAGGTACATCGAAGTTCAAAAAATCAAGTTCTGAGAAAAACGCATTTAAAGTTTTTATTGTTAACCCATTTAATTACGAAGACATGACATTAAAAAGGCTTTTAATGTCCAAAAATATTTTTCCAATCGTCTTGATACTTTGTGACATTATTAATAAAGGTTGTAATAGTATTTTAAGCCAATAATTTTTGTTTTGATTTTTTCACCGATTTTTGGGTATTGAACCCCCTAAATAAAGGAAAGTTAGTTAGAGTTCTCTCTCGATATATTATTTTTTTTAACACATATGATTCACAAAACTGTAGACGGATTTGGATAAAAACTTTTTTTTTAAAGAAAATTTTCAAAAGTCTAAAGACCCACATACATTTATTTGCGTGTGCATTTAATACGATCTAAATATTTTTCATCGATTTTTGTGAGCAATCATAAAAGAAACATACCTTAGATATCCAATGATGTTCATGAACTTTCGATGTTGACTCAGTACTAGCATATCAGAAAGGCGTCGAATATTAGGGGAATACAGCAACCTGATGTAAATTGGATGTAATTAAAATAAAAATAGCAAATAATCTTTTTTTTTTTAAATATATATATACATTTTATAAATACGCAAAAGACTTAAAAGTTCTGTTTATGCGAATGATGAAGTGTCTTTAAAAAGTAATTAAACATTTTAATTTGTAGGAATAGTAGCATTTTGAAAAGAAAATTAAGTTTAAAATGAAAAAAAAAATTGTTCTTGTTCAAATATATTTTTGACCATGGGACACTTCCTTTTCCAAATGAATGGAATTTTTCTATTCGTATTTTTTACATGTTCTTAACAACATTGCAGGTAAACTGCTATGGTTTTTTCATTTTTACTATTGATTGTCTTTAGCGATTTCTATTTTATGAGTAAATTAATATATTAAATATATTAAGGAATAAAATAAAGGGGGAAAATATTACGACGAATAATTTATACTTTTTTTTAAATCACTGAAGCGTTGATCTTTTTTAATAAATTCATTTAAAGAAAAATAACTGTATCCAGAATGAAAAAAGTTTTAGTTTTTCCTCTTGTATTCTACAATTTAATTAAAAATATATCGCCCAGGAAGCTGTTTAGAAAACATCAACGTTGGTATTTAGTTCCGAATATATCATTATCTCCCATAAGGTGTGTAAGATTTTTTTTTAATTACAAACTTAAACATTTAGTTATTTTGAATTATGTTTGAAAATGAAAGTACAAAGTTCATGCTTTTGTCATTTGCGTGTGAATATAATGCCCTCAGATGAATGCAACCTCAAAAAACTAAAAACCAACCTTAAAAAACTAAATACCAACTTAAAAATAGGAATTTACTTCATTCACACAAATGCTTAATTAATTTGCGGTCGTTCTGGGTAAAATCTCCCGCGCTTTCCGAAAATCAAGTTTAAGAGTTCAAATAGAATTAATAAAAAAGAACACAAATGCAATGTAAAAAGAAGGGATACATGTATAAACACATACTTTAACAAAAAAATTCATTTCCTCTTTTCCCAAGGAAAAAAAATGTCTTCAACGCCGCTTATGGCTATTTAATTGCTGAGATTGTATAAGAGCGGGAATAACACAAAAAAGCAGAGGAAAGCTAATTGTTTTTCCTGCGCATTAAGGCCCTGGGAGAAAAGAAATTAAAAGCGGAATCAATAATGTATATCTTTTAAAAGCGAACGCCTTCGGAATGAAACAAATAACCAGTTAATAAAGAGCGCCCTTAAAAGAGCGGGAATAAGAGTCTAAATGCGTGTGTAGTTTTTTATGTTCCTCTTTTTTGAAAAAAAAAATCAAAAACCTTTATTATTTTTCTTGAGGAGGTATCAGAATGGGGTTGACAAGGTTCTAACTGATATCTTAGTCGCATGGGGAGTTATATAACTGTTCTTACATATAAAGAAAAGTGTCAATGGCGTTATGAATACTACATGATTGCAGTTGTATTTAAATGGTTGTAAAATAATAAATTTCAGATAAAAATGCGAAATTTAAGCGGTACATGTACACATGAAGTAATGGGGATTATTTTCTAGGAAAACGTAATATAGCAATGGAATATCCCCAAATAGCTTTATGATATAGAAAAACGTTCCATAAAGATATCATAGGATATCAAACGTATTGCTGTTGAAGTGAAGGAACAATCTATTCATGGATTTTCTGCATCGTTCTATTACTCCATTGCTTTTCACCAAATTCATATTGTTCCACTTTTTGACAGCTTCTATCACATTGAAATCATTTGACCAGTAATTGTAATTGAAAAGCCATTTTAAAACAGAAATAAGAATTTCTCTACACTCTTAAAACAAAAGAGTGAATTCCACTCCAGTTGGAGAAGTGCATTTTCGACATTGGAAAGGAGTGAATTTTAAATCAGACTGAGTTAAAATCCCTCGTTTGGAGTGATCCTGTCGGAGGTTTAACACACAAAGGATCCACTCCAAGAGGAGAAGTGCATTTTCTAGACTGGAGGAGTGAAAATTACTCAGACTGAGTTAAAATCGCTCGTTTGTTTTAAGAGTGTAGCTATCTATAGAAGAGTCATCAATTAACTTCACTGAAATTTCCATATTTTAAACCCATTTCACCAAATCAAAACCCTTAAATTCCACATAGGTTGTTGTCAAATTGAGACGAGGGAAAGGGCAAAGAAACAAGTTTGTTGGAGCGAAACAGAAATCGTCCCGAAAAAGAATGACAAAATTAACGGATCCGCCGCCTTCAAGCGGGAGCTATTAACGCGGCGTTTGCGTTTCGTGCCGCACGGAACCGCAACGTTTTAATTCGCGGCTCTCTTTTAATTAGCCCGCCCACCGGAGTAAACAAGAAACGGCCACTTAATAAACGCCCGGGAGGAATTACACCGAGGTTTCTCGGAAATTATATAAGATGGGAGGGTTTCGTGGTTTGTGGAGGTTGGGGTTGTAAAGAAGATGTGCACATTCGCAATGCTCCGTAAAAATAGAAAATGTAGTCAAAAATGTGTTTTGATAAGAATGGTGCTTGGTGGTTTCGTGTTTATCGAAATGTTTCAAATTATCTTATTAAAATGTAAGCTAAGGTGTTTTATTAAAGATCTTTAAAATAGTTCTCAGTGCTGGAATTGGTATTTTTGAAGTGCGCAACGTTTTAATTCGCGGCTCTCTTTTAATTAGCCCGCCCCACCGGAGTAAACAAGAAACGGCCACTTAATAAACGCCCGGGAAGAAATTACACCGAGGTTTCTCGGAAATTATATAAGATGGGAGGGTTTCGTGTTTGTGGAGGTTGGGGTTGTAAAGAAGATGTGGAAATTCGCAATGCTCCGTACACTCTCAGAAATAACACTTTCATTTTTGACGATTCATGAATCCTCAAGCCTCATTTCGTTAATTTTGAGGATTGTTTCGTCAAACTATCGCGTGACTTTTGAGTAAACGCGAATCCTCACTTTTACGATCGTGATTTGACGATTCTGTATCTTGATTTTGAGGAAACTGAATATCATTGTTGTACTCACATGCTTAAAAATGACGAAATATTTTTTTAGATTAGACGACATTCAAATCCTCATAAAAATAACGATTCAAATTTCCTTACTTTGAGGAAACGAAAACTCGGGGCATTTGCCAGTAACGGAATCGTCAAAATTAAGTAAAATTTCGTCGTTTTTGAGCATTCATTTTTTAAGAGTGTAAAAATAGAAAATGTAGTCAAAAATATGCGTTTTGATAAGAATGGTTGCTTGGTGGTTTCGAGTTTATCGGAATAATTCGGGATATATTATTAAAATGTAAGCGAAGGCGTTTTTTTAAAGAATTTTAAAAGAGTTTTCAGTGCTGGAATTGGTGTTTTTTAAGTGAAGGAATGGATATAGAGCATTTGAGTTTTAATGTATTGGAGTTTGTTTAAAATGTTAATTCACATAATTTGGAAACAGTCAGCTTAAAATAAATTTCAAACATAAACACTTTTTTTTTTGTCATTGTCACTAAAAATTGATAACTTGTTTTAGAAAATCCTCATTCAAGAAAAGAGATTGCTACTAATTATTGGTCAAACATCAAAAATTATAAAACGTCAAAAGTTCCATGGCTGTTCTTAAATTAAGTTGAAATTTAAACACTCAACTTTTAAAACCAGTAATTTCGAAATAACCTATGGTTGAAAATAATATATGAAACCATCTGATATCATTCCGATAATACGATATTCGCAATATGTCAAGTTCGCAATATTTCGTGCTGCTGACAAAAGTCTTGGATCATTATAATTAACAAAATCATTGAACTCTTCATTTTAACGAATCATCTTTAACCCTCTAATGCATAATGTTGCCGTTTGGCAACAAATAACATAATCCACTTTATTCTATTAAATTAGAGCTCCCTCTTGACAAATTTGTGTTTTATTTTTCATCTTATTGCATTCCATTTTGAAGTTTTAGTTACTAATAATTCTCATAGATGACAGTAGTAAAAGTGTATTCAAAATTAAAGAGTGAGGTTATTAACTTTTGTGAAGTTACGTTTTTGGCAGTATTCAAAGTATAATAATATTAGTACTAAATACAAATAAATTGTTTTGAAAAATTAATTATAGTTAAAAAGGGTTATTTTGAAATATATTTAGTAGTTTTCTAGTCATTATTATCAAAATTGGAATTTTGTAGTTGGTTTTTGTGGTATGGAAAAATTTTTAAAAATTGAAACTATTTAAATTATAATACAGTTCATTTCTTTTTCAGTATTTTTCCCACAATATGAGTGTATTAAATATACATATATATTTTTTTTGGGATGAAAATAAAATTCATGCCTTAGGGGGTCAATTGATGAAAAATTCCAAACATAATTTCCTCAACAAATCAATACCTTATCATCACAATTAATTCAAAATTCAGTGACAACACTTCGAAGAAAACGCCACTGAGAACGTGACCGCCACTAGCAGATGGTGCAGGGTCGTCGCGTGACCGCAGAGGAGGGGGCGTGTGACAGAAAATCCCTCACAGCGCCGGAGCATTACGGATCGCAGCCACCTCTTCATTTTCATTCTCTTCTTTCCAAACAAAGCGACTTAATAAAACTTAATCACTCATGTGGTGTGCTTATAGAAAAAGCAGGGGATTGCGTGTGGTATGAAAAATGCTTTTTGTGTAAAAAATTATATAGGAGATTGCACAAAAAAGGTGCGCATTAAAGGTGTGAGTAATTTTTGGTAGATCTTGTACTTTTTCCAAGGATAACTTTGCGTTTTTGTTTTTTTTCTTTGGAAGATTTTATTTGTTAAGCCAAAACAGAGTTATTTTTTTAATTATAGTTTTCGGGAATTTATGTCTAAAACGTATAAATGTTTTATAATTAAGGTTATTGGCAAAGGTAATGTTCCACGCCTTGAGTGGCAACAGTTTAACATGGATTAAAATAAGGTAGCGATTAATTAAATCTGACTGTGGGTGGAGCTTACCGTGTCGTACTACGAATACATGAATAAAAGCAAGAATGTTTAAAGTCACGTGAAACAAGCTAAATTGGATGGCAGGGGCAAGGGGCAAAAGACTAGATCCTACTAGGGTTTTGTACGCTGTATATATCATATTACACGAATTATACTGCAGTATACTAAATAAAAAGGAAAATTTTGATGTTACAGCTGAATGATTATCATGCATAATTAATCAATTCAATGTAATTATTGATAGATACGTGACACAATCTGACTTAGAAATTTTTGACAATACACAAACACTAGCAACAAATAATTTCTAAATACATTATGTTTAAATAAACAGTTGAATGGCTTAATTGCCCAAAGATAAAATTCAATTTTCTCTTTCGTTGTTGTAAGATTCTAATTTTTTTTCTTCCAAAAGTTGAGGATCAGATCTCTAAACAATCGTTGGTGCAAGCCTTTACTGTTTAAAAACAGTAATTGCATGTAAGTAAAAGTTTAACTACACCATCCTGATTCCCGATGACGATAAATACAGCTCCATAAAAATGTGCTGTCTTCACACATAAATAACTTCATGAAACACCAACTCTTAAATCCTGCACTTTTAGAACGTCTCCCTCGACACGATTTCACCGGCAATTACCCCCGAATCCCAAACACCCCCTGGGAAACCGAGCAACACCATCCTTTAATAAAAAAAGAAAAGAACACAGAATCATCCGAATCATCAACTTACAACACAAACACAATCCCCCCCTGAATGATAATGCCCCCCCCCCATAACATCGCAGGGAAAAAGAAGATAGGATGGTAATCCAGAGAGAGAACAGAGTAATCTGTGTGCTGGAATAGAATAAAGTGGGGCTGGAATGGAACGTTTTCGATGGGAGGTTTGAATAATGCAGGGATGCTTTGGCTGTAATAAAGTGAAGCCGTTTAAATGGCGCCAATTCGATATGATGATGCGTTCAAACAAATGATACTCCCTGCTCTTAAAACGTTAACGATTGATAAGACCACTTGCAAAACTAAAATAACTGCTTTCATAAAAAATATTCTTTTCGAAAGTTCATCGAAATACACGATATATACAAGACAAATGCAGACCAAAGTATTGAACATTGCATACAAGACAAAATAAGTCATAATGACAACGATTGACAGCTTAAATAAAAAGGTGTTTTTTTTTTAAAGAAAAATATTAATGCACTTCTAAAAAGTGTTTTTAAGAGATTTATTTTAGATTTGATATATTTTCCTAACTGTATGTTTGAATTTGCCATATAAAATGTTTGTCTAACTCATCCTAATTTGCTGAATCCCATTTATAATTCGCTTACAAGTAAATAATTACTTGGGCATATTAAGGAATAAATAAAATGCAGGGATGGATTTAAGAGTATGGGCTAGCATTCATTTGAAACCCGATTAAAATTTAATCAATTTGCGTCGTGCATTAGTTTAATGCATTAACAGAATCAGTTTTATGGGTGTTTTCATATTTTTCAAAGAAAAGAACTGTTAAACTACAAAAAAAGAATAACCATAAAACTGCAATTTTAATGGTAACATCAGAAAATAATTTTTAAATTTTGCTTTAACCGGCAAATTTTGCATATATTCTGCGCCCATTTTATTTAGAAATACGACGTTAAAGAATGGTTTCACTTGGCGAACAAATCTTTCGAAAGGTTTCTTGCCCTGGCATCATCTCCCGCATACTCTAGCCCCCAACTATCGGAGGTAATCGTATGCGTAATGGGGGTACATACAACAAAAGTGGCAAAGGCCCAATCTCGTGCCGGAGAAGGGGAGATCAATTAAGGGTGGGCTGTCAGCGCTTTCATTAGGCCCCCCGACATGCTAAATAGATGGAAATGACAGACTATACGGAGGCCTTTTTTTCTGGTGTTTTCGTTTGCGGACCCTCCACAGGGGTAGGTAATCTCGGCGACACACGCGAAATATTTTCTTGATGGCTTCGCACAGGCGATCGTGATGGTCGGGTTTCTATGGGAAGTCGCGTTGTTGTTGGAGCTTGTGTTTCGTTTGATTAGGCTGTGTTTAGGCTGGTGACGGTGATCGTTAGGATGGGAATGGGGCTGATGTAACTTCTCATGCGAGTAAAATGTGTTCGAGCAATTAAGGGAGCGTTGTAGCAACTTTATAAGCAATGCTACCGTAAATTTAAAAATACTGGTATATTATCTGAGTCTCGACATTAAAGTACAGAATAGAGTTATAATCTGATTTTTATAAAACATATGTATGGGTAAAGGCATCTGAATGGTCAAAGAGCTTTCCAGGGCAGTCAGAAAGTACCTGGTTCAAATTCCAGGAGAATTGGCATGAATATATTAAAAAAAAAGTCGATCCTGGAATGAAAATTGTTTTCTTTTTTTCCCAATTCATTAATTTTTAAATAATATTAAATTAAAAAAATAGTTTTGAATTTATTTCCAACTTTTCTAACTTATATAATTTGCAAAATACTAACAATAAATGAAATTCGTTTAATATTTTGATTAAATTTATGTTTTTCTAACTCTTTCTATAAGAGTAAAAGTTTTTTATCTTCAATAAATTAGTTTCAGGCGTAGAATCAGATTGTGTATCTAGCTACAATGACATAATTTGATTTAGAAATAATATGCGCATATTTTGGGTGCTTGACCGAGTCGTCATTACGAAAATATCTTTTCTGGATATTATGATGAAAAATGCCTCAGCAAATGAAAAAAATAATTCTGAGAATCATTCTATTACACTAAATTTGTACGTAACTTAGGTAAAGCAGAAAAAGAATATCATTGTACAATACTATAACCTAACACATCAGTCCTTTTACTCTGTGATAAATACATTGAGGGTAAGATTAACGTTGCTACATATCCCGATTTATGCGCTTGAAATCGTCTCCCATGTGTCTGTCCTTAACTGCCCATTATTAAAGTTAGAACTGTTAAGATAAGACCACAGCGTAAATATTAAAAATAAACAATTCATTTGATAGCGCTGAAGAATTATAATATGAATGCGCAATGCCTTACGTATAAGATTACATGGTCACTCATTGTGATAAGCTAAGAATTTTTGTGGGATATTAACGATGATATTAGTGAAGATAAAAAAAACAAAAATGCGGTTTTATTGCTGGTAATGAAACATACGAAATGGGGCTTTAATTTGAAAACATTTCGGTCAGGAATTTCTCTATTAGCATGATTCTGAGGTTAGGAAGTAGCGTAAAAGTAAAGGAAAATGGTACCATAAAAAAATAAATGCTTTTCTATTAATATCATTTGTATTATAATAAATTTTAAATTGTCCATTATTTTATTTAAGTAACTTAATTTACTTTTTTTTAAATCGAAGTAGGCTATTTATAAAATGTAGCCTTTTAGTTTTGATTTATATGCTTAGCAATACTTATATTGTAAATAATATTTTCTTAGTTCAAAATTTTTGTAATTTAAAAATTGGTTACCCTCACATCCTTGACCCACACCCTATGATGGCTTGAACGATATTTACTCATGCAAGTAACTAGTGAATATCTATGTAACAAATTTGGTTTATGAAACATAATTGTATTGTCATATAATTGTGATAACTTTAGCTTTCGTTCTATATTTTCGTTTATATTATTATTGTATATTGGGTGAAAACTATCGTACCTCGATTTTTGAAATATCCCCCATACAATACTTCCTTTTACAAACTACAAACATCTAATTCCACTCCACAATTTCCAAATCAATCTGATCAGAGAGGGTTCCAATGTGGAGGTATTCGCAGAGTTAGGCTGAACCAAAATTTTCGAGTTCTGCTTTAAAAAAGGGGATAAGCTTCATTTACTCTGGTCAAATTCCAAATTTCTGTAAAAAAAATACACTACCATGCCCCGAATTGATAAAAGTCCAAAAATCACTTCTCCCTTCATATAGCCCCTCTACCCAATAGCACCAAACATCTAATTCCACTCCCCACTTCTCAAACCAATCTGAGTGCCCTGCCTGCAACCCCAATGTGAAGATATTCGCAAAGTGGGGTGCCAGCCAAGGTTAAAAGAATTAAAATTCGTGCCCCACAATAAAAAAGGTAAACTTCAATTCTAAAATTTATGCACAAAAACAACCTGAAAGCTATTACAAAAACTTAATCAGCTCAAATTCCACATTTCTGATTTTAAAAAACTACTATGCCCCGAATCGGCATAATCCCTTCTTCATCTAACCTCTTTATCCGCCGCCCCGGTGGCTCAATCGTTAGGATGCTGGCCTTTGGAGCTGTTGGGGTCGGGTTCGAGTCCCGAACAGGCATGTATGCTTGTGACCGTCAATAAATGTTGTAATTTGTCCATGTGTTTGTGTCGTCCTTCTTTGTGTGTCTCTTGTGACTGTCTCTTCTGGCGAGCTGGGTAATGGGCTATAAAGCCTACACTCTCCCTTCTAGAGGGCGCAATCACTGTCATTTGTCTTTTTTGTTGTCCGTTCTTTGCGTGTCTCTTGTGCTTGTAAAAACTCGTTCTGTGTCTGTCCCGCTTGACGAAAGCTTAAAAGCGGTTCTCTGAACAAGCACACAAGCTGGAATGTATATGTACCTACCATACCATAACATACCTCTTTATCCAACAACACCAAACATCTAATTCCACTCCCCACCTCCCCAAACCAATTTGGGTGCCCTGCCTGCAACCCCGATGTGAAGATATTCGCAGAGTGGGGTGCCAGCCGAGGTTGAACGAAATAATTCGTGCACCACAATAAAAAAAAATCTTTCAACTTCATTTTTTAAATTTATGCACAAAAACAACCTGAAAGCTATTACAAATACTCGAATGAGCTTAAATTCCACATTTCTGTTTTTAAGAAACTACTATGCCCCAAATCGGTAAAAATTCCCCCAAATCCCTCCTTCTCTTCATTTAGCCTTTATCCAACAACACCAAACATCTAATTCCACTCCCCAAACCAATCTGGGTGCCCTGCCTGCAACCCCGATGTGAAGATATTCGCAGAGTGGGGTGCCAGCTCAGGGTGTGCCCTGATTGTAAGAGCAGCCCCTTTTGATGGATGGGCGAAGGGGAGCTTCAGACGTCAGGAATCTGTCGACGCCACATGTTAGGGCCTCATGCTGCACCTGGGTGACGTCATCATACTTGGAGGTATGGGCTCTGAATCGATGACGATAGAATGGGCTGGTTATGTGGGTATTATAAGTGAATAGAGCCAATCGGATTCACGGTTGAATTTTGAAAATAACTAGTCGAGAAAAGTTTACTTTTGAAGAAATCGAACATACCAGAAATTCAATGATTGTATCACCTTAATGGAATTCTAAATTTCAATAATCTAAATTTCAATTCAATTCGAAATCATATTCACCTGATTAGAATAAAAAAAAACTCTGAAGTTAATAACCAGATGTAGTCTACTCTAAAACATTTGATGTCTCTATAAACA